>JARQZJ010000046.1:0-1325000 GCA_030704895.1 Henosepilachna vigintioctopunctata | reverse complement strand
TATCGGCCTGTCGAGCGAAGTCGCGCTGAGATCCGCTCGAAGGGGCGTGGCCTACGCGCGTGTTCCATATTGTCATAAATATGCGGCGAAAAGCGGTGAACGCTCATTCTGCAACGATAGATTAACGAAGCACCATGCCACCGAAGACTAGTGGAAAGGCAGCGAAAAAAGCGGGCAAGGCCCAAAAGAATATTTCCAAGAGCGACAAGAAAAAGAAGCGTAAGAGGAAGGAGAGTTACGCTATCTACATCTACAAAGTATTGAAACAAGTACATCCCGATACTGGTATATCGAGCAAGGCCATGAGTATCATGAACAGCTTCGTCAACGACATCTTCGAAAGAATCGCCGCCGAAGCTAGTCGTTTGGCTCATTATAACAAGCGGTCGACGATTACCAGTAGAGAGATCCAGACGGCCGTACGTCTCTTGCTGCCCGGTGAATTGGCGAAACACGCGGTAAGCGAGGGTACCAAAGCCGTCACAAAGTATACCAGCTCGAAATAAGTAATAGATACGGTATCGTCTGGCGCCGCCGTAACTTCGATAAATCGGTTCTTTTCAGAACCACAACGAGGAGGCTACAATCTTTGTTGTATAAACTGAAAAATATAATAAGAAGAATATTACAAAAGAATAGGGATAATGATACGTAACGAGGCAGCCGATTGCTCGGCGCTAAAGGAAACCTTTCGGATCGCTCCGTTCCGACATCAGGAGACCGAAACACCCGTGTGAAAAATACGTACGTTATTTCGATATCCGGAGAAAGTAATGAATGAATAACGATGATAGAGAGGAATGTTAACGCCGGACGACCGAAATGGAGATTTAATACGATGCCTACGAGAAGAGAATATTCTCGTACATTCAATATCCCCAACTAATTACGGAACGAAAAGTAGGGAATACGGATATATGCATTATACATTTATGTAAGTGTGTGTGTATATATATATATATATATATATATATATATATATATATATATATATATATATATATATATATATATATATATATATATATATATATATATATATATATATATATATATATATATATATATATATATATATATATATATATATATATATATATATATATATATATATATATTTGATGTTGTAATGATGTAAATGAAGGACGACTGTCTCTTTCTGATGTCATTGAGTCAACGTAATAGGTTCTTACTAGTCGCTTCGAATAGTAGGCATTACTCGTCACATAGTCGAACGATAATAGATAATATACCATATTAATCATAGATTAGAGAATATGTTGATAATGTAGGTAAACTTAGATGAGGATAACTATGTCGCATTTATAGGGAGGATTGGCTAGCATTGAGATTAACGAAAATTGCCGTTCGAATTGTGGTTCTGAAAAGAACCGATTTCGACGTAATGTCGACCGAAGTATAGCGAGCTAACGTTTAGGCACGTTCTCCACGTATGCGACGGGCGAGCTGTATGTCCTTGGGCATGATCGTAACCCTTTTGGCGTGAATGGCGCAAAGATTAGTATCTTCGAACAGACCGACAAGATAAGCTTCACTAGCCTCCTGTAAAGCCATTACGGCCGAACTTTGGAAGCGAAGATCGGTCTTGAAATCTTGAGCGATCTCTCGAACTAAACGTTGAAAAGGTAATTTACGTATCAATAGTTCGGTGCTCTTTTGATAACGCCTAATTTCACGAAGAGCTACGGTGCCGGGACGATAACGGTGAGGCTTCTTCACTCCGCCTGTAGCCGGAGCGCTCTTTCTCGCCGCCTTGGTCGCCAATTGTTTGCGGGGAGCTTTACCACCAGTTGATTTTCTAGCCGTCTGCTTCGTACGTGCCATTGCGATTGATGGATGGTCGAAAGAAGAGAGTTTCGTCAAAATACTACGGACGTAGGTAGGATGATCGTCGAAGGTTAAATGAAATCTTGCCACGACTGTTCCCTTTTTATCAATTCTATGACTATATCTGAACCGTGGCGCGCGCGCTATTGGCGGAGACTACCGTTCTTTGGGCGGAGCCTGTTGGAATCTATAAATATATGAAGCGGCTGAGCAGAGGTATTCATTCGATCGACGATTCTCAATCTAAACGTACGTTAGACGCTATTCGTATACAACATGACTGGAAGAGGCAAAGGAGGTAAGGGGTTGGGAAAAGGAGGCGCCAAGCGTCACCGAAAAGTACTTCGAGACAATATCCAGGGCATCACCAAACCCGCTATCAGAAGATTGGCGAGACGCGGTGGAGTAAAACGTATTTCCGGGCTCATCTACGAGGAAACGCGAGGCGTACTGAAAGTTTTCCTCGAAAACGTGATCAGAGATGCAGTCACTTATACGGAGCACGCTAAAAGGAAAACCGTAACTGCGATGGACGTCGTTTACGCCCTGAAGCGTCAAGGTAGAACCCTATACGGTTTTGGCGGTTAATAAATATCGCCGCGACTAGCAATTTTACACCAACTAACGCTATCGACATCGGTCCTTTTCAGGACCACAATTCTTGCATCTGGTTGTATAGTCTCTTTATCACCTGTAGAAATAGATAGATAGATAGTAGGCATATCTCATCACGCAGAGATAATATTTCGATATTAAATATGAAACAAGTTCACCCCGTATGAGGACAAAAAAACCCAGTTGCCTATTCGTATGTATTATAGCAGAAATGCCCATTCACACATGGAAACTTGATTATGAATTAAAGAATGAATAATTTTTAATTATTAAGTGAAAGAATATCAGTATTCGGGAGGATAACAAGGATGTTTGAGAGATGAAGAACGATTCCGGGTAGCAAGCCGTTATATGAACGCATTGCGGATGAATAATAAAGCTCTGTTAACTTATTGAAGAAAAAACTTAGCCCAGTTTTGAGGAATTCATATGTCGTTCGCCGATCGATTAGGGAAGTCTATCCGTTTACGGAGAGCATGTGCATCGACATATCATTGAATTGAACTTAATCCACTTCTCTTATTTACCCGATGCGGACAGTAGGTTGACCGTGTTAGAGCGCAAGATTGCGGTAACCGTAAAAAATGTCGTAGATGGAAGGGATGTTGGTCAAAATAACTTTCTATCGTTAATTCAAATGCATTATACACATCGAAATATGAGAGGCAGGATAATTGATAAAACAGAAATTTCAATTCAGGATTAGATACTTCGAAAGGAGAGTTGACATAAGCGAACTACGATATAATTGTAATGTTCGATTATGGTATAGCTCATCGGATACAACAATTGCAAAAGATATTTTGTGGCCCTGAAAAGGGCCGTTATACACGTACGTCTGTCCGACTGACAAATAACGTAGGTATTTATGATTTCTTTTCGGTCTTCTTGGGTAAGAGTACGGCCTGTATATTGGGAAGGACACCACCTTGAGCGATAGTTACGCCGGACAGCAGCTTGTTCAACTCCTCGTCGTTTCTGATAGCTAATTGCAAATGACGAGGTATGATTCTCGTTTTCTTGTTATCGCGAGCTGCATTTCCAGCGAGTTCAAGAACTTCCGCGGCCAGGTACTCCATGACGGCCGCCAGATACACTGGAGCTCCGGCACCGACGCGCTCGGCGTAATTTCCTTTACGCAAAAGTCGATGAATACGTCCAACGGGAAATTGTAATCCCGCTCTACTGGAACGGGACTTGGATTTGCCCTTGACTTTTCCACCTTTTCCTCTGCCGGACATTTTGTAAGTTCGTTGAATTGATAAAACGGAAAGAGAAGCTCGTTCGACGGACGAAGTAATAATGCCCGTTACCAGTTCCAGCACGGTATATATAGCTTTTGTTCATCCGCCAACCGCGATCGTCTCGGGTTTACCGGGGAGGCGTGGCTAAGTTTATATCTCGATGAACGCGCGTTTCGATTTGGCGTAATGGATCAAATCAGTTCGAAATAAGTGTTCGTATCGTTGATCAAACAATCAATTCAGCTACTAATAATAAACAAGAAAATTTGAAATGTTAAATGAAGAAAGTATAATCGTTATGGACATTATTATCGGATACGGATATTAAAAAATGGCAACGACGCTACGCGCTATCACGTCTATGTAAATTTCATGGATATGGTAATAAGTACATAAGTATCTATATTTTTATCTTTTGTTAATTTGCATAGAAACAAGGTTTATAATTAGGATGTCGCGTAACGTTATCGTAAATGTAAATGCTGCTGAGATGTACTGAATATTTATTTATGAGGTCCGGAATTAACTTCCTTATGCATCTCCGTCGTCGATTTGTACCGCTGTTCTACATATTACTATATTGTCCCCATTGCCCTTCTAGGGATAATTGTCAAGAGCAAGGGGACGGCACTTTCTGCATGGCTGATAAGGTTCACACAGCGTCCGGCAGATCTTGCCGACGCATCGTATTGATATGTTAGTCTGTGATTAATATAAATGATATCGAGAGATGGAGTAATGATGACCTGGAATAGCGCTGGGACAGAAATAACAACCGTGAGATTTGTAACTATTATCGTATAAGCTAATAGCCGAGGGCGCAACGGAGTACGGCGTTCAGTTCAGAAATATAATATTCGCGTCGCTTTCCGGGATGAGAAGGAAATATCGTACAGCAACCTCGGACTTTTATCGCGCCATCTCTAGTCGGGAAGCTGTTCAGTATCGACGTCCTGGATACCGAAATCGGTAATTTCGTATCGGTACATCGCAGATTTCTGAATTGAAAACCTCGGATGAAGAACGCCATCTGTAGTCGAGAAGCCGTGTCGGCGTCGACATCGTAGTGTGGTAAGACTACGGTGAAGTCGAACGAGTTCGAAGACAGGACGAGGTAGGGAGTATCGGGCTTTATAACTATTCGACTGCTGTTTTCAGTTCAGAAATGAACTCTTTTCTCGTTAACTTTACGAGCTTTCGAAGCGGAAATTTCCACCGTTTGTAGACACATTTCTGTTGGTGCTCTCCTATTTCATTGCTAGATGAAACCTTATCGCATCCGAAATTGGGACATGGCAACAACTCGATCAGATTGAAGTAATGTTCGCAGATCGCGGAGAGCATAGATTGATGTATGCCCAAGCCGCATTTTGGGCAATAGCCCGTAGCGGCTGAAGGTATACAGTAGGAGCACACTAAGTGTCCCAGAAAGCATTGACGCATCGACGGACACATGCATAGTTGGCACCGTTGGCAAGTAATCTCAAGGATTACGGATTTCGTTAGTACGATCATCTTGACTGACTGAGGTAGAAATGGACAGGAGCACAGGTAGCGAGAGTATTTAAACCCGGTAGATGGCCTACTGCGCCGATGTCATTGGAGCGCTGCAAAAGCGCGTGATATTAGCGCGCGCCATCTATACCTCGTTGGCAGTATCGATTCGTGAACTGAGTCACAATAATCTCTCAGTGTTTCATTGGAATAACAGAAATTCCCTTATCTGTTGCTTGAACAGAACATCTTAAAATAGAGAAGCAGGTAGAATATCTTGCTCTATTTGTACATAGTAGAGATATATATATATATATATATATATATATATATATATATATATATATATATATATATATTTATATATTTATATATTTATATATATATATATATATATATATATATATATATATATATATATATATATATATATATATATATATATATATATATATATATATATATATATATATATATATATATATATATATATATATATATATATATATATATATATATATATATATATATATATATATATATATATATATATATATATATATATATATATATATATATATATATATATATATATATATATATATATATATATATATATATATATATATATATATATATATATATATATATATATATATATATATATATATATATATATATATATATATATATATATATATATATATATATATATATATATATATATATATATATATATATATATATATATATATATATATATATATATATATATATATATATATATATATATATATATATATATATATATATATATATATATATATATATATATATATATATATATATATATATATATATATATATATATATATATATATATATATATATATATATATATATATATATATATATATATATATATATATATATATATATATATATATATATATATATATATATATATATATATATATATATATATATATATATATATATATATATATATATATATATATATATATATATATATATATATATATATATATATATATATATATATATATATATATATATATATATATATATATATATATATATATATATATATATATATATATATATATATATATATATATATATATATATATATATATATATATATATATATATATATATATATATATATATATATATATATATATATATATATATATATATATATATATATATATATATATATATATATATATATATATATATATATATATATATATATATATATATATATATATATATATATATATATATATATATATATATATATTTATATATATATATATATATATATATATATATATATATATATATATATATATATATATATATATATATATATATATATATATATATATATATATATATATATATATATATATATATATATATATATATATATATATATATATATATATATATATATATATATATATATATATATATATATATATATATATATATATATATATATATATATATATATATATATATATATATATATATATATATATATATATATATATATATATATATATATATATATATATATATATATATATATATATATATATATATATATATATATATATATATTATATATATATATATATATATATATATATATATATATATATATATATATATATATATATATATATATATATATATATATATATATATATATATATATATATATATATATATATATATATATATATATATATATATATATATATATATATATATATATATATATATATATATATATATATATATATATATATATATATATATATATATATATATATATATATATATATATATATATATATATATATATATATATATATATATATATATATATATATATATATATATATATATATATATATATATATATATATATATATATATATATATATATATATATATATATATATATATATATATATATATATAAATAGTAGATATTTTTCCTTTGTTAAAGAACATACTATATAGGAGCCTATCTAAATATTGGAATATCGATCAATAAAGGTTGTTCGGAATCAACACTTAATTCATAGCCTTTCTTTCGGAACACTGCGTTAGTTCCTCAAGGCATACTGTCAAATATTCCGAATCCTACACATAATAATTTCTAAAGCTAGAAGTCCTAGCTATTCTTGCTATCGAACAATAACACTATATAAATCTGCTAGATTTATATAGTCTAAACATTGGCTATCGAGAGATATTATAAAATGCGAATTATATTACTAATAATACATTTATGAATCTTGGTTAAAGGAATCGACATATAGAGCCAGAGCCTTGCCGTACCCTAATACTCCTTTCTACGATGAACCTTTGGAAGCGTAACACACATCAACGGTCTCTCGCTGTCCTAAAAAAGGATAGTAGGCTATCACGTCATTGGATTTACAATAGCTAGAATTGGAGGCCCTGAGAAGGGCCGGTTCGAATTAATGTGGCGAAAGGATTCGTTCATTATTACTTCTTCTTTTTCGGGGAGGCGGGTTTCTTCGCTTTCGAAGATGCCGCAACGACCTTAACAGTTTTCGGTTTGGGGGCTTTCGGTTTTTTCGTCGGCGATTTGGCGGTCTTTTTTACCTTAGACGGAGACTTGGCTACCTTCGGTTTTTTTTCTGCGGCCGCTTTCTTTGCCTTGGTCGCGCTAGCGACTTTCGGTTTCTCAGTAGTTGCCGTTTTGGCGGCTACCGACTTCCTCTTCTTGTCTCCTGCGGCTTTCCTCGGCTTGACCGTTTTCGTTTTACTTTGACCGGGGGCGCCGCTCGCCGCTAACTTGAAAGATCCCCACGCGCCCTTTCCTTTAGTGCGTACCAACGATCCGGACTGTACCGCCGAATTGAGATACTTTTTGATGAACGGAGCAAACTTGACGGGATCGACCTTGTAGTTAGTAGCGATGTATTTCTTGATGGCCTGCAGCGACGAACCGCTCCTTTCTTTCAATCCCTTAATGGCGTTATTCACCATGTCGGAGGTCGGCGGATGGGTCGGTTTAGCGTGCTTGCTGGCTTTCTTATCGGTGCCCCCTTTCTTGGCCTTGGTAGCGGGCGATGACGACGGCTGTATCTCTACTTCGGACATATTCGCTTGATGGTAGTAAAAATATAACGACGATTGTTAACGATATAGATAATATGAGATCACTTATAACGAGGCTGACGCGTCGCACGTTAGAATTCGGAATACGAAACGATACGCGAATGGCGAGGCGGCCGACCGTTCGGTCTCGTTTAGCGAAGCGATCATACTGATTCACCGGTGGAACTCTAGTTTTAATTAAGGAGGTTGAATGTTTCTACCCTACGAACATAGAGTCCAGACGTCCGTCTTTCGATTACGAGCGGCAAGCAGCTTCGGGGAGCAAGCGCTAGGCCCAGACGACGTCGACCGCAATCGAACCTCGCGTCGAGCTCGACGTTTGCCAAGATAAGGTCGTATTTAACTGAGTAGAACGGTGGCGTTGCATTACGCGTATTGCCCGACGCCCGTAATAAACGTCGACCTTTCGATAGGAGAGCAACGGGACGTGGAAAAATTATAACTTATAGAGAAACGCAAGTTTCTATTGAGCGACTCCGTAGAACGTACGCGACAAGAAGAATTTGGGATGAACGAGGCAAATTACCGTGTCATCTTAGCCGTGTAACCTGAATGGCGAACGTTTCGATCGACGGAAG
Organism: Henosepilachna vigintioctopunctata; assembly: GCA_030704895.1. Classification (NCBI taxonomy): domain Eukaryota; kingdom Metazoa; phylum Arthropoda; class Insecta; order Coleoptera; family Coccinellidae; genus Henosepilachna; species Henosepilachna vigintioctopunctata. Next base: position 1,316,029 of record JARQZJ010000046.1, on the reverse strand, counting down.
CGAATTCGAATACGATCTAAAACAACGGACGAAATATCGGCAAGCGATGGGTAAGAGCGAGGGGTTTACGTCGCCCCGAAGATCTCAGGCCGCCTGGAGGATACGGCGTCGCTCTCGCTGTATCTGATACATCGTCCCTGTGGACGATTCATGACGATTTTAGTTTGACGTATACGCAATGTATTCAAGAACTAGACGAGAACGGACATTCGAGACGGTTGCGATATGAAAATGCGTATAAAATACCGTCCGATATCGGCGAATTCTGAAGGCGGCGACGAATGCCCTTATCTCGGACGTTTATCGTGTTATGTTGAAGGTAGAGGTCCTTCATTTCAACGAAACAATTTTTCATCGATATCGGCCTGTCGAGCGAAGTCGCGCTGAGATCCGCTCGAAGGGGCGTGGCCTACGCGCGTGTTCCATATTGTCATAAATATGCGGCGAAAAGCGGTGAACGCTCATTCTGCAACGATAGATTAACGAAGCACCATGCCACCGAAGACTAGTGGAAAGGCAGCGAAAAAAGCGGGCAAGGCCCAAAAGAATATTTCCAAGAGCGACAAGAAAAAGAAGCGTAAGAGGAAGGAGAGTTACGCTATCTACATCTACAAAGTATTGAAACAAGTACATCCCGATACTGGTATATCGAGCAAGGCCATGAGTATCATGAACAGCTTCGTCAACGACATCTTCGAAAGAATCGCCGCCGAAGCTAGTCGTTTGGCTCATTATAACAAGCGGTCGACGATTACCAGTAGAGAGATCCAGACGGCCGTACGTCTCTTGCTGCCCGGTGAATTGGCGAAACACGCGGTAAGCGAGGGTACCAAAGCCGTCACAAAGTATACCAGCTCGAAATAAGTAATAGATACGGTATCGTCTGGCGCCGCCGTAACTTCGATAAATCGGTTCTTTTCAGAACCACAACGAGGAGGCTACAATCTTTGTTGTATAAACTGAAAAATATAATAAGAAGAATATTACAAAAGAATAGGGATAATGATACGTAACGAGGCAGCCGATTGCTCGGCGCTAAAGGAAACCTTTCGGATCGCTCCGTTCCGACATCAGGAGACCGAAACACCCGTGTGAAAAATACGTACGTTATTTCGATATCCGGAGAAAGTAATGAATGAATAACGATGATAGAGAGGAATGTTAACGCCGGACGACCGAAATGGAGATTTAATACGATGCCTACGAGAAGAGAATATTCTCGTACATTCAATATCCCCAACTAATTACGGAACGAAAAGTAGGGAATACGGATATATGCATTATACATTTATGTAAGTGTGTGTGTATATATATATATATATATATATATATATATATATATATATATATATATATATATATATATATATATATATATATATATATATATATATATATATATATATATATATATATATATATATATATATATATATATATATATATATATATATATATATATATTGATGTTGTAATGATGTAAATGAAGGACGACTGTCTCTTTCTGATGTCATTGAGTCAACGTAATAGGTTCTTACTAGTCGCTTCGAATAGTAGGCATTACTCGTCACATAGTCGAACGATAATAGATAATATACCATATTAATCATAGATTAGAGAATATGTTGATAATGTAGGTAAACTTAGATGAGGATAACTATGTCGCATTTATAGGGAGGATTGGCTAGCATTGAGATTAACGAAAATTGCCGTTCGAATTGTGGTTCTGAAAAGAACCGATTTCGACGTAATGTCGACCGAAGTATAGCGAGCTAACGTTTAGGCACGTTCTCCACGTATGCGACGGGCGAGCTGTATGTCCTTGGGCATGATCGTAACCCTTTTGGCGTGAATGGCGCAAAGATTAGTATCTTCGAACAGACCGACAAGATAAGCTTCACTAGCCTCCTGTAAAGCCATTACGGCCGAACTTTGGAAGCGAAGATCGGTCTTGAAATCTTGAGCGATCTCTCGAACTAAACGTTGAAAAGGTAATTTACGTATCAATAGTTCGGTGCTCTTTTGATAACGCCTAATTTCACGAAGAGCTACGGTGCCGGGACGATAACGGTGAGGCTTCTTCACTCCGCCTGTAGCCGGAGCGCTCTTTCTCGCCGCCTTGGTCGCCAATTGTTTGCGGGGAGCTTTACCACCAGTTGATTTTCTAGCCGTCTGCTTCGTACGTGCCATTGCGATTGATGGATGGTCGAAAGAAGAGAGTTTCGTCAAAATACTACGGACGTAGGTAGGATGATCGTCGAAGGTTAAATGAAATCTTGCCACGACTGTTCCCTTTTTATCAATTCTATGACTATATCTGAACCGTGGCGCGCGCGCTATTGGCGGAGACTACCGTTCTTTGGGCGGAGCCTGTTGGAATCTATAAATATATGAAGCGGCTGAGCAGAGGTATTCATTCGATCGACGATTCTCAATCTAAACGTACGTTAGACGCTATTCGTATACAACATGACTGGAAGAGGCAAAGGAGGTAAGGGGTTGGGAAAAGGAGGCGCCAAGCGTCACCGAAAAGTACTTCGAGACAATATCCAGGGCATCACCAAACCCGCTATCAGAAGATTGGCGAGACGCGGTGGAGTAAAACGTATTTCCGGGCTCATCTACGAGGAAACGCGAGGCGTACTGAAAGTTTTCCTCGAAAACGTGATCAGAGATGCAGTCACTTATACGGAGCACGCTAAAAGGAAAACCGTAACTGCGATGGACGTCGTTTACGCCCTGAAGCGTCAAGGTAGAACCCTATACGGTTTTGGCGGTTAATAAATATCGCCGCGACTAGCAATTTTACACCAACTAACGCTATCGACATCGGTCCTTTTCAGGACCACAATTCTTGCATCTGGTTGTATAGTCTCTTTATCACCTGTAGAAATAGATAGATAGATAGTAGGCATATCTCATCACGCAGAGATAATATTTCGATATTAAATATGAAACAAGTTCACCCCGTATGAGGACAAAAAAACCCAGTTGCCTATTCGTATGTATTATAGCAGAAATGCCCATTCACACATGGAAACTTGATTATGAATTAAAGAATGAATAATTTTTAATTATTAAGTGAAAGAATATCAGTATTCGGGAGGATAACAAGGATGTTTGAGAGATGAAAGAACGATTCCGGGTAGCAAGCCGTTATATGAACGCATTGCGGATGAATAATAAAGCTCTGTTAACTTATTGAAGAAAAAACTTAGCCCAGTTTTGAGGAATTCATATGTCGTTCGCCGATCGATTAGGGAAGTCTATCCGTTTACGGAGAGCATGTGCATCGACATATCATTGAATTGAACTTAATCCACTTCTCTTATTTACCCGATGCGGACAGTAGGTTGACCGTGTTAGAGCGCAAGATTGCGGTAACCGTAAAAAATGTCGTAGATGGAAGGGATGTTGGTCAAAATAACTTTCTATCGTTAATTCAAATGCATTATACACATCGAAATATGAGAGGCAGGATAATTGATAAAACAGAAATTTCAATTCAGGATTAGATACTTCGAAAGGAGAGTTGACATAAGCGAACTACGATATAATTGTAATGTTCGATTATGGTATAGCTCATCGGATACAACAATTGCAAAAGATATTTTGTGGCCCTGAAAAGGGCCGTTATACACGTACGTCTGTCCGACTGACAAATAACGTAGGTATTTATGATTTCTTTTCGGTCTTCTTGGGTAAGAGTACGGCCTGTATATTGGGAAGGACACCACCTTGAGCGATAGTTACGCCGGACAGCAGCTTGTTCAACTCCTCGTCGTTTCTGATAGCTAATTGCAAATGACGAGGTATGATTCTCGTTTTCTTGTTATCGCGAGCTGCATTTCCAGCGAGTTCAAGAACTTCCGCGGCCAGGTACTCCATGACGGCCGCCAGATACACTGGAGCTCCGGCACCGACGCGCTCGGCGTAATTTCCTTTACGCAAAAGTCGATGAATACGTCCAACGGGAAATTGTAATCCCGCTCTACTGGAACGGGACTTGGATTTGCCCTTGACTTTTCCACCTTTTCCTCTGCCGGACATTTTGTAAGTTCGTTGAATTGATAAAACGGAAAGAGAAGCTCGTTCGACGGACGAAGTAATAATGCCCGTTACCAGTTCCAGCACGGTATATATAGCTTTTGTTCATCCGCCAACCGCGATCGTCTCGGGTTTACCGGGGAGGCGTGGCTAAGTTTATATCTCGATGAACGCGCGTTTCGATTTGGCGTAATGGATCAAATCAGTTCGAAATAAGTGTTCGTATCGTTGATCAAACAATCAATTCAGCTACTAATAATAAACAAGAAAATTTGAAATGTTAAATGAAGAAAGTATAATCGTTATGGACATTATTATCGGATACGGATATTAAAAAATGGCAACGACGCTACGCGCTATCACGTCTATGTAAATTTCATGGATATGGTAATAAGTACATAAGTATCTATATTTTTATCTTTTGTTAATTTGCATAGAAACAAGGTTTATAATTAGGATGTCGCGTAACGTTATCGTAAATGTAAATGCTGCTGAGATGTACTGAATATTTATTTATGAGGTCCGGAATTAACTTCCTTATGCATCTCCGTCGTCGATTTGTACCGCTGTTCTACATATTACTATATTGTCCCCATTGCCCTTCTAGGGATAATTGTCAAGAGCAAGGGGACGGCACTTTCTGCATGGCTGATAAGGTTCACACAGCGTCCGGCAGATCTTGCCGACGCATCGTATTGATATGTTAGTCTGTGATTAATATAAATGATATCGAGAGATGGAGTAATGATGACCTGGAATAGCGCTGGGACAGAAATAACAACCGTGAGATTTGTAACTATTATCGTATAAGCTAATAGCCGAGGGCGCAACGGAGTACGGCGTTCAGTTCAGAAATATAATATTCGCGTCGCTTTCCGGGATGAGAAGGAAATATCGTACAGCAACCTCGGACTTTTATCGCGCCATCTCTAGTCGGGAAGCTGTTCAGTATCGACGTCCTGGATACCGAAATCGGTAATTTCGTATCGGTACATCGCAGATTTCTGAATTGAAAACCTCGGATGAAGAACGCCATCTGTAGTCGAGAAGCCGTGTCGGCGTCGACATCGTAGTGTGGTAAGACTACGGTGAAGTCGAACGAGTTCGAAGACAGGACGAGGTAGGGAGTATCGGGCTTTATAACTATTCGACTGCTGTTTTCAGTTCAGAAATGAACTCTTTTCTCGTTAACTTTACGAGCTTTCGAAGCGGAAATTTCCACCGTTTGTAGACACATTTCTGTTGGTGCTCTCCTATTTCATTGCTAGATGAAACCTTATCGCATCCGAAATTGGGACATGGCAACAACTCGATCAGATTGAAGTAATGTTCGCAGATCGCGGAGAGCATAGATTGATGTATGCCCAAGCCGCATTTTGGGCAATAGCCCGTAGCGGCTGAAGGTATACAGTAGGAGCACACTAAGTGTCCCAGAAAGCATTGACGCATCGACGGACACATGCATAGTTGGCACCGTTGGCAAGTAATCTCAAGGATTACGGATTTCGTTAGTACGATCATCTTGACTGACTGAGGTAGAAATGGACAGGAGCACAGGTAGCGAGAGTATTTAAACCCGGTAGATGGCCTACTGCGCCGATGTCATTGGAGCGCTGCAAAAGCGCGTGATATTAGCGCGCGCCATCTATACCTCGTTGGCAGTATCGATTCGTGAACTGAGTCACAATAATCTCTCAGTGTTTCATTGGAATAACAGAAATTCCCTTATCTGTTGCTTGAACAGAACATCTTAAAATAGAGAAGCAGGTAGAATATCTTGCTCTATTTGTACATAGTAGAGATATATATATATATATATATATATATATATATATATATATATATATATATATATATATATATATATATTATATATATATATATATATATATATATATATATATATATATATATATATATATATATATATATATATATATATATATATATATATATATATATATATATATATATATATATATATATATATATATATATATATATATATATATATATATATATATATATATATATATATATATATATATATATATATATATATATATATATATATATATATATATATATATATATATATATATATATATATATATATATATATATATATATATATATATATATATATATATATATATATATATATATATATATATATATATATATATATATATATATATATATATATATATATATATATATATATATATATATATATATATATATATATATATATATATATATATATATATATATATATATATATATATATATATATATATATATATATATATATATATATATATATATATATATATATATATATATATATATATATATATATATATATATATATATATATATATATATATATATATATATATATATATATATATATATATATATATATATATATATATATATATATATATATATATATATATATATATATATATATATATATATATATATATATATATATATATATATATATATATATATATATATATATATATATATATATATATATATATATATATATATATATATATATATATATATATATATATATATATATATATATATATATATATATATATATATATATATATATATATATATATATATATATATATTATATATATATATATATATATATATATATATATATATATATATATATATATATATATATATATATATATATATATATATATATATATATATATATATATATATATATATATATATATATATATATATATATATATATATATATATATATATATATATATATATATATATATATATATATATATATATATATATATATATATATATATATATATATATATATATATATATATATATATATATATATATATATATATATATATATATATATATATATATATATATATATATATATATATATATATATATATATATATATATATATATATATATATATATATATATATATATATATATATATATATATATATATATATATATATATATATATATATATATATATATATATATATATATATATATATATATATATATATATATATATATATATATATATATATATATATATATATATATATATATATATATATATATATATATATATATATATATATATATATATATATATATATATATATATATATATATATATATATATATATATATATATATATATATATATATATATATATATATATATATATATATATATATATATATATATATATATATATATATATATATATATATATATATATATATATATATATATATATATATATATATATATATATATATATATATATATATATATATATATATATATATATATATATATATATATATATATATATATATATATATATATATATATATATATATATATATATATATATATATATATATATATATATATATATATATATATATATATATATATATATATATATATATATATATATATATATATATATATATATATATATATATATATATATATATAAATAGTAGATATTTTTCCTTTGTTAAAGAACATACTATATAGGAGCCTATCTAAATATTGGAATATCGATCAATAAAGGTTGTTCGGAATCAACACTTAATTCATAGCCTTTCTTTCGGAACACTGCGTTAGTTCCTCAAGGCATACTGTCAAATATTCCGAATCCTACACATAATAATTTCTAAAGCTAGAAGTCCTAGCTATTCTTGCTATCGAACAATAACACTATATAAATCTGCTAGATTTATATAGTCTAAACATTGGCTATCGAGAGATATTATAAAATGCGAATTATATTACTAATAATACATTTATGAATCTTGGTTAAAGGAATCGACATATAGAGCCAGAGCCTTGCCGTACCCTAATACTCCTTTCTACGATGAACCTTTGGAAGCGTAACACACATCAACGGTCTCTCGCTGTCCTAAAAAAGGATAGTAGGCTATCACGTCATTGGATTTACAATAGCTAGAATTGGAGGCCCTGAGAAGGGCCGGTTCGAATTAATGTGGCGAAAGGATTCGTTCATTATTACTTCTTCTTTTTCGGGGAGGCGGGTTTCTTCGCTTTCGAAGATGCCGCAACGACCTTAACAGTTTTCGGTTTGGGGGCTTTCGGTTTTTTCGTCGGCGATTTGGCGGTCTTTTTTACCTTAGACGGAGACTTGGCTACCTTCGGTTTTTTTTCTGCGGCCGCTTTCTTTGCCTTGGTCGCGCTAGCGACTTTCGGTTTCTCAGTAGTTGCCGTTTTGGCGGCTACCGACTTCCTCTTCTTGTCTCCTGCGGCTTTCCTCGGCTTGACCGTTTTCGTTTTACTTTGACCGGGGGCGCCGCTCGCCGCTAACTTGAAAGATCCCGACGCGCCCTTTCCTTTAGTGCGTACCAACGATCCGGACTGTACCGCCGAATTGAGATACTTTTTGATGAACGGAGCAAACTTGACGGGATCGACCTTGTAGTTAGTAGCGATGTATTTCTTGATGGCCTGCAGCGACGAACCGCTCCTTTCTTTCAATCCCTTAATGGCGTTATTCACCATGTCGGAGGTCGGCGGATGGGTCGGTTTAGCGTGCTTGCTGGCTTTCTTATCGGTGCCCCCTTTCTTGGCCTTGGTAGCGGGCGATGACGACGGCTGTATCTCTACTTCGGACATATTCGCTTGATGGTAGTAAAAATATAACGACGATTGTTAACGATATAGATAATATGAGATCACTTATAACGAGGCTGACGCGTCGCACGTTAGAATTCGGAATACGAAACGATACGCGAATGGCGAGGCGGCCGACCGTTCGGTCTCGTTTAGCGAAGCGATCATACTGATTCACCGGTGGAACTCTAGTTTTAATTAAGGAGGTTGAATGTTTCTACCCTACGAACATAGAGTCCAGACGTCCGTCTTTCGATTACGAGCGGCAAGCAGCTTCGGGGAGCAAGCGCTAGGCCCAGACGACGTCGACCGCAATCGAACCTCGCGTCGAGCTCGACGTTTGCCAAGATAAGGTCGTATTTAACTGAGTAGAACGGTGGCGTTGCATTACGCGTATTGCCCGACGCCCGTAATAAACGTCGACCTTTCGATAGGAGAGCAACGGGACGTGGAAAAATTATAACTTATAGAGAAACGCAAGTTTCTATTGAGCGACTCCGTAGAACGTACGCGACAAGAAGAATTTGGGATGAACGAGGCAAATTACCGTGTCATCTTAGCCGTGTAACCTGAATGGCGAACGTTTCGATCGACGGAAGCGAATTCGAATACGATCTAAAACAACGGACGAAATATCGGCAAGCGATGGGTAAGAGCGAGGGGGTTTACGTCGCCCCGAAGATCTCAGGCCGCCTGGAGGATACGGCGTCGCTCTCGCTGTATCTGATACATCGTCCCTGTGGACGATTCATGACGATTTTAGTTTGACGTATACGCAATGTATTCAAGAACTAGACGAGAACGGACATTCGAGACGGTTGCGATATGAAAATGCGTATAAAATACCGTCCGATATCGGCGAATTCTGAAGGCGGCGACGAATGCCCTTATCTCGGACGTTTATCGTGTTATGTTGAAGGTAGAGGTCCTTCATTTCAACGAAACAATTTTTCATCGATATCGGCCTGTCGAGCGAAGTCGCGCTGAGATCCGCTCGAAGGGGCGTGGCCTACGCGCGTGTTCCATATTGTCATAAATATGCGGCGAAAAGCGGTGAACGCTCATTCTGCAACGATAGATTAACGAAGCACCATGCCACCGAAGACTAGTGGAAAGGCAGCGAAAAAAGCGGGCAAGGCCCAAAAGAATATTTCCAAGAGCGACAAGAAAAAGAAGCGTAAGAGGAAGGAGAGTTACGCTATCTACATCTACAAAGTATTGAAACAAGTACATCCCGATACTGGTATATCGAGCAAGGCCATGAGTATCATGAACAGCTTCGTCAACGACATCTTCGAAAGAATCGCCGCCGAAGCTAGTCGTTTGGCTCATTATAACAAGCGGTCGACGATTACCAGTAGAGAGATCCAGACGGCCGTACGTCTCTTGCTGCCCGGTGAATTGGCGAAACACGCGGTAAGCGAGGGTACCAAAGCCGTCACAAAGTATACCAGCTCGAAATAAGTAATAGATACGGTATCGTCTGGCGCCGCCGTAACTTCGATAAATCGGTTCTTTTCAGAACCACAACGAGGAGGCTACAATCTTTGTTGTATAAACTGAAAAATATAATAAGAAGAATATTACAAAAGAATAGGGATAATGATACGTAACGAGGCAGCCGATTGCTCGGCGCTAAAGGAAACCTTTCGGATCGCTCCGTTCCGACATCAGGAGACCGAAACACCCGTGTGAAAAATACGTACGTTATTTCGATATCCGGAGAAAGTAATGAATGAATAACGATGATAGAGAGGAATGTTAACGCCGGACGACCGAAATGGAGATTTAATACGATGCCTACGAGAAGAGAATATTCTCGTACATTCAATATCCCCAACTAATTACGGAACGAAAAGTAGGGAATACGGATATATGCATTATACATTTATGTAAGTGTGTGTGTATATATATATATATATATATATATATATATATATATATATATATATATATATATATATATATATATATATATATATATATATATATATATATATATATATATATATATATATATATATATATATATATATATATATATATATATATATATATATATATTTGATGTTATATATGATGTAATGATGTAAATGAAGGACGACTGTCTCTTTCTGATGTCATTGAGTCAACGTAATAGGTTCTTACTAGTCGCTTCGAATAGTAGGCATTACTCGTCACATAGTCGAACGATAATAGATAATATACCATATTAATCATAGATTAGAGAATATGTTGATAATGTAGGTAAACTTAGATGAGGATAACTATGTCGCATTTATAGGGAGGATTGGCTAGCATTGAGATTAACGAAAATTGCCGTTCGAATTGTGGTTCTGAAAAGAACCGATTTCGACGTAATGTCGACCGAAGTATAGCGAGCTAACGTTTAGGCACGTTCTCCACGTATGCGACGGGCGAGCTGTGTCCTTGGGCATGATCGTAACCCTTTTGGCGTGAATGGCGCAAAGATTAGTATCTTCGAACAGACCGACAAGATAAGCTTCACTAGCCTCCTGTAAAGCCATTACGGCCGAACTTTGGAAGCGAAGATCGGTCTTGAAATCTTGAGCGATCTCTCGAACTAAACGTTGAAAAGGTAATTTACGTATCAATAGTTCGGTGCTCTTTTGATAACGCCTAATTTCACGAAGAGCTACGGTGCCGGGACGATAACGGTGAGGCTTCTTCACTCCGCCTGTAGCCGGAGCGCTCTTTCTCGCCGCCTTGGTCGCCAATTGTTTGCGGGGAGCTTTACCACCAGTTGATTTTCTAGCCGTCTGCTTCGTACGTGCCATTGCGATTGATGGATGGTCGAAAGAAGAGAGTTTCGTCAAAATACTACGGACGTAGGTAGGATGATCGTCGAAGGTTAAATGAAATCTTGCCACGACTGTTCCCTTTTTATCAATTCTATGACTATATCTGAACCGTGGCGCGCGCGCTATTGGCGGAGACTACCGTTCTTTGGGCGGAGCCTGTTGGAATCTATAAATATATGAAGCGGCTGAGCAGAGGTATTCATTCGATCGACGATTCTCAATCTAAACGTACGTTAGACGCTATTCGTATACAACATGACTGGAAGAGGCAAAGGAGGTAAGGGGTTGGGAAAAGGAGGCGCCAAGCGTCACCGAAAAGTACTTCGAGACAATATCCAGGGCATCACCAAACCCGCTATCAGAAGATTGGCGAGACGCGGTGGAGTAAAACGTATTTCCGGGCTCATCTACGAGGAAACGCGAGGCGTACTGAAAGTTTTCCTCGAAAACGTGATCAGAGATGCAGTCACTTATACGGAGCACGCTAAAAGGAAAACCGTAACTGCGATGGACGTCGTTTACGCCCTGAAGCGTCAAGGTAGAACCCTATACGGTTTTGGCGGTTAATAAATATCGCCGCGACTAGCAATTTTACACCAACTAACGCTATCGACATCGGTCCTTTTCAGGACCACAATTCTTGCATCTGGTTGTATAGTCTCTTTATCACCTGTAGAAATAGATAGATAGATAGTAGGCATATCTCATCACGCAGAGATAATATTTCGATATTAAATATGAAACAAGTTCACCCCGTATGAGGACAAAAAAACCCAGTTGCCTATTCGTATGTATTATAGCAGAAATGCCCATTCACACATGGAAACTTGATTATGAATTAAAGAATGAATAATTTTTAATTATTAAGTGAAAGAATATCAGTATTCGGGAGGATAACAAGGATGTTTGAGAGATGAAGAACGATTCCGGGTAGCAAGCCGTTATATGAACGCATTGCGGATGAATAATAAAGCTCTGTTAACTTATTGAAGAAAAACTTAGCCCAGTTTTGAGGAATTCATATGTCGTTCGCCGATCGATTAGGGAAGTCTATCCGTTTACGGAGAGCATGTGCATCGACATATCATTGAATTGAACTTAATCCACTTCTCTTATTTACCCGATGCGGACAGTAGGTTGACCGTGTTAGAGCGCAAGATTGCGGTAACCGTAAAAAATGTCGTAGATGGAAGGGATGTTGGTCAAAATAACTTTCTATCGTTAATTCAAATGCATTATACACATCGAAATATGAGAGGCAGGATAATTGATAAAACAGAAATTTCAATTCAGGATTAGATACTTCGAAAGGAGAGTTGACATAAGCGAACTACGATATAATTGTAATGTTCGATTATGGTATAGCTCATCGGATACAACAATTGCAAAAGATATTTTGTGGCCCTGAAAAGGGCCGTTATACACGTACGTCTGTCCGACTGACAAATAACGTAGGTATTTATGATTTCTTTTCGGTCTTCTTGGGTAAGAGTACGGCCTGTATATTGGGAAGGACACCACCTTGAGCGATAGTTACGCCGGACAGCAGCTTGTTCAACTCCTCGTCGTTTCTGATAGCTAATTGCAAATGACGAGGTATGATTCTCGTTTTCTTGTTATCGCGAGCTGCATTTCCAGCGAGTTCAAGAACTTCCGCGGCCAGGTACTCCATGACGGCCGCCAGATACACTGGAGCTCCGGCACCGACGCGCTCGGCGTAATTTCCTTTACGCAAAAGTCGATGAATACGTCCAACGGGAAATTGTAATCCCGCTCTACTGGAACGGGACTTGGATTTGCCCTTGACTTTTCCACCTTTTCCTCTGCCGGACATTTTGTAAGTTCGTTGAATTGATAAAACGGAAAGAGAAGCTCGTTCGACGGACGAAGTAATAATGCCCGTTACCAGTTCCAGCACGGTATATATAGCTTTTGTTCATCCGCCAACCGCGATCGTCTCGGGTTTACCGGGGAGGCGTGGCTAAGTTTATATCTCGATGAACGCGCGTTTCGATTTGGCGTAATGGATCAAATCAGTTCGAAATAAGTGTTCGTATCGTTGATCAAACAATCAATTCAGCTACTAATAATAAACAAGAAAATTGAAATGTTAAATGAAGAAAGTATAATCGTTATGGACATTATTATCGGATACGGATATTAAAAAATGGCAACGACGCTACGCGCTATCACGTCTATGTAAATTTCATGGATATGGTAATAAGTACATAAGTATCTATATTTTTATCTTTTGTTAATTTGCATAGAAACAAGGTTTATAATTAGGATGTCGCGTAACGTTATCGTAAATGTAAATGCTGCTGAGATGTACTGAATATTTATTTATGAGGTCCGGAATTAACTTCCTTATGCATCTCCGTCGTCGATTTGTACCGCTGTTCTACATATTACTATATTGTCCCCATTGCCCTTCTAGGGATAATTGTCAAGAGCAAGGGGACGGCACTTTCTGCATGGCTGATAAGGTTCACACAGCGTCCGGCAGATCTTGCCGACGCATCGTATTGATATGTTAGTCTGTGATTAATATAAATGATATCGAGAGATGGAGTAATGATGACCTGGAATAGCGCTGGGACAGAAATAACAACCGTGAGATTTGTAACTATTATCGTATAAGCTAATAGCCGAGGGCGCAACGGAGTACGGCGTTCAGTTCAGAAATATAATATTCGCGTCGCTTTCCGGGATGAGAAGGAAATATCGTACAGCAACCTCGGACTTTTATCGCGCCATCTCTAGTCGGGAAGCTGTTCAGTATCGACGTCCTGGATACCGAAATCGGTAATTTCGTATCGGTACATCGCAGATTTCTGAATTGAAAACCTCGGATGAAGAACGCCATCTGTAGTCGAGAAGCCGTGTCGGCGTCGACATCGTAGTGTGGTAAGACTACGGTGAAGTCGAACGAGTTCGAAGACAGGACGAGGTAGGGAGTATCGGGCTTTATAACTATTCGACTGCTGTTTTCAGTTCAGAAATGAACTCTTTTCTCGTTAACTTTACGAGCTTTCGAAGCGGAAATTTCCACCGTTTGTAGACACATTTCTGTTGGTGCTCTCCTATTTCATTGCTAGATGAAACCTTATCGCATCCGAAATTGGGACATGGCAACAACTCGATCAGATTGAAGTAATGTTCGCAGATCGCGGAGAGCATAGATTGATGTATGCCCAAGCCGCATTTTGGGCAATAGCCCGTAGCGGCTGAAGGTATACAGTAGGAGCACACTAAGTGTCCCAGAAAGCATTGACGCATCGACGGACACATGCATAGTTGGCACCGTTGGCAAGTAATCTCAAGGATTACGGATTTCGTTAGTACGATCATCTTGACTGACTGAGGTAGAAATGGACAGGAGCACAGGTAGCGAGAGTATTTAAACCCGGTAGATGGCCTACTGCGCCGATGTCATTGGAGCGCTGCAAAAGCGCGTGATATTAGCGCGCGCCATCTATACCTCGTTGGCAGTATCGATTCGTGAACTGAGTCACAATAATCTCTCAGTGTTTCATTGGAATAACAGAAATTCCCTTATCTGTTGCTTGAACAGAACATCTTAAAATAGAGAAGCAGGTAGAATATCTTGCTCTATTTGTACATAGTAGAGATATATATATATATATATATATATATATATATATATATATATATATATATATATATATATATATATATATATATATATATATATATATATATATATATATATATATATATATATATATATATATATATATATATATATATATATATATATATATATATATATATATATATATATATATATATATATATATATATATATATATATATATATATATATATATATATATATATATATATATATATATATATATATATATATATATATATATATATATATATATATATATATATATATATATATATATATATATATATATATATATATATATATATATATATATATATATATATATATATATATATATATATATATATATATATATATATATATATATATATATATATATATATATATATATATATATATATATATATATATATATATATATATATATATATATATATATATATATATATATATATATATATATATATATATATATATATATATATATATATATATATATATATATATATATATATATATATATATATATATATATATATATATATATATATATATATATATATATATATATATATATATATATATATATATATATATATATATATATATATATATATATATATATATATATATATATATATATATATATATATATATATATATATATATATATATATATATATATATATATATATATATATATATATATATATATATATATATATATATATATATATATATATATATATATATATATATATATATATATATATATATATATATATATATATATATATATATATATATATATATATATATATATATATATATATATATATATATATATATATATATATATATATATATATATATATATATATATATATATATATATATATATATATATATATATATATATATATATATATATATATATATATATATATATATATATATATATATATATATATATATATATATATATATATATATATATATATATATATATATATATATATATATATATATATATATATATATATATATATATATATATATATATATATATATATATATATATATATATATATATATATATATATATATATATATATATATATATATATATATATATATATATATATATATATATATATATATATATATATATATATATATATATATATATATATATATATATATATATATATATATATATATATATATATATATATATATATATATATATATATATATATATATATATATATATATATATATATATATATATATATATATATATATATATATATATATATATATATATATATATATATATATATATATATATATATATATATATATATATATATATATATATATATATATATATATATATATATATATATATATATATATATATATATATATATATATATATATATATATATATATATATATATATATATATATATATATATATATATATATATATATATATATATATATATATATATATATATATATATATATATATATATATATATATATATATATATATATATATATATATATATATATATATATATATATATATATATATATATATATATATATATATATATATATATATATATATATATATATATATATATATATATATATATATATATATATATATATATATATTATATATATATATATATATATATATATATATATATATATATATATATATATATATATATATATATATATATATATATAAATAGTAGATATTTTTCCTTTGTTAAAGAACATACTATATAGGAGCCTATCTAAATATTGGAATATCGATCAATAAAGGTTGTTCGGAATCAACACTTAATTCATAGCCTTTCTTTCGGAACACTGCGTTAGTTCCTCAAGGCATACTGTCAAATATTCCGAATCCTACACATAATAATTTCTAAAGCTAGAAGTCCTAGCTATTCTTGCTATCGAACAATAACACTATATAAATCTGCTAGATTTATATAGTCTAAACATTGGCTATCGAGAGATATTATAAAATGCGAATTATATTACTAATAATACATTTATGAATCTTGGTTAAAGGAATCGACATATAGAGCCAGAGCCTTGCCGTACCCTAATACTCCTTTCTACGATGAACCTTTGGAAGCGTAACACACATCAACGGTCTCTCGCTGTCCTAAAAAAAGGATAGTAGGCTATCACGTCATTGGATTTACAATAGCTAGAATTGGAGGCCCTGAGAAGGGCCGGTTCGAATTAATGTGGCGAAAGGATTCGTTCATTATTACTTCTTCTTTTTCGGGGAGGCGGGTTTCTTCGCTTTCGAAGATGCCGCAACGACCTTAACAGTTTTCGGTTTGGGGGCTTTCGGTTTTTTCGTCGGCGATTTGGCGGTCTTTTTTACCTTAGACGGAGACTTGGCTACCTTCGGTTTTTTCTGCGGCCGCTTTCTTTGCCTTGGTCGCGCTAGCGACTTTCGGTTTCTCAGTAGTTGCCGTTTTGGCGGCTACCGACTTCCTCTTCTTGTCTCCTGCGGCTTTCCTCGGCTTGACCGTTTTCGTTTTACTTTGACCGGGGGCGCCGCTCGCCGCTAACTTGAAAGATCCCGACGCGCCCTTTCCTTTAGTGCGTACCAACGATCCGGACTGTACCGCCGAATTGAGATACTTTTTGATGAACGGAGCAAACTTGACGGGATCGACCTTGTAGTTAGTAGCGATGTATTTCTTGATGGCCTGCAGCGACGAACCGCTCCTTTCTTTCAATCCCTTAATGGCGTTATTCACCATGTCGGAGGTCGGCGGATGGGTCGGTTTAGCGTGCTTGCTGGCTTTCTTATCGGTGCCCCCTTTCTTGGCCTTGGTAGCGGGCGATGCCGACGGCTGTATCTCTACTTCGGACATATTCGCTTGATGGTAGTAAAAATATAACGACGATTGTTAACGATATAGATAATATGAGATCACTTATAACGAGGCTGACGCGTCGCACGTTAGAATTCGGAATACGAAACGATACGCGAATGGCGAGGCGGCCGACCGTTCGGTCTCGTTTAGCGAAGCGATCATACTGATTCACCGGTGGAACTCTAGTTTTAATTAAGGAGGTTGAATGTTTCTACCCTACGAACATAGAGTCCAGACGTCCGTCTTTCGATTACGAGCGGCAAGCAGCTTCGGGGAGCAAGCGCTAGGCCCAGACGACGTCGACCGCAATCGAACCTCGCGTCGAGCTCGACGTTTGCCAAGATAAGGTCGTATTTAACTGAGTAGAACGGTGGCGTTGCATTACGCGTATTGCCCGACGCCCGTAATAAACGTCGACCTTTCGATAGGAGAGCAACGGGACGTGGAAAAATTATAACTTATAGAGAAACGCAAGTTTCTATTGAGCGACTCCGTAGAACGTACGCGACAAGAAGAATTTGGGATGAACGAGGCAAATTACCGTGTCATCTTTAGCCGTGTAACCTGAATGGCGAACGTTTCGATCGACGGAAGCGAATTCGAATACGATCTAAAACAACGGACGAAATATCGGCAAGCGATGGGTAAGAGCGAGGGGGTTTACGTCGCCCCGAAGATCTCAGGCCGCCTGGAGGATACGGCGTCGCTCTCGCTGTATCTGATACATCGTCCCTGTGGACGATTCATGACGATTTTAGTTTGACGTATACGCAATGTATTCAAGAACTAGACGAGAACGGACATTCGAGACGGTTGCGATATGAAAATGCGTATAAAATACCGTCCGATATCGGCGAATTCTGAAGGCGGCGACGAATGCCCTTATCTCGGACGTTTATCGTGTTATGTTGAAGGTAGAGGTCCTTCATTTCAACGAAACAATTTTTCATCGATATCGGCCTGTCGAGCGAAGTCGCGCTGAGATCCGCTCGAAGGGGCGTGGCCTACGCGCGTGTTCCATATTGTCATAAATATGCGGCGAAAAGCGGTGAACGCTCATTCTGCAACGATAGATTAACGAAGCACCATGCCACCGAAGACTAGTGGAAAGGCAGCGAAAAAAGCGGGCAAGGCCCAAAAGAATATTTCCAAGAGCGACAAGAAAAAGAAGCGTAAGAGGAAGGAGAGTTACGCTATCTACATCTACAAAGTATTGAAACAAGTACATCCCGATACTGGTATATCGAGCAAGGCCATGAGTATCATGAACAGCTTCGTCAACGACATCTTCGAAAGAATCGCCGCCGAAGCTAGTCGTTTGGCTCATTATAACAAGCGGTCGACGATTACCAGTAGAGAGATCCAGACGGCCGTACGTCTCTTGCTGCCCGGTGAATTGGCGAAACACGCGGTAAGCGAGGGTACCAAAGCCGTCACAAAGTATACCAGCTCGAAATAAGTAATAGATACGGTATCGTCTGGCGCCGCCGTAACTTCGATAAATCGGTTCTTTTCAGAACCACAACGAGGAGGCTACAATCTTTGTTGTATAAACTGAAAAATATAATAAGAAGAATATTACAAAAGAATAGGGATAATGATACGTAACGAGGCAGCCGATTGCTCGGCGCTAAAGGAAACCTTTCGGATCGCTCCGTTCCGACATCAGGAGACCGAAACACCCGTGTGAAAAATACGTACGTTATTTCGATATCCGGAGAAAGTAATGAATGAATAACGATGATAGAGAGGAATGTTAACGCCGGACGACCGAAATGGAGATTTAATACGATGCCTACGAGAAGAGAATATTCTCGTACATTCAATATCCCCAACTAATTACGGAACGAAAAGTAGGGAATACGGATATATGCATTATACATTTATGTAAGTGTGTGTGTATATATATATATATATATATATATATATATATATATATATATATATATATATATATATATATATATATATATATATATATATATATATATATATATATATATATATATATATATATATATATATATATATATATATATATATATATATATATATGTTGTAATGATGTAAATGAAGGACGACTGTCTCTTTCTGATGTCATTGAGTCAACGTAATAGGTTCTTACTAGTCGCTTCGAATAGTAGGCATTACTCGTCACATAGTCGAACGATAATAGATAATATACCATATTAATCATAGATTAGAGAATATGTTGATAATGTAGGTAAACTTAGATGAGGATAACTATGTCGCATTTATAGGGAGGATTGGCTAGCATTGAGATTAACGAAAATTGCCGTTCGAATTGTGGTTCTGAAAAGAACCGATTTCGACGTAATGTCGACCGAAGTATAGCGAGCTAACGTTTAGGCACGTTCTCCACGTATGCGACGGGCGAGCTGTATGTCCTTGGGCATGATCGTAACCCTTTTGGCGTGAATGGCGCAAAGATTAGTATCTTCGAACAGACCGACAAGATAAGCTTCACTAGCCTCCTGTAAAGCCATTACGGCCGAACTTTGGAAGCGAAGATCGGTCTTGAAATCTTGAGCGATCTCTCGAACTAAACGTTGAAAAGGTAATTTACGTATCAATAGTTCGGTGCTCTTTTGATAACGCCTAATTTCACGAAGAGCTACGGTGCCGGGACGATAACGGTGAGGCTTCTTCACTCCGCCTGTAGCCGGAGCGCTCTTTCTCGCCGCCTTGGTCGCCAATTGTTTGCGGGGAGCTTTACCACCAGTTGATTTTCTAGCCGTCTGCTTCGTACGTGCCATTGCGATTGATGGATGGTCGAAAGAAGAGAGTTTCGTCAAAATACTACGGACGTAGGTAGGATGATCGTCGAAGGTTAAATGAAATCTTGCCACGACTGTTCCCTTTTTATCAATTCTATGACTATATCTGAACCGTGGCGCGCGCGCTATTGGCGGAGACTACCGTTCTTTGGGCGGAGCCTGTTGGAATCTATAAATATATGAAGCGGCTGAGCAGAGGTATTCATTCGATCGACGATTCTCAATCTAAACGTACGTTAGACGCTATTCGTATACAACATGACTGGAAGAGGCAAAGGAGGTAAGGGGTTGGGAAAAGGAGGCGCCAAGCGTCACCGAAAAGTACTTCGAGACAATATCCAGGGCATCACCAAACCCGCTATCAGAAGATTGGCGAGACGCGGTGGAGTAAAACGTATTTCCGGGCTCATCTACGAGGAAACGCGAGGCGTACTGAAAGTTTTCCTCGAAAACGTGATCAGAGATGCAGTCACTTATACGGAGCACGCTAAAAGGAAAACCGTAACTGCGATGGACGTCGTTTACGCCCTGAAGCGTCAAGGTAGAACCCTATACGGTTTTGGCGGTTAATAAATATCGCCGCGACTAGCAATTTTACACCAACTAACGCTATCGACATCGGTCCTTTTCAGGACCACAATTCTTGCATCTGGTTGTATAGTCTCTTTATCACCTGTAGAAATAGATAGATAGATAGTAGGCATATCTCATCACGCAGAGATAATATTTCGATATTAAATATGAAACAAGTTCACCCCGTATGAGGACAAAAAAACCCAGTTGCCTATTCGTATGTATTATAGCAGAAATGCCCATTCACACATGGAAACTTGATTATGAATTAAAGAATGAATAATTTTTAATTATTAAGTGAAAGAATATCAGTATTCGGGAGGATAACAAGGATGTTTGAGAGATGAAGAACGATTCCGGGTAGCAAGCCGTTATATGAACGCATTGCGGATGAATAATAAAGCTCTGTTAACTTATTGAAGAAAAACTTAGCCCAGTTTTGAGGAATTCATATGTCGTTCGCCGATCGATTAGGGAAGTCTATCCGTTTACGGAGAGCATGTGCATCGACATATCATTGAATTGAACTTAATCCACTTCTCTTATTTACCCGATGCGGACAGTAGGTTGACCGTGTTAGAGCGCAAGATTGCGGTAACCGTAAAAAATGTCGTAGATGGAAGGGATGTTGGTCAAAATAACTTTCTATCGTTAATTCAAATGCATTATACACATCGAAATATGAGAGGCAGGATAATTGATAAAACAGAAATTTCAATTCAGGATTAGATACTTCGAAAGGAGAGTTGACATAAGCGAACTACGATATAATTGTAATGTTCGATTATGGTATAGCTCATCGGATACAACAATTGCAAAAGATATTTTGTGGCCCTGAAAAGGGCCGTTATACACGTACGTCTGTCCGACTGACAAATAACGTAGGTATTTATGATTTCTTTTCGGTCTTCTTGGGTAAGAGTACGGCCTGTATATTGGGAAGGACACCACCTTGAGCGATAGTTACGCCGGACAGCAGCTTGTTCAACTCCTCGTCGTTTCTGATAGCTAATTGCAAATGACGAGGTATGATTCTCGTTTTCTTGTTATCGCGAGCTGCATTTCCAGCGAGTTCAAGAACTTCCGCGGCCAGGTACTCCATGACGGCCGCCAGATACACTGGAGCTCCGGCACCGACGCGCTCGGCGTAATTTCCTTTACGCAAAAGTCGATGAATACGCCAACGGGAAATTGTAATCCCGCTCTACTGGAACGGGACTTGGATTTGCCCTTGACTTTTCCACCTTTTCCTCTGCCGGACATTTTGTAAGTTCGTTGAATTGATAAAACGGAAAGAGAAGCTCGTTCGACGGACGAAGTAATAATGCCCGTTACCAGTTCCAGCACGGTATATATAGCTTTTGTTCATCCGCCAACCGCGATCGTCTCGGGTTTACCGGGAGGCGTGGCTAAGTTTATATCTCGATGAACGCGCGTTTCGATTTGGCGTAATGGATCAAATCAGTTCGAAATAAGTGTTCGTATCGTTGATCAAACAATCAATTCAGCTACTAATAATAAACAAGAAAATTTGAAATGTTAAATGAAGAAAGTATAATCGTTATGGACATTATTATCGGATACGGATATTAAAAAATGGCAACGACGCTACGCGCTATCACGTCTATGTAAATTTCATGGATATGGTAATAAGTACATAAGTATCTATATTTTTATCTTTTGTTAATTTGCATAGAAACAAGGTTTATAATTAGGATGTCGCGTAACGTTATCGTAAATGTAAATGCTGCTGAGATGTACTGAATATTTATTTATGAGGTCCGGAATTAACTTCCTTATGCATCTCCGTCGTCGATTTGTACCGCTGTTCTACATATTACTATATTGTCCCCATTGCCCTTCTAGGGATAATTGTCAAGAGCAAGGGGACGGCACTTTCTGCATGGCTGATAAGGTTCACACAGCGTCCGGCAGATCTTGCCGACGCATCGTATTGATATGTTAGTCTGTGATTAATATAAATGATATCGAGAGATGGAGTAATGATGACCTGGAATAGCGCTGGGACAGAAATAACAACCGTGAGATTTGTAACTATTATCGTATAAGCTAATAGCCGAGGGCGCAACGGAGTACGGCGTTCAGTTCAGAAATATAATATTCGCGTCGCTTTCCGGGATGAGAAGGAAATATCGTACAGCAACCTCGGACTTTTATCGCGCCATCTCTAGTCGGGAAGCTGTTCAGTATCGACGTCCTGGATACCGAAATCGGTAATTTCGTATCGGTACATCGCAGATTTCTGAATTGAAAACCTCGGATGAAGAACGCCATCTGTAGTCGAGAAGCCGTGTCGGCGTCGACATCGTAGTGTGGTAAGACTACGGTGAAGTCGAACGAGTTCGAAGACAGGACGAGGTAGGGAGTATCGGGCTTTATAACTATTCGACTGCTGTTTTCAGTTCAGAAATGAACTCTTTTCTCGTTAACTTTACGAGCTTTCGAAGCGGAAATTTCCACCGTTTGTAGACACATTTCTGTTGGTGCTCTCCTATTTCATTGCTAGATGAAACCTTATCGCATCCGAAATTGGGACATGGCAACAACTCGATCAGATTGAAGTAATGTTCGCAGATCGCGGAGAGCATAGATTGATGTATGCCCAAGCCGCATTTTGGGCAATAGCCCGTAGCGGCTGAAGGTATACAGTAGGAGCACACTAAGTGTCCCAGAAAGCATTGACGCATCGACGGACACATGCATAGTTGGCACCGTTGGCAAGTAATCTCAAGGATTACGGATTTCGTTAGTACGATCATCTTGACTGACTGAGGTAGAAATGGACAGGAGCACAGGTAGCGAGAGTATTTAAACCCGGTAGATGGCCTACTGCGCCGATGTCATTGGAGCGCTGCAAAAGCGCGTGATATTAGCGCGCGCCATCTATACCTCGTTGGCAGTATCGATTCGTGAACTGAGTCACAATAATCTCTCAGTGTTTCATTGGAATAACAGAAATTCCCTTATCTGTTGCTTGAACAGAACATCTTAAAATAGAGAAGCAGGTAGAATATCTTGCTCTATTTGTACATAGTAGAGATATATATATATATATATATATATATATATATATATATATATATATATATATATATATATATATATATATTATATATATATATATATATATATATATATATATATATATATATATATATATATATATATATATATATATATATATATATATATATATATATATATATATATATATATATATATATATATATATATATATATATATATATATATATATATATATATATATATATATATATATATATATATATATATATATATATATATATATATATATATATATATATATATATATATATATATATATATATATATATATATATATATATATATATATATATATATATATATATATATATATATATATATATATATATATATATATATATATATATATATATATATATATATATATATATATATATATATATATATATATATATATATATATATATATATATATATATATATATATATATATATATATATATATATATATATATATATATATATATATATATATATATATATATATATATATATATATATATATATATATATATATATATATATATATATATATATATATATATATATATATATATATATATATATATATATATATATATATATATATATATATATATATATATATATATATATATATATATATATATATATATATATATATATATATATATATATATATATATATATATATATATATATATATATATATATATATATATATATATATATATATATATATATATATATATATATATATATATATATATATATATATATATATATATATATATATATATATATATATATATATATATATATATATATATATATATATATATATATATATATATATATATATATATATATATATATATATATATATATATATATATATATATATATATATATATATATATATATATATATATATATATATATATATATATATATATATATATATATATATATATATATATATATATATATATATATATATATATATATATATATATATATATATATATATATATATATATATATATATATATATATATATATATATATATATATATATATATATATATATATATATATATATATATATATATATATATATATATATATATATATATATATATATATATATATATATATATATATATATATATATATATATATATATATATATATATATATATATATATATATATATATATATATATATATATATATATATATATATATATATATATATATATATATATATATATATATATATATATATATATATATATATATATATATATATATATATATATATATATATATATATATATATATATATATATATATATATATATATATATATATATATATATATATATATATATATATATATATATATATATATATATATATATATATATATATATATATATATATATATATATATATATATATATATATATATATATATATATATATATATATATATATATATATATATATATATATATATATATATATATATATATATATATATATATATATATATATATATATATATATATATATATATATATATATATATATATATATATATATATATATATATATATATATATATATATATATATATATATATATAAATAGTAGATATTTTTCCTTTGTTAAAGAACATACTATATAGGAGCCTATCTAAATATTGGAATATCGATCAATAAAGGTTGTTCGGAATCAACACTTAATTCATAGCCTTTCTTTCGGAACACTGCGTTAGTTCCTCAAGGCATACTGTCAAATATTCCGAATCCTACACATAATAATTTCTAAAGCTAGAAGTCCTAGCTATTCTTGCTATCGAACAATAACACTATATAAATCTGCTAGATTTATATAGTCTAAACATTGGCTATCGAGAGATATTATAAAATGCGAATTATATTACTAATAATACATTTATGAATCTTGGTTAAAGGAATCGACATATAGAGCCAGAGCCTTGCCGTACCCTAATACTCCTTTCTACGATGAACCTTTGGAAGCGTAACACACATCAACGGTCTCTCGCTGTCCTAAAAAAGGATAGTAGGCTATCACGTCATTGGATTTACAATAGCTGAATTGGAGGCCCTGAGAAGGGCCGGTTCGAATTAATGTGGCGAAAGGATTCGTTCATTATTACTTCTTCTTTTTCGGGGAGGCGGGTTTCTTCGCTTTCGAAGATGCCGCAACGACCTTAACAGTTTTCGGTTTGGGGGCTTTCGGTTTTTTCGTCGGCGATTTGGCGGTCTTTTTTACCTTAGACGGAGACTTGGCTACCTTCGGTTTTTTCTGCGGCCGCTTTCTTTGCCTTGGTCGCGCTAGCGACTTTCGGTTTCTCAGTAGTTGCCGTTTTGGCGGCTACCGACTTCCTCTTCTTGTCTCCTGCGGCTTTCCTCGGCTTGACCGTTTTCGTTTTACTTTGACCGGGGGCGCCGCTCGCCGCTAACTTGAAAGATCCCGACGCGCCCTTTCCTTTAGTGCGTACCAACGATCCGGACTGTACCGCCGAATTGAGATACTTTTTGATGAACGGAGCAAACTTGACGGGATCGACCTTGTAGTTAGTAGCGATGTATTTCTTGATGGCCTGCAGCGACGAACCGCTCCTTTCTTTCAATCCCTTAATGGCGTTATTCACCATGTCGGAGGTCGGCGGATGGGTCGGTTTAGCGTGCTTGCTGGCTTTCTTATCGGTGCCCCCTTTCTTGGCCTTGGTAGCGGGCGATGACGACGGCTGTATCTCTACTTCGGACATATTCGCTTGATGGTAGTAAAAATATAACGACGATTGTTAACGATATAGATAATATGAGATCACTTATAACGAGGCTGACGCGTCGCACGTTAGAATTCGGAATACGAAACGATACGCGAATGGCGAGGCGGCCGACCGTTCGGTCTCGTTTAGCGAAGCGATCATACTGATTCACCGGTGGAACTCTAGTTTTAATTAAGGAGGTTGAATGTTTCTACCCTACGAACATAGAGTCCAGACGTCCGTCTTTCGATTACGAG
Organism: Henosepilachna vigintioctopunctata; assembly: GCA_030704895.1. Classification (NCBI taxonomy): domain Eukaryota; kingdom Metazoa; phylum Arthropoda; class Insecta; order Coleoptera; family Coccinellidae; genus Henosepilachna; species Henosepilachna vigintioctopunctata. The sequence goes on along the minus strand of JARQZJ010000046.1, from coordinate 1,288,349 downwards.
CGGCAAGCAGCTTCGGGGAGCAAGCGCTAGGCCCAGACGACGTCGACCGCAATCGAACCTCGCGTCGAGCTCGACGTTTGCCAAGATAAGGTCGTATTTAACTGAGTAGAACGGTGGCGTTGCATTACGCGTATTGCCCGACGCCCGTAATAAACGTCGACCTTTCGATAGGAGAGCAACGGGACGTGGAAAAATTATAACTTATAGAGAAACGCAAGTTTCTATTGAGCGACTCCGTAGAACGTACGCGACAAGAAGAATTTGGGATGAACGAGGCAAATTACCGTGTCATCTTAGCCGTGTAACCTGAATGGCGAACGTTTCGATCGACGGAAGCGAATTCGAATACGATCTAAAACAACGGACGAAATATCGGCAAGCGATGGGTAAGAGCGAGGGGGTTTACGTCGCCCCGAAGATCTCAGGCCGCCTGGAGGATACGGCGTCGCTCTCGCTGTATCTGATACATCGTCCCTGTGGACGATTCATGACGATTTTAGTTTGACGTATACGCAATGTATTCAAGAACTAGACGAGAACGGACATTCGAGACGGTTGCGATATGAAAATGCGTATAAAATACCGTCCGATATCGGCGAATTCTGAAGGCGGCGACGAATGCCCTTATCTCGGACGTTTATCGTGTTATGTTGAAGGTAGAGGTCCTTCATTTCAACGAAACAATTTTTCATCGATATCGGCCTGTCGAGCGAAGTCGCGCTGAGATCCGCTCGAAGGGGCGTGGCCTACGCGCGTGTTCCATATTGTCATAAATATGCGGCGAAAAGCGGTGAACGCTCATTCTGCAACGATAGATTAACGAAGCACCATGCCACCGAAGACTAGTGGAAAGGCAGCGAAAAAAGCGGGCAAGGCCCAAAAGAATATTTCCAAGAGCGACAAGAAAAAGAAGCGTAAGAGGAAGGAGAGTTACGCTATCTACATCTACAAAGTATTGAAACAAGTACATCCCGATACTGGTATATCGAGCAAGGCCATGAGTATCATGAACAGCTTCGTCAACGACATCTTCGAAAGAATCGCCGCCGAAGCTAGTCGTTTGGCTCATTATAACAAGCGGTCGACGATTACCAGTAGAGAGATCCAGACGGCCGTACGTCTCTTGCTGCCCGGTGAATTGGCGAAACACGCGGTAAGCGAGGGTACCAAAGCCGTCACAAAGTATACCAGCTCGAAATAAGTAATAGATACGGTATCGTCTGGCGCCGCCGTAACTTCGATAAATCGGTTCTTTTCAGAACCACAACGAGGAGGCTACAATCTTTGTTGTATAAACTGAAAAATATAATAAGAAGAATATTACAAAAGAATAGGGATAATGATACGTAACGAGGCAGCCGATTGCTCGGCGCTAAAGGAAACCTTTCGGATCGCTCCGTTCCGACATCAGGAGACCGAAACACCCGTGTGAAAAATACGTACGTTATTTCGATATCCGGAGAAAGTAATGAATGAATAACGATGATAGAGAGGAATGTTAACGCCGGACGACCGAAATGGAGATTTAATACGATGCCTACGAGAAGAGAATATTCTCGTACATTCAATATCCCCAACTAATTACGGAACGAAAAGTAGGGAATACGGATATATGCATTATACATTTATGTAAGTGTGTGTATATATATATATATATATATATATATATATATATATATATATATATATATATATATATATATATATATATATATATATATATATATATATATATATATATATGATGTTGTAATGATGTAAATGAAGGACGACTGTCTCTTTCTGATGTCATTGAGTCAACGTAATAGGTTCTTACTAGTCGCTTCGAATAGTAGGCATTACTCGTCACATAGTCGAACGATAATAGATAATATACCATATTAATCATAGATTAGAGAATATGTTGATAATGTAGGTAAACTTAGATGAGGATAACTATGTCGCATTTATAGGGAGGATTGGCTAGCATTGAGATTAACGAAAATTGCCGTTCGAATTGTGGTTCTGAAAAGAACCGATTTCGACGTAATGTCGACCGAAGTATAGCGAGCTAACGTTTAGGCACGTTCTCCACGTATGCGACGGGCGAGCTGTATGTCCTTGGGCATGATCGTAACCCTTTTGGCGTGAATGGCGCAAAGATTAGTATCTTCGAACAGACCGACAAGATAAGCTTCACTAGCCTCCTGTAAAGCCATTACGGCCGAACTTTGGAAGCGAAGATCGGTCTTGAAATCTTGAGCGATCTCTCGAACTAAACGTTGAAAAGGTAATTTACGTATCAATAGTTCGGTGCTCTTTTGATAACGCCTAATTTCACGAAGAGCTACGGTGCCGGGACGATAACGGTGAGGCTTCTTCACTCCGCCTGTAGCCGGAGCGCTCTTTCTCGCCGCCTTGGTCGCCAATTGTTTGCGGGGAGCTTTACCACCAGTTGATTTTCTAGCCGTCTGCTTCGTACGTGCCATTGCGATTGATGGATGGTCGAAAGAAGAGAGTTTCGTCAAAATACTACGGACGTAGGTAGGATGATCGTCGAAGGTTAAATGAAATCTTGCCACGACTGTTCCCTTTTTATCAATTCTATGACTATATCTGAACCGTGGCGCGCGCGCTATTGGCGGAGACTACCGTTCTTTGGGCGGAGCCTGTTGGAATCTATAAATATATGAAGCGGCTGAGCAGAGGTATTCATTCGATCGACGATTCTCAATCTAAACGTACGTTAGACGCTATTCGTATACAACATGACTGGAAGAGGCAAAGGAGGTAAGGGGTTGGGAAAAGGAGGCGCCAAGCGTCACCGAAAAGTACTTCGAGACAATATCCAGGGCATCACCAAACCCGCTATCAGAAGATTGGCGAGACGCGGTGGAGTAAAACGTATTTCCGGGCTCATCTACGAGGAAACGCGAGGCGTACTGAAAGTTTTCCTCGAAAACGTGATCAGAGATGCAGTCACTTATACGGAGCACGCTAAAAGGAAAACCGTAACTGCGATGGACGTCGTTTACGCCCTGAAGCGTCAAGGTAGAACCCTATACGGTTTTGGCGGTTAATAAATATCGCCGCGACTAGCAATTTTACACCAACTAACGCTATCGACATCGGTCCTTTTCAGGACCACAATTCTTGCATCTGGTTGTATAGTCTCTTTATCACCTGTAGAAATAGATAGATAGATAGTAGGCATATCTCATCACGCAGAGATAATATTTCGATATTAAATATGAAACAAGTTCACCCCGTATGAGGACAAAAAAACCCAGTTGCCTATTCGTATGTATTATAGCAGAAATGCCCATTCACACATGGAAACTTGATTATGAATTAAAGAATGAATAATTTTTAATTATTAAGTGAAAGAATATCAGTATTCGGGAGGATAACAAGGATGTTTGAGAGATGAAGAACGATTCCGGGTAGCAAGCCGTTATATGAACGCATTGCGGATGAATAATAAAGCTCTGTTAACTTATTGAAGAAAAAACTTAGCCCAGTTTTGAGGAATTCATATGTCGTTCGCCGATCGATTAGGGAAGTCTATCCGTTTACGGAGAGCATGTGCATCGACATATCATTGAATTGAACTTAATCCACTTCTCTTATTTACCCGATGCGGACAGTAGGTTGACCGTGTTAGAGCGCAAGATTGCGGTAACCGTAAAAAATGTCGTAGATGGAAGGGATGTTGGTCAAAATAACTTTCTATCGTTAATTCAAATGCATTATACACATCGAAATATGAGAGGCAGGATAATTGATAAAACAGAAATTTCAATTCAGGATTAGATACTTCGAAAGGAGAGTTGACATAAGCGAACTACGATATAATTGTAATGTTCGATTATGGTATAGCTCATCGGATACAACAATTGCAAAAGATATTTTGTGGCCCTGAAAAGGGCCGTTATACACGTACGTCTGTCCGACTGACAAATAACGTAGGTATTTATGATTTCTTTTCGGTCTTCTTGGGTAAGAGTACGGCCTGTATATTGGGAAGGACACCACCTTGAGCGATAGTTACGCCGGACAGCAGCTTGTTCAACTCCTCGTCGTTTCTGATAGCTAATTGCAAATGACGAGGTATGATTCTCGTTTTCTTGTTATCGCGAGCTGCATTTCCAGCGAGTTCAAGAACTTCCGCGGCCAGGTACTCCATGACGGCCGCCAGATACACTGGAGCTCCGGCACCGACGCGCTCGGCGTAATTTCCTTTACGCAAAAGTCGATGAATACGTCCAACGGGAAATTGTAATCCCGCTCTACTGGAACGGGACTTGGATTTGCCCTTGACTTTTCCACCTTTTCCTCTGCCGGACATTTTGTAAGTTCGTTGAATTGATAAAACGGAAAGAGAAGCTCGTTCGACGGACGAAGTAATAATGCCCGTTACCAGTTCCAGCACGGTATATATAGCTTTTGTTCATCCGCCAACCGCGATCGTCTCGGGTTTACCGGGGAGGCGTGGCTAAGTTTATATCTCGATGAACGCGCGTTTCGATTTGGCGTAATGGATCAAATCAGTTCGAAATAAGTGTTCGTATCGTTGATCAAACAATCAATTTCAGCTACTAATAATAAACAAGAAAATTTGAAATGTTAAATGAAGAAAGTATAATCGTTATGGACATTATTATCGGATACGGATATTAAAAAATGGCAACGACGCTACGCGCTATCACGTCTATGTAAATTTCATGGATATGGTAATAAGTACATAAGTATCTATATTTTTATCTTTTGTTAATTTGCATAGAAACAAGGTTTATAATTAGGATGTCGCGTAACGTTATCGTAAATGTAAATGCTGCTGAGATGTACTGAATATTTATTTATGAGGTCCGGAATTAACTTCCTTATGCATCTCCGTCGTCGATTTGTACCGCTGTTCTACATATTACTATATTGTCCCCATTGCCCTTCTAGGGATAATTGTCAAGAGCAAGGGGACGGCACTTTCTGCATGGCTGATAAGGTTCACACAGCGTCCGGCAGATCTTGCCGACGCATCGTATTGATATGTTAGTCTGTGATTAATATAAATGATATCGAGAGATGGAGTAATGATGACCTGGAATAGCGCTGGGACAGAAATAACAACCGTGAGATTTGTAACTATTATCGTATAAGCTAATAGCCGAGGGCGCAACGGAGTACGGCGTTCAGTTCAGAAATATAATATTCGCGTCGCTTTCCGGGATGAGAAGGAAATATCGTACAGCAACCTCGGACTTTTATCGCGCCATCTCTAGTCGGGAAGCTGTTCAGTATCGACGTCCTGGATACCGAAATCGGTAATTTCGTATCGGTACATCGCAGATTTCTGAATTGAAAACCTCGGATGAAGAACGCCATCTGTAGTCGAGAAGCCGTGTCGGCGTCGACATCGTAGTGTGGTAAGACTACGGTGAAGTCGAACGAGTTCGAAGACAGGACGAGGTAGGGAGTATCGGGCTTTATAACTATTCGACTGCTGTTTTCAGTTCAGAAATGAACTCTTTTCTCGTTAACTTTACGAGCTTTCGAAGCGGAAATTTCCACCGTTTGTAGACACATTTCTGTTGGTGCTCTCCTATTTCATTGCTAGATGAAACCTTATCGCATCCGAAATTGGGACATGGCAACAACTCGATCAGATTGAAGTAATGTTCGCAGATCGCGGAGAGCATAGATTGATGTATGCCCAAGCCGCATTTTGGGCAATAGCCCGTAGCGGCTGAAGGTATACAGTAGGAGCACACTAAGTGTCCCAGAAAGCATTGACGCATCGACGGACACATGCATAGTTGGCACCGTTGGCAAGTAATCTCAAGGATTACGGATTTCGTTAGTACGATCATCTTGACTGACTGAGGTAGAAATGGACAGGAGCACAGGTAGCGAGAGTATTTAAACCCGGTAGATGGCCTACTGCGCCGATGTCATTGGAGCGCTGCAAAAGCGCGTGATATTAGCGCGCGCCATCTATACCTCGTTGGCAGTATCGATTCGTGAACTGAGTCACAATAATCTCTCAGTGTTTCATTGGAATAACAGAAATTCCCTTATCTGTTGCTTGAACAGAACATCTTAAAATAGAGAAGCAGGTAGAATATCTTGCTCTATTTGTACATAGTAGAGATATATATATATATATATATATATATATATATATATATATATATATATATATATATATATATATATTATATATTTATATATATATATATATATATATATATATATATATATATATATATATATATATATATATATATATATATATATATATATATATATATATATATATATATATATATATATATATATATATATATATATATATATATATATATATATATATATATATATATATATATATATATATATATATATATATATATATATATATATATATATATATATATATATATATATATATATATATATATATATATATATATATATATATATATATATATATATATATATATATATATATATATATATATATATATATATATATATATATATATATATATATATATATATATATATATATATATATATATATATATATATATATATATATATATATATATATATATATATATATATATATATATATATATATATATATATATATATATATATATATATATATATATATATATATATATATATATATATATATATATATATATATATATATATATATATATATATATATATATATATATATATATATATATATATATATATATATATATATATATATATATATATATATATATATATATATATATATATATATATATATATATATATATATATATATATATATATATATATATATATATATATATATATATATATATATATATATATATATATATATATATATATATATATATATATATATATATATATATATATATATATATATATATATATATATATATATATATATATATATATATATATATATATATATATATATATATATATATATATATATATATATATATATATATATATATATATATATATATATATATATATATATATATATATATATATATATATATATATATATATATATATATATATATATATATATATATATATATATATATATATATATATATATATATATATATATATATATATATATATATATATATATATATATATATATATATATATATATATATATATATATATATATATATATATATATATATATATATATATATATATATATATATATATATATATATATATATATATATATATATATATATATATATATATATATATATATATATATATATATATATATATATATATATATATATATATATATATATATATATATATATATATATATATATATATATATATATATATATATATATATATATATATATATATATATATATATATATATATATATATATATATATATATATATATATATATATATATATATATATATATATATATATATATATATATATATATATATATATATATATATATATATATATATATATATATATATATATATATATATATATATATATATATATATATATATATATATATATATATATATATATATATATATATATATATATATATATATATATATATATATATATATATATATATATATATATATATATATATATATATATATATATATATATATATATATATATATATATATATATATATATATATATATATATATATATATATATATATATATATATATATATATATATATATATATATATATATATATATATATATATATATATATATATAGTAGATATTTTTCCTTTGTTAAAGAACATACTATATAGGAGCCTATCTAAATATTGGAATATCGATCAATAAAGGTTGTTCGGAATCAACACTTAATTCATAGCCTTTCTTTCGGAACACTGCGTTAGTTCCTCAAGGCATACTGTCAAATATTCCGAATCCTACACATAATAATTTCTAAAGCTAGAAGTCCTAGCTATTCTTGCTATCGAACAATAACACTATATAAATCTGCTAGATTTATATAGTCTAAACATTGGCTATCGAGAGATATTATAAAATGCGAATTATATTACTAATAATACATTTATGAATCTTGGTTAAAGGAATCGACATATAGAGCCAGAGCCTTGCCGTACCCTAATACTCCTTTCTACGATGAACCTTTGGAAGCGTAACACACATCAACGGTCTCTCGCTGTCCTAAAAAAGGATAGTAGGCTATCACGTCATTGGATTTACAATAGCTAGAATTGGAGGCCCTGAGAAGGGCCGGTTCGAATTAATGTGGCGAAAGGATTCGTTCATTATTACTTCTTCTTTTTCGGGGAGGCGGGTTTCTTCGCTTTCGAAGATGCCGCAACGACCTTAACAGTTTTCGGTTTGGGGGCTTTCGGTTTTTTCGTCGGCGATTTGGCGGTCTTTTTTACCTTAGACGGAGACTTGGCTACCTTCGGTTTTTTTTCTGCGGCCGCTTTCTTTGCCTTGGTCGCGCTAGCGACTTTCGGTTTCTCAGTAGTTGCCGTTTTGGCGGCTACCGACTTCCTCTTCTTGTCTCCTGCGGCTTTCCTCGGCTTGACCGTTTTCGTTTTACTTTGACCGGGGGCGCCGCTCGCCGCTAACTTGAAAGATCCCGACGCGCCCTTTCCTTTAGTGCGTACCAACGATCCGGACTGTACCGCCGAATTGAGATACTTTTTGATGAACGGAGCAAACTTGACGGGATCGACCTTGTAGTTAGTAGCGATGTATTTCTTGATGGCCTGCAGCGACGAACCGCTCCTTTCTTTCAATCCCTTAATGGCGTTATTCACCATGTCGGAGGTCGGCGGATGGGTCGGTTTAGCGTGCTTGCTGGCTTTCTTATCGGTGCCCCCTTTCTTGGCCTTGGTAGCGGGCGATGACGACGGCTGTATCTCTACTTCGGACATATTCGCTTGATGGTAGTAAAAATATAACGACGATTGTTAACGATATAGATAATATGAGATCACTTATAACGAGGCTGACGCGTCGCACGTTAGAATTCGGAATACGAAACGATACGCGAATGGCGAGGCGGCCGACCGTTCGGTCTCGTTTAGCGAAGCGATCATACTGATTCACCGGTGGAACTCTAGTTTTAATTAAGGAGGTTGAATGTTTCTACCCTACGAACATAGAGTCCAGACGTCCGTCTTTCGATTACGAGCGGCAAGCAGCTTCGGGGAGCAAGCGCTAGGCCCAGACGACGTCGACCGCAATCGAACCTCGCGTCGAGCTCGACGTTTGCCAAGATAAGGTCGTATTTAACTGAGTAGAACGGTGGCGTTGCATTACGCGTATTGCCCGACGCCCGTAATAAACGTCGACCTTTCGATAGGAGAGCAACGGGACGTGGAAAAATTATAACTTATAGAGAAACGCAAGTTTCTATTGAGCGACTCCGTAGAACGTACGCGACAAGAAGAATTTGGGATGAACGAGGCAAATTACCGTGTCATCTTAGCCGTGTAACCTGAATGGCGAACGTTTCGATCGACGGAAGCGAATTCGAATACGATCTAAAACAACGGACGAAATATCGGCAAGCGATGGGTAAGAGCGAGGGGGTTTACGTCGCCCCGAAGATCTCAGGCCGCCTGGAGGATACGGCGTCGCTCTCGCTGTATCTGATACATCGTCCCTGTGGACGATTCATGACGATTTTAGTTTGACGTATACGCAATGTATTCAAGAACTAGACGAGAACGGACATTCGAGACGGTTGCGATATGAAAATGCGTATAAAATACCGTCCGATATCGGCGAATTCTGAAGGCGGCGACGAATGCCCTTATCTCGGACGTTTATCGTGTTATGTTGAAGGTAGAGGTCCTTCATTTCAACGAAACAATTTTTCATCGATATCGGCCTGTCGAGCGAAGTCGCGCTGAGATCCGCTCGAAGGGGCGTGGCCTACGCGCGTGTTCCATATTGTCATAAATATGCGGCGAAAAGCGGTGAACGCTCATTCTGCAACGATAGATTAACGAAGCACCATGCCACCGAAGACTAGTGGAAAGGCAGCGAAAAAAGCGGGCAAGGCCCAAAAGAATATTTCCAAGAGCGACAAGAAAAAGAAGCGTAAGAGGAAGGAGAGTTACGCTATCTACATCTACAAAGTATTGAAACAAGTACATCCCGATACTGGTATATCGAGCAAGGCCATGAGTATCATGAACAGCTTCGTCAACGACATCTTCGAAAGAATCGCCGCCGAAGCTAGTCGTTTGGCTCATTATAACAAGCGGTCGACGATTACCAGTAGAGAGATCCAGACGGCCGTACGTCTCTTGCTGCCCGGTGAATTGGCGAAACACGCGGTAAGCGAGGGTACCAAAGCCGTCACAAAGTATACCAGCTCGAAATAAGTAATAGATACGGTATCGTCTGGCGCCGCCGTAACTTCGATAAATCGGTTCTTTTCAGAACCACAACGAGGAGGCTACAATCTTTGTTGTATAAACTGAAAAATATAATAAGAAGAATATTACAAAAGAATAGGGATAATGATACGTAACGAGGCAGCCGATTGCTCGGCGCTAAAGGAAACCTTTCGGATCGCTCCGTTCCGACATCAGGAGACCGAAACACCCGTGTGAAAAATACGTACGTTATTTCGATATCCGGAGAAAGTAATGAATGAATAACGATGATAGAGAGGAATGTTAACGCCGGACGACCGAAATGGAGATTTAATACGATGCCTACGAGAAGAGAATATTCTCGTACATTCAATATCCCCAACTAATTACGGAACGAAAAGTAGGGAATACGGATATATGCATTATACATTTATGTAAGTGTGTGTATATATATATATATATATATATATATATATATATATATATATATATATATATATATATATATATATATATATATATATATATATATATATATATATATATATATATATATATATATATATATATATATATATATATATATATATATATATATATATATATTGATGTTGTAATGATGTAAATGAAGGACGACTGTCTCTTTCTGATGTCATTGAGTCAACGTAATAGGTTCTTACTAGTCGCTTCGAATAGTAGGCATTACTCGTCACATAGTCGAACGATAATAGATAATATACCATATTAATCATAGATTAGAGAATATGTTGATAATGTAGGTAAACTTAGATGAGGATAACTATGTCGCATTTATAGGGAGGATTGGCTAGCATTGAGATTAACGAAAATTGCCGTTCGAATTGTGGTTCTGAAAAGAACCGATTTCGACGTAATGTCGACCGAAGTATAGCGAGCTAACGTTTAGGCACGTTCTCCACGTATGCGACGGGCGAGCTGTATGTCCTTGGGCATGATCGTAACCCTTTTGGCGTGAATGGCGCAAAGATTAGTATCTTCGAACAGACCGACAAGATAAGCTTCACTAGCCTCCTGTAAAGCCATTACGGCCGAACTTTGGAAGCGAAGATCGGTCTTGAAATCTTGAGCGATCTCTCGAACTAAACGTTGAAAAGGTAATTTACGTATCAATTTCGGTGCTCTTTTGATAACGCCTAATTTCACGAAGAGCTACGGTGCCGGGACGATAACGGTGAGGCTTCTTCACTCCGCCTGTAGCCGGAGCGCTCTTTCTCGCCGCCTTGGTCGCCAATTGTTTGCGGGGAGCTTTACCACCAGTTGATTTTCTAGCCGTCTGCTTCGTACGTGCCATTGCGATTGATGGATGGTCGAAAGAAGAGAGTTTCGTCAAAATACTACGGACGTAGGTAGGATGATCGTCGAAGGTTAAATGAAATCTTGCCACGACTGTTCCCTTTTTATCAATTCTATGACTATATCTGAACCGTGGCGCGCGCGCTATTGGCGGAGACTACCGTTCTTTGGGCGGAGCCTGTTGGAATCTATAAATATATGAAGCGGCTGAGCAGAGGTATTCATTCGATCGACGATTCTCAATCTAAACGTACGTTAGACGCTATTCGTATACAACATGACTGGAAGAGGCAAAGGAGGTAAGGGGTTGGGAAAAGGAGGCGCCAAGCGTCACCGAAAAGTACTTCGAGACAATATCCAGGGCATCACCAAACCCGCTATCAGAAGATTGGCGAGACGCGGTGGAGTAAAACGTATTTCCGGGCTCATCTACGAGGAAACGCGAGGCGTACTGAAAGTTTTCCTCGAAAACGTGATCAGAGATGCAGTCACTTATACGGAGCACGCTAAAAGGAAAACCGTAACTGCGATGGACGTCGTTTACGCCCTGAAGCGTCAAGGTAGAACCCTATACGGTTTTGGCGGTTAATAAATATCGCCGCGACTAGCAATTTTACACCAACTAACGCTATCGACATCGGTCCTTTTCAGGACCACAATTCTTGCATCTGGTTGTATAGTCTCTTTATCACCTGTAGAAATAGATAGATAGATAGTAGGCATATCTCATCACGCAGAGATAATATTTCGATATTAAATATGAAACAAGTTCACCCCGTATGAGGACAAAAAACCCAGTTGCCTATTCGTATGTATTATAGCAGAAATGCCCATTCACACATGGAAACTTGATTATGAATTAAAGAATGAATAATTTTTAATTATTAAGTGAAAGAATATCAGTATTCGGGAGGATAACAAGGATGTTTGAGAGATGAAGAACGATTCCGGGTAGCAAGCCGTTATATGAACGCATTGCGGATGAATAATAAAGCTCTGTTAACTTATTGAAGAAAAAACTTAGCCCAGTTTTGAGGAATTCATATGTCGTTCGCCGATCGATTAGGGAAGTCTATCCGTTTACGGAGAGCATGTGCATCGACATATCATTGAATTGAACTTAATCCACTTCTCTTATTTACCCGATGCGGACAGTAGGTTGACCGTGTTAGAGCGCAAGATTGCGGTAACCGTAAAAAATGTCGTAGATGGAAGGGATGTTGGTCAAAATAACTTTCTATCGTTAATTCAAATGCATTATACACATCGAAATATGAGAGGCAGGATAATTGATAAAACAGAAATTTCAATTCAGGATTAGATACTTCGAAAGGAGAGTTGACATAAGCGAACTACGATATAATTGTAATGTTCGATTATGGTATAGCTCATCGGATACAACAATTGCAAAAGATATTTTGTGGCCCTGAAAAGGGCCGTTATACACGTACGTCTGTCCGACTGACAAATAACGTAGGTATTTATGATTTCTTTTCGGTCTTCTTGGGTAAGAGTACGGCCTGTATATTGGGAAGGACACCACCTTGAGCGATAGTTACGCCGGACAGCAGCTTGTTCAACTCCTCGTCGTTTCTGATAGCTAATTGCAAATGACGAGGTATGATTCTCGTTTTCTTGTTATCGCGAGCTGCATTTCCAGCGAGTTCAAGAACTTCCGCGGCCAGGTACTCCATGACGGCCGCCAGATACACTGGAGCTCCGGCACCGACGCGCTCGGCGTAATTTCCTTTACGCAAAAGTCGATGAATACGTCCAACGGGAAATTGTAATCCCGCTCTACTGGAACGGGACTTGGATTTGCCCTTGACTTTTCCACCTTTTCCTCTGCCGGACATTTTGTAAGTTCGTTGAATTGATAAAACGGAAAGAGAAGCTCGTTCGACGGACGAAGTAATAATGCCCGTTACCAGTTCCAGCACGGTATATATAGCTTTTGTTCATCCGCCAACCGCGATCGTCTCGGGTTTACCGGGAGGCGTGGCTAAGTTTATATCTCGATGAACGCGCGTTTCGATTTGGCGTAATGGATCAAATCAGTTCGAAATAAGTGTTCGTATCGTTGATCAAACAATCAATTCAGCTACTAATAATAAACAAGAAAATTTGAAATGTTAAATGAAGAAAGTATAATCGTTATGGACATTATTATCGGATACGGATATTAAAAAATGGCAACGACGCTACGCGCTATCACGTCTATGTAAATTTCATGGATATGGTAATAAGTACATAAGTATCTATATTTTTATCTTTTGTTAATTTGCATAGAAACAAGGTTTATAATTAGGATGTCGCGTAACGTTATCGTAAATGTAAATGCTGCTGAGATGTACTGAATATTTATTTATGAGGTCCGGAATTAACTTCCTTATGCATCTCCGTCGTCGATTTGTACCGCTGTTCTACATATTACTATATTGTCCCCATTGCCCTTCTAGGGATAATTGTCAAGAGCAAGGGGACGGCACTTTCTGCATGGCTGATAAGGTTCACACAGCGTCCGGCAGATCTTGCCGACGCATCGTATTGATATGTTAGTCTGTGATTAATATAAATGATATCGAGAGATGGAGTAATGATGACCTGGAATAGCGCTGGGACAGAAATAACAACCGTGAGATTTGTAACTATTATCGTATAAGCTAATAGCCGAGGGCGCAACGGAGTACGGCGTTCAGTTCAGAAATATAATATTCGCGTCGCTTTCCGGGATGAGAAGGAAATATCGTACAGCAACCTCGGACTTTTATCGCGCCATCTCTAGTCGGGAAGCTGTTCAGTATCGACGTCCTGGATACCAAATCGGTAATTTCGTATCGGTACATCGCAGATTTCTGAATTGAAAACCTCGGATGAAGAACGCCATCTGTAGTCGAGAAGCCGTGTCGGCGTCGACATCGTAGTGTGGTAAGACTACGGTGAAGTCGAACGAGTTCGAAGACAGGACGAGGTAGGGAGTATCGGGCTTTATAACTATTCGACTGCTGTTTTCAGTTCAGAAATGAACTCTTTTCTCGTTAACTTTACGAGCTTTCGAAGCGGAAATTTCCACCGTTTGTAGACACATTTCTGTTGGTGCTCTCCTATTTCATTGCTAGATGAAACCTTATCGCATCCGAAATTGGGACATGGCAACAACTCGATCAGATTGAAGTAATGTTCGCAGATCGCGGAGAGCATAGATTGATGTATGCCCAAGCCGCATTTTGGGCAATAGCCCGTAGCGGCTGAAGGTATACAGTAGGAGCACACTAAGTGTCCCAGAAAGCATTGACGCATCGACGGACACATGCATAGTTGGCACCGTTGGCAAGTAATCTCAAGGATTACGGATTTCGTTAGTACGATCATCTTGACTGACTGAGGTAGAAATGGACAGGAGCACAGGTAGCGAGAGTATTTAAACCCGGTAGATGGCCTACTGCGCCGATGTCATTGGAGCGCTGCAAAAGCGCGTGATATTAGCGCGCGCCATCTATACCTCGTTGGCAGTATCGATTCGTGAACTGAGTCACAATAATCTCTCAGTGTTTCATTGGAATAACAGAAATTCCCTTATCTGTTGCTTGAACAGAACATCTTAAAATAGAGAAGCAGGTAGAATATCTTGCTCTATTTGTACATAGTAGAGATATATATATATATATATATATATATATATATATATATATATATATATATATATATATATATATATATATATATATATATATATATATATATATATATATATATATATATATATATATATATATATATATATATATATATATATATATATATATATATATATATATATATATATATATATATATATATATATATATATATATATATATATATATATATATATATATATATATATATATATATATATATATATATATATATATATATATATATATATATATATATATATATATATATATATATATATATATATATATATATATATATATATATATATATATATATATATATATATATATATATATATATATATATATATATATATATATATATATATATATATATATATATATATATATATATATATATATATATATATATATATATATATATATATATATATATATATATATATATATATATATATATATATATATATATATATATATATATATATATATATATATATATATATATATATATATATATATATATATATATATATATATATATATATATATATATATATATATATATATATATATATATATATATATATATATATATATATATATATATATATATATATATATATATATATATATATATATATATATATATATATATATATATATATATATATATATATATATATATATATATATATATATATATATATATATATATATATATATATATATATATATATATATATATATATATATATATATATATATATATATATATATATATATATATATATATATATATATATATATATATATATATATATATATATATATATATATATATATATATATATATATATATATATATATATATATATATATATATATATATATATATATATATATATATATATATATATATATATATATATATATATATATATATATATATATATATATATATATATATATATATATATATATATATATATATATATATATATATATATATATATATATATATATATATATATATATATATATATATATATATATATATATATATATATATATATATATATATATATATATATATATATATATATATATATATATATATATATATATATATATATATATATATATATATATATATATATATATATATATATATATATATATATATATATATATATATATATATATATATATATATATATATATATATATATATATATATATATATATATATATATATATATATATATATATATATATATATATATATATATATATATATATATATATATATATATATATATATATATATATATATATATATATATATATATATATATATATATATATATATATATATATATATATATATATATATATATATATATATATATATATATATATATATATATATATATATATATATATATATATATATATATATATATATATATATATATATATATATATATATATATATATATATATATATATATATATATATATATATATATATATATATATATATATATATATATATATATATATATATATATATATATATATATATATATATATATATTATATATCTATATATATATATATATATATATATATATATATATATATATATATATATATATATATATAATAAATAGAGATATTTTTCCTTTGTTAAAGAACATACTATATAGGAGCCTATCTAAATATTGGAATATCGATCAATAAAGGTTGTTCGGAATCAACACTTAATTCATAGCCTTTCTTTCGGAACACTGCGTTAGTTCCTCAAGGCATACTGTCAAATATTCCGAATCCTACACATAATAATTTCTAAAGCTAGAAGTCCTAGCTATTCTTGCTATCGAACAATAACACTATATAAATCTGCTAGATTTATATAGTCTAAACATTGGCTATCGAGAGATATTATAAAATGCGAATTATATTACTAATAATACATTTATGAATCTTGGTTAAAGGAATCGACATATAGAGCCAGAGCCTTGCCGTACCCTAATACTCCTTTCTACGATGAACCTTTGGAAGCGTAACACACATCAACGGTCTCTCGCTGTCCTAAAAAAAGGATAGTAGGCTATCACGTCATTGGATTTACAATAGCTAGAATTGGAGGCCCTGAGAAGGGCCGGTTCAATTAATGTGGCGAAAGGATTCGTTCATTATTACTTCTTCTTTTTCGGGGAGGCGGGTTTCTTCGCTTTCGAAGATGCCGCAACGACCTTAACAGTTTTCGGTTTGGGGGCTTTCGGTTTTTTCGTCGGCGATTTGGCGGTCTTTTTTACCTTAGACGGAGACTTGGCTACCTTCGGTTTTTTTTCTGCGGCCGCTTTCTTTGCCTTGGTCGCGCTAGCGACTTTCGGTTTCTCAGTAGTTGCCGTTTTGGCGGCTACCGACTTCCTCTTCTTGTCTCCTGCGGCTTTCCTCGGCTTGACCGTTTTCGTTTTACTTTGACCGGGGGCGCCGCTCGCCGCTAACTTGAAAGATCCCGACGCGCCCTTTCCTTTAGTGCGTACCAACGATCCGGACTGTACCGCCGAATTGAGATACTTTTTGATGAACGGAGCAAACTTGACGGGATCGACCTTGTAGTTAGTAGCGATGTATTTCTTGATGGCCTGCAGCGACGAACCGCTCTTTCTTTCAATCCCTTAATGGCGTTATTCACCATGTCGGAGGTCGGCGGATGGGTCGGTTTAGCGTGCTTGCTGGCTTTCTTATCGGTGCCCCCTTTCTTGGCCTTGGTAGCGGGCGATGACGACGGCTGTATCTCTACTTCGGACATATTCGCTTGATGGTAGTAAAAATATAACGACGATTGTTAACGATATAGATAATATGAGATCACTTATAACGAGGCTGACGCGTCGCACGTTAGAATTCGGAATACGAAACGATACGCGAATGGCGAGGCGGCCGACCGTTCGGTCTCGTTTAGCGAAGCGATCATACTGATTCACCGGTGGAACTCTAGTTTTAATTAAGGAGGTTGAATGTTTCTACCCTACGAACATAGAGTCCAGACGTCCGTCTTTCGATTACGAGCGGCAAGCAGCTTCGGGGAGCAAGCGCTAGGCCCAGACGACGTCGACCGCAATCGAACCTCGCGTCGAGCTCGACGTTTGCCAAGATAAGGTCGTATTTAACTGAGTAGAACGGTGGCGTTGCATTACGCGTATTGCCCGACGCCCGTAATAAACGTCGACCTTTCGATAGGAGAGCAACGGGACGTGGAAAAATTATAACTTATAGAGAAACGCAAGTTTCTATTGAGCGACTCCGTAGAACGTACGCGACAAGAAGAATTTGGGATGAACGAGGCAAATTACCGTGTCATCTTAGCCGTGTAACCTGAATGGCGAACGTTTCGATCGACGGAAGCGAATTCGAATACGATCTAAAACAACGGACGAAATATCGGCAAGCGATGGGTAAGAGCGAGGGGGTTTACGTCGCCCCGAAGATCTCAGGCCGCCTGGAGGATACGGCGTCGCTCTCGCTGTATCTGATACATCGTCCCTGTGGACGATTCATGACGATTTTAGTTTGACGTATACGCAATGTATTCAAGAACTAGACGAGAACGGACATTCGAGACGGTTGCGATATGAAAATGCGTATAAAATACCGTCCGATATCGGCGAATTCTGAAGGCGGCGACGAATGCCCTTATCTCGGACGTTTATCGTGTTATGTTGAAGGTAGAGGTCCTTCATTTCAACGAAACAATTTTTCATCGATATCGGCCTGTCGAGCGAAGTCGCGCTGAGATCCGCTCGAAGGGGCGTGGCCTACGCGCGTGTTCCATATTGTCATAAATATGCGGCGAAAAGCGGTGAACGCTCATTCTGCAACGATAGATTAACGAAGCACCATGCCACCGAAGACTAGTGGAAAGGCAGCGAAAAAAAAGCGGGCAAGGCCCAAAAGAATATTTCCAAGAGCGACAAGAAAAAGAAGCGTAAGAGGAAGGAGAGTTACGCTATCTACATCTACAAAGTATTGAAACAAGTACATCCCGATACTGGTATATCGAGCAAGGCCATGAGTATCATGAACAGCTTCGTCAACGACATCTTCGAAAGAATCGCCGCCGAAGCTAGTCGTTTGGCTCATTATAACAAGCGGTCGACGATTACCAGTAGAGAGATCCAGACGGCCGTACGTCTCTTGCTGCCCGGTGAATTGGCGAAACACGCGGTAAGCGAGGGTACCAAAGCCGTCACAAAGTATACCAGCTCGAAATAAGTAATAGATACGGTATCGTCTGGCGCCGCCGTAACTTCGATAAATCGGTTCTTTTCAGAACCACAACGAGGAGGCTACAATCTTTGTTGTATAAACTGAAAAATATAATAAGAAGAATATTACAAAAGAATAGGGATAATGATACGTAACGAGGCAGCCGATTGCTCGGCGCTAAAGGAAACCTTTCGGATCGCTCCGTTCCGACATCAGGAGACCGAAACACCCGTGTGAAAAATACGTACGTTATTTCGATATCCGGAGAAAGTAATGAATGAATAACGATGATAGAGAGGAATGTTAACGCCGGACGACCGAAATGGAGATTTAATACGATGCCTACGAGAAGAGAATATTCTCGTACATTCAATATCCCCAACTAATTACGGAACGAAAAGTAGGGAATACGGATATATGCATTATACATTTATGTAAGTGTGTATATATATATATATATATATATATATATATATATATATATATATATATATATATATATATATATATATATATATATATATATATATATATATATATTTGATGTTGTAATGATGTAAATGAAGGACGACTGTCTCTTTCTGATGTCATTGAGTCAACGTAATAGGTTCTTACTAGTCGCTTCGAATAGTAGGCATTACTCGTCACATAGTCGAACGATAATAGATAATATACCATATTAATCATAGATTAGAGAATATGTTGATAATGTAGGTAAACTTAGATGAGGATAACTATGTCGCATTTATAGGGAGGATTGGCTAGCATTGAGATTAACGAAAATTGCCGTTCGAATTGTGGTTCTGAAAAGAACCGATTTCGACGTAATGTCGACCGAAGTATAGCGAGCTAACGTTTAGGCACGTTCTCCACGTATGCGACGGGCGAGCTGTATGTCCTTGGGCATGATCGTAACCCTTTTGGCGTGAATGGCGCAAAGATTAGTATCTTCGAACAGACCGACAAGATAAGCTTCACTAGCCTCCTGTAAAGCCATTACGGCCGAACTTTGGAAGCGAAGATCGGTCTTGAAATCTTGAGCGATCTCTCGAACTAAACGTTGAAAAGGTAATTTACGTATCAATAGTTCGGTGCTCTTTTGATAACGCCTAATTTCACGAAGAGCTACGGTGCCGGGACGATAACGGTGAGGCTTCTTCACTCCGCCTGTAGCCGGAGCGCTCTTTCTCGCCGCCTTGGTCGCCAATTGTTTGCGGGGAGCTTTACCACCAGTTGATTTTCTAGCCGTCTGCTTCGTACGTGCCATTGCGATTGATGGATGGTCGAAAGAAGAGAGTTTCGTCAAAATACTACGGACGTAGGTAGGATGATCGTCGAAGGTTAAATGAAATCTTGCCACGACTGTTCCCTTTTTATCAATTCTATGACTATATCTGAACCGTGGCGCGCGCGCTATTGGCGGAGACTACCGTTCTTTGGGCGGAGCCTGTTGGAATCTATAAATATATGAAGCGGCTGAGCAGAGGTATTCATTCGATCGACGATTCTCAATCTAAACGTACGTTAGACGCTATTCGTATACAACATGACTGGAAGAGGCAAAGGAGGTAAGGGGTTGGGAAAAGGAGGCGCCAAGCGTCACCGAAAAGTACTTCGAGACAATATCCAGGGCATCACCAAACCCGCTATCAGAAGATTGGCGAGACGCGGTGGAGTAAAACGTATTTCCGGGCTCATCTACGAGGAAACGCGAGGCGTACTGAAAGTTTTCCTCGAAAACGTGATCAGAGATGCAGTCACTTATACGGAGCACGCTAAAAGGAAAACCGTAACTGCGATGGACGTCGTTTACGCCCTGAAGCGTCAAGGTAGAACCCTATACGGTTTTGGCGGTTAATAAATATCGCCGCGACTAGCAATTTTACACCAACTAACGCTATCGACATCGGTCCTTTTCAGGACCACAATTCTTGCATCTGGTTGTATAGTCTCTTTATCACCTGTAGAAATAGATAGATAGATAGTAGGCATATCTCATCACGCAGAGATAATATTTCGATATTAAATATGAAACAAGTTCACCCCGTATGAGGACAAAAAAACCCAGTTGCCTATTCGTATGTATTATAGCAGAAATGCCCATTCACACATGGAAACTTGATTATGAATTAAAGAATGAATAATTTTTAATTATTAAGTGAAAGAATATCAGTATTCGGGAGGATAACAAGGATGTTTGAGAGATGAAGAACGATTCCGGGTAGCAAGCCGTTATATGAACGCATTGCGGATGAATAATAAAGCTCTGTTAACTTATTGAAGAAAAAACTTAGCCCAGTTTTGAGGAATTCATATGTCGTTCGCCGATCGATTAGGGAAGTCTATCCGTTTACGGAGAGCATGTGCATCGACATATCATTGAATTGAACTTAATCCACTTCTCTTATTTACCCGATGCGGACAGTAGGTTGACCGTGTTAGAGCGCAAGATTGCGGTAACCGTAAAAAATGTCGTAGATGGAAGGGATGTTGGTCAAAATAACTTTCTATCGTTAATTCAAATGCATTATACACATCGAAATATGAGAGGCAGGATAATTGATAAAACAGAAATTTCAATTCAGGATTAGATACTTCGAAAGGAGAGTTGACATAAGCGAACTACGATATAATTGTAATGTTCGATTATGGTATAGCTCATCGGATACAACAATTGCAAAAGATATTTTGTGGCCCTGAAAAGGGCCGTTATACACGTACGTCTGTCCGACTGACAAATAACGTAGGTATTTATGATTTCTTTTCGGTCTTCTTGGGTAAGAGTACGGCCTGTATATTGGGAAGGACACCACCTTGAGCGATAGTTACGCCGGACAGCAGCTTGTTCAACTCCTCGTCGTTTCTGATAGCTAATTGCAAATGACGAGGTATGATTCTCGTTTTCTTGTTATCGCGAGCTGCATTTCCAGCGAGTTCAAGAACTTCCGCGGCCAGGTACTCCATGACGGCCGCCAGATACACTGGAGCTCCGGCACCGACGCGCTCGGCGTAATTTCCTTTACGCAAAAGTCGATGAATACGTCCAACGGGAAATTGTAATCCCGCTCTACTGGAACGGGACTTGGATTTGCCCTTGACTTTTCCACCTTTTCCTCTGCCGGACATTTTGTAAGTTCGTTGAATTGATAAAACGGAAAGAGAAGCTCGTTCGACGGACGAAGTAATAATGCCCGTTACCAGTTCCAGCACGGTATATATAGCTTTTGTTCATCCGCCAACCGCGATCGTCTCGGGTTTACCGGGGAGGCGTGGCTAAGTTTATATCTCGATGAACGCGCGTTTCGATTTGGCGTAATGGATCAAATCAGTTCGAAATAAGTGTTCGTATCGTTGATCAAACAATCAATTCAGCTACTAATAATAAACAAGAAAATTTGAAATGTTAAATGAAGAAAGTATAATCGTTATGGACATTATTATCGGATACGGATATTAAAAAATGGCAACGACGCTACGCGCTATCACGTCTATGTAAATTTCATGGATATGGTAATAAGTACATAAGTATCTATATTTTTATCTTTTGTTAATTTGCATAGAAACAAGGTTTATAATTAGGATGTCGCGTAACGTTATCGTAAATGTAAATGCTGCTGAGATGTACTGAATATTTATTTATGAGGTCCGGAATTAACTTCCTTATGCATCTCCGTCGTCGATTTGTACCGCTGTTCTACATATTACTATATTGTCCCCATTGCCCTTCTAGGGATAATTGTCAAGAGCAAGGGGACGGCACTTTCTGCATGGCTGATAAGGTTCACACAGCGTCCGGCAGATCTTGCCGACGCATCGTATTGATATGTTAGTCTGTGATTAATATAAATGATATCGAGAGATGGAGTAATGATGACCTGGAATAGCGCTGGGACAGAAATAACAACCGTGAGATTTGTAACTATTATCGTATAAGCTAATAGCCGAGGGCGCAACGGAGTACGGCGTTCAGTTCAGAAATATAATATTCGCGTCGCTTTCCGGGATGAGAAGGAAATATCGTACAGCAACCTCGGACTTTTATCGCGCCATCTCTAGTCGGGAAGCTGTTCAGTATCGACGTCCTGGATACCGAAATCGGTAATTTCGTATCGGTACATCGCAGATTTCTGAATTGAAAACCTCGGATGAAGAACGCCATCTGTAGTCGAGAAGCCGTGTCGGCGTCGACATCGTAGTGTGGTAAGACTACGGTGAAGTCGAACGAGTTCGAAGACAGGACGAGGTAGGGAGTATCGGGCTTTATAACTATTCGACTGCTGTTTTCAGTTCAGAAATGAACTCTTTTCTCGTTAACTTTACGAGCTTTCGAAGCGGAAATTTCCACCGTTTGTAGACACATTTCTGTTGGTGCTCTCCTATTTCATTGCTAGATGAAACCTTATCGCATCCGAAATTGGGACATGGCAACAACTCGATCAGATTGAAGTAATGTTCGCAGATCGCGGAGAGCATAGATTGATGTATGCCCAAGCCGCATTTTGGGCAATAGCCCGTAGCGGCTGAAGGTATACAGTAGGAGCACACTAAGTGTCCCAGAAAGCATTGACGCATCGACGGACACATGCATAGTTGGCACCGTTGGCAAGTAATCTCAAGGATTACGGATTTCGTTAGTACGATCATCTTGACTGACTGAGGTAGAAATGGACAGGAGCACAGGTAGCGAGAGTATTTAAACCCGGTAGATGGCCTACTGCGCCGATGTCATTGGAGCGCTGCAAAAGCGCGTGATATTAGCGCGCGCCATCTATACCTCGTTGGCAGTATCGATTCGTGAACTGAGTCACAATAATCTCTCAGTGTTTCATTGGAATAACAGAAATTCCCTTATCTGTTGCTTGAACAGAACATCTTAAAATAGAGAAGCAGGTAGAATATCTTGCTCTATTTGTACATAGTAGAGATATATATATATATATATATATATATATATATATATATATATATATATATATATATATATATATATATATATATAGTTATATATATATATATATATATATATATATATATATATATATATATATATATATATATATATATATATATATATATATATATATATATATATATATATATATATATATATATATATATATATATATATATATATATATATATATATATATATATATATATATATATATATATATATATATATATATATATATATATATATATATATATATATATATATATATATATATATATATATATATATATATATATATATATATATATATATATATATATATATATATATATATATATATATATATATATATATATATATATATATATATATATATATATATATATATATATATATATATATATATATATATATATATATATATATATATATATATATATATATATATATATATATATATATATATATATATATATATATATATATATATATATATATATATATATATATATATATATATATATATATATATATATATATATATATATATATATATATATATATATATATATATATATATATATATATATATATATATATATATATATATATATATATATATATATATATATATATATATATATATATATATATATATATATATATATATATATATATATATATATATATATATATATATATATATATATATATATATATATATATATATATATATATATATATATATATATATATATATATATATATATATATATATATATATATATATATATATATATTTATATTTATATATATATTTATATATATATATATATATATATATATATATATATATATATATATATATATATATATTTATATATATATATATATATATATATATATATATATATATATATATATATATATATATATATATATATATATATATATATATATATATATATATATATATATATATATATATATATATATATATATATATATATATATATATATATATATATATATATATATATATATATATATATATATATATATATATATATATATATATATATATATATATATATATATATATATATATATATATATATATATATATATATATATATATATATATATATATATATATATATATATATATATATATATATATATATATATATATATATATATATATATATATATATATATATATATATATATATATATATATATATATATATATATATATATATATATATATATATATATATATATATATATATATATATATATATATATATATATATATATATATATATATATATATATATATATATATATATATATATATATATATATATATATATATATATATATATATATATATATATATATATATATATATATATATATATATATATATATATATATATATATATATATATATATATATATATATATATATATATATATATATATATATATATATATATATATATATATATATATATATATATATATATATATATATATATATATATATATATATATATATATATATATATATATATATATATATATATATATATATATATATATATATATATATATATATATATATATATATATATATATATATATATATATATATATATATATATATATATATATATATATATATATATATATATATATATATATATATATATATATATATATATATATATATATATATATATATATATATATATATATATATATATATATATATATATATATATATATATATATATATATATATATATATATATATATATATATATATATATATATATATATATATATATATATATATATATATATATATATATATATATATATATATATATATATATATATAGTAGATATTTTTCCTTTGTTAAAGAACATACTATATAGGAGCCTATCTAAATATTGGAATATCGATCAATAAAGGTTGTTCGGAATCAACACTTAATTCATAGCCTTTCTTTCGGAACACTGCGTTAGTTCCTCAAGGCATACTGTCAAATATTCCGAATCCTACACATAATAATTTCTAAAGCTAGAAGTCCTAGCTATTCTTGCTATCGAACAATAACACTATATAAATCTGCTAGATTTATATAGTCTAAACATTGGCTATCGAGAGATATTATAAAATGCGAATTATATTACTAATAATACATTTATGAATCTTGGTTAAAGGAATCGACATATAGAGCCAGAGCCTTGCCGTACCCTAATACTCCTTTCTACGATGAACCTTTGGAAGCGTAACACACATCAACGGTCTCTCGCTGTCCTAAAAAAGGATAGTAGGCTATCACGTCATTGGATTTACAATAGCTAGAATTGGAGGCCCTGAGAAGGGCCGGTTCGAATTAATGTGGCGAAAGGATTCGTTCATTATTACTTCTTCTTTTTCGGGGAGGCGGGTTTCTTCGCTTTCGAAGATGCCGCAACGACCTTAACAGTTTTCGGTTTGGGGGCTTTCGGTTTTTTCGTCGGCGATTTGGCGGTCTTTTTTACCTTAGACGGAGACTTGGCTACCTTCGGTTTTTTTTCTGCGGCCGCTTTCTTTGCCTTGGTCGCGCTAGCGACTTTCGGTTTCTCAGTAGTTGCCGTTTTGGCGGCTACCGACTTCCTCTTCTTGTCTCCTGCGGCTTTCCTCGGCTTGACCGTTTTCGTTTTACTTTGACCGGGGGCGCCGCTCGCCGCTAACTTGAAAGATCCCGACGCGCCCTTTCCTTTAGTGCGTACCAACGATCCGGACTGTACCGCCGAATTGAGATACTTTTTGATGAACGGAGCAAACTTGACGGGATCGACCTTGTAGTTAGTAGCGATGTATTTCTTGATGGCCTGCAGCGACGAACCGCTCCTTTCTTTCAATCCCTTAATGGCGTTATTCACCATGTCGGAGGTCGGCGGATGGGTCGGTTTAGCGTGCTTGCTGGCTTTCTTATCGGTGCCCCCTTTCTTGGCCTTGGTAGCGGGCGATGACGACGGCTGTATCTCTACTTCGGACATATTCGCTTGATGGTAGTAAAAATATAACGACGATTGTTAACGATATAGATAATATGAGATCACTTATAACGAGGCTGACGCGTCGCACGTTAGAATTCGGAATACGAAACGATACGCGAATGGCGAGGCGGCCGACCGTTCGGTCTCGTTTAGCGAAGCGATCATACTGATTCACCGGTGGAACTCTAGTTTTAATTAAGGAGGTTGAATGTTTCTACCCTACGAACATAGAGTCCAGACGTCCGTCTTTCGATTACGAGCGGCAAGCAGCTTCGGGGAGCAAGCGCTAGGCCCAGACGACGTCGACCGCAATCGAACCTCGCGTCGAGCTCGACGTTTGCCAAGATAAGGTCGTATTTAACTGAGTAGAACGGTGGCGTTGCATTACGCGTATTGCCCGACGCCCGTAATAAACGTCGACCTTTCGATAGGAGAGCAACGGGACGTGGAAAAATTATAACTTATAGAGAAACGCAAGTTTCTATTGAGCGACTCCGTAGAACGTACGCGACAAGAAGAATTTGGGATGAACGAGGCAAATTACCGTGTCATCTTAGCCGTGTAACCTGAATGGCGAACGTT
The DNA here is from genome assembly GCA_030704895.1 of Henosepilachna vigintioctopunctata. NCBI lineage: Eukaryota > Metazoa > Arthropoda > Insecta > Coleoptera > Coccinellidae > Henosepilachna > Henosepilachna vigintioctopunctata. The sequence continues at coordinate 1,260,036 of JARQZJ010000046.1, read as the reverse complement.
TCGATCGACGGAAGCGAATTCGAATACGATCTAAAACAACGGACGAAATATCGGCAAGCGATGGGTAAGAGCGAGGGGTTTACGTCGCCCCGAAGATCTCAGGCCGCCTGGAGGATACGGCGTCGCTCTCGCTGTATCTGATACATCGTCCCTGTGGACGATTCATGACGATTTTAGTTTGACGTATACGCAATGTATTCAAGAACTAGACGAGAACGGACATTCGAGACGGTTGCGATATGAAAATGCGTATAAAATACCGTCCGATATCGGCGAATTCTGAAGGCGGCGACGAATGCCCTTATCTCGGACGTTTATCGTGTTATGTTGAAGGTAGAGGTCCTTCATTTCAACGAAACAATTTTTCATCGATATCGGCCTGTCGAGCGAAGTCGCGCTGAGATCCGCTCGAAGGGGCGTGGCCTACGCGCGTGTTCCATATTGTCATAAATATGCGGCGAAAAGCGGTGAACGCTCATTCTGCAACGATAGATTAACGAAGCACCATGCCACCGAAGACTAGTGGAAAGGCAGCGAAAAAAGCGGGCAAGGCCCAAAAGAATATTTCCAAGAGCGACAAGAAAAAGAAGCGTAAGAGGAAGGAGAGTTACGCTATCTACATCTACAAAGTATTGAAACAAGTACATCCCGATACTGGTATATCGAGCAAGGCCATGAGTATCATGAACAGCTTCGTCAACGACATCTTCGAAAGAATCGCCGCCGAAGCTAGTCGTTTGGCTCATTATAACAAGCGGTCGACGATTACCAGTAGAGAGATCCAGACGGCCGTACGTCTCTTGCTGCCCGGTGAATTGGCGAAACACGCGGTAAGCGAGGGTACCAAAGCCGTCACAAAGTATACCAGCTCGAAATAAGTAATAGATACGGTATCGTCTGGCGCCGCCGTAACTTCGATAAATCGGTTCTTTTCAGAACCACAACGAGGAGGCTACAATCTTTGTTGTATAAACTGAAAAATATAATAAGAAGAATATTACAAAAGAATAGGGATAATGATACGTAACGAGGCAGCCGATTGCTCGGCGCTAAAGGAAACCTTTCGGATCGCTCCGTTCCGACATCAGGAGACCGAAACACCCGTGTGAAAAATACGTACGTTATTTCGATATCCGGAGAAAGTAATGAATGAATAACGATGATAGAGAGGAATGTTAACGCCGGACGACCGAAATGGAGATTTAATACGATGCCTACGAGAAGAGAATATTCTCGTACATTCAATATCCCCAACTAATTACGGAACGAAAAGTAGGGAATACGGATATATGCATTATACATTTATGTAAGTGTGTATATATATATATATATATATATATATATATATATATATATATATATATATATATATATATATATATATATATATATATATATATATATATATATATATATATATATATTTATATGATGTTGTAATGATGTAAATGAAGGACGACTGTCTCTTTCTGATGTCATTGAGTCAACGTAATAGGTTCTTACTAGTCGCTTCGAATAGTAGGCATTACTCGTCACATAGTCGAACGATAATAGATAATATACCATATTAATCATAGATTAGAGAATATGTTGATAATGTAGGTAAACTTAGATGAGGATAACTATGTCGCATTTATAGGGAGGATTGGCTAGCATTGAGATTAACGAAAATTGCCGTTCGAATTGTGGTTCTGAAAAGAACCGATTTCGACGTAATGTCGACCGAAGTATAGCGAGCTAACGTTTAGGCACGTTCTCCACGTATGCGACGGGCGAGCTGTATGTCCTTGGGCATGATCGTAACCCTTTTGGCGTGAATGGCGCAAAGATTAGTATCTTCGAACAGACCGACAAGATAAGCTTCACTAGCCTCCTGTAAAGCCATTACGGCCGAACTTTGGAAGCGAAGATCGGTCTTGAAATCTTGAGCGATCTCTCGAACTAAACGTTGAAAAGGTAATTTACGTATCAATAGTTCGGTGCTCTTTTGATAACGCCTAATTTCACGAAGAGCTACGGTGCCGGGACGATAACGGTGAGGCTTCTTCACTCCGCCTGTAGCCGGAGCGCTCTTTCTCGCCGCCTTGGTCGCCAATTGTTTGCGGGGAGCTTTACCACCAGTTGATTTTCTAGCCGTCTGCTTCGTACGTGCCATTGCGATTGATGGATGGTCGAAAGAAGAGAGTTTCGTCAAAATACTACGGACGTAGGTAGGATGATCGTCGAAGGTTAAATGAAATCTTGCCACGACTGTTCCCTTTTTATCAATTCTATGACTATATCTGAACCGTGGCGCGCGCGCTATTGGCGGAGACTACCGTTCTTTGGGCGGAGCCTGTTGGAATCTATAAATATATGAAGCGGCTGAGCAGAGGTATTCATTCGATCGACGATTCTCAATCTAAACGTACGTTAGACGCTATTCGTATACAACATGACTGGAAGAGGCAAAGGAGGTAAGGGGTTGGGAAAAGGAGGCGCCAAGCGTCACCGAAAAGTACTTCGAGACAATATCCAGGGCATCACCAAACCCGCTATCAGAAGATTGGCGAGACGCGGTGGAGTAAAACGTATTTCCGGGCTCATCTACGAGGAAACGCGAGGCGTACTGAAAGTTTTCCTCGAAAACGTGATCAGAGATGCAGTCACTTATACGGAGCACGCTAAAAGGAAAACCGTAACTGCGATGGACGTCGTTTACGCCCTGAAGCGTCAAGGTAGAACCCTATACGGTTTTGGCGGTTAATAAATATCGCCGCGACTAGCAATTTTACACCAACTAACGCTATCGACATCGGTCCTTTTCAGGACCACAATTCTGCATCTGGTTGTATAGTCTCTTTATCACCTGTAGAAATAGATAGATAGATAGTAGGCATATCTCATCACGCAGAGATAATATTTCGATATTAAATATGAAACAAGTTCACCCCGTATGAGGACAAAAAAACCCAGTTGCCTATTCGTATGTATTATAGCAGAAATGCCCATTCACACATGGAAACTTGATTATGAATTAAAGAATGAATAATTTTTAATTATTAAGTGAAAGAATATCAGTATTCGGGAGGATAACAAGGATGTTTGAGAGATGAAGAACGATTCCGGGTAGCAAGCCGTTATATGAACGCATTGCGGATGAATAATAAAGCTCTGTTAACTTATTGAAGAAAAAACTTAGCCCAGTTTTGAGGAATTCATATGTCGTTCGCCGATCGATTAGGGAAGTCTATCCGTTTACGGAGAGCATGTGCATCGACATATCATTGAATTGAACTTAATCCACTTCTCTTATTTACCCGATGCGGACAGTAGGTTGACCGTGTTAGAGCGCAAGATTGCGGTAACCGTAAAAAATGTCGTAGATGGAAGGGATGTTGGTCAAAATAACTTTCTATCGTTAATTCAAATGCATTATACACATCGAAATATGAGAGGCAGGATAATTGATAAAACAGAAATTTCAATTCAGGATTAGATACTTCGAAAGGAGAGTTGACATAAGCGAACTACGATATAATTGTAATGTTCGATTATGGTATAGCTCATCGGATACAACAATTGCAAAAGATATTTTGTGGCCCTGAAAAGGGCCGTTATACACGTACGTCTGTCCGACTGACAAATAACGTAGGTATTTATGATTTCTTTTCGGTCTTCTTGGGTAAGAGTACGGCCTGTATATTGGGAAGGACACCACCTTGAGCGATAGTTACGCCGGACAGCAGCTTGTTCAACTCCTCGTCGTTTCTGATAGCTAATTGCAAATGACGAGGTATGATTCTCGTTTTCTTGTTATCGCGAGCTGCATTTCCAGCGAGTTCAAGAACTTCCGCGGCCAGGTACTCCATGACGGCCGCCAGATACACTGGAGCTCCGGCACCGACGCGCTCGGCGTAATTTCCTTTACGCAAAAGTCGATGAATACGTCCAACGGGAAATTGTAATCCCGCTCTACTGGAACGGGACTTGGATTTGCCCTTGACTTTTCCACCTTTTCCTCTGCCGGACATTTTGTAAGTTCGTTGAATTGATAAAACGGAAAGAGAAGCTCGTTCGACGGACGAAGTAATAATGCCCGTTACCAGTTCCAGCACGGTATATATAGCTTTTGTTCATCCGCCAACCGCGATCGTCTCGGGTTTACCGGGGAGGCGTGGCTAAGTTTATATCTCGATGAACGCGCGTTTCGATTTGGCGTAATGGATCAAATCAGTTCGAAATAAGTGTTCGTATCGTTGATCAAACAATCAATTCAGCTACTAATAATAAACAAGAAAATTTGAAATGTTAAATGAAGAAAGTATAATCGTTATGACATTATTATCGGATACGGATATTAAAAAATGGCAACGACGCTACGCGCTATCACGTCTATGTAAATTTCATGGATATGGTAATAAGTACATAAGTATCTATATTTTTATCTTTTGTTAATTTGCATAGAAACAAGGTTTATAATTAGGATGTCGCGTAACGTTATCGTAAATGTAAATGCTGCTGAGATGTACTGAATATTTATTTATGAGGTCCGGAATTAACTTCCTTATGCATCTCCGTCGTCGATTTGTACCGCTGTTCTACATATTACTATATTGTCCCCATTGCCCTTCTAGGGATAATTGTCAAGAGCAAGGGGACGGCACTTTCTGCATGGCTGATAAGGTTCACACAGCGTCCGGCAGATCTTGCCGACGCATCGTATTGATATGTTAGTCTGTGATTAATATAAATGATATCGAGAGATGGAGTAATGATGACCTGGAATAGCGCTGGGACAGAAATAACAACCGTGAGATTTGTAACTATTATCGTATAAGCTAATAGCCGAGGGCGCAACGGAGTACGGCGTTCAGTTCAGAAATATAATATTCGCGTCGCTTTCCGGGATGAGAAGGAAATATCGTACAGCAACCTCGGACTTTTATCGCGCCATCTCTAGTCGGGAAGCTGTTCAGTATCGACGTCCTGGATACCGAAATCGGTAATTTCGTATCGGTACATCGCAGATTTCTGAATTGAAAACCTCGGATGAAGAACGCCATCTGTAGTCGAGAAGCCGTGTCGGCGTCGACATCGTAGTGTGGTAAGACTACGGTGAAGTCGAACGAGTTCGAAGACAGGACGAGGTAGGGAGTATCGGGCTTTATAACTATTCGACTGCTGTTTTCAGTTCAGAAATGAACTCTTTTCTCGTTAACTTTACGAGCTTTCGAAGCGGAAATTTCCACCGTTTGTAGACACATTTCTGTTGGTGCTCTCCTATTTCATTGCTAGATGAAACCTTATCGCATCCGAAATTGGGACATGGCAACAACTCGATCAGATTGAAGTAATGTTCGCAGATCGCGGAGAGCATAGATTGATGTATGCCCAAGCCGCATTTTGGGCAATAGCCCGTAGCGGCTGAAGGTATACAGTAGGAGCACACTAAGTGTCCCAGAAAGCATTGACGCATCGACGGACACATGCATAGTTGGCACCGTTGGCAAGTAATCTCAAGGATTACGGATTTCGTTAGTACGATCATCTTGACTGACTGAGGTAGAAATGGACAGGAGCACAGGTAGCGAGAGTATTTAAACCCGGTAGATGGCCTACTGCGCCGATGTCATTGGAGCGCTGCAAAAGCGCGTGATATTAGCGCGCGCCATCTATACCTCGTTGGCAGTATCGATTCGTGAACTGAGTCACAATAATCTCTCAGTGTTTCATTGGAATAACAGAAATTCCCTTATCTGTTGCTTGAACAGAACATCTTAAAATAGAGAAGCAGGTAGAATATCTTGCTCTATTTGTACATAGTAGAGATATATATATATATATATATATATATATATATATATATATATATATATATATATATATATATATATTTATATATATTATATATATATATATATATATATATATATATATATATATATATATATATATATATATATATATATATATATATATATATATATATATATATATATATATATATATATATATATATATATATATATATATATATATATATATATATATATATATATATATATATATATATATATATATATATATATATATATATATATATATATATATATATATATATATATATATATATATATATATATATATATATATATATATATATATATATATATATATATATATATATATATATATATATATATATATATATATATATATATATATATATATATATATATATATATATATATATATATATATATATATATATATATATATATATATATATATATATATATATATATATATATATATATATATATATATATATATATATATATATATATATATATATATATATATATATATATATATATATATATATATATATATATATATATATATATATATATATATATATATATATATATATATATATATATATATATATATATATATATATATATATATATATATATATATATATATATATATATATATATATATATATATATATATATATATATATATATATATATATATATATATATATATATATATATATATATATATATATATATATATATATATATATATATATATATATATATATATATATATATATATATATATATATATATATATATATATATATATATATATATATATATATATATATATATATATATATATATATATATATATATATATATATATATATATATATATATATATATATATATATATATATATATATATATATATATATATATATATATATATATATATATATATATATATATATATATATATATATATATATATATATATATATATATATATATATATATATATATATATATATATATATATATATATATATATATATATATATATATATATATATATATATATATATATATATATATATATATATATATATATATATATATATATATATATATATATATATATATATATATATATATATATATATATATATATATATATATATATATATATATATATATATATATATATATATATATATATATATATATATATATATATATATATATATATATATATATATATATATATATATATATATATATATATATATATATATATATATATATATATATATATATATATATATATATATATATATATATATATATATATATATATATATATATATATATATATATATATATATATATATATATATATATATATATATATATATATATATATATATATATATATATATATATATATATATATATATATATATATATATATATATATATATATATATATATATATATATATATATATATATATATATATATATATATATATATATATATATATATATATATATATATATATATATATATATATATATATATATATATATATATATATATATATATATATATATATATATATATATATATATATATATATATATATATATATATATATATATATATATATATATATATATATATATATATATATATATATATATATATATATATATATATATATATATATATATATATATATATATATATATATATATATATATATATATATATATATATATATATATATATATATATATATATATATATATATATATATATATATATATATATATATATATATATATATAAAATAGTAGATATTTTTCCTTTGTTAAAGAACATACTATATAGGAGCCTATCTAAATATTGGAATATCGATCAATAAAGGTTGTTCGGAATCAACACTTAATTCATAGCCTTTCTTTCGGAACACTGCGTTAGTTCCTCAAGGCATACTGTCAAATATTCCGAATCCTACACATAATAATTTCTAAAGCTAGAAGTCCTAGCTATTCTTGCTATCGAACAATAACACTATATAAATCTGCTAGATTTATATAGTCTAAACATTGGCTATCGAGAGATATTATAAAATGCGAATTATATTACTAATAATACATTTATGAATCTTGGTTAAAGGAATCGACATATAGAGCCAGAGCCTTGCCGTACCCTAATACTCCTTTCTACGATGAACCTTTGGAAGCGTAACACACATCAACGGTCTCTCGCTGTCCTAAAAAAGGATAGTAGGCTATCACGTCATTGGATTTACAATAGCTAGAATTGGAGGCCCTGAGAAGGGCCGGTTCGAATTAATGTGGCGAAAGGATTCGTTCATTATTACTTCTTCTTTTTCGGGGAGGCGGGTTTCTTCGCTTTCGAAGATGCCGCAACGACCTTAACAGTTTTCGGTTTGGGGGCTTTCGGTTTTTTCGTCGGCGATTTGGCGGTCTTTTTTACCTTAGACGGAGACTTGGCTACCTTCGGTTTTTTTTGCGGCCGCTTTCTTTGCCTTGGTCGCGCTAGCGACTTTCGGTTTCTCAGTAGTTGCCGTTTTGGCGGCTACCGACTTCCTCTTCTTGTCTCCTGCGGCTTTCCTCGGCTTGACCGTTTTCGTTTTACTTTGACCGGGGGCGCCGCTCGCCGCTAACTTGAAAGATCCCGACGCGCCCTTTCCTTTAGTGCGTACCAACGATCCGGACTGTACCGCCGAATTGAGATACTTTTTGATGAACGGAGCAAACTTGACGGGATCGACCTTGTAGTTAGTAGCGATGTATTTCTTGATGGCCTGCAGCGACGAACCGCTCCTTTCTTTCAATCCCTTAATGGCGTTATTCACCATGTCGGAGGTCGGCGGATGGGTCGGTTTAGCGTGCTTGCTGGCTTTCTTATCGGTGCCCCCTTTCTTGGCCTTGGTAGCGGGCGATGACGACGGCTGTATCTCTACTTCGGACATATTCGCTTGATGGTAGTAAAAATATAACGACGATTGTTAACGATATAGATAATATGAGATCACTTATAACGAGGCTGACGCGTCGCACGTTAGAATTCGGAATACGAAACGATACGCGAATGGCGAGGCGGCCGACCGTTCGGTCTCGTTTAGCGAAGCGATCATACTGATTCACCGGTGGAACTCTAGTTTTAATTAAGGAGGTTGAATGTTTCTACCCTACGAACATAGAGTCCAGACGTCCGTCTTTCGATTACGAGCGGCAAGCAGCTTCGGGGAGCAAGCGCTAGGCCCAGACGACGTCGACCGCAATCGAACCTCGCGTCGAGCTCGACGTTTGCCAAGATAAGGTCGTATTTAACTGAGTAGAACGGTGGCGTTGCATTACGCGTATTGCCCGACGCCCGTAATAAACGTCGACCTTTCGATAGGAGAGCAACGGGACGTGGAAAAATTATAACTTATAGAGAAACGCAAGTTTCTATTGAGCGACTCCGTAGAACGTACGCGACAAGAAGAATTTGGGATGAACGAGGCAAATTACCGTGTCATCTTAGCCGTGTAACCTGAATGGCGAACGTTTCGATCGACGGAAGCGAATTCGAATACGATCTAAAACAACGGACGAAATATCGGCAAGCGATGGGTAAGAGCGAGGGGGTTTACGTCGCCCCGAAGATCTCAGGCCGCCTGGAGGATACGGCGTCGCTCTCGCTGTATCTGATACATCGTCCCTGTGGACGATTCATGACGATTTTAGTTTGACGTATACGCAATGTATTCAAGAACTAGACGAGAACGGACATTCGAGACGGTTGCGATATGAAAATGCGTATAAAATACCGTCCGATATCGGCGAATTCTGAAGGCGGCGACGAATGCCCTTATCTCGGACGTTTATCGTGTTATGTTGAAGGTAGAGGTCCTTCATTTCAACGAAACAATTTTTCATCGATATCGGCCTGTCGAGCGAAGTCGCGCTGAGATCCGCTCGAAGGGGCGTGGCCTACGCGCGTGTTCCATATTGTCATAAATATGCGGCGAAAAGCGGTGAACGCTCATTCTGCAACGATAGATTAACGAAGCACCATGCCACCGAAGACTAGTGGAAAGGCAGCGAAAAAAGCGGGCAAGGCCCAAAAGAATATTTCCAAGAGCGACAAGAAAAAGAAGCGTAAGAGGAAGGAGAGTTACGCTATCTACATCTACAAAGTATTGAAACAAGTACATCCCGATACTGGTATATCGAGCAAGGCCATGAGTATCATGAACAGCTTCGTCAACGACATCTTCGAAAGAATCGCCGCCGAAGCTAGTCGTTTGGCTCATTATAACAAGCGGTCGACGATTACCAGTAGAGAGATCCAGACGGCCGTACGTCTCTTGCTGCCCGGTGAATTGGCGAAACACGCGGTAAGCGAGGGTACCAAAGCCGTCACAAAGTATACCAGCTCGAAATAAGTAATAGATACGGTATCGTCTGGCGCCGCCGTAACTTCGATAAATCGGTTCTTTTCAGAACACAACGAGGAGGCTACAATCTTTGTTGTATAAACTGAAAAATATAATAAGAAGAATATTACAAAAGAATAGGGATAATGATACGTAACGAGGCAGCCGATTGCTCGGCGCTAAAGGAAACCTTTCGGATCGCTCCGTTCCGACATCAGGAGACCGAAACACCCGTGTGAAAAATACGTACGTTATTTCGATATCCGGAGAAAGTAATGAATGAATAACGATGATAGAGAGGAATGTTAACGCCGGACGACCGAAATGGAGATTTAATACGATGCCTACGAGAAGAGAATATTCTCGTACATTCAATATCCCCAACTAATTACGGAACGAAAAGTAGGGAATACGGATATATGCATTATACATTTATGTAAGTGTGTGTGTATATATATATATATATATATATATATATATATATATATATATATATATATATATATATATATATATATATATATATATATATATATATATATATATATATATATATATATATATATATATATATATATATATATATATATATATATATATATATATATATATATATATATATATATATATATATATATATTTGATGTTGTAATGATGTAAATGAAGGACGACTGTCTCTTTCTGATGTCATTGAGTCAACGTAATAGGTTCTTACTAGTCGCTTCGAATAGTAGGCATTACTCGTCACATAGTCGAACGATAATAGATAATATACCATATTAATCATAGATTAGAGAATATGTTGATAATGTAGGTAAACTTAGATGAGGATAACTATGTCGCATTTATAGGGAGGATTGGCTAGCATTGAGATTAACGAAAATTGCCGTTCGAATTGTGGTTCTGAAAAGAACCGATTTCGACGTAATGTCGACCGAAGTATAGCGAGCTAACGTTTAGGCACGTTCTCCACGTATGCGACGGGCGAGCTGTATGTCCTTGGGCATGATCGTAACCCTTTTGGCGTGAATGGCGCAAAGATTAGTATCTTCGAACAGACCGACAAGATAAGCTTCACTAGCCTCCTGTAAAGCCATTACGGCCGAACTTTGGAAGCGAAGATCGGTCTTGAAATCTTGAGCGATCTCTCGAACTAAACGTTGAAAAGGTAATTTACGTATCAATAGTTCGGTGCTCTTTTGATAACGCCTAATTTCACGAAGAGCTACGGTGCCGGGACGATAACGGTGAGGCTTCTTCACTCCGCCTGTAGCCGGAGCGCTCTTTCTCGCCGCCTTGGTCGCCAATTGTTTGCGGGGAGCTTTACCACCAGTTGATTTTCTAGCCGTCTGCTTCGTACGTGCCATTGCGATTGATGGATGGTCGAAAGAAGAGAGTTTCGTCAAAATACTACGGACGTAGGTAGGATGATCGTCGAAGGTTAAATGAAATCTTGCCACGACTGTTCCCTTTTTATCAATTCTATGACTATATCTGAACCGTGGCGCGCGCGCTATTGGCGGAGACTACCGTTCTTTGGGCGGAGCCTGTTGGAATCTATAAATATATGAAGCGGCTGAGCAGAGGTATTCATTCGATCGACGATTCTCAATCTAAACGTACGTTAGACGCTATTCGTATACAACATGACTGGAAGAGGCAAAGGAGGTAAGGGGTTGGGAAAAGGAGGCGCCAAGCGTCACCGAAAAGTACTTCGAGACAATATCCAGGGCATCACCAAACCCGCTATCAGAAGATTGGCGAGACGCGGTGGAGTAAAACGTATTTCCGGGCTCATCTACGAGGAAACGCGAGGCGTACTGAAAGTTTTCCTCGAAAACGTGATCAGAGATGCAGTCACTTATACGGAGCACGCTAAAAGGAAAACCGTAACTGCGATGGACGTCGTTTACGCCCTGAAGCGTCAAGGTAGAACCCTATACGGTTTTGGCGGTTAATAAATATCGCCGCGACTAGCAATTTTACACCAACTAACGCTATCGACATCGGTCCTTTTCAGGACCACAATTCTTGCATCTGGTTGTATAGTCTCTTTATCACCTGTAGAAATAGATAGATAGATAGTAGGCATATCTCATCACGCAGAGATAATATTTCGATATTAAATATGAAACAAGTTCACCCCGTATGAGGACAAAAAAACCCAGTTGCCTATTCGTATGTATTATAGCAGAAATGCCCATTCACACATGGAAACTTGATTATGAATTAAAGAATGAATAATTTTTAATTATTAAGTGAAAGAATATCAGTATTCGGGAGGATAACAAGGATGTTTGAGAGATGAAGAACGATTCCGGGTAGCAAGCCGTTATATGAACGCATTGCGGATGAATAATAAAGCTCTGTTAACTTATTGAAGAAAAAACTTAGCCCAGTTTTGAGGAATTCATATGTCGTTCGCCGATCGATTAGGGAAGTCTATCCGTTTACGGAGAGCATGTGCATCGACATATCATTGAATTGAACTTAATCCACTTCTCTTATTTACCCGATGCGGACAGTAGGTTGACCGTGTTAGAGCGCAAGATTGCGGTAACCGTAAAAAATGTCGTAGATGGAAGGGATGTTGGTCAAAATAACTTTCTATCGTTAATTCAAATGCATTATACACATCGAAATATGAGAGGCAGGATAATTGATAAAACAGAAATTTCAATTCAGGATTAGATACTTCGAAAGGAGAGTTGACATAAGCGAACTACGATATAATTGTAATGTTCGATTATGGTATAGCTCATCGGATACAACAATTGCAAAAGATATTTTGTGGCCCTGAAAAGGGCCGTTATACACGTACGTCTGTCCGACTGACAAATAACGTAGGTATTTATGATTTCTTTTCGGTCTTCTTGGGTAAGAGTACGGCCTGTATATTGGGAAGGACACCACCTTGAGCGATAGTTACGCCGGACAGCAGCTTGTTCAACTCCTCGTCGTTTCTGATAGCTAATTGCAAATGACGAGGTATGATTCTCGTTTTCTTGTTATCGCGAGCTGCATTTCCAGCGAGTTCAAGAACTTCCGCGGCCAGGTACTCCATGACGGCCGCCAGATACACTGGAGCTCCGGCACCGACGCGCTCGGCGTAATTTCCTTTACGCAAAAGTCGATGAATACGTCCAACGGGAAATTGTAATCCCGCTCTACTGGAACGGGACTTGGATTTGCCCTTGACTTTTCCACCTTTTCCTCTGCCGGACATTTTGTAAGTTCGTTGAATTGATAAAACGGAAAGAGAAGCTCGTTCGACGGACGAAGTAATAATGCCCGTTACCAGTTCCAGCACGGTATATATAGCTTTTGTTCATCCGCCAACCGCGATCGTCTCGGGTTTACCGGGGAGGCGTGGCTAAGTTTATATCTCGATGAACGCGCGTTTCGATTTGGCGTAATGGATCAAATCAGTTCGAAATAAGTGTTCGTATCGTTGATCAAACAATCAATTCAGCTACTAATAATAAACAAGAAAATTTGAAATGTTAAATGAAGAAAGTATAATCGTTATGGACATTATTATCGGATACGGATATTAAAAAATGGCAACGACGCTACGCGCTATCACGTCTATGTAAATTTCATGGATATGGTAATAAGTACATAAGTATCTATATTTTTATCTTTTGTTAATTTGCATAGAAACAAGGTTTATAATTAGGATGTCGCGTAACGTTATCGTAAATGTAAATGCTGCTGAGATGTACTGAATATTTATTTATGAGGTCCGGAATTAACTTCCTTATGCATCTCCGTCGTCGATTTGTACCGCTGTTCTACATATTACTATATTGTCCCCATTGCCCTTCTAGGGATAATTGTCAAGAGCAAGGGGACGGCACTTTCTGCATGGCTGATAAGGTTCACACAGCGTCCGGCAGATCTTGCCGACGCATCGTATTGATATGTTAGTCTGTGATTAATATAAATGATATCGAGAGATGGAGTAATGATGACCTGGAATAGCGCTGGGACAGAAATAACAACCGTGAGATTTGTAACTATTATCGTATAAGCTAATAGCCGAGGGCGCAACGGAGTACGGCGTTCAGTTCAGAAATATAATATTCGCGTCGCTTTCCGGGATGAGAAGGAAATATCGTACAGCAACCTCGGACTTTTATCGCGCCATCTCTAGTCGGGAAGCTGTTCAGTATCGACGTCCTGGATACCGAAATCGGTAATTTCGTATCGGTACATCGCAGATTTCTGAATTGAAAACCTCGGATGAAGAACGCCATCTGTAGTCGAGAAGCCGTGTCGGCGTCGACATCGTAGTGTGGTAAGACTACGGTGAAGTCGAACGAGTTCGAAGACAGGACGAGGTAGGGAGTATCGGGCTTTATAACTATTCGACTGCTGTTTTCAGTTCAGAAATGAACTCTTTTCTCGTTAACTTTACGAGCTTTCGAAGCGGAAATTTCCACCGTTTGTAGACACATTTCTGTTGGTGCTCTCCTATTTCATTGCTAGATGAAACCTTATCGCATCCGAAATTGGGACATGGCAACAACTCGATCAGATTGAAGTAATGTTCGCAGATCGCGGAGAGCATAGATTGATGTATGCCCAAGCCGCATTTTGGAAATAGCCCGTAGCGGCTGAAGGTATACAGTAGGAGCACACTAAGTGTCCCAGAAAGCATTGACGCATCGACGGACACATGCATAGTTGGCACCGTTGGCAAGTAATCTCAAGGATTACGGATTTCGTTAGTACGATCATCTTGACTGACTGAGGTAGAAATGGACAGGAGCACAGGTAGCGAGAGTATTTAAACCCGGTAGATGGCCTACTGCGCCGATGTCATTGGAGCGCTGCAAAAGCGCGTGATATTAGCGCGCGCCATCTATACCTCGTTGGCAGTATCGATTCGTGAACTGAGTCACAATAATCTCTCAGTGTTTCATTGGAATAACAGAAATTCCCTTATCTGTTGCTTGAACAGAACATCTTAAAATAGAGAAGCAGGTAGAATATCTTGCTCTATTTGTACATAGTAGAGATATATATATATATATATATATATATATATATATATATATATATATATATATATATATATATATATATATATATATATATATATATATATATATATATATATATATATATATATATATATATATATATATATATATATATATATATATATATATATATATATATATATATATATATATATATATATATATATATATATATATATATATATATATATATATATATATATATATATATATATATATATATATATATATATATATATATATATATATATATATATATATATATATATATATATATATATATATATATATATATATATATATATATATATATATATATATATATATATATATATATATATATATATATATATATATATATATATATATATATATATATATATATATATATATATATATATATATATATATATATATATATATATATATATATATATATATATATATATATATATATATATATATATATATATATATATATATATATATATATATATATATATATATATATATATATATATATATATATATATATATATATATATATATATATATATATATATATATATATATATATATATATATATATATATATATATATATATATATATATATATATATATATATATATATATATATATATATATATATATATATATATATATATATATATATATATATATATATATATATATATATATATATATATATATATATATATATATATATATATATATATATATATATATATATATATATATATATATATATATATATATATATATATATATATATATATATATATATATATATATATATATATATATATATATATATATATATATATATATATATATATATATATATATATATATATATATATATATATATATATATATATATATATATATATATATATATATATATATATATATATATATATATATATATATATATATATATATATATATATATATATATATATATATATATATATATATATATATATATATATATATATATATATATATATATATATATATATATATATATATATATATATATATATATATATATATATATATATATATATATATATATATATATATATATATATATATATATATATATATATATATATATATATATATATATATATATATATATATATATATATATATATATATATATATATATATATATATATATATATATATATATATATATATATATATATATATATATATATATATATATATATATATATATATATATATATATATATATATATATATATATATATATATATATATATATATATATATATATATATATATATATATATATATATATATATATATATATATATATATATATATATATATATATATATATATATATATATATATATATATATATATATATATATATATATATATATATATATATATATATATATATATATATATATATATATATATATATATATATATATATATATATATATATATATATATATATATATATATATATATATATATATATATATATATATATATATATATATATATATATATATATATATATATATATATATATATATATATATATATATATATATATATATATATATATATATATATATATATATATATATATATATATATATATATATATATATATATATATATATATATATATATATATATATATATATATATATATATATATATATATATATATATATATATATATATATATATATATATATATATATATATATATATATATATATATATATATATAACTATATATATATATATATATATATATATATATATATATATATATATATATATATATATATATAAATAGTAGATATTTTTCCTTTGTTAAAGAACATACTATATAGGAGCCTATCTAAATATTGGAATATCGATCAATAAAGGTTGTTCGGAATCAACACTTAATTCATAGCCTTTCTTTCGGAACACTGCGTTAGTTCCTCAAGGCATACTGTCAAATATTCCGAATCCTACACATAATAATTTCTAAAGCTAGAAGTCCTAGCTATTCTTGCTATCGAACAATAACACTATATAAATCTGCTAGATTTATATAGTCTAAACATTGGCTATCGAGAGATATTATAAAATGCGAATTATATTACTAATAATACATTTATGAATCTTGGTTAAAGGAATCGACATATAGAGCCAGAGCCTTGCCGTACCCTAATACTCCTTTCTACGATGAACCTTTGGAAGCGTAACACACATCAACGGTCTCTCGCTGTCCTAAAAAAGGATAGTAGGCTATCACGTCATTGGATTTACAATAGCTAGAATTGGAGGCCCTGAGAAGGGCCGGTTCGAATTAATGTGGCGAAAGGATTCGTTCATTATTACTTCTTCTTTTTCGGGGAGGCGGGTTTCTTCGCTTTCGAAGATGCCGCAACGACCTTAACAGTTTTCGGTTTGGGGGCTTTCGGTTTTTTCGTCGGCGATTTGGCGGTCTTTTTTACCTTAGACGGAGACTTGGCTACCTTCGGTTTTTTCTGCGGCCGCTTTCTTTGCCTTGGTCGCGCTAGCGACTTTCGGTTTCTCAGTATTGCCGTTTTGGCGGCTACCGACTTCCTCTTCTTGTCTCCTGCGGCTTTCCTCGGCTTGACCGTTTTCGTTTTACTTTGACCGGGGGCGCCGCTCGCCGCTAACTTGAAAGATCCCGACGCGCCCTTTCCTTTAGTGCGTACCAACGATCCGGACTGTACCGCCGAATTGAGATACTTTTTGATGAACGGAGCAAACTTGACGGGATCGACCTTGTAGTTAGTAGCGATGTATTTCTTGATGGCCTGCAGCGACGAACCGCTCCTTTCTTTCAATCCCTTAATGGCGTTATTCACCATGTCGGAGGTCGGCGGATGGGTCGGTTTAGCGTGCTTGCTGGCTTTCTTATCGGTGCCCCCTTTCTTGGCCTTGGTAGCGGGCGATGACGACGGCTGTATCTCTACTTCGGACATATTCGCTTGATGGTAGTAAAAATATAACGACGATTGTTAACGATATAGATAATATGAGATCACTTATAACGAGGCTGACGCGTCGCACGTTAGAATTCGGAATACGAAACGATACGCGAATGGCGAGGCGGCCGACCGTTCGGTCTCGTTTAGCGAAGCGATCATACTGATTCACCGGTGGAACTCTAGTTTTAATTAAGGAGGTTGAATGTTTCTACCCTACGAACATAGAGTCCAGACGTCCGTCTTTCGATTACGAGCGGCAAGCAGCTTCGGGGAGCAAGCGCTAGGCCCAGACGACGTCGACCGCAATCGAACCTCGCGTCGAGCTCGACGTTTGCCAAGATAAGGTCGTATTTAACTGAGTAGAACGGTGGCGTTGCATTACGCGTATTGCCCGACGCCCGTAATAAACGTCGACCTTTCGATAGGAGAGCAACGGGACGTGGAAAAATTATAACTTATAGAGAAACGCAAGTTTCTATTGAGCGACTCCGTAGAACGTACGCGACAAGAAGAATTTGGGATGAACGAGGCAAATTACCGTGTCATCTTAGCCGTGTAACCTGAATGGCGAACGTTTTCGATCGACGGAAGCGAATTCGAATACGATCTAAAACAACGGACGAAATATCGGCAAGCGATGGGTAAGAGCGAGGGGGTTTACGTCGCCCCGAAGATCTCAGGCCGCCTGGAGGATACGGCGTCGCTCTCGCTGTATCTGATACATCGTCCCTGTGGACGATTCATGACGATTTTAGTTTGACGTATACGCAATGTATTCAAGAACTAGACGAGAACGGACATTCGAGACGGTTGCGATATGAAAATGCGTATAAAATACCGTCCGATATCGGCGAATTCTGAAGGCGGCGACGAATGCCCTTATCTCGGACGTTTATCGTGTTATGTTGAAGGTAGAGGTCCTTCATTTCAACGAAACAATTTTTCATCGATATCGGCCTGTCGAGCGAAGTCGCGCTGAGATCCGCTCGAAGGGGCGTGGCCTACGCGCGTGTTCCATATTGTCATAAATATGCGGCGAAAAGCGGTGAACGCTCATTCTGCAACGATAGATTAACGAAGCACCATGCCACCGAAGACTAGTGGAAAGGCAGCGAAAAAAGCGGGCAAGGCCCAAAAGAATATTTCCAAGAGCGACAAGAAAAAGAAGCGTAAGAGGAAGGAGAGTTACGCTATCTACATCTACAAAGTATTGAAACAAGTACATCCCGATACTGGTATATCGAGCAAGGCCATGAGTATCATGAACAGCTTCGTCAACGACATCTTCGAAAGAATCGCCGCCGAAGCTAGTCGTTTGGCTCATTATAACAAGCGGTCGACGATTACCAGTAGAGAGATCCAGACGGCCGTACGTCTCTTGCTGCCCGGTGAATTGGCGAAACACGCGGTAAGCGAGGGTACCAAAGCCGTCACAAAGTATACCAGCTCGAAATAAGTAATAGATACGGTATCGTCTGGCGCCGCCGTAACTTCGATAAATCGGTTCTTTTCAGAACCACAACGAGGAGGCTACAATCTTTGTTGTATAAACTGAAAAATATAATAAGAAGAATATTACAAAAGAATAGGGATAATGATACGTAACGAGGCAGCCGATTGCTCGGCGCTAAAGGAAACCTTTCGGATCGCTCCGTTCCGACATCAGGAGACCGAAACACCCGTGTGAAAAATACGTACGTTATTTCGATATCCGGAGAAAGTAATGAATGAATAACGATGATAGAGAGGAATGTTAACGCCGGACGACCGAAATGGAGATTTAATACGATGCCTACGAGAAGAGAATATTCTCGTACATTCAATATCCCCAACTAATTACGGAACGAAAAGTAGGGAATACGGATATATGCATTATACATTTATGTAAGTGTGTATATATATATATATATATATATATATATATATATATATATATATATATATATATATATATATATATATATATATATATATATATATATATATATATATATATATGATGTTGTAATGATGTAAATGAAGGACGACTGTCTCTTTCTGATGTCATTGAGTCAACGTAATAGGTTCTTACTAGTCGCTTCGAATAGTAGGCATTACTCGTCACATAGTCGAACGATAATAGATAATATACCATATTAATCATAGATTAGAGAATATGTTGATAATGTAGGTAAACTTAGATGAGGATAACTATGTCGCATTTATAGGGAGGATTGGCTAGCATTGAGATTAACGAAAATTGCCGTTCGAATTGTGGTTCTGAAAAGAACCGATTTCGACGTAATGTCGACCGAAGTATAGCGAGCTAACGTTTAGGCACGTTCTCCACGTATGCGACGGGCGAGCTGTATGTCCTTGGGCATGATCGTAACCCTTTTGGCGTGAATGGCGCAAAGATTAGTATCTTCGAACAGACCGACAAGATAAGCTTCACTAGCCTCCTGTAAAGCCATTACGGCCGAACTTTGGAAGCGAAGATCGGTCTTGAAATCTTGAGCGATCTCTCGAACTAAACGTTGAAAAGGTAATTTACGTATCAATAGTTCGGTGCTCTTTTGATAACGCCTAATTTCACGAAGAGCTACGGTGCCGGGACGATAACGGTGAGGCTTCTTCACTCCGCCTGTAGCCGGAGCGCTCTTTCTCGCCGCCTTGGTCGCCAATTGTTTGCGGGGAGCTTTACCACCAGTTGATTTTCTAGCCGTCTGCTTCGTACGTGCCATTGCGATTGATGGATGGTCGAAAGAAGAGAGTTTCGTCAAAATACTACGGACGTAGGTAGGATGATCGTCGAAGGTTAAATGAAATCTTGCCACGACTGTTCCCTTTTTATCAATTCTATGACTATATCTGAACCGTGGCGCGCGCGCTATTGGCGGAGACTACCGTTCTTTGGGCGGAGCCTGTTGGAATCTATAAATATATGAAGCGGCTGAGCAGAGGTATTCATTCGATCGACGATTCTCAATCTAAACGTACGTTAGACGCTATTCGTATACAACATGACTGGAAGAGGCAAAGGAGGTAAGGGGTTGGGAAAAGGAGGCGCCAAGCGTCACCGAAAAGTACTTCGAGACAATATCCAGGGCATCACCAAACCCGCTATCAGAAGATTGGCGAGACGCGGTGGAGTAAAACGTATTTCCGGGCTCATCTACGAGGAAACGCGAGGCGTACTGAAAGTTTTCCTCGAAAACGTGATCAGAGATGCAGTCACTTATACGGAGCACGCTAAAAGGAAAACCGTAACTGCGATGGACGTCGTTTACGCCCTGAAGCGTCAAGGTAGAACCCTATACGGTTTTGGCGGTTAATAAATATCGCCGCGACTAGCAATTTTACACCAACTAACGCTATCGACATCGGTCCTTTTCAGGACCACAATTCTTGCATCTGGTTGTATAGTCTCTTTATCACCTGTAGAAATAGATAGATAGATAGTAGGCATATCTCATCACGCAGAGATAATATTTCGATATTAAATATGAAACAAGTTCACCCCGTATGAGGACAAAAAACCCAGTTGCCTATTCGTATGTATTATAGCAGAAATGCCCATTCACACAAAACTTGATTATGAATTAAAGAATGAATAATTTTTAATTATTAAGTGAAAGAATATCAGTATTCGGGAGGATAACAAGGATGTTTGAGAGATGAAGAACGATTCCGGGTAGCAAGCCGTTATATGAACGCATTGCGGATGAATAATAAAGCTCTGTTAACTTATTGAAGAAAAAACTTAGCCCAGTTTTGAGGAATTCATATGTCGTTCGCCGATCGATTAGGGAAGTCTATCCGTTTACGGAGAGCATGTGCATCGACATATCATTGAATTGAACTTAATCCACTTCTCTTATTTACCCGATGCGGACAGTAGGTTGACCGTGTTAGAGCGCAAGATTGCGGTAACCGTAAAAAATGTCGTAGATGGAAGGGATGTTGGTCAAAATAACTTTCTATCGTTAATTCAAATGCATTATACACATCGAAATATGAGAGGCAGGATAATTGATAAAACAGAAATTTCAATTCAGGATTAGATACTTCGAAAGGAGAGTTGACATAAGCGAACTACGATATAATTGTAATGTTCGATTATGGTATAGCTCATCGGATACAACAATTGCAAAAGATATTTTGTGGCCCTGAAAAGGGCCGTTATACACGTACGTCTGTCCGACTGACAAATAACGTAGGTATTTATGATTTCTTTTCGGTCTTCTTGGGTAAGAGTACGGCCTGTATATTGGGAAGGACACCACCTTGAGCGATAGTTACGCCGGACAGCAGCTTGTTCAACTCCTCGTCGTTTCTGATAGCTAATTGCAAATGACGAGGTATGATTCTCGTTTTCTTGTTATCGCGAGCTGCATTTCCAGCGAGTTCAAGAACTTCCGCGGCCAGGTACTCCATGACGGCCGCCAGATACACTGGAGCTCCGGCACCGACGCGCTCGGCGTAATTTCCTTTACGCAAAAGTCGATGAATACGTCCAACGGGAAATTGTAATCCCGCTCTACTGGAACGGGACTTGGATTTGCCCTTGACTTTTCCACCTTTTCCTCTGCCGGACATTTTGTAAGTTCGTTGAATTGATAAAACGGAAAGAGAAGCTCGTTCGACGGACGAAGTAATAATGCCCGTTACCAGTTCCAGCACGGTATATATAGCTTTTGTTCATCCGCCAACCGCGATCGTCTCGGGTTTACCGGGGAGGCGTGGCTAAGTTTATATCTCGATGAACGCGCGTTTCGATTTGGCGTAATGGATCAAATCAGTTCGAAATAAGTGTTCGTATCGTTGATCAAACAATCAATTCAGCTACTAATAATAAACAAGAAAATTTGAAATGTTAAATGAAGAAAGTATAATCGTTATGGACATTATTATCGGATACGGATATTAAAAAATGGCAACGACGCTACGCGCTATCACGTCTATGTAAATTTCATGGATATGGTAATAAGTACATAAGTATCTATATTTTTATCTTTTGTTAATTTGCATAGAAACAAGGTTTATAATTAGGATGTCGCGTAACGTTATCGTAAATGTAAATGCTGCTGAGATGTACTGAATATTTATTTATGAGGTCCGGAATTAACTTCCTTATGCATCTCCGTCGTCGATTTGTACCGCTGTTCTACATATTACTATATTGTCCCCATTGCCCTTCTAGGGATAATTGTCAAGAGCAAGGGGACGGCACTTTCTGCATGGCTGATAAGGTTCACACAGCGTCCGGCAGATCTTGCCGACGCATCGTATTGATATGTTAGTCTGTGATTAATATAAATGATATCGAGAGATGGAGTAATGATGACCTGGAATAGCGCTGGGACAGAAATAACAACCGTGAGATTTGTAACTATTATCGTATAAGCTAATAGCCGAGGGCGCAACGGAGTACGGCGTTCAGTTCAGAAATATAATATTCGCGTCGCTTTCCGGGATGAGAAGGAAATATCGTACAGCAACCTCGGACTTTTATCGCGCCATCTCTAGTCGGGAAGCTGTTCAGTATCGACGTCCTGGATACCGAAATCGGTAATTTCGTATCGGTACATCGCAGATTTCTGAATTGAAAACCTCGGATGAAGAACGCCATCTGTAGTCGAGAAGCCGTGTCGGCGTCGACATCGTAGTGTGGTAAGACTACGGTGAAGTCGAACGAGTTCGAAGACAGGACGAGGTAGGGAGTATCGGGCTTTATAACTATTCGACTGCTGTTTTCAGTTCAGAAATGAACTCTTTTCTCGTTAACTTTACGAGCTTTCGAAGCGGAAATTTCCACCGTTTGTAGACACATTTCTGTTGGTGCTCTCCTATTTCATTGCTAGATGAAACCTTATCGCATCCGAAATTGGGACATGGCAACAACTCGATCAGATTGAAGTAATGTTCGCAGATCGCGGAGAGCATAGATTGATGTATGCCCAAGCCGCATTTTGGGCAATAGCCCGTAGCGGCTGAAGGTATACAGTAGGAGCACACTAAGTGTCCCAGAAAGCATTGACGCATCGACGGACACATGCATAGTTGGCACCGTTGGCAAGTAATCTCAAGGATTACGGATTTCGTTAGTACGATCATCTTGACTGACTGAGGTAGAAATGGACAGGAGCACAGGTAGCGAGAGTATTTAAACCCGGTAGATGGCCTACTGCGCCGATGTCATTGGAGCGCTGCAAAAGCGCGTGATATTAGCGCGCGCCATCTATACCTCGTTGGCAGTATCGATTCGTGAACTGAGTCACAATAATCTCTCAGTGTTTCATTGGAATAACAGAAATTCCCTTATCTGTTGCTTGAACAGAACATCTTAAAATAGAGAAGCAGGTAGAATATCTTGCTCTATTTGTACATAGTAGAGATATATATATATATATATATATATATATATATATATATATATATATATATATATATATATATATATATATATATATATATATATATATATATATATATATATATATATATATATATATATATATATATATATATATATATATATATATATATATATATATATATATATATATATATATATATATATATATATATATATATATATATATATATATATATATATATATATATATATATATATATATATATATATATATATATATATATATATATATATATATATATATATATATATATATATATATATATATATATATATATATATATATATATATATATATATATATATATATATATATATATATATATATATATATATATATATATATATATATATATATATATATATATATATATATATATATATATATATATATATATATATATATATATATATATATATATATATATATATATATATATATATATATATATATATATATATATATATATATATATATATATATATATATATATATATATATATATATATATATATATATATATATATATATATATATATATATATATATATATATATATATATATATATATATATATATATATATATATATATATATATATATATATATATATATATATATATATATATATATATATATATATATATATATATATATATATATATATATATATATATATATATATATATATATATATATATATATATATATATATATATATATATATATATATATATATATATATATATATATATATATATATATATATATATATATATATATATATATATATATATATATATATATATATATATATATATATATATATATATATATATATATATATATATATATATATATATATATATATATATATATATATATATATATATATATATATATATATATATATATATATATATATATATATATATATATATATATATATATATATATATATATATATATATATATATATATATATATATATATATATATATATATATATATATATATATATATATATATATATATATATATATATATATATATATATATATATATATATATATATATATATATATATATATATATATATATATATATATATATATATATATATATATATATATATATATATATATATATATATATATATATATATATATATATATATATATATATATATATATATATATATATATATATATATATATATATATATATATATATATATATATATATATATATATATATATATATATATATATATATATATATATATATATATATATATATATATATATATATATATATATATATATATATATATATATATATATATATATATATATATATATATATATATATATATATATATATATATATATATATATATATATATATATATATATATATATATATATATATATATATATATATATATATATATATATATATATATATATATATATATATATATATATATATATATATATATATATATATATATATATATATATATATATATATATATATATATATATATATATATATATATATATATATATATATATATATATATATATATATATATATATATATATATATATATATATATATATATATATATATATATATATATATATATATATATATATATATATATATATATATATATATATATATATATATATATATATATATATATATATATATATATATATATATATATATATATATATATATATATATATATATATATATATATATATATATATATATATATATATATATATATATATATATATATATATATATATATATATATATATATATATAAATAGTAGATATTTTTCCTTTGTTAAAGAACATACTATATAGGAGCCTATCTAAATATTGGAATATCGATCAATAAAGGTTGTTCGGAATCAACACTTAATTCATAGCCTTTCTTTCGGAACACTGCGTTAGTTCCTCAAGGCATACTGTCAAATATTCCGAATCCTACACATAATAATTTCTAAAGCTAGAAGTCCTAGCTATTCTTGCTATCGAACAATAACACTATATAAATCTGCTAGATTTATATAGTCTAAACATTGGCTATCGAGAGATATTATAAAATGCGAATTATATTACTAATAATACATTTATGAATCTTGGTTAAAGGAATCGACATATAGAGCCAGAGCCTTGCCACCCCTAATACTCCTTTCTACGATGAACCTTTGGAAGCGTAACACACATCAACGGTCTCTCGCTGTCCTAAAAAAGGATAGTAGGCTATCACGTCATTGGATTTACAATAGCTAGAATTGGAGGCCCTGAGAAGGGCCGGTTCGAATTAATGTGGCGAAAGGATTCGTTCATTATTACTTCTTCTTTTTCGGGGAGGCGGGTTTCTTCGCTTTCGAAGATGCCGCAACGACCTTAACAGTTTTCGGTTTGGGGGCTTTCGGTTTTTTCGTCGGCGATTTGGCGGTCTTTTTTACCTTAGACGGAGACTTGGCTACCTTCGGTTTTTTTTCTGCGGCCGCTTTCTTTGCCTTGGTCGCGCTAGCGACTTTCGGTTTCTCAGTAGTTGCCGTTTTGGCGGCTACCGACTTCCTCTTCTTGTCTCCTGCGGCTTTCCTCGGCTTGACCGTTTTCGTTTTACTTTGACCGGGGGCGCCGCTCGCCGCTAACTTGAAAGATCCCGACGCGCCCTTTCCTTTAGTGCGTACCAACGATCCGGACTGTACCGCCGAATTGAGATACTTTTTGATGAACGGAGCAAACTTGACGGGATCGACCTTGTAGTTAGTAGCGATGTATTTCTTGATGGCCTGCAGCGACGAACCGCTCCTTTCTTTCAATCCCTTAATGGCGTTATTCACCATGTCGGAGGTCGGCGGATGGGTCGGTTTAGCGTGCTTGCTGGCTTTCTTATCGGTGCCCCCTTTCTTGGCCTTGGTAGCGGGCGATGACGACGGCTGTATCTCTACTTCGGACATATTCGCTTGATGGTAGTAAAAATATAACGACGATTGTTAACGATATAGATAATATGAGATCACTTATAACGAGGCTGACGCGTCGCACGTTAGAATTCGGAATACGAAACGATACGCGAATGGCGAGGCGGCCGACCGTTCGGTCTCGTTTAGCGAAGCGATCATACTGATTCACCGGTGGAACTCTAGTTTTAATTAAGGAGGTTGAATGTTTCTACCCTACGAACATAGAGTCCAGACGTCCGTCTTTCGATTACGAGCGGCAAGCAGCTTCGGGGAGCAAGCGCTAGGCCCAGACGACGTCGACCGCAATCGAACCTCGCGTCGAGCTCGACGTTTGCCAAGATAAGGTCGTATTTAACTGAGTAGAACGGTGGCGTTGCATTACGCGTATTGCCCGACGCCCGTAATAAACGTCGACCTTTCGATAGGAGAGCAACGGGACGTGGAAAAATTATAACTTATAGAGAAACGCAAGTTTCTATTGAGCGACTCCGTAGAACGTACGCGACAAGAAGAATTTGGGATGAACGAGGCAAATTACCGTGTCATCTTAGCCGTGTAACCTGAATGGCGAACGTTTCGATCGACGGAAGCGAATTCGAATACGATCTAAAACAACGGACGAAATATCGGCAAGCGATGGGTAAGAGCGAGGGGGTTTACGTCGCCCCGAAGATCTCAGGCCGCCTGGAGGATACGGCGTCGCTCTCGCTGTATCTGATACATCGTCCCTGTGGACGATTCATGACGATTTTAGTTTGACGTATACGCAATGTATTCAAGAACTAGACGAGAACGGACATTCGAGACGGTTGCGATATGAAAATGCGTATAAAATACCGTCCGATATCGGCGAATTCTGAAGGCGGCGACGAATGCCCTTATCTCGGACGTTTATCGTGTTATGTTGAAGGTAGAGGTCCTTCATTTCAACGAAACAATTTTTCATCGATATCGGCCTGTCGAGCGAAGTCGCGCTGAGATCCGCTCGAAGGGGCGTGGCCTACGCGCGTGTTCCATATTGTCATAAATATGCGGCGAAAAGCGGTGAACGCTCATTCTGCAACGATAGATTAACGAAGCACCATGCCACCGAAGACTAGTGGAAAGGCAGCGAAAAAAGCGGGCAAGGCCCAAAAGAATATTTCCAAGAGCGACAAGAAAAAGAAGCGTAAGAGGAAGGAGAGTTACGCTATCTACATCTACAAAGTATTGAAACAAGTACATCCCGATACTGGTATATCGAGCAAGGCCATGAGTATCATGAACAGCTTCGTCAACGACATCTTCGAAAGAATCGCCGCCGAAGCTAGTCGTTTGGCTCATTATAACAAGCGGTCGACGATTACCAGTAGAGAGATCCAGACGGCCGTACGTCTCTTGCTGCCCGGTGAATTGGCGAAACACGCGGTAAGCGAGGGTACCAAAGCCGTCACAAAGTATACCAGCTCGAAATAAGTAATAGATACGGTATCGTCTGGCGCCGCCGTAACTTCGATAAATCGGTTCTTTTCAGAACCACAACGAGGAGGCTACAATCTTTGTTGTATAAACTGAAAAATATAATAAGAAGAATATTACAAAAGAATAGGGATAATGATACGTAACGAGGCAGCCGATTGCTCGGCGCTAAAGGAAACCTTTCGGATCGCTCCGTTCCGACATCAGGAGACCGAAACACCCGTGTGAAAAATACGTACGTTATTTCGATATCCGGAGAAAGTAATGAATGAATAACGATGATAGAGAGGAATGTTAACGCCGGACGACCGAAATGGAGATTTAATACGATGCCTACGAGAAGAGAATATTCTCGTACATTCAATATCCCCAACTAATTACGGAACGAAAAGTAGGGAATACGGATATATGCATTATACATTTATGTAAGTGTGTATATATATATATATATATATATATATATATATATATATATATATATATATATATATATATATATATATATATATATATATATATATATATATATATATATATATATATATATATATATATATATATATATATATATATATATATATATATATTGATGTTGTAATGATGTAAATGAAGGACGACTGTCTCTTTCTGATGTCATTGAGTCAACGTAATAGGTTCTTACTAGTCGCTTCGAATAGTAGGCATTACTCGTCACATAGTCGAACGATAATAGATAATATACCATATTAATCATAGATTAGAGAATATGTTGATAATGTAGGTAAACTTAGATGAGGATAACTATGTCGCATTTATAGGGAGGATTGGCTAGCATTGAGATTAACGAAAATTGCCGTTCGAATTGTGGTTCTGAAAAGAACCGATTTCGACGTAATGTCGACCGAAGTATAGCGAGCTAACGTTTAGGCACGTTCTCCACGTATGCGACGGGCGAGCTGTATGTCCTTGGGCATGATCGTAACCCTTTTGGCGTGAATGGCGCAAAGATTAGTATCTTCGAACAGACCGACAAGATAAGCTTCACTAGCCTCCTGTAAAGCCATTACGGCCGAACTTTGGAAGCGAAGATCGGTCTTGAAATCTTGAGCGATCTCTCGAACTAAACGTTGAAAAGGTAATTTACGTATCAATAGTTCGGTGCTCTTTTGATAACGCCTAATTTCACGAAGAGCTACGGTGCCGGGACGATAACGGTGAGGCTTCTTCACTCCGCCTGTAGCCGGAGCGCTCTTTCTCGCCGCCTTGGTCGCCAATTGTTTGCGGGGAGCTTTACCACCAGTTGATTTTCTAGCCGTCTGCTTCGTACGTGCCATTGCGATTGATGGATGGTCGAAAGAAGAGAGTTTCGTCAAAATACTACGGACGTAGGTAGGATGATCGTCGAAGGTTAAATGAAATCTTGCCACGACTGTTCCCTTTTTATCAATTCTATGACTATATCTGAACCGTGGCGCGCGCGCTATTGGCGGAGACTACCGTTCTTTGGGCGGAGCCTGTTGGAATCTATAAATATATGAAGCGGCTGAGCAGAGGTATTCATTCGATCGACGATTCTCAATCTAAACGTACGTTAGACGCTATTCGTATACAACATGACTGGAAGAGGCAAAGGAGGTAAGGGGTTGGGAAAAGGAGGCGCCAAGCGTCACCGAAAAGTACTTCGAGACAATATCCAGGGCATCACCAAACCCGCTATCAGAAGATTGGCGAGACGCGGTGGAGTAAAACGTATTTCCGGGCTCCTACGAGGAAACGCGAGGCGTACTGAAAGTTTTCCTCGAAAACGTGATCAGAGATGCAGTCACTTATACGGAGCACGCTAAAAGGAAAACCGTAACTGCGATGGACGTCGTTTACGCCCTGAAGCGTCAAGGTAGAACCCTATACGGTTTTGGCGGTTAATAAATATCGCCGCGACTAGCAATTTTACACCAACTAACGCTATCGACATCGGTCCTTTTCAGGACCACAATTCTTGCATCTGGTTGTATAGTCTCTTTATCACCTGTAGAAATAGATAGATAGATAGTAGGCATATCTCATCACGCAGAGATAATATTTCGATATTAAATATGAAACAAGTTCACCCCGTATGAGGACAAAAAAACCCAGTTGCCTATTCGTATGTATTATAGCAGAAATGCCCATTCACACATGGAAACTTGATTATGAATTAAAGAATGAATAATTTTTAATTATTAAGTGAAAGAATATCAGTATTCGGGAGGATAACAAGGATGTTTGAGAGATGAAGAACGATTCCGGGTAGCAAGCCGTTATATGAACGCATTGCGGATGAATAATAAAGCTCTGTTAACTTATTGAAGAAAAAACTTAGCCCAGTTTTGAGGAATTCATATGTCGTTCGCCGATCGATTAGGGAAGTCTATCCGTTTACGGAGAGCATGTGCATCGACATATCATTGAATTGAACTTAATCCACTTCTCTTATTTACCCGATGCGGACAGTAGGTTGACCGTGTTAGAGCGCAAGATTGCGGTAACCGTAAAAAATGTCGTAGATGGAAGGGATGTTGGTCAAAATAACTTTCTATCGTTAATTCAAATGCATTATACACATCGAAATATGAGAGGCAGGATAATTGATAAAACAGAAATTTCAATTCAGGATTAGATACTTCGAAAGGAGAGTTGACATAAGCGAACTACGATATAATTGTAATGTTCGATTATGGTATAGCTCATCGGATACAACAATTGCAAAAGATATTTTGTGGCCCTGAAAAGGGCCGTTATACACGTACGTCTGTCCGACTGACAAATAACGTAGGTATTTATGATTTCTTTTCGGTCTTCTTGGGTAAGAGTACGGCCTGTATATTGGGAAGGACACCACCTTGAGCGATAGTTACGCCGGACAGCAGCTTGTTCAACTCCTCGTCGTTTCTGATAGCTAATTGCAAATGACGAGGTATGATTCTCGTTTTCTTGTTATCGCGAGCTGCATTTCCAGCGAGTTCAAGAACTTCCGCGGCCAGGTACTCCATGACGGCCGCCAGATACACTGGAGCTCCGGCACCGACGCGCTCGGCGTAATTTCCTTTACGCAAAAGTCGATGAATACGTCCAACGGGAAATTGTAATCCCGCTCTACTGGAACGGGACTTGGATTTGCCCTTGACTTTTCCACCTTTTCCTCTGCCGGACATTTTGTAAGTTCGTTGAATTGATAAAACGGAAAGAGAAGCTCGTTCGACGGACGAAGTAATAATGCCCGTTACCAGTTCCAGCACGGTATATATAGCTTTTGTTCATCCGCCAACCGCGATCGTCTCGGGTTTACCGGGGAGGCGTGGCTAAGTTTATATCTCGATGAACGCGCGTTTCGATTTGGCGTAATGGATCAAATCAGTTCGAAATAAGTGTTCGTATCGTTGATCAAACAATCAATTCAGCTACTAATAATAAACAAGAAAATTTGAAATGTTAAATGAAGAAAGTATAATCGTTATGGACATTATTATCGGATACGGATATTAAAAAATGGCAACGACGCTACGCGCTATCACGTCTATGTAAATTTCATGGATATGGTAATAAGTACATAAGTATCTATATTTTTATCTTTTGTTAATTTGCATAGAAACAAGGTTTATAATTAGGATGTCGCGTAACGTTATCGTAAATGTAAATGCTGCTGAGATGTACTGAATATTTATTTATGAGGTCCGGAATTAACTTCCTTATGCATCTCCGTCGTCGATTTGTACCGCTGTTCTACATATTACTATATTGTCCCCATTGCCCTTCTAGGGATAATTGTCAAGAGCAAGGGGACGGCACTTTCTGCATGGCTGATAAGGTTCACACAGCGTCCGGCAGATCTTGCCGACGCATCGTATTGATATGTTAGTCTGTGATTAATATAAATGATATCGAGAGATGGAGTAATGATGACCTGGAATAGCGCTGGGACAGAAATAACAACCGTGAGATTTGTAACTATTATCGTATAAGCTAATAGCCGAGGGCGCAACGGAGTACGGCGTTCAGTTCAGAAATATAATATTCGCGTCGCTTTCCGGGATGAGAAGGAAATATCGTACAGCAACCTCGGACTTTTATCGCGCCATCTCTAGTCGGGAAGCTGTTCAGTATCGACGTCCTGGATACCGAAATCGGTAATTTCGTATCGGTACATCGCAGATTTCTGAATTGAAAACCTCGGATGAAGAACGCCATCTGTAGTCGAGAAGCCGTGTCGGCGTCGACATCGTAGTGTGGTAAGACTACGGTGAAGTCGAACGAGTTCGAAGACAGGACGAGGTAGGGAGTATCGGGCTTTATAACTATTCGACTGCTGTTTTCAGTTCAGAAATGAACTCTTTTCTCGTTAACTTTACGAGCTTTCGAAGCGGAAATTTCCACCGTTTGTAGACACATTTCTGTTGGTGCTCTCCTATTTCATTGCTAGATGAAACCTTATCGCATCCGAAATTGGGACATGGCAACAACTCGATCAGATTGAAGTAATGTTCGCAGATCGCGGAGAGCATAGATTGATGTATGCCCAAGCCGCATTTTGGGCAATAGCCCGTAGCGGCTGAAGGTATACAGTAGGAGCACACTAAGTGTCCCAGAAAGCATTGACGCATCGACGGACACATGCATAGTTGGCACCGTTGGCAAGTAATCTCAAGGATTACGGATTTCGTTAGTACGATCATCTTGACTGACTGAGGTAGAAATGGACAGGAGCACAGGTAGCGAGAGTATTTAAACCCGGTAGATGGCCTACTGCGCCGATGTCATTGGAGCGCTGCAAAAGCGCGTGATATTAGCGCGCGCCATCTATACCTCGTTGGCAGTATCGATTCGTGAACTGAGTCACAATAATCTCTCAGTGTTTCATTGGAATAACAGAAATTCCCTTATCTGTTGCTTGAACAGAACATCTTAAAATAGAGAAGCAGGTAGAATATCTTGCTCTATTTGTACATAGTAGAGATATATATATATATATATATATATATATATATATATATATATATATATATATATATATATATATATTATATATATATATATATATATATATATATATATATATATATATATATATATATATATATATATATATATATATATATATATATATATATATATATATATATATATATATATATATATATATATATATATATATATATATATATATATATATATATATATATATATATATATATATATATATATATATATATATATATATATATATATATATATATATATATATATATATATATATATATATATATATATATATATATATATATATATATATATATATATATATATATATATATATATATATATATATATATATATATATATATATATATATATATATATATATATATATATATATATATATATATATATATATATATATATATATATATATATATATATATATATATATATATATATATATATATATATATATATATATATATATATATATATATATATATATATATATATATATATATATATATATATATATATATATATATATATATATATATATATATATATATATATATATATATATATATATATATATATATATATATATATATATATATATATATATATATATATATATATATATATATATATATATATATATATATATATATATATATATATATATATATATATATATATATATATATATATATATATATATATATATATATATATATATATATATATATATATATATATATATATATATATATATATATATATATATATATATATATATATATATATATATATATATATATATATATATATATATATATATATATATATATATATATATATATATATATATATATATATATATATATATATATATATATATATATATATATATATATATATATATATATATATATATATATATATATATATATATATATATATATATATATATATATATATATATATATATATATATATATATATATATATATATATATATATATATATATATATATATATATATATATATATATATATATATATATATATATATATATATATATATATATATATATATATATATATATATATATATATATATATATATATATATATATATATATATATATATATATATATATATATATATATATATATATATATATATATATATATATATATATATATATATATATATATATATATATATATATATATATATATATATATATATATATATATATATATATATATATATATATATATATATATATATATATATATATATATATATATATATATATATATATATATATATATATATATATATATATATATATATATATATATATATATATATATATATATATATATATATATATATATATATATATATATATATATATATATATATATATATATATATATATATATATATATATATATATATATATATATATATATATATATATATATATATATATATATATATATATATATATATATATATATATATATATATATATATATATATATATATATATATATATATATATATATATATATATATATATATATATATATATATATATATATATATATATATATATATATATATATATATATATATATATATATATATATATATATATATATATATATATATATATATATATATATATATATATATATATATATATATATATATATATATATATATATATATATATATATATATATATATATATATATATATATATATATATATATATATATATATATATATATATATATATATATATATATATATATATATATATATATATATATATATATATATATATATATATATATATATATATATATATATATATATATATATATATATATATATATATATATATATATATATATATATATATATATATATATATATATATATATATATATATATATATATATATATATATATATATATATATATATATATATATTATATATATAACTATATCTATATATATATATATATATATATATATATATATATATATATATATATATATATATAATATAGTAGATATTTTTCCTTTGTTAAAGAACATACTATATAGGAGCCTATCTAAATATTGGAATATCGATCAATAAAGGTTGTTCGGAATCAACACTTAATTCATAGCCTTTCTTTCGGAACACTGCGTTAGTTCCTCAAGGCATACTGTCAAATATTCCGAATCCTACACATAATAATTTCTAAAGCTAGAAGTCCTAGCTATTCTTGCTATCGAACAATAACACTATATAAATCTGCTAGATTTATATAGTCTAAACATTGGCTATCGAGAGATATTATATTATAAACATATACTATCGAGAGCGCAGCTCCGCAGGAGTGTTTGGCGGCGAGCGCAGCTCCGCAGGAGTGTTAGGCGGCGAGCGCAGCTCCGCAGGAGTGTTCGGCGGCGAGCGCAGCTCCGCAGGAGTGTTCGGCGGCGAGCGCAGCTCCGCAGGAGTGTTCGGCGGCGAGCGCAGCTCCGCAGGAGTGTTCGGCGCAGCGAGGCGGCGAGCGCAGCTCCGCAGGAGTGTTTGGCGGCGAGCGCAGCTCCGCAGGAGTGTTTGGCGAGCGCAGCTCCGCAGGAGTGTTTGGCGGCGAGCGCAGCTCCGCAGGAGTGTTGGCGGCGAGCGCAGCTCCGCAGGAGTGTTTGGCGGCGAGCGCAGCTCCGCAGGAGTGTTTGGCGGCGAGCGCAGCTCCGCAGGAGTGTTTGGCGGCGAGCGCAGCTCCGCAGGAGTGTTTGGCGGCGAGCGCAGCTCCGCAGGAGTGTTCGGCGGCGAGCGCAGCTCCGCAGGAGTGTTTGGCGGCGAGCGCAGCTCCGCAGGAGTGTTTGGCGGCGAGCGCAGCTCCGCAGGAGTGTTAGGCGGCGAGCGCAGCTCCGCAGGAGTGTTCGGCGGCGAGCGCAGCTCCGCAGGAGTGTTCGGCGGCGAGCGCAGCTCCGCAGGAGTGTTCGGCGGCGAGCGCAGCTCCGCAGGAGTGTTCGGCGGCGAGCGCAGCTCCGCAGGAGTGTTCGGCGGCGAGCGCAGCTCCGCAGGAGTGTTCGGCGGCGAGCGCAGCTCCGCAGGAGTGTTTGGCGGCGAGCGCAGCTCCGCAGGAGTGTTTGGCGGCGAGCGCAGCTCCGCAGGAGTGTTAGGCGGCGAGCGCAGCTCCGCAGGAGTGTTTGGCGGCGAGCGCAGCTCCGCAGGAGTGTTCGGCGGCGAGCGCAGCGCAGCTCAGCAGGAGTGTTAGGCGGCGAGCGCAGCTCCGCAGGAGTGTTTGGCGGCGAGCGCAGCTCCGCAGGAGTGTTTGGCGGCGAGCGCAGCTCCGCAGGAGTGTTTGGCGGCGAGCGCAGCTCCGCAGGAGTGTTTGGCGGCGAGCGCAGCTCCGCAGGAGTGTTAGGCGGCGAGCGCAGCTCCGCAGGAGTGTTTGGCGGCGAGCGCAGCTCCGCAGGAGTGTTTGGCGGCGAGCGCAGCTCCGCAGGAGTGTTCGGCGGCGAGCGCAGCTCCGCAGGAGTGTTCGGCGGCGAGCGCAGCTCCGCAGGAGTGTTTGGCGGCGAGCGCAGCTCCGCAGGAGTGTTAGGCGGCGAGCGCAGCTCCGCAGGAGTGTTTGGCGGCGAGCGCAGCTCCGCAGGAGTGTTTGGCGGCGAGCGCAGCTCCGCAGGAGTGTTTGGCGGCGAGCGCAGCTCCGCAGGAGTGTTTGGCGGCGAGCGCAGCTCCGCAGGAGTGTTGGCGGCGAGCGCAGCTCCGCAGGAGTGTTTGGCGGCGAGCGCAGCTCCGCAGGAGTGTTTGGCGGCGAGCGCAGCTCCGCAGGAGTGTTCGGCGGCGAGCGCAGCTCCGCAGGAGTGTTCGGCGGCGAGCGCAGCTCCGCAGGAGTGTTCGGCGGCGAGCGCAGCTCCGCAGGAGTGTTCGGCGGCGAGCGCAGCTCCGCAGGAGTGTTCGGCGGCGAGCGCAGCTCCGCAGGAGTGTTCGGCGCGCAGCTCCGCAGGAGTGTTCGGCGGCGAGCGCAGCTCCGCAGGAGTGTTCGGCGGCGAGCGCAGCTCCGCAGGAGTGTTCGGCGGCGAGCGCAGCTCCGCAGGAGTGTTCGGCGGCGAGCGCAGCTCCGCAGGAGTGTTCGGCGGCGAGCGCAGCTCCGCAGGAGTGTTCGGCGGCGAGCGCAGCTCCGCAGGAGTGTTCGGCGGCGAGCGCAGCTCCGCAGGAGTGTTTGGCGGCGAGCGCAGCTCCGCAGGAGTGTTTGGCGGCGAGCGCAGCTCCGCAGGAGTGTTTGGCGGCGAGCGCAGCTCCGCAGGAGTGTTTGGCGGCGAGCGCAGCTCCGCAGGAGTGTTCGGCGGCGAGCGCAGCTCCGCAGGAGTGTTTGGCGGCGAGCGCAGCGCAGCTCCGCAGGAGTGTTTGGCGGCGAGCGCAGCTCCGCAGGAGTGTTTGGCGGCGAGCGCAGCTCCGCAGGAGTGTTTGGCGGCGAGCGCAGCTCCGCAGGAGTGTTCGGCGGCGGCGAGCGCAGCTCCGCAGGAGTGTTTGGCGGCGAGCGCAGCTCCGCAGGAGTGTTCGGCGGCGAGCGCAGCTCCGCAGGAGTGTTTGGCGGCGAGCGCAGCTCCGCAGGAGTGTTTGGCGGCGAGCGCAGCTCCGCAGGAGTGTTCGGCGGCGAGCGCAGCTCCGCAGGAGTGTTCGGCGGCGAGCGCAGCTCCGCAGGAGTGTTCGGCGGCGAGCGCAGCTCCGCAGGAGTGTTCGGCGGCGAGCGCAGCTCCGCAGGAGTGTTTGGCGGCGAGCGCAGCTCCGCAGGAGTGTTTCGGCGGCGAGCGCAGCTCCGCAGGAGTGGCGGCGAGCGCAGCTCCGCAGGAGTGTTTGGCGGCGAGCGCAGCTC
This sequence comes from Henosepilachna vigintioctopunctata, assembly GCA_030704895.1. Classification (NCBI taxonomy): domain Eukaryota; kingdom Metazoa; phylum Arthropoda; class Insecta; order Coleoptera; family Coccinellidae; genus Henosepilachna; species Henosepilachna vigintioctopunctata. The sequence continues at coordinate 1,220,914 of JARQZJ010000046.1, read as the reverse complement.
CGCAGGAGTGTTCGGCGGCGAGCGCAGCTCCGCAGGAGTGTTTGGCGGCGAGCGCAGCTCCGCAGGAGTGTTTGGCGGCGAGCGCAGCTCCGCAGGAGTGTTTGGCGGCGAGCGCAGCTCCGCAGGAGTGTTCGGCGGCGAGCGCAGCTCCGCAGGAGTGTTTGGCGGCGAGCGCAGCTCCGCAGGAGTGTTCGGCGGCGAGCGCAGCTCCGCAGGAGTGTTCGGCGGCGAGCGCAGCTCCGCAGGAGTGTTCGGCGGCGAGCGCAGCTCCGCAGGAGTGTTCGGCGGCGAGCGCAGCTCCGCAGGAGTGTTCGGCGGCGAGCGCAGCTCCGCAGGAGTGTTCGGCGGCGAGCGCAGCTCCGCAGGAGTGTTCGGCGGCGAGCGCAGCTCCGCAGGAGTGTTCGGCGGCGAGCGCAGCTCCGCAGGAGTGTTCGGCGGCGAGCGCAGCTCCGCAGGAGTGTTCGGCGGCGAGCGCAGCTCCGCAGGAGTGTTCGGCGGCGAGCGCAGCTCCGCAGGAGTGTTCGGCGGCGAGCGCAGCTCCGCAGGAGTGTTCGGCGGCGAGCGCAGCTCCGCAGGAGTGTTCGGCGGCGAGCGCAGCTCCGCAGGAGTGTTCGGCGGCGAGCGCAGCTCCGCAGGAGTGTTCGGCGGCGAGCGCAGCTCCGCAGGAGTGTTCGGCGGCGAGCGCAGCTCCGCAGGAGTGTTCGGCGGCGAGCGCAGCTCCGCAGGAGTGTTCGGCGGCGAGCGCAGCTCCGCAGGAGTGTTCGGCGGCGAGCGCAGCTCCGCAGGAGTGTTCGGCGGCGAGCGCAGCTCCGCAGGAGTGTTCGGCGGCGAGCGCAGCTCCGCAGGAGTGTTCGGCGGCGAGCGCAGCTCTCGCAGGAGTGTTCGGCGGCGAGCGCAGCTCCGCAGGAGTGTTCGGCGGCGAGCGCAGCTCCGCAGGAGTGTTCGGCGGCGAGCGCAGCTCCGCAGGAGTGTTCGGCGGCGAGCGCAGCTCCGCAGGAGTGTTCGGCGGCGAGCGCAGCTCCGCAGGAGTGTTCGGCGGCGAGCGCAGCTCCGCAGGAGTGTTCGGCGGCGAGCGCAGCTCCGCAGGAGTGTTCGGCGGCGAGCGCAGCTCCGCAGGAGTGTTCGGCGGCGAGCGCAGCTCCGCAGGAGTGTTCGGCGGCGAGCGCAGCTCCGCAGGAGTGTTCGGCGGCGAGCGCAGCTCCGCAGGAGTGTTCGGCGGCGAGCGCAGCTCCGCAGGAGTGTTCGGCGGCGAGCGCAGCTCCGCAGGAGTGTTCGGCGGCGAGCGCAGCTCCGCAGGAGTGTTCGGCGGCGAGCGCAGCTCCGCAGGAGTGTTCGGCGGCGAGCGCAGCTCCGCAGGAGTGTTCGGCGGCGAGCGCAGCTCCGCAGGAGTGTTCGGCGGCGAGCGCAGCTCCGCAGGAGTGTTCGGCGGCGAGCGCAGCTCCGCAGGAGTGTTCGGCGGCGAGCGCAGCTCCGCAGGAGTGTTCGGCGGCGAGCGCAGCTCCGCAGGAGTGTTTGGCGGCGAGCGCAGCTCCGCAGGAGTGTTCGGCGGCGAGCGCAGCTCCGCAGGAGTGTTCGGCGGCGAGCGCAGCTCCGCAGGAGTGTTCGGCGGCGAGCGCAGCTCCGCAGGAGTGTTCGGCGGCGAGCGCAGCTCCGCAGGAGTGTTCGGCGGCGAGCGCAGCTCCGCAGGAGTGTTTGGCGGCGAGCGCAGCTCCGCAGGAGTGTTCGGCGGCGAGCGCAGCTCCGCAGGAGTGTTCGGCGGCGAGCGCAGCTCCGCAGGAGTGTTCGGCGGCGAGCGCAGCTCCGCAGGAGTGTTCGGCGGCGAGCGCAGCTCCGCAGGAGTGTTTGGCGGCGAGCGCAGCTCCGCAGGAGTGTTTGGCGGCGAGCGCAGCTCCGCAGGAGTGTTCGGCGGCGAGCGCAGCTCCGCAGGAGTGTTCGGCGGCGAGCGCAGCTCCGCAGGAGTGTTTGGCGGCGAGCGCAGCTCCGCAGGAGTGTTTGGCGGCGAGCGCAGCTCCGCAGGAGTGTTCGGCGGCGAGCGCAGCTCCGCAGGAGTGTTTGGCGGCGAGCGCAGCTCCGCAGGAGTGTTCGGCGGCGAGCGCAGCTCCGCAGGAGTGTTCGGCGGCGAGCGCAGCTCCGCAGGAGTGTTCGGCGGCGAGCGCAGCTCCGCAGGAGTGTTCGGCGGCGAGCGCAGCTCCGGAGTGTTTGCGGCGAGGAGTGTTTGGCGGCGAGCGCAGCTCCGCAGGAGTGTTTGGCGGCGAGCGCAGCTCCGCAGGAGTGTTCGGCGGCGAGCGCAGCTCCGCAGGAGTGTTCGGCGGCGAGCGCAGCTCCGCAGGAGTGTTCGGCGGCGAGCGCAGCTCCGCAGGAGTGTTCGGCGGCGAGCGCAGCTCCGCAGGAGTGTTCGGCGGCGAGCGCAGCTCCGCAGGAGTGTTCGGCGGCGAGCGCAGCTCCGCAGGAGTGTTTAGGCGGCGAGCGCAGCTCCGCAGGAGTGTTCGGCGGCGAGCGCAGCTCCGCAGGAGTGTTCGGCGGCGAGCGCAGCTCCGCAGGAGTGTTCGGCGGCGAGCGCAGCTCCGCAGGAGTGTTCGGCGGCGAGCGCAGCTCCGCAGGAGTGTTCGGCGGCGAGCGCAGCTCCGCAGGAGTGTTCGGCGGCGAGCGCAGCTCCGCAGGAGTGTTCGGCGGCGAGCGCAGCTCCGCAGGAGTGTTCGGCGGCGAGCGCAGCTCCGCAGGAGTGTTCGGCGGCGAGCGCAGCTCCGCAGGAGTGTTCGGCGGCGAGCGCAGCTCCGCAGGAGTGTTTGGCGGCGAGCGCAGCTCCGCAGGAGTGTTTGGCGGCGAGCGCAGCTCCGCAGGAGTGTTCGGCGGCGAGCGCAGCTCCGCAGGAGTGTTCGGCGGCGAGCGCAGCTCCGCAGGAGTGTTTGGCGGCGAGCGCAGCTCCGCAGGAGTGTTTGGCGGCGAGCGCAGCTCCGCAGGAGTGTTCGGCGGCGAGCGCAGCTCCGCAGGAGTGTTCGGCGGCGAGCGCAGCTCCGCAGGAGTGTTCGGCGGCGAGCGCAGCTCGCAGGAGTGTTCGGCGGCGAGCGCAGCTCCGCAGGAGTGTTCGGCGGCGAGCGCAGCTCCGCAGGAGTGTTCGGCGGCGAGCGCAGCTCCGCAGGCGGCGAGTGTTCGGCGGCGAGCGCAGCTCCGCAGGAGTGTTCGGCGGCGAGCGCAGCTCCGCAGGAGTGTTCGGCGGCGAGCGCAGCTCCGCAGGAGTGTTTGGCGGCGAGCGCAGCTCCGCAGGAGTGTTCGGCGGCGAGCGCAGCTCCGCAGGAGTGTTCGGCGGCGAGCGCAGCTCCGCAGGAGTGTTCGGCGGCGAGCGCAGCTCCGCAGGAGTGTTCGGCGGCGAGCGCAGCTCCGCAGGAGTGTTTGGCGGCGAGCGCAGCTCCGCAGGAGTGTTCGGCGGCGAGCGCAGCTCCGCAGGAGTGTTCGGCGGCGAGCGCAGCTCCGCAGGAGTGTTCGGCGGCGAGCGCAGCTCCGCAGGAGTGTTTGGCGGCGAGCGCAGCTCCGCAGGAGTGTTCGGCGGCGAGCGCAGCTCCGCAGGAGTGTTCGGCGGCGAGCGCAGCTCCGCAGGAGTGTTCGGCGGCGAGCGCAGCTCCGCAGGAGTGTTCGGCGGCGAGCGCAGCTCCGCAGGAGTGTTCGGCGGCGAGCGCAGCTCCGCAGGAGTGTTCGGCGGCGAGCGCAGCTCCGCAGGAGTGTTCGGCGGCGAGCGCAGCTCCGCAGGAGTGTTTGGCGGCGAGCGCAGCTCCGCAGGAGTGTTCGGCGGCGAGCGCAGCTCCGCAGGAGTGTTTGGCGGCGAGCGCAGCTCCGCAGGAGTGTTTGGCGGCGAGCGCAGCTCCGCAGGAGTGTTCGGCGGCGAGCGCAGCTCCGCAGGAGTGTTCGGCGGCGAGCGCAGCTCCGCAGGAGTGTTCGGCGGCGAGCGCAGCTCCGCAGGAGTGTTTGGCGGCGAGCGCAGCTCCGCAGGAGTGTTCGGCGGCGAGCGCAGCTCCGCAGGAGTGTTTGGCGGCGAGCGCAGCTCCGCAGGAGTGTTTGGCGGCGAGCGCAGCTCCGCAGGAGTGTTCGGCGGCGAGCGCAGCTCCGCAGGAGTGTTCGGCGGCGAGCGCAGCTCCGCAGGAGTGTTCGGCGGCGAGCGCAGCTCCGCAGGAGTGTTTGGCGGCGAGCGCAGCTCCGCAGGAGTGTTAGGCGGCGAGCGCAGCTCCGCAGGAGTGTTTGGCGGCGAGCGCAGCTCCGCAGGAGTGTTTGGCGGCGAGCGCAGCTCCGCAGGAGTGTTTGGCGGCGAGCGCAGCTCCGCAGGAGTGTTTGGCGGCGAGCGCAGCTCCGCAGGAGTGTTCGGCGGCGAGCGCAGCTCCGCAGGAGTGTTTGGCGGCGAGCGCAGCTCCGCAGGAGTGTTTGGCGGCGAGCGCAGCTCCGCAGGAGTGTTGTTTGGCGGCGAGCGCAGCTCCGCAGGAGTGTTCGGCGGCGAGCGCAGCTCCGCAGGAGTGTTCGGCGGCGAGCGCAGCTCCGCAGGAGTGTTCGGCGGCGAGCGCAGCTCCGCAGGAGTGTTCGGCGGCGAGCGCAGCTCCGCAGGAGTGTTCGGCGGCGAGCGCAGCTCCGCAGGAGTGTTCGGCGGCGAGCGCAGCTCCGCAGGAGTGTTAGGCGGCGAGCGCAGCTCCGCAGGAGTGTTCGGCGGCGAGCGCAGCTCCGCAGGAGTGTTCGGCGGCGAGCGCAGCTCCGCAGGAGTGTTCGGCGGCGAGCGCAGCTCCGCAGGAGTGTTTGGCGGCGAGCGCAGCTCCGCAGGAGTGTTTGGCGGCGAGCGCAGCTCCGCAGGAGTGTTTGGCGGCGAGCGCAGCTCCGCAGGAGTGTTTGGCGGCGAGCGCAGCTCCGCAGGAGTGTTTGGCGGCGAGCGCAGCTCCGCAGGAGTGTTTGGCGGCGAGCGCAGCTCCGCAGGAGTGTTCGGCGGCGAGCGCAGCTCCGCAGGAGTGTTTGGCGGCGAGCGCAGCTCCGCAGGAGTGTTTGGCGGCGAGCGCAGCTCCGCAGGAGTGTTCGGCGGCGAGCGCAGCTCCGCAGGAGTGTTGTTTGGCGGCGAGCGCAGCTCCGCAGGAGTGTTTGGCGGCGAGCGCAGCTCCGCAGGAGTGTTTGGCGGCGAGCGCAGCTCCGCAGGAGTGTTCGGCGGCGAGCGCAGCTCCGCAGGAGTGTTTGGCGGCGAGCGCAGCTCCGCAGGAGTGTTTGGCGGCGAGCGCAGCTCCGCAGGAGTGTTCGGCGGCGAGCGCAGCTCCGCAGGAGTGTTCGGCGCGAGCGCAGCTCCGCAGGAGTGTTTGGCGGCGAGCGCAGCTCCGCAGGAGTGTTTGGCGGCGAGCGCAGCTCCGCAGGAGTGTTTGGCGGCGAGCGCAGCTCCGCAGGAGTGTTTGGCGGCGAGCGCAGCTCCGCAGGAGTGTTTGGCGGCGAGCGCAGCTCCGCAGGAGTGTTTGGCGGCGAGCGCAGCTCCGCAGGAGTGTTTGGCGGCGAGCGCAGCTCCGCAGGAGTGTTCGGCGGCGAGCGCAGCTCCGCAGGAGTGTTTGGCGGCGAGCGCAGCTCCGCAGGAGTGTTAGGCGGCGAGCGCAGCTCCGCAGGAGTGTTCGGCGGCGAGCGCAGCTCCGCAGGAGTGTTCGGCGGCGAGCGCAGCTCCGCAGGAGTGTTCGGCGGCGAGCGCAGCTCCGCAGGAGTGTTCGGCGGCGAGCGCAGCTCCGCAGGAGTGTTTGGCGGCGAGCGCAGCTCCGCAGGAGTGTTCGGCGGCGAGCGCAGCTCCGCAGGAGTGTTCGGCGGCGAGCGCAGCTCCGCAGGAGTGTTCGGCGGCGAGCGCAGCTCCGCAGGAGTGTTCGGCGGCGAGCGCAGCTCCGCAGGAGTGTTCGGCGGCGAGCGCAGCTCCGCAGGAGTGTTCGGCGGCGAGCGCAGCTCCGCAGGAGTGTTTGGCGGCGAGCGCAGCTCCGCAGGAGTGTTCGGCGGCGAGCGCAGCTCCGCAGGAGTGTTCGGCGGCGAGCGCAGCTCCGCAGGAGTGTTCGGCGGCGAGCGCAGCTCCGCAGGAGTGTTCGGCGGCGAGCGCAGCTCCGCAGGAGTGTTTGGCGGCGAGCGCAGCTCCGCAGGAGTGTTCGGCGGCGAGCGCAGCTCCGCAGGAGTGTTCGGCGGCGAGCGCAGCTCCGCAGGAGTGTTCGGCGGCGAGCGCAGCTCCGCAGGAGTGTTCGGCGGCGAGCGCAGCTCCGCAGGAGTGTTCGGCGGCGAGCGCAGCTCCGCAGGAGTGTTCGGCGGCGAGCTCCGCGGAGTGTTCGGCGCTCCAGCTCCGCAGGGAGTGTTCGGCGGCGAGCGCAGCTCCGCAGGAGTGTTCGGCGGCGAGCGCAGCTCCGCAGGAGTGTTCGGCGGCGAGCGCAGCTCCGCAGGAGTGTTTGGCGGCGAGCGCAGCTCCGCAGGAGTGTTTGGCGGCGAGCGCAGCTCCGCAGGAGTGTTCGGCGGCGAGCGCAGCTCCGCAGGAGTGTTAGGCGGCGAGCGCAGCTCCGCAGGAGTGTTTGGCGGCGAGCGCAGCTCCGCAGGAGTGTTTGGCGGCGAGCGCAGCTCCGCAGGAGTGTTAGGCGGCGAGCGCAGCTCCGCAGGAGTGTTTGGCGGCGAGCGCAGCTCCGCAGGAGTGTTAGGCGGCGAGCGCAGCTCCGCAGGAGTGTTTGGCGGCGAGCGCAGCTCCGCAGGAGTGTTCGGCGGCGAGCGCAGCTCCGCAGGAGTGTTCGGCGGCGAGCGCAGCTCCGCAGGAGTGTTTGGCGGCGAGCGCAGCTCCGCAGGAGTGTTAGGCGGCGAGCGCAGCTCCGCAGGAGTGTTTGGCGGCGAGCGCAGCTCCGCAGGAGTGTTTGGCGGCGAGCGCAGCTCCGCAGGAGTGTTTGGCGGCGAGCGCAGCTCCGCAGGAGTGTTTGGCGGCGAGCGCAGCTCCGCAGGAGTGTTGGGCGGCGAGCGCAGCTCCGCAGGAGTGTTTGGCGGCGAGCGCAGCTCCGCAGGAGTGTTTGGCGGCGAGCGCAGCTCCGCAGGAGTGTTAGGCGGCGAGCGCAGCTCCGCAGGAGTGTTCGGCGGCGAGCGCAGCTCCGCAGGAGTGTTCGGCGGCGAGCGCAGCTCCGCAGGAGTGTTCGGCGGCGAGCGCAGCTCCGCAGGAGTGTTCGGCGGCGAGCGCAGCTCCGCAGGAGTGTTCGGCGGCGAGCGCAGCTCCGCAGGAGTGTTCGGCGGCGAGCGCAGCTCCGCAGGAGTGTTAGGCGGCGAGCGCAGCTCCGCAGGAGTGTTGGGCGGCGAGCGCAGCTCCGCAGGAGTGTTCGGCGGCGAGCGCAGCTCCGCAGGAGTGTTCGGCGGCGAGCGCAGCTCCGCAGGAGTGTTTGGCGGCGAGCGCAGCTCCGCAGGAGTGTTTGGCGGCGAGCGCAGCTCCGCAGGAGTGTTTGGCGGCGAGCGCAGCTCCGCAGGAGTGTTTGGCGGCGAGCGCAGCTCCGCAGGAGTGTTTGGCGGCGAGCGCAGCTCCGCAGGAGTGTTTGGCGGCGAGCGCAGCTCCGCAGGAGTGTTCGGCGGCGACGCAGCTCCGCAGGAGTGTTTGGCGGCGAGCGCAGCTCCGCAGGAGTGTTTGGCGGCGAGCGCAGCTCCGCAGGAGTGTTCGGCGGCGAGCGCAGCTCCGCAGGAGTGTTTGGCGGCGAGCGCAGCTCCGCAGGAGTGTTTGGCGGCGAGCGCAGCTCCGCAGGAGTGTTTGGCGGCGAGCGCAGCTCCGCAGGAGTGTGTTCGGCGGCGAGCGCAGCTCCGCAGGAGTGTTTGGCGGCGAGCGCAGCTCCGCAGGAGTGTTTGGCGGCGAGCGCAGCTCCGCAGGAGTGTTCGGCGGCGAGCGCAGCAGGAGTGTTCTCCGCAGGCAGGAGTGTTGGCGGCGAGCGCAGCTCCGCAGGAGTGTTAGGCGGCGAGCGCAGCTCCGCAGGAGTGTTTGGCGGCGAGCGCAGCTCCGCAGGAGTGTTTGGCGGCGAGCGCAGCTCCGCAGGAGTGTTTGGCGGCGAGCGCAGCTCCGCAGGAGTGTTTGGCGGCGAGCGCAGCTCCGCAGGAGTGTTTGGCGGCGAGCGCAGCTCCGCAGGAGTGTTTGGCGGCGAGCGCAGCTCCGCAGGAGTGTTTGGCGGCGAGCGCAGCTCCGCAGGAGTGTTTGGCGGCGAGCGCAGCTCCGCAGGAGTGTTAGGCGGCGAGCGCAGCTCCGCAGGAGTGTTCGGCGGCGAGCGCAGCTCCGCAGGAGTGTTCGGCGGCGAGCGCAGCTCCGCAGGAGTGTTCGGCGGCGAGCGCAGCTCCGCAGGAGTGTTCGGCGGCGAGCGCAGCTCCGCAGGAGTGTTAGGCGGCGAGCGCAGCTCCGCAGGAGTGTTAGGCGGCGAGCGCAGCTCCGCAGGAGTGTTGGGCGGCGAGCGCAGCTCCGCAGGAGTGTTCGGCGGCGAGCGCAGCTCCGCAGGAGTGTTCGGCGGCGAGCGCAGCTCCGCAGGAGTGTTCGGCGGCGAGCGCAGCTCCGCAGGAGTGTTTGGCGGCGAGCGCAGCTCCGCAGGAGTGTTTGGCGGCGAGCGCGCGCAGCTCCGCAGGAGTGTTCGGCGGCGAGCGCAGCTCCGCAGGAGTGTTCGGCGGCGAGCGCAGCTCCGCAGGAGTGTTCGGCGGCGAGCGCAGCTCCGCAGGAGTGTTTGGCGGCGAGCGCAGCTCCGGCGCAGGCAGGAGTGTTAGGCGGCGAGCGCAGCTCCGCAGGAGTGTTTGGCGGCGAGCGCAGCTCCGCAGGAGTGTTGGGCGGCGAGCGCAGCTCCGCAGGAGTGTTCGGCGGCGAGCGCAGCTCCGCAGGAGTGTTCGGCGGCGAGCGCAGCTCCGCAGGAGTGTTCGGCGGCGAGCGCAGCTCCGCAGGAGTGTTCGGCGGCGAGCGCAGCTCCGCAGGAGTGTTCGGCGGCGAGCGCAGCTCCGCAGGAGTGTTCGGCGGCGAGCGCAGCTCCGCAGGAGTGTTCGGCGGCGAGCGCAGCTCCGCAGGAGTGTTAGGCGGCGAGCGCAGCTCCGCAGGAGTGTTGGGCGGCGAGCGCAGCTCCGCAGGAGTGTTCGGCGGCGAGCGCAGCTCCGCAGGAGTGTTCGGCGGCGAGCGCAGCTCCGCAGGAGTGTTCGGCGGCGAGCGCAGCTCCGCAGGAGTGTTCGGCGGCGAGCGCAGCTCCGCAGGAGTGTTCGGCGGCGAGCGCAGCTCCGCAGGAGTGTTCGGCGGCGAGCGCAGCTCCGCAGGAGTGTTCGGCGGCGAGCGCAGCTCCGCAGGAGTGTTCGGCGGCGAGCGCAGCTCCGCAGGAGTGTTTGGCGGCGAGCGCAGCTCCGCAGGAGTGTTCGGCGGCGAGCGCAGCTCCGCAGGAGTGTTCGGCGGCGAGCGCAGCTCCGCAGGAGTGTTTGGCGGCGAGCGCAGCTCCGCAGGAGTGTTCGGCGGCGAGCGCAGCTCCGCAGGAGTGTTCGGCGGCGAGCGCAGCTCCGCAGGAGTGTTCGGCGGCGAGCGCAGCTCCGCAGGAGTGTTCGGCGGCGAGCGCAGCTCCGCAGGAGTGTTTGGCGGCGAGCGCAGCTCCGCAGGAGTGTTTGGCGGCGAGCGCAGCTCCGCAGGAGTGTTAGGCGGCGAGCGCAGCTCCGCAGGAGTGTTCGGCGGCGAGCGCAGCTCCGCAGGAGTGTTCGGCGGCGAGCGCAGCTCCGCAGGAGTGTTCGGCGGCGAGCGCAGCTCCGCAGGAGTGTTCGGCGGCGAGCGCAGCTCCGCAGGAGTGTTTGGCGGCGAGCGCAGCTCCGCAGGAGTGTTCGGCGGCGAGCGCAGCTCCGCAGGAGTGTTCGGCGGCGAGCGCAGCTCCGCAGGAGTGTTCGGCGGCGAGCGCAGCTCCGCAGGAGTGTTTGGCGGCGAGCGCAGCTCCGCAGGAGTGTTTGGCGGCGAGCGCAGCTCCGCAGGAGTGTTCGGCGGCGAGCGCAGCTCCGCAGGAGTGTTCGGCGGCGAGCGCAGCTCCGCAGGAGTGTTCGGCGGCGAGCGCAGCTCCGCAGGAGTGTTTGGCGGCGAGCGCAGCTCCGCAGGAGTGTTTGGCGGCGAGCGCAGCTCCGCAGGAGTGTTCGGCGGCGAGCGCAGCTCCGCAGGAGTGTTTGGCGGCGAGCGCAGCTCCGCAGGAGTGTTTGGCGGCGAGCGCAGCTCCGCAGGAGTGTTCGGCGGCGAGCGCAGCTCCGCAGGAGTGTTCGGCGGCGAGCGCAGCTCCGCAGGAGTGTTAGGCGGCGAGCGCAGCTCCGCAGGAGTGTTTGGCGGCGAGCGCAGCTCCGCAGGAGTGTTTGGCGGCGAGCGCAGCTCCGCAGGAGTGTTCGGCGGCGAGCGCAGCTCCGCAGGAGTGTTAGGCGGCGAGCGCAGCTCCGCAGGAGTGTTTGGCGGCGAGCGCAGCTCCGCAGGAGTGTTTGGCGGCGAGCGCAGCTCCGCAGGAGTGTTAGGCGGCGAGCGCAGCTCCGCAGGAGTGTTTGGCGGCGAGCGCAGCTCCGCAGGAGTGTTAGGCGGCGAGCGCAGCTCCGCAGGAGTGTTTGGCGGCAAGCAGCTTCGGGGAGCAAGCGCTAGGCCCAGACGACGTCGACCGCAATCGAACCTCGCGTCGAGCTCGACGTTTGCCAAGATAAGGTCGTATTTAACTGAGTAGAACGGTGGCGTTGCATTACGCGTATTGCCCGACGCCCGTAATAAACGTCGACCTTTCGATAGGAGAGCAACGGGACGTGGAAAAATTATAACTTATAGAGAAACGCAAGTTTCTATTGAGCGACTCCGTAGAACGTACGCGACAAGAAGAATTTGGGATGAACGAGGCAAATTACCGTGTCATCTTAGCCGTGTAACCTGAATGGCGAACGTTTCGATCGACGGAAGCGAATTCGAATACGATCTAAAACAACGGACGAAATATCGGCAAGCGATGGGTAAGAGCGAGGGGGTTTACGTCGCCCCGAAGATCTCAGGCCGCCTGGAGGATACGGCGTCGCTCTCGCTGTATCTGATACATCGTCCCTGTGGACGATTCATGACGATTTTAGTTTGACGTATACGCAATGTATTCAAGAACTAGACGAGAACGGACATTCGAGACGGTTGCGATATGAAAATGCGTATAAAATACCGTCCGATATCGGCGAATTCTGAAGGCGGCGACGAATGCCCTTATCTCGGACGTTTATCGTGTTATGTTGAAGGTAGAGGTCCTTCATTTCAACGAAACAATTTTTCATCGATATCGGCCTGTCGAGCGAAGTCGCGCTGAGATCCGCTCGAAGGGGCGTGGCCTACGCGCGTGTTCCATATTGTCATAAATATGCGGCGAAAAGCGGTGAACGCTCATTCTGCAACGATAGATTAACGAAGCACCATGCCACCGAAGACTAGTGGAAAGGCAGCGAAAAAAGCGGGCAAGGCCCAAAAGAATATTTCCAAGAGCGACAAGAAAAAGAAGCGTAAGAGGAAGGAGAGTTACGCTATCTACATCTACAAAGTATTGAAACAAGTACATCCCGATACTGGTATATCGAGCAAGGCCATGAGTATCATGAACAGCTTCGTCAACGACATCTTCGAAAGAATCGCCGCCGAAGCTAGTCGTTTGGCTCATTATAACAAGCGGTCGACGATTACCAGTAGAGAGATCCAGACGGCCGTACGTCTCTTGCTGCCCGGTGAATTGGCGAAACACGCGGTAAGCGAGGGTACCAAAGCCGTCACAAAGTATACCAGCTCGAAATAAGTAATAGATACGGTATCGTCTGGCGCCGCCGTAACTTCGATAAATCGGTTCTTTTCAGAACCACAACGAGGAGGCTACAATCTTTGTTGTATAAACTGAAAAATATAATAAGAAGAATATTACAAAAGAATAGGGATAATGATACGTAACGAGGCAGCCGATTGCTCGGCGCTAAAGGAAACCTTTCGGATCGCTCCGTTCCGACATCAGGAGACCGAAACACCCGTGTGAAAAATACGTACGTTATTTCGATATCCGGAGAAAGTAATGAATGAATAACGATGATAGAGAGGAATGTTAACGCCGGACGACCGAAATGGAGATTTAATACGATGCCTACGAGAAGAGAATATTCTCGTACATTCAATATCCCCAACTAATTACGGAACGAAAAGTAGGGAATACGGATATATGCATTATACATTTATGTAAGTGTGTATATATATATATATATATATATATATATATATATATATATATATATATATATATATATATATATATATATATATATATATATATATATATATATATTTGATGTTGTAATGATGTAAATGAAGGACGACTGTCTCTTTCTGATGTCATTGAGTCAACGTAATAGGTTCTTACTAGTCGCTTCGAATAGTAGGCATTACTCGTCACATAGTCGAACGATAATAGATAATATACCATATTAATCATAGATTAGAGAATATGTTGATAATGTAGGTAAACTTAGATGAGGATAACTATGTCGCATTTATAGGGAGGATTGGCTAGCATTGAGATTAACGAAAATTGCCGTTCGAATTGTGGTTCTGAAAAGAACCGATTTCGACGTAATGTCGACCGAAGTATAGCGAGCTAACGTTTAGGCACGTTCTCCACGTATGCGACGGGCGAGCTGTATGTCCTTGGGCATGATCGTAACCCTTTTGGCGTGAATGGCGCAAAGATTAGTATCTTCGAACAGACCGACAAGATAAGCTTCACTAGCCTCCTGTAAAGCCATTACGGCCGAACTTTGGAAGCGAAGATCGGTCTTGAAATCTTGAGCGATCTCTCGAACTAAACGTTGAAAAGGTAATTTACGTATCAATAGTTCGGTGCTCTTTTGATAACGCCTAATTTCACGAAGAGCTACGGTGCCGGGACGATAACGGTGAGGCTTCTTCACTCCGCCTGTAGCCGGAGCGCTCTTTCTCGCCGCCTTGGTCGCCAATTGTTTGCGGGGAGCTTTACCACCAGTTGATTTTCTAGCCGTCTGCTTCGTACGTGCCATTGCGATTGATGGATGGTCGAAAGAAGAGAGTTTCGTCAAAATACTACGGACGTAGGTAGGATGATCGTCGAAGGTTAAATGAAATCTTGCCACGACTGTTCCCTTTTATCAATTCTATGACTATATCTGAACCGTGGCGCGCGCGCTATTGGCGGAGACTACCGTTCTTTGGGCGGAGCCTGTTGGAATCTATAAATATATGAAGCGGCTGAGCAGAGGTATTCATTCGATCGACGATTCTCAATCTAAACGTACGTTAGACGCTATTCGTATACAACATGACTGGAAGAGGCAAAGGAGGTAAGGGGTTGGGAAAAGGAGGCGCCAAGCGTCACCGAAAAGTACTTCGAGACAATATCCAGGGCATCACCAAACCCGCTATCAGAAGATTGGCGAGACGCGGTGGAGTAAAACGTATTTCCGGGCTCATCTACGAGGAAACGCGAGGCGTACTGAAAGTTTTCCTCGAAAACGTGATCAGAGATGCAGTCACTTATACGGAGCACGCTAAAAGGAAAACCGTAACTGCGATGGACGTCGTTTACGCCCTGAAGCGTCAAGGTAGCCCTATACGGTTTTGGCGGTTAATAAATATCGCCGCGACTAGCAATTTTACACCAACTAACGCTATCGACATCGGTCCTTTTCAGGACCACAATTCTTGCATCTGGTTGTATAGTCTCTTTATCACCTGTAGAAATAGATAGATAGATAGTAGGCATATCTCATCACGCAGAGATAATATTTCGATATTAAATATGAAACAAGTTCACCCCGTATGAGGACAAAAAAACCCAGTTGCCTATTCGTATGTATTATAGCAGAAATGCCCATTCACACATGGAAACTTGATTATGAATTAAAGAATGAATAATTTTAATTATTAAGTGAAAGAATATCAGTATTCGGGAGGATAACAAGGATGTTTGAGAGATGAAGAACGATTCCGGGTAGCAAGCCGTTATATGAACGCATTGCGGATGAATAATAAAGCTCTGTTAACTTATTGAAGAAAAAACTTAGCCCAGTTTTGAGGAATTCATATGTCGTTCGCCGATCGATTAGGGAAGTCTATCCGTTTACGGAGAGCATGTGCATCGACATATCATTGAATTGAACTTAATCCACTTCTCTTATTTACCCGATGCGGACAGTAGGTTGACCGTGTTAGAGCGCAAGATTGCGGTAACCGTAAAAAATGTCGTAGATGGAAGGGATGTTGGTCAAAATAACTTTCTATCGTTAATTCAAATGCATTATACACATCGAAATATGAGAGGCAGGATAATTGATAAAACAGAAATTTCAATTCAGGATTAGATACTTCGAAAGGAGAGTTGACATAAGCGAACTACGATATAATTGTAATGTTCGATTATGGTATAGCTCATCGGATACAACAATTGCAAAAGATATTTTGTGGCCCTGAAAAGGGCCGTTATACACGTACGTCTGTCCGACTGACAAATAACGTAGGTATTTATGATTTCTTTTCGGTCTTCTTGGGTAAGAGTACGGCCTGTATATTGGGAAGGACACCACCTTGAGCGATAGTTACGCCGGACAGCAGCTTGTTCAACTCCTCGTCGTTTCTGATAGCTAATTGCAAATGACGAGGTATGATTCTCGTTTTCTTGTTATCGCGAGCTGCATTTCCAGCGAGTTCAAGAACTTCCGCGGCCAGGTACTCCATGACGGCCGCCAGATACACTGGAGCTCCGGCACCGACGCGCTCGGCGTAATTTCCTTTACGCAAAAGTCGATGAATACGTCCAACGGGAAATTGTAATCCCGCTCTACTGGAACGGGACTTGGATTTGCCCTTGACTTTTCCACCTTTTCCTCTGCCGGACATTTTGTAAGTTCGTTGAATTGATAAAACGGAAAGAGAAGCTCGTTCGACGGACGAAGTAATAATGCCCGTTACCAGTTCCAGCACGGTATATATAGCTTTTGTTCATCCGCCAACCGCGATCGTCTCGGGTTTACCGGGGAGGCGTGGCTAAGTTTATATCTCGATGAACGCGCGTTTCGATTTGGCGTAATGGATCAAATCAGTTCGAAATAAGTGTTCGTATCGTTGATCAAACAATCAATTCAGCTACTAATAATAAACAAGAAAATTTGAAATGTTAAATGAAGAAAGTATAATCGTTATGGACATTATTATCGGATACGGATATTAAAAAATGGCAACGACGCTACGCGCTATCACGTCTATGTAAATTTCATGGATATGGTAATAAGTACATAAGTATCTATATTTTTATCTTTTGTTAATTTGCATAGAAACAAGGTTTATAATTAGGATGTCGCGTAACGTTATCGTAAATGTAAATGCTGCTGAGATGTACTGAATATTTATTTATGAGGTCCGGAATTAACTTCCTTATGCATCTCCGTCGTCGATTTGTACCGCTGTTCTACATATTACTATATTGTCCCCATTGCCCTTCTAGGGATAATTGTCAAGAGCAAGGGGACGGCACTTTCTGCATGGCTGATAAGGTTCACACAGCGTCCGGCAGATCTTGCCGACGCATCGTATTGATATGTTAGTCTGTGATTAATATAAATGATATCGAGAGATGGAGTAATGATGACCTGGAATAGCGCTGGGACAGAAATAACAACCGTGAGATTTGTAACTATTATCGTATAAGCTAATAGCCGAGGGCGCAACGGAGTACGGCGTTCAGTTCAGAAATATAATATTCGCGTCGCTTTCCGGGATGAGAAGGAAATATCGTACAGCAACCTCGGACTTTTATCGCGCCATCTCTAGTCGGGAAGCTGTTCAGTATCGACGTCCTGGATACCGAAATCGGTAATTTCGTATCGGTACATCGCAGATTTCTGAATTGAAAACCTCGGATGAAGAACGCCATCTGTAGTCGAGAAGCCGTGTCGGCGTCGACATCGTAGTGTGGTAAGACTACGGTGAAGTCGAACGAGTTCGAAGACAGGACGAGGTAGGGAGTATCGGGCTTTATAACTATTCGACTGCTGTTTTCAGTTCAGAAATGAACTCTTTTCTCGTTAACTTTACGAGCTTTCGAAGCGGAAATTTCCACCGTTTGTAGACACATTTCTGTTGGTGCTCTCCTATTTCATTGCTAGATGAAACCTTATCGCATCCGAAATTGGGACATGGCAACAACTCGATCAGATTGAAGTAATGTTCGCAGATCGCGGAGAGCATAGATTGATGTATGCCCAAGCCGCATTTTGGGCAATAGCCCGTAGCGGCTGAAGGTATACAGTAGGAGCACACTAAGTGTCCCAGAAAGCATTGACGCATCGACGGACACATGCATAGTTGGCACCGTTGGCAAGTAATCTCAAGGATTACGGATTTCGTTAGTACGATCATCTTGACTGACTGAGGTAGAAATGGACAGGAGCACAGGTAGCGAGAGTATTTAAACCCGGTAGATGGCCTACTGCGCCGATGTCATTGGAGCGCTGCAAAAGCGCGTGATATTAGCGCGCGCCATCTATACCTCGTTGGCAGTATCGATTCGTGAACTGAGTCACAATAATCTCTCAGTGTTTCATTGGAATAACAGAAATTCCCTTATCTGTTGCTTGAACAGAACATCTTAAAATAGAGAAGCAGGTAGAATATCTTGCTCTATTTGTACATAGTAGAGATATATATATATATATATATATATATATATATATATATATATATATATATATATATATATATATATATATATATATATATATATATATATATATATATATATATATATATATATATATATATATATATATATATATATATATATATATATATATATATATATATATATATATATATATATATATATATATATATATATATATATATATATATATATATATATATATATATATATATATATATATATATATATATATATATATATATATATATATATATATATATATATATATATATATATATATATATATATATATATATATATATATATATATATATATATATATATATATATATATATATATATATATATATATATATATATATATATATATATATATATATATATATATATATATATATATATATATATATATATATATATATATATATATATATATATATATATATATATATATATATATATATATATATATATATATATATATATATATATATATATATATATATATATATATATATATATATATATATATATATATATATATATATATATATATATATATATATATATATATATATATATATATATATATATATATATATATATATATATATATATATATATATATATATATATATATATATATATATATATATATATATATATATATATATATATATATATATATATATATATATATATATATATATATATATATATATATATATATATATATATATATATATATATATATATATATATATATATATATATATATATATATATATATATATATATATATATATATATATATATATATATATATATATATATATATATATATATATATATATATATATATATATATATATATATATATATATATATATATATATATATATATATATATATATATATATATATATATATATATATATATATATATATATATATATATATATATATATATATATATATATATATATATATATATATATATATATATATATATATATATATATATATATATATATATATATATATATATATATATATATATATATATATATATATATATATATATATATATATATATATATATATATATATATATATATATATATATATATATATATATATATATATATATATATATATATATATATATATATATATATATATATATATATATATATATATATATATATATATATATATATATATATATATATATATATATATATATATATATATATATATATATATATATATATATATATATATATATATATATATATATATATATATATATATATATATATATATATATATATATATATATATATATATATATATATATATATATATATATATATATATATATATATATATATATATATATATATATATATATATATATATATATATATATATATATATATATATATATATATATATATATATATATATATATATATATATATATATATATATATATATATATATATATATATATATATATATATATATATATATATATATATATATATATATATATATATATATATATATATATATATATATATATATATATATATATATATATATATATATATATATATATATATATATATATATATATATATATATATATATATATATATATATATATATATATATATATATATATATATATATATATATATATATATATATATATATATATATATATATATATATATATATATATATATATATATATATATATATATATATATATATATATATATATATATATATATATATATATATATATATATATATATATATATATATATATATATATATATATATATATATATATATATATATATATATATATATATATATATATATATATATATATAATAGTAGATATTTTTCCTTTGTTAAAGAACATACTATATAGGAGCCTATCTAAATATTGGAATATCGATCAATAAAGGTTGTTCGGAATCAACACTTAATTCATAGCCTTTCTTTCGGAACACTGCGTTAGTTCCTCAAGGCATACTGTCAAATATTCCGAATCCTACACATAATAATTTCTAAAGCTAGAAGTCCTAGCTATTCTTGCTATCGAACAATAACACTATATAAATCTGCTAAACATTGGCTATCGAGAGATATTATAAAATGCGAATTATATTACTAATAATACATTTATGTCTTGGTTAAAGGAATCGACATATAGGCTATCGATGAACCTTTGAAGCGTAACACACATCAACGGTCTCTCGCTGTCCTAAAAAAGGATAGTAGGCTATCACGTCATTGGATTTACAATAGCTAGAATTGGAGGCCCTGAGAAGGGCCGGTTCGAATTAATGTGGCGAAAGGATTCGTTCATTATTACTTCTTCTTTTTCGGGGAGGCGGGTTTCTTCGCTTTCGAAGATGCCGCAACGACCTTAACAGTTTTCGGTTTGGGGGCTTTCGGTTTTTTCGTCGGCGATTTGGCGGTCTTTTTTACCTTAGACGGAGACTTGGCTACCTTCGGTTTTTTTTCTGCGGCCGCTTTCTTTGCCTTGGTCGCGCTAGCGACTTTCGGTTTCTCAGTAGTTGCCGTTTTGGCGGCTACCGACTTCCTCTTCTTGTCTCCTGCGGCTTTCCTCGGCTTGACCGTTTTCGTTTTACTTTGACCGGGGGCGCCGCTCGCCGCTAACTTGAAAGATCCCGACGCGCCCTTTCCTTTAGTGCGTACCAACGATCCGGACTGTACCGCCGAATTGAGATACTTTTTGATGAACGGAGCAAACTTGACGGGATCGACCTTGTAGTTAGTAGCGATGTATTTCTTGATGGCCTGCAGCGACGAACCGCTCCTTTCTTTCAATCCCTTAATGGCGTTATTCACCATGTCGGAGGTCGGCGGATGGGTCGGTTTAGCGTGCTTGCTGGCTTTCTTATCGGTGCCCCCTTTCTTGGCCTTGGTAGCGGGCGATGCCGACGGCTGTATCTCTACTTCGGACATATTCGCTTGATGGTAGTAAAAATATAACGACGATTGTTAACGATATAGATAATATGAGATCACTTATAACGAGGCTGACGCGTCGCACGTTAGAATTCGGAATACGAAACGATACGCGAATGGCGAGGCGGCCGACCGTTCGGTCTCGTTTAGCGAAGCGATCATACTGATTCACCGGTGGAACTCTAGTTTTAATTAAGGAGGTTGAATGTTTCTACCCTACGAACATAGAGTCCAGACGTCCGTCTTTCGATTACGAGCGGCAAGCAGCTTCGGGGAGCAAGCGCTAGGCCCAGACGACGTCGACCGCAATCGAACCTCGCGTCGAGCTCGACGTTTGCCAAGATAAGGTCGTATTTAACTGAGTAGAACGGTGGCGTTGCATTACGCGTATTGCCCGACGCCCGTAATAAACGTCGACCTTTCGATAGGAGAGCAACGGGACGTGGAAAAATTATAACTTATAGAGAAACGCAAGTTTCTATTGAGCGACTCCGTAGAACGTACGCGACAAGAAGAATTTGGGATGAACGAGGCAAATTACCGTGTCATCTTAGCCGTGTAACCTGAATGGCGAACGTTTCGATCGACGGAAGCGAATTCGAATACGATCTAAAACAACGGACGAAATATCGGCAAGCGATGGGTAAGAGCGAGGGGGTTTACGTCGCCCCGAAGATCTCAGGCCGCCTGGAGGATACGGCGTCGCTCTCGCTGTATCTGATACATCGTCCCTGTGGACGATTCATGACGATTTTAGTTTGACGTATACGCAATGTATTCAAGAACTAGACGAGAACGGACATTCGAGACGGTTGCGATATGAAAATGCGTATAAAATACCGTCCGATATCGGCGAATTCTGAAGGCGGCGACGAATGCCCTTATCTCGGACGTTTATCGTGTTATGTTGAAGGTAGAGGTCCTTCATTTCAACGAAACAATTTTTCATCGATATCGGCCTGTCGAGCGAAGTCGCGCTGAGATCCGCTCGAAGGGGCGTGGCCTACGCGCGTGTTCCATATTGTCATAAATATGCGGCGAAAAGCGGTGAACGCTCATATCGAGATTCTTAGTCGAGCGCTCGAAGTGAACACATCGTCCGTCAGGTACCTGTGCCCTTCATCTAACTATAGAAAATCTACGTACCAAAATTGAATACCTGTAAGGTTAAAATTTTGAGACATCACCATATTGAATAAAATAATAATATTAACACCAAAATTGGATAGAGAAACAATTGATTAAAACAAATTCCCATAATGGGAAGAAACTCGAGAAAGAAAAAGAGATCTTCTCGTTCCAGATCTCCATTAAATAAAGAAAACTCAGGTCGTTCGTCAAGTGAAAGCGAATCTGACACGCAAATAATGAAAACAGTAACGAATCAAATAATGCAAACAGTAACGAATCAGATAGATAATAGAATAATAACGGAAACTCCAGTCCAAGTTCAAAGTCAATCAATCATAAAACAAATTCCAATTCATAATAAATTTGGAATTTTAAATGAAGAACCTACATATGAGGAGAATATGATAACTGAAGAAAAAATACAGGAAAACAGAAGCAATACTGAAACAAAGAAAAAGCTGCCACCAATCATTATAACGTCAAAGATTGGTAATTATAAAGCATTCCACACGCAAATAAGGAAGTATTCAGATAACCAATTCCATGCCAAGTATGGAAACCTGAATCAAACGAAAATATTCCCGCACAACGAAGTTGCCAAACAAAATCTTATTACTGAATTATCCAAAGAAAAAATTCAGTTCTACACCTACACCCAGAGAGAAAATAAAACCGAGAAAATCGTTATCAAAGCAGCGCCCCATATACCGGAAGAAACACTACTAACCATACTGAAAGAAGAGAACCCAGAAATTAACGAAGTAATCAGACTCAAAGGAAGAAGTGAACATTCTCATTCTTACCTAGTGAAATATGGCAGAGGAACTAACAAAAATGAAATTATGAAAATCAAAGAAATCGATAACATAAAGGTGAACTGGGAGCCATTCGCCAGAAGACAAAAGATTACCCAGTGCTACAGATGCCAGAGGTTCGGACATGGGAGTTCGAACTGTTACCAGAGCCCCAGATGTGTGAAATGCACCGAGAACCACTGGACGAGAGAGTGCCCCAACAAGAGAGGAGAGACGCCAGCCCAGTGCACAAATTGCAGAGGACCCCATCCCGCAAACTTTGGAGGATGCCCGGCCTACCAGGAATACCTCCAAAAAACTCAAAAGAACGACGTTGGTAAGCATCAATTAAATAATCCACATGTTGCAACTCAAAAAGATTTTCCGAAATTTTCACCAGCCACCAGCATGAATAAAACAGAAATTCCTCTCAATTACAGTCAGGCAGTAAAAAGAAATCTAAATTCAAATCAAAATTCAATTTCAATTATGAATCCTAGAATTAGTGTTCCTTCAGAACAAACAAACACAAAAAATGAAACATTTGAAGATTTTCAATCATTACTAAAAGAACTTAATACTTTAAATCAAATATGCGATCTTAAAAGCCTTTTAACAATAGTAAGAGAAATGAATTCAAAATTGAGAAATTCCAATAATAGATTGGATCAAATATTAATACTCCAGGAAATAACTAGTAAATTTAATTTATGAAATGGCTTCTCCAAATCATTTGAAGATTATATCATGGAATGCAAACGGCATCCGTTATAAAATGAATGAACTAGAGCACCTAGTAAATGAATTGAACATAGATCTTGTTTTCATTCAGGAAACAAAACTTAATAAAGTTAATCCACCTAAACTTCCAAATTTTTCAAATTTAAATAAACCGAAAGGACAAGCATATGGTCTTATTATCTATTACAAAAACGGTCTCAATATAACAGAATTAGACAAATCTTTCGAAAACGTAGAATCACAATTTATTAAAATTAATGACATAGAATTAGCAAATATTTATTTAGCACATCATTCAAAATTCAATAGTTCTGAGTGGAAAAATAAATTCAAATATAGTAGAAAACTTTCAATTATAGGTGATTTCAATGCGAAGCACCAGAATTGGAATAACAAAAACTCGAATAGCATTGGGCGTAAATTCAATAAATTTTTACAAGAAAATTTCCAAATTAACATCAACTTTCCTCAAAATCAACACACACACTTTCCTTATAACGGATATTTGGATCCATCAACTATTGACTTCGCAATCTCAAAGAACTTAGAAATAGAGAAGATTGAATCAATAAATGCATTAGACTCTGATCATTTTCCAATTTATTTAGAAATCAAAACAAACTCACGAATACACAGCAAACCAAGCAATAATTTTGAGTATAACACAAACTGGTTAAACTTCCGAAAAGACCTTAATAAAGTAAATGCACTAACTAAAAACTTAGAATCAATCAACGAAATAGATAAAGAAATTAAGAAATTAACACAAAATATCAAATCAGCATATAATAGAAATACTACAAAAATAGCAACTAGTTTCAAATTCAGAATTCCAGAACATATCAAAACAATAATCAAATTTAAAAAGAAATTGAGAAGAAAATTACACAGAGAATATGATCCTTTACTTAAACAAGATATAAAAGAATTAACAGAGTACATAAATGCATCTATTAATTCAATCAAATCTAAAAATTGGTCAGATAAATTGAAACAAACAGATAAGAACATTAACAATATGTGGAAAATAACTAGATCATTGAAAATAGAGAACAAAAACTATATAATTCCACCTATTCACGACGTTGATGGACTCAAAACATCCGATATAAGTAAAGCAGAAGCAATAGCGAACACATTTGAAAAAACACATTCATTAACAGAAAATCAATCATCATACACAATGGAAAAAAAAATGAGTAGGGAAGTGAATAAAATTCTGAATACAGAATCTAATTTCCAAACTTCAGATTACACAAATGTTTACGAGATAATTAGAATTATAAGGAGCTTACCGAGAAAAAAATGCCCAGGGGAGGACAAAATAACTAATGAAATGTTAAAATCAATTCCGAAAAATATTATTATAACCTTGAAAACAATATATAATTCATGCATCACTTTACAATATTTTCCGAAAGATTGGAAGAATGCAATTATTCTTCCAATCAAAAAACCAAATAAAAACCATACGTTTCCTCAAAACTATAGACCGATCAGCCTTTTGCCAACGCTGTCAAAAGTTTTTGAGAAAATAATTCTAAATAGAATCAAAAAATATATAAAAAACAATATAATCAAACCTATAAATAAAGAACAATTTGGATTCCAAAGTCACAAGAGCACAACTTTACAATTAGCGAGAATAACAGATAAAATTACAAAAAATTTCAACATCAACAAAAAAACATCAATTTTAACATTAGACATCGAAAAAGCTTTTGACACAGTTTGGCACAAGGCCCTGATCTATAAGCTTGAAAAGGCACAATTTCCAATAGCATTAATTAAAATAATAGAAAGTTTCTTACACGAAAGATCATTTCAAGTGAAAATGAATAACACTCTTTCATTAAGAAAGAAAATAAAAGCAGGTGTCCCCCAAGGAGCAATAATTTCTCCTACACTTTTTAATTATTTCGTAAACGATATTCCAAATTACGAAAAAACTGAATTGGCACTATTCGCAGATGATACTGCAATAATATCTGAAAGTTGGAAATTAGATCAAAACCAACGAAATATTCAAAAACATATAGAGATTCTAGAGAAATATTATGACAAATGGAAAATCAAAATCAACGCGGAAAAAACGAATATTACTCACTTTACTACGAAAACTAAAGACAAAACAAGTTCAGATATAACATTTTCAAATACAATAATTAACACTACTAATGAAACTAAATATCTAGGTGTTTTATTAGATAAGAAGCTAACATTCACACAACACATTAAAACACAATTGAATAAAGCAAATGCTATTACGAAAAAGTTATATCCACTTTTAGCAAAAAATAGTCAGCTTCCTCTCAGAAATAAAATTCTGTTATATCGAGCAGCAATAAGACCAATAATACTATATGCCTGTCCAATCTGGAACAGAACCTTTAAATACAATTTCAATAAACTACAAATTTTTCAAAATAAAATACTAAGAACAATCACAAATTCAAATATATACACTCCAATACACATAATACACAGAAAAGCAAAGATAAACACGATAAAACAGGAAATCAAGAAACAAACACAAAATTTTTTCGAAAATCAAGCTCCTCATTCAATTTATACGAGAAATATTAAAAATCAAAACCGGCAAAATGTGCCATTCAAAATTAAACATAAACTTATACATGATATAATCTTCGATGAATTGTGAGAAACATTTCCCACATCAAATAAGATAACATGAAAAGAGAGATTACATAAATAGTTGAGTTGTAACGTGTGTTTTATTTCATTGAATGCTTCCGTATTACTCAACAGAAATTAAAACTTGAAATAAGAAATGTAATAAATAAAGAGCAATAATATTGAATATAAATAAAATTGATTAACTTTTGTGAAAGCATATAAAATGGCGCAAAAATAAAATAAAATAATACATTACTAAATATCACACATTATTGAAATGTAAATATTTATTGTAAATGTAGTTATTAAATAGTAATATATAATAAAAAAAAAAAAAAATAACGTGTGTTTTATTTCATTGAATGTGAACGCTCATTCTGCAACGATAGATTAACGAAGCACCATGCCACCGAAGACTAGTGGAAAGGCAGCGAAAAAAGCGGGCAAGGCCCAAAAGAATATTTCCAAGAGCGACAAGAAAAAGAAGCGTAAGAGGAAGGAGAGTTACGCTATCTACATCTACAAAGTATTGAAACAAGTACATCCCGATACTGGTATATCGAGCAAGGCCATGAGTATCATGAACAGCTTCGTCAACGACATCTTCGAAAGAATCGCCGCCGAAGCTAGTCGTTTGGCTCATTATAACAAGCGGTCGACGATTACCAGTAGAGAGATCCAGACGGCCGTACGTCTCTTGCTGCCCGGTGAATTGGCGAAACACGCGGTAAGCGAGGGTACCAAAGCCGTCACAAAGTATACCAGCTCGAAATAAGTAATAGATACGGTATCGTCTGGCGCCGCCGTAACTTCGATAAATCGGTTCTTTTCAGAACCACAACGAGGAGGCTACAATCTTTGTTGTATAAACTGAAAAATATAATAAGAAGAATATTACAAAAGAATAGGGATAATGATACGTAACGAGGCAGCCGATTGCTCGGCGCTAAAGGAAACCTTTCGGATCGCTCCGTTCCGACATCAGGAGACCGAAACACCCGTGTGAAAAATACGTACGTTATTTCGATATCCGGAGAAAGTAATGAATGAATAACGATGATAGAGAGGAATGTTAACGCCGGACGACCGAAATGGAGATTTAATACGATGCCTACGAGAAGAGAATATTCTCGTACATTCAATATCCCCAACTAATTACGGAACGAAAAGTAGGGAATACGGATATATGCATTATACATTTATGTAAGTGTGTGTGTATATATATATATATATATATATATATATATATATATATATATATATATATATATATATATATATATATATATATATATATATATATATATATATATATATATTGATGTTGTAATGATGTAAATGAAGGACGACTGTCTCTTTCTGATGTCATTGAGTCAACGTAATAGGTTCTTACTAGTCGCTTCGAATAGTAGGCATTACTCGTCACATAGTCGAACGATAATAGATAATATACCATATTAATCATAGATTAGAGAATATGTTGATAATGTAGGTAAACTTAGATGAGGATAACTATGTCGCATTTATAGGGAGGATTGGCTAGCATTGAGATTAACGAAAATTGCCGTTCGAATTGTGGTTCTGAAAAGAACCGATTTCGACGTAATGTCGACCGAAGTATAGCGAGCTAACGTTTAGGCACGTTCTCCACGTATGCGACGGGCGAGCTGTATGTCCTTGGGCATGATCGTAACCCTTTTGGCGTGAATGGCGCAAAGATTAGTATCTTCGAACAGACCGACAAGATAAGCTTCACTAGCCTCCTGTAAAGCCATTACGGCCGAACTTTGGAAGCGAAGATCGGTCTTGAAATCTTGAGCGATCTCTCGAACTAAACGTTGAAAAGGTAATTTACGTATCAATAGTTCGGTGCTCTTTTGATAACGCCTAATTTCACGAAGAGCTACGGTGCCGGGACGATAACGGTGAGGCTTCTTCACTCCGCCTGTAGCCGGAGCGCTCTTTCTCGCCGCCTTGGTCGCCAATTGTTTGCGGGGAGCTTTACCACCAGTTGATTTTCTAGCCGTCTGCTTCGTACGTGCCATTGCGATTGATGGATGGTCGAAAGAAGAGAGTTTCGTCAAAATACTACGGACGTAGGTAGGATGATCGTCGAAGGTTAAATGAAATCTTGCCACGACTGTTCCCTTTTTATCAATTCTATGACTATATCTGAACCGTGGCGCGCGCGCTATTGGCGGAGACTACCGTTCTTTGGGCGGAGCCTGTTGGAATCTATAAATATATGAAGCGGCTGAGCAGAGGTATTCATTCGATCGACGATTCTCAATCTAAACGTACGTTAGACGCTATTCGTATACAACATGACTGGAAGAGGCAAAGGAGGTAAGGGGTTGGGAAAAGGAGGCGCCAAGCGTCACCGAAAAGTACTTCGAGACAATATCCAGGGCATCACCAAACCCGCTATCAGAAGATTGGCGAGACGCGTGGAGTAAAACGTATTTCCGGGCTCATCTACGAGGAAACGCGAGGCGTACTGAAAGTTTTCCTCGAAAACGTGATCAGAGATGCAGTCACTTATACGGAGCACGCTAAAAGGAAAACCGTAACTGCGATGGACGTCGTTTACGCCCTGAAGCGTCAAGGTAGAACCCTATACGGTTTTGGCGGTTAATAAATATCGCCGCGACTAGCAATTTTACACCAACTAACGCTATCGACATCGGTCCTTTTCAGGACCACAATTCTTGCATCTGGTTGTATAGTCTCTTTATCACCTGTAGAAATAGATAGATAGATAGTAGGCATATCTCATCACGCAGAGATAATATTTCGATATTAAATATGAAACAAGTTCACCCCGTATGAGGACAAAAAACCCAGTTGCCTATTCGTATGTATTATAGCAGAAATGCCCATTCACACATGGAAACTTGATTATGAATTAAAGAATGAATAATTTTAATTATTAAGTGAAAGAATATCAGTATTCGGGAGGATAACAAGGATGTTTGAGAGATGAAGAACGATTCCGGGTAGCAAGCCGTTATATGAACGCATTGCGGATGAATAATAAAGCTCTGTTAACTTATTGAAGAAAAAACTTAGCCCAGTTTTGAGGAATTCATATGTCGTTCGCCGATCGATTAGGGAAGTCTATCCGTTTACGGAGAGCATGTGCATCGACATATCATTGAATTGAACTTAATCCACTTCTCTTATTTACCCGATGCGGACAGTAGGTTGACCGTGTTAGAGCGCAAGATTGCGGTAACCGTAAAAAATGTCGTAGATGGAAGGGATGTTGGTCAAAATAACTTTCTATCGTTAATTCAAATGCATTATACACATCGAAATATGAGAGGCAGGATAATTGATAAAACAGAAATTTCAATTCAGGATTAGATACTTCGAAAGGAGAGTTGACATAAGCGAACTACGATATAATTGTAATGTTCGATTATGGTATAGCTCATCGGATACAACAATTGCAAAAGATATTTTGTGGCCCTGAAAAGGGCCGTTATACACGTACGTCTGTCCGACTGACAAATAACGTAGGTATTTATGATTTCTTTTCGGTCTTCTTGGGTAAGAGTACGGCCTGTATATTGGGAAGGACACCACCTTGAGCGATAGTTACGCCGGACAGCAGCTTGTTCAACTCCTCGTCGTTTCTGATAGCTAATTGCAAATGACGAGGTATGATTCTCGTTTTCTTGTTATCGCGAGCTGCATTTCCAGCGAGTTCAAGAACTTCCGCGGCCAGGTACTCCATGACGGCCGCCAGATACACTGGAGCTCCGGCACCGACGCGCTCGGCGTAATTTCCTTTACGCAAAAGTCGATGAATACGTCCAACGGGAAATTGTAATCCCGCTCTACTGGAACGGGACTTGGATTTGCCCTTGACTTTTCCACCTTTTCCTCTGCCGGACATTTTGTAAGTTCGTTGAATTGATAAAACGGAAAGAGAAGCTCGTTCGACGGACGAAGTAATAATGCCCGTTACCAGTTCCAGCACGGTATATATAGCTTTTGTTCATCCGCCAACCGCGATCGTCTCGGGTTTACCGGGGAGGCGTGGCTAAGTTTATATCTCGATGAACGCGCGTTTCGATTTGGCGTAATGGATCAAATCAGTTCGAAATAAGTGTTCGTATCGTTGATCAAACAATCAATTCAGCTACTAATAATAAACAAGAAAATTTGAAATGTTAAATGAAGAAAGTATAATCGTTATGGACATTATTATCGGATACGGATATTAAAAAATGGCAACGACGCTACGCGCTATCACGTCTATGTAAATTTCATGGATATGGTAATAAGTACATAAGTATCTATATTTTTATCTTTTTGTTAATTTGCATAGAAACAAGGTTTATAATTAGGATGTCGCGTAACGTTATCGTAAATGTAAATGCTGCTGAGATGTACTGAATATTTATTTATGAGGTCCGGAATTAACTTCCTTATGCATCTCCGTCGTCGATTTGTACCGCTGTTCTACATATTACTATATTGTCCCCATTGCCCTTCTAGGGATAATTGTCAAGAGCAAGGGGACGGCACTTTCTGCATGGCTGATAAGGTTCACACAGCGTCCGGCAGATCTTGCCGACGCATCGTATTGATATGTTAGTCTGTGATTAATATAAATGATATCGAGAGATGGAGTAATGATGACCTGGAATAGCGCTGGGACAGAAATAACAACCGTGAGATTTGTAACTATTATCGTATAAGCTAATAGCCGAGGGCGCAACGGAGTACGGCGTTCAGTTCAGAAATATAATATTCGCGTCGCTTTCCGGGATGAGAAGGAAATATCGTACAGCAACCTCGGACTTTTATCGCGCCATCTCTAGTCGGGAAGCTGTTCAGTATCGACGTCCTGGATACCGAAATCGGTAATTTCGTATCGGTACATCGCAGATTTCTGAATTGAAAACCTCGGATGAAGAACGCCATCTGTAGTCGAGAAGCCGTGTCGGCGTCGACATCGTAGTGTGGTAAGACTACGGTGAAGTCGAACGAGTTCGAAGACAGGACGAGGTAGGGAGTATCGGGCTTTATAACTATTCGACTGCTGTTTTCAGTTCAGAAATGAACTCTTTTCTCGTTAACTTTACGAGCTTTCGAAGCGGAAATTTCCACCGTTTGTAGACACATTTCTGTTGGTGCTCTCCTATTTCATTGCTAGATGAAACCTTATCGCATCCGAAATTGGGACATGGCAACAACTCGATCAGATTGAAGTAATGTTCGCAGATCGCGGAGAGCATAGATTGATGTATGCCCAAGCCGCATTTTGGGCAATAGCCCGTAGCGGCTGAAGGTATACAGTAGGAGCACACTAAGTGTCCCAGAAAGCATTGACGCATCGACGGACACATGCATAGTTGGCACCGTTGGCAAGTAATCTCAAGGATTACGGATTTCGTTAGTACGATCATCTTGACTGACTGAGGTAGAAATGGACAGGAGCACAGGTAGCGAGAGTATTTAAACCCGGTAGATGGCCTACTGCGCCGATGTCATTGGAGCGCTGCAAAAGCGCGTGATATTAGCGCGCGCCATCTATACCTCGTTGGCAGTATCGATTCGTGAACTGAGTCACAATAATCTCTCAGTGTTTCATTGGAATAACAGAAATTCCCTTATCTGTTGCTTGAACAGAACATCTTAAAATAGAGAAGCAGGTAGAATATCTTGCTCTATTTGTACATAGTAGAGATATATATATATATATATATATATATATATATATATATATATATATATATATATATATATATATATATATATATATATATATATATATATATATATATATATATATATATATATATATATATATATATATATATATATATATATATATATATATATATATATATATATATATATATATATATATATATATATATATATATATATATATATATATATATATATATATATATATATATATATATATATATATATATATATATATATATATATATATATATATATATATATATATATATATATATATATATATATATATATATATATATATATATATATATATATATATATATATATATATATATATATATATATATATATATATATATATATATATATATATATATATATATATATATATATATATATATATATATATATATATATATATATATATATATATATATATATATATATATATATATATATATATATATATATATATATATATATATATATATATATATATATATATATATATATATATATATATATATATATATATATATATATATATATATATATATATATATATATATATATATATATATATATATATATATATATATATATATATATATATATATATATATATATATATATATATATATATATATATATATATATATATATATATATATATATATATATATATATATATATATATATATATATATATATATATATATATATATATATATATATATATATATATATATATATATATATATATATATATATATATATATATATATATATATATATATATATATATATATATATATATATATATATATATATATATATATATATATATATATATATATATATATATATATATATATATATATATATATATATATATATATATATATATATATATATATATATATATATATATATATATATATATATATATATATATATATATATATATATATATATATATATATATATATATATATATATATATATATATATATATATATATATATATATATATATATATATATATATATATATATATATATATATATATATATATATATATATATATATATATATATATATATATATATATATATATATATATATATATATATATATATATATATATATATATATATATATATATATATATATATATATATATATATATATATATATATATATATATATATATATATATATATATATATATATATATATATATATATATATATATATATATATATATATATATATATATATATATATATATATATATATATATATATATATATATATATATATATATATATATATATATATATATATATATATATATATATATATATATATATATATATATATATATATATATATATATATATATATATATATATATATATATATATATATATATATATATATATATATATATATATATATATATATATATATATATATATATATATATATATATATATATATATATATATATATATATATATATATATATATATATATATATATATATATATATATATATATATATATATATATATATATATATATATATATATATATATATATATATATATATATATATATATATATATATATATATATATATATATATATATATATATATATATATATATATATATATATATATATATATATATATATATATATATATATATATATATATATATATAACTATATCTATATATATATATATATATATATATATATATATATATATATATATATATATATATATATATATATATATATATATATATATATATATATATATATATATATATATATTATATATATAACTATATATATATATATATATATATATATATATATATATATATATATATATATATATATATATATATATAAATAGTAGATATTTTTCCTTTGTTAAAGAACATACTATATAGGAGCCTATCTAAATATTGGAATATCGATCAATAAAGGTTGTTCGGAATCAACACTTAATTCATAGCCTTTCTTTCGGAACACTGCGTTAGTTCCTCAAGGCATACTGTCAAATATTCCGAATCCTACACATAATAATTTCTAAAGCTAGAAGTCCTAGCTATTCTTGCTATCGAACAATAACACTATATAAATCTGCTAGATTTATATAGTCTAAACATTGGCTATCTTGGCGGCGAGCGCAGCTCCGCAGGAGTGTTAGGCGGCGAGCGCAGCTCCGCAGGAGTGTTCGGCGGCGAGCGCAGCTCCGCAGGAGTGTTCGGCGGCGAGCGCAGCTCCGCAGGAGTGTTTGGCGGCGAGCGCAGCTCCGCAGGAGTGTTAGGCGGCGAGCGCAGCTCCGCAGGAGTGTTTGGCGGCGAGCGCAGCTCCGCAGGAGTGTTTGGCGGCGAGCGCAGCTCCGCAGCGCAGCTCCGCAGGAGTGTTTGGCGGCGAGCGCAGCTCCGCAGGAGTGTTTGGCGGCGAGCGCAGCTCCGCAGGAGTGTTTGGCGGCGAGCGCAGCTCCGCAGGAGTGTTTGGCGGCGAGCGCAGCTCCGCAGGAGTGTTTGGCGGCGAGCGCAGCTCCGCAGGAGTGTTCGGCGGCGAGCGCAGCTCCGCAGGAGTGTTCGGCGGCGAGCGCAGCTCCGCAGGAGTGTTTGGCGGCGAGCGCAGCTCCGCAGGAGTGTTTGGCGGCGAGCGCAGCTCCGCAGGAGTGTTAGGCGGCGAGCGCAGCTCCGCAGGAGTGTTCGGCGGCGAGCGCAGCTCCGCAGGAGTGTTCGGCGGCGAGCGCAGCTCCGCAGGAGTGTTGGGCGGCGAGCGCAGCTCCGCAGGAGTGTTCGGCGGCGAGCGCAGCTCCGCAGGAGTGTTCGGCGGCGAGCGCAGCTCCGCAGGAGTGTTCGGCGGCGAGCGCAGCTCCGCAGGAGTGTTTGGCGGCGAGCGCAGCTCCGCAGGAGTGTTTGGCGGCGAGCGCAGCTCCGCAGGAGTGTTCGGCGGCGAGCGCAGCTCCGCAGGAGTGTTCGGCGGCGCAGCGCAGCGGCGAGCGCAGGCAGGAGTGTTCGGCGGCGAGCGCAGCTCCGCAGGAGTGTTCGGCGGCGAGCGCAGCTCCGCAGGAGTGTTTGGCGGCGAGCGCAGCTCCGCAGGAGTGTTAGGCGGCGAGCGCAGCTCCGCAGGAGTGTTTGGCGGCGAGCGCAGCTCCGCAGGAGTGTTGGGCGGCGAGCGCAGCTCCGCAGGAGTGTTCGGCGGCGAGCGCAGCTCCGCAGGAGTGTTTGGCGGCGAGCGCAGCTCCGCAGGAGTGTTTGGCGGCGAGCGCAGCTCCGCAGGAGTGTTCGGCGGCGAGCGCAGCTCCGCAGGAGTGTTCGGCGGCGAGCGCAGCTCCGCAGGAGTGTTCGGCGGCGAGCGCAGCTC
This sequence comes from Henosepilachna vigintioctopunctata, assembly GCA_030704895.1. Lineage (NCBI taxonomy): Eukaryota > Metazoa > Arthropoda > Insecta > Coleoptera > Coccinellidae > Henosepilachna > Henosepilachna vigintioctopunctata. The sequence goes on along the minus strand of JARQZJ010000046.1, from coordinate 1,186,770 downwards.
CGCAGGAGTGTTTGGCGGCGAGCGCAGCTCCGCAGGAGTGTTAGGCGGCGAGCGCAGCTCCGCAGGAGTGTTTGGCGGCGAGCGCAGCTCCGCAGGAGTGTTTGGCGGCGAGCGCAGCTCCGCAGGAGTGTTTGGCGGCGAGCGCAGCTCCGCAGGAGTGTTTGGCGGCGAGCGCAGCTCCGCAGGAGTGTTCGGCGGCGAGCGCAGCTCCGCAGGAGTGTTTGGCGGCGAGCGCAGCTCCGCAGGAGTGTTAGGCGGCGAGCGCAGCTCCGCAGGAGTGTTCGGCGGCGAGCGCAGCTCCGCAGGAGTGTTCGGCGGCGAGCGCAGCTCCGCAGGAGTGTTCGGCGGCGAGCGCAGCTCCGCAGGAGTGTTCGGCGGCGAGCGCAGCTCCGCAGGAGTGTTCGGCGGCGAGCGCAGCTCCGCAGGAGTGTTCGGCGGCGAGCGCAGCTCCGCAGGAGTGTTTGGCGGCGAGCGCAGCTCCGCAGGAGTGTTTGGCGGCGAGCGCAGCTCCGCAGGAGTGTTCGGCGGCGAGCGCAGCTCCGCAGGAGTGTTCGGCGGCGAGCGCAGCTCCGCAGGAGTGTTCGGCGGCGAGCGCAGCTCCGCAGGAGTGTTCGGCGGCGAGCGCAGCTCCGCAGGAGTGTTCGGCGGCGAGCGCAGCTCCGCAGGAGTGTTAGGCGGCGAGCGCAGCTCCGCAGGAGTGTTGGGCGGCGAGCGCAGCTCCGCAGGAGTGTTCGGCGGCGAGCGCAGCTCCGCAGGAGTGTTCGGCGGCGAGCGCAGCTCCGCAGGAGTGTTCGGCGGCGAGCGCAGCTCCGCAGGAGTGTTCGGCGGCGAGCGCAGCTCCGCAGGAGTGTTCGGCGGCGAGCGCAGCTCCGCAGGAGTGTTCGGCGGCGAGCGCAGCTCCGCAGGAGTGTTCGGCGGCGAGCGCAGCTCCGCAGGAGTGTTCGGCGGCGAGCGCAGCTCCGCAGGAGTGTTCGGCGGCGAGCGCAGCTCCGCAGGAGTGTTCGGCGGCGAGCGCAGCTCCGCAGGAGTGTTTGGCGGCGAGCGCAGCTCCGCAGGAGTGTTTGGCGGCGAGCGCAGCTCCGCAGGAGTGTTCGGCGGCGAGCGCAGCTCCGCAGGAGTGTTCGGCGGCGAGCGCAGCTCCGCAGGAGTGTTTGGCGGCGAGCGCAGCTCCGCAGGAGTGTTTGGCGGCGAGCGCAGCTCCGCAGGAGTGTTAGGCGGCGAGCGCAGCTCCGCAGGAGTGTTCGGCGGCGAGCGCAGCTCCGCAGGAGTGTTCGGCGGCGAGCGCAGCTCCGCAGGAGTGTTCGGCGGCGAGCGCAGCTCCGCAGGAGTGTTCGGCGGCGAGCGCAGCTCCGCAGGAGTGTTTGGCGGCGAGCGCAGCTCCGCAGGAGTGTTCGGCGGCGAGCGCAGCTCCGCAGGAGTGTTCGGCGGCGAGCGCAGCTCCGCAGGAGTGTTCGGCGGCGAGCGCAGCTCCGCAGGAGTGTTTGGCGGCGAGCGCAGCTCCGCAGGAGTGTTTGGCGGCGAGCGCAGCTCCGCAGGAGTGTTCGGCGGCGAGCGCAGCTCCGCAGGAGTGTTCGGCGGCGAGCGCAGCTCCGCAGGAGTGTTCGGCGGCGAGCGCAGCTCCGCAGGAGTGTTTGGCGGCGAGCGCAGCTCCGCAGGAGTGTTTGGCGGCGAGCGCAGCTCCGCAGGAGTGTTCGGCGGCGAGCGCAGCTCCGCAGGAGTGTTTGGCGGCGAGCGCAGCTCCGCAGGAGTGTTTGGCGGCGAGCGCAGCTCCGCAGGAGTGTTCGGCGGCGAGCGCAGCTCCGCAGGAGTGTTCGGCGGCGAGCGCAGCTCCGCAGGAGTGTTAGGCGGCGAGCGCAGCTCCGCAGGAGTGTTTGGCGGCGAGCGCAGCTCCGCAGGAGTGTTCGGCGGCGAGCGCAGCTCCGCAGGAGTGTTAGGCGGCGAGCGCAGCTCCGCAGGAGTGTTTGGCGGCGAGCGCAGCTCCGCAGGAGTGTTTGGCGGCGAGCGCAGCTCCGCAGGAGTGTTCGGCGGCGAGCGCAGCTCCGCAGGAGTGTTTGGCGGCGAGCGCAGCTCCGCAGGAGTGTTTGGCGGCGAGCGCAGCTCCGCAGGAGTGTTCGGCGGCGAGCGCAGCTCCGCAGGCGAGCAGCTGTTTAGGCGGCGAGCGCAGCTCCGCAGGAGTGTTTGGCGGCGAGCGCAGCTCCGCAGGAGTGTTTGGCGGCGAGCGCAGCTCCGCAGGAGTGTTAGGCGGCGAGCGCAGCTCCGCAGGAGTGTTTGGCGGCGAGCGCAGCTCCGCAGGAGTGTTAGGCGGCGAGCGCAGCTCCGCAGGAGTGTTCGGCGGCGAGCGCAGCTCCGCAGGAGTGTTCGGCGGCGAGCGCAGCTCCGCAGGAGTGTTCGGCGGCGAGCGCAGCTCCGCAGGAGTGTTTGGCGGCGAGCGCAGCTCCGCAGGAGTGTTAGGCGGCGAGCGCAGCTCCGCAGGAGTGTTTGGCGGCGAGCGCAGCTCCGCAGGAGTGTTTGGCGGCGAGCGCAGCTCCGCAGGAGTGTTTGGCGGCGAGCGCAGCTCCGCAGGAGTGTTCGGCGGCGGCGAGCGCAGCTCCGCAGGAGTGTTTGGCGGCGAGCGCAGCTCCGCAGGAGTGTTTGGCGGCGAGCGCAGCTCCGCAGGAGTGTTTGGCGGCGAGCGCAGCTCCGCAGGAGTGTTCGGCGGCGAGCGCAGCTCCGCAGGAGTGTTCGGCGGCGAGCGCAGCTCCGCAGGAGTGTTCGGCGGCGAGCGCAGCTCCGCAGGAGTGTTCGGCGGCGAGCGCAGCTCCGCAGGAGTGTTCGGCGGCGAGCGCAGCTCCGCAGGAGTGTTCGGCGGCGAGCGCAGCTCCGCAGGAGTGTTCGGCGGCGAGCGCAGCTCCGCAGGAGTGTTCGGCGGCGAGCGCAGCTCCGCAGGTGTTCGGCGGCGAGCGCAGCTCCGCAGGAGTGTTCGGCGGCGAGCGCAGCTCCGCAGGAGTGTTCGGCGGCGAGCGCAGCTCCGCAGGAGTGTTCGGCGGCGAGCGCAGCTCCGCAGGAGTGTTCGGCGGCGAGCGCAGCTCCGCAGGAGTGTTTGGCGGCGAGCGCAGCTCCGCAGGAGTGTTTGGCGGCGAGCGCAGCTCCGCAGGAGTGTTCGGCGGCGAGCGCAGCTCCGCAGGAGTGTTTGGCGGCGAGCGCAGCTCCGCAGGAGTGTTCGGCGGCGAGCGCAGCTCCGCAGGAGTGTTCGGCGGCGAGCGCAGCTCCGCAGGAGTGTTTGGCGGCGAGCGCAGCTCCGCAGGAGTGTTTGGCGGCGAGCGCAGCTCCGCAGGAGTGTTTGGCGGCGAGCGCAGCTCCGCAGGAGTGTTTGGCGGCGAGCGCAGCTCCGCAGGAGTGTTCGGCGGCGAGCGCAGCTCCGCAGGAGTGTTTGGCGGCGAGCGCAGCTCCGCAGGAGTGTTCGGCGGCGAGCGCAGCTCCGCAGGAGTGTTTGGCGGCGAGCGCAGCTCCGCAGGAGTGTTCGGCGGCGAGCGCAGCTCCGCAGGAGTGTTCGGCGGCGAGCGCAGCTCCGCAGGAGTGTTGGGCGGCGAGCGCAGCTCCGCAGGAGTGTTCGGCGGCGAGCGCAGCTCCGCAGGAGTGTTTGGCGGCGAGCGCAGCTCCGCAGGAGTGTTTGGCGGCGAGCGCAGCTCCGCAGGAGTGTTTGGCGGCGAGCGCAGCTCCGCAGGAGTGTTTGGCGGCGAGCGCAGCTCCGCAGGAGTGTTTGGCGGCGAGCGCAGCTCCGCAGGAGTGTTTGGCGGCGAGCGCAGCTCCGCAGGAGTGTTTGGCGGCGAGCGCAGCTCCGCAGGAGTGTTTGGCGGCGAGCGCAGCTCCGCAGGAGTGTTCGGCGGCGAGCGCAGCTCCGCAGGAGTGTTCGGCGGCGAGCGCAGCTCCGCAGGAGTGTTCGGCGAGCGCAGCTCCGCAGGAGTGTTCGGCGGCGAGCGCAGCTCCGCAGGAGTGTTCGGCGGCGAGCGCAGCTCCGCAGGAGTGTTCGGCGGCGAGCGCAGCTCCGCAGGAGTGTTCGGCGGCGAGCGCAGCTCCGCAGGAGTGTTGGGCGGCGAGCGCAGCTCCGCAGGAGTGTTCGGCGGCGAGCGCAGCTCCGCAGGAGTGTTCGGCGGCGAGCGCAGCTCCGCAGGAGTGTTCGGCGGCGAGCGCAGCTCCGCAGGAGTGTTTGGCGGCGAGCGCAGCTCCGCAGGAGTGTTTGGCGGCGAGCGCAGCTCCGCAGGAGTGTTCGGCGGCGAGCGCAGCTCCGCAGGAGTGTTCGGCGGCGAGCGCAGCTCCGCAGGAGTGTTCGGCGGCGAGCGCAGCTCCGCAGGAGTGTTCGGGCGGCGAGCGCAGCTCCAGCAGGCGGCGAGTGTTTGGCGGCGAGCGCAGCTCCGCAGGAGTGTTTGGCGGCGAGCGCAGCTCCGCAGGAGTGTTCGGCGAGCGCAGCTCCGCAGGAGTGTTCGGCGGCGAGCGCAGCTCCGCAGGAGTGTTCGGCGGCGAGCGCAGCTCCGCAGGAGTGTTCGGCGGCGAGCGCAGCTCCGCAGGAGTGTTCGGCGGCGAGCGCAGCTCCGCAGGAGTGTTCGGCGGCGAGCGCAGCTCCGCAGGAGTGTTCGGCGGCGAGCGCAGCTCCGCAGGAGTGTTCGGCGGCGAGCGCAGCTCCGCAGGAGTGTTCGGCGGCGAGCGCAGCTCCGCAGGAGTGTTAGGCGGCGAGCGCAGCTCCGCAGGAGTGTTCGGCGGCGAGCGCAGCTCCGCAGGAGTGTTCGGCGGCGAGCGCAGCTCCGCAGGAGTGTTCGGCGGCGAGCGCAGCTCCGCAGGAGTGTTCGGCGGCGAGCGCAGCTCCGCAGGAGTGTTCGGCGGCGAGCGCAGCTCCGCAGGAGTGTTCGGCGGCGAGCGCAGCTCCGCAGGAGTGTTCGGCGGCGAGCGCAGCTCCGCAGGAGTGTTCGGCGGCGAGCGCAGCTCCGCAGGAGTGTTCGGCGGCGAGCGCAGCTCCGCAGGAGTGTTCGGCGGCGAGCGCAGCTCCGCAGGAGTGTTCGGCGGCGAGCGCAGCTCCGCAGGAGTGTTCGGCGGCGAGCGCAGCTCCGCAGGAGTGTTCGGCGGCGAGCGCAGCTCCGCAGGAGTGTTCGGCGGCGAGCGCAGCTCCGCAGGAGTGTTTGGCGGCGAGCGCAGCTCCGCAGGAGTGTTCGGCGGCGAGCGCAGCTCCGCAGGAGTGTTCGGCGGCGAGCGCAGCTCCGCAGGAGTGTTCGGCGGCGAGCGCAGCTCCGCAGGAGTGTTCGGCGGCGAGCGCAGCTCCGCAGGAGTGTTCGGCGGCGAGCGCAGCTCCGCAGGAGTGTTCGGCGGCGAGCGCAGCTCCGCAGGAGTGTTCGGCGAGCGCAGCTCCGCAGGAGTGTTCGGCGGCGAGCGCAGCTCCGCAGGAGTGTTTGGCGGCGAGCGCAGCTCCGCAGGAGTGTTCGGCGGCGAGCGCAGCTCCGCAGGAGTGTTCGGCGGCGAGCGCAGCTCCGCAGGAGTGTTTGGCGGCGAGCGCAGCTCCGCAGGAGTGTTCGGCGGCGAGCGCAGCTCCGCAGGAGTGTTCGGCGGCGAGCGCAGCTCCGCAGGAGTGTTCGGCGGCGAGCGCAGCTCCGCAGGAGTGTTCGGCGGCGAGCGCAGCTCCGCAGGAGTGTTCGGCGGCGAGCGCAGCTCCGCAGGAGTGTTCGGCGGCGAGCGCAGCTCCGCAGGAGTGTTTGGCGGCGAGCGCAGCTCCGCAGGAGTGTTGGGCGGCGAGCGCAGCTCCGCAGGAGTGTTTGGCGGCGAGCGCAGCTCCGCAGGAGTGTTGGGCGGCGAGCGCAGCTCCGCAGGAGTGTTTGGCGGCGAGCGCAGCTCCGCAGGAGTGTTCGGCGGCGAGCGCAGCTCCGCAGGAGTGTTAGGGCGGCGAGCGCAGCTCCGCAGGAGTGTTGGCGGCGAGCGCAGCTCCGCAGGAGTGTTTGGCGGCGAGCGCAGCTCCGCAGGAGTGTTCGGCGGCGAGCGCAGCTCCGCAGGAGTGTTCGGCGGCGAGCGCAGCTCCGCAGGAGTGTTCGGCGGCGAGCGCAGCTCCGCAGGAGTGTTAGGCGGCGAGCGCAGCTCCGCAGGAGTGTTCGGCGGCGAGCGCAGCTCCGCAGGAGTGTTCGGCGGCGAGCGCAGCTCCGCAGGAGTGTTCGGCGGCGAGCGCAGCTCCGCAGGAGTGTTCGGCGGCGAGCGCAGCTCCGCAGGAGTGTTAGGCGGCGAGCGCAGCTCCGCAGGAGTGTTGGCGGCGAGCGCAGCTCCGCAGGAGTGTTTGGCGGCGAGCGCAGCTCCGCAGGAGTGTTGGGCGGCGAGCGCAGCTCCGCAGGAGTGTTTGGCGGCGAGCGCAGCTCCGCAGGAGTGTTGGCGGCGAGCGCAGCTCCGCAGGAGTGTTTGGCGGCGAGCGCAGCTCCGCAGGAGTGTTGGCGGCGAGCGCAGCTCCGCAGGAGTGTTCGGCGGCGAGCGCAGCTCCGCAGGAGTGTTTGGCGGCGAGCGCAGCTCCGCAGGAGTGTTAGGCGGCGAGCGCAGCTCCGCAGGAGTGTTTGGCGGCGAGCGCAGCTCCGCAGGAGTGTTCGGCGGCGAGCGCAGCTCCGCAGGAGTGTTTGGCGGCGAGCGCAGCTCCGCAGGAGTGTTCGGCGGCGAGCGCAGCTCCGCAGGAGTGTTTGGCGGCGAGCGCAGCTCCGCAGGAGTGTTTGGCGGCGAGCGCAGCTCCGCAGGAGTGTTAGGCGGCGAGCGCAGCTCCGCAGGAGTGTTCGGCGGCGAGCGCAGCTCCGCAGGAGTGTTTGGCGGCGAGCGCAGCTCCGCAGGAGTGTTTGGCGGCGAGCGCAGCTCCGCAGGAGTGTTCGGCGGCGAGCGCAGCTCCGCAGGAGTGTTCGGCGGCGAGCGCAGCTCCGCAGGAGTGTTGGCGGCGAGCGCAGCTCCGCAGGAGTGTTTGGCGGCGAGCGCAGCTCCGCAGGAGTGTTAGGCGGCGAGCGCAGCTCCGCAGGAGTGTTTGGCGGCGAGCGCAGCTCCGCAGGAGTGTTCGGCGGCGAGCGCAGCTCCGCAGGAGTGTTCGGCGGCGAGCGCAGCTCCGCAGGAGTGTTCGGCGGCGAGCGCAGCTCCGCAGGAGTGTTCGGCGGCGAGCGCAGCTCCGCAGGAGTGTTCGGCGGCGAGCGCAGCTCCGCAGGAGTGTTTGGCGGCGAGCGCAGCTCCGCAGGAGTGTTGGGCGGCGAGCGCAGCTCCGCAGGAGTGTTGGCGGCGAGCGCAGCTCCGCAGGAGTGTTCGGCGGCGAGCGCAGCTCCGCAGGAGTGTTTGGCGGCGAGCGCAGCTCCGCAGGAGTGTTGGGCGGCGAGCGCAGCTCCGCAGGAGTGTTGGCGGCGAGCGCAGCTCCGCAGGAGTGTTGGGCGGCGAGCGCAGCTCCGCAGGAGTGTTGGCGGCGAGCGCAGCTCCGCAGGAGTGTTTGGCGGCGAGCGCAGCTCCGCAGGAGTGTTCGGCGGCGAGCGCAGCTCCGCAGGAGTGTTCGGCGGCGAGCGCAGCTCCGCAGGAGTGTTTGGCGGCGAGCGCAGCTCCGCAGGAGTGTTCGGCGGCGAGCGCAGCTCCGCAGGAGTGTTCGGCGGCGAGCGCAGCTCCGCAGGAGTGTTCGGCGGCGAGCGCAGCTCCGCAGGAGTGTTCGGCGGCGAGCGCAGCTCCGCAGGAGTGTTCGGCGGCGAGCGCAGCTCCGCAGGAGTGTTCGGCGGCGAGCGCAGCTCCGCAGGAGTGTTCGGCGGCGAGCGCAGCTCCGCAGGAGTGTTTGGCGGCGAGCGCAGCTCCGCAGGAGTGTTGGGCGGCGAGCGCAGCTCCGCAGGAGTGTTCGGCGGCGAGCGCAGCTCCGCAGGAGTGTTTGGCGGCGAGCGCAGCTCCGCAGGAGTGTTAGGCGGCGAGCGAGCAGCTCCGCAGGAGTGTTGGGCGGCGAGCGCAGCTCCGCAGGAGTGTTGGCGGCGAGCGCAGCTCCGCAGGAGTGTTTGGCGGCGAGCGCAGCTCCGCAGGAGTGTTTGGCGGCGAGCGCAGCTCCGCAGGAGTGTTTGGCGGCGAGCGCAGCTCCGCAGGAGTGTTGGCGGCGAGCGCAGCTCCAGGAGTGTTCGGCGGCGAGCGCAGCTCGCAGGAGTGTTCGGCGGCGAGCGCAGCTCCGCAGGAGTGTTCGGCGGCGAGCGCAGCTCCGCAGGAGTGTTTGGCGGCGAGCGCAGCTCCGCAGGAGTGTTCGGCGGCGAGCGCAGCTCCGCAGGAGTGTTCGGCGGCGAGCGCAGCTCCGCAGGAGTGTTTGGCGGCGAGCGCAGCTCCGCAGGAGTGTTGGGCGGCGAGCGCAGCTCCGCAGGAGTGTTGGCGGCGAGCGCAGCTCCGCAGGAGTGTTGGCGGCGAGCGCAGCTCCGCAGGAGTGTTCGGCGGCGAGCGCAGCTCCGCAGGAGTGTTGGGCGGCGAGCGCAGCTCCGCAGGAGTGTTCGGCGGCGAGCGCAGCTCCGCAGGAGTGTTTGGCGGCGAGCGCAGCTCCGCAGGAGTGTTCGGCGGCGAGCGCAGCTCCGCAGGAGTGTTCGGCGGCGAGCGCAGCTCCGCAGGAGTGTTCGGCGGCGAGCGCAGCTCCGCAGGAGTGTTCGGCGGCGAGCGCAGCTCCGCAGGAGTGTTCGGCGGCGAGCGCAGCTCCGCAGGAGTGTTCGGCGGCGAGCGCAGCTCCGCAGGAGTGTTCGGCGAGCGCAGCTCCGCAGCTCCAGCAGGAGTGTTCGGCGGCGAGCGCAGCTCCGCAGGAGTGTTCGGCGGCGAGCGCAGCTCCGCAGGAGTGTTCGGCGGCGAGCGCAGCTCCGCAGGAGTGTTCGGCGGCGAGCGCAGCTCCGCAGGAGTGTTAGGCGGCGAGCGCAGCTCCGCAGGAGTGTTGGGCGGCGAGCGCAGCTCCGCAGGAGTGTTCGGCGGCGAGCGCAGCTCCGCAGGAGTGTTCGGCGGCGAGCGCAGCTCCGCAGGAGTGTTTGGCGGCGAGCGCAGCTCCGCAGGAGTGTTGGGCGGCGAGCGCAGCTCCGCAGGAGTGTTTGGCGGCGAGCGCAGCTCCGCAGGCTCCGCAGGAGTGTTCGGCGGCGAGCGCAGCTCCGCAGGAGTGTTCGGCGGCGAGCGCAGCTCCGCAGGAGTGTTTGGCGGCGAGCGCAGCTCCGCAGGAGTGTTCGGCGGCGAGCGCAGCTCCGCAGGAGTGTTAGGCGGCGAGCGCAGCTCCGCAGGAGTGTTAGGCGGCGAGCGCAGCTCCGCAGGAGTGTTAGGCGGCGAGCGCAGCTCCGCAGGAGTGTTCGGCGGCGAGCGCAGCTCCGCAGGAGTGTTCGGCGGCGAGCGCAGCTCCGCAGGAGTGTTTAGGCGGCGAGCGCAGCTCCGCAGGAGTGTTCGGCGGCGAGCGCAGCTCCGCAGGAGTGTTCGGCGGCGAGCGCAGCTCCGCAGGAGTGTTTGGCGGCGAGCGCAGCTCCGCAGGAGTGTTAGGCGGCGAGCGCAGCTCCGCAGGAGTGTTCGGCGGCGAGCGCAGCTCCGCAGGAGTGTTCGGCGGCGAGCGCAGCTCCGCAGGAGTGTTTGGCGGCGAGCGCAGCTCCGCAGGAGTGTTCGGCGGCGAGCGCAGCTCCGCAGGAGTGTTCGGCGGCGAGCGCAGCTCCGCAGGAGTGTTGGCGGCGAGCGCAGCTCCGCAGGAGTGTTTGGCGGCGAGCGCAGCTCCGCAGGAGTGTTTGGCGGCGAGCGCAGCTCCGCAGGAGTGTTCGGCGGCGAGCGCAGCTCCGCAGGAGTGTTCGGCGGCGAGCGCAGCTCCGCAGGAGTGTTTGGCGGCGAGCGCAGCTCCGCAGGAGTGTTCGGCGGCGAGCGCAGCTCCGCAGGAGTGTTTGGCGGCGAGCGCAGCTCCGCAGGAGTGTTAGGCGGCGAGCGCAGCTCCGCAGGCGAGTGTTCGGCGGCGAGCGCAGCTCCGCAGGAGTGTTTGGCGGCGAGCGCAGCTCCGCAGGAGTGTTTGGCGGCGAGCGCAGCTCCGCAGCGGCGAGCGCAGCTCCGCAGGAGTGTTCGGCGGCGAGCGCAGCTCCGCAGGAGTGTTTGGCGGCGAGCGCAGCTCCGCAGGAGTGTTTGGCGGCGAGCGCAGCTCCGCAGGAGTGTTCGGCGGCGAGCGCAGCTCCGCAGGAGTGTTGGGCGGCGAGCGCAGCTCCGCAGGAGTGTTTGGCGGCGAGCGCAGCTCCGCAGGAGTGTTCGGCGGCGAGCGCAGCTCCGCAGGAGTGTTCGGCGGCGAGCGCAGCTCCGCAGGAGTGTTCGGCGGCGAGCGCAGCTCCGCAGGAGTGTTTGCGGCGAGCGCAGCTCCGCAGGAGTGTTTGGCGGCGAGCGCAGCTCCGCAGGAGTGTTAGGCGGCGAGCGCAGCTCCGCAGGAGTGTTTGGCGGCGAGCGCAGCTCCGCAGGAGTGTTTGGCGGCGAGCGCAGCTCCGCAGGAGTGTTGGCGGCGAGCGCAGCTCCGCAGGAGTGTTGGGCGGCGAGCGCAGCTCCGCAGGAGTGTTGGGCGGCGAGCGCAGCTCCGCAGGAGTGTTCGGCGGCGAGCGCAGCTCCGCAGGAGTGTTTGGCGGCGAGCGCAGCTCCGCAGGAGTGTTAGGCGGCGAGCGCAGCTCCGCAGGAGTGTTCGGCGGCGAGCGCAGCTCCGCAGGAGTGTTTGGCGGCGAGCGCAGCTCCGCAGGAGTGTTTGGCGGCGAGCGCAGCTCCGCAGGAGTGTTTGGCGGCGAGCGCAGCTCCGCAGGAGTGTTCGGCGGCGAGCGCAGCTCCGCAGGAGTGTTCGGCGGCGAGCGCAGCTCCGCAGGAGTGTTCGCGGCGAGCGCAGCTCCGCAGGAGTGTTTGGCGGCGAGCGCAGCTCCGCAGGAGTGTTTGGCGGCGAGCGCAGCTCCGCAGGAGTGTTTGCGGCGAGCGCAGCTCCGCAGGAGTGTTTGGCGGCGAGCGCAGCTCCGCAGGAGTGTTTGGCGGCGAGCGCAGCTCCGCAGGAGTGTTAGGCGGCGAGCGCAGCTCCGCAGGAGGTTAGGCGGCGAGCGCAGCTCCGCAGGAGTGTTTGGCGGCGAGCGCAGCTCCGCAGGAGTGTTTGGCGGCGAGCGCAGCTCCGCAGGAGTGTTTGGCGGCGAGCGCAGCTCCGCAGGAGTGTTTGGCGGCGAGCGCAGCTCGCAGCAGGAGTGTTCGGCGGCGAGCGCAGCTCCGCAGGAGTGTTGGGCGGCGAGCGCAGCTCCGCAGGAGTGTTGGGCGGCGAGCGCAGCTCCGCAGGAGTGTTCCGCAGGCGGGCGGCGAGCGCAGCTCCGCAGGAGTGTTCGGCGGCGAGCGCAGCTCCGCAGGAGTGTTTGGCGGCGAGCGCAGCTCCGCAGGAGTGTTCGGCGGCGAGCGCAGCTCCGCAGGAGTGTTCGGCGGCGAGCGCAGCTCCGCAGGAGTGTTCGGCGGCGAGCGCAGCTCCGCAGGAGTGTTTGGCGGCGAGCGCAGCTCCGCAGGAGTGTTCGAGCGCAGCTCCGCAGGAGTGTTAGGCGGCGAGCGCAGCTCCGCAGGAGTGTTTGGCGGCGAGCGCAGCTCCGCAGGAGTGTTTGGCGGCGAGCGCAGCTCCGCAGGAGTGTTTGGCGGCGAGCGCAGCTCCGCAGGAGTGTTAGGCGGCGAGCGCAGCTCGCAGGAGTGTTCGGCGGCGAGCGCAGCTCCGCAGGAGTGTTCGGCGGCGAGCGCAGCTCCGCAGGAGTGTTCGGCGGCGAGCGCAGCTCCGCAGGAGTGTTTGGCGGCGAGCGCAGCTCCGCAGGAGTGTTTGGCGGCGAGCGCAGCTCCGCAGGAGTGTTTGGCGGCGAGCGCAGCTCCGCAGGAGTGTTAGGCGGCGAGCGCAGCTCCGCAGGAGTGTTAGGCGGCGAGCGCAGCTCCGCAGGAGTGTTAGGCGGCGAGCGCAGCTCCGCAGGAGTGTTTGGCGGCGAGCGCAGCTCCGCAGGAGTGTTTGGCGGCGAGCGCAGCTCCGCAGGAGTGTTTGGCGGCGAGCGCAGCTCCGCAGGAGTGTTTGGCGGCGAGCGCAGCTCCGCAGGAGTGTTCGGCGGCGAGCGCAGCTCCGCAGGAGTGTTTGGCGGCGAGCGCAGCTCCGCAGGAGTGTTTGGCGGCGAGCGCAGCTCCGCAGGAGTGTTCGGCGGCGAGCGCAGCTCCGCAGGAGTGTTCGGCGGCGAGCGCAGCTCCGCAGGAGTGTTCGGCGGCGAGCGCAGCTCCGCAGGAGTGTTTGGCGGCGAGCGCAGCTCCGCAGGAGTGTTTGGCGGCGAGCGCAGCTCCGCAGGAGTGTTTGGCGGCGAGCGCAGCTCCGCAGGAGTGTTCGGCGGCGAGCGCAGCTCCGCAGGAGTGTTCGGCGGCGAGCGCAGCTCCGCAGGAGTGTTTGGCGGCGAGCGCAGCTCCGCAGGAGTGTTCGGCGGCGAGCGCAGCTCCGCAGGAGTGTTCGGCGGCGAGCGCAGCTCCGCAGGAGTGTTAGGCGGCGAGCGCAGCTCCGCAGGAGTGTTCGGCGGCGAGCGCAGCTCCGCAGGAGTGTTTGGCGGCGAGCGCAGCTCCGCAGGAGTGTTCGGCGGCGAGCGCAGCTCCGCAGGAGTGTTCGGCGGCGAGCGCAGCTCCGCAGGAGTGTTTGGCGGCGAGCGCAGCTCCGCAGGAGTGTTTGGCGGCGAGCGCAGCTCCGCAGGAGTGTTTGGCGGCGAGCGCAGCTCCGCAGGAGTGTTTGGCGGCGAGCGCAGCTCCGCAGGAGTGTTTGGCGGCGAGCGCAGCTCCGCAGGAGTGTTTGGCGGCGAGCGCAGCTCCGCAGGAGTGTTCGGCGGCGAGCGCAGCTCCGCAGGAGTGTTTGGCGGCGAGCGCAGCTCCGCAGGAGTGTTTGGCGGCGAGCGCAGCTCCGCAGGAGTGTTTGGCGGCGAGCGCAGCTCCGCAGGAGTGTTTGGCGGCGAGCGCAGCTCCGCAGGAGTGTTTGCGGCGAGCGCAGCTCCGCAGGAGGCGGCGAGTTCCGCAGGAGTGTTCGGCGGCGAGCGCAGCTCCGCAGGAGTGTTTGGCGGCGAGCGCAGCTCCGCAGGAGTGTTTGGCGGCGAGCGCAGCTCCGCAGGAGTGTTTGGCGGCGAGCGCAGCTCCGCAGGAGTGTTTGGCGGCGAGCGCAGCTCCGCAGGAGTGTTTGGCGGCGAGCGCAGCTCCGCAGGAGTGTTGGCGGCGAGCGCAGCTCCGCAGGAGTGTTAGGCGGCGAGCGCAGCTCCGCAGGAGTGTTAGGCGGCGAGCGCAGCTCCGCAGGAGTGTTAGGCGGCGAGCGCAGCTCCGCAGGAGTGTTCGGCGGCGAGCGCAGCTCCGCAGGAGTGTTCGGCGGCGAGCGCAGCTCCGCAGGAGTGTTCGGCGGCGAGCGCAGCTCCGCAGGAGTGTTTGGCGGCGAGCGCAGCTCCGCAGGAGTGTTTGGCGGCGAGCGCAGCTCCGCAGGAGTGTTTGGCGGCGAGCGCAGCTCCGCAGGAGTGTTTGGCGGCGAGCGCAGCTCCGCAGGAGTGTTTGGCGGCGAGCGCGCAGCTCCGCAGGAGTGTTAGGCGGCGAGCGCAGCTCCGCAGGAGTGTTAGGCGGCGAGCGCAGCTCCGCAGGAGTGTTTGGCGGCGAGCGCAGCTCCGCAGGAGTGTTTGGCGGCGAGCTCAGCGGCGAGCGCAGCTCCAGGAGTGTTTGGCGGCGAGCGCAGCTCCGCAGGAGTGTTTGGCGGCGAGCGCAGCTCCGCAGGAGTGTTTGGCGGCGAGCGCAGCTCCGCAGGAGTGTTGGGCGGCGAGCGCAGCTCCGCAGGAGTGTTAGGCGGCGAGCGCAGCTCCGCAGGAGTGTTAGGCGGCGAGCGCAGCTCCGCAGGAGTGTTAGGCGGCGAGCGCAGCTCCGCAGGAGTGTTCGGCGGCGAGCGCAGCTCCGCAGGAGTGTTCGGCGGCGAGCGCAGCTCCGCAGGAGTGTTCGGCGGCGAGCGCAGCTCCGCAGGAGTGTTTGGCGGCGAGCGCAGCTCCGCAGGAGTGTTTGGCGGCGAGCGCAGCTCCGCAGGAGTGTTTGGCGGCGAGCGCAGCTCCGCAGGAGTGTTTGGCGGCGAGCGCAGCTCCGCAGGAGTGTTTGGCGGCGAGCGCAGCTCGCAGGGAGTGTTTGGCGGCGAGCGCAGCTCCGCAGGCAGCTCCGCAGTGTTTGGCGGCGAGCGCAGCTCCGCAGGAGTGTTTGGCGGCGAGCGCAGCTCCGCAGGAGTGTTCGGCGGCGAGCGCAGCTCCGCAGGAGTGTTCGGCGGCGAGCGCAGCTCCGCAGGAGTGTTCGGCGGCGAGCGCAGCTCCGCAGGAGTGTTTGGCGGCGAGCGCAGCTCCGCAGGAGTGTTCGGCGGCGAGCGCAGCTCCGCAGGAGTGTTTGGCGGCGAGCGCAGCTCCGCAGGAGTGTTCGGCGGCGAGCGCAGCTCCGCAGGAGTGTTTGGCGGCGAGCGCAGCTCCGCAGGAGTGTTCGGCGGCGAGCGCAGCTCCGCAGGAGTGTTAGGCGGCGAGCGCAGCTCCGCAGGAGTGTTAGGCGGCGAGCGCAGCTCCGCAGGAGTGTTCGGCGGCGAGCGCAGCTCCGCAGGAGTGTTCGGCGGCGAGCGCAGCTCCGCAGGAGTGTTCGGCGGCGAGCGCAGCTCCGCAGGAGTGTTTGGCGGCGAGCGCAGCTCCGCAGGAGTGTTTGGCGGCGAGCGCAGCTCCGCAGGAGTGTTCGGCGGCGAGCGCAGCTCCGCAGGAGTGTTTGGCGGCGAGCGCAGCTCCGCAGGAGTGTTTGGCGGCGAGCGCAGCTCCGCAGGAGTGTTGGGCGGCGAGCGCAGCTCCGCAGGAGTGTTCGGCGGCGAGCGCAGCTCCGCAGGAGTGTTCGGCGGCGAGCGCAGCTCCGCAGGAGTGTTTGGCGGCGAGCGCAGCTCCGCAGGAGTGTTCGGCGGCGAGCGCAGCTCCGCAGGAGTGTTCGGCGGCGAGCGCAGCTCCGCAGGAGTGTTCGGCGGCGAGCGCAGCTCCGCAGGAGTGTTTGGCGGCGAGCGCAGCTCCGCAGGAGTGTTCGGCGGCGAGCGCAGCTCCGCAGGAGTGTTTGGCGGCGAGCGCAGCTCCGCAGGAGTGTTTGGCGGCGAGCGCAGCTCCAGGAGTGTTTGGCGGCGAGCGCAGCTCCGCAGGAGTGTTTGGCGGCGAGCGCAGCTCCGCAGGAGTGTTTGGCGGCGAGCGCAGCTCCGCAGGAGTGTTTGGCGGCGAGCGCAGCTCGCAGGAGTGTTTGGCGGCGAGCGCAGCTCCGCAGGAGTGTTCGGCGGCGAGCGCAGCTCCGCAGGAGTGTTGGGCGGCGAGCGCAGCTCCGCAGGAGTGTTGGGCGGCGAGCGCAGCTCCGCAGGAGTGTTCGGCGGCGAGCGCAGCTCCGCAGGAGTGTTCGGCGGCGAGCGCAGCTCCGCAGGAGTGTTTGGCGGCGAGCGCAGCTCCGCAGGAGTGTTTGGCGGCGAGCGCAGCTCCGCAGGAGTGTTTGGCGGCGAGCGCAGCTCCGCAGGAGTGTTTGGCGGCGAGCGCAGCTCCGCAGGGAGTGTTTGGCGGCGAGCGCAGCTCCGCAGGAGTGTTTGGCGGCGAGCGCAGCTCCGCAGGAGTGTTTGGCGGCGAGCGCAGCTCCGCAGGAGTGTTCGGCGGCGAGCGCAGCTCCGCAGGAGTGTTTGGCGGCGAGCGCAGCTCCGCAGGAGTGTTTGGCGGCGAGCGCAGCTCCGCAGGAGTGTTGGCGGCGAGCGCAGCTCCGCAGGAGTGTTCGGCGGCGAGCGCAGCTCCGCAGGAGTGTTAGGCGGCGAGCGCAGCTCCGCAGGAGTGTTAGGCGGCGAGCGCAGCTCCGCAGGAGTGTTCGGCGGCGAGCGCAGCTCCGCAGGAGTGTTCGGCGGCGAGCGCAGCTCCGCAGGAGTGTTCGGCGGCGAGCGCAGCTCCGCAGGAGTGTTTGGCGGCGAGCGCAGCTCCGCAGGAGTGTTTGGCGGCGAGCGCAGCTCCGCAGGAGTGTTTGGCGGCGAGCGCAGCTCCGCAGGAGTGTTTGGCGGCGAGCGCAGCTCCGCAGGAGTGTTTGGCGGCGAGCGCAGCTCCGCAGGAGTGTTTGGCGGCGAGCGCAGCTCCGCAGGAGTGTTAGGCGGCGAGCGCAGCTCCGCAGGAGTGTTAGGCGGCGAGCGCAGCTCCGCGCAGGAGCAGTTCGGCGGCGAGCGCAGCTCGCAGGAGTGTTCGGCGGCGAGCGCAGCTCCGCAGGAGTGTTCGGCGGCGAGCGCAGCTCCGCAGGAGTGTTTGGCGGCGAGCGCAGCTCCGCAGGAGTGTTCGGCGGCGAGCGCAGCTCCGCAGGAGTGTTCGGCGGCGAGCGCAGCTCCGCAGGAGTGTTTGGCGGCGAGCGCAGCTCCGCAGGAGTGTTTGGCGGCGAGCGCAGCTCCGCAGGAGTGTTCGGCGGCGAGCGCAGCTCCGCAGGAGTGTTGGGCGGCGAGCGCAGCTCCGCAGGAGTGTTGGGCGGCGAGCGCAGCTCCGCAGGAGTGTTGGCGGCGAGCGCAGCTCCGCAGGAGTGTTCGGCGGCGAGCGCAGCTCCGCAGGAGTGTTTGGCGGCGAGCGCAGCTCCGCAGGAGTGTTTGGCGGCGAGCGCAGCTCCGCAGGAGTGTTTGGCGGCGAGCGCAGCTCAGGAGTGTTTGGCAGGAGTGTTTGGCGGCGAGCGCAGCTCCGCAGGAGTGTTTGGCGGCGAGCGCAGCAGGAGTGTTTGGCGGCGAGCGCGCAGGAGTGTTTGGCGGCGAGCGCAGCTCCGCAGGAGTGTTTGGCGGCGAGCGCAGCTCCGCAGGAGTGTTAGGCGGCGAGCGCAGCTCCGCAGGAGTGTTAGGCGGCGAGCGCAGCTCCGCAGGAGTGTTTGGCGGCGAGCGCAGCTCCGCAGGAGTGTTTGGCGGCGAGCGCAGCTCCGCAGGAGTGTTTGGCGGCGAGCGCAGCTCCGCAGGAGTGTTTGGCGGCGAGCGCAGCTCCGCAGGAGTGTTTGGCGGCGAGCGCAGCTCCGCAGGAGTGTTTGGCGGCGAGCGCAGCTCCGCAGGAGTGTTTGGCGGCGAGCGCAGCTCCGCAGGAGTGTTTGGCGGCGAGCGCAGCTCCGCAGGAGTGTTTGGCGGCGAGCGCAGCTCCGCAGGAGTGTTTGGCGGCGAGCGCAGCTCCGCAGGAGTGTTTGGCGGCGAGCGCAGCTCCGCAGGAGTGTTTGGCGGCGAGCGCAGCTCCGCAGGAGTGTTTGGCGGCGAGCGCAGCTCCGCAGGAGTGTTTGGCGGCGAGCGCAGCTCCGCAGGAGTGTTTGGCGGCGAGCGCAGCTCCGCAGGAGTGTTTGGCGGCGAGCGCAGCTCCGCAGGAGTGTTTGGCGGCGAGCGCAGCTCCGCAGGAGTGTTTGGCGGCGAGCGCAGCTCCGCAGGAGTGTTTGGCGGCGAGCGCAGCTCGGCGCAGGCAGGAGTGTTTGGCGGCGAGCGCAGCTCCGCAGGAGTGTTTGGCGGCGAGCGCAGCTCCGCAGGAGTGTTTGGCGGCGAGCGCAGCTCCGCAGGAGTGTTTGGCGGCGAGCGCAGCTCCGCAGGAGTGTTTGGCGGCGAGCGCAGCTCCGCAGGAGTGTTTGGCGGCGAGCGCAGCTCCGCAGGAGTGTTTGGCGGCGAGCGCAGCTCCGCAGGAGCTCCGCAGGAGTGTTGGCGGCGAGCGCAGCTCCGCAGGAGTGTTTGGCGGCGAGCGCAGCTCCGCAGGAGTGTTTGGCGGCGAGCGCAGCTCCGCAGGAGTGTTTGGCGGCGAGCGCAGCTCCGCAGGAGTGTTTGGCGGCGAGCGCAGCTCCGCAGGAGTGTTTGGCGGCGAGCGCAGCTCCGCAGGAGTGTTGGGCGGCGAGCGCAGCTCCGCAGGAGTGTTGGGCGGCGAGCGCAGCTCCGCAGGAGTGTTAGGCGAGCGCAGCTCCGCAGGAGCTCGGCGAGCGCAGCTCCGCAGGAGTGTTGGGCGGCGAGCGCAGCTCCGCAGGAGTGTTGGCGGCGAGCGCAGCTCCGCAGGAGTGTTAGGCGGCGAGCGCAGCTCCGCAGGAGTGTTTGGCGGCGAGCGCAGCTCCGCAGGAGTGTTGGGCGGCGAGCGCAGCTCCGCAGGAGTGTTGGGCGGCGAGCGCAGCTCCGCAGGAGTGTTTGGCGGCGAGCGCAGCTCCGCAGGAGTGTTGGGCGGCGAGCGCAGCTCCGCAGGAGTGTTGGCGGCGAGCGCAGCTCCGCAGGAGTGTTTGGCGGCGAGCGCAGCTCCGCAGGAGTGTTCGGCGGCGAGCGCAGCTCCGCAGGAGTGTTCGGCGGCGAGCGCAGCTCCGCAGGAGTGTTGGGCGGCGAGCGCAGCTCCGCAGGAGTGTTGGGGCGAGCGCAGCGCAGGAGTCCGCAGGCAGGAGTTCGGCGGCGAGCGCAGCTCCGCAGGAGTGTTCGGCGGCGAGCGCAGCTCCGCAGGAGTGTTCGGCGGCGAGCGCAGCTCCGCAGGAGTGTTGGGCGGCGAGCGCAGCTCCGCAGGAGTGTTTGGCGGCGAGCGCAGCTCCGCAGGAGTGTTCGGCGGCGAGCGCAGCTCCGCAGGAGTGTTCGGCGGCGAGCGCAGCTCCGCAGGAGTGTTTGGCGGCGAGCGCAGCTCCGCAGGAGTGTTTGGCGGCGAGCGCAGCTCCGCAGGAGTGTTTGGCGGCGAGCGCAGCTCCGCAGGAGTGTTTGGCGGCGAGCGCAGCTCCGCAGGAGTGTTCGGCGGCGAGCGCAGCTCCGCAGGAGTGTTAGGCGGCGAGCGCAGCTCCGCAGGAGTGTTTGGCGGCGAGCGCAGCTCCGCAGGAGTGTTTGGCGGCGAGCGCAGCTCGAGCGCAGCTCCGCAGGAGTGTTTGGCGGCGAGCGCAGCTCCGCAGGAGTGTTTGGCGGCGAGCGCAGCTCCGCAGGAGTGTTTGGCGGCGAGCGCAGCTCCGCAGGAGTGTTCGGCGGCGAGCGCAGCTCCGCAGGAGTGTTAGGCGGCGAGCGCAGCTCCGCAGGAGTGTTCGGCGGCGAGCGCAGCTCCGCAGGAGTGTTAGGCGGCGAGCGCAGCTCCGCAGGAGTGTTTGGCGGCGAGCGCAGCTCCGCAGGAGTGTTGGGCGGCGAGCGCAGCTCCGCAGGAGTGTTCGGCGGCGAGCGCAGCTCCGCAGGAGTGTTAGCTCGGTGGAACTCTAGTTTTAATTAAGGAGGTTGAATGTTTCTACCCTACGAACATAGAGTCCAGACGTCCGTCTTTCGATTACGAGCGGCAAGCAGCTTCGGGGAGCAAGCGCTAGGCCCAGACGACGTCGACCGCAATCGAACCTCGCGTCGAGCTCGACGTTTGCCAAGATAAGGTCGTATTTAACTGAGTAGAACGGTGGCGTTGCATTACGCGTATTGCCCGACGCCCGTAATAAACGTCGACCTTTCGATAGGAGAGCAACGGGACGTGGAAAAATTATAACTTATAGAGAAACGCAAGTTTCTATTGAGCGACTCCGTAGAACGTACGCGACAAGAAGAATTTGGGATGAACGAGGCAAATTACCGTGTCATCTTAGCCGTGTAACCTGAATGGCGAACGTTTCGATCGACGGAAGCGAATTCGAATACGATCTAAAACAACGGACGAAATATCGGCAAGCGATGGGTAAGAGCGAGGGGGTTTACGTCGCCCCGAAGATCTCAGGCCGCCTGGAGGATACGGCGTCGCTCTCGCTGTATCTGATACATCGTCCCTGTGGACGATTCATGACGATTTTAGTTTGACGTATACGCAATGTATTCAAGAACTAGACGAGAACGGACATTCGAGACGGTTGCGATATGAAAATGCGTATAAAATACCGTCCGATATCGGCGAATTCTGAAGGCGGCGACGAATGCCCTTATCTCGGACGTTTATCGTGTTATGTTGAAGGTAGAGGTCCTTCATTTCAACGAAACAATTTTTCATCGATATCGGCCTGTCGAGCGAAGTCGCGCTGAGATCCGCTCGAAGGGGCGTGGCCTACGCGCGTGTTCCATATTGTCATAAATATGCGGCGAAAAGCGGTGAACGCTCATTCTGCAACGATAGATTAACGAAGCACCATGCCACCGAAGACTAGTGGAAAGGCAGCGAAAAAAGCGGGCAAGGCCCAAAAGAATATTTCCAAGAGCGACAAGAAAAAGAAGCGTAAGAGGAAGGAGAGTTACGCTATCTACATCTACAAAGTATTGAAACAAGTACATCCCGATACTGGTATATCGAGCAAGGCCATGAGTATCATGAACAGCTTCGTCAACGACATCTTCGAAAGAATCGCCGCCGAGCTAGTCGTTTGGCTCATTATAACAAGCGGTCGACGATTACCAGTAGAGAGATCCAGACGGCCGTACGTCTCTTGCTGCCCGGTGAATTGGCGAAACACGCGGTAAGCGAGGGTACCAAAGCCGTCACAAAGTATACCAGCTCGAAATAAGTAATAGATACGGTATCGTCTGGCGCCGCCGTAACTTCGATAAATCGGTTCTTTTCAGAACCACAACGAGGAGGCTACAATCTTTGTTGTATAAACTGAAAAATATAATAAGAAGAATATTACAAAAGAATAGGGATAATGATACGTAACGAGGCAGCCGATTGCTCGGCGCTAAAGGAAACCTTTCGGATCGCTCCGTTCCGACATCAGGAGACCGAAACACCCGTGTGAAAAATACGTACGTTATTTCGATATCCGGAGAAAGTAATGAATGAATAACGATGATAGAGAGGAATGTTAACGCCGGACGACCGAAATGGAGATTTAATACGATGCCTACGAGAAGAGAATATTCTCGTACATTCAATATCCCCAACTAATTACGGAACGAAAAGTAGGGAATACGGATATATGCATTATACATTTATGTAAGTGTGTGTATATATATATATATATATATATATATATATATATATATATATATATATATATATATATATATATATATATATATATATATATATATATATATATATATATATATATATATATATATATATATATATATATATATTTGATGTTGTAATGATGTAAATGAAGGACGACTGTCTCTTTCTGATGTCATTGAGTCAACGTAATAGGTTCTTACTAGTCGCTTCGAATAGTAGGCATTACTCGTCACATAGTCGAACGATAATAGATAATATACCATATTAATCATAGATTAGAGAATATGTTGATAATGTAGGTAAACTTAGATGAGGATAACTATGTCGCATTTATAGGGAGGATTGGCTAGCATTGAGATTAACGAAAATTGCCGTTCGAATTGTGGTTCTGAAAAGAACCGATTTCGACGTAATGTCGACCGAAGTATAGCGAGCTAACGTTTAGGCACGTTCTCCACGTATGCGACGGGCGAGCTGTATGTCCTTGGGCATGATCGTAACCCTTTTGGCGTGAATGGCGCAAAGATTAGTATCTTCGAACAGACCGACAAGATAAGCTTCACTAGCCTCCTGTAAAGCCATTACGGCCGAACTTTGGAAGCGAAGATCGGTCTTGAAATCTTGAGCGATCTCTCGAACTAAACGTTGAAAAGGTAATTTACGTATCAATAGTTCGGTGCTCTTTTGATAACGCCTAATTTCACGAAGAGCTACGGTGCCGGGACGATAACGGTGAGGCTTCTTCACTCCGCCTGTAGCCGGAGCGCTCTTTCTCGCCGCCTTGGTCGCCAATTGTTTGCGGGGAGCTTTACCACCAGTTGATTTTCTAGCCGTCTGCTTCGTACGTGCCATTGCGATTGATGGATGGTCGAAAGAAGAGAGTTTCGTCAAAATACTACGGACGTAGGTAGGATGATCGTCGAAGGTTAAATGAAATCTTGCCACGACTGTTCCCTTTTTATCAATTCTATGACTATATCTGAACCGTGGCGCGCGCGCTATTGGCGGAGACTACCGTTCTTTGGGCGGAGCCTGTTGGAATCTATAAATATATGAAGCGGCTGAGCAGAGGTATTCATTCGATCGACGATTCTCAATCTAAACGTACGTTAGACGCTATTCGTATACAACATGACTGGAAGAGGCAAAGGAGGTAAGGGGTTGGGAAAAGGAGGCGCCAAGCGTCACCGAAAAGTACTTCGAGACAATATCCAGGGCATCACCAAACCCGCTATCAGAAGATTGGCGAGACGCGGTGGAGTAAAACGTATTTCCGGGCTCATCTACGAGGAAACGCGAGGCGTACTGAAAGTTTTCCTCGAAAACGTGATCAGAGATGCAGTCACTTATACGGAGCACGCTAAAAGGAAAACCGTAACTGCGATGGACGTCGTTTACGCCCTGAAGCGTCAAGGTAGAACCCTATACGGTTTTGGCGGTTAATAAATATCGCCGCGACTAGCAATTTTACACCAACTAACGCTATCGACATCGGTCCTTTTCAGGACCACAATTCTTGCATCTGGTTGTATAGTCTCTTTATCACCTGTAGAAATAGATAGATAGATAGTAGGCATATCTCATCACGCAGAGATAATATTTCGATATTAAATATGAAACAAGTTCACCCCGTATGAGGACAAAAAAACCCAGTTGCCTATTCGTATGTATTATAGCAGAAATGCCCATTCACACATGGAAACTTGATTATGAATTAAAGAATGAATAATTTTTAATTATTAAGTGAAAGAATATCAGTATTCGGGAGGATAACAAGGATGTTTGAGAGATGAAGAACGATTCCGGGTAGCAAGCCGTTATATGAACGCATTGCGGATGAATAATAAAGCTCTGTTAACTTATTGAAGAAAAAACTTAGCCCAGTTTTGAGGAATTCATATGTCGTTCGCCGATCGATTAGGGAAGTCTATCCGTTTACGGAGAGCATGTGCATCGACATATCATTGAATTGAACTTAATCCACTTCTCTTATTTACCCGATGCGGACAGTAGGTTGACCGTGTTAGAGCGCAAGATTGCGGTAACCGTAAAAAATGTCGTAGATGGAAGGGATGTTGGTCAAAATAACTTTCTATCGTTAATTCAAATGCATTATACACATCGAAATATGAGAGGCAGGATAATTGATAAAACAGAAATTTCAATTCAGGATTAGATACTTCGAAAGGAGAGTTGACATAAGCGAACTACGATATAATTGTAATGTTCGATTATGGTATAGCTCATCGGATACAACAATTGCAAAAGATATTTTGTGGCCCTGAAAAGGGCCGTTATACACGTACGTCTGTCCGACTGACAAATAACGTAGGTATTTATGATTTCTTTTCGGTCTTCTTGGGTAAGAGTACGGCCTGTATATTGGGAAGGACACCACCTGAGCGATAGTTACGCCGGACAGCAGCTTGTTCAACTCCTCGTCGTTTCTGATAGCTAATTGCAAATGACGAGGTATGATTCTCGTTTTCTTGTTATCGCGAGCTGCATTTCCAGCGAGTTCAAGAACTTCCGCGGCCAGGTACTCCATGACGGCCGCCAGATACACTGGAGCTCCGGCACCGACGCGCTCGGCGTAATTTCCTTTACGCAAAAGTCGATGAATACGTCCAACGGGAAATTGTAATCCCGCTCTACTGGAACGGGACTTGGATTTGCCCTTGACTTTTCCACCTTTTCCTCTGCCGGACATTTTGTAAGTTCGTTGAATTGATAAAACGGAAAGAGAAGCTCGTTCGACGGACGAAGTAATAATGCCCGTTACCAGTTCCAGCACGGTATATATAGCTTTTGTTCATCCGCCAACCGCGATCGTCTCGGGTTTACCGGGGAGGCGTGGCTAAGTTTATATCTCGATGAACGCGCGTTTCGATTTGGCGTAATGGATCAAATCAGTTCGAAATAAGTGTTCGTATCGTTGATCAAACAATCAATTCAGCTACTAATAATAAACAAGAAAATTTGAAATGTTAAATGAAGAAAGTATAATCGTTATGGACATTATTATCGGATACGGATATTAAAAAATGGCAACGACGCTACGCGCTATCACGTCTATGTAAATTTCATGGATATGGTAATAAGTACATAAGTATCTATATTTTTATCTTTTGTTAATTTGCATAGAAACAAGGTTTATAATTAGGATGTCGCGTAACGTTATCGTAAATGTAAATGCTGCTGAGATGTACTGAATATTTATTTATGAGGTCCGGAATTAACTTCCTTATGCATCTCCGTCGTCGATTTGTACCGCTGTTCTACATATTACTATATTGTCCCCATTGCCCTTCTAGGGATAATTGTCAAGAGCAAGGGGACGGCACTTTCTGCATGGCTGATAAGGTTCACACAGCGTCCGGCAGATCTTGCCGACGCATCGTATTGATATGTTAGTCTGTGATTAATATAAATGATATCGAGAGATGGAGTAATGATGACCTGGAATAGCGCTGGGACAGAAATAACAACCGTGAGATTTGTAACTATTATCGTATAAGCTAATAGCCGAGGGCGCAACGGAGTACGGCGTTCAGTTCAGAAATATAATATTCGCGTCGCTTTCCGGGATGAGAAGGAAATATCGTACAGCAACCTCGGACTTTTATCGCGCCATCTCTAGTCGGGAAGCTGTTCAGTATCGACGTCCTGGATACCGAAATCGGTAATTTCGTATCGGTACATCGCAGATTTCTGAATTGAAAACCTCGGATGAAGAACGCCATCTGTAGTCGAGAAGCCGTGTCGGCGTCGACATCGTAGTGTGGTAAGACTACGGTGAAGTCGAACGAGTTCGAAGACAGGACGAGGTAGGGAGTATCGGGCTTTATAACTATTCGACTGCTGTTTTCAGTTCAGAAATGAACTCTTTTCTCGTTAACTTTACGAGCTTTCGAAGCGGAAATTTCCACCGTTTGTAGACACATTTCTGTTGGTGCTCTCCTATTTCATTGCTAGATGAAACCTTATCGCATCCGAAATTGGGACATGGCAACAACTCGATCAGATTGAAGTAATGTTCGCAGATCGCGGAGAGCATAGATTGATGTATGCCCAAGCCGCATTTTGGGCAATAGCCCGTAGCGGCTGAAGGTATACAGTAGGAGCACACTAAGTGTCCCAGAAAGCATTGACGCATCGACGGACACATGCATAGTTGGCACCGTTGGCAAGTAATCTCAAGGATTACGGATTTCGTTAGTACGATCATCTTGACTGACTGAGGTAGAAATGGACAGGAGCACAGGTAGCGAGAGTATTTAAACCCGGTAGATGGCCTACTGCGCCGATGTCATTGGAGCGCTGCAAAAGCGCGTGATATTAGCGCGCGCCATCTATACCTCGTTGGCAGTATCGATTCGTGAACTGAGTCACAATAATCTCTCAGTGTTTCATTGGAATAACAGAAATTCCCTTATCTGTTGCTTGAACAGAACATCTTAAAATAGAGAAGCAGGTAGAATATCTTGCTCTATTTGTACATAGTAGAGATATATATATATATATATATATATATATATATATATATATATATATATATATATATATATATATATATATATATATATATATATATATATATATATATATATATATATATATATATATATATATATATATATATATATATATATATATATATATATATATATATATATATATATATATATATATATATATATATATATATATATATATATATATATATATATATATATATATATATATATATATATATATATATATATATATATATATATATATATATATATATATATATATATATATATATATATATATATATATATATATATATATATATATATATATATATATATATATATATATATATATATATATATATATATATATATATATATATATATATATATATATATATATATATATATATATATATATATATATATATATATATATATATATATATATATATATATATATATATATATATATATATATATATATATATATATATATATATATATATATATATATATATATATATATATATATATATATATATATATATATATATATATATATATATATATATATATATATATATATATATATATATATATATATATATATATATATATATATATATATATATATATATATATATATATATATATATATATATATATATATATATATATATATATATATATATATATATATATATATATATATATATATATATATATATATATATATATATATATATATATATATATATATATATATATATATATATATATATATATATATATATATATATATATATATATATATATATATATATATATATATATATATATATATATATATATATATATATATATATATATATATATATATATATATATATATATATATATATATATATATATATATATATATATATATATATATATATATATATATATATATATATATATATATATATATATATATATATATATATATATATATATATATATATATATATATATATATATATATATATATATATATATATATATATATATATATATATATATATATATATATATATATATATATATATATATATATATATATATATATATATATATATATATATATATATATATATATATATATATATATATATATATATATATATATATATATATATATATATATATATATATATATATATATATATATATATATATATATATATATATATATATATATATATATATATATATATATATATATATATATATATATATATATATATATATATATATATATATATATATATATATATATATATATATATATATATATATATATATATATATATATATATATATATATATATATATATATATATATATATATATATATATATATATATATATATATATATATATATATATATATATATATATATATATATATATATATATATATATATATATATATATATATATATATATATATATATATATATATATATATATATATATATATATATATATATATATATATATATATATATATATATATATATATATATATATATATATATATATATATATATATATATAGTAGATATTTTTCCTTTGTTAAAGAACATACTATATAGGAGCCTATCTAAATATTGGAATATCGATCAATAAAGGTTGTTCGGAATCAACACTTAATTCATAGCCTTTCTTTCGGAACACTGCGTTAGTTCCTCAAGGCATACTGTCAAATATTCCGAATCCTACACATAATAATTTCTAAAGCTAGAAGTCCTAGCTATTCTTGCTATCGAACAATAACACTATATAAATCTGCTAGATTTATATAGTCTAAACATTGGCTATCGAGAGATATTATAAAATGCGAATTATATTACTAATAATACATTTATGAATCTTGGTTAAAGGAATCGACATATAGAGCCAGAGCCTTGCCGTACCCTAATACTCCTTTCTACGATGAACCTTTGGAAGCGTAACACACATCAACGGTCTCTCGCTGTCCTAAAAAAGGATAGTAGGCTATCACGTCATTGGATTTACAATAGCTAGAATTGGAGGCCCTGAGAAGGGCCGGTTCGAATTAATGTGGCGAAAGGATTCGTTCATTATTACTTCTTCTTTTTCGGGGAGGCGGGTTTCTTCGCTTTCGAAGATGCCGCAACGACCTTAACAGTTTTCGGTTTGGGGGCTTTCGGTTTTTTCGTCGGCGATTTGGCGGTCTTTTTTACCTTAGACGGAGACTTGGCTACCTTCGGTTTTTTTTCTGCGGCCGCTTTCTTTGCCTTGGTCGCGCTAGCGACTTTCGGTTTCTCAGTAGTTGCCGTTTTGGCGGCTACCGACTTCCTCTTCTTGTCTCCTGCGGCTTTCCTCGGCTTGACCGTTTTCGTTTTACTTTGACCGGGGGCGCCGCTCGCCGCTAACTTGAAAGATCCCGACGCGCCCTTTCCTTTAGTGCGTACCAACGATCCGGACTGTACCGCCGAATTGAGATACTTTTTGATGAACGGAGCAAACTTGACGGGATCGACCTTGTAGTTAGTAGCGATGTATTTCTTGATGGCCTGCAGCGACGAACCGCTCCTTTCTTTCAATCCCTTAATGGCGTTATTCACCATGTCGGAGGTCGGCGGATGGGTCGGTTTAGCGTGCTTGCTGGCTTTCTTATCGGTGCCCCCTTTCTTGGCCTTGGTAGCGGGCGATGCCGACGGCTGTATCTCTACTTCGGACATATTCGCTTGATGGTAGTAAAAATATAACGACGATTGTTAACGATATAGATAATATGAGATCACTTATAACGAGGCTGACGCGTCGCACGTTAGAATTCGGAATACGAAACGATACGCGAATGGCGAGGCGGCCGACCGTTCGGTCTCGTTTAGCGAAGCGATCATACTGATTCACCGGTGGAACTCTAGTTTTAATTAAGGAGGTTGAATGTTTCTACCCTACGAACATAGAGTCCAGACGTCCGTCTTTCGATTACGAGCGGCAAGCAGCTTCGGGGAGCAAGCGCTAGGCCCAGACGACGTCGACCGCAATCGAACCTCGCGTCGAGCTCGACGTTTGCCAAGATAAGGTCGTATTTAACTGAGTAGAACGGTGGCGTTGCATTACGCGTATTGCCCGACGCCCGTAATAAACGTCGACCTTTCGATAGGAGAGCAACGGGACGTGGAAAAATTATAACTTATAGAGAAACGCAAGTTTCTATTGAGCGACTCCGTAGAACGTACGCGACAAGAAGAATTTGGGATGAACGAGGCAAATTACCGTGTCATCTTAGCCGTGTAACCTGAATGGCGAACGTTTCGATCGACGGAAGCGAATTCGAATACGATCTAAAACAACGGACGAAATATCGGCAAGCGATGGGTAAGAGCGAGGGGGTTTACGTCGCCCCGAAGATCTCAGGCCGCCTGGAGGATACGGCGTCGCTCTCGCTGTATCTGATACATCGTCCCTGTGGACGATTCATGACGATTTTAGTTTGACGTATACGCAATGTATTCAAGAACTAGACGAGAACGGACATTCGAGACGGTTGCGATATGAAAATGCGTATAAAATACCGTCCGATATCGGCGAATTCTGAAGGCGGCGACGAATGCCCTTATCTCGGACGTTTATCGTGTTATGTTGAAGGTAGAGGTCCTTCATTTCAACGAAACAATTTTTCATCGATATCGGCCTGTCGAGCGAAGTCGCGCTGAGATCCGCTCGAAGGGGCGTGGCCTACGCGCGTGTTCCATATTGTCATAAATATGCGGCGAAAAGCGGTGAACGCTCATTCTGCAACGATAGATTAACGAAGCACCATGCCACCGAAGACTAGTGGAAAGGCAGCGAAAAAAGCGGGCAAGGCCCAAAAGAATATTTCCAAGAGCGACAAGAAAAAGAAGCGTAAGAGGAAGGAGAGTTACGCTATCTACATCTACAAAGTATTGAAACAAGTACATCCCGATACTGGTATATCGAGCAAGGCCATGAGTATCATGAACAGCTTCGTCAACGACATCTTCGAAAGAATCGCCGCCGAAGCTAGTCGTTTGGCTCATTATAACAAGCGGTCGACGATTACCAGTAGAGAGATCCAGACGGCCGTACGTCTCTTGCTGCCCGGTGAATTGGCGAAACACGCGGTAAGCGAGGGTACCAAAGCCGTCACAAAGTATACCAGCTCGAAATAAGTAATAGATACGGTATCGTCTGGCGCCGCCGTAACTTCGATAAATCGGTTCTTTTCAGAACCACAACGAGGAGGCTACAATCTTTGTTGTATAAACTGAAAAATATAATAAGAAGAATATTACAAAAGAATAGGGATAATGATACGTAACGAGGCAGCCGATTGCTCGGCGCTAAAGGAAACCTTTCGGATCGCTCCGTTCCGACATCAGGAGACCGAAACACCCGTGTGAAAAATACGTACGTTATTTCGATATCCGGAGAAAGTAATGAATGAATAACGATGATAGAGAGGAATGTTAACGCCGGACGACCGAAATGGAGATTTAATACGATGCCTACGAGAAGAGAATATTCTCGTACATTCAATATCCCCAACTAATTACGGAACGAAAAGTAGGGAATACGGATATATGCATTATACATTTATGTAAGTGTGTGTATATATATATATATATATATATATATATATATATATATATATATATATATATATATATATATATATATATATATATATATATATATATATATATATATATATATATATATATATATATATATATATATATATATATATATATATATTATATATATATATATATATATATATATATGTTGTAATGATGTAAATGAAGGACGACTGTCTCTTTCTGATGTCATTGAGTCAACGTAATAGGTTCTTACTAGTCGCTTCGAATAGTAGGCATTACTCGTCACATAGTCGAACGATAATAGATAATATACCATATTAATCATAGATTAGAGAATATGTTGATAATGTAGGTAAACTTAGATGAGGATAACTATGTCGCATTTATAGGGAGGATTGGCTAGCATTGAGATTAACGAAAATTGCCGTTCGAATTGTGGTTCTGAAAAGAACCGATTTCGACGTAATGTCGACCGAAGTATAGCGAGCTAACGTTTAGGCACGTTCTCCACGTATGCGACGGGCGAGCTGTATGTCCTTGGGCATGATCGTAACCCTTTTGGCGTGAATGGCGCAAAGATTAGTATCTTCGAACAGACCGACAAGATAAGCTTCACTAGCCTCCTGTAAAGCCATTACGGCCGAACTTTGGAAGCGAAGATCGGTCTTGAAATCTTGAGCGATCTCTCGAACTAAACGTTGAAAAGGTAATTTACGTATCAATAGTTCGGTGCTCTTTTGATAACGCCTAATTTCACGAAGAGCTACGGTGCCGGGACGATAACGGTGAGGCTTCTTCACTCCGCCTGTAGCCGGAGCGCTCTTTCTCGCCGCCTTGGTCGCCAATTGTTTGCGGGGAGCTTTACCACCAGTTGATTTTCTAGCCGTCTGCTTCGTACGTGCCATTGCGATTGATGGATGGTCGAAAGAAGAGAGTTTCGTCAAAATACTACGGACGTAGGTAGGATGATCGTCGAAGGTTAAATGAAATCTTGCCACGACTGTTCCCTTTTTATCAATTCTATGACTATATCTGAACCGTGGCGCGCGCGCTATTGGCGGAGACTACCGTTCTTTGGGCGGAGCCTGTTGGAATCTATAAATATATGAAGCGGCTGAGCAGAGGTATTCATTCGATCGACGATTCTCAATCTAAACGTACGTTAGACGCTATTCGTATACAACATGACTGGAAGAGGCAAAGGAGGTAAGGGGTTGGGAAAAGGAGGCGCCAAGCGTCACCGAAAAGTACTTCGAGACAATATCCAGGGCATCACCAAACCCGCTATCAGAAGATTGGCGAGACGCGGTGGAGTAAAACGTATTTCCGGGCTCATCTACGAGGAAACGCGAGGCGTACTGAAAGTTTTCCTCGAAAACGTGATCAGAGATGCAGTCACTTATACGGAGCACGCTAAAAGGAAAACCGTAACTGCGATGGACGTCGTTTACGCCCTGAAGCGTCAAGGTAGAACCCTATACGGTTTTGGCGGTTAATAAATATCGCCGCGACTAGCAATTTTACACCAACTAACGCTATCGACATCGGTCCTTTTCAGGACCACAATTCTTGCATCTGGTTGTATAGTCTCTTTATCACCTGTAGAAATAGATAGATAGATAGTAGGCATATCTCATCACGCAGAGATAATATTTCGATATTAAATATGAAACAAGTTCACCCCGTATGAGGACAAAAAAACCCAGTTGCCTATTCGTATGTATTATAGCAGAAATGCCCATTCACACATGGAAACTTGATTATGAATTAAAGAATGAATAATTTTTAATTATTAAGTGAAAGAATATCAGTATTCGGGAGGATAACAAGGATGTTTGAGAGATGAAGAACGATTCCGGGTAGCAAGCCGTTATATGAACGCATTGCGGATGAATAATAAAGCTCTGTTAACTTATTGAAGAAAAAACTTAGCCCAGTTTTGAGGAATTCATATGTCGTTCGCCGATCGATTAGGGAAGTCTATCCGTTTACGGAGAGCATGTGCATCGACATATCATTGAATTGAACTTAATCCACTTCTCTTATTTACCCGATGCGGACAGTAGGTTGACCGTGTTAGAGCGCAAGATTGCGGTAACCGTAAAAAATGTCGTAGATGGAAGGGATGTTGGTCAAAATAACTTTCTATCGTTAATTCAAATGCATTATACACATCGAAATATGAGAGGCAGGATAATTGATAAAACAGAAATTTCAATTCAGGATTAGATACTTCGAAAGGAGAGTTGACATAAGCGAACTACGATATAATTGTAATGTTCGATTATGGTATAGCTCATCGGATACAACAATTGCAAAAGATATTTTGTGGCCCTGAAAAGGGCCGTTATACACGTACGTCTGTCCGACTGACAAATAACGTAGGTATTTATGATTTCTTTTCGGTCTTCTTGGGTAAGAGTACGGCCTGTATATTGGGAAGGACACCACCTTGAGCGATAGTTACGCCGGACAGCAGCTTGTTCAACTCCTCGTCGTTTCTGATAGCTAATTGCAAATGACGAGGTATGATTCTCGTTTTCTTGTTATCGCGAGCTGCATTTCCAGCGAGTTCAAGAACTTCCGCGGCCAGGTACTCCATGACGGCCGCCAGATACACTGGAGCTCCGGCACCGACGCGCTCGGCGTAATTTCCTTTACGCAAAAGTCGATGAATACGTCCAACGGGAAATTGTAATCCCGCTCTACTGGAACGGGACTTGGATTTGCCCTTGACTTTTCCACCTTTTCCTCTGCCGGACATTTTGTAAGTTCGTTGAATTGATAAAACGGAAAGAGAAGTCGTTCGACGGACGAAGTAATAATGCCCGTTACCAGTTCCAGCACGGTATATATAGCTTTTGTTCATCCGCCAACCGCGATCGTCTCGGGTTTACCGGGGAGGCGTGGCTAAGTTTATATCTCGATGAACGCGCGTTTCGATTTGGCGTAATGGATCAAATCAGTTCGAAATAAGTGTTCGTATCGTTGATCAAACAATCAATTCAGCTACTAATAATAAACAAGAAAATTTGAAATGTTAAATGAAGAAAGTATAATCGTTATGGACATTATTATCGGATACGGATATTAAAAAATGGCAACGACGCTACGCGCTATCACGTCTATGTAAATTTCATGGATATGGTAATAAGTACATAAGTATCTATATTTTTATCTTTTGTTAATTTGCATAGAAACAAGGTTTATAATTAGGATGTCGCGTAACGTTATCGTAAATGTAAATGCTGCTGAGATGTACTGAATATTTATTTATGAGGTCCGGAATTAACTTCCTTATGCATCTCCGTCGTCGATTTGTACCGCTGTTCTACATATTACTATATTGTCCCCATTGCCCTTCTAGGGATAATTGTCAAGAGCAAGGGGACGGCACTTTCTGCATGGCTGATAAGGTTCACACAGCGTCCGGCAGATCTTGCCGACGCATCGTATTGATATGTTAGTCTGTGATTAATATAAATGATATCGAGAGATGGAGTAATGATGACCTGGAATAGCGCTGGGACAGAAATAACAACCGTGAGATTTGTAACTATTATCGTATAAGCTAATAGCCGAGGGCGCAACGGAGTACGGCGTTCAGTTCAGAAATATAATATTCGCGTCGCTTTCCGGGATGAGAAGGAAATATCGTACAGCAACCTCGGACTTTTATCGCGCCATCTCTAGTCGGGAAGCTGTTCAGTATCGACGTCCTGGATACCGAAATCGGTAATTTCGTATCGGTACATCGCAGATTTCTGAATTGAAAACCTCGGATGAAGAACGCCATCTGGTCGAGAAGCCGTGTCGGCGTCGACATCGTAGTGTGGTAAGACTACGGTGAAGTCGAACGAGTTCGAAGACAGGACGAGGTAGGGAGTATCGGGCTTTATAACTATTCGACTGCTGTTTTCAGTTCAGAAATGAACTCTTTTCTCGTTAACTTTACGAGCTTTCGAAGCGGAAATTTCCACCGTTTGTAGACACATTTCTGTTGGTGCTCTCCTATTTCATTGCTAGATGAAACCTTATCGCATCCGAAATTGGGACATGGCAACAACTCGATCAGATTGAAGTAATGTTCGCAGATCGCGGAGAGCATAGATTGATGTATGCCCAAGCCGCATTTTGGGCAATAGCCCGTAGCGGCTGAAGGTATACAGTAGGAGCACACTAAGTGTCCCAGAAAGCATTGACGCATCGACGGACACATGCATAGTTGGCACCGTTGGCAAGTAATCTCAAGGATTACGGATTTCGTTAGTACGATCATCTTGACTGACTGAGGTAGAAATGGACAGGAGCACAGGTAGCGAGAGTATTTAAACCCGGTAGATGGCCTACTGCGCCGATGTCATTGGAGCGCTGCAAAAGCGCGTGATATTAGCGCGCGCCATCTATACCTCGTTGGCAGTATCGATTCGTGAACTGAGTCACAATAATCTCTCAGTGTTTCATTGGAATAACAGAAATTCCCTTATCTGTTGCTTGAACAGAACATCTTAAAATAGAGAAGCAGGTAGAATATCTTGCTCTATTTGTACATAGTAGAGATATATATATATATATATATATATATATATATATATATATATATATATATATATATATATATATATATATATATATATATATATATATATATATATATATATATATATATATATATATATATATATATATATATATATATATATATATATATATATATATATATATATATATATATATATATATATATATATATATATATATATATATATATATATATATATATATATATATATATATATATATATATATATATATATATATATATATATATATATATATATATATATATATATATATATATATATATATATATATATATATATATATATATATATATATATATATATATATATATATATATATATATATATATATATATATATATATATATATATATATATATATATATATATATATATATATATATATATATATATATATATATATATATATATATATATATATATATATATATATATATATATATATATATATATATATATATATATATATATATATATATATATATATATATATATATATATATATATATATATATATATATATATATATATATATATATATATATATATATATATATATATATATATATATATATATATATATATATATATATATATATATATATATATATATATATATATATATATATATATATATATATATATATATATATATATATATATATATATATATATATATATATATATATATATATATATATATATATATATATATATATATATATATATATATATATATATATATATATATATATATATATATATATATATATATATATATATATATATATATATATATATATATATATATATATATATATATATATATATATATATATATATATATATATATATATATATATATATATATATATATATATATATATATATATATATATATATATATATATATATATATATATATATATATATATATATATATATATATATATATATATATATATATATATATATATATATATATATATATATATATATATATATATATATATATATATATATATATATATATATATATATATATATATATATATATATATATATATATATATATATATATATATATATATATATATATATATATATATATATATATATATATATATATATATATATATATATATATATATATATATATATATATATATATATATATATATATATATATATATATATATATATATATATATATATATATATATATATATATATATATATATATATATATATATATATATATATATATATATATATATATATATATATATATATATATATATATATATATATATATATATATATATATATATATATATATATATATATATATATATATATATATATATATATATATATATATATATATATATATATATATATATATATATATATATATATATATATATATATATATATATATATATATATATATATATATATATATATATATATATATATATATATATATATATATATATATATATATATATATATATATATATATATATATATATATATATATATATATATATATATATATATATATATATATATAAATAGTAGATATTTTTCCTTTGTTAAAGAACATACTATATAGGAGCCTATCTAAATATTGGAATATCGATCAATAAAGGTTGTTCGGAATCAACACTTAATTCATAGCCTTTCTTTCGGAACACTGCGTTAGTTCCTCAAGGCATACTGTCAAATATTCCGAATCCTACACATAATAATTTCTAAAGCTAGAAGTCCTAGCTATTCTTGCTATCGAACAATAACACTATATAAATCTGCTAGATTTATATAGTCTAAACATTGGCTATCGAGAGATATTATAAAATGCGAATTATATTACTAATAATACATTTATGAATCTTGGTTAAAGGAATCGACATATAGAGCCAGAGCCTTGCCGTACCCTAATACTCCTTTCTACGATGAACCTTTGGAAGCGTAACACACATCAACGGTCTCTCGCTGTCCTAAAAAAAGGATAGTAGGCTATCACGTCATTGGATTTACAATAGCTAGAATTGGAGGCCCTGAGAAGGGCCGGTTCGAATTAATGTGGCGAAAGGATTCGTTCATTATTACTTCTTCTTTTTCGGGGAGGCGGGTTTCTTCGCTTTCGAAGATGCCGCAACGACCTTAACAGTTTTCGGTTTGGGGGCTTTCGGTTTTTTCGTCGGCGATTTGGCGGTCTTTTTACCTTAGACGGAGACTTGGCTACCTTCGGTTTTTTTTCTGCGGCCGCTTTCTTTGCCTTGGTCGCGCTAGCGACTTTCGGTTTCTCAGTAGTTGCCGTTTTGGCGGCTACCGACTTCCTCTTCTTGTCTCCTGCGGCTTTCCTCGGCTTGACCGTTTTCGTTTTACTTTGACCGGGGGCGCCGCTCGCCGCTAACTTGAAAGATCCCGACGCGCCCTTTCCTTTAGTGCGTACCAACGATCCGGACTGTACCGCCGAATTGAGATACTTTTTGATGAACGGAGCAAACTTGACGGGATCGACCTTGTAGTTAGTAGCGATGTATTTCTTGATGGCCTGCAGCGACGAACCGCTCCTTTCTTTCAATCCCTTAATGGCGTTATTCACCATGTCGGAGGTCGGCGGATGGGTCGGTTTAGCGTGCTTGCTGGCTTTCTTATCGGTGCCCCCTTTCTTGGCCTTGGTAGCGGGCGATGCCGACGGCTGTATCTCTACTTCGGACATATTCGCTTGATGGTAGTAAAAATATAACGACGATTGTTAACGATATAGATAATATGAGATCACTTATAACGAGGCTGACGCGTCGCACGTTAGAATTCGGAATACGAAACGATACGCGAATGGCGAGGCGGCCGACCGTTCGGTCTCGTTTAGCGAAGCGATCATACTGATTCACCGGTGGAACTCTAGTTTTAATTAAGGAGGTTGAATGTTTCTACCCTACGAACATAGAGTCCAGACGTCCGTCTTTCGATTACGAGCGGCAAGCAGCTTCGGGGAGCAAGCGCTAGGCCCAGACGACGTCGACCGCAATCGAACCTCGCGTCGAGCTCGACGTTTGCCAAGATAAGGTCGTATTTAACTGAGTAGAACGGTGGCGTTGCATTACGCGTATTGCCCGACGCCCGTAATAAACGTCGACCTTTCGATAGGAGAGCAACGGGACGTGGAAAAATTATAACTTATAGAGAAACGCAAGTTTCTATTGAGCGACTCCGTAGAACGTACGCGACAAGAAGAATTTGGGATGAACGAGGCAAATTACCGTGTCATCTTAGCCGTGTAACCTGAATGGCGAACGTTTCGATCGACGGAAGCGAATTCGAATACGATCTAAAACAACGGACGAAATATCGGCAAGCGATGGGTAAGAGCGAGGGGTTTACGTCGCCCCGAAGATCTCAGGCCGCCTGGAGGATACGGCGTCGCTCTCGCTGTATCTGATACATCGTCCCTGTGGACGATTCATGACGATTTTAGTTTGACGTATACGCAATGTATTCAAGAACTAGACGAGAACGGACATTCGAGACGGTTGCGATATGAAAATGCGTATAAAATACCGTCCGATATCGGCGAATTCTGAAGGCGGCGACGAATGCCCTTATCTCGGACGTTTATCGTGTTATGTTGAAGGTAGAGGTCCTTCATTTCAACGAAACAATTTTTCATCGATATCGGCCTGTCGAGCGAAGTCGCGCTGAGATCCGCTCGAAGGGGCGTGGCCTACGCGCGTGTTCCATATTGTCATAAATATGCGGCGAAAAGCGGTGAACGCTCATTCTGCAACGATAGATTAACGAAGCACCATGCCACCGAAGACTAGTGGAAAGGCAGCGAAAAAAGCGGGCAAGGCCCAAAAGAATATTTCCAAGAGCGACAAGAAAAAGAAGCGTAAGAGGAAGGAGAGTTACGCTATCTACATCTACAAAGTATTGAAACAAGTACATCCCGATACTGGTATATCGAGCAAGGCCATGAGTATCATGAACAGCTTCGTCAACGACATCTTCGAAAGAATCGCCGCCGAAGCTAGTCGTTTGGCTCATTATAACAAGCGGTCGACGATTACCAGTAGAGAGATCCAGACGGCCGTACGTCTCTTGCTGCCCGGTGAATTGGCGAAACACGCGGTAAGCGAGGGTACCAAAGCCGTCACAAAGTATACCAGCTCGAAATAAGTAATAGATACGGTATCGTCTGGCGCCGCCGTAACTTCGATAAATCGGTTCTTTTCAGAACCACAACGAGGAGGCTACAATCTTTGTTGTATAAACTGAAAAATATAATAAGAAGAATATTACAAAAGAATAGGGATAATGATACGTAACGAGGCAGCCGATTGCTCGGCGCTAAAGGAAACCTTTCGGATCGCTCCGTTCCGACATCAGGAGACCGAAACACCCGTGTGAAAAATACGTACGTTATTTCGATATCCGGAGAAAGTAATGAATGAATAACGATGATAGAGAGGAATGTTAACGCCGGACGACCGAAATGGAGATTTAATACGATGCCTACGAGAAGAGAATATTCTCGTACATTCAATATCCCCAACTAATTACGGAACGAAAAGTAGGGAATACGGATATATGCATTATACATTTATGTAAGTGTGTGTATATATATATATATATATATATATATATATATATATATATATATATATATATATATATATATATATATATATATATATATATATATATATATATATATATATATATATATATATATATATATATATATATATATTTGATGTTGTAATGATGTAAATGAAGGACGACTGTCTCTTTCTGATGTCATTGAGTCAACGTAATAGGTTCTTACTAGTCGCTTCGAATAGTAGGCATTACTCGTCACATAGTCGAACGATAATAGATAATATACCATATTAATCATAGATTAGAGAATATGTTGATAATGTAGGTAAACTTAGATGAGGATAACTATGTCGCATTTATAGGGAGGATTGGCTAGCATTGAGATTAACGAAAATTGCCGTTCGAATTGTGGTTCTGAAAAGAACCGATTTCGACGTAATGTCGACCGAAGTATAGCGAGCTAACGTTTAGGCACGTTCTCCACGTATGCGACGGGCGAGCTGTATGTCCTTGGGCATGATCGTAACCCTTTTGGCGTGAATGGCGCAAAGATTAGTATCTTCGAACAGACCGACAAGATAAGCTTCACTAGCCTCCTGTAAAGCCATTACGGCCGAACTTTGGAAGCGAAGATCGGTCTTGAAATCTTGAGCGATCTCTCGAACTAAACGTTGAAAAGGTAATTTACGTATCAATAGTTCGGTGCTCTTTTGATAACGCCTAATTTCACGAAGAGCTACGGTGCCGGGACGATAACGGTGAGGCTTCTTCACTCCGCCTGTAGCCGGAGCGCTCTTTCTCGCCGCCTTGGTCGCCAATTGTTTGCGGGGAGCTTTACCACCAGTTGATTTTCTAGCCGTCTGCTTCGTACGTGCCATTGCGATTGATGGATGGTCGAAAGAAGAGAGTTTCGTCAAAATACTACGGACGTAGGTAGGATGATCGTCGAAGGTTAAATGAAATCTTGCCACGACTGTTCCCTTTTTATCAATTCTATGACTATATCTGAACCGTGGCGCGCGCGCTATTGGCGGAGACTACCGTTCTTTGGGCGGAGCCTGTTGGAATCTATAAATATATGAAGCGGCTGAGCAGAGGTATTCATTCGATCGACGATTCTCAATCTAAACGTACGTTAGACGCTATTCGTATACAACATGACTGGAAGAGGCAAAGGAGGTAAGGGGTTGGGAAAAGGAGGCGCCAAGCGTCACCGAAAAGTACTTCGAGACAATATCCAGGGCATCACCAAACCCGCTATCAGAAGATTGGCGAGACGCGGTGGAGTAAAACGTATTTCCGGGCTCATCTACGAGGAAACGCGAGGCGTACTGAAAGTTTTCCTCGAAAACGTGATCAGAGATGCAGTCACTTATACGGAGCACGCTAAAAGGAAAACCGTAACTGCGATGGACGTCGTTTACGCCCTGAAGCGTCAAGGTAGAACCCTATACGGTTTTGGCGGTTAATAAATATCGCCGCGACTAGCAATTTTACACCAACTAACGCTATCGACATCGGTCCTTTTCAGGACCACAATTCTTGCATCTGGTTGTATAGTCTCTTTATCACCTGTAGAAATAGATAGATAGATAGTAGGCATATCTCATCACGCAGAGATAATATTTCGATATTAAATATGAAACAAGTTCACCCCGTATGAGGACAAAAAAACCCAGTTGCCTATTCGTATGTATTATAGCAGAAATGCCCATTCACACATGGAAACTTGATTATGAATTAAAGAATGAATAATTTTTAATTATTAAGTGAAAGAATATCAGTATTCGGGAGGATAACAAGGATGTTTGAGAGATGAAGAACGATTCCGGGTAGCAAGCCGTTATATGAACGCATTGCGGATGAATAATAAAGCTCTGTTAACTTATTGAAGAAAAAACTTAGCCCAGTTTTGAGGAATTCATATGTCGTTCGCCGATCGATTAGGGAAGTCTATCCGTTTACGGAGAGCATGTGCATCGACATATCATTGAATTGAACTTAATCCACTTCTCTTATTTACCCGATGCGGACAGTAGGTTGACCGTGTTAGAGCGCAAGATTGCGGTAACCGTAAAAAATGTCGTAGATGGAAGGGATGTTGGTCAAAAAACTTTCTATCGTTAATTCAAATGCATTATACACATCGAAATATGAGAGGCAGGATAATTGATAAAACAGAAATTTCAATTCAGGATTAGATACTTCGAAAGGAGAGTTGACATAAGCGAACTACGATATAATTGTAATGTTCGATTATGGTATAGCTCATCGGATACAACAATTGCAAAAGATATTTTGTGGCCCTGAAAAGGGCCGTTATACACGTACGTCTGTCCGACTGACAAATAACGTAGGTATTTATGATTTCTTTTCGGTCTTCTTGGGTAAGAGTACGGCCTGTATATTGGGAAGGACACCACCTTGAGCGATAGTTACGCCGGACAGCAGCTTGTTCAACTCCTCGTCGTTTCTGATAGCTAATTGCAAATGACGAGGTATGATTCTCGTTTTCTTGTTATCGCGAGCTGCATTTCCAGCGAGTTCAAGAACTTCCGCGGCCAGGTACTCCATGACGGCCGCCAGATACACTGGAGCTCCGGCACCGACGCGCTCGGCGTAATTTCCTTTACGCAAAAGTCGATGAATACGTCCAACGGGAAATTGTAATCCCGCTCTACTGGAACGGGACTTGGATTTGCCCTTGACTTTTCCACCTTTTCCTCTGCCGGACATTTTGTAAGTTCGTTGAATTGATAAAACGGAAAGAGAAGCTCGTTCGACGGACGAAGTAATAATGCCCGTTACCAGTTCCAGCACGGTATATATAGCTTTTGTTCATCCGCCAACCGCGATCGTCTCGGGTTTACCGGGGAGGCGTGGCTAAGTTTATATCTCGATGAACGCGCGTTTCGATTTGGCGTAATGGATCAAATCAGTTCGAAATAAGTGTTCGTATCGTTGATCAAACAATCAATTCAGCTACTAATAATAAACAAGAAAATTTGAAATGTTAAATGAAGAAAGTATAATCGTTATGGACATTATTATCGGATACGGATATTAAAAAATGGCAACGACGCTACGCGCTATCACGTCTATGTA
Source organism: Henosepilachna vigintioctopunctata (assembly GCA_030704895.1). NCBI lineage: Eukaryota > Metazoa > Arthropoda > Insecta > Coleoptera > Coccinellidae > Henosepilachna > Henosepilachna vigintioctopunctata. The sequence goes on along the minus strand of JARQZJ010000046.1, from coordinate 1,144,426 downwards.
AATTTCATGGATATGGTAATAAGTACATAAGTATCTATATTTTTATCTTTTGTTAATTTGCATAGAAACAAGGTTTATAATTAGGATGTCGCGTAACGTTATCGTAAATGTAAATGCTGCTGAGATGTACTGAATATTTATTTATGAGGTCCGGAATTAACTTCCTTATGCATCTCCGTCGTCGATTTGTACCGCTGTTCTACATATTACTATATTGTCCCCATTGCCCTTCTAGGGATAATTGTCAAGAGCAAGGGGACGGCACTTTCTGCATGGCTGATAAGGTTCACACAGCGTCCGGCAGATCTTGCCGACGCATCGTATTGATATGTTAGTCTGTGATTAATATAAATGATATCGAGAGATGGAGTAATGATGACCTGGAATAGCGCTGGGACAGAAATAACAACCGTGAGATTTGTAACTATTATCGTATAAGCTAATAGCCGAGGGCGCAACGGAGTACGGCGTTCAGTTCAGAAATATAATATTCGCGTCGCTTTCCGGGATGAGAAGGAAATATCGTACAGCAACCTCGGACTTTTATCGCGCCATCTCTAGTCGGGAAGCTGTTCAGTATCGACGTCCTGGATACCGAAATCGGTAATTTCGTATCGGTACATCGCAGATTTCTGAATTGAAAACCTCGGATGAAGAACGCCATCTGTAGTCGAGAAGCCGTGTCGGCGTCGACATCGTAGTGTGGTAAGACTACGGTGAAGTCGAACGAGTTCGAAGACAGGACGAGGTAGGGAGTATCGGGCTTTATAACTATTCGACTGCTGTTTTCAGTTCAGAAATGAACTCTTTTCTCGTTAACTTTACGAGCTTTCGAAGCGGAAATTTCCACCGTTTGTAGACACATTTCTGTTGGTGCTCTCCTATTTCATTGCTAGATGAAACCTTATCGCATCCGAAATTGGGACATGGCAACAACTCGATCAGATTGAAGTAATGTTCGCAGATCGCGGAGAGCATAGATTGATGTATGCCCAAGCCGCATTTTGGCAATAGCCCGTAGCGGCTGAAGGTATACAGTAGGAGCACACTAAGTGTCCCAGAAAGCATTGACGCATCGACGGACACATGCATAGTTGGCACCGTTGGCAAGTAATCTCAAGGATTACGGATTTCGTTAGTACGATCATCTTGACTGACTGAGGTAGAAATGGACAGGAGCACAGGTAGCGAGAGTATTTAAACCCGGTAGATGGCCTACTGCGCCGATGTCATTGGAGCGCTGCAAAAGCGCGTGATATTAGCGCGCGCCATCTATACCTCGTTGGCAGTATCGATTCGTGAACTGAGTCACAATAATCTCTCAGTGTTTCATTGGAATAACAGAAATTCCCTTATCTGTTGCTTGAACAGAACATCTTAAAATAGAGAAGCAGGTAGAATATCTTGCTCTATTTGTACATAGTAGAGATATATATATATATATATATATATATATATATATATATATATATATATATATATATATATATATATATATATATATATATATATATATATATATATATATATATATATATATATATATATATATATATATATATATATATATATATATATATATATATATATATATATATATATATATATATATATATATATATATATATATATATATATATATATATATATATATATATATATATATATATATATATATATATATATATATATATATATATATATATATATATATATATATATATATATATATATATATATATATATATATATATATATATATATATATATATATATATATATATATATATATATATATATATATATATATATATATATATATATATATATATATATATATATATATATATATATATATATATATATATATATATATATATATATATATATATATATATATATATATATATATATATATATATATATATATATATATATATATATATATATATATATATATATATATATATATATATATATATATATATATATATATATATATATATATATATATATATATATATATATATATATATATATATATATATATATATATATATATATATATATATATATATATATATATATATATATATATATATATATATATATATATATATATATATATATATATATATATATATATATATATATATATATATATATATATATATATATATATATATATATATATATATATATATATATATATATATATATATATATATATATATATATATATATATATATATATATATATATATATATATATATATATATATATATATATATATATATATATATATATATATATATATATATATATATATATATATATATATATATATATATATATATATATATATATATATATATATATATATATATATATATATATATATATATATATATATATATATATATATATATATATATATATATATATATATATATATATATATATATATATATATATATATATATATATATATATATATATATATATATATATATATATATATATATATATATATATATATATATATATATATATATATATATATATATATATATATATATATATATATATATATATATATATATATATATATATATATATATATATATATATATATATATATATATATATATATATATATATATATATATATATATATATATATATATATATATATATATATATATATATATATATATATATATATATATATATATATATATATATATATATATATATATATATATATATATATATATATATATATATATATATATATATATATATATATATATATATATATATATATATATATATATATATATATATATATATATATATATATATATATATATATATATATATATATATATATATATATATATATATATATATATATATATATATATATATATATATATATATATATATATATATATATATATATATATATATATATATATATATATATATATATATATATATATATATATATATATATATATATATATATATATATATATATATATATATATATATATATATATATATATATATATATATATATATATATATATATATATATATATATATATATATATATATATATATATATATATATATATATATATAAAATAGTAGATATTTTTCCTTTGTTAAAGAACATACTATATAGGAGCCTATCTAAATATTGGAATATCGATCAATAAAGGTTGTTCGGAATCAACACTTAATTCATAGCCTTTCTTTCGGAACACTGCGTTAGTTCCTCAAGGCATACTGTCAAATATTCCGAATCCTACACATAATAATTTCTAAAGCTAGAAGTCCTAGCTATTCTTGCTATCGAACAATAACACTATATAAATCTGCTAGATTTATATAGTCTAAACATTGGCTATCGAGAGATATTATAAAATGCGAATTATATTACTAATAATACATTTATGAATCTTGGTTAAAGGAATCGACATATAGAGCCAGAGCCTTGCCGTACCCTAATACTCCTTTCTACGATGAACCTTTGGAAGCGTAACACACATCAACGGTCTCTCGCTGTCCTAAAAAAGGATAGTAGGCTATCACGTCATTGGATTTACAATAGCTAGAATTGGAGGCCCTGAGAAGGGCCGGTTCGAATTAATGTGGCGAAAGGATTCGTTCATTATTACTTCTTCTTTTTCGGGGAGGCGGGTTTCTTCGCTTTCGAAGATGCCGCAACGACCTTAACAGTTTTCGGTTTGGGGGCTTTCGGTTTTTTCGTCGGCGATTTGGCGGTCTTTTTTACCTTAGACGGAGACTTGGCTACCTTCGGTTTTTTCTGCGGCCGCTTTCTTTGCCTTGGTCGCGCTAGCGACTTTCGGTTTCTCAGTAGTTGCCGTTTTGGCGGCTACCGACTTCCTCTTCTTGTCTCCTGCGGCTTTCCTCGGCTTGACCGTTTTCGTTTTACTTTGACCGGGGGCGCCGCTCGCCGCTAACTTGAAAGATCCCGACGCGCCCTTTCCTTTAGTGCGTACCAACGATCCGGACTGTACCGCCGAATTGAGATACTTTTTGATGAACGGAGCAAACTTGACGGGATCGACCTTGTAGTTAGTAGCGATGTATTTCTTGATGGCCTGCAGCGACGAACCGCTCCTTTCTTTCAATCCCTTAATGGCGTTATTCACCATGTCGGAGGTCGGCGGATGGGTCGGTTTAGCGTGCTTGCTGGCTTTCTTATCGGTGCCCCCTTTCTTGGCCTTGGTAGCGGGCGATGCCGACGGCTGTATCTCTACTTCGGACATATTCGCTTGATGGTAGTAAAAATATAACGACGATTGTTAACGATATAGATAATATGAGATCACTTATAACGAGGCTGACGCGTCGCACGTTAGAATTCGGAATACGAAACGATACGCGAATGGCGAGGCGGCCGACCGTTCGGTCTCGTTTAGCGAAGCGATCATACTGATTCACCGGTGGAACTCTAGTTTTAATTAAGGAGGTTGAATGTTTCTACCCTACAACATAGAGTCCAGACGTCCGTCTTTCGATTACGAGCGGCAAGCAGCTTCGGGGAGCAAGCGCTAGGCCCAGACGACGTCGACCGCAATCGAACCTCGCGTCGAGCTCGACGTTTGCCAAGATAAGGTCGTATTTAACTGAGTAGAACGGTGGCGTTGCATTACGCGTATTGCCCGACGCCCGTAATAAACGTCGACCTTTCGATAGGAGAGCAACGGGACGTGGAAAAATTATAACTTATAGAGAAACGCAAGTTTCTATTGAGCGACTCCGTAGAACGTACGCGACAAGAAGAATTTGGGATGAACGAGGCAAATTACCGTGTCATCTTAGCCGTGTAACCTGAATGGCGAACGTTTCGATCGACGGAAGCGAATTCGAATACGATCTAAAACAACGGACGAAATATCGGCAAGCGATGGGTAAGAGCGAGGGGGTTTACGTCGCCCCGAAGATCTCAGGCCGCCTGGAGGATACGGCGTCGCTCTCGCTGTATCTGATACATCGTCCCTGTGGACGATTCATGACGATTTTAGTTTGACGTATACGCAATGTATTCAAGAACTAGACGAGAACGGACATTCGAGACGGTTGCGATATGAAAATGCGTATAAAATACCGTCCGATATCGGCGAATTCTGAAGGCGGCGACGAATGCCCTTATCTCGGACGTTTATCGTGTTATGTTGAAGGTAGAGGTCCTTCATTTCAACGAAACAATTTTTCATCGATATCGGCCTGTCGAGCGAAGTCGCGCTGAGATCCGCTCGAAGGGGCGTGGCCTACGCGCGTGTTCCATATTGTCATAAATATGCGGCGAAAAGCGGTGAACGCTCATTCTGCAACGATAGATTAACGAAGCACCATGCCACCGAAGACTAGTGGAAAGGCAGCGAAAAAAGCGGGCAAGGCCCAAAAGAATATTTCCAAGAGCGACAAGAAAAAGAAGCGTAAGAGGAAGGAGAGTTACGCTATCTACATCTACAAAGTATTGAAACAAGTACATCCCGATACTGGTATATCGAGCAAGGCCATGAGTATCATGAACAGCTTCGTCAACGACATCTTCGAAAGAATCGCCGCCGAAGCTAGTCGTTTGGCTCATTATAACAAGCGGTCGACGATTACCAGTAGAGAGATCCAGACGGCCGTACGTCTCTTGCTGCCCGGTGAATTGGCGAAACACGCGGTAAGCGAGGGTACCAAAGCCGTCACAAAGTATACCAGCTCGAAATAAGTAATAGATACGGTATCGTCTGGCGCCGCCGTAACTTCGATAAATCGGTTCTTTTCAGAACCACAACGAGGAGGCTACAATCTTTGTTGTATAAACTGAAAAATATAATAAGAAGAATATTACAAAAGAATAGGGATAATGATACGTAACGAGGCAGCCGATTGCTCGGCGCTAAAGGAAACCTTTCGGATCGCTCCGTTCCGACATCAGGAGACCGAAACACCCGTGTGAAAAATACGTACGTTATTTCGATATCCGGAGAAAGTAATGAATGAATAACGATGATAGAGAGGAATGTTAACGCCGGACGACCGAAATGGAGATTTAATACGATGCCTACGAGAAGAGAATATTCTCGTACATTCAATATCCCCAACTAATTACGGAACGAAAAGTAGGGAATACGGATATATGCATTATACATTTATGTAAGTGTGTGTGTATATATATATATATATATATATATATATATATATATATATATATATATATATATATATATATATATATATATATATATATATATATATATATATATATATATATATATATATATATATATATATATATATATATATATATTTGATTGTAATGATGTAAATGAAGAACGACGACTGTCTCTTTCTGATGTCATTGAGTCAACGTAATAGGTTCTTACTAGTCGCTTCGAATAGTAGGCATTACTCGTCACATAGTCGAACGATAATAGATAATATACCATATTAATCATAGATTAGAGAATATGTTGATAATGTAGGTAAACTTAGATGAGGATAACTATGTCGCATTTATAGGGAGGATTGGCTAGCATTGAGATTAACGAAAATTGCCGTTCGAATTGTGGTTCTGAAAAGAACCGATTTCGACGTAATGTCGACCGAAGTATAGCGAGCTAACGTTTAGGCACGTTCTCCACGTATGCGACGGGCGAGCTGTATGTCCTTGGGCATGATCGTAACCCTTTTGGCGTGAATGGCGCAAAGATTAGTATCTTCGAACAGACCGACAAGATAAGCTTCACTAGCCTCCTGTAAAGCCATTACGGCCGAACTTTGGAAGCGAAGATCGGTCTTGAAATCTTGAGCGATCTCTCGAACTAAACGTTGAAAAGGTAATTTACGTATCAATAGTTCGGTGCTCTTTTGATAACGCCTAATTTCACGAAGAGCTACGGTGCCGGGACGATAACGGTGAGGCTTCTTCACTCCGCCTGTAGCCGGAGCGCTCTTTCTCGCCGCCTTGGTCGCCAATTGTTTGCGGGGAGCTTTACCACCAGTTGATTTTCTAGCCGTCTGCTTCGTACGTGCCATTGCGATTGATGGATGGTCGAAAGAAGAGAGTTTCGTCAAAATACTACGGACGTAGGTAGGATGATCGTCGAAGGTTAAATGAAATCTTGCCACGACTGTTCCCTTTTTATCAATTCTATGACTATATCTGAACCGTGGCGCGCGCGCTATTGGCGGAGACTACCGTTCTTTGGGCGGAGCCTGTTGGAATCTATAAATATATGAAGCGGCTGAGCAGAGGTATTCATTCGATCGACGATTCTCAATCTAAACGTACGTTAGACGCTATTCGTATACAACATGACTGGAAGAGGCAAAGGAGGTAAGGGGTTGGGAAAAGGAGGCGCCAAGCGTCACCGAAAAGTACTTCGAGACAATATCCAGGGCATCACCAAACCCGCTATCAGAAGATTGGCGAGACGCGGTGGAGTAAAACGTATTTCCGGGCTCATCTACGAGGAAACGCGAGGCGTACTGAAATTTTCCTCGAAAACGTGATCAGAGATGCAGTCACTTATACGGAGCACGCTAAAAGGAAAACCGTAACTGCGATGGACGTCGTTTACGCCCTGAAGCGTCAAGGTAGAACCCTATACGGTTTTGGCGGTTAATAAATATCGCCGCGACTAGCAATTTTACACCAACTAACGCTATCGACATCGGTCCTTTTCAGGACCACAATTCTTGCATCTGGTTGTATAGTCTCTTTATCACCTGTAGAAATAGATAGATAGATAGTAGGCATATCTCATCACGCAGAGATAATATTTCGATATTAAATATGAAACAAGTTCACCCCGTATGAGGACAAAAAAACCCAGTTGCCTATTCGTATGTATTATAGCAGAAATGCCCATTCACACATGGAAACTTGATTATGAATTAAAGAATGAATAATTTTTAATTATTAAGTGAAAGAATATCAGTATTCGGGAGGATAACAAGGATGTTTGAGAGATGAAGAACGATTCCGGGTAGCAAGCCGTTATATGAACGCATTGCGGATGAATAATAAAGCTCTGTTAACTTATTGAAGAAAAAACTTAGCCCAGTTTTGAGGAATTCATATGTCGTTCGCCGATCGATTAGGGAAGTCTATCCGTTTACGGAGAGCATGTGCATCGACATATCATTGAATTGAACTTAATCCACTTCTCTTATTTACCCGATGCGGACAGTAGGTTGACCGTGTTAGAGCGCAAGATTGCGGTAACCGTAAAAAATGTCGTAGATGGAAGGGATGTTGGTCAAAATAACTTTCTATCGTTAATTCAAATGCATTATACACATCGAAATATGAGAGGCAGGATAATTGATAAAACAGAAATTTCAATTCAGGATTAGATACTTCGAAAGGAGAGTTGACATAAGCGAACTACGATATAATTGTAATGTTCGATTATGGTATAGCTCATCGGATACAACAATTGCAAAAGATATTTTGTGGCCCTGAAAAGGGCCGTTATACACGTACGTCTGTCCGACTGACAAATAACGTAGGTATTTATGATTTCTTTTCGGTCTTCTTGGGTAAGAGTACGGCCTGTATATTGGGAAGGACACCACCTTGAGCGATAGTTACGCCGGACAGCAGCTTTCAACTCCTCGTCGTTTCTGATAGCTAATTGCAAATGACGAGGTATGATTCTCGTTTTCTTGTTATCGCGAGCTGCATTTCCAGCGAGTTCAAGAACTTCCGCGGCCAGGTACTCCATGACGGCCGCCAGATACACTGGAGCTCCGGCACCGACGCGCTCGGCGTAATTTCCTTTACGCAAAAGTCGATGAATACGTCCAACGGGAAATTGTAATCCCGCTCTACTGGAACGGGACTTGGATTTGCCCTTGACTTTTCCACCTTTTCCTCTGCCGGACATTTTGTAAGTTCGTTGAATTGATAAAACGGAAAGAGAAGCTCGTTCGACGGACGAAGTAATAATGCCCGTTACCAGTTCCAGCACGGTATATATAGCTTTTGTTCATCCGCCAACCGCGATCGTCTCGGGTTTACCGGGGAGGCGTGGCTAAGTTTATATCTCGATGAACGCGCGTTTCGATTTGGCGTAATGGATCAAATCAGTTCGAAATAAGTGTTCGTATCGTTGATCAAACAATCAATTCAGCTACTAATAATAAACAAGAAAATTTGAAATGTTAAATGAAGAAAGTATAATCGTTATGGACATTATTATCGGATACGGATATTAAAAAATGGCAACGACGCTACGCGCTATCACGTCTATGTAAATTTCATGGATATGGTAATAAGTACATAAGTATCTATATTTTTATCTTTTGTTAATTTGCATAGAAACAAGGTTTATAATTAGGATGTCGCGTAACGTTATCGTAAATGTAAATGCTGCTGAGATGTACTGAATATTTATTTATGAGGTCCGGAATTAACTTCCTTATGCATCTCCGTCGTCGATTTGTACCGCTGTTCTACATATTACTATATTGTCCCCATTGCCCTTCTAGGGATAATTGTCAAGAGCAAGGGGACGGCACTTTCTGCATGGCTGATAAGGTTCACACAGCGTCCGGCAGATCTTGCCGACGCATCGTATTGATATGTTAGTCTGTGATTAATATAAATGATATCGAGAGATGGAGTAATGATGACCTGGAATAGCGCTGGGACAGAAATAACAACCGTGAGATTTGTAACTATTATCGTATAAGCTAATAGCCGAGGGCGCAACGGAGTACGGCGTTCAGTTCAGAAATATAATATTCGCGTCGCTTTCCGGGATGAGAAGGAAATATCGTACAGCAACCTCGGACTTTTATCGCGCCATCTCTAGTCGGGAAGCTGTTCAGTATCGACGTCCTGGATACCGAAATCGGTAATTTCGTATCGGTACATCGCAGATTTCTGAATTGAAAACCTCGGATGAAGAACGCCATCTGTAGTCGAGAAGCCGTGTCGGCGTCGACATCGTAGTGTGGTAAGACTACGGTGAAGTCGAACGAGTTCGAAGACAGGACGAGGTAGGGAGTATCGGGCTTTATAACTATTCGACTGCTGTTTTCAGTTCAGAAATGAACTCTTTTCTCGTTAACTTTACGAGCTTTCGAAGCGGAAATTTCCACCGTTTGTAGACACATTTCTGTTGGTGCTCTCCTATTTCATTGCTAGATGAAACCTTATCGCATCCGAAATTGGGACATGGCAACAACTCGATCAGATTGAAGTAATGTTCGCAGATCGCGGAGAGCATAGATTGATGTATGCCCAAGCCGCATTTTGGGCAATAGCCCGTAGCGGCTGAAGGTATACAGTAGGAGCACACTAAGTGTCCCAGAAAGCATTGACGCATCGACGGACACATGCATAGTTGGCACCGTTGGCAAGTAATCTCAAGGATTACGGATTTCGTTAGTACGATCATCTTGACTGACTGAGGTAGAAATGGACAGGAGCACAGGTAGCGAGAGTATTTAAACCCGGTAGATGGCCTACTGCGCCGATGTCATTGGAGCGCTGCAAAAGCGCGTGATATTAGCGCGCGCCATCTATACCTCGTTGGCAGTATCGATTCGTGAACTGAGTCACAATAATCTCTCAGTGTTTCATTGGAATAACAGAAATTCCCTTATCTGTTGCTTGAACAGAACATCTTAAAATAGAGAAGCAGGTAGAATATCTTGCTCTATTTGTACATAGTAGAGATATATATATATATATATATATATATATATATATATATATATATATATATATATATATATATATATATATATATATATATATATATATATATATATATATATATATATATATATATATATATATATATATATATATATATATATATATATATATATATATATATATATATATATATATATATATATATATATATATATATATATATATATATATATATATATATATATATATATATATATATATATATATATATATATATATATATATATATATATATATATATATATATATATATATATATATATATATATATATATATATATATATATATATATATATATATATATATATATATATATATATATATATATATATATATATATATATATATATATATATATATATATATATATATATATATATATATATATATATATATATATATATATATATATATATATATATATATATATATATATATATATATATATATATATATATATATATATATATATATATATATATATATATATATATATATATATATATATATATATATATATATATATATATATATATATATATATATATATATATATATATATATATATATATATATATATATATATATATATATATATATATATATATATATATATATATATATATATATATATATATATATATATATATATATATATATATATATATATATATATATATATATATATATATATATATATATATATATATATATATATATATATATATATATATATATATATATATATATATATATATATATATATATATATATATATATATATATATATATATATATATATATATATATATATATATATATATATATATATATATATATATATATATATATATATATATATATATATATATATATATATATATATATATATATATATATATATATATATATATATATATATATATATATATATATATATATATATATATATATATATATATATATATATATATATATATATATATATATATATATATATATATATATATATATATATATATATATATATATATATATATATATATATATATATATATATATATATATATATATATATATATATATATATATATATATATATATATATATATATATATATATATATATATATATATATATATATATATATATATATATATATATATATATATATATATATATATATATATATATATATATATATATATATATATATATATATATATATATATATATATATATATATATATATATATATATATATATATATATATATATATATATATATATATATATATATATATATATATATATATATATATATATATATATATATATATATATATATATATATATATATATATATATATATATATATATATATATATATATATATATATATATATATATATATATATATATATATATATATATATATATATATATATATATATATATATATATATATATATATATATATATATATATATATATATATATATATATATATATATATATATATATATATATATATATATATATATATATATATATATATATATATATATATATATATATATATATATATATATATATATATATATATATATATATAATAGTAGATATTTTTCCTTTGTTAAAGAACATACTATATAGGAGCCTATCTAAATATTGGAATATCGATCAATAAAGGTTGTTCGGAATCAACACTTAATTCATAGCCTTTCTTTCGGAACACTGCGTTAGTTCCTCAAGGCATACTGTCAAATATTTCCGAATCCTACACATAATAATTTCTAAAGCTAGAAGTCCTAGCTATTCTTGCTATCGAACAATAACACTATATAAATCTGCTAGATTTATATAGTCTAAACATTGGCTATCGAGAGATATTATAAAATGCGAATTATATTACTAATAATACATTTATGAATCTTGGTTAAAGGAATCGACATATAGAGCCAGAGCCTTGCCGTACCCTAATACTCCTTTCTACGATGAACCTTTGGAAGCGTAACACACATCAACGGTCTCTCGCTGTCCTAAAAAAAGGATAGTAGGCTATCACGTCATTGGATTTACAATAGCTAGAATTGGAGGCCCTGAGAAGGGCCGGTTCGAATTAATGTGGCGAAAGGATTCGTTCATTATTACTTCTTCTTTTTCGGGGAGGCGGGTTTCTTCGCTTTCGAAGATGCCGCAACGACCTTAACAGTTTTCGGTTTGGGGGCTTTCGGTTTTTTCGTCGGCGATTTGGCGGTCTTTTTTACCTTAGACGAGACTTGGCTACCTTCGGTTTTTTCTGCGGCCGCTTTCTTTGCCTTGGTCGCGCTAGCGACTTTCGGTTTCTCAGTAGTTGCCGTTTTGGCGGCTACCGACTTCCTCTTCTTGTCTCCTGCGGCTTTCCTCGGCTTGACCGTTTTCGTTTTACTTTGACCGGGGGCGCCGCTCGCCGCTAACTTGAAAGATCCCGACGCGCCCTTTCCTTTAGTGCGTACCAACGATCCGGACTGTACCGCCGAATTGAGATACTTTTTGATGAACGGAGCAAACTTGACGGGATCGACCTTGTAGTTAGTAGCGATGTATTTCTTGATGGCCTGCAGCGACGAACCGCTCCTTTCTTTCAATCCCTTAATGGCGTTATTCACCATGTCGGAGGTCGGCGGATGGGTCGGTTTAGCGTGCTTGCTGGCTTTCTTATCGGTGCCCCCTTTCTTGGCCTTGGTAGCGGGCGATGCCGACGGCTGTATCTCTACTTCGGACATATTCGCTTGATGGTAGTAAAAATATAACGACGATTGTTAACGATATAGATAATATGAGATCACTTATAACGAGGCTGACGCGTCGCACGTTAGAATTCGGAATACGAAACGATACGCGAATGGCGAGGCGGCCGACCGTTCGGTCTCGTTTAGCGAAGCGATCATACTGATTCACCGGTGGAACTCTAGTTTTAATTAAGGAGGTTGAATGTTTCTACCCTACGAACATAGAGTCCAGACGTCCGTCTTTCGATTACGAGCGGCAAGCAGCTTCGGGGAGCAAGCGCTAGGCCCAGACGACGTCGACCGCAATCGAACCTCGCGTCGAGCTCGACGTTTGCCAAGATAAGGTCGTATTTAACTGAGTAGAACGGTGGCGTTGCATTACGCGTATTGCCCGACGCCCGTAATAAACGTCGACCTTTCGATAGGAGAGCAACGGGACGTGGAAAAATTATAACTTATAGAGAAACGCAAGTTTCTATTGAGCGACTCCGTAGAACGTACGCGACAAGAAGAATTTGGGATGAACGAGGCAAATTACCGTGTCATCTTAGCCGTGTAACCTGAATGGCGAACGTTTCGATCGACGGAAGCGAATTCGAATACGATCTAAAACAACGGACGAAATATCGGCAAGCGATGGGTAAGAGCGAGGGGGTTTACGTCGCCCCGAAGATCTCAGGCCGCCTGGAGGATACGGCGTCGCTCTCGCTGTATCTGATACATCGTCCCTGTGGACGATTCATGACGATTTTAGTTTGACGTATACGCAATGTATTCAAGAACTAGACGAGAACGGACATTCGAGACGGTTGCGATATGAAAATGCGTATAAAATACCGTCCGATATCGGCGAATTCTGAAGGCGGCGACGAATGCCCTTATCTCGGACGTTTATCGTGTTATGTTGAAGGTAGAGGTCCTTCATTTCAACGAAACAATTTTTCATCGATATCGGCCTGTCGAGCGAAGTCGCGCTGAGATCCGCTCGAAGGGGCGTGGCCTACGCGCGTGTTCCATATTGTCATAAATATGCGGCGAAAAGCGGTGAACGCTCATTCTGCAACGATAGATTAACGAAGCACCATGCCACCGAAGACTAGTGGAAAGGCAGCGAAAAAAGCGGGCAAGGCCCAAAAGAATATTTCCAAGAGCGACAAGAAAAAGAAGCGTAAGAGGAAGGAGAGTTACGCTATCTACATCTACAAAGTATTGAAACAAGTACATCCCGATACTGGTATATCGAGCAAGGCCATGAGTATCATGAACAGCTTCGTCAACGACATCTTCGAAAGAATCGCCGCCGAAGCTAGTCGTTTGGCTCATTATAACAAGCGGTCGACGATTACCAGTAGAGAGATCCAGACGGCCGTACGTCTCTTGCTGCCCGGTGAATTGGCGAAACACGCGGTAAGCGAGGGTACCAAAGCCGTCACAAAGTATACCAGCTCGAAATAAGTAATAGATACGGTATCGTCTGGCGCCGCCGTAACTTCGATAAATCGGTTCTTTTCAGAACCACAACGAGGAGGCTACAATCTTTGTTGTATAAACTGAAAAATATAATAAGAAGAATATTACAAAAGAATAGGGATAATGATACGTAACGAGGCAGCCGATTGCTCGGCGCTAAAGGAAACCTTTCGGATCGCTCCGTTCCGACATCAGGAGACCGAAACACCCGTGTGAAAAATACGTACGTTATTTCGATATCCGGAGAAAGTAATGAATGAATAACGATGATAGAGAGGAATGTTAACGCCGGACGACCGAAATGGAGATTTAATACGATGCCTACGAGAAGAGAATATTCTCGTACATTCAATATCCCCAACTAATTACGGAACGAAAAGTAGGGAATACGGATATATGCATTATACATTTATGTAAGTGTGTGTATATATATATATATATATATATATATATATATATATATATATATATATATATATATATATATATATATATATATATATATATATATATATATATATATATATATATATATATATATATATATATATATATATATTGATGTTGTAATGATGTAAATGAAGGACGACTGTCTCTTTCTGATGTCATTGAGTCAACGTAATAGGTTCTTACTAGTCGCTTCGAATAGTAGGCATTACTCGTCACATAGTCGAACGATAATAGATAATATACCATATTAATCATAGATTAGAGAATATGTTGATAATGTAGGTAAACTTAGATGAGGATAACTATGTCGCATTTATAGGGAGGATTGGCTAGCATTGAGATTAACGAAAATTGCCGTTCGAATTGTGGTTCTGAAAAGAACCGATTTCGACGTAATGTCGACCGAAGTATAGCGAGCTAACGTTTAGGCACGTTCTCCACGTATGCGACGGGCGAGCTGTATGTCCTTGGGCATGATCGTAACCCTTTTGGCGTGAATGGCGCAAAGATTAGTATCTTCGAACAGACCGACAAGATAAGCTTCACTAGCCTCCTGTAAAGCCATTACGGCCGAACTTTGGAAGCGAAGATCGGTCTTGAAATCTTGAGCGATCTCTCGAACTAAACGTTGAAAAGGTAATTTACGTATCAATAGTTCGGTGCTCTTTTGATAACGCCTAATTTCACGAAGAGCTACGGTGCCGGGACGATAACGGTGAGGCTTCTTCACTCCGCCTGTAGCCGGAGCGCTCTTTCTCGCCGCCTTGGTCGCCAATTGTTTGCGGGGAGCTTTACCACCAGTTGATTTTCTAGCCGTCTGCTTCGTACGTGCCATTGCGATTGATGGATGGTCGAAAGAAGAGAGTTTCGTCAAAATACTACGGACGTAGGTAGGATGATCGTCGAAGGTTAAATGAAATCTTGCCACGACTGTTCCCTTTTTATCAATTCTATGACTATATCTGAACCGTGGCGCGCGCGCTATTGGCGGAGACTACCGTTCTTTGGGCGGAGCCTGTTGGAATCTATAAATATATGAAGCGGCTGAGCAGAGGTATTCATTCGATCGACGATTCTCAATCTAAACGTACGTTAGACGCTATTCGTATACAACATGACTGGAAGAGGCAAAGGAGGTAAGGGGTTGGGAAAAGGAGGCGCCAAGCGTCACCGAAAAGTACTTCGAGACAATATCCAGGGCATCACCAAACCCGCTATCAGAAGATTGGCGAGACGCGGTGGAGTAAAACGTATTTCCGGGCTCATCTACGAGGAAACGCGAGGCGTACTGAAAGTTTTCCTCGAAAACGTGATCAGAGATGCAGTCACTTATACGGAGCACGCTAAAAGGAAAACCGTAACTGCGATGGACGTCGTTTACGCCCTGAAGCGTCAAGGTAGAACCCTATACGGTTTTGGCGGTTAATAAATATCGCCGCGACTAGCAATTTTACACCAACTAACGCTATCGACATCGGTCCTTTTCAGGACCACAATTCTTGCATCTGGTTGTATAGTCTCTTTATCACCTGTAGAAATAGATAGATAGATAGTAGGCATATCTCATCACGCAGAGATAATATTTCGATATTAAATATGAAACAAGTTCACCCCGTATGAGGACAAAAAAACCCAGTTGCCTATTCGTATGTATTATAGCAGAAATGCCCATTCACACATGGAAACTTGATTATGAATTAAAGAATGAATAATTTTTAATTATTAAGTGAAAGAATATCAGTATTCGGGAGGATAACAAGGATGTTTGAGAGATGAAGAACGATTCCGGGTAGCAAGCCGTTATATGAACGCATTGCGGATGAATAATAAAGCTCTGTTAACTTATTGAAGAAAAAACTTAGCCCAGTTTTGAGGAATTCATATGTCGTTCGCCGATCGATTAGGGAAGTCTATCCGTTTACGGAGAGCATGTGCATCGACATATCATTGAATTGAACTTAATCCACTTCTCTTATTTACCCGATGCGGACAGTAGGTTGACCGTGTTAGAGCGCAAGATTGCGGTAACCGTAAAAAATGTCGTAGATGGAAGGGATGTTGGTCAAAATAACTTTCTATCGTTAATTCAAATGCATTATACACATCGAAATATGAGAGGCAGGATAATTGATAAAACAGAAATTTCAATTCAGGATTAGATACTTCGAAAGGAGAGTTGACATAAGCGAACTACGATATAATTGTAATGTTCGATTATGGTATAGCTCATCGGATACAACAATTGCAAAAGATATTTTGTGGCCCTGAAAAGGGCCGTTATACACGTACGTCTGTCCGACTGACAAATAACGTAGGTATTTATGATTTCTTTTCGGTCTTCTTGGGTAAGAGTACGGCCTGTATATTGGGAAGGACACCACCTTGAGCGATAGTTACGCCGGACAGCAGCTTGTTCAACTCCTCGTCGTTTCTGATAGCTAATTGCAAATGACGAGGTATGATTCTCGTTTTCTTGTTATCGCGAGCTGCATTTCCAGCGAGTTCAAGAACTTCCGCGGCCAGGTACTCCATGACGGCCGCCAGATACACTGGAGCTCCGGCACCGACGCGCTCGGCGTAATTTCTTTACGCAAAAGTCGATGAATACGTCCAACGGGAAATTGTAATCCCGCTCTACTGGAACGGGACTTGGATTTGCCCTTGACTTTTCCACCTTTTCCTCTGCCGGACATTTTGTAAGTTCGTTGAATTGATAAAACGGAAAGAGAAGCTCGTTCGACGGACGAAGTAATAATGCCCGTTACCAGTTCCAGCACGGTATATATAGCTTTTGTTCATCCGCCAACCGCGATCGTCTCGGGTTTACCGGGGAGGCGTGGCTAAGTTTATATCTCGATGAACGCGCGTTTCGATTTGGCGTAATGGATCAAATCAGTTCGAAATAAGTGTTCGTATCGTTGATCAAACAATCAATTCAGCTACTAATAATAAACAAGAAAATTTGAAATGTTAAATGAAGAAAGTATAATCGTTATGGACATTATTATCGGATACGGATATTAAAAAATGGCAACGACGCTACGCGCTATCACGTCTATGTAAATTTCATGGATATGGTAATAAGTACATAAGTATCTATATTTTTATCTTTTGTTAATTTGCATAGAAACAAGGTTTATAATTAGGATGTCGCGTAACGTTATCGTAAATGTAAATGCTGCTGAGATGTACTGAATATTTATTTATGAGGTCCGGAATTAACTTCCTTATGCATCTCCGTCGTCGATTTGTACCGCTGTTCTACATATTACTATATTGTCCCCATTGCCCTTCTAGGGATAATTGTCAAGAGCAAGGGGACGGCACTTTCTGCATGGCTGATAAGGTTCACACAGCGTCCGGCAGATCTTGCCGACGCATCGTATTGATATGTTAGTCTGTGATTAATATAAATGATATCGAGAGATGGAGTAATGATGACCTGGAATAGCGCTGGGACAGAAATAACAACCGTGAGATTTGTAACTATTATCGTATAAGCTAATAGCCGAGGGCGCAACGGAGTACGGCGTTCAGTTCAGAAATATAATATTCGCGTCGCTTTCCGGGATGAGAAGGAAATATCGTACAGCAACCTCGGACTTTTATCGCGCCATCTCTAGTCGGGAAGCTGTTCAGTATCGACGTCCTGGATACCGAAATCGGTAATTTCGTATCGGTACATCGCAGATTTCTGAATTGAAAACCTCGGATGAAGAACGCCATCTGTAGTCGAGAAGCCGTGTCGGCGTCGACATCGTAGTGTGGTAAGACTACGGTGAAGTCGAACGAGTTCGAAGACAGGACGAGGTAGGGAGTATCGGGCTTTATAACTATTCGACTGCTGTTTTCAGTTCAGAAATGAACTCTTTTCTCGTTAACTTTACGAGCTTTCGAAGCGGAAATTTCCACCGTTTGTAGACACATTTCTGTTGGTGCTCTCCTATTTCATTGCTAGATGAAACCTTATCGCATCCGAAATTGGGACATGGCAACAACTCGATCAGATTGAAGTAATGTTCGCAGATCGCGGAGAGCATAGATTGATGTATGCCCAAGCCGCATTTTGGGCAATAGCCCCGTAGCGGCTGAAGGTATACAGTAGGAGCACACTAAGTGTCCCAGAAAGCATTGACGCATCGACGGACACATGCATAGTTGGCACCGTTGGCAAGTAATCTCAAGGATTACGGATTTCGTTAGTACGATCATCTTGACTGACTGAGGTAGAAATGGACAGGAGCACAGGTAGCGAGAGTATTTAAACCCGGTAGATGGCCTACTGCGCCGATGTCATTGGAGCGCTGCAAAAGCGCGTGATATTAGCGCGCGCCATCTATACCTCGTTGGCAGTATCGATTCGTGAACTGAGTCACAATAATCTCTCAGTGTTTCATTGGAATAACAGAAATTCCCTTATCTGTTGCTTGAACAGAACATCTTAAAATAGAGAAGCAGGTAGAATATCTTGCTCTATTTGTACATAGTAGAGATATATATATATATATATATATATATATATATATATATATATATATATATATATATATATATATATATATATATATATATATATATATATATATATATATATATATATATATATATATATATATATATATATATATATATATATATATATATATATATATATATATATATATATATATATATATATATATATATATATATATATATATATATATATATATATATATATATATATATATATATATATATATATATATATATATATATATATATATATATATATATATATATATATATATATATATATATATATATATATATATATATATATATATATATATATATATATATATATATATATATATATATATATATATATATATATATATATATATATATATATATATATATATATATATATATATATATATATATATATATATATATATATATATATATATATATATATATATATATATATATATATATATATATATATATATATATATATATATATATATATATATATATATATATATATATATATATATATATATATATATATATATATATATATATATATATATATATATATATATATATATATATATATATATATATATATATATATATATATATATATATATATATATATATATATATATATATATATATATATATATATATATATATATATATATATATATATATATATATATATATATATATATATATATATATATATATATATATATATATATATATATATATATATATATATATATATATATATATATATATATATATATATATATATATATATATATATATATATATATATATATATATATATATATATATATATATATATATATATATATATATATATATATATATATATATATATATATATATATATATATATATATATATATATATATATATATATATATATATATATATATATATATATATATATATATATATATATATATATATATATATATATATATATATATATATATATATATATATATATATATATATATATATATATATATATATATATATATATATATATATATATATATATATATATATATATAATATATATATATATATATATATATATATATATATATATATATATATATATATATATATATATATATATATATATATATATATATATATATATATATATATATATATATATATATATATATATATATATATATATATATATATATATATATATATATATATATATATATATATATATATATATATATATATATATATATATATATATATATATATATATATATATATATATATATATATATATATATATATATATATATATATATATATATATATATATATATATATATATATATATATATATATATATATATATATATATATATATATATATATATATATATATATATATATATATATATATATATATATATATATATATATATATATATATATATATATATATATATATATATATATATATATATATATATATATATATATATATATATATATATATATATATATATATATATATATATATATATATATATATATATATATATATATATATATATATATATATATATATATATATATATATATATATATATATATATATATAAATAGTAGATATTTTTCCTTTGTTAAAGAACATACTATATAGGAGCCTATCTAAATATTGGAATATCGATCAATAAAGGTTGTTCGGAATCAACACTTAATTCATAGCCTTTCTTTCGGAACACTGCGTTAGTTCCTCAAGGCATACTGTCAAATATTCCGAATCCTACACATAATAATTTCTAAAGCTAGAAGTCCTAGCTATTCTTGCTATCGAACAATAACACTATATAAATCTGCTAGATTTATATAGTCTAAACATTGGCTATCGAGAGATATTATAAAATGCGAATTATATTACTAATAATACATTTATGAATCTTGGTTAAAGGAATCGACATATAGAGCCAGAGCCTTGCCGTACCCTAATACTCCTTTCTACGATGAACCTTTGGAAGCGTAACACACATCAACGGTCTCTCGCTGTCCTAAAAAAGGATAGTAGGCTATCACGTCATTGGATTTACAATAGCTAGAATTGGAGGCCCTGAGAAGGGCCGGTTCGAATTAATGTGGCGAAAGGATTCGTTCATTATTACTTCTTCTTTTTCGGGGAGGCGGGTTTCTTCGCTTTCGAAGATGCCGCAACGACCTTAACAGTTTTCGGTTTGGGGGCTTTCGGTTTTTTCGTCGGCGATTTGGCGGTCTTTTTTACCTTAGACGGAGACTTGGCTACCTTCGGTTTTTTTTTCTGCGGCCGCTTTCTTTGCCTTGGTCGCGCTAGCGACTTTCGGTTTCTCAGTAGTTGCCGTTTTGGCGGCTACCGACTTCCTCTTCTTGTCTCCTGCGGCTTTCCTCGGCTTGACCGTTTTCGTTTTACTTTGACCGGGGGCGCCGCTCGCCGCTAACTTGAAAGATCCCGACGCGCCCTTTCCTTTAGTGCGTACCAACGATCCGGACTGTACCGCCGAATTGAGATACTTTTTGATGAACGGAGCAAACTTGACGGGATCGACCTTGTAGTTAGTAGCGATGTATTTCTTGATGGCCTGCAGCGACGAACCGCTCCTTTCTTTCAATCCCTTAATGGCGTTATTCACCATGTCGGAGGTCGGCGGATGGGTCGGTTTAGCGTGCTTGCTGGCTTTCTTATCGGTGCCCCCTTTCTTGGCCTTGGTAGCGGGCGATGCCGACGGCTGTATCTCTACTTCGGACATATTCGCTTGATGGTAGTAAAAATATAACGACGATTGTTAACGATATAGATAATATGAGATCACTTATAACGAGGCTGACGCGTCGCACGTTAGAATTCGGAATACGAAACGATACGCGAATGGCGAGGCGGCCGACCGTTCGGTCTCGTTTAGCGAAGCGATCATACTGATTCACCGGTGGAACTCTAGTTTTAATTAAGGAGGTTGAATGTTTCTACCCTACGAACATAGAGTCCAGACGTCCGTCTTTCGATTACGAGCGGCAAGCAGCTTCGGGGAGCAAGCGCTAGGCCCAGACGACGTCGACCGCAATCGAACCTCGCGTCGAGCTCGACGTTTGCCAAGATAAGGTCGTATTTAACTGAGTAGAACGGTGGCGTTGCATTACGCGTATTGCCCGACGCCCGTAATAAACGTCGACCTTTCGATAGGAGAGCAACGGGACGTGGAAAAATTATAACTTATAGAGAAACGCAAGTTTCTATTGAGCGACTCCGTAGAACGTACGCGACAAGAAGAATTTGGGATGAACGAGGCAAATTACCGTGTCATCTTAGCCGTGTAACCTGAATGGCGAACGTTTCGATCGACGGAAGCGAATTCGAATACGATCTAAAACAACGGACGAAATATCGGCAAGCGATGGGTAAGAGCGAGGGGGTTTACGTCGCCCCGAAGATCTCAGGCCGCCTGGAGGATACGGCGTCGCTCTCGCTGTATCTGATACATCGTCCCTGTGGACGATTCATGACGATTTTAGTTTGACGTATACGCAATGTGTATTCAAGAACTAGACGAGAACGGACATTCGAGACGGTTGCGATATGAAAATGCGTATAAAATACCGTCCGATATCGGCGAATTCTGAAGGCGGCGACGAATGCCCTTATCTCGGACGTTTATCGTGTTATGTTGAAGGTAGAGGTCCTTCATTTCAACGAAACAATTTTTCAT
This sequence comes from Henosepilachna vigintioctopunctata, assembly GCA_030704895.1. NCBI lineage: Eukaryota > Metazoa > Arthropoda > Insecta > Coleoptera > Coccinellidae > Henosepilachna > Henosepilachna vigintioctopunctata. Next base: position 1,120,689 of record JARQZJ010000046.1, on the reverse strand, counting down.
CGATATCGGCCTGTCGAGCGAAGTCGCGCTGAGATCCGCTCGAAGGGGCGTGGCCTACGCGCGTGTTCCATATTGTCATAAATATGCGGCGAAAAGCGGTGAACGCTCATTCTGCAACGATAGATTAACGAAGCACCATGCCACCGAAGACTAGTGGAAAGGCAGCGAAAAAAAGCGGGCAAGGCCCAAAAGAATATTTCCAAGAGCGACAAGAAAAAGAAGCGTAAGAGGAAGGAGAGTTACGCTATCTACATCTACAAAGTATTGAAACAAGTACATCCCGATACTGGTATATCGAGCAAGGCCATGAGTATCATGAACAGCTTCGTCAACGACTCTTCGAAAGAATCGCCGCCGAAGCTAGTCGTTTGGCTCATTATAACAAGCGGTCGACGATTACCAGTAGAGAGATCCAGACGGCCGTACGTCTCTTGCTGCCCGGTGAATTGGCGAAACACGCGGTAAGCGAGGGTACCAAAGCCGTCACAAAGTATACCAGCTCGAAATAAGTAATAGATACGGTATCGTCTGGCGCCGCCGTAACTTCGATAAATCGGTTCTTTTCAGAACCACAACGAGGAGGCTACAATCTTTGTTGTATAAACTGAAAAATATAATAAGAAGAATATTACAAAAGAATAGGGATAATGATACGTAACGAGGCAGCCGATTGCTCGGCGCTAAAGGAAACCTTTCGGATCGCTCCGTTCCGACATCAGGAGACCGAAACACCCGTGTGAAAAATACGTACGTTATTTCGATATCCGGAGAAAGTAATGAATGAATAACGATGATAGAGAGGAATGTTAACGCCGGACGACCGAAATGGAGATTTAATACGATGCCTACGAGAAGAGAATATTCTCGTACATTCAATATCCCCAACTAATTACGGAACGAAAAGTAGGGAATACGGATATATGCATTATACATTTATGTAAGTGTGTGTATATATATATATATATATATATATATATATATATATATATATATATATATATATATATATATATATATATATATATATATATATATATATATATATATATATATATATATATATATATATATATATATATATATATATATATATATATGATGTTGTAATGATGTAAATGAAGGACGACTGTCTCTTTCTGATGTCATTGAGTCAACGTAATAGGTTCTTACTAGTCGCTTCGAATAGTAGGCATTACTCGTCACATAGTCGAACGATAATAGATAATATACCATATTAATCATAGATTAGAGAATATGTTGATAATGTAGGTAAACTTAGATGAGGATAACTATGTCGCATTTATAGGGAGGATTGGCTAGCATTGAGATTAACGAAAATTGCGTTCGAATTGTGGTTCTGAAAAGAACCGATTTCGACGTAATGTCGACCGAAGTATAGCGAGCTAACGTTTAGGCACGTTCTCCACGTATGCGACGGGCGAGCTGTATGTCCTTGGGCATGATCGTAACCCTTTTGGCGTGAATGGCGCAAAGATTAGTATCTTCGAACAGACCGACAAGATAAGCTTCACTAGCCTCCTGTAAAGCCATTACGGCCGAACTTTGGAAGCGAAGATCGGTCTTGAAATCTTGAGCGATCTCTCGAACTAAACGTTGAAAAGGTAATTTACGTATCAATAGTTCGGTGCTCTTTTGATAACGCCTAATTTCACGAAGAGCTACGGTGCCGGGACGATAACGGTGAGGCTTCTTCACTCCGCCTGTAGCCGGAGCGCTCTTTCTCGCCGCCTTGGTCGCCAATTGTTTGCGGGGAGCTTTACCACCAGTTGATTTTCTAGCCGTCTGCTTCGTACGTGCCATTGCGATTGATGGATGGTCGAAAGAAGAGAGTTTCGTCAAAATACTACGGACGTAGGTAGGATGATCGTCGAAGGTTAAATGAAATCTTGCCACGACTGTTCCCTTTTTATCAATTCTATGACTATATCTGAACCGTGGCGCGCGCGCTATTGGCGGAGACTACCGTTCTTTGGGCGGAGCCTGTTGGAATCTATAAATATATGAAGCGGCTGAGCAGAGGTATTCATTCGATCGACGATTCTCAATCTAAACGTACGTTAGACGCTATTCGTATACAACATGACTGGAAGAGGCAAAGGAGGTAAGGGGTTGGGAAAAGGAGGCGCCAAGCGTCACCGAAAAGTACTTCGAGACAATATCCAGGGCATCACCAAACCCGCTATCAGAAGATTGGCGAGACGCGGTGGAGTAAAACGTATTTCCGGGCTCATCTACGAGGAAACGCGAGGCGTACTGAAAGTTTTCCTCGAAAACGTGATCAGAGATGCAGTCACTTATACGGAGCACGCTAAAAGGAAAACCGTAACTGCGATGGACGTCGTTTACGCCCTGAAGCGTCAAGGTAGAACCCTATACGGTTTTGGCGGTTAATAAATATCGCCGCGACTAGCAATTTTACACCAACTAACGCTATCGACATCGGTCCTTTTCAGGACCACAATTCTTGCATCTGGTTGTATAGTCTCTTTATCACCTGTAGAAATAGATAGATAGATAGTAGGCATATCTCATCACGCAGAGATAATATTTCGATATTAAATATGAAACAAGTTCACCCCGTATGAGGACAAAAAAACCCAGTTGCCTATTCGTATGTATTATAGCAGAAATGCCCATTCACACATGGAAACTTGATTATGAATTAAAGAATGAATAATTTTTAATTATTAAGTGAAAGAATATCAGTATTCGGGAGGATAACAAGGATGTTTGAGAGATGAAGAACGATTCCGGGTAGCAAGCCGTTATATGAACGCATTGCGGATGAATAATAAAGCTCTGTTAACTTATTGAAGAAAAAACTTAGCCCAGTTTTGAGGAATTCATATGTCGTTCGCCGATCGATTAGGGAAGTCTATCCGTTTACGGAGAGCATGTGCATCGACATATCATTGAATTGAACTTAATCCACTTCTCTTATTTACCCGATGCGGACAGTAGGTTGACCGTGTTAGAGCGCAAGATTGCGGTAACCGTAAAAAATGTCGTAGATGGAAGGGATGTTGGTCAAAATAACTTTCTATCGTTAATTCAAATGCATTATACACATCGAAATATGAGAGGCAGGATAATTGATAAAACAGAAATTTCAATTCAGGATTAGATACTTCGAAAGGAGAGTTGACATAAGCGAACTACGATATAATTGTAATGTTCGATTATGGTATAGCTCATCGGATACAACAATTGCAAAAGATATTTTGTGGCCCTGAAAAGGGCCGTTATACACGTACGTCTGTCCGACTGACAAATAACGTAGGTATTTATGATTTCTTTTCGGTCTTCTTGGGTAAGAGTACGCCTGTATATTGGGAAGGACACCACCTTGAGCGATAGTTACGCCGGACAGCAGCTTGTTCAACTCCTCGTCGTTTCTGATAGCTAATTGCAAATGACGAGGTATGATTCTCGTTTTCTTGTTATCGCGAGCTGCATTTCCAGCGAGTTCAAGAACTTCCGCGGCCAGGTACTCCATGACGGCCGCCAGATACACTGGAGCTCCGGCACCGACGCGCTCGGCGTAATTTCCTTTACGCAAAAGTCGATGAATACGTCCAACGGGAAATTGTAATCCCGCTCTACTGGAACGGGACTTGGATTTGCCCTTGACTTTTCCACCTTTTCCTCTGCCGGACATTTTGTAAGTTCGTTGAATTGATAAAACGGAAAGAGAAGCTCGTTCGACGGACGAAGTAATAATGCCCGTTACCAGTTCCAGCACGGTATATATAGCTTTTGTTCATCCGCCAACCGCGATCGTCTCGGGTTTACCGGGGAGGCGTGGCTAAGTTTATATCTCGATGAACGCGCGTTTCGATTTGGCGTAATGGATCAAATCAGTTCGAAATAAGTGTTCGTATCGTTGATCAAACAATCAATTCAGCTACTAATAATAAACAAGAAAATTTGAAATGTTAAATGAAGAAAGTATAATCGTTATGGACATTATTATCGGATACGGATATTAAAAAATGGCAACGACGCTACGCGCTATCACGTCTATGTAAATTTCATGGATATGGTAATAAGTACATAAGTATCTATATTTTTATCTTTTGTTAATTTGCATAGAAACAAGGTTTATAATTAGGATGTCGCGTAACGTTATCGTAAATGTAAATGCTGCTGAGATGTACTGAATATTTATTTATGAGGTCCGGAATTAACTTCCTTATGCATCTCCGTCGTCGATTTGTACCGCTGTTCTACATATTACTATATTGTCCCCATTGCCCTTCTAGGGATAATTGTCAAGAGCAAGGGGACGGCACTTTCTGCATGGCTGATAAGGTTCACACACAGTCGTCCGGCAGATCTTGCCGACGCATCGTATTGATATGTTAGTCTGTGATTAATATAAATGATATCGAGAGATGGAGTAATGATGACCTGGAATAGCGCTGGGACAGAAATAACAACCGTGAGATTTGTAACTATTATCGTATAAGCTAATAGCCGAGGGCGCAACGGAGTACGGCGTTCAGTTCAGAAATATAATATTCGCGTCGCTTTCCGGGATGAGAAGGAAATATCGTACAGCAACCTCGGACTTTTATCGCGCCATCTCTAGTCGGGAAGCTGTTCAGTATCGACGTCCTGGATACCGAAATCGGTAATTTCGTATCGGTACATCGCAGATTTCTGAATTGAAAACCTCGGATGAAGAACGCCATCTGTAGTCGAGAAGCCGTGTCGGCGTCGACATCGTAGTGTGGTAAGACTACGGTGAAGTCGAACGAGTTCGAAGACAGGACGAGGTAGGGAGTATCGGGCTTTATAACTATTCGACTGCTGTTTTCAGTTCAGAAATGAACTCTTTTCTCGTTAACTTTACGAGCTTTCGAAGCGGAAATTTCCACCGTTTGTAGACACATTTCTGTTGGTGCTCTCCTATTTCATTGCTAGATGAAACCTTATCGCATCCGAAATTGGGACATGGCAACAACTCGATCAGATTGAAGTAATGTTCGCAGATCGCGGAGAGCATAGATTGATGTATGCCCAAGCCGCATTTTGGGCAATAGCCCGTAGCGGCTGAAGGTATACAGTAGGAGCACACTAAGTGTCCCAGAAAGCATTGACGCATCGACGGACACATGCATAGTTGGCACCGTTGGCAAGTAATCTCAAGGATTACGGATTTCGTTAGTACGATCATCTTGACTGACTGAGGTAGAAATGGACAGGAGCACAGGTAGCGAGAGTATTTAAACCCGGTAGATGGCCTACTGCGCCGATGTCATTGGAGCGCTGCAAAAGCGCGTGATATTAGCGCGCGCCATCTATACCTCGTTGGCAGTATATCGATCGATTCGTGAACTGAGTCACAATAATCTCTCAGTGTTTCATTGGAATAACAGAAATTCCCTTATCTGTTGCTTGAACAGAACATCTTAAAATAGAGAAGCAGGTAGAATATCTTGCTCTATTTGTACATAGTAGAGATATATATATATATATATATATATATATATATATATATATATATATATATATATATATATATATATATATATATATATATATATATATATATATATATATATATATATATATATATATATATATATATATATATATATATATATATATATATATATATATATATATATATATATATATATATATATATATATATATATATATATATATATATATATATATATATATATATATATATATATATATATATATATATATATATATATATATATATATATATATATATATATATATATATATATATATATATATATATATATATATATATATATATATATATATATATATATATATATATATATATATATAATATATATATATATATATATATATATATATATATATATATATATATATATATATATATATATATATATATATATATATATATATATATATATATATATATATATATATATATATATATATATATATATATATATATATATATATATATATATATATATATATATATATATATATATATATATATATATATATATATATATATATATATATATATATATATATATATATATATATATATATATATATATATATATATATATATATATATATATATATATATATATATATATATATATATATATATATATATATATATATATATATATATATATATATATATATATATATATATATATATATATATATATATATATATATATATATATATATATATATATATATATATATATATATATATATATATATATATATATATATATATATATATATATATATATATATATATATATATATATATATATATATATATATATATATATATATATATATATATATATATATATATATATATATATATATATATATATATATATATATATATATATATATATATATATATATATATATATATATATATATATATATATATATATATATATATATATATATATATATATATATATATATATATATATATATATATATATATATATATATATATATATATATATATATATATATATATATATATATATATATATATATATATATATATATATATATATATATATATATATATATATATATATATATATATATATATATATATATATATATATATATATATATATATATATATATATATATATATATATATATATATATATATATATATATATATATATATATATATATATATATATATATATATATATATATATATATATATATATATATATATATATATATATATATATATATATTATATATATATATATATATATATATATATATATATATATATATATATATATATATATATATATATATATATATATATATATATATATATATATATATATATATATATATATAACTATATCTATATATATATATATATATATATATATATATATATATATATATATATATATATATATATATATATATATATATATATATATATATATATATATATATATATATATATATATATATATATATATATATATATATATATATATATATATATATATATATATATATATAAATAGTAGATATTTTTCCTTTGTTAAAGAACATACTATATAGGAGCCTATCTAAATATTGGAATATCGATCAATAAAGGTTGTTCGGAATCAACACTTAATTCATAGCCTTTCTTTCGGAACACTGCGTTAGTTCCTCAAGGCATACTGTCAAATATTCCGAATCCTACACATAATAATTTCTAAAGCTAGAAGTCCTAGCTATTCTTGCTATCGAACAATAACACTATATAAATCTGCTAGATTTATATAGTCTAAACATTGGCTATCGAGAGATATTATAAAATGCGAATTTATTACTAATAATACATTTATGAATCTTGGTTAAAGGAATCGACATATAGAGCCAGAGCCTTGCCGTACCCTAATACTCCTTTCTACGATGAACCTTTGGAAGCGTAACACACATCAACGGTCTCTCGCTGTCCTAAAAAAGGATAGTAGGCTATCACGTCATTGGATTTACAATAGCTAGAATTGGAGGCCCTGAGAAGGGCCGGTTCGAATTAATGTGGCGAAAGGATTCGTTCATTATTACTTCTTCTTTTTCGGGGAGGCGGGTTTCTTCGCTTTCGAAGATGCCGCAACGACCTTAACAGTTTTCGGTTTGGGGGCTTTCGGTTTTTTCGTCGGCGATTTGGCGGTCTTTTTTACCTTAGACGGAGACTTGGCTACCTTCGGTTTTTTCTGCGGCCGCTTTCTTTGCCTTGGTCGCGCTAGCGACTTTCGGTTTCTCAGTAGTTGCCGTTTTGGCGGCTACCGACTTCCTCTTCTTGTCTCCTGCGGCTTTCCTCGGCTTGACCGTTTTCGTTTTACTTTGACCGGGGGCGCCGCTCGCCGCTAACTTGAAAGATCCCGACGCGCCCTTTCCTTTAGTGCGTACCAACGATCCGGACTGTACCGCCGAATTGAGATACTTTTTGATGAACGGAGCAAACTTGACGGGATCGACCTTGTAGTTAGTAGCGATGTATTTCTTGATGGCCTGCAGCGACGAACCGCCTCCTTTCTTTCAATCCCTTAATGGCGTTATTCACCATGTCGGAGGTCGGCGGATGGGTCGGTTTAGCGTGCTTGCTGGCTTTCTTATCGGTGCCCCCTTTCTTGGCCTTGGTAGCGGGCGATGCCGACGGCTGTATCTCTACTTCGGACATATTCGCTTGATGGTAGTAAAAATATAACGACGATTGTTAACGATATAGATAATATGAGATCACTTATAACGAGGCTGACGCGTCGCACGTTAGAATTCGGAATACGAAACGATACGCGAATGGCGAGGCGGCCGACCGTTCGGTCTCGTTTAGCGAAGCGATCATACTGATTCACCGGTGGAACTCTAGTTTTAATTAAGGAGGTTGAATGTTTCTACCCTACGAACATAGAGTCCAGACGTCCGTCTTTCGATTACGAGCGGCAAGCAGCTTCGGGGAGCAAGCGCTAGGCCCAGACGACGTCGACCGCAATCGAACCTCGCGTCGAGCTCGACGTTTGCCAAGATAAGGTCGTATTTAACTGAGTAGAACGGTGGCGTTGCATTACGCGTATTGCCCGACGCCCGTAATAAACGTCGACCTTTCGATAGGAGAGCAACGGGACGTGGAAAAATTATAACTTATAGAGAAACGCAAGTTTCTATTGAGCGACTCCGTAGAACGTACGCGACAAGAAGAATTTGGGATGAACGAGGCAAATTACCGTGTCATCTTAGCCGTGTAACCTGAATGGCGAACGTTTCGATCGACGGAAGCGAATTCGAATACGATCTAAAACAACGGACGAAATATCGGCAAGCGATGGGTAAGAGCGAGGGGGTTTACGTCGCCCCGAAGATCTCAGGCCGCCTGGAGGATACGGCGTCGCTCTCGCTGTATCTGATACATCGTCCCTGTGGACGATTCATGACGATTTTAGTTTGACGTATACGCAATGTATTCAAGAACTAGACGAGAACGGACATTCGAGACGGTTGCGATATGAAAATGCGTATAAAATACCGTCCGATATCGGCGAATTCTGAAGGCGGCGACGAATGCCCTTATCTCGGACGTTTATCGTGTTATGTTGAAGGTAGAGGTCCTTCATTTCAACGAAACAATTTTTCATCGATATCGGCCTGTCGAGCGAAGTCGCGCTGAGATCCGCTCGAAGGGGCGTGGCCTACGCGCGTGTTCCATATTGTCATAAATATGCGGCGAAAAGCGGTGAACGCTCATTCTGCAACGATAGATTAACGAAGCACCATGCCACCGAAGACTAGTGGAAAGGCAGCGAAAAAAGCGGGCAAGGCCCAAAAGAATATTTCCAAGAGCGACAAGAAAAAGAAGCGTAAGAGGAAGGAGAGTTACGCTATCTACATCTACAAAGTATTGAAACAAGTACATCCCGATACTGGTATATCGAGCAAGGCCATGAGTATCATGAACAGCTTCGTCAACGACATCTTCGAAAGAATCGCCGCCGAAGCTAGTCGTTTGGCTCATTATAACAAGCGGTCGACGATTACCAGTAGAGAGATCCAGACGGCCGTACGTCTCTTGCTGCCCGGTGAATTGGCGAAACACGCGGTAAGCGAGGGTACCAAAGCCGTCACAAAGTATACCAGCTCGAAATAAGTAATAGATACGGTATCGTCTGGCGCCGCCGTAACTTCGATAAATCGGTTCTTTTCAGAACCACAACGAGGAGGCTACAATCTTTGTTGTATAAACTGAAAAATATAATAAGAAGAATATTACAAAAGAATAGGGATAATGATACGTAACGAGGCAGCCGATTGCTCGGCGCTAAAGGAAACCTTTCGGATCGCTCCGTTCCGACATCAGGAGACCGAAACACCCGTGTGAAAAATACGTACGTTATTTCGATATCCGGAGAAAGTAATGAATGAATAACGATGATAGAGAGGAATGTTAACGCCGGACGACCGAAATGGAGATTTAATACGATGCCTACGAGAAGAGAATATTCTCGTACATTCAATATCCCCAACTAATTACGGAACGAAAAGTAGGGAATACGGATATATGCATTATACATTTATGTAAGTGTGTGTATATATATATATATATATATATATATATATATATATATATATATATATATATATATATATATATATATATATATATATATATATATATATATATATATATATATATATATATATATATATATATATATATATATATATTATATTGATGTTGTAATGATGTAAATGAAGGACGACTGTCTCTTTCTGATGTCATTGAGTCAACGTAATAGGTTCTTACTAGTCGCTTCGAATAGTAGGCATTACTCGTCACGTAGTCGAACGATAATAGATAATATACCATATTAATCATAGATTAGAGAATATGTTGATAATGTAGGTAAACTTAGATGAGGATAACTATGTCGCATTTATAGGGAGGATTGGCTAGCATTGAGATTAACGAAAATTGCCGTTCGAATTGTGGTTCTGAAAAGAACCGATTTCGACGTAATGTCGACCGAAGTATAGCGAGCTAACGTTTAGGCACGTTCTCCACGTATGCGACGGGCGAGCTGTATGTCCTTGGGCATGATCGTAACCCTTTTGGCGTGAATGGCGCAAAGATTAGTATCTTCGAACAGACCGACAAGATAAGCTTCACTAGCCTCCTGTAAAGCCATTACGGCCGAACTTTGGAAGCGAAGATCGGTCTTGAAATCTTGAGCGATCTCTCGAACTAAACGTTGAAAAGGTAATTTACGTATCAATAGTTCGGTGCTCTTTTGATAACGCCTAATTTCACGAAGAGCTACGGTGCCGGGACGATAACGGGTGAGAGGCTTCTTCACTCCGCCTGTAGCCGGAGCGCTCTTTCTCGCCGCCTTGGTCGCCAATTGTTTGCGGGGAGCTTTACCACCAGTTGATTTTCTAGCCGTCTGCTTCGTACGTGCCATTGCGATTGATGGATGGTCGAAAGAAGAGAGTTTCGTCAAAATACTACGGACGTAGGTAGGATGATCGTCGAAGGTTAAATGAAATCTTGCCACGACTGTTCCCTTTTTATCAATTCTATGACTATATCTGAACCGTGGCGCGCGCGCTATTGGCGGAGACTACCGTTCTTTGGGCGGAGCCTGTTGGAATCTATAAATATATGAAGCGGCTGAGCAGAGGTATTCATTCGATCGACGATTCTCAATCTAAACGTACGTTAGACGCTATTCGTATACAACATGACTGGAAGAGGCAAAGGAGGTAAGGGGTTGGGAAAAGGAGGCGCCAAGCGTCACCGAAAAGTACTTCGAGACAATATCCAGGGCATCACCAAACCCGCTATCAGAAGATTGGCGAGACGCGGTGGAGTAAAACGTATTTCCGGGCTCATCTACGAGGAAACGCGAGGCGTACTGAAAGTTTTCCTCGAAAACGTGATCAGAGATGCAGTCACTTATACGGAGCACGCTAAAAGGAAAACCGTAACTGCGATGGACGTCGTTTACGCCCTGAAGCGTCAAGGTAGAACCCTATACGGTTTTGGCGGTTAATAAATATCGCCGCGACTAGCAATTTTACACCAACTAACGCTATCGACATCGGTCCTTTTCAGGACCACAATTCTTGCATCTGGTTGTATAGTCTCTTTATCACCTGTAGAAATAGATAGATAGATAGTAGGCATATCTCATCACGCAGAGATAATATTTCGATATTAAATATGAAACAAGTTCACCCCGTATGAGGACAAAAAAACCCAGTTGCCTATTCGTATGTATTATAGCAGAAATGCCCATTCACACATGGAAACTTGATTATGAATTAAAGAATGAATAATTTTTAATTATTAAGTGAAAGAATATCAGTATTCGGGAGGATAACAAGGATGTTTGAGAGATGAAGAACGATTCCGGGTAGCAAGCCGTTATATGAACGCATTGCGGATGAATAATAAAGCTCTGTTAACTTATTGAAGAAAAAACTTAGCCCAGTTTTGAGGAATTCATATGTCGTTCGCCGATCGATTAGGGAAGTCTATCCGTTTACGGAGAGCATGTGCATCGACATATCATTGAATTGAACTTAATCCACTTCTCTTATTTACCCGATGCGGACAGTAGGTTGACCGTGTTAGAGCGCAAGATTGCGGTAACCGTAAAAAATGTCGTAGATGGAAGGGATGTTGGTCAAAATAACTTTCTATCGTTAATTCAAATGCATTATACACATCGAAATATGAGAGGCAGGATAATTGATAAAACAGAAATTTCAATTCAGGATTAGATACTTCGAAAGGAGAGTTGACATAAGCGAACTACGATATAATTGTAATGTTCGATTATGGTATAGCTCATCGGATACAACAATTGCAAAAGATATTTTGTGGCCCTGAAAAGGGCCGTTATACACGTACGTCTGTCCGACTGACAAATAACGTAGGTATTTATGATTTCTTTTCGGTCTTCTTGGGTAAGAGTACGGCCTGTATATTGGGAAGGACACCACCTTGAGCGATAGTTACGCCGGACAGCAGCTTGTTCAACTCCTCGTCGTTTCTGATAGCTAATTGCAAATGACGAGGTATGATTCTCGTTTTCTTGTTATCGCGAGCTGCATTTCCAGCGAGTTCAAGAACTTCCGCGGCCAGGTACTCCATGACGGCCGCCAGATACACTGGAGCTCCGGCACCGACGCGCTCGGCGTAATTTCCTTTACGCAAAAGTCGATGAATACGTCCAACGGGAAATTGTAATCCCGCTCTACTGGAACGGGACTTGGATTTGCCCTTGACTTTTCCACCTTTTCCTCTGCCGGACATTTTGTAAGTTCGTTGAATTGATAAAACGGAAAGAGAAGCTCGTTCGACGGACGAAGTAATAATGCCCGTTACCAGTTCCAGCACGGTATATATAGCTTTTGTTCATCCGCCAACCGCGATCGTCTCGGGTTTACCGGGGAGGCGTGGCTAAGTTTATATCTCGATGAACGCGCGTTTCGATTTGGCGTAATGGATCAAATCAGTTCGAAATAAGTGTTCGTATCGTTGATCAAACAATCAATTCAGCTACTAATAATAAACAAGAAAATTTGAAATGTTAAATGAAGAAAGTATAATCGTTATGGACATTATTATCGGATACGGATATTAAAAAATGGCAACGACGCTACGCGCTATCACGTCTATGTAAATTTCATGGATATGGTAATAAGTACATAAGTATCTATATTTTTATCTTTTGTTAATTTGCATAGAAACAAGGTTTATAATTAGGATGTCGCGTAACGTTATCGTAAATGTAAATGCTGCTGAGATGTACTGAATATTTATTTATGAGGTCCGAATTAATTAACTTCCTTATGCATCTCCGTCGTCGATTTGTACCGCTGTTCTACATATTACTATATTGTCCCCATTGCCCTTCTAGGGATAATTGTCAAGAGCAAGGGGACGGCACTTTCTGCATGGCTGATAAGGTTCACACAGCGTCCGGCAGATCTTGCCGACGCATCGTATTGATATGTTAGTCTGTGATTAATATAAATGATATCGAGAGATGGAGTAATGATGACCTGGAATAGCGCTGGGACAGAAATAACAACCGTGAGATTTGTAACTATTATCGTATAAGCTAATAGCCGAGGGCGCAACGGAGTACGGCGTTCAGTTCAGAAATATAATATTCGCGTCGCTTTCCGGGATGAGAAGGAAATATCGTACAGCAACCTCGGACTTTTATCGCGCCATCTCTAGTCGGGAAGCTGTTCAGTATCGACGTCCTGGATACCGAAATCGGTAATTTCGTATCGGTACATCGCAGATTTCTGAATTGAAAACCTCGGATGAAGAACGCCATCTGTAGTCGAGAAGCCGTGTCGGCGTCGACATCGTAGTGTGGTAAGACTACGGTGAAGTCGAACGAGTTCGAAGACAGGACGAGGTAGGGAGTATCGGGCTTTATAACTATTCGACTGCTGTTTTCAGTTCAGAAATGAACTCTTTTCTCGTTAACTTTACGAGCTTTCGAAGCGGAAATTTCCACCGTTTGTAGACACATTTCTGTTGGTGCTCTCCTATTTCATTGCTAGATGAAACCTTATCGCATCCGAAATTGGGACATGGCAACAACTCGATCAGATTGAAGTAATGTTCGCAGATCGCGGAGAGCATAGATTGATGTATGCCCAAGCCGCATTTTGGGCAATAGCCCGTAGCGGCTGAAGGTATACAGTAGGAGCACACTAAGTGTCCCAGAAAGCATTGACGCATCGACGGACACATGCATAGTTGGCACCGTTGGCAAGTAATCTCAAGGATTACGGATTTCGTTAGTACGATCATCTTGACTGACTGAGGTAGAAATGGACAGGAGCACAGGTAGCGAGAGTATTTAAACCCGGTAGATGGCCTACTGCGCCGATGTCATTGGAGCGCTGCAAAAGCGCGTGATATTAGCGCGCGCCATCTATACCTCGTTGGCAGTATCGATTCGTGAACTGAGTCACAATAATCTCTCAGTGTTTCATTGGAATAACAGAAATTCCCTTATCTGTTGCTTGAACAGAACATCTTAAAATAGAGAAGCAGGTAGAATATCTTGCTCTATTTGTACATAGTAGAGATATATATATATATATATATATATATATATATATATATATATATATATATATATATATATATATATATATATATATATATATATATATATATATATATATATATATATATATATATATATATATATATATATATATATATATATATATATATATATATATATATATATATATATATATATATATATATATATATATATATATATATATATATATATATATATATATATATATATATATATATATATATATATATATATATATATATATATATATATATATATATATATATATATATATATATATATATATATATATATATATATATATATATATATATATATATATATATATATATATATATATATATATATATATATATATATATATATATATATATATATATATATATATATATATATATATATATATATATATATATATATATATATATATATATATATATATATATATATATATATATATATATATATATATATATATATATATATATATATATATATATATATATATATATATATATATATATATATATATATATATATATATATATATATATATATATATATATATATATATATATATATATATATATATATATATATATATATATATATATATATATATATATATATATATATATATATATATATATATATATATATATATATATATATATATATATATATATATATATATATATATATATATATATATATATATATATATATATATATATATATATATATATATATATATATATATATATATATATATATATATATATATATATATATATATATATATATATATATATATATATATATATATATATATATATATATATATATATATATATATATATATATATATATATATATATATATATATATATATATATATATATATATATATATATATATATATATATATATATATATATATATATATATATATATATATATATATATATATATATATATATATATATATATATATATATATATATATATATATATATATATATATATATATATATATATATATATATATATATATATATATATATATATATATATATATATATATATATATATATATATATATATATATATATATATATATATATATATATATATATATATATATATATATATATATATATATATATATATATATATATATATATATATATATATATATATATATATATATATATATAATATATATATATATATATATATATATATATATATATATATATATATATATATATATATATATATATATATATATATATATATATATATATATATATATATATATATATATATATATATATATATATATATATATATATATATATATATATATATATATATATATATATATATATATATATATATATATATATATATATATATCTATATATATATATATATATATATATATATATATATATATATATATATATATATATATATATATATATATATATATATATATATATATATATATATATATATATATATATATATATATATATATATATATATATATATATATATATATATATATATATATATATATATATATATATATATAGTATATTTTTCCTTTGTTAAAGAACATACTATATAGGAGCCTATCTAAATATTGGAATATCGATCAATAAAGGTTGTTCGGAATCAACACTTAATTCATAGCCTTTCTTTCGGAACACTGCGTTAGTTCCTCAAGGCATACTGTCAAATATTCCGAATCCTACACATAATAATTTCTAAAGCTAGAAGTCCTAGCTATTCTTGCTATCGAACAATAACACTATATAAATCTGCTAGATTTATATAGTCTAAACATTGGCTATCGAGAGATATTATAAAATGCGAATTATATTACTAATAATACATTTATGAATCTTGGTTAAAGGAATCGACATATAGAGCCAGAGCCTTGCCGTACCCTAATACTCCTTTCTACGATGAACCTTTGGAAGCGTAACACACATCAACGGTCTCTCGCTGTCCTAAAAAAGGATAGTAGGCTATCACGTCATTGGATTTACAATAGCTAGAATTGGAGGCCCTGAGAAGGGCCGGTTCGAATTAATGTGGCGAAAGGATTCGTTCATTATTACTTCTTCTTTTTCGGGGAGGCGGGTTTCTTCGCTTTCGAAGATGCCGCAACGACCTTAACAGTTTTCGGTTTGGGGGCTTTCGGTTTTTTCGTCGGCGATTTGGCGGTCTTTTTTACCTTAGACGGAGACTTGGCTACCTTCGGTTTTTTCTGCGGCCGCTTTCTTTGCCTTGGTCGCGCTAGCGACTTTCGGTTTCTCAGTAGTTGCCGTTTTGGCGGCTACCGACTTCCTCTTCTTGTCTCCTGCGGCTTTCCTCGGCTTGACCGTTTTCGTTTTACTTTGACCGGGGGCGCCGCTCGCCGCTAACTTGAAAGATCCCGACGCGCCCTTTCCTTTAGTGCGTACCAACGATCCGGACTGTACCGCCGAATTGAGATACTTTTTGATGAACGGAGCAAACTTGACGGGATCGACCTTGTAGTTAGTAGCGATGTATTTCTTGATGGCCTGCAGCGACGAACCGCTCCTTTCTTTCAATCCCTTAATGGCGTTATTCACCATGTCGGAGGTCGGCGGATGGGTCGGTTTAGCGTGCTTGCTGGCTTTCTTATCGGTGCCCCCTTTCTTGGCCTTGGTAGCGGGCGATGCCGAGGCTGTATCTCTACTTCGGACATATTCGCTTGATGGTAGTAAAAATATAACGACGATTGTTAACGATATAGATAATATGAGATCACTTATAACGAGGCTGACGCGTCGCACGTTAGAATTCGGAATACGAAACGATACGCGAATGGCGAGGCGGCCGACCGTTCGGTCTCGTTTAGCGAAGCGATCATACTGATTCACCGGTGGAACTCTAGTTTTAATTAAGGAGGTTGAATGTTTCTACCCTACGAACATAGAGTCCAGACGTCCGTCTTTCGATTACGAGCGGCAAGCAGCTTCGGGGAGCAAGCGCTAGGCCCAGACGACGTCGACCGCAATCGAACCTCGCGTCGAGCTCGACGTTTGCCAAGATAAGGTCGTATTTAACTGAGTAGAACGGTGGCGTTGCATTACGCGTATTGCCCGACGCCCGTAATAAACGTCGACCTTTCGATAGGAGAGCAACGGGACGTGGAAAAATTATAACTTATAGAGAAACGCAAGTTTCTATTGAGCGACTCCGTAGAACGTACGCGACAAGAAGAATTTGGGATGAACGAGGCAAATTACCGTGTCATCTTAGCCGTGTAACCTGAATGGCGAACGTTTCGATCGACGGAAGCGAATTCGAATACGATCTAAAACAACGGACGAAATATCGGCAAGCGATGGGTAAGAGCGAGGGGGTTTACGTCGCCCCGAAGATCTCAGGCCGCCTGGAGGATACGGCGTCGCTCTCGCTGTATCTGATACATCGTCCCTGTGGACGATTCATGACGATTTTAGTTTGACGTATACGCAATGTATTCAAGAACTAGACGAGAACGGACATTCGAGACGGTTGCGATATGAAAATGCGTATAAAATACCGTCCGATATCGGCGAATTCTGAAGGCGGCGACGAATGCCCTTATCTCGGACGTTTATCGTGTTATGTTGAAGGTAGAGGTCCTTCATTTCAACGAAACAATTTTTCATCGATATCGGCCTGTCGAGCGAAGTCGCGCTGAGATCCGCTCGAAGGGGCGTGGCCTACGCGCGTGTTCCATATTGTCATAAATATGCGGCGAAAAGCGGTGAACGCTCATTCTGCAACGATAGATTAACGAAGCACCATGCCACCGAAGACTAGTGGAAAGGCAGCGAAAAAAGCGGGCAAGGCCCAAAAGAATATTTCCAAGAGCGACAAGAAAAAGAAGCGTAAGAGGAAGGAGAGTTACGCTATCTACATCTACAAAGTATTGAAACAAGTACATCCCGATACTGGTATATCGAGCAAGGCCATGAGTATCATGAACAGCTTCGTCAACGACATCTTCGAAAGAATCGCCGCCGAAGCTAGTCGTTTGGCTCATTATAACAAGCGGTCGACGATTACCAGTAGAGAGATCCAGACGGCCGTACGTCTCTTGCTGCCCGGTGAATTGGCGAAACACGCGGTAAGCGAGGGTACCAAAGCCGTCACAAAGTATACCAGCTCGAAATAAGTAATAGATACGGTACGTCTGGCGCCGCCGTAACTTCGATAAATCGGTTCTTTTCAGAACCACAACGAGGAGGCTACAATCTTTGTTGTATAAACTGAAAAATATAATAAGAAGAATATTACAAAAGAATAGGGATAATGATACGTAACGAGGCAGCCGATTGCTCGGCGCTAAAGGAAACCTTTCGGATCGCTCCGTTCCGACATCAGGAGACCGAAACACCCGTGTGAAAAATACGTACGTTATTTCGATATCCGGAGAAAGTAATGAATGAATAACGATGATAGAGAGGAATGTTAACGCCGGACGACCGAAATGGAGATTTAATACGATGCCTACGAGAAGAGAATATTCTCGTACATTCAATATCCCCAACTAATTACGGAACGAAAAGTAGGGAATACGGATATATGCATTATACATTTATGTAAGTGTGTGTATATATATATATATATATATATATATATATATATATATATATATATATATATATATATATATATATATATATATATATATATATATATATATATATATATATATATATATATATATATATATATATATATATATATATATATATATATATATATAATGATGTAAATGAAGGACGACTGTCTCTTTCTGATGTCATTGAGTCAACGTAATAGGTTCTTACTAGTCGCTTCGAATAGTAGGCATTACTCGTCACATAGTCGAACGATAATAGATAATATACCATATTAATCATAGATTAGAGAATATGTTGATAATGTAGGTAAACTTAGATGAGGATAACTATGTCGCATTTATAGGGAGGATTGGCTAGCATTGAGATTAACGAAAATTGCCGTTCGAATTGTGGTTCTGAAAAGAACCGATTTCGACGTAATGTCGACCGAAGTATAGCGAGCTAACGTTTAGGCACGTTCTCCACGTATGCGACGGGCGAGCTGTATGTCCTTGGGCATGATCGTAACCCTTTTGGCGTGAATGGCGCAAAGATTAGTATCTTCGAACAGACCGACAAGATAAGCTTCACTAGCCTCCTGTAAAGCCATTACGGCCGAACTTTGGAAGCGAAGATCGGTCTTGAAATCTTGAGCGATCTCTCGAACTAAACGTTGAAAAGGTAATTTACGTATCAATAGTTCGGTGCTCTTTTGATAACGCCTAATTTCACGAAGAGCTACGGTGCCGGGACGATAACGGTGAGGCTTCTTCACTCCGCCTGTAGCCGGAGCGCTCTTTCTCGCCGCCTTGGTCGCCAATTGTTTGCGGGGAGCTTTACCACCAGTTGATTTTCTAGCCGTCTGCTTCGTACGTGCCATTGCGATTGATGGATGGTCGAAAGAAGAGAGTTTCGTCAAAATACTACGGACGTAGGTAGGATGATCGTCGAAGGTTAAATGAAATCTTGCCACGACTGTTCCCTTTTTATCAATTCTATGACTATATCTGAACCGTGGCGCGCGCGCTATTGGCGGAGACTACCGTTCTTTGGGCGGAGCCTGTTGGAATCTATAAATATATGAAGCGGCTGAGCAGAGGTATTCATTCGATCGACGATTCTCAATCTAAACGTACGTTAGACGCTATTCGTATACAACATGACTGGAAGAGGCAAAGGAGGTAAGGGGTTGGGAAAAGGAGGCGCCAAGCGTCACCGAAAAGTACTTCGAGACAATATCCAGGGCATCACCAAACCCGCTATCAGAAGATTGGCGAGACGCGGTGGAGTAAAACGTATTTCCGGGCTCATCTACGAGGAAACGCGAGGCGTACTGAAAGTTTTCCTCGAAAACGTGATCAGAGATGCAGTCACTTATACGGAGCACGCTAAAAGGAAAACCGTAACTGCGATGGACGTCGTTTACGCCCTGAAGCGTCAAGGTAGAACCCTATACGGTTTTGGCGGTTAATAAATATCGCCGCGACTAGCAATTTTACACCAACTAACGCTATCGACATCGGTCCTTTTCAGGACCACAATTCTTGCATCTGGTTGTATAGTCTCTTTATCACCTGTAGAAATAGATAGATAGATAGTAGGCATATCTCATCACGCAGAGATAATATTTCGATATTAAATATGAAACAAGTTCACCCCGTATGAGGACAAAAAAACCCAGTTGCCTATTCGTATGTATTATAGCAGAAATGCCCATTCACACATGGAAACTTGATTATGAATTAAAGAATGAATAATTTTTAATTATTAAGTGAAAGAATATCAGTATTCGGGAGGATAACAAGGATGTTTGAGAGATGAAGAACGATTCCGGGTAGCAAGCCGTTATATGAACGCATTGCGGATGAATAATAAAGCTCTGTTAACTTATTGAAGAAAAAACTTAGCCCAGTTTTGAGGAATTCATATGTCGTTCGCCGATCGATTAGGGAAGTCTATCCGTTTACGGAGAGCATGTGCATCGACATATCATTGAATTGAACTTAATCCACTTCTCTTATTTACCCGATGCGGACAGTAGGTTGACCGTGTTAGAGCGCAAGATTGCGGTAACCGTAAAAAATGTCGTAGATGAAGGGATGTTGGTCAAAATAACTTTCTATCGTTAATTCAAATGCATTATACACATCGAAATATGAGAGGCAGGATAATTGATAAAACAGAAATTTCAATTCAGGATTAGATACTTCGAAAGGAGAGTTGACATAAGCGAACTACGATATAATTGTAATGTTCGATTATGGTATAGCTCATCGGATACAACAATTGCAAAAGATATTTTGTGGCCCTGAAAAGGGCCGTTATACACGTACGTCTGTCCGACTGACAAATAACGTAGGTATTTATGATTTCTTTTCGGTCTTCTTGGGTAAGAGTACGGCCTGTATATTGGGAAGGACACCACCTTGAGCGATAGTTACGCCGGACAGCAGCTTGTTCAACTCCTCGTCGTTTCTGATAGCTAATTGCAAATGACGAGGTATGATTCTCGTTTTCTTGTTATCGCGAGCTGCATTTCCAGCGAGTTCAAGAACTTCCGCGGCCAGGTACTCCATGACGGCCGCCAGATACACTGGAGCTCCGGCACCGACGCGCTCGGCGTAATTTCCTTTACGCAAAAGTCGATGAATACGTCCAACGGGAAATTGTAATCCCGCTCTACTGGAACGGGACTTGGATTTGCCCTTGACTTTTCCACCTTTTCCTCTGCCGGACATTTTGTAAGTTCGTTGAATTGATAAAACGGAAAGAGAAGCTCGTTCGACGGACGAAGTAATAATGCCCGTTACCAGTTCCAGCACGGTATATATAGCTTTTGTTCATCCGCCAACCGCGATCGTCTCGGGTTTACCGGGGAGGCGTGGCTAAGTTTATATCTCGATGAACGCGCGTTTCGATTTGGCGTAATGGATCAAATCAGTTCGAAATAAGTGTTCGTATCGTTGATCAAACAATCAATTCAGCTACTAATAATAAACAAGAAAATTTGAAATGTTAAATGAAGAAAGTATAATCGTTATGGACATTATTATCGGATACGGATATTAAAAAATGGCAACGACGCTACGCGCATCACGTCTATGTAAATTTCATGGATATGGTAATAAGTACATAAGTATCTATATTTTTATCTTTTGTTAATTTGCATAGAAACAAGGTTTATAATTAGGATGTCGCGTAACGTTATCGTAAATGTAAATGCTGCTGAGATGTACTGAATATTTATTTATGAGGTCCGGAATTAACTTCCTTATGCATCTCCGTCGTCGATTTGTACCGCTGTTCTACATATTACTATATTGTCCCCATTGCCCTTCTAGGGATAATTGTCAAGAGCAAGGGGACGGCACTTTCTGCATGGCTGATAAGGTTCACACAGCGTCCGGCAGATCTTGCCGACGCATCGTATTGATATGTTAGTCTGTGATTAATATAAATGATATCGAGAGATGGAGTAATGATGACCTGGAATAGCGCTGGGACAGAAATAACAACCGTGAGATTTGTAACTATTATCGTATAAGCTAATAGCCGAGGGCGCAACGGAGTACGGCGTTCAGTTCAGAAATATAATATTCGCGTCGCTTTCCGGGATGAGAAGGAAATATCGTACAGCAACCTCGGACTTTTATCGCGCCATCTCTAGTCGGGAAGCTGTTCAGTATCGACGTCCTGGATACCGAAATCGGTAATTTCGTATCGGTACATCGCAGATTTCTGAATTGAAAACCTCGGATGAAGAACGCCATCTGTAGTCGAGAAGCCGTGTCGGCGTCGACATCGTAGTGTGGTAAGACTACGGTGAAGTCGAACGAGTTCGAAGACAGGACGAGGTAGGGAGTATCGGGCTTTATAACTATTCGACTGCTGTTTTCAGTTCAGAAATGAACTCTTTTCTCGTTAACTTTACGAGCTTTCGAAGCGGAAATTTCCACCGTTTGTAGACACATTTCTGTTGGTGCTCTCCTATTTCATTGCTAGATGAAACCTTATCGCATCCGAAATTGGGACATGGCAACAACTCGATCAGATTGAAGTAATGTTCGCAGATCGCGGAGAGCATAGATTGATGTATGCCCAAGCCGCATTTTGGGCAATAGCCCGTAGCGGCTGAAGGTATACAGTAGGAGCACACTAAGTGTCCCAGAAAGCATTGACGCATCGACGGACACATGCATAGTTGGCACCGTTGGCAAGTAATCTCAAGGATTACGGATTTCGTTAGTACGATCATCTTGACTGACTGAGGTAGAAATGGACAGGAGCACAGGTAGCGAGAGTATTTAAACCCGGTAGATGGCCTACTGCGCCGATGTCATTGGAGCGCTGCAAAAGCGCGTGATATTAGCGCGCGCCATCTATACCTCGTTGGCAGTATCGATTCGTGAACTGAGTCACAATAATCTCTCAGTGTTTCATTGGAATAACAGAAATTCCCTTATCTGTTGCTTGAACAGAACATCTTAAAATAGAGAAGCAGGTAGAATATCTTGCTCTATTTGTACATAGTAGAGATATATATATATATATATATATATATATATATATATATATATATATATATATATATATATATATATATATATATATATATATATATATATATATATATATATATATATATATATATATATATATATATATATATATATATATATATATATATATATATATATATATATATATATATATATATATATATATATATATATATATATATATATATATATATATATATATATATATATATATATATATATATATATATATATATATATATATATATATATATATATATATATATATATATATATATATATATATATATATATATATATATATATATATATATATATATATATATATATATATATATATATATATATATATATATATATATATATATATATATATATATATATATATATATATATATATATATATATATATATATATATATATATATATATATATATATATATATATATATATATATATATATATATATATATATATATATATATATATATATATATATATATATATATATATATATATATATATATATATATATATATATATATATATATATATATATATATATATATATATATATATATATATATATATATATATATATATATATATATATATATATATATATATATATATATATATATATATATATATATATATATATATATATATATATATATATATATATATATATATATATATATATATATATATATATATATATATATATATATATATATATATATATATATATATATATATATATATATATATATATATATATATATATATATATATATATATATATATATATATATATATATATATATATATATATATATATATATATATATATATATATATATATATATATATATATATATATATATATATATATATATATATATATATATATATATATATATATATATATATATATATATATATATATATATATATATATATATATATATATATATATATATATATATATATATATATATATATATATATATATATATATATATATATATATATATATATATATATATATATATATATATATATATATATATATATATATATATATATATATATATATATATATATATATATATATATATATATATATATATATATATATATATATATATATATATATATATATATATATATATATATATATATATATATATATATATATATATATATATATATATATATATATATATATATATATATATATATATATATATATATATATATATATATATATATATATATATATATATATATATATATATATATATATATATATATATATATATATATATATATATATATATATATATATATATATATATATATATATATATATATATATATATATATATATATATATATATATATATATATATATATATATATATATATATATATATATATATATATATATATATATATATATATATATATATATATATATATATATATATATATATATATATATATATATATATATATATATATATATATATATATATATATATATATATATATATATATATATATATATATATATATATATATATATAAATAGTAGATATTTTTCCTTTGTTAAAGAACATACTATATAGGAGCCTATCTAAATATTGGAATATCGATCAATAAAGGTTGTTCGGAATCAACACTTAATTCATAGCCTTTCTTTCGGAACACTGCGTTAGTTCCTCAAGGCATACTGTCAAATATTCCGAATCCTACACATAATAATTTCTAAAGCTAGAAGTCCTAGCTATTCTTGCTATCGAACAATAACACTATATAAATCTGCTAGATTTATATAGTCTAAACATTGGCTATCGAGAGATATTATAAAATGCGAATTATATTACTAATAATACATTTATGAATCTTGGTTAAAGGAATCGACATATAGAGCCAGAGCCTTGCCGTACCCTAATACTCCTTTCTACGATGAACCTTTGGAAGCGTAACACACATCAACGGTCTCTCGCTGTCCTAAAAAAGGATAGTAGGCTATCACGTCATTGGATTTACAATAGCTAGAATTGGAGGCCCTGAGAAGGGCCGGTTCGAATTAATGTGGCGAAAGGATTCGTTCATTATTACTTCTTCTTTTTCGGGGAGGCGGGTTTCTTCGCTTTCGAAGATGCCGCAACGACCTTAACAGTTTTCGGTTTGGGGGCTTTCGGTTTTTTCGTCGGCGATTTGGCGGTCTTTTTTACCTTAGACGGAGACTTGGCTACCTTCGGTTTTTTTTCTGCGGCCGCTTTCTTTGCCTTGGTCGCGCTAGCGACTTTCGGTTTCTCAGTAGTTGCCGTTTTGGCGGCTACCGACTTCCTCTTCTTGTCTCCTGCGGCTTTCCTCGGCTTGACCGTTTTCGTTTTACTTTGACCGGGGGCGCCGCTCGCCGCTAACTTGAAAGATCCCGACGCGCCCTTTCCTTTAGTGCGTACCAACGATCCGGACTGTACCGCCGAATTGAGATACTTTTTGATGAACGGAGCAAACTTGACGGGATCGACCTTGTAGTTAGTAGCGATGTATTTCTTGATGGCCTGCAGCGACGAACCGCTCCTTTCTTTCAATCCCTTAATGGCGTTATTCACCATGTCGGAGGTCGGCGGATGGGTCGGTTTAGCGTGCTTGCTGGCTTTCTTATCGGTGCCCCCTTTCTTGGCCTTGGTAGCGGGCGATGCCGACGGCTGTATCTCTACTTCGGACATATTCGCTTGATGGTAGTAAAAATATAACGACGATTGTTAACGATATAGATAATATGAGATCACTTATAACGAGGCTGACGCGTCGCACGTTAGAATTCGGAATACGAAACGATACGCGAATGGCGAGGCGGCCGACCGTTCGGTCTCGTTTAGCGAAGCGATCATACTGATTCACCGGTGGAACTCTAGTTTTAATTAAGGAGGTTGAATGTTTCTACCCTACGAACATAGAGTCCAGACGTCCGTCTTTCGATTACGAGCGGCAAGCAGCTTCGGGGAGCAAGCGCTAGGCCCAGACGACGTCGACCGCAATCGAACCTCGCGTCGAGCTCGACGTTTGCCAAGATAAGGTCGTATTTAACTGAGTAGAACGGTGGCGTTGCATTACGCGTATTGCCCGACGCCCGTAATAAACGTCGACCTTTCGATAGGAGAGCAACGGGACGTGGAAAAATTATAACTTATAGAGAAACGCAAGTTTCTATTGAGCGACTCCGTAGAACGTACGCGACAAGAAGAATTTGGGATGAACGAGGCAAATTACCGTGTCATCTTAGCCGTGTAACCTGAATGGCGAACGTTTCGATCGACGGAAGCGAATTCGAATACGATCTAAAACAACGGACGAAATATCGGCAAGCGATGGGTAAGAGCGAGGGGGTTTACGTCGCCCCGAAGATCTCAGGCCGCCTGGAGGATACGGCGTCGCTCTCGCTGTATCTGATACATCGTCCCTGTGGACGATTCATGACGATTTTAGTTTGACGTATACGCAATGTATTCAAGAACTAGACGAGAACGGACATTCGAGACGGTTGCGATATGAAAATGCGTATAAAATACCGTCCGATATCGGCGAATTCTGAAGGCGGCGACGAATGCCCTTATCTCGGACGTTTATCGTGTTATGTTGAAGGTAGAGGTCCTTCATTTCAACGAAACAATTTTTCATCGATATCGGCCTGTCGAGCGAAGTCGCGCTGAGATCCGCTCGAAGGGGCGTGGCCTACGCGCGTGTTCCATATTGTCATAAATATGCGGCGAAAAGCGGTGAACGCTCATTCTGCAACGATAGATTAACGAAGCACCATGCCACCGAAGACTAGTGGAAAGGCAGCGAAAAAAGCGGGCAAGGCCCAAAAGAATATTTCCAAGAGCGACAAGAAAAAGAAGCGTAAGAGGAAGGAGAGTTACGCTATCTACATCTACAAAGTATTGAAACAAGTACATCCCGATACTGGTATATCGAGCAAGGCCATGAGTATCATGAACAGCTTCGTCAACGACATCTTCGAAAGAATCGCCGCCGAAGCTAGTCGTTTGGCTCATTATAACAAGCGGTCGACGATTACCAGTAGAGAGATCCAGACGGCCGTACGTCTCTTGCTGCCCGGTGAATTGGCGAAACACGCGGTAAGCGAGGGTACCAAAGCCGTCACAAAGTATACCAGCTCGAAATAAGTAATAGATACGGTATCGTCTGGCGCCGCCGTAACTTCGATAAATCGGTTCTTTTCAGAACCACAACGAGGAGGCTACAATCTTTGTTGTATAAACTGAAAAATATAATAAGAAGAATATTACAAAAGAATAGGGATAATGATACGTAACGAGGCAGCCGATTGCTCGGCGCTAAAGGAAACCTTTCGGATCGCTCCGTTCCGACATCAGGAGACCGAAACACCCGTGTGAAAAATACGTACGTTATTTCGATATCCGGAGAAAGTAATGAATGAATAACGATGATAGAGAGGAATGTTAACGCCGGACGACCGAAATGGAGATTTAATACGATGCCTACGAGAAGAGAATATTCTCGTACATTCAATATCCCCAACTAATTACGGAACGAAAAGTAGGGAATACGGATATATGCATTATACATTTATGTAAGTGTGTGTATATATATATATATATATATATATATATATATATATATATATATATATATATATATATATATATATATATATATATATATATATATATATATATATATATATATATATATATATATATATATATATATATATATATATATATATATATATGATGTAAATGATGGATGTAAATGAAGGACGACTGTCTCTTTCTGATGTCATTGAGTCAACGTAATAGGTTCTTACTAGTCGCTTCGAATAGTAGGCATTACTCGTCACATAGTCGAACGATAATAGATAATATACCATATTAATCATAGATTAGAGAATATGTTGATAATGTAGGTAAACTTAGATGAGGATAACTATGTCGCATTTATAGGGAGGATTGGCTAGCATTGAGATTAACGAAAATTGCCGTTCGAATTGTGGTTCTGAAAAGAACCGATTTCGACGTAATGTCGACCGAAGTATAGCGAGCTAACGTTTAGGCACGTTCTCCACGTATGCGACGGGCGAGCTGTATGTCCTTGGGCATGATCGTAACCCTTTTGGCGTGAATGGCGCAAAGATTAGTATCTTCGAACAGACCGACAAGATAAGCTTCACTAGCCTCCTGTAAAGCCATTACGGCCGAACTTTGGAAGCGAAGATCGGTCTTGAAATCTTGAGCGATCTCTCGAACTAAACGTTGAAAAGGTAATTTACGTATCAATAGTTCGGTGCTCTTTTGATAACGCCTAATTTCACGAAGAGCTACGGTGCCGGGACGATAACGGTGAGGCTTCTTCACTCCGCCTGTAGCCGGAGCGCTCTTTCTCGCCGCCTTGGTCGCCAATTGTTTGCGGGGAGCTTTACCACCAGTTGATTTTCTAGCCGTCTGCTTCGTACGTGCCATTGCGATTGATGGATGGTCGAAAGAAGAGAGTTTCGTCAAAATACTACGGACGTGGTAGGATGATCGTCGAAGGTTAAATGAAATCTTGCCACGACTGTTCCCTTTTTATCAATTCTATGACTATATCTGAACCGTGGCGCGCGCGCTATTGGCGGAGACTACCGTTCTTTGGGCGGAGCCTGTTGGAATCTATAAATATATGAAGCGGCTGAGCAGAGGTATTCATTCGATCGACGATTCTCAATCTAAACGTACGTTAGACGCTATTCGTATACAACATGACTGGAAGAGGCAAAGGAGGTAAGGGGTTGGGAAAAGGAGGCGCCAAGCGTCACCGAAAAGTACTTCGAGACAATATCCAGGGCATCACCAAACCCGCTATCAGAAGATTGGCGAGACGCGGTGGAGTAAAACGTATTTCCGGGCTCATCTACGAGGAAACGCGAGGCGTACTGAAAGTTTTCCTCGAAAACGTGATCAGAGATGCAGTCACTTATACGGAGCACGCTAAAAGGAAAACCGTAACTGCGATGGACGTCGTTTACGCCCTGAAGCGTCAAGGTAGAACCCTATACGGTTTTGGCGGTTAATAAATATCGCCGCGACTAGCAATTTTACACCAACTAACGCTATCGACATCGGTCCTTTTCAGGACCACAATTCTTGCATCTGGTTGTATAGTCTCTTTATCACCTGTAGAAATAGATAGATAGATAGTAGGCATATCTCATCACGCAGAGATAATATTTCGATATTAAATATGAAACAAGTTCACCCCGTATGAGGACAAAAAAACCCAGTTGCCTATTCGTATGTATTATAGCAGAAATGCCCATTCACACATGGAAACTTGATTATGAATTAAAGAATGAATAATTTTTAATTATTAAGTGAAAGAATATCAGTATTCGGGAGGATAACAAGGATGTTTGAGAGATGAAGAACGATTCCGGGTAGCAAGCCGTTATATGAACGCATTGCGGATGAATAATAAAGCTCTGTTAACTTATTGAAGAAAAAACTTAGCCCAGTTTTGAGGAATTCATATGTCGTTCGCCGATCGATTAGGGAAGTCTATCCGTTTACGGAGAGCATGTGCATCGACATATCATTGAATTGAACTTAATCCACTTCTCTTATTTACCCGATGCGGACAGTAGGTTGACCGTGTTAGAGCGCAAGATTGCGGTAACCGTAAAAAATGTCGTAGATGGAAGGGATGTTGGTCAAAATAACTTTCTATCGTTAATTCAAATGCATTATACACATCGAAATATGAGAGGCAGGATAATTGATAAAACAGAAATTTCAATTCAGGATTAGATACTTCGAAAGGAGAGTTGACATAAGCGAACTACGATATAATTGTAATGTTCGATTATGGTATAGCTCATCGGATACAACAATTGCAAAAGATATTTTGTGGCCCTGAAAAGGGCCGTTATACACGTACGTCTGTCCGACTGACAAATAACGTAGGTATTTATGATTTCTTTTCGGTCTTCTTGGGTAAGAGTACGGCCTGTATATTGGGAAGGACACCACCTTGAGCGATAGTTACGCCGGACAGCAGCTTGTTCAACTCCTCGTCGTTTCTGATAGCTAATTGCAAATGACGAGGTATGATTCTCGTTTTCTTGTTATCGCGAGCTGCATTTCCAGCGAGTTCAAGAACTTCCGCGGCCAGGTACTCCATGACGGCCGCCAGATACACTGGAGCTCCGGCACCGACGCGCTCGGCGTAATTTCCTTTACGCAAAAGTCGATGAATACGTCCAACGGGAAATTGTAATCCCGCTCTACTGGAACGGGACTTGGATTTGCCCTTGACTTTTCCACCTTTTCCTCTGCCGGACATTTTGTAAGTTCGTTGAATTGATAAAACGGAAAGAGAAGCTCGTTCGACGGACGAAGTAATAATGCCCGTTACCAGTTCCAGCACGGTATATATAGCTTTTGTTCATCCGCCAACCGCGATCGTCTCGGGTTTACCGGGGAGGCGTGGCTAAGTTTATATCTCGATGAACGCGCGTTTCGATTTGGCGTAATGGATCAAATCAGTTCGAAATAAGTGTTCGTATCGTTGATCAAACAATCAATTCAGCTACTAATAATAAACAAGAAA
Source organism: Henosepilachna vigintioctopunctata (assembly GCA_030704895.1). Taxonomy (NCBI): domain Eukaryota; kingdom Metazoa; phylum Arthropoda; class Insecta; order Coleoptera; family Coccinellidae; genus Henosepilachna; species Henosepilachna vigintioctopunctata. Next base: position 1,089,149 of record JARQZJ010000046.1, on the reverse strand, counting down.
ATTTGAAATGTTAAATGAAGAAAGTATAATCGTTATGGACATTATTATCGGATACGGATATTAAAAAATGGCAACGACGCTACGCGCTATCACGTCTATGTAAATTTCATGGATATGGTAATAAGTACATAAGTATCTATATTTTTATCTTTTGTTAATTTGCATAGAAACAAGGTTTATAATTAGGATGTCGCGTAACGTTATCGTAAATGTAAATGCTGCTGAGATGTACTGAATATTTATTTATGAGGTCCGGAATTAACTTCCTTATGCATCTCCGTCGTCGATTTGTACCGCTGTTCTACATATTACTATATTGTCCCCATTGCCCTTCTAGGGATAATTGTCAAGAGCAAGGGGACGGCACTTTCTGCATGGCTGATAAGGTTCACACAGCGTCCGGCAGATCTTGCCGACGCATCGTATTGATATGTTAGTCTGTGATTAATATAAATGATATCGAGAGATGGAGTAATGATGACCTGGAATAGCGCTGGGACAGAAATAACAACCGTGAGATTTGTAACTATTATCGTATAAGCTAATAGCCGAGGGCGCAACGGAGTACGGCGTTCAGTTCAGAAATATAATATTCGCGTCGCTTTCCGGGATGAGAAGGAAATATCGTACAGCAACCTCGGACTTTTATCGCGCCATCTCTAGTCGGGAAGCTGTTCAGTATCGACGTCCTGGATACCGAAATCGGTAATTTCGTATCGGTACATCGCAGATTTCTGAATTGAAAACCTCGGATGAAGAACGCCATCTGTAGTCGAGAAGCCGTGTCGGCGTCGACATCGTAGTGTGGTAAGACTACGGTGAAGTCGAACGAGTTCGAAGACAGGACGAGGTAGGGAGTATCGGGCTTTATAACTATTCGACTGCTGTTTTCAGTTCAGAAATGAACTCTTTTCTCGTTAACTTTACGAGCTTTCGAAGCGGAAATTTCCACCGTTTGTAGACACATTTCTGTTGGTGCTCTCCTATTTCATTGCTAGATGAAACCTTATCGCATCCGAAATTGGGACATGGCAACAACTCGATCAGATTGAAGTAATGTTCGCAGATCGCGGAGAGCATAGATTGATGTATGCCCAAGCCGCATTTTGGGCAATAGCCCGTAGCGGCTGAAGGTATACAGTAGGAGCACACTAAGTGTCCCAGAAAGCATTGACGCATCGACGGACACATGCATAGTTGGCACCGTTGGCAAGTAATCTCAAGGATTACGGATTTCGTTAGTACGATCATCTTGACTGACTGAGGTAGAAATGGACAGGAGCACAGGTAGCGAGAGTATTTAAACCCGGTAGATGGCCTACTGCGCCGATGTCATTGGAGCGCTGCAAAAGCGCGTGATATTAGCGCGCGCCATCTATACCTCGTTGGCAGTATCGATTCGTGAACTGAGTCACAATAATCTCTCAGTGTTTCATTGGAATAACAGAAATTCCCTTATCTGTTGCTTGAACAGAACATCTTAAAATAGAGAAGCAGGTAGAATATCTTGCTCTATTTGTACATAGTAGAGATATATATATATATATATATATATATATATATATATATATATATATATATATATATATATATATATATATATATATATATATATATATATATATATATATATATATATATATATATATATATATATATATATATATATATATATATATATATATATATATATATATATATATATATATATATATATATATATATATATATATATATATATATATATATATATATATATATATATATATATATATATATATATATATATATATATATATATATATATATATATATATATATATATATATATATATATATATATATATATATATATATATATATATATATATATATATATATATATATATATATATATATATATATATATATATATATATATATATATATATATATATATATATATATATATATATATATATATATATATATATATATATATATATATATATATATATATATATATATATATATATATATATATATATATATATATATATATATATATATATATATATATATATATATATATATATATATATATATATATATATATATATATATATATATATATATATATATATATATATATATATATATATATATATATATATATATATATATATATATATATATATATATATATATATATATATATATATATATATATATATATATATATATATATATATATATATATATATATATATATATATATATATATATATATATATATATATATATATATATATATATATATATATATATATATATATATATATATATATATATATATATATATATATATATATATATATATATATATATATATATATATATATATATATATATATATATATATATATATATATATATATATATATATATATATATATATATATATATATATATATATATATATATATATATATATATATATATATATATATATATATATATATATATATATATATATATATATATATATATATATATATATATATATATATATATATATATATATATATATATATATATATATATATATATATATATATATATATATATATATATATATATATATATATATATATATATATATATATATATATATATATATATATATATATATATATATATATATATATATATATATATATATATATATATATATATATATATATATATATATATATATATATATATATATATATATATATATATATATATATATATATATATATATATATATATATATATATATATATATATATATATATATATATATATATATATATATATATATATATATATATATATATATATATATATATATATATATATATATATATATATATATATATATATATATATATATATATATATATATATATATATATATATATATATATATATATATATATATATATATATATATATATATATATATATATATATATATATATATATATATATATATATATATATATATATATCTATATATATATATATATATATATATATATATATATATATATATATATATATATATATATATATATATATATATATATATATATATATATATATATATATATATATATATATATATATATATATATATATATATATATATATATATATATATATATATATATATATATATATATATATATATATAGTATATATTTTATATAAATAGTAGATATTTTTCCTTTGTTAAAGAACATACTATATAGGAGCCTATCTAAATATTGGAATATCGATCAATAAAGGTTGTTCGGAATCAACACTTAATTCATAGCCTTTCTTTCGGAACACTGCGTTAGTTCCTCAAGGCATACTGTCAAATATTCCGAATCCTACACATAATAATTTCTAAAGCTAGAAGTCCTAGCTATTCTTGCTATCGAACAATAACACTATATAAATCTGCTAGATTTATATAGTCTAAACTTGGCTATCGAGAGATATTATAAAATGCGAATTATATTACTAATAATACATTTATGAATCTTGGTTAAAGGAATCGACATATAGAGCCAGAGCCTTGCCGTACCCTAATACTCCTTTCTACGATGAACCTTTGGAAGCGTAACACACATCAACGGTCTCTCGCTGTCCTAAAAAAGGATAGTAGGCTATCACGTCATTGGATTTACAATAGCTAGAATTGGAGGCCCTGAGAAGGGCCGGTTCGAATTAATGTGGCGAAAGGATTCGTTCATTATTACTTCTTCTTTTTCGGGGAGGCGGGTTTCTTCGCTTTCGAAGATGCCGCAACGACCTTAACAGTTTTCGGTTTGGGGGCTTTCGGTTTTTTCGTCGGCGATTTGGCGGTCTTTTTTACCTTAGACGGAGACTTGGCTACCTTCGGTTTTTTTTCTGCGGCCGCTTTCTTTGCCTTGGTCGCGCTAGCGACTTTCGGTTTCTCAGTAGTTGCCGTTTTGGCGGCTACCGACTTCCTCTTCTTGTCTCCTGCGGCTTTCCTCGGCTTGACCGTTTTCGTTTTACTTTGACCGGGGGCGCCGCTCGCCGCTAACTTGAAAGATCCCGACGCGCCCTTTCCTTTAGTGCGTACCAACGATCCGGACTGTACCGCCGAATTGAGATACTTTTTGATGAACGGAGCAAACTTGACGGGATCGACCTTGTAGTTAGTAGCGATGTATTTCTTGATGGCCTGCAGCGACGAACCGCTCCTTTCTTTCAATCCCTTAATGGCGTTATTCACCATGTCGGAGGTCGGCGGATGGGTCGGTTTAGCGTGCTTGCTGGCTTTCTTATCGGTGCCCCCTTTCTTGGCCTTGGTAGCGGGCGATGCCGACGGCTGTATCTCTACTTCGGACATATTCGCTTGATGGTAGTAAAAATATAACGACGATTGTTAACGATATAGATAATATGAGATCACTTATAACGAGGCTGACGCGTCGCACGTTAGAATTCGGAATACGAAACGATACGCGAATGGCGAGGCGGCCGACCGTTCGGTCTCGTTTAGCGAAGCGATCATACTGATTCACCGGTGGAACTCTAGTTTTAATTAAGGAGGTTGAATGTTTCTACCCTACGAACATAGAGTCCAGACGTCCGTCTTTCGATTACGAGCGGCAAGCAGCTTCGGGGAGCAAGCGCTAGGCCCAGACGACGTCGACCGCAATCGAACCTCGCGTCGAGCTCGACGTTTGCCAAGATAAGGTCGTATTTAACTGAGTAGAACGGTGGCGTTGCATTACGCGTATTGCCCGACGCCCGTAATAAACGTCGACCTTTCGATAGGAGAGCAACGGGACGTGGAAAAATTATAACTTATAGAGAAACGCAAGTTTCTATTGAGCGACTCCGTAGAACGTACGCGACAAGAAGAATTTGGGATGAACGAGGCAAATTACCGTGTCATCTTAGCCGTGTAACCTGAATGGCGAACGTTTCGATCGACGGAAGCGAATTCGAATACGATCTAAAACAACGGACGAAATATCGGCAAGCGATGGGTAAGAGCGAGGGGGTTTACGTCGCCCCGAAGATCTCAGGCCGCCTGGAGGATACGGCGTCGCTCTCGCTGTATCTGATACATCGTCCCTGTGGACGATTCATGACGATTTTAGTTTGACGTATACGCAATGTATTCAAGAACTAGACGAGAACGGACATTCGAGACGGTTGCGATATGAAAATGCGTATAAAATACCGTCCGATATCGGCGAATTCTGAAGGCGGCGACGAATGCCCTTATCTCGGACGTTTATCGTGTTATGTTGAAGGTAGAGGTCCTTCATTTCAACGAAACAATTTTTCATCGATATCGGCCTGTCGAGCGAAGTCGCGCTGAGATCCGCTCGAAGGGGCGTGGCCTACGCGCGTGTTCCATATTGTCATAAATATGCGGCGAAAAGCGGTGAACGCTCATTCCGATTCGAGACGTTCTAGAGTTGACATCAGGTAGATGCTTACTTTATGAACAGGTATAAAATCCATTCGAAGCGATAAGTTGTTGTAAAATCCAAACCCGAAATAAGTGAATAAACGCGAAATTATTTATTTCTATATTTGAGTATTTGAAAAATCAAAATACAAGAAAAGTTTCGTAAATATATAAAATTCCCATAATGGGAAGAAGTAGTAAGAAGAAACCGAGATCGAGATCTCGATCTCCCCACGCAGATGCAAATGAGGACCACATATACTCATTTAGTAGTAGCGACGAAAATGAAAACGATCGACAAATGATGAGGAAAATATCAAAACAAATACCACTGAAAGAAAACATTCAATCAAAAGTTGAACTAAATATCCCTACGAAAAATAGATTTGGCATTCTGACCGAGGAGGAACCAAAGGATATTGAAATGACCACGCAAACCCAAAATGAAGATGTCCCAAAGAAGGAAAATAAAAAGCTGCCGCCCATTGTTATAACATCGAAAATCATGAATTTCAAACAATTTCATGAACAAATAAGAAAATACACCAACAACCAGTTCCACGCAAAATATTTGAATAATGGAACCGCAAATATCTATCCACATTCAGTCGAGGCAAAAAATAGTTTAATAAATGAGTTAAACAAAGACAAAATTCAATTCTTCAGTTATTCATTACGAGAAGAAAAAACTAATAAAATTGTTATTAAAGCAGCCCCAAATATGAACCAAGAAACGCTGTTAAAAGCCCTAAAGGAAGAAAACCCAAGCATTACCGAAGTAATCCGACTTCTCGGTAAAAGTGAATATTCCAACTCTTATCTGGTAAAATATGGCAAAACGACAACAAAACAGGAGATAAGAAACATTAGACATGTAGACAATATAAGGGTAAATTGGCAACCCTTCAATAGAAAACAGAAGATAACACAATGCTACAGGTGCCAGCGGTTCGGGCATGGTAGTGCTAATTGTTATTTGACCCCAAGATGTGTTAAGTGTACTGAGAACCATTTAACGAGAAATGCAAAAATAAGAAAGGTGAGACCCCGGCTCAATGTACAAATTGCAAAGGACCGCACCCGGCAAACTACAGTGGATGCCCGAAGTACCTGGAGTACCTGGAAAACAATAAGCAAAGTGAGTACGGTAAACCTAAAGTAAATATTTCTCGAAACGACTCTACTCAAAACAAACCAATAAACTTTCAAAATTTTCCTAAATTACCACAACATTCTCAAAATTCAGGTAGCGTAAATCCTTCTCAACTAAATTACACAGAAGCTGTTAAAAGGAATCTGGGACTTAATCCTATTCCAAGTCAAACTAATATTCCTCGAATTTTTACAACAGGTAATAATAGAATTCAAAACTCAGATAACTTTCAGGATTTTCAAACCCTAATCAGGGAATTGAACAACTTAAATTCTATTTGTGACTTAAAAAGTCTAATTATCATAGTTAAAGAATTAAATCAAAAAATGACTCAAACATCGAATAAATTGGAGCAAATCTTAATACTCCAAGAAATAACAAGTAAATACAACATTTAATGCCTATTACAAACTCAAATTTATTGAAAATTATTTCATGGAATGCTAATGGCATTCGTAATAAAGTTAACGAACTCGAACATCTTGTTACTGAAATGAATGTTGACCTTGTATTTATCCAAGAATCCAAACTTAATAATCAAAATCCACCAAAATTATCTAATTACACGGCCATAAACAAGCCAAAAGGACAAGCATATGGTTTAATAATTTATCACAAAAACTCTCTTAATATAGTAGAATTAGACGAAACATTTGAAAACATCGAAAGTCAATTAATTGAAATAAATAACATAAAACTAGCTAATATTTACATATCACACCACTCAAATCTTAATTTAATAGAATGGAAAAATAAATTTAAACTAAATAAAAATATAATAGTCATAGGTGATTTTAACGCAAAACATCCTAACTGGAATAACAATGTATCAAATAGTATAGGCCGAAAAATCAACAAACTTATATCAGATCATATGTTCATTAATATTAATTATCCTCAAAACGCCCACACTCACTATCCTTACAACGGACTTTTAAATCCATCTACAATAGATTTTGCTCTCACTAAAAAAATTGAAATTAATAAGATTGAGTCAATAAATGCATTAGATTCAGATCACTTTCCAATTTACCTAGAAATTAAAACCGCTTCACGGGAACAAGCTAAATATCATCAAAATTTTGAATTTCGCACAAACTGGTCAAATTTCAATAAAATGCTCAATAGAATCTCACCATTAACAAATGAGTTAAGCTCAACCGTCGAAATTGACGCTGAAATTGAAAAACTTACTAAAAATATCATAATAGCATACAAATCTAACACACAAAAAATTCCAAAAAAATACGAATTTAAAATACCAGATGATATAAGAACACTCATAAATTTCAAAAAAAAACTCAGAAGAAGACTGAACAATCACTTTGATCCAATTCTAAAACAAGATATTAAAGAAATAACCCAATACATCAATGCATCTATTAACTCAATCAAATCAAAAAATTGGACGGATAAATTAGCTCGAACAGAAAATAACACAAATAGTATGTGGAAAATTACAAAATCATTAAAATTAGACAAACAAAATTATAATATTCCTCCAATTCATGATGTAGATGGAATTAAAACATCCGATGTAAGCAAAGCGGAGGCCATAGCGGACTGTTTTGAAAAAACACACTCATTAACAGATAGTTATTCCAGTTATGATATGGAAAAAAAGATTAATAAAGAAGTAAGAAAAATATTAAACTCTACTGCTGATTTCCAATTTTCGGATTACACAAACACTTATGAAATAAGCAGAATAATTGGAAAGCTTCCGAGGAACAAAGCTCCAGGGGAAAATAAAATTACAAATGAAACCATGAAATCACTACCAAAAAACACATTGATATCACTCAAAACAATATACAATTCATGTTTAAAAATACATTATTTTCCGAAGAATTGGAAGAATGCCATTTCTTCCAATTAAAAAACCAAACAAAAATCATACGTTCCCTCAGAACTATAGACCTATAAGCCTTCTGCCAACTTTATCAAAAGTCTTCGAAAAAATAATACTCAGCAGAATCAAAAAATATGTGAGAAAAAATGAAATAACTCCAATTATCAATGAGCAATTTGGTTTTCAAAACCATAAGAGTACTACACTCCAACTGGCTCGGATAATTGACAAAATAACAAAAAATTTTAATTTAAATAAAATTACATCCATACTAACACTTGATATAGAAAAGGCTTTTGATACAGTCTGGCACAAGGCCCTGATCTATAAATTAAATTTAGCCAATTTTCCAATATTCTTAACAAAAATAATTGCCGACTTTATACATAATAGAACTTTTCAAGTTAAAATTAAAAATTCACTCTCAAATCATAAGAAAATAAAAGCAGGTGTTCCGCAAGGAGCAATATTATCCCCTACGCTTTTCAATTATTTTGTAAATGATATACCAAAAAACAATAAAACTGAAATAGCACTTTTCGCAGATGACACTGCAATCATATCCGAAAGTTGGAAATCAGATCAGAATCTCAAAAACATACAAAACCATATCCATATTCTAGAAAGATATTACAACAAGTGGAAGATAAAAATAAACGCTGAAAAAACTAGCATCATTAATTTCACAACAAAAATTAAAGACAAGCCTAACATTAACATAACATTTAACAATACAATGATTAATAATGCGAATAAAATTAAATATTTAGGAGTCACACTAGACAAAAAATTGAGTTTCACAGAACACATAAAAACACAAATAAACAAAGCTAGAGGAATCACAAAAAAATTATATCCACTTTTATGCAAAAATAGTAAATTACCAAAAAAACATAAAATTCTACTATATAAAGCAGCAGTCAGGCCTATTATACTATATGCTTGTCCTATATGGAATAGAACCTTCAAATACAATTACAAATCAATGCAAATTTTTCAAAATAAAATACTTAGAACCATTACAAATTCAAACAGATTTACACCTTTACATATAATACACAGAAAGGCAAAAATAAATACAATAGAGCAAGAAATCAAAAAACAAACAGAAAATTTCTTTGAAAAACAAGGTCCACATTCAATATATACTAAAAATATCAGAAATCAAAACTCGAAAACTTTACCCTTCAGGTTAAAGCATAAATTGATCCATGATATAATTCTCGAAAAATTCTGAGAAATCTACCTGCAACAAATAAGATATTAAATAAATCCTAACATTAATAGTTGAGTCGTAACGTGAGTTTTATTTACCTTAACGATTGCCGTACCTCTCAACGAATAAATGAAAACAAAATACATGTTTAACTTAATGACATAAAATTATCAATAATCCATCATTATATTAAATATTAAAACTTTTGTGATAGCATTGAAAAATGGCACAATGAAAAATATACAATATTAACATTACATATTATCTCTCAAAAAATGTATATGTGTATATATTTACATATGCACGTATACACACATATTTGTAAATAATTGTTGTAAATGTACATAAATATATAGATAATAAATAAAAAAAAAAAAAAAAAAAAAAAACGTGAGTTTTATTTACCTTAACGATGAACGCTCATTCTGCAACGATAGATTAACGAAGCACCATGCCACCGAAGACTAGTGGAAAGGCAGCGAAAAAAGCGGGCAAGGCCCAAAAGAATATTTCCAAGAGCGACAAGAAAAAGAAGCGTAAGAGGAAGGAGAGTTACGCTATCTACATCTACAAAGTATTGAAACAAGTACATCCCGATACTGGTATATCGAGCAAGGCCATGAGTATCATGAACAGCTTCGTCAACGACATCTTCGAAAGAATCGCCGCCGAAGCTAGTCGTTTGGCTCATTATAACAAGCGGTCGACGATTACCAGTAGAGAGATCCAGACGGCCGTACGTCTCTTGCTGCCCGGTGAATTGGCGAAACACGCGGTAAGCGAGGGTACCAAAGCCGTCACAAAGTATACCAGCTCGAAATAAGTAATAGATACGGTATCGTCTGGCGCCGCCGTAACTTCGATAAATCGGTTCTTTTCAGAACCACAACGAGGAGGCTACAATCTTTGTTGTATAAACTGAAAAATATAATAAGAAGAATATTACAAAAGAATAGGGATAATGATACGTAACGAGGCAGCCGATTGCTCGGCGCTAAAGGAAACCTTTCGGATCGCTCCGTTCCGACATCAGGAGACCGAAACACCCGTGTGAAAAATACGTACGTTATTTCGATATCCGGAGAAAGTAATGAATGAATAACGATGATAGAGAGGAATGTTAACGCCGGACGACCGAAATGGAGATTTAATACGATGCCTACGAGAAGAGAATATTCTCGTACATTCAATATCCCCAACTAATTACGGAACGAAAAGTAGGGAATACGGATATATGCATTATACATTTATGTAAGTGTGTGTGTATATATATATATATATATATATATATATATATATATATATATATATATATATATATATATATATATATATATATATATATATATATATATATATATATATATATATATATATATATATATATATATATATATATATATATGATGTTGTAATGATGTAAATGAAGGACGACTGTCTCTTTCTGATGTCATTGAGTCAACGTAATAGGTTCTTACTAGTCGCTTCGAATAGTAGGCATTACTCGTCACATAGTCGAACGATAATAGATAATATACCATATTAATCATAGATTAGAGAATATGTTGATAATGTAGGTAAACTTAGATGAGGATAACTATGTCGCATTTATAGGGAGGATTGGCTAGCATTGAGATTAACGAAAATTGCCGTTCGAATTGTGGTTCTGAAAGAACCGATTTCGACGTAATGTCGACCGAAGTATAGCGAGCTAACGTTTAGGCACGTTCTCCACGTATGCGACGGGCGAGCTGTATGTCCTTGGGCATGATCGTAACCCTTTTGGCGTGAATGGCGCAAAGATAGTATCTTCGAACAGACCGACAAGATAAGCTTCACTAGCCTCCTGTAAAGCCATTACGGCCGAACTTTGGAAGCGAAGATCGGTCTTGAAATCTTGAGCGATCTCTCGAACTAAACGTTGAAAAGGTAATTTACGTATCAATAGTTCGGTGCTCTTTTGATAACGCCTAATTTCACGAAGAGCTACGGTGCCGGGACGATAACGGTGAGGCTTCTTCACTCCGCCTGTAGCCGGAGCGCTCTTTCTCGCCGCCTTGGTCGCCAATTGTTTGCGGGGAGCTTTACCACCAGTTGATTTTCTAGCCGTCTGCTTCGTACGTGCCATTGCGATTGATGGATGGTCGAAAGAAGAGAGTTTCGTCAAAATACTACGGACGTAGGTAGGATGATCGTCGAAGGTTAAATGAAATCTTGCCACGACTGTTCCCTTTTTATCAATTCTATGACTATATCTGAACCGTGGCGCGCGCGCTATTGGCGGAGACTACCGTTCTTTGGGCGGAGCCTGTTGGAATCTATAAATATATGAAGCGGCTGAGCAGAGGTATTCATTCGATCGACGATTCTCAATCTAAACGTACGTTAGACGCTATTCGTATACAACATGACTGGAAGAGGCAAAGGAGGTAAGGGGTTGGGAAAAGGAGGCGCCAAGCGTCACCGAAAAGTACTTCGAGACAATATCCAGGGCATCACCAAACCCGCTATCAGAAGATTGGCGAGACGCGGTGGAGTAAAACGTATTTCCGGGCTCATCTACGAGGAAACGCGAGGCGTACTGAAAGTTTTCCTCGAAAACGTGATCAGAGATGCAGTCACTTATACGGAGCACGCTAAAAGGAAAACCGTAACTGCGATGGACGTCGTTTACGCCCTGAAGCGTCAAGGTAGAACCCTATACGGTTTTGGCGGTTAATAAATATCGCCGCGACTAGCAATTTTACACCAACTAACGCTATCGACATCGGTCCTTTTCAGGACCACAATTCTTGCATCTGGTTGTATAGTCTCTTTATCACCTGTAGAAATAGATAGATAGATAGTAGGCATATCTCATCACGCAGAGATAATATTTCGATATTAAATATGAAACAAGTTCACCCCGTATGAGGACAAAAAAACCCAGTTGCCTATTCGTATGTATTATAGCAGAAATGCCCATTCACACATGGAAACTTGATTATGAATTAAAGAATGAATAATTTTTAATTATTAAGTGAAAGAATATCAGTATTCGGGAGGATAACAAGGATGTTTGAGAGATGAAGAACGATTCCGGGTAGCAAGCCGTTATATGAACGCATTGCGGATGAATAATAAAGCTCTGTTAACTTATTGAAGAAAAACTTAGCCCAGTTTTGAGGAATTCATATGTCGTTCGCCGATCGATTAGGGAAGTCTATCCGTTTACGGAGAGCATGTGCATCGACATATCATTGAATTGAACTTAATCCACTTCTCTTATTTACCCGATGCGGACAGTAGGTTGACCGTGTTAGAGCGCAAGATTGCGGTAACCGTAAAAAATGTCGTAGATGGAAGGGATGTTGGTCAAAATAACTTTCTATCGTTAATTCAAATGCATTATACACATCGAAATATGAGAGGCAGGATAATTGATAAAACAGAAATTTCAATTCAGGATTAGATACTTCGAAAGGAGAGTTGACATAAGCGAACTACGATATAATTGTAATGTTCGATTATGGTATAGCTCATCGGATACAACAATTGCAAAAGATATTTTGTGGCCCTGAAAAGGGCCGTTATACACGTACGTCTGTCCGACTGACAAATAACGTAGGTATTTATGATTTCTTTTCGGTCTTCTTGGGTAAGAGTACGGCCTGTATATTGGGAAGGACACCACCTTGAGCGATAGTTACGCCGGACAGCAGCTTGTTCAACTCCTCGTCGTTTCTGATAGCTAATTGCAAATGACGAGGTATGATTCTCGTTTTCTTGTTATCGCGAGCTGCATTTCCAGCGAGTTCAAGAACTTCCGCGGCCAGGTACTCCATGACGGCCGCCAGATACACTGGAGCTCCGGCACCGACGCGCTCGGCGTAATTTCCTTTACGCAAAAGTCGATGAATACGTCCAACGGGAAATTGTAATCCCGCTCTACTGGAACGGGACTTGGATTTGCCCTTGACTTTTCCACCTTTTCCTCTGCCGGACATTTTGTAAGTTCGTTGAATTGATAAAACGGAAAGAGAAGCTCGTTCGACGGACGAAGTAATAATGCCCGTTACCAGTTCCAGCACGGTATATATAGCTTTTGTTCATCCGCCAACCGCGATCGTCTCGGGTTTACCGGGGAGGCGTGGCTAAGTTTATATCTCGATGAACGCGCGTTTCGATTTGGCGTAATGGATCAAATCAGTTCGAAATAAGTGTTCGTATCGTTGATCAAACAATCAATTCAGCTACTAATAATAAACAAGAAAATTTGAAATGTTAAATGAAGAAAGTATAATCGTTATGGACATTATTATCGGATACGGATATTAAAAAATGGCAACGACGCTACGCGCTATCACGTCTATGTAAATTTCATGGATATGGTAATAAGTACATAAGTATCTATATTTTTATCTTTTGTTAATTTGCATAGAAACAAGGTTTATAATTAGGATGTCGCGTAACGTTATCGTAAATGTAAATGCTGCTGAGATGTACTGAATATTTATTTATGAGGTCCGGAATTAACTTCCTTATGCATCTCCGTCGTCGATTTGTACCGCTGTTCTACATATTACTATATTGTCCCCATTGCCCTTCTAGGGATAATTGTCAAGAGCAAGGGGACGGCACTTTCTGCATGGCTGATAAGGTTCACACAGCGTCCGGCAGATCTTGCCGACGCATCGTATTGATATGTTAGTCTGTGATTAATATAAATGATATCGAGAGATGGAGTAATGATGACCTGGAATAGCGCTGGGACAGAAATAACAACCGTGAGATTTGTAACTATTATCGTATAAGCTAATAGCCGAGGGCGCAACGGAGTACGGCGTTCAGTTCAGAAATATAATATTCGCGTCGCTTTCCGGGATGAGAAGGAAATATCGTACAGCAACCTCGGACTTTTATCGCGCCATCTCTAGTCGGGAAGCTGTTCAGTATCGACGTCCTGGATACCGAAATCGGTAATTTCGTATCGGTACATCGCAGATTTCTGAATTGAAAACCTCGGATGAAGAACGCCATCTGTAGTCGAGAAGCCGTGTCGGCGTCGACATCGTAGTGTGGTAAGACTACGGTGAAGTCGAACGAGTTCGAAGACAGGACGAGGTAGGGAGTATCGGGCTTTATAACTATTCGACTGCTGTTTTCAGTTCAGAAATGAACTCTTTTCTCGTTAACTTTACGAGCTTTCGAAGCGGAAATTTCCACCGTTTGTAGACACATTTCTGTTGGTGCTCTCCTATTTCATTGCTAGATGAAACCTTATCGCATCCGAAATTGGGACATGGCAACAACTCGATCAGATTGAAGTAATGTTCGCAGATCGCGGAGAGCATAGATTGATGTATGCCCAAGCCGCATTTTGGGCAATAGCCCGTAGCGGCTGAAGGTATACAGTAGGAGCACACTAAGTGTCCCAGAAAGCATTGACGCATCGACGGACACATGCATAGTTGGCACCGTTGGCAAGTAATCTCAAGGATTACGGATTTCGTTAGTACGATCATCTTGACTGACTGAGGTAGAAATGGACAGGAGCACAGGTAGCGAGAGTATTTAAACCCGGTAGATGGCCTACTGCGCCGATGTCATTGGAGCGCTGCAAAAGCGCGTGATATTAGCGCGCGCCATCTATACCTCGTTGGCAGTATCGATTCGTGAACTGAGTCACAATAATCTCTCAGTGTTTCATTGGAATAACAGAAATTCCCTTATCTGTTGCTTGAACAGAACATCTTAAAATAGAGAAGCAGGTAGAATATCTTGCTCTATTTGTACATAGTAGAGATATATATATATATATATATATATATATATATATATATATATATATATATATATATATATATATATATATATATATATATATATATATATATATATATATATATATATATATATATATATATATATATATATATATATATATATATATATATATATATATATATATATATATATATATATATATATATATATATATATATATATATATATATATATATATATATATATATATATATATATATATATATATATATATATATATATATATATATATATATATATATATATATATATATATATATATATATATATATATATATATATATATATATATATATATATATATATATATATATATATATATATATATATATATATATATATATATATATATATATATATATATATATATATATATATATATATATATATATATATATATATATATATATATATATATATATATATATATATATATATATATATATATATATATATATATATATATATATATATATATATATATATATATATATATATATATATATATATATATATATATATATATATATATATATATATATATATATATATATATATATATATATATATATATATATATATATATATATATATATATATATATATATATATATATATATATATATATATATATATATATATATATATATATATATATATATATATATATATATATATATATATATATATATATATATATATATATATATATATATATATATATATATATATATATATATATATATATATATATATATATATATATATATATATATATATATATATATATATATATATATATATATATATATATATATATATATATATATATATATATATATATATATATATATATATATATATATATATATATATATATATATATATATATATATATATATATATATATATATATATATATATATATATATATATATATATATATATATATATATATATATATATATATATATATATATATATATATATATATATATATATATATATATATATATATATATATATATATATATATATATATATATATATATATATATATATATATATATATATATATATATATATATATATATATATATATATATATATATATATATATATATATATATATATATATATATATATATATATATATATATATATATATATATATATATATATATATATATATATATATATATATATATATATATATATATATATATATATATATATATATATATATATATATATATATATATATATATATATATATATATATATATATATATATATATATATATATATATATATATATATATATATATATATATATATATATATATATATATATATATATATATATATATATATATATATATATATATATATATATATATATATATATATATATATATATATATATATATATATATATATATATATATATATATATATATATATATATATATATATATATATATATATATATATATATATATATAAATAGTAGATATTTTTCCTTTGTTAAAGAACATACTATATAGGAGCCTATCTAAATATTGGAATATCGATCAATAAAGGTTGTTCGGAATCAACACTTAATTCATAGCCTTTCTTTCGGAACACTGCGTTAGTTCCTCAAGGCATACTGTCAAATATTCCGAATCCTACACATAATAATTTCTAAAGCTAGAAGTCCTAGCTATTCTTGCTATCGAACAATAACACTATATAAATCTGCTAGATTTATATAGTCTAAACATTGGCTATCGAGAGATATTATAAAATGCGAATTATATTACTAATAATACATTTATGAATCTTGGTTAAAGGAATCGACATATAGAGCCAGAGCCTTGCCGTACCCTAATACTCCTTTCTACGATGAACCTTTGGAAGCGTAACACACATCAACGGTCTCTCGCTGTCCTAAAAAAGGATAGTAGGCTATCACGTCATTGGATTTACAATAGCTAGAATTGGAGGCCCTGAGAAGGGCCGGTTCGAATTAATGTGGCGAAAGGATTCGTTCATTATTACTTCTTCTTTTTCGGGGAGGCGGGTTTCTTCGCTTTCGAAGATGCCGCAACGACCTTAACAGTTTTCGGTTTGGGGGCTTTCGGTTTTTTCGTCGGCGATTTGGCGGTCTTTTTTACCTTAGACGGAGACTTGGCTACCTTCGGTTTTTTTTCTGCGGCCGCTTTCTTTGCCTTGGTCGCGCTAGCGACTTTCGGTTTCTCAGTAGTTGCCGTTTTGGCGGCTACCGACTTCCTCTTCTTGTCTCCTGCGGCTTTCCTCGGCTTGACCGTTTTCGTTTTACTTTGACCGGGGGCGCCGCTCGCCGCTAACTTGAAAGATCCCGACGCGCCCTTTCCTTTAGTGCGTACCAACGATCCGGACTGTACCGCCGAATTGAGATACTTTTTGATGAACGGAGCAAACTTGACGGGATCGACCTTGTAGTTAGTAGCGATGTATTTCTTGATGGCCTGCAGCGACGAACCGCTCCTTTCTTTCAATCCCTTAATGGCGTTATTCACCATGTCGGAGGTCGGCGGATGGGTCGGTTTAGCGTGCTTGCTGGCTTTCTTATCGGTGCCCCCTTTCTTGGCCTTGGTAGCGGGCGATGCCGACGGCTGTATCTCTACTTCGGACATATTCGCTTGATGGTAGTAAAAATATAACGACGATTGTTAACGATATAGATAATATGAGATCACTTATAACGAGGCTGACGCGTCGCACGTTAGAATTCGGAATACGAAACGATACGCGAATGGCGAGGCGGCCGACCGTTCGGTCTCGTTTAGCGAAGCGATCATACTGATTCACCGGTGGAACTCTAGTTTTAATTAAGGAGGTTGAATGTTTCTACCCTACGAACATAGAGTCCAGACGTCCGTCTTTCGATTACGAGCGGCAAGCAGCTTCGGGGAGCAAGCGCTAGGCCCAGACGACGTCGACCGCAATCGAACCTCGCGTCGAGCTCGACGTTTGCCAAGATAAGGTCGTATTTAACTGAGTAGAACGGTGGCGTTGCATTACGCGTATTGCCCGACGCCCGTAATAAACGTCGACCTTTCGATAGGAGAGCAACGGGACGTGGAAAAATTATAACTTATAGAGAAACGCAAGTTTCTATTGAGCGACTCCGTAGAACGTACGCGACAAGAAGAATTTGGGATGAACGAGGCAAATTACCGTGTCATCTTAGCCGTGTAACCTGAATGGCGAACGTTTCGATCGACGGAAGCGAATTCGAATACGATCTAAAACAACGGACGAAATATCGGCAAGCGATGGGTAAGAGCGAGGGGGTTTACGTCGCCCCGAAGATCTCAGGCCGCCTGGAGGATACGGCGTCGCTCTCGCTGTATCTGATACATCGTCCCTGTGGACGATTCATGACGATTTTAGTTTGACGTATACGCAATGTATTCAAGAACTAGACGAGAACGGACATTCGAGACGGTTGCGATATGAAAATGCGTATAAAATACCGTCCGATATCGGCGAATTCTGAAGGCGGCGACGAATGCCCTTATCTCGGACGTTTATCGTGTTATGTTGAAGGTAGAGGTCCTTCATTTCAACGAAACAATTTTTCATCGATATCGGCCTGTCGAGCGAAGTCGCGCTGAGATCCGCTCGAAGGGGCGTGGCCTACGCGCGTGTTCCATATTGTCATAAATATGCGGCGAAAAGCGGTGAACGCTCATTCTAGAGCTAGCAGTCGAACGAGAAACATCTACCCAGACGATCTCAAATAGAAATCAACAAGAATTACTTTACCAGTGACCACTGATTGAAGCCAGTTCCTGTTTGTTCTTTTCAGAACAATTTCTATAAACTTTGACGCTATATAAATATAAATTAACTAATCATTTTTTCTTACAGCTTGTTGTTCTTTTTAGAACAATATAGTGGTTGCAATAAGTTCCTAGAACATTTCAATACCACAGTTGTAAATCTCACCCAGAAAAATCAAGATTGGCAGTCCTGTGAACACAAGAAGAAAACCCGAGAAGAGAACGCTATCACGTGACTCGACGTTAGGAGCACGGACCTAAGCCACGCCCCCAGACCATCCGAAGCAAGTTGACGGAATACGGAATTATTCCGAATCTCAATAAGTTTTAGATTTCAAATTTCAGTCTATGGTTGTGCCCCAAACACAACCATGGACAATATCACTCTACAGATATCGGAGGTAATTAAGACCTGGGACACGGAGCGAATGAACCAGGCAAAAGAGGCCCTCCAGTTCTTGAAATCACTCGAGGAAAAGGAAACATCAGCAAGGAACAGCGACAGCGAATCGAGTGACATGGAAGTCACCGTCGAAGAAACTCCCCGGCAGTCGAACAGAAAGAAAGGCAAGCCACGAAGACGCCACCCCTGGAACCTCCACCGAGCCCGCAAGACGGAGAAAAACTTCCGAACCTGGAATCATACCGACGGCCACGTCGAACAGATTCGAAATCATTCAGAATCTCGACGAGCCGAGCACCTCCGAATCCATCGACACCGAAAGACGACAAGAAAGAACGCTCACCTCCACCAATTGTTCTCAGGATAAATCGAAATGGATCGACATGTCGAGGAAAATCTCGAACGCCAGGCTTAATTTTTCAAAAAGCCAAAAACACCAAGGACGGGATAAGTATCAATCCTGTCTCAATCAACGACTTCAGAGGAATAACACGCCTCTTTGATTCTTTGCAGGTCGAATACCACACTTACGCCCTGCCAGAAGAGAAGCCGCTGAAGGTGGTGCTGCGAAATCTCCCCTTCGAGACAATCCCGAAGAAATCATGGAAGATCTGAGGAACCAGAACCTTCCAGTCAAGACAGTGAGCAAGATGACGAATGCTCGAAAAGAACCGATGCCACTGTTCCTAGTGACATTAGAGAGAACGAGTCGAAGCGAAGAAGATCTTCGACATCAAATTCGTCAACCGACTTGCAGTGCGAGTAGAATCCCCAAGGACCAAACCTGGAGCCAGCCAATGCCACAAATGCCAGAAATTCCACCACGGACAATCAAGATGCCACGCTGCTGCAAGATGCGTGAAATGCGGAGGACCCCACCACAGCGTGCAATGCACGAAACCAAGGACCGAGCCTGCAGTATGCGCAAATTGCGGAGGCCCACACCCGCAAATTACAAAGGCTGCGCAGCTTACCCGACGCAAAACCTGTTGCACGTCAACCGAAAGTCACAAGTCGCCAGAAAAACCCCTGGCGAACAGAACAGCACCCCAGAAAAGCCGACTCCACCACACAGAAAAGCCCTCAACATCAGGACTCAACTACACGCAGGCCCTTGAAAGGGTAAAGCAGCGTCAGAAACCGACTCCAGCAGCCCCGAAAACTCCCCCAAACCTGTGGAGAGGACAGAAAAATCCGAAACCTTCAACATGGGCAAGATGTTCGACATGTTCTCGACATTCAACATCGAGAAATTCAAAGCCGTACTCAAGAAGATGAGCACACTGATGACAAACGCTACCACTATGCCTGAAATAATGATTGGAATCTTCCAATGCATGCCTGACATCTGCGCTATCTTTAGTTAATGGGTAGACAAAAACTAAAGGCCGAAATCGCTACAAATAGCGTTCTGGAACGCCAATGGACTCCATGAGAAAAGGCTAGAACTGCAAGAATTCGCGGCGAGGAACGAAATTGACGTCATTTTAGTGAACGAGACCCACCTCAGGGCCGCGGACACTGAAAAGATTAGAAATTTCGTGTCATACAGGAACGACAGACAAGACCGACGAGGAGGCGGCACTGCCATCTACGTTAAATCGCACCTTGACCACCACGCTGCCCATACAGGCGACCTGGAAAACATGGAGGCGACGACCGTAGAGATCAACACCGCATCGATAGGAACCCTCAGGCTCGTATCGGTGTACAACCCTCCAAATCGACGACTCTCTGGAGTCCGACCTGGATACAATCCTCAACGCCAATTTCCAACTATTGCAGCAGGTGACCTCAACGCCAAACACCAGTCATGGCACAGCAGGAGAGCTAACCCATCTGGGAATATTCTCCGAACATTTGCCGATGACAGAGACATTTGGTAGTTGCCGGACCACCGGAGCCAACTCACTATAGTCACCAAGGCGTAGGAGATGTGCTGGACATAGCTATTCTGAAGGAAGTCACGCTTCCTTCAGAATAACTCGGTAAGTGATCTGTCATCTGACCATAATCCTGTTTTACTTTCCCTAGGTACAGACCCCGACGAAGAATTTGAAATACAGAAGAAGACAACATGCTGGGCAGCATTTAAGGACCACCTGAACGAAACACTTCCTCCGCTCCAGCCACTGCAGAAACTCAGGATCAACTTGAGCTTGCAGTCGAAGCATTCGAGGAAGCAATCATCAGGTCAATCGAGGCTTGCAGCCGCGAACACCGCACAGCACTTCGCAGCAACAACCCGCCAGAAGACGTCCGTGAGATGATTAGAAACCGCAACAGAGCAAGGAGACGATACCAAGAACCTGGGACCCAGAACACCTGCAAGATTACCGACGCCTGACTGCAGAAGTCGAAACAGGCCCTGATAGACCACCGAAACGCCCAATGGAACGCCAAATTGGACTTATTAGAAGAAGAAACTCATTCCTATGGAGGATGACTAAAATTCTTCGTAACAAGTACATACCGATGCCACCGATCCACGGAGAAAGGGGACTTGTTTACACAGAAGCAGAGAAAGGCTGAGGCTTTTGCAGATCACCTGGAGTCTCAATTCCGAACAAATTATGAAGACGCAGATCTAGACACATAGAATCGATAGAAAACGAGGTGACTAGGAGACTACAACACGAAGTCGACCGCAGCATCCGACCGACTACATCAGCCGAAGTACAGTACCGTATCAAGAAAAGCAAGACTAGGAAAGCACCTGGACGAGATGGTATCTCGAACAAGGCGCTCAAACAATTACCGGTGAGAGCCATAGGGCAACTTACTTCCATAATTAATGCGATGTTACGTCTGCGCTACTTTCCAAATCACTGGAAAAGCGCAGACGTAATTGTTTTTCAGAAACCTGGAAAGGCTGCTGCATTTCCACAGCATTATCGACCAATCAGTCTCCTCCCTAGTCTGTCCAAGATTGCAGAAGGCATCATCCTGACAAGGCTCAAGGAGCACGTTAGAGAAAGCCACCTTATCCCCGACGAGCAGTTCGGCTTCCAAGCACAAACTTCATCTGTACACCAAGTTCTACGCCTCGTGGAATATGCCAGCGAAGGCTTCAACCTGAACATGTCAACTGGAGTCGCCCTGTTTGACGTCTCCAAAGCGTTCGACAGAGTGTGGCATGAGGGACTACTATTCAAATTGTTTGAAGCAGGAATCCCAAAGGCCATGGTTCAACTCATTGCATCGTACCAACAACAGAGACACTTCAGAGTCCGTGTAGGCATCTCGCACTCCACGGATCGTATCATGGAAGCAGGACTGCCCCAAGGATCGGTGCTTTCACCGATGCTCTACAACCTCTTCACGAGAGATGTGCCGAAGTCACAGGATACCAACCTCGCCCTCTACGCTGACGACACCGCCATCTTCACAAGATCATGGTCTCCTCACATAGCGACGCAGAGATTGCAGCAGGCAGTAGACAACTTGCAAGAGTGGTTCACAACTTGGTGCATTTCTGTAAACTCCGAGAAGAGCCAGGCGCTTTTTCTCAGCAAACGAAGACACCGGCCAGATGAAGAAATTCACCTCAACGGTACACCAATCCCCTGGACAGACAAGGCGAAATACCTGGGAGTAATCATCGACCGAAGGCTCACATGGAAATCCCACATAGACTACTGCACAGCCAGAGCCAAAGCAGTACAGAGTCAGCTCTATCCCCTCATCAACAGGAGAAGCAAACTCAGTGCTGCTACGAAGATCCGCATATACAAGACAATCATCCTACCAACGATGTCCTACGCCTCACCAGTCTGGGGCTATGCAGCAAAAACTCACATCAACAAGCTGCGGTTGTGCAGAACAAATCTCTACGGATGGCCATCGACGCCCCATGGTACGTGAGAACCTCCCAGATTCACAGAGACCTCGGAATGCCGAGTGTACTTGAGATCATCAGAGCGACTGCAGCGAAAATGTTCGCAGCCCTTCCAACGAACCCGAACCCCCTGGTAGCAAATCTAGGGGACTATGAAGAAGACGCAAACTGGAAACACAAGAGGCCCAAATTGGTACTCCGCGAAGACCAGGACTGAATCCACAAGAAGACGAATTATTCAATTCATGTATTATATTATATCTTAAGCCTTGACTGTAAAGTCTCATCAAGACTTAGGACACCTTCAGTGTCACTAAACTCTACTTTTTCCTTTTTCATTGAGACGTAGAGGTATGAAATGTATTATGGTACTCGAATAAACATTATGTCAAAGTCAAAAGTGAACGCTCATTCGACGTCAGGACGCTTAACCGAGAGGATATACTTTAGGTAGCGAGCAGGTACCCATAATAGCCTTAGGCGATTTACGGCTAGGAGACCACGTGACGACTAGAATACGGCATACGAAACTTAGGACACGAGCTTAGGCCACGCCCACTTTTTCGAGAAGTTAAAATTCAGTTCTTTTCAGAACTTTTTGAACTCACGAAAAATGATTGATAAGGAAGAGGAAAAGAAGCACGCGACTGCAATTTTAGATGGATTCATTCATCTATTGCAGATGGGTGTAGATATAGATAAATTTATGCTTTATCTTGCCACTGAAATAAGCAAGAAAAAGCATGAATTGGACATAGCTAACGACGAAATACGCAATACTACAATGAAACGACAAGCTAAGGATGACGACTACAAGATTCCAAACAAAACGGCAAAGACAAGGACTGCTTCAACCATATCCCCGGAGCCAATACCGAGCACCAGCACGAGTAATCGTTACTCTGCATTGGCCGACTGCGACGAAGAGAGTGATATGGAATATGACCACGCTGAGAACGAGGAAAATACGACGGTTAGTAAGACGTTCACAACAGTACAGCAGGAAAAGATTCCTCCTATTGTCTTGAGGGAGAAATCGGCATGGACTCGAATAAATCGACTGATGAAGAAAAGAAACATAAATATGACAAAAGCACGAAACACCGGTGAAGGCATTAGTATCACGACTACTACAAGCAACGACTTTAGGGCACTCACAAAGTTATTAGATTCAGACAAAGCCGAATATCACACATACAAGCTTGAAGAGGACAAAAACTTGAAGGTTGTCATAAGGGGTATCCCTTGTGAGGTAGAAGAGGAAGAAGTTACGGAGGACCTCAAAAATAAAGGTTATCAACCAATAAAGGTAACACGAATGCGTACCGGGCAGAAGAGAAATCCTATGCCTATGGTACTAGTTGAACTTCCCAGGACACAGAACAAAATATACAACGAAAAAACTATTCTTGATATAATTATCCAGGTCGAAAGCTTAAAGAAGAAAGCGAACATAGGCCAATGCTTCCGATGTCAAAAATTCGGACACGCACAAGGCCTATGTACCGCTGAAGTACGATGCGTGAAATGTGGCGAAAAACATTGGTCATATGAATGCATCAAACCGAGAGACATTCCGGCAAAATGCGCGAATTGTAAGGGGCCACATCCGGCAAATTACAAGGGCTGTAGTCATTTTCCAAAAATACAATCACAACACGACAATGCTAAGAATATACCGAAGACAAACAGAACATTTTCACAAGTCCTGTCGAAAAACACGAATAAGGAAGAAAAACACGAAATAGATGAAATCAAACAATCAATCATACAACTCACATCAACTCTCCAAAAACTATCGTCAAAAATTAATAAGCTGTCCCCTAATTAATGGAAATAAACAGAAGAAAACCGGAATCACTACAAGCCATATTCTGGAATGCACAAGGAGTAACTAACAAAAAATATGAGCTTCAAGAATTACTCGAACGCTATAACATAGATGTGGCTCTCATCAATGAGACACATCTAAAACCATGTAAAAATTTCA
The DNA here is from genome assembly GCA_030704895.1 of Henosepilachna vigintioctopunctata. NCBI lineage: Eukaryota > Metazoa > Arthropoda > Insecta > Coleoptera > Coccinellidae > Henosepilachna > Henosepilachna vigintioctopunctata. The sequence goes on along the minus strand of JARQZJ010000046.1, from coordinate 1,063,592 downwards.
AAATCAGAAATTATATCACATACAGAAATGACAGGTTGAACAGACAATTAGGAGGAACAGCCATATTAATTAAGAAAAACATAGTCCACCAAGAATCCATAGTGAAAGCAATAGACAACTTTGAATACACAGAAATTTATATACAAATGAAGAATAGTAGAATCAAACTAATTTCAATATACAAGCCTCCGATGAAGGAATTTTCAAACCAAGAAATGGATTTACTTTTAGAAGAAAACATCCCTACAATAATAGCGGGAGATCTAAACAGTAAACACATTTCATGGAACAGCCGAGTCAATAATAGAAACGGTACAAGATTGAGAAATTATATTGATCAGAAGAATAACATCATCATAGATGCTCCAGCGGAACCAACCATATATCCAAACAATGGTGGCCGTCCGGACATCATTGATGTATGTTTATTCAAGGATTTGAACATGAGTTATTCGTTAACAACGTTGCAAGAATTGAGTGCTGACCACAATCCAATATTATTAGAAATAGGTGTAAAAACAGAAGAACAGGATACATATAAGTTGAAAAGAACGAATTGGGAAAAATTCAAGATTAAACTGAATGAAAGAACCACTCGGAAAAATTGATTGAAAACACCATATCATTAGAAGAGGAGGTTCTTTCATTCACGAACAAAATCAGACAAACATTAGAAGAATGCACAACGATAAAAACAGAACAAATTCAGAAAGATAGAATCCCCATGGAAATAAGAGAACTAATCAGAGAAAAACACAGGGCTAGAAAAAGAGCACAAAGAACATTAGATCCGGAAGATAAAAGAAGAGCAAATCAGCTGAACAACGAAGTAAAAGAAAGCCTCAGGAACTTCCATAATGAAAAATGGAACACCAAAATTCAGGAAATAAATAATGAGAACAATGACATTTGGAAAATGACTAGAGCATTGAAGAGAGAAAGTACAAATATTCCACCGATACACGGAAGATACGGTATCAAATATCAAGATGAAGAAAAAGCAGAAGAAATGGCCGACCAAGTACAAAGGCAATGTACAGCCACTTATGAAAGAACCAACATAAGATGGATTGAACAAGTAAATAGAGAAGCCAATGAATACACGAACGGATTCCCAGACGACGAAATCGAATTATGTACTACTGAGGAAATAGAGAATACGATCAAGAAGATTGGTAGAAGGAAAGCTCCAGGTCCGGATGGCATTCCGAGCTACGCAATCAGAGAACTTCCACCAAATGCAATCAACAACTTGAAAAATATAATAAACAGTGCGCTGAAATTGAGACATCACCCAGAAGAGTGGAAAAAAGCCGATGTTATACCAATCCCGAAACCTGGCAAAGCTAAGATTTTCCCACAAAACTATAGGTACATTAGCCTGATATCCGGACTAGGGAAAATCTTAGAGCACATTATCAAGAACAGATTGTTGGAAGTATTAGAAGATAAAGAAATCATCCCAGAAGTACAATTCGGTTTCAGAAGGAACCATTCAACTGAACTTCAGGTCCTGAGAATTGTCGAACATGCAGCCAAGGAACGACAAATCAAACATTCTACCGGAATTTTCGCCGCAGACGTTGAAAAGGCGTTTGACAGTACCTGGCAGAATGGTATAATCTATAAAATGAAATACCAAAATATCAACAGATCTCTCACAAAACTTATCAAATCAACAATGAACAGAAGAAAAATCAGAATCAAAATCAACAACATCAAATCAGAATACAGAACAATCAGAGCCGGGGTACCACAAGGATCACCTATCTCCCCAATACTGTACAACTTCTACACTCATGACCTACCACAAATGCCTCTCAATGTACATATGGCGGTATACGCCGATGATACCGCTATATACACATCATCTAAGAACTTGAGAGCAATACAGGAAAGATTACAAAATGCCATAGACATATTTACAAGATGGACAGAAAGATGGAGAATCAAAATTAACGTAGAAAAATGTGAGACAATGATGATCACAAATAAGAGGAATGTGAACATTGAAAATCTGGAAATTTATGATCAGGAAATTGAATGGAACAACAAGATGAAATATCTAGGTGTTATACTAGATAGTAAGCTAAGCTGGAATGAACACATTGAACATATCAAGAAAAAAGTATATACAGTGAAGAACAAACTTTTCCCGATCATAAACAGAAAGAGTAAAATGTCAATGAAAAATAAACTCTTGATTTATGAAACAATGATTCGACCAGTAATATTATATGGCTCTACAGTGTGGGGAAATACGAGTGTTAAAAATATCAAAACAATACAGACATTACAAAACAAATGTTTGAGAGAAATTGTTGATGCTCCTTGGTTTGTTAAAAACTCGAGAATACATGAGGACCTGAAGATCATCACCATCATGGAATGTATCAAAGAAAAGGCAACAAAATGCTATGAGAAAACAGAGGCACATGAGAACGAATTAATCAGAAAAGCAACAGATTATGAAATAGATGACAGAGCTCGAAAACGGCCAAAAATGATACTAGAAAGAGAACTCATAAATATATGAGTAATAACACATAGCTACACAGTATAAATGCTCAACAAAGTTAAATCAGATGAAGAAGTAAAAGAATAAACTCTGACTTCATAATCCAAGAGGCTCAAAGCAAAAGGTGAACGCTCATTCTGCAACGATAGATTAACGAAGCACCATGCCACCGAAGACTAGTGGAAAGGCAGCGAAAAAAGCGGGCAAGGCCCAAAAGAATATTTCCAAGAGCGACAAGAAAAAGAAGCGTAAGAGGAAGGAGAGTTACGCTATCTACATCTACAAAGTATTGAAACAAGTACATCCCGATACTGGTATATCGAGCAAGGCCATGAGTATCATGAACAGCTTCGTCAACGACATCTTCGAAAGAATCGCCGCCGAAGCTAGTCGTTTGGCTCATTATAACAAGCGGTCGACGATTACCAGTAGAGAGATCCAGACGGCCGTACGTCTCTTGCTGCCGTGAATTGGCGAAACACGCGGTAAGCGAGGGTACCAAAGCCGTCACAAAGTATACCAGCTCGAAATAAGTAATAGATACGGTATCGTCTGGCGCCGCCGTAACTTCGATAAATCGGTTCTTTTCAGAACCACAACGAGGAGGCTACAATCTTTGTTGTATAAACTGAAAAATATAATAAGAAGAATATTACAAAAGAATAGGGATAATGATACGTAACGAGGCAGCCGATTGCTCGGCGCTAAAGGAAACCTTTCGGATCGCTCCGTTCCGACATCAGGAGACCGAAACACCCGTGTGAAAAATACGTACGTTATTTCGATATCCGGAGAAAGTAATGAATGAATAACGATGATAGAGAGGAATGTTAACGCCGGACGACCGAAATGGAGATTTAATACGATGCCTACGAGAAGAGAATATTCTCGTACATTCAATATCCCCAACTAATTACGGAACGAAAAGTAGGGAATACGGATATATGCATTATACATTTATGTAAGTGTGTGTGTATATATATATATATATATATATATATATATATATATATATATATATATATATATATATATATATATATATATATATATATATATATATATATATATATATATATATATATATATATATATATATATATATATATATATATATTTGATGTTGTAATGATGTAAATGAAGGACGATCCTGTAAAGCCATTACGGCCGAACTTTGGAAGCGAAGATCGGTCTTGAAATCTTGAGCGATCTCTCGAACTAAACGTTGAAAAGGTAATTTACGTATCAATAGTTCGGTGCTCTTTTGATAACGCCTAATTTCACGAAGAGCTACGGTGCCGGGACGATAACGGTGAGGCTTCTTCACTCCGCCTGTAGCCGGAGCGCTCTTTCTCGCCGCCTTGGTCGCCAATTGTTTGCGGGGAGCTTTACCACCAGTTGATTTTCTAGCCGTCTGCTTCGTACGTGCCGCTGAGCCAGAAATATTCCTCTGATAATGAAAATCAATAAGTGAATATACAAAAAAACTAATTTGATTTTTCAAAAAATTAAGTTTGACATTTGATATCCATAGTAACTCATAAATTCAATTATTCATTAGTTTTGACAAAGTTGTAATATAACAACGAAACGTCAACAGAAATAAACTTTTTCATATTAAAAAGCCTGTTAATGCTACACAATAAATACCTCAAACAGGCAATAAATCAATTTCAAGATATATATATATATATATATATATATATATATATATATATATATATATATATATATATATATATATATATATATATATATATATATATATATATATATATATATATATATATATTTGATGTTGTAATGATGTAAATGAAGGACGACTGTCTCTTTCTGATGTCATTGAGTCAACGTAATAGGTTCTTACTAGTCGCTTCGAATAGTAGGTATTACTCGTCACATAGTCGAACGATAATAGATAATATACCATATTAATCATAGAATAGAGAATATGTTGATAATGTAGGTAAACTTAGATGAGGATAACTATGTCGCATTTATAGGGAGGATTGGCTAGCATTGAGATTAACGAAAATTGCCGTTCGAATTGTGGTTCTGAAAAGAACCGATTTCGACGTAATGTCGTCCGAAGTATAGCGAGCTAACGTTTATGCACGTTCTCCACGTATGCGACGGGCGAGCTGTATGTCCTTGGGCATGATCGTAACCCTCTTGGCGTGAATGGCGCAAAGATTAGTATCTTCGAACAGACCGACAAGATAGGCTTCACTAGCCTCCTGTAAAGCCATTACGGCCGAACTTTGGAAGCGAAGATCGGTCTTGAAATCTTGAGCGATCTCTCGAACTAAACGTTGAAAAGGTAATTTACGTATCAATAGTTCGGTGTTTTTTTGATAACGCCTAATTTCACGAAGTGCTACGGTGCCGGGACGATAACGGTGAGGCTTCTTCACTCCGCCTGTAGCCGGAGCGCTCTTTCTCGCCGCCTTGGTCGCCAATTGTTTGCGGGGAGCTTTACCACCAGTTGATTTTCTAGCCGTCTGCTTCGTACGTGCCATTGCTATTGATGGATGGTCGAAAGAAGAGAGTTTCGTCAAAATACTACGGACGTAGGTAGGATGATCGTCGAAGGTTAAATGAAATCTTGCCACGACTGTCTTCCCTTTTTATCAATTCTTTGACTATATCTGAACCGTGGTGCGCGCGCTATTGGCGGAGACTACCGTTCTTTGGGCGGAGCCTGTTGGAATCTATAAATATATGAAGCGGCTGAGCAGAGGTATTCATTCATTCGAGGATTAGCATCTATACTGGAAGGACGTATACAGGCTGAAGTATATTCAGGCAAAAACGTATTCAGGTAGAAGAATATCACCGAACGATAGCGTGCGTAAGAGTGTAAAATTCTGCTACGTTGTGCGCAGATATTGACAATAGTTGTAAATCTCAGACAAATCCAAGTCGACGGAATACGGAACTTTGAAATACGAGTTTCTGTATCCGGGTATCTGTAAAGCGTAAATAGCGTTTAGGGAAGGAGCATCTAAGGAAAGTAAAGTTGACGGAATACGGAACTCCGCATCGCGAGTTCCGGATCCAGCGGATAACCGGCGATTTATTATTTTCAAACACCTAATATAGTAAACGAAAATAAACAAAATGGAGGAAGCGAGAGAAATGGTCGCAATCATCGAGAAATGCAGCCTTGATATGTATCGAAAGGGCTATGACATGGTGGATCTTTTCGATAAACTATCAAAAAATATCCAGGAACTCAACTCGAACAAGGAAACGACAACAAGTAACGCAAAAACGATCACGGCGACAAAACGGTCAGTAGAAGTCGAAGAATACGTAACGCCAAGGAAGACGGCCAAGTCGAAACACCATGAAAACAACGTATCAACGGCAACGTAGAATAGATTCGATGCACTTACTCCAACCGACGAAATGGAAGTGCAGCCTATCGCGGAGGAAGAAGAAAGCCCACCGCAACAGACGAAGAAATACAATCAGGTTAAAACGACAAAGAAAGAGAGAATGGCACCACTTATCATAAGGGAAAAAGATAAGTGGACGGAAATTTCTAAACTAACGAAACAGATGAAGATAAATTACAGCAAGGCTCGACTTGTCAACCAAGGCATACAAGTCGAACCTAGCACAGAAGAAGATTACAGGCGTATGTTCCACCTCCTCAAAACGCGGAACACGCAGTTTTACACGTACCAACTGAACAGTGAGAAACAGCTAAAAGTAGTAATAAGAGGCATCATGACACAAGTAACTGAAGAAGAAATCACAGAGGATCTAAAAGAGCAGGGTTATCCTGTGACAAAAGTAGTACGTATGAAAGGCAAGAAAGGCTTTCCCGCACCTTTAGTACTAGTCGAGGTCCCGAAAGAATATAAAACAATCTACACAGAACTGAGGTTTTGCTGCGGGTTATCCGTACAGGTTGAGAGCTTGAAGCTGAGGACGGAGGTTGTCCAATGCTTCAAGTGTCAACTTTTCGGACACGTCCAGCGTAACTGCCACGCGAGCCCTAAGTGCATGAAATGTGGAGAAGGACATAACACATTTGAGTGCAATAAAGCCAGGACGACAACGCCGAAATGTGCGAATTGCGACGGTGAGCGCTTATCCACAAGTGTTCACTGCCCGAAAAATCCCAATAATCCTAAGACAAAACCAACGAGCAACGAAAAATTGAAGCCAGCTCCACCACCTCCGGTCAACTTCTGGCAAAAGAAAGCGGAAGAAACGAGAGCACAGTCAAATCAGAAATCTGAGGCAACGGAGAGAAAAGTAGAAAATGGAACAAAAAACAACAAAGGAGAAGAAGAATTAGGAACCATCCTGGGCAGAATGCTGATTTCATTCAGTAATACAAATGCTACGATGAAACAGAAACTAGAATTCATAAATGAGCAGGATAAGTTGATTAAGCTGTTTAAGAACAAAGCTTAAACAATTCTTCTCAACAATTTAAAAATAGGGTTCTGGAATGCGAACTCAGTTCTTCCCAAAAGGGTAGAGCTGATTCTATTTCTAGATCAACATAAAATTGACATAATGCTGATCAATGAAACACATTTGAAACCGAACAAACAATTCAAAATACAGAACTATACCATACACAGAACAGACAGAACGACGGGCAGAGGAGGAGGTACAGCTATCGCCGTCAAACAAGGAATAACACACGAAGAAATAGACACGGATTCATCTTTAACAATAGAACATACAGGCATAAAAATCAAAACGAAAAAAGGGGACTTGATATGCTACGCTGTCTATAAACCACCGCACATTGCGATAAACGACGTAGATATCAAGAAACTTTTCAAACACAATACAGCCACAATAGCTGCTGGAGATTTAAACGCAAAGCATACACTCTGGAACAGTAGAGTTACGAATGTTCCTGGTAAGCAACTGCAAAGAATTGCCGACGAGAATGATCTAATAATTGCCGCGCCCAGTGAGCATACCCATATATGCACCAGTTCGAATACAACTGATTTACTGGATATAGCAGTAGTCAAAAATGTTCACTGGACGTATCAATTAGAAACAATCATGGACTTATCATCGGATCATTGCCCGGTAATTATGGAATTAGAAACAGAAGCGGAAGCAAAGCCCCGAACAAGACGTGAAACCAACTGGCTGAAATACAGAGAAATAATCACCGCAAAAATCCCTGTTATCAACAATAGAGTACAACTTGAAGAAGCCGTTAGAGACCTCGAAAACAGAATAAGGAACGCTGTCGAGGAATCAACAAAGACAGTGGAAGCTAGTAGAAGTGAGCCGATACCCGACCACCTCAAAGTACTACTGATCGAAAAAAGGAGTGCACTGAAAAAATACAGAAGAACTTTACATCTTAATGATAAAACCGTCCTAAACAGAATAACAAATGAAGTGAAAGAAAAAATCCTAGAGCACAGGACGAAAAATTGGGACCGAAAACTTGAGTCGCTGGAAAGTGAGAACAACTCACTTTGGCAGATGGCCAAGTCCTTGACAAACAAAAAGACAAAAAGAAAAATACCGAGGATAAACCACGTAGACGGAGTTGCACTGACTGATGCAGAAAAAGCCGAAGTCTTCGCAACTCATTTGGAATCACAATTCACCAACAATACGGAAAATCTAGATGTCGATGTCGAATTCACAAAGAACATAAATAGGATTGGCCTCAGAAGAGAAGAACCAGAGGAAAGTCACAACGACGAAGAATTAGAAGAAATCACGGAAACTGAGGTTGAATCAATCCTGAAGAACTTGAAATCCAGAAAAGCTCCAGGCCTAGATGGTATTCAAAATCAGGCCTTGAAATATCTGCCGAAAGAATCAATACAAGAAATAGCTGAAATAGCACGTGGAGTGTTCCGTACTGAAGAATATCCAGAAATCTGGAAGCAATCGGTAACGATAATGCTACATAAAACAGGAAAACCGATCAACGACGTCAACAGCTACAGACCGATAAACTTGTTGTCGGCACTCAGTAAAGTAATGGAGAGAATTTTACAGAGGAGATTGAAAACGTTCGCCGACAACAAGAATATCATTCCAGAGCACCAATTCGGATTCAGAACGGAACACTCGACAATTCAGCAATTGGCAAGATTGACAGAAGATATCAAAGATAAGCTCAACGTATCAATACCGACTGGTGCCATATTCCTAGATATAGAAAAGGCGTTTGACAAAGTATGGCATCACGGATTGATATTTAAACTGAAAAAAGAGCAATTTCCTAGAAAGTTGGTGAATATAATACAATCATATCTACGTGGAAGAACTTTTAGAGTGAGAATAGGAGAACAACTCTCTCAGGAGAAAAGAGTCAGTGCAGGAGTGCCCCAAGGATCAGTAGTAGGCCCACTTCTATACAATATATACACGGCAGACATTCCAACTCTCGACAAGTGCAAGTTAGCCCAGTTCGCCGATGACACTGCGCTATACATTTCGAGAAGAATGAAAAGTGCAGTTCAAAAGGGACTACAGGAAGATCTACAGAAAATTCAAAAGTACTTCGAAAAGTGGAAAATTAAAGTGAACCCTAATAAAACAGTTGGGGTTTACTTTGACCATAAAAACAGAGATAAAAAACCACCGAAAGTGAACTACGATGGCCATCTTATTACGTGGGAGAAAAAAGCGAAGTACTTGGGAATTGTAATGGACAGTAACTTGAAATTCAAAACACAAGTAAGTGAAAACATCAAGAAAGCCAGGCAGATACAAGCCTACCTGTACCCCCTTTTGAACAGAGAGAGCAGAATGTCAACGGAGAACAAAATGAAAATCATTAAAACGATAATCATTCCAGGGCTAATCTACGGAGGTGAAATCTGGGATATAGACAACTCCGCACGAGTCGAGAGGCTTCAAGGCACAATAAACAACATAGTGAGAATGGCAGTGGGGGCACCGAGGTACATGCCCAACACAAAACTACACGAAGAACTAAAAATTGAAAAAATCTCAGACATCATTCAGAAACGAAGAACAAAATTGATTGAAAAGATGGAATCACACAAAAACACACTCATAAGAGGAACAACCCAAATTGAGCCTAGAAAAACTGGTGGAAGATCATCGTTAACACAATTAAAAACATTTCCGGAGGACCAAATACAGCCAGAAAACAAGAAAAGAAAGTGCTGAAAATGCACTAATCAACGATATGTGAGTAATCACACAACAAAACTGTAGAAGAGAGGCTAAGTTAAGATGAAGAGGCAAAGGATTCACATTCAGTCCTCATAGAAAACAGTGCAGACCACAGCAGCAGAGGTATTCATTCGATCGACGATTCTCAATCTAAACGTACGTTAGACGCTATTCGTATACAACATGACTGGAAGAGGCAAAGGAGGTAAGGGGTTGGGAAAAGGAGGCGCCAAGCGTCACCGAAAAGTACTTCGAGACAATATCCAGGGCATCACCAAACCCGCTATCAGAAGATTGGCGAGACGCGGTGGAGTAAAACGTATTTCCGGGCTCATCTACGAGGAAACGCGAGGCGTACTGAAAGTTTTCCTCGAAAACGTGATCAGAGATGCAGTCACTTATACGGAGCACGCTAAAAGGAAAACCGTAACTGCGATGGACGTCGTTTACGCCCTGAAGCGTCAAGGTAGAACCCTATACGGTTTTGGCGGTTAATAAATATCGCCGCGACTAGCAATTTTACACCAACTAACGCTATCGACATCGGTCCTTTTCAGGACCACAATTCTTGCATCTGGTTGTATAGTCTCTTTATCACCTGTAGAAATAGATAGATAGTAGGCATATCTCATCACGCAGAGATAATATTTCGATATTAAATATGAAACAAGTTCACCCCGTATGAGGACAAAAAAACCCAGTTGCCTATTCATATGTATTATAGCAGAAATGCCCATTCACACATGGAAACTTGATTATGAATTAAAGAATGAATAATTTTTAATTATTAAGTGAAAGAATATCAGTATTCGGGAGGATAACAAGGATGTTTGAGAGATGAAGAACGATTCCGGGTAGCAAGCCGTTATATAAACGCATTGCGGATGAATAATAAAGCTCTGTTAACTTATTGAAGAAGAAACTTAGCCCAGTTTTGAGGAATTCATATGTCGTTCGCTTATCGATTAGGGAAGTCTATCCGTTTACGGAGAGCATGTGCATCGACATATCATTGAATTGAACTTAATCCACTTCTCTTATTTACCCGATGCGGACAGTAGGTTGACCATGTTAGAGCGCAAGATTGCGGTAACCGTAAAAAATGTCGTAGATGGAAGGGATGTTGGTCAAAATAACTTTCTATCGTTAATTCAAATGCATTATACACATCGAAATATGAGAGGCAGGATAATTGATAAAACAGAAATTTCAATTCAGGATTAGATACTTCGAAAGGAGAGTTGACATAAGCGAACTACGATATAATTGTAATGTTCGATTATGGTATAGCTCATCGGATACAACAATTGCAAAAGATATTTTGTGGCCCTGAAAAGGGCCGTTATACACGTACGTCTGTCCGACTGACAAATAACGTAGGTATTTATGATTTCTTTTCGGTCTTCTTGGGTAAGAGTACGGCCTGTATATTGGGAAGGACACCACCTTGAGCGATAGTTACGCCGGACAGCAGCTTGTTCAACTCCTCGTCGTTTCTGATAGCTAATTGCAAATGACGAGGTATGATTCTCGTTTTCTTGTTATCGCGAGCTGCATTTCCAGCGAGTTCAAGAACTTCCGCGGCCAGGTACTCCATGACGGCCGCCAGATACACTGGAGCTCCGGCACCGACGCGCTCGGCGTAATTTCCTTTACGCAAAAGTCGATGAATACGTCCAACGGAAATTGTAATCCCGCTCTACTGGAACGGGACTTGGATTTGCCCTTGACTTTTCCACCTTTTCCTCTGCCGGACATTTTGTAAGTTCGTTGAATTGATAAAACGGAAAGAGAAGCTCGTTCGACGGACGAAGTAATAATGCCCGTTACCAGTTCCAGCACGGTATATATAGCTTTTGTTCATCCGCCAACCGCGATCGTCTCGGGTTTACCGGGGAGGCGTGGCTAAGTTTATATCTCGATGAACGCGCGTTTCGATTTGGCGTAATGGATCAAATCAGTTCGAAATAAGTGTTCGTATCGTTGATCAACCAATCAATTCAGCTACTAATAATAAACAAGAAAATTTGAAATGTTAAATGAAGAAAGTATAATCGTTATGGACATTATTATCAGATATGGATATTAAAAAATGGCAACGACGCTTCGCGCTATCACGTCTATGTAAATTTCATGGATATGGTAATAAATACATAAGTATCTATATTTTTATCTTTTGTTAATTTGCATAGAAACAAGGTTTATAATTAGGATGTCGCGTAACGTTATCGTGAATGTAAATGCTGCTGAGATGTACTGAATATTTATTTATGAGGTCCGGAATTAACTTCCTTATGCATCTCCGTCGTCGATTTGTACCGCTGTTCTACATATTACTATATTGTCCCCATTGCCCTTCTAGGGATAATTGTCAAGAGCAAGGGGACGGCACTTTCTGCATGGCTGATAAGGTTCACACAGCGTCCGGCAGATCTTGCCGACGCATCGTATTGATATGTTAGTCTGTGATTAATATAAATGATATCGAGAGATGGAGTAATGATGACCTGGAATAGCGCTGGGACAGAAATTACAACCGTGAGATTTGTAACTATTATCGTATAAGCTAATAGCCGAGGGCGCAACGGAGTACGGCGTTCAGTTCAGAAATATAATATTCGCGTCACTTTCCGGGATGAGAAGGAAATATCGTACAGCAACCTCGGACTTTTATCGCGCCATCTCTAGTCGGGAAGCTGTTCAGTATCGACGTCCTGGATACCGAAATCGGTAATTTCGTATCGGTACATCGCAGATTTCTGAATTGAAAACCTCGGATGAAGAACGCCATCTGTAGTCGAGAAGCCGTGTCGGCGTCGACATCGTAGTGTGGTAAGACTACGGTGAAGTCGAACGAGTTCGAGGACAGGACGAGGTAGGGAGTATCGGGCTTTATAACTATTCGACTGCTGTTTTCAGTTCAGAAATGAACTCTTTTCTCGTTAACTTTACGAGCTTTCGAAGCGGAAATTTCCACCGTTTGTAGACTTTCTGTTGGTGATCTCCTATTTCATTGCTAGATGAAACCTTATCGCATCCGAAATTGGGACATGGCAACAACTCGATCAGATTGAAGTAATGTTCGCAGATCGCGGAGAGCATAGATTGATGTATGCCCAAGCCGCATTTTGGGCAATAGCCCGTAGCGGCTGAAGGTATACAGTAGGAGCACACTAAGTGTCCCAGAAAGCATTGACGCATCGACGGACACATGCATAGTTGGCACCGTTGGCATGTAATCTCAAGGATTACGGATTTCGTTAGTACGATCATCTTGACTGACTGAGGTAGAAATGGACAGGAGCACAGGTAGCGAGAGTATTTAAACCCGGTAGATGGCCTACTGCGCCGATGTCATTGGAGCGCTGCAAAAGCGCGTGATATTAGCGCGCGCCATCTATACCTCGTTGGCTGTATCGATTCGTGAACTGAGTCACAATAATCTCTCAGTGTTTCATTGGAATAACAGAAATTCCCTTATCTGTTGCTTGAACAGAACATCTTAAAATAGAGAAGCAGGTAGAATATCTTGCTCTATTTGTACATAGTAGATATATATATATATATATATATATATATATATATATATATATATATATATATATATATATATATATATATATATATATATATATATATATATATATATATATATATATATATATATATATATATATATATATATATATATATATATATATATATATATATATATATATATATATATATATATATATATATATATATATATATATATATATATATATATATATATATATATATATATATATATATATATATATATATATATATATATATATATATATATATATATATATATATATATATATATATATATATATATATATATATATATATATATATATATATATATATATATATATATATATATATATATATATATATATATATATATATATATATATATATATATATATATATATATATATATATATATATATATATATATATATATATATATATATATATATATATATATATATATATATATATATATATATATATATATATATATGTTCATACCGCTCCCAAAATCTACTCGTTACCAGATTTATATTTTTAGTGCGGAAGTGAGGCAAGAGGGGAAGGCAGTTGGTAGTTACCAACTGTGTCGAACTGTCAATGGCTAGTTTGTCTCTTAGGTTATCGCTCATCCAAACAAATGAAGGTTTTGTTTGAATATTATGGAATTTGTAAATTGTATGGTCGAAATATTGATAATGATATTGTATATTGTGAATATATTTCGTTTTAAATATTTGTCGAGGTGTTAAGATCTATTAAATCTGGATGTAATAACCACTAGATGAATAGTAATCTGCTACTTCATGAAATGAATTTCTGAACTAAAGTAGTGATTAAAATATTTCATTGAATTTACTATATTTCAGGATACACAATTAAGAGCTTATATGGAATTGAATATGCTACTATTGAGTAAATATTTCAGAATCCTCTAGGTTAAAATTCTTCGGCTTAAGAATATTGTATTGTGCTACATTCTGCCATGGAGTTAATTCATAGATGCAAGATGCCTCATAATTGTCTATAATATAGTTATCATACTTCGACTAGAAAAGAAAAACAATATATATTTTAAAAAATAAATTAAGTATCAAGACAGAGAGAATAGTGAGAAAAGATAAAATTTGTTGGAAAGGTTTGTATTTATATAGTTTGTTTTTATGTTACCAGAAATATTCATTGTAGTTTAAATTGGCTTACTACATAATTTCCATTTGATAAATTGACTACACACTATCCCAGATAATCGAATACTAGAGTACTTATATGAAAAATAAATTGAAGTGCTTTAAAATATATTATTGGGTCCAAGCAGTTTCACACATGATACAAAATACTATATTGCAAATTGAATACCATTATGTTGTTAACCCTTCAGCAAAGAGTAGTAGTACTCATTATCTCATTTGTTTTGTGGTAATTCATTGTTCTAGGTCATATAGAAAGAATGCATTGTTTTAAAACACATCTACAGTAGTTTCTACATCTAGCTATATAGCAAATGAATTGAATGTTCAGAGCTAAAGCGTCTATTTCTATGTTTGATATGGTCAATAAGAGTATTCGATAGAATAGTACTGATTATAATAGGTGTTTTGTAGAATTACTTGACAGAATGTTGTGATGAAACATGCAATGTTCAACATTAAGTCAGGTTCAATATACACACAACAGTTGTTTTCATTATTTCATTCATTTTGTGGTAACTAATTGTTCTAGGTCATATAGAAAGAATGCACTGAAGAAAACACATCTATATTTGTTTATACATCTAGGTATATAGCAGCTGAATTGAATGTTCAGAGCTAAAGCTGCTATTTGTATGTTTAATATCATCAATAAGTGTATTTGATAGAATACTACTTATTATTATAGGTGTTTTGTAGAAATACTTGCCAGAATAATGAATGGAACATGCAATGTTCAACACTAAGTCAGTATCAATATACTACACAATTGAGATTGAACTTTTACTTACCTCTTGGTGAAACATGATTGAATAAAAATTTAAATCAAACTGTTGGCTTTATGCATCATAAATTTGTGAAACATTAAGTCAAGAGTTTGATTTGAATTCTTACTACACAATTCATTATTCAAAAAATTGTGTTAGTTAGTTACGAGCTTCATTTCAATATAAAAAATTTAATCTCAATTTAGTATAAGCAATTTAACAATGAAATATCCAAAACACAATACTTCGATCATAAAGATGAAAAGATGTTAGAACAATTCTTGCTGAATTGAAAATTCAATACAGTAGTGAGAGATAATTCAAAACAGTAGTAAAATATTGTTATTGAGACTAGTAGAATAGATACATGATAACTGAAGGGAATGATAATTGTATATTATAAGGAAAAAGAACAAGAAAACTTCAATTCATTGATGTTGCATTATGTATTTTCTTGAAAATTAAGGCAGACTTAAATAAGCAGATATGACCTGAGTAAAAGTTGAAAATGTTTTCTATAGAACATAAAATTCAGTGAAATATATACCAATGGGTGAAATATTTATGTTCTATTGATGTATTTTATATATTTATTCGTTTAGAAAATGGAATACCAACAATAGCATTCACACATTGAAAAATAAAGAAATGATAATGTATATATAACTAATACTTCACACATGCATATATAATTAATCTCTAACTAAATCAATGATGAATACTTAAATAAGCATTTGTGACCTGAGTGAAAGTTGGAAATGTTTAACATAATCCATCATAAAATTCAGTGATATATACCCATTGGGTGAAATATTTATGTTCTATTGATGTATCTTATATATTTATTCGTTTAGAAAATGTAATACCGACAATTATGAAACCAACAATAGAATTTACATTGAAAATTAAAGAAATGATAAAGCATTTATAACTAACACATCTTACATTGCATATATAATTATGCTCTAACTAAATCAATGATCAATATATATTATATCCATATATATTATTTTCAATATTTAATACAATAAAAAATGATAAATTTTTCAATTATATTCAAAACTGAGTTAGATAACTGCAACCACCTTATATTATTGCATTGAGATGATAAGTGTAGCTAAATGACTGAGTTAGTGTTGAAATTTATCATTATTCATGTCTTTTCTCTATACCCTTGTTCTGTATACCTTGTATTCTGTATATATTTTTTCATGAAAATGTTGGAAAAAAATTCAGCACAAATATCGTTCGGGTAAAACGAAATGATTGCATTTTAATATTTTAGATGAAAATATATACAATATGAAAAAAAAATTGTATAATTAACGTATTTGAACAACAATTCCGAAAATTTTTATGTGTTCTCCTGGGTCTTAACTAAAACAGCAAGTTCATGTAATCATACCAACATCCCAAGAAGTTGTATAAATGATTTTCTAAAACTTACACCTGGCAATAATTTTCTGCCAAGCCACTTAATGCTAGATAAGTAGCTAGATCGTAACATATGTCATAAGATGAAATAAGTTGAATAGAGCTCAATTGAAGTTGAGAATTTCCTTGAAATTGAGTTCAATTTCAAGGAAAAACTCAATTAGCACTTCATAATACATTTTCACTTATATTGAATAACTTACAGCAAACAAAAAAACCAAATAAAGGAGTGAACTTATTGGTGATTTTTAAATGAAATAAAACATGATAAGAAAACTTCATGTTCATTCGCAATTAATTCAGTATTTTTTGAAATGCAATTGATAACTGCAACAATTCGAAAACGAGAGCTTGACAATGAAACAATTGGGTTCACAAAATCAGCTTCAGTCAAAAATTTATATCGTAGGGAGGAAGAAGCTGCAAGAAAACCTCCTTGGGGTTTTGAACCATTGTTACAAGTCTTAAAATTTAGTGATTTTGGTTAGCTGACTGACCTTTTTTGTCTCAAATCCAAATACAATATTTATTGCATGTTCAGAAATATAAGTGCGAGGTAAAAAATTTCCTCTGTTGTTAGAGTCAATTCTGATTTTTATTCCACATTTCTCCTAATGAGATCATTTCTTTTTTTCTTACTATGTAGTGAGACAAAAAAGCTCAACTTGACTACCACAGGATCGGAGGAACATTCAATGTAGTAATGAACAAAACTTCTAAAAGATATTCAGTTCTCACTATTGATTGTGAAGAAATATAGAACCTTATAATTTGAGTAGAAAGAATGAGTCGTACTAATGCATACACAGTTAACATTATTTCGAATCATGTCGCAAAATTCCAAAAGAAAAATTGATTTAAGTAAATTTCAAAGTTTATAATAATCGTTAAAATCTGTCAATGAATTCCAACTAAAGTACATTTATGTTTGAAGATAAATATATTATATATAAATGTATAATATATGTGAAGTAATGATACTTCTAGAGAAAAGGAACTTAAAATTCCTGGTGACTCATTTATACTTTGCTTACAAAATTACCCAGCATGAAGAAGTAAATATAAAATAAATATGTATAAAATAAATCAATCGTGAGGTGTTATTTTTTACACATTTCGAGCATATAATGCAATATATAATAACTACCTAATACTTTAGAAAATTCTCGAATCATTTTATAGAAAAGGTTCGAAAATGAACAGCTATGAAAAACCAAATTTGTTTTTAACCCTTTAAAACTAAAAATAGACGTTAGCCACCAAATTTTAACGGACAATGAAGCTCCAGGTGCCAATAAGATTGTGTTAAGATTTTTGATGTGGAACATGTTCAGGTAATCAGGTTCTTGGTGTAGGTATCATCTGGAATCAAAAAAATATGTATATGAAAAATAATCGAAGAGGACACTAATACCATAACAATTACAATCAGTATTATGATTTTATGTAGGTTATAATGCTATTCATGTTTTAAGTCCAACTAGTAGTAAATTTTCAAATTACATAATTTTTCCACAAAACTACTCGAGATTGCTTCAATAATTGAATTAGATTACTTCAGTTATTAAATTATCTGGCTGTCGTTCGAAAGTCAAACCTGATGAAGTTATAAAATCATCAAAATTTTCAGAAATTCCTTGCGCATTTCTTTCATCGAGCAAATTTATAGGAGGAATATATTTCACCAATATTTTTGCAATAGTCTTTTTGCATCTGTTATTTTGGATCTCTATACCATGACCAATGATCTATGTGTCCTACAATCTAACGACTAATTAATTTTTTTAGTCACGAATATTCCAAATCCAGGGGCATATTTCTTTTGTTTTTCTTTTTCTTTTGTTTTTTTGTAACTTATTAACATCATTTCATTCATGATCTGTGTCAAGAATTCCCTTGATTGGCATCAAGAGAATGAAAATGTTTTCATCCGTCATTTTTTCTCAATTTTTTTTATGAATTTTCTCGGTTTTTGCATCTGAACAAAATTCATCATGGTCCACAAGAACAGAAACACAAGCATTCATATTTCAACAGTAAAAACTAAATATTAGGAACGGTTCTAATTGAAAATATTTAATTTATTCGTCATGCCTATTGAGTGTTAGAGGCATAAAGCCGTATTGAATAATATAGGTTGAAAAAGTGATTTTATTGAGTAATAAGTTATAATTGAACCAAATTTTTCGAGTCGATGAAATGAAAAACGAAATCACTAAATAACGAAAAATACCTGATGAATTGATTACTTACCTGCTGCCAAATTTTCTTTCACCAAATGTTCAGTACTTAATAAAGTTGTCAATCAATGTCTTTCCAAATTTTTCTGCAACCAATCGCAAAAAAGGAACAAAATTTTTTCCTCCATAATATTTCCATGATAATAATTGAAGGTGGAACTTGCGTCACCTAAAAATACATTGAATAACAAAAATAGTATACCATAGACTTAGTTATTTAATTCAATTAGTGAATAATTGAATTAAAAGAAATAGATATCAAAGATTATTCATTTTACGTATCAATCAGACATGAGAAACATTCTTGATGGAAAATTATTATCAATGTCGTTACTTGAACATAAATGACTAGGGTGTACTTTCAGAAGGGATATAAATCGGAAAGACACTTAACTAAAACGAATACAACGAAAAGTATCAATTTGTTGAAGTTATTAAATTTTTCCGGTCACCTGAGACATTATTTCTCAGAATTGCTGGGGAATATACTTTTTTGGCTTGTCAAATAATATGAAATAATGACCCTTAATGGAATAAATGCGATTTCAATTGTAAGCTCTGTTAGGATATTCATTACATGTTCGAATGTAGGGCTGAATAGATTCGAAAAAAATGATTGAGAAATAAGCAATAAGAAAAATTTTTTATGAAATGAATTCAAACATTTCCCATATAGTCATGAAATAAATGGAGCGCGTATAACAAACATTCGTATTGCTATTAATTATTGGAAGGCACATAATAACCTAATAGTGAGAAAAATCTGAAAGTTCAACTGTTTAAAAAATAGAAGGAATAATAAAAACGGAAATAAAAGTTAGTAAATAAAATATTATCCAGAAGAAACTGATTTATAAACAATAGTTTGGGTTATATGATTTATCATTTTTTGACCAATTTTTTTCAACGCTAAAATTCTGAATTGTATAATGGGTATCACAAATATCCGAAAATTCATCAATGAAAGGAAATATTTGATATTATTAATGTCGTGCAATTACTTACCCGTTTTTTCCTGTAGAATTTCGCGATAAATTTTCATCGGTTCATAACTCAACTTTCACAAAACTGCTAAACAATGGTATGTTATATTTGACTGAAAGAGAATAAATTTCACAAACATTCACGAAAAATACAATTAAATTATTTCACATGACTTTCGTGTAACACGCTTAAAGTTAGACTGGCTCGGTAAAATATACCTACACATATTTGTACGAGGTCACTTATCTCCAGATGTTCTCAAGTGCCCTACGAGTGAAAATACTAATAGGGATCTCGGACCGTATGGTTGTTGACATTATACGTAATAAATAATGTCAACAAGTATCGATTACCTACTAATGTAATCAATACAACAATTAGTTCAATTCGTTGGATATTTTCTGAATTCAAATTTTTCGTGAAAGAATAATTTAAAAAATCTCGAGAAATCTTTTCGTCTTAATAGATCGTTAGGGGTCGTACGAGACAAGGTCTGTTTCGGCAAATATAAAGCAATGGGAAATCATGATGAAAAATAAGAGAAATCTGTAATTTATTCCAAATTAGCTAGTATTTTGATGCCTAAACCATTTCGCACTCATAGTGTGAATAAGTCAAAATTTCATTTAAACAGACTTGTACAAATTATTTGATTGATATGCAAATCTCATATCAAAGTAATGAAGCAGAGTCCCTTCAATTTTTTCGGGTATTTCTGAAATGGAAGTTTTGAAGAGGAATAATTCGAGAAAATATGGTGAATTTATTTCTTTATTTCCGGTCAATATTTAATTTTTGAAAGAACTTAATAAAAATACTTTTAATTTTTAATTATTTATCTAATAAACAGTACTGGATTCAAACGATAATTTTAATTCATCTACATTGTCAAGAAATGAAAATGTGTAATAAAATGTTAAATTTATACACAATAAAAGAGCCTTGCTTCAATCGAATAATCAAATATCGGTTAACTGCTCATTATATTGTGTATTCATGCAACCAATCCCTTATAAAACAAAACTTTCGATTTGCTTCAGCATTACGAAGTACAGTTCATACTCGTCAAACTCATGGGAAAACGAACTATATGAGTGCATCGTTCGAACGTAAAATGTTTCATAAAAAATAGAATATGATATCGATTATCTTCCATATAAGTACCAATGAAATCCTGTCGAAAAAATTCTATGAAGATATAATTTTATTCGATATTCATTGTTGTGTTAATTAATACATTTTGAATAAAAGTGATTAATTGCCATGTGTCCATACTCTAGAAATATATTTTTTCAAGTATATTTTCACTGAATTTGAATTGAATACAATGTTCGTTCGAAAGAAAAGGGGAATTTTGAATTTTCTTAAAGTATTCAATTATTTATCAATATCCATTTTATTTCCTTCAAAGAAATCCCCCTTAGATATAATGCTCTTATGGCAGCGCTTCTTCTCATCCTTGAAGCTCTGAAATGCGCTATTCCGATTTTATGTCATCAATTGTGGCTTTTCTTTCATTGATTGCTTCAGTCATTGGTAAAAGGAAAAAAGCAAATCTGGTCAATACGGTGGTTGTTTTTGTCCAAACAATCACTAACAAGCATTGATGTGTGAGCTGGTGCATTATCATTCTGATTCGTGATTCTGATCGTTTGAGCCGTGCTGCTTTACGCAAACGTTGAATAACTTCCTTGTAGTAATCCGTATTAACCGTATGAGCTATTAGGAAGAACTCATGGTGCATCACGCCGTTGTAATCGAAGAAAACAGTGAGCAAAACCTTCACATTGGATCGAACTTGGCGTGCCTTTTTCGATCTAGGCTCTTCTGACCGATTCAATTGGAATTATTGGGCCTTTGTTCCGACGGCCTAGCCATGTATTCACGTTATGTCACCAGATATGCCCTTTTTGAGCAAATCTGATGCAATACGAAAGGGACCTTGCTTTTGCTCAACATTTTGCAATTTGAGATTTACGTTGCTTGTTTATTTATAACAGCCGTTTACATATGTTTCAAGCTAATTGGCTCTCATCAGAACGGCGTAGTTCAAATTATTAGATGTTCACACTTGAAAGTTGTTAGATGTTGACACTTGAAAGTTGTATTGTACTATGTTATTTGAACGGCTGTTACAAATAAACAAGCAACGTAAATCTCAGGTAAATACCGAAAACTATTAACTCCTTTTTCATCCTGACAAATTTTGCAATTTCTTAACAAACTTCGCTACCTCACGTTCCATGTCCAAAACATCCGAGAAAAGTGCATGGCACGAGCCGATTGATATGCCAACGTCCTGTGCAACATCCCTACTAGGGATTTGACGGTTTTCCAGAATCATTTTCGTCATTGGTTCGTTGTTTTCTTCGTTTTTTGAGGTGGTTGCAACTCCAGGATATTCTTCATCATCAACACCTTCTCGAATATGCTTGTACCACTTATAAACAATTTTTTGTGACGAAGTAGATTCTCCGAATGCCACAATCAATATTTTAAATGCGTTGGAGCACTTTATTTCATTTTAACGTAAAATTTAATACAGATTATTTGAGCCATTTTTTTGAAAAGTAAAAAATCGAAATAACATATGAAGATCGTGACTAACCTTTTCAGTTGTCGGAAACAAACTTCTCATCTAAAAGGGCTGATAATTGCAACATATTTGAAATACCACCTTAACAAAAAAATTTTGATAATCGAATGTGTACAGCCTGCAAAAATTCGAAATTCACCTTTTCTTTTGAACAGTCCTATTATGCAGTTGGAAAAAAATTCTCAGGGCATTTTTGATATCTCAGTATTATGTTTTGAAAAATTGCAATTTGTATATCTAGAAAAAAATAAGGATTGTCTTTCAAAGAATTTAAGTCTAAGGAGTCACTGTGAAAAGTCCACTGTGAAAAAGATGTAGCAGATGAAGATACGATAAAGTCCTATTTTGATAAAGCAGTTGAAAGCAGCAAACTTAGTTTTTTTTTTGTTTTCTGCGATAAACATTTGCAGTTATTGTATTAATGAGAATAATTGAACATTAGTCGTTTCGAATTCGAATTATAATACTTTCGATTGATATCATGTAAAGAATCGATCTAGTGAGCAGACATTTCTTCCTAAAAAATTTAGATTAGAATTTTTCTGTTCGATAACAACAATGAAATAATTTACAATTAGCTGAACTTTCCAATCACATTTAGAGAAATTGCAGTTTTCCATCTAATATGTAATTGAATTAAGGGTAATCATTTATTATATTCACTCAAATGCTATATTTTTTTGTTGGTTATGTTGTTTTTCATTATCATTATTTGAACCACAGATAATTCAGAACGTTTATATTAGTCATTATATGAATATAAAAGATATCTTTACCGGCAGTTGTTAATATAGTTTATACAGCATATTTATCATAATAAGAATAGGTACAGTGTGATATGCAATTTCACAAGTAAAAATTTAATGAACTTGAAATCATATACCTAACTTTTCCGAATTTCAAGACAACGACCCCTATTCAACCTTGTAGCTTCTGGCGGAAAACAAATCATATGAATATAAAGCAAACAGGCATCTGAAAAATACGAGTACCTTGTTCACTTTTTTTTATACATCAATTATTTTTTGATAGAACAAATCATATTTCGATCTTGTATTGTAATACTTTGTAACATCAACTCAAAAATCAAATCGAAAAATCAATTTTCTGTAAATCGATTATTAAGACTCGAATTTTTCGTTTATCGATTCAATATTTGGATTTGAATCTAAGTGAAAATCGATTACGAATAAATCGCCCTTCCCAAACTTGAAACACATCCACGCCTATATTGGTTTCCGTATCTGAGTTCAGATTTGTTCTTCATAACGTCATATACGTCATCATAACGTTTCTGAGGTAATGAACTGAAGAACTAGAGCAGTGATTCTTAACCACTTTGCTCCGGTACAGTTAAATGACGCGAGATTCTTCAAGTGTACCTCCAAATTAACCTGATACTCCCACGATGCAATTTCTAGATTTTCAAGTTGAGCACCTTAGAATTTATAGACCTTAAAATCGTACAGAAGACAAAATGTCGATGAACATCAACAATTCGTCCCAAAACAAATTCGTTACATTTGAATTTTTAGAAAAAATAAAATGAGTTTCACCCAGAATTCAATTAGGTACCTTCTAATTAATTATCTTTCATATTTTTCGAGCTTCCTGACGTTTGTTCTCTGTTATTAGCTTCCCGGCTCTGCGCGTATAAAGAATGAATATATTTGTTTACGGTTCACTAGCGTGACCCTGATTAAGTTATGTAAACAAATATCCTAAAACAACGATAAAGTGCTATAATGATCCCAAGACCTTGACAACAGTCAACAGATTTGTTGCATATATAATTTTCAACTCAGATTTCAGTTTGATGAATTTCGTTCGCAGTAGTTAATATTCATTCGGAGCGCTTATATTTGCGATTTTCAATTGGAAACGAGCATCTGAAACTATAGACATTCTCACATTTTAAACGACAAAGAATCGGATTAATACATGAGTAAACATTCAAATAAAACTTCACAATAGGTACACCTAAAAAATTATAGAAAAACTATTTTATGGAATAGGAGCATAATTAAAGTTTTGAATACTCGAAAATTATATTATTTCTGTGCTCTGTTGCAACTTTTTTTGCCCGCAATCTCAAGTCAGATTTTTCGAACTGAAAATTCTCGAAAAATATGGGGCTGTTATAACTTAGTTCACCGACACCTGATGAACAAGACAAAAAACCCGGACATTTAGGCGAAATATGTTTTTTTCACGACATATCTGAAAAAATATTTTTTGCAAACAAAATAAAAACATCGTTATAAATTTTCATTAATTCATACAGTGCGCCATTGAAATCGACTTCATTTTATGTAACCCCAACAAATAATAGACATTTTAATAGAAGCACTCCTTCTGTTGTATTATGGTAACAAAAATAACTAAAGCGCTTTTTTCAGGTACCAATCAAATTATTATATGATACTTCTAATGACTTATACTTGATAATTTGAAAAAAAAAACTACTACACCAATAATATTCTCATACATCTAGTAAGATAGCCAAATCCCTATAATATTGTTTTAATTGTAAATATAAATTATTTCAAGTAAGTTCTAAAACTTTCAATTTTAAGGAGATCAAGTTTTTTCAAACTATTTTGATTTATGTTAGTCTTCCCAATTTTCAATGAAATATCTTTCTGTTCCAACAAGAATTTGTAAAAGATCGAAATTTTTCCAAAGAGATCAAATAAAAGATTTGATCAAATTGATTTGACATTGATTTGATTGATTTGAAAATAAGCCGTTAAGCGAGTTTCTTTATTCCGTCCATTGATACGTGACTAGTGAAAACACTTTCTGTGGAAGCATTGTGTGCAGATATACACAAAATAATACTGTACGATTTTAGGCATTTCTGACTATAATGAGGGTTTCGAAAAAAAATAAGCCATAGATGAATTGCGCTATGAAATCTTATCGCCGACAATAAGGTCCATGCTATGAGCGTTTGTATATTCGTCAATCAGCTTCGTGTCATCGATTTCGATGTTAATTTCCTTGAGAAAAGGGACTGTTCTTTTCGACATCAGACCATGGGGTACTTTCAATGATGTTCAGTAACATCATCCAGTTAAATTGGTCAAAGTGTTCAATTGGATTTTCAAACTTTTCTATTTGAGAATTCATTGCTATGTAAAAACATGTAAAATATTTTGGAATGGTTTTTGTGTTTTCATCTTTGTTTGTTCGAAATATTTTGTGCCTTTAGAGACAAAAAATTTTCTTTCATTCTGTATTCTAACGTTTTACTCAGAGACGCAAATACGATTCTGTTTTCGATTTTCCACTTTTATCCAACTTTTCGATATTCGAGATTAGAAAACGTACATCAATGACTACATTTGAAATATATATGCCTCTGAGAGTGGGTCTTCAAAAAATTATTTGATCGGAACGAGAAGTCTATCCAAGCTATTAAAATAAATTTCCAAGGCCTCGTACATTTTCTAAAACCTTCCGATTGCAGGAAAATTTGTCGCTTTACTAAAAAAAAATTGGATTTCCCTGACAAAAAAAAATTGTACGGTTTGCACACGGTCACTTATTAAAAGACGCTGCTGGACAGCCCCTGGACTCTCTTCGAAGAAGACAAATCTGGGAAATCCCGGACGGATAGCAACCGTAATAATTGAAGATGACCGAACAGTAGAGGATTCGATAATACTAGAATTTCAATTAGCCACCCATTTTCAATCATCACTATCATTATCACTATTCAGTTCTGATTAAAATCTTCAAAGACATATTAGAATTAGGTAATAATATAAAAAATACCCGAGAATCTTTGCACATCTCTATTAATACGAGTGAGTTGAAATACATATTGAAGTGAACAATACATACTGAAGTGAGTTGAAATACAGTTCAGTATAATTTCGAAATAATTGAATATAATATTCTCGGTCACTTCCGAAAAAATTTCTTGTGATTGCAAAATTTCAGAAGTATTTAAAAATCCTTGTCTCTTATAACCTGATAGGACAGGAATGATAAGAAATAAAGGCCTGTTATTGACAATATAAAACAGTGTCAAAACAATAGGACTCATCTATAATGTATTCTGAATTCCAAAATTTCGGTATTTGAGATATTTTGCACATTGGAATAAATATCTTCAATCAGAATTCAAATTTTAAACAGAGTTTTACAAATTGTTCCATTTTTGGAAACGCATCTATCCTTAATCAAAATAGTTGCCGACTTCATGATAATAATCGGTTTACCAAATAGATGTTAAATGCTAGAATATTCATGTTCTTACATGTTGCTCCTGTATTGAGAACTGCATCTCATGCAACATTTTACAAATTGAACTTGCTTACTTATGAACTTTCAATTGATAAAATAGATGAATCAACAACTGTTGACTCACATAAACAATATCTTCATCCGATTATTTATGTTAAGTCAAAAAAATTGCGAGAAAACACAGAAATAGA
Source organism: Henosepilachna vigintioctopunctata (assembly GCA_030704895.1). Classification (NCBI taxonomy): domain Eukaryota; kingdom Metazoa; phylum Arthropoda; class Insecta; order Coleoptera; family Coccinellidae; genus Henosepilachna; species Henosepilachna vigintioctopunctata. The sequence goes on along the minus strand of JARQZJ010000046.1, from coordinate 1,036,699 downwards.
AGCAGAAATAATGGACATGAAAAAATTTTACGTTCCTTAACCTGAATTATTTTGAAGTTATATTACATTCCTCAAAATATAGTGATTTACTTCATTTTATCACATTTCAAAATGGGAATGATCTACAGTATTACAGATATTGTTTCATGAATATATATGGTATGTTGAAGAATTTGTTCAATGATAATCCTTTACATGTGAAGAATTTCAGTTGAAAAACCTATGAAAACCCTCAACTGTTTAGAAATTTGAATAGAAGATGAAGAAAACCTTTTTTTGTAAGATTAAATTTTGACCTTCATTCAAACTAATATTATTCTCTTATTATAATAATGTCTTTTTTTATTATGTAATAAAAGACAAAAATCTCGCATGCAACTAGGTTGGAGGACAATGCAAAATTGTCCTCCGACAATTTTGTTTATTTAAAATTCTGTAATATAATTTGGTTTTCACTATGGATTGGAAGAAGTGAACTTGGGCTAGAAGAGGTACAAAGCATAAATAACTACACTGATTCATTAAAAGTAATCAATATTTCAAATGATATGTGGAAATTCCTAAAGAAAAATTTTCCTGAATTGTATGCTTTTTATATACACTTTCTATCGATTTATATTATACATTATTTATAATATAAAAATAATTGATATTTTTAAAATATGAATGATGTTTTATATACATTATTTCTGAAGTCCTATAAATTCATAATCTTTTGAATTGGACACCTATCTCATTTGAGTAACGTACATTCCTTTTCTATTCTTCAAAACGACATAAAATGAAATTTTTCGACTCATTTATGAAGATCTAGGTGACCATGAATTATATCTGCGCATTTTTGATTTGCAACATGTTACATCTAGTCGTACACGTAGGGTATTTCGAAATGAGCTATCTATTATACATAATAGTACCTATCAGGTACTATTGACTATCTTATACCCTTTTCAGTTATACAGATTTTTTTAGTGTATTTCTGCTTGAAATACACGTAGGTGTGCAATTCATATTCGTAAAAAATATTAGAAAAGCTTCCTTCACAATTTGAATTATTTTTGCTTTCTTAATGTTTTCAACGATTTTCTGCACCTAGGTATTCCGACTCTTCTATGAATAAGGAATGTTGTTTACGGTTCACTCACGTATCCCTGATTAATTTATATAAACAGATACTCTCATAAGCGGTACAGTGCTACGATAATCAAACCGCTGATATCAGTCAATAGTTTTTTGCAATTTTTACGCTCGAATTCAAGTATTTCGAAAATATTGTGGTTCAAAACGTGTTTCACATTCGAACCCTCTATATAATCTAAAATAATCCCCACGATTTTTTCAAACATTTCTGAATTATTTTAATTGATCGAACAATTTATAACTTGATCAGAGGTAATAAGCTAGATGTGTTTTCATTGAATATACTATAACCTTTATGAAGCTATGAAATCATACCTAAATAACTATAAGAGACATCTATACTTAATTCTCAATTAGTAAACATTTTCATTTTTGAAATATTTCATAATTATATTTTATAGTAATTTGCAGTCAAATATTCATTCTACAACATTGCATTCAACAGTATTGTACAACTTATTCATGTTGTAATTAATAGGTATATCAAACAATGAATATGAATACATTGAATTTAAATGACATTTTTACTTGATCTTTATTGAAAAATTATAAGTAAAGTAAAATATTAACTTGAGACATAATATAACACTTTCATCTTCAGCTGAAATAATCAAATAGCTGTAGATTGCTCATCTCATTATCCATTCATTCAATTACCTATAAAACGAACTATCGATATGCTCCTCTTTGTCGAAAAACTCTCATAAAAGTCACGATTAGGTACCTATGTTGTACACAATCCTCTCGGTAATTCATTATTATATTATAAGATACAGTAGATATAGTTGCGATAAATAAATGAAAAAACTTTGATCAAAGAAGCTACTTCGTAATCGAGTAGAATCCCCTCAATTATTTGTTGATTTCTGACATTAATGTTAACTGTTCATGACGATGAACAGTTAAATGTCTGTTATTGTTGAACGATATTTTCAACATTTTCATAAGTTTTTGTGTCTATTTACCTTGTCATAAAAACGAGAGACTTTATTTAGTCTTTGTTAATAAAATGCCTTGTGAAATCAGATGTGACTACAAGAGACATCTAGAACATCTCGAAATACATGTTCTGAATTAGCCAAAATTTTGATAATCAAAATAGCTATTTTATAATCACGGAAAAAAAATCAGTCAAAATTCATTTTCAAAACCTCTTAACGTTATATAATTGACGTCCATATGTTGACCGTTAATTTCATATTCTTTCTTATTTCTTCTTCCGCAGTTATAAATTATAATATGTCTTTTAACATCTGTTAAGAATTCGAGATCTACATGGTCGACAGTTCGACAAGTTCCTGAACCTTCCAAGAAATTAACCTAATATTGAATCCATAAAACCATTGAAATGACGACGCAAGGGCGTATATAAAAAGGGGCCTAGCGGACCGAACCCTACTCCTCGAAATCAGACAGTGTAATACAAAATTAACTCATTTGCAATATTCATTTTCAAAACCTCTTAACGTTATATAATTGACGTCCATATGATGACCGTTAATTTCTTATTCTTTCTTATTTCTTCTTCCGCAGTTATAAATTACATATAATATGTCTTTTAACATCTGTTAAGAATTCGAGATCTACATGGTCGACAGTTCGACAAGTTCCTGAACCTTCCAAGAAACTTACCTAATATTGAATCCATAAAACCGTTGAAATGACGACGCAAGGGCGTATATAAAAGGGGGCCTAGCGGACCGTACCCTCCTCCTCGAAATCAGACAGTGTAATACAATATTAACTCATTTGCGAAAACGATGAGTCCAGCATAATGTTGAATTTTGACGAATAAACGTCAAATAAAGAGGACATAATGATATTGGATCTCCCGCAAATTGTCATAGGACTTTTTATCCTATCATTTATATCCTCTTGATACTTACCAGGAAGTTATTGATGAATTCTGAAGTACACTGAGAATCTTGAACTTTGTTCTGTACTATGTGAATATTGTTAACCTCACAATTAACACCTCATATTGTTAAGTCTTTATAACATATAATTTTTTGAACGGTTTTTTCCTTCACTTGTATGTACTTTGTTTCGCCTTTTTGAAACAAAATTGAAATTTAATTGTAATTTGTCCACTGAAATCGATCTCAAAACCTAACGTGAAACATAACTACTTCATTACCCAAATTACATATTATTACCTTGTTCTTGCCCCCCATCTCCTAAAATATTATGTATATCCGCCACTGGTGGGACTGGATATACTGTGCGTAGTGATATTAACCAGATGCCAACGAATCTCCTCTTCAAAAGGTGGTAAATCTTTATGAAGGATAATATGAATCGATGAAATGAAATTAACTGTGTGAACTTTAATTTTGAATGAAACTTCTATGAAGTACAAATCTTATAATCACTGAGTTTATTGCAAAAACAACTAATCTGAATTGTACTATTACAGTTTTATCAAGTCTTTATCTCTTGATTTTGCTGTTATGGTTAAAACTAGTTGTTTTAAAAATGGATTCAGTGTTTTTAACAATTATAACTGAAGTTTCAATTATTAATGCAGAATAGTCGAATTCAACCCTTCACGAAGAAAAATGTTATGAAATCTATGTTAATAAATTATGGCATACCAAAATTAATTATAGTCATTTACATCAGTTCAAATTTTTCTGATGAATGTACACGGTATTATCCCGTGTCGAAATAAAAAACACATCTCGCAACTCATAGTACAGGTTTGATACAAAAATATCATCAAACTGAATACCTCCTTTTTTCTTCTCAAATTGGCAATTTATTAACTTATTTATTATTTATTTTTTAGGGCTTTTTGGATGATCTATTACACCTTTAAAATTCTTCAAAGAGTAAATAAAATAGTATATCAATAAAAACAATCGAGACCTTCGCACTGAATACTCCACTTTCATCACGCGAAATTGATGCGAATGTTATTTGCTTATTAAAACATAGTGTTTGGCAACTTTCAGAATTTTTTCAGTTTTTCAAGAGAAAGTGTTTCTATCTATTTTGATTATATGACTCAGATTAAAAGATATAATTCAAAAATAATTTTCTGTTGAAACTGAAGAAAACTAAATATATAGAAAAATAATAAATCTTGTTGGTATTCATTCAGCATAAATCTTGAATATACTGAAATCTTGAATCATATATTTTACTTAACAAATAAATTATTTTAATAAATAAAACGAAGTAAAACAAATATTGAGTTCATGTATACCTATATGAAAAATAAGCTATTAAAAATAGTTTCAAACACTGAAACTGCATCTGAAAATAATTCCGTATAATCTCAATCAGAAATACATTTTACAATCAGTAAAGTGATAAAAATTCTATCAAAGAGTTGTCTGTTGTGCCCTCTATAGAATAATTTCTGAACAAGTAAGAATGAACAGAGAAATCTACACCCTAACATCCTACATCCTAAGTCAACAGCCTAGGCTACACACATGACGCTTTGAAGTAATAGATGTTAACTGACTATTTTTCGTTATATATTGTTCAATTTAACATATGCACTTTATATTTATGATATAAGTGTAACTGATCCAGATATATTCAAAACTTTGTGACATTATATTACCTATATTCTTTATATGCAAGTATTCTTCCTTATATTTCATTAAAAAAAGAACTTCTTTAATTAATTGAATATTTCTGTCATTCCTGCAATTGACGAGAATTTATATAAAAAGCCGAGTTTTTTTATTAAGATCACTTTTATCATCTCTGTCTTAATTTACATCATTTCCAAAATAATAATTCAAATAACAACAAATTATTATTACTCTATAACATCCGTAACTAAAACGTATTCGAATAATCTTGTTGAATTATTCATGGATATGGGGAATGCCTTATATTAATGGTTCCTATACATTCAATATAAAATTCCGAAATATACTTATCAGGTTGAATCACTCAAAATGCTGTTTGGAAAAAAATACATATTATGAAACATTTGCTTCAATTCATATTTTCCATTCGTTCCGTCGAAATCATATTTCTGACATCTTCTAATTTCAAATATATGTAGATTAAATAGCCGAACGATATAATAATAACTAAGCGAATGTCAAATTGAATTCTCGTATATTACCAACATTCTTCTCTAAATAAACTAGGATCGATAAATATAAGCCATCCGAGTAGATTGTGTACGGACGAGTAGATTTTGGCCCAGCCGAGTAGATAGTGTCGGATGTACGTAAAATTCCGAGTAGATTTTGGGAGCGGTATGAACATATATATATATATATATATATATATATATATATATATATATATATATATATATATATATATATATATATATATATATTTCTTGAAATTGATTTATTGCCTGTTTGAGGTATTTATTTTGAAAGTTTTTAGCATTAACAGGCTTTTTTAATATGAAAAAGTTTATTTCTGTTGACGTTTCGTTGTTATATTACAACTTTGTCAAAACTAATGAATAATTGAATTTATGAGTTACTATGGATATCAAATGTCAAACTTAATTTTTAGAAAAATCAAATTAGTTTTTTTGTATATTCACTTATTGATTTTCATTATCAGAGGAATATTTCTGGCTCAGCATTCGCTTCGGAAGTTTTAGTCTTCTTCACCATGAGGAAACCTCTGAAAAACTCATGGTAAGCCAGGTGATTCTTAAGTGTGATTATATTTACATATATACAATTACATATAGTTTTTTATATACTTATCCAGAATGTGTATATTGTTCGTTTATGTGTGTGAAATTGAAGGTAGATCTGGAAAGAATGAGTTGTGAGATGTGATGTTTTGTGATTGTTGTGTGTTTATTTTGCGAGTGTTATTTGTGAGGTTTATTAAGTTGTTGTAGATAGAATTTAGATGTTTAATGTCCGTTCTTTCATTGACTGTGTTTTCCAAATTTTTACGAATGTGTAACATTTCTAAAATTTCTCTACATTTTTTGTCTCTTTCAGTTGCCAAAATTTTCGTATTTTTGTAATCAAAATCATGTTTTTCTGTTATTTTATGTTTATTTAAGGCTGTGATTTGAGTTTTCGCGTATTTATGTGCTTTTATTCTTTCTTCGAGATTTTGTGCTGTTTGACCGATATAGCTTTTATTGCAATTGTTACACGGAATATTATAAACTGTATGAGTTTTTCTCTGAATTACAGTTTTACTTTTTAATTTTGTATATATTTCTTTGATTTGATTTTTGGCAGTATGTGCTATTCTTAAATTATAAGGTTTTAATATTTTAGCAATATTTGTACTTAGTTTTGGAATATATGGTAAGGGAATGTAATTATTTTCGTTAGATTCATTTCTTTTTGAATTTAAAGTATTATATAATTTATGAATTCTGCTTTTCATGATTTTGTTGATTAAATTTGATGGGTAAATATTTTTCATGAGAAGAGTACGAACTTCTTCAAGTGTTTCATGTCGTAAACATGGTGATGTTAATTTTAGTGATCTATCTATAAAATTAATTATTATACCCTTTTTCTGGGAATAATGATGATTACTTATATAATTTATGGTTCGTTGCGAATTTATTTCTTTTCTGTACCATCTTGTAAAAATTTTGTTATCTTTTCTTATAATTGTTATATCAAGAAAATTTAATTTTTCATCTTTTTCTTCTTCAAGTGTGAATTGTTATTTATTATGAAAACTATTGAAACGTTCCAGTATATTATTAATTTGATCTTTATCTGCTATTATTAAACAATCATCAACATATCTTTTATATAATAAGATATTTTCTTCTAAATTTTTTATTATATCTTCTTCTAAAAATTCCATTACTAATTGTGCAATGACACTTGAAATTGGACTGCCCATTGCTACACCATCTAGTTGTTGATAAAATTCATTTTTATATTGAAAAAAATTTGTTCCTAAAGTGAATTTTACTGCTTCAATGAATTCATTTTTTGGAATACAAGCTTATTTATTGTAATAAATAAGCTTGTATAAATAATAATAATAATACATTTTATTGCTTCAGTTTTCATTGAAGCAGTAAAATTCACTTTAGGAACAAATTTTTTTCAATATAAAAATGAATTTTATCAACAACTAGATAGTGTAGCAATGGGCAGTCCAATTTCAAGTGTCATTGCACAAATAGTAATGGAATTTTTAGAAGAAGATATAATAAAAAATTTAGAAGAAAATATCTTATTATATAAAAGATATGTTGATGATTGTTTAATAATAGCAGATAAAGATCAAATTAATAATATACTAGAACGTTTCAATAGTTTTCATAATAAATTACAATTCACACTCGAATAAAAAAAAGATGAAAAATTAAATTTTCTTGATATAACAATTATAAGAAAAGATAACAAAATTTTTACAAGATGGTACAGAAAAGAAATAAATTCGCAACGAACCATAAATTATATAAGTAATCATCATTATTCCCAGAAAAAGGGTATAATAATTAATTTTATAGATAGATCACTAAAATTAACATCACCATGTTTACGACATGAAACACTTGAAGAAGTTCGTACTCTTCTCATGAAAAATAATTACCCATCAAATTTAATCAACAAAATCATGAAAAGCAGAATTCATAAATTATATAATACTTTAAATTCAAAAAGAAATGAATCTAACGAAAATAATTACATTCCCTTACCATATATTCCAAAACTAAGTACAAATATTGCTAAAATATTAAAACCTTATAATTTAAGAATAGCACATACTGCCAAAAATCAAATCAAAGAAATATATACAAAATTAAAAAGTAAAACTGTAATTCAGAGAAAAACTCATACAGTTTATAATATTCCGTGTAACAATTGCAATAAAAGCTATATCGGTCAAACAGCACAAAATCTCGAAGAAAGAATAAAAGCACATAAATACGCGAAAACTCAAATCACAGCCTTAAATAAACATAAAATAACAGAAAAACATGATTTTGATTACAAAAATACGAAAATTTTGGCAACTGAAAGAGACAAAAAATGTAGAGAAATTTTAGAAATGTTACACATTCGTAAAAATTTGGAAAACACAGTCAATGAAAGAACGGACATTAAACATCTAAATATATATATATATATATATTATATATATAAACTATATTATGTTATATATATATATATATATATATATATATATATATATATATATATATATATATATATATATATATATATATATATATATATATATATATATATATATATATATATATATATATATATATATATATATATATATATATATATATATATATATATATATATATATATATATATATATATATATATATATATATATATATATATATATATATATATATATATATATATATATATATATATATATATATATATATATATATATATATATATATATATATATATATATATAAATAGTAGATATTTTTCCTTTGTTAAAGAACATACTATATAGGAGCCTATCTAAATATTGGAATATCGATCAATAAAGGTTGTTCGGAATCAACACTTAATTCATAGCCTTTCTTTCGGAACACTGCGTTAGTTCCTCAAGGCATACTGTCAAATATTCCGAATCCTACACATAATAATTTCTAAAGCTAGAAGTCCTAGCTATTCTTGCTATCGAACAATAACACTATATAAATCTGCTAGATTTATATAGTCTAAACATTGGCTATCGAGAGATATTATAAAATGCGAATTATATTACTAATAATACATTTATGAATCTTGGTTAAAGGAATCGACATATAGAGCCAGAGCCTTGCCGTACCCTAATACTCCTTTCTACGATGAACCTTTGGAAGCGTAACACACATCAACGGTCTCTCGCTGTCCTAAAAAAGGATAGTAGGCTATCACGTCATTGGATTTACAATAGCTAGAATTGGAGGCCCTGAGAAGGGCCGGTTCGAATTAATGTGGCGAAAGGATTCGTTCATTATTACTTCTTCTTTTTCGGGGAGGCGGGTTTCTTCGCTTTCGAAGATGCCGCAACGACCTTAACAGTTTTCGGTTTGGGGGCTTTCGGTTTTTTCGTCGGCGATTTGGCGGTCTTTTTTACCTTAGACGGAGACTTGGCTACCTTCGGTTTTTTTTCTGCGGCCGCTTTCTTTGCCTTGGTCGCGCTAGCGACTTTCGGTTTCTCAGTAGTTGCCGTTTTGGCGGCTACCGACTTCCTCTTCTTGTCTCCTGCGGCTTTCCTCGGCTTGACCGTTTTCGTTTTACTTTGACCGGGGGCGCCGCTCGCCGCTAACTTGAAAGATCCCGACGCGCCCTTTCCTTTAGTGCGTACCAACGATCCGGACTGTACCGCCGAATTGAGATACTTTTTGATGAACGGAGCAAACTTGACGGGATCGACCTTGTAGTTAGTAGCGATGTATTTCTTGATGGCCTGCAGCGACGAACCGCTCCTTTCTTTCAATCCCTTAATGGCGTTATTCACCATGTCGGAGGTCGGCGGATGGGTCGGTTTAGCGTGCTTGCTGGCTTTCTTATCGGTGCCCCCTTTCTTGGCCTTGGTAGCGGGCGATGCCGACGGCTGTATCTCTACTTCGGACATATTCGCTTGATGGTAGTAAAAATATAACGACGATTGTTAACGATATAGATAATATGAGATCACTTATAACGAGGCTGACGCGTCGCACGTTAGAATTCGGAATACGAAACGATACGCGAATGGCGAGGCGGCCGACCGTTCGGTCTCGTTTAGCGAAGCGATCATACTGATTCACCGGTGGAACTCTAGTTTTAATTAAGGAGGTTGAATGTTTCTACCCTACGAACATAGAGTCCAGACGTCCGTCTTTCGATTACGAGCGGCAAGCAGCTTCGGGGAGCAAGCGCTAGGCCCAGACGACGTCGACCGCAATCGAACCTCGCGTCGAGCTCGACGTTTGCCAAGATAAGGTCGTATTTAACTGAGTAGAACGGTGGCGTTGCATTACGCGTATTGCCCGACGCCCGTAATAAACGTCGACCTTTCGATAGGAGAGCAACGGGACGTGGAAAAATTATAACTTATAGAGAAACGCAAGTTTCTATTGAGCGACTCCGTAGAACGTACGCGACAAGAAGAATTTGGGATGAACGAGGCAAATTACCGTGTCATCTTAGCCGTGTAACCTGAATGGCGAACGTTTCGATCGACGGAAGCGAATTCGAATACGATCTAAAACAACGGACGAAATATCGGCAAGCGATGGGTAAGAGCGAGGGGTTTACGTCGCCCCGAAGATCTCAGGCCGCCTGGAGGATACGGCGTCGCTCTCGCTGTATCTGATACATCGTCCCTGTGGACGATTCATGACGATTTTAGTTTGACGTATACGCAATGTATTCAAGAACTAGACGAGAACGGACATTCGAGACGGTTGCGATATGAAAATGCGTATAAAATACCGTCCGATATCGGCGAATTCTGAAGGCGGCGACGAATGCCCTTATCTCGGACGTTTATCGTGTTATGTTGAAGGTAGAGGTCCTTCATTTCAACGAAACAATTTTTCATCGATATCGGCCTGTCGAGCGAAGTCGCGCTGAGATCCGCTCGAAGGGGCGTGGCCTACGCGCGTGTTCCATATTGTCATAAATATGCGGCGAAAAGCGGTGAACGCTCATTCTAGAGCTAGCAGTCGAACGAGAAACATCTACCTAGACGATCCCGAATAGAAATCAACAAGAATTACTTTACCAGTGACCACTGATTGAAGCCAGTTCCTGTTTGTTCTTTTCAGAACAATTTCTATAAACTTTGATATATATATATAAATTACTAATAATTTTTTCTTACAGCTTGTTGCTCTCCAGAGCATTACAATAGTTGTAAATCTCACACAGTTGTAAAACTCACCCAGAATATCAAGATTGGCAAGCCCTGTGAAGATAGAAGAAATCCGAGAAGAGAACACTATCAACTCGACGTTAGGAGCACGGACCTAAGCCACGCCCCCCCAGACCATCCGAAGCCAAGTTGTCGGAATACGGAATTATTCCGTCTCAATAAGTTTTAGATCTCAGTCCAGTCTATGGTTGTGCCCCAAACACAACCATGGACAATATTTCTCTACAGATATCGGAGGTAATTAAGACCTGGGACACGCAGCGAATGAACCAGGCAAAAGAGGCCCTCCAGTTCCTCAAATCACTTGAGGAAAAGGAAATATCAGCAAAGAGCAGCGACAGCGAATCGAGTGACATGGAAGTCACCGTCGAAGAAAAACCCCCGGCAGTCGACCAGAAAGCGACAAGCCACAAAGACGCCACCCCTGGAACCTCCACCGAGCCTGCAAGACGGAGGAAAACCTCCGAGGCAGGAATATTACCGACGGCCACGTCGAACAGATTCGAGGCATTACAGAACCTCGACGACCCGGATCTACCATCGCCACCGAAGGACGAGAAGAAAGAGCGCTCGCCTCCACCGATTGTTCTTCGGGATAAATCGAAATGGATGAACATTTCAAGGAAAATTTCGGACGCCAGGCTTAGTTTTACTAAAGCCAAAAACATCAAGGACGGGATAAGTATCAACCCCGTCTCTATCGACGACTACAGAGGTATAACACGCCTTTTTGATTCTTTACAGGTGGAGTACCACACTTACGCCCTGCCTGAAGAAAAACCCCTGAAGGTGGTGCTGAGAAATCTCCCCTTCGAGACACTGCCTGAGGACATCCTGGAAGATCTGAGAAACCAGAACCTTCCTGCCAAGACCGTGAGCAAAATGACGAATGCTCAAAAGAAACCGATGCCACTTTTCCTGGTAACACTGGAGAGAACCGTCGAAGCCAAGAAGATCTTCGACATCAAATACGTCAACCGACTTGCTGTTCGAGTTGAATCTCCAAAGAACAAGCCAGGAGCCAGCCAGTGCCATAAATGCCAGCGATTCCACCACGGACAGTCCAGATGTCACGCTGCCGCAAGATGTGTTAAATGCGGAGGGCCCCACCACAGCGTACAGTGTACCAAGCCAAAGACCGAGCCGGCAGTCTGCGCAAATTGCGGAGGACCACATCCGGCTAATTACAAAGGCTGCGCAGCTTACCCGACGACGAAACCAAACGTACGTCAACCGAAAGCCACAGTCGCCGAAAAACCTTCAAGAAGAAGCGTCGAAGTTCAGGCGGAACCTACAACACAAGAAAAGCCCTCTACATCAGGTCTCAATTACACCCAGGCCCTTAAGGGTAAAACAGCCCAGAAATCATCTCCAGCGGCCCCGAAAACTTCCCCGAAACCTGTGGAGAGGAGAGGAATCCCGGACCCTACCAATTTCGGCAAGATGTTCGAAATGTTCTCAACATTCAACATCGAGAAATTCAAGGCAGTCCTACAGAAGATGTGCACCGTGTTGACAAACGCAACAACCCTGCCAGAAATAATGATTGGAATCTTCCAATGCATTCCTGACATCTGCGCTATCTTCTCTCCTTAATGCCCAGACAAACTTATAGGCCGAAATCGCTACACGTCGCTTTTTGGAACGCCAACGGACTACGTGAGAAAAGGGCCGAACTGCAAGAATTCGCGGCGAGGAACGAAATTGATGTAATTTTAGTGAACGAGACCCACCTCAGGGCCGCGGACACTGAAAAGATCAGAAATTTCGTGTCCTACAGGAACGACAGACAAGACCGTCGAGGAGGCGGAACTGCCATCTACGTCAAATCCCACCTGGACCACCATGTAGCTCTCACAGGCGATTTGGTGAACATGGAGGCGACGACCGTAGAAATCAACACCGCATCGATAGGAACGCTCAGGCTCGTATCGGTGTACAACCCTCCAAATCGACGTCTTCTGGAGTCCGACCTGGACACAATCTTCAGCAACAACATCGCAACGATTGCAGCAGGCGATCTCAACGCCAAACATCAGTCATGGAACAGCAGGAGAGCAAACCCATCTGGGAATATTCTCCGAGCATTCACCGACGACAGAGATTTGGTAGTTGCCGGACCACCTGAACCTACTCACCATAGCATCCAAGGCTTAGGAGACGTGCTGGACATCGCGATTCTTAAGGAAGTAACACTGCCTTACAGAATAACCTCGGTAAGTGACTTAACATCGGACCATAATCCTGTTTTACTCTTTCTAGGTGCAGACCCCGACGAAGAATACGAGACTCAGATGAAGACAACTTGCTGGGCAGCCTTCAAGGATCACATCAACGAGACGCTTCCTCCGCTTCCACCACTGCGAAACCGAGATCAACTCGAATTCGCAATTGAAGCCTTCGAGGAAGCAATCGTCCGATCGATTGAGGCCTGTAGCCGCGAGCAACGGAAGCCACTTCACCGCAACAATCCTCCGGAGGAAGTTCGTGAGATCATCAGGAACCGCAACAGGGCAAGGAGAAGACACCAACGAACTTGGGATCCAGATCACCTGCGAGATTACCGAAGACTTGCTGCAGAAGCCAAACAGGCGCTGTTGGACCACCAAAACGCTCAATGGAACGCTAAGCTAGACTTGCTAGAAGAGGAAGATCATTCTCTCTGGAGGATGACCAAAATTCTTCGAAACAAATACATGCCGATGCCACCCATACACGGCGAAAGAGGACTTGTCTATACAGAAGCAGAGAAAGCAGAGGCTTTCGCAGATTATCTGGAAACCCAATTTCGAGTGAACTACGAAGACGCCGATCTGGACAACATGGAACGGATAGAAAACGAGGTTTCGAGGAGACTGAGAAGCGAGGACGACCGAGGCATCCGCCCAACCACAGCAACAGAAATACAGCATCGTATCAATAGAAGCAAGACCAGGAAAGCGCCAGGACGTGACGGGATCTCCAACAGGGCCCTGAAACAATTACCGGTAAGAGCTATCGGCCAATTTACTTCCATAGTTAATGCGATATTACGTCTGCGCTACTTTCCAACTCGTTGGAAAAGCGCAGACGTAATTGTTTTTCAGAAACCTGGAAAAGCCGCTGCATTCCCGCAGCATTACCGTCCGATTAGCCTCCTCCCAAGTCTGTCGAAAATAGCAGAAGGCATCATCCTTTCAAGGCTCAAGGAACTCGTCGGAGAAAACCACCTCATCCCTGACGAGCAGTTTGGATTCCAGCCACAAACTTCCTCAGTGCATCAGGCGCTGCGTCTCGTGGAATTTGCCAGCGAGGGCTTCAATCTGAAAATGTCAACTGGAGTCGCCTTGTTCGACGTCTCCAAAGCGTTTGACAAGGTGTGGCATGAAGGACTTCTATTCAAATTACTTGAAGCAGGATTCCCAAATGCCATGGTTGAACTTATAGCATCATACCAACAACGAAGACTTTTCAGAGTCCGCGTTGGCATTTCCCACTCTACGGAGCGAATGATGGAGGCAGGACTGCCTCAGGGCTCGGTGCTTTCACCGATTCTCTACAGCCTTTTCACGAGGGATGTGCCAAAGACCCAGGGGACGAATCTGGCCCTCTTCGCCGACGACACCGCCATATTTGCCAGAGCCAACCAGCCCAACACGGTGACGCGGAGACTACAACAGGCCGTTGACAACTTGCAAGAGTGGTTAGCGACCTGGCGTATCACTGTGAATCCCGAGAAGAGCAAGGCGCTCTTCCTGAGCAAGCGGAAACACCGACCAGATGAAGAAATTCAGCTGAACGGTACACCTATTCCCTGGACAGACAAGGCGAAATACCTGGGAGTCATCATAGACCGAAGGCTAACATGGAAGTCCCACATAGACCACTGCACAGCTAAAGCCAAAGCAGCGCAGAGCCAGATCTACCCACTCATCAACAGGCGGAGTAAGCTCAGTGCTGCCACGAAGATACGTCTGTATAAGACGATAATCCGACCGACGATGACGTACGCCTCAACTGTATGGGGCTATGCAGCCAAAAGTCATATCAACAAACTTCAAGTTGTGCAGAACAAGTCTCTACGGATGGCCATCGACGCACCTTGGTATGTGAGAAACTCCCAGATTCACCGAGACCTCGGAATGCCGAGTGTTATGGAGACGATCAGGGCGACTGCAGCGAGAACGTTTGCCGCACTTCCGGACAACCCGAACCCCCTGGTAGCAACACTAGGGAACTACGAAGAAGATGCCACCTGGAAACACAAGAGGCCCAGATTGGTGCTTCGAGAAGACCAGGATTAAAATAGAAGACAAAATGAAATGTAGATATCTTAAACCTTGACTGTAAAGTCTCATCAAGACTTAGGACACCTTCAGTGTCACTAAACTCTACTTTTTCCTTTTCATTCAGACGTAGAGGTATGAAATGTATTATGGTACTCGAATAAACATTATGTCAAAGTCAAGTGAACGCTCATTCTGCAACGATAGATTAACGAAGCACCATGCCACCGAAGACTAGTGGAAAGGCAGCGAAAAAAGCGGGCAAGGCCCAAAAGAATATTTCCAAGAGCGACAAGAAAAAGAAGCGTAAGAGGAAGGAGAGTTACGCTATCTACATCTACAAAGTATTGAAACAAGTACATCCCGATACTGGTATATCGAGCAAGGCCATGAGTATCATGAACAGCTTCGTCAACGACATCTTCGAAAGAATCGCCGCCGAAGCTAGTCGTTTGGCTCATTATAACAAGCGGTCGACGATTACCAGTAGAGAGATCCAGACGGCCGTACGTCTCTTGCTGCCCGGTGAATTGGCGAAACACGCGGTAAGCGAGGGTACCAAAGCCGTCACAAAGTATACCAGCTCGAAATAAGTAATAGATACGGTATCGTCTGGCGCCGCCGTAACTTCGATAAATCGGTTCTTTTCAGAACCACAACGAGGAGGCTACAATCTTTGTTGTATAAACTGAAAAATATAATAAGAAGAATATTACAAAAGAATAGGGATAATGATACGTAACGAGGCAGCCGATTGCTCGGCGCTAAAGGAAACCTTTCGGATCGCTCCGTTCCGACATCAGGAGACCGAAACACCCGTGTGAAAAATACGTACGTTATTTCGATATCCGGAGAAAGTAATGAATGAATAACGATGATAGAGAGGAATGTTAACGCCGGACGACCGAAATGGAGATTTAATACGATGCCTACGAGAAGAGAATATTCTCGTACATTCAATATCCCCAACTAATTACGGAACGAAAAGTAGGGAATACGGATATATGCATTATACATTTATGTAAGTGTGTGTATATATATATATATATATATATATATATATATATATATATATATATATATATATATATATATATATATATATATATATATATATATATATATATATATATATATATATATATATATATATATATATATATATATATATGTTGTAATGATGTAAATGAAGGACGACTGTCTCTTTCTGATGTCATTGAGTCAACGTAATAGGTTCTTACTAGTCGCTTCGAATAGTAGGCATTACTCGTCACATAGTCGAACGATAATAGATAATATACCATATTAATCATAGATTAGAGAATATGTTGATAATGTAGGTAAACTTAGATGAGGATAACTATGTCGCATTTATAGGGAGGATTGGCTAGCATTGAGATTAACGAAAATTGCCGTTCGAATTGTGGTTCTGAAAAGAACCGATTTCGACGTAATGTCGACCGAAGTATAGCGAGCTAACGTTTAGGCACGTTCTCCACGTATGCGACGGGCGAGCTGTATGTCCTTGGGCATGATCGTAACCCTTTTGGCGTGAATGGCGCAAAGATTAGTATCTTCGAACAGACCGACAAGATAAGCTTCACTAGCCTCCTGTAAAGCCATTACGGCCGAACTTTGGAAGCGAAGATCGGTCTTGAAATCTTGAGCGATCTCTCGAACTAAACGTTGAAAAGGTAATTTACGTATCAATAGTTCGGTGCTCTTTTGATAACGCCTAATTTCACGAAGAGCTACGGTGCCGGGACGATAACGGTGAGGCTTCTTCACTCCGCCTGTAGCCGGAGCGCTCTTTCTCGCCGCCTTGGTCGCCAATTGTTTGCGGGGAGCTTTACCACCAGTTGATTTTCTAGCCGTCTGCTTCGTACGTGCCATTGCGATTGATGGATGGTCGAAAGAAGAGAGTTTCGTCAAAATACTACGGACGTAGGTAGGATGATCGTCGAAGGTTAAATGAAATCTTGCCACGACTGTTCCCTTTTTATCAATTCTATGACTATATCTGAACCGTGGCGCGCGCGCTATTGGCGGAGACTACCGTTCTTTGGGCGGAGCCTGTTGGAATCTATAAATATATGAAGCGGCTGAGCAGAGGTATTCATTCATTCGAGGACAAACATCCACAGTGGAAGGACGTATTCAGGTAGAAGAATATCACCGTACGACCAGGCGTGCGCATAACATTCTCATTCGACAACGTTGTGCGCAGTAGAATACTAGAGTTGTAAATCTCAGGTTAAAACGAAGTTGTCGGAATACGGAACATTATATAAAGTGTTCCGATTCTGAAATTCCAACTACGGCCAAAGAAATACATCCCAGGTAACCAGTAGTCGACGGAATACGGAACGCCGTACCGCGGGCTCCGCATTCAACGAATAATCGGAAAAGATGAATAAAAAGAAAACGGAAGAACTAATCAACGCAGTACTCAGTACACGTATTGTACACGATGCTCAAACGACGAAACCCAAGGAAGAAAACGAGAGAAAGCTCTTACTAACAGCGATAGATGTAGAGCAATTCTTACAACCGAAGAAGACAGCACGTAGAAGTAACGAAACTACACAAAACGCAAAGACAATAACAACAAGTAATAAATTTCAGACACTAACCACGGAAAAAGAAACGGACATTGACCCCAGTTCAAAAACCCTTGTTGATCTGATCCCTAAAAGAACGGCAATCCAGAAAATACCAAAGGAACGAATAGCACCACTTATAATTCGAGAGAAGGATAAGTGGAACGAGTTATCGAGAATAATGAAAAACAAGAAAATAGACTACAAAAAGGCGAAACTCGTATACCAAGGTATACACGTAGAACCAACAACGGAAGAGGATTATAGAAAAATGTTCCAACTATTGAAGGAGAGAAACACCCAATTTTACACCTATCAAATGAAAAATAAGAAGCAATTGAAGGTGGTAATTAGGGGTGTTATGACGGTGAATACTGAAGAAGAAATAGCTGAAGACTTGAAAGAACAAGGATACCCAGTAACAAAAGTTGTCAGGATGAAGGGCAAAAAAGGGTTCCCAGCCCCATTAGTCCTTGTCGAGTTACCAAAACGATACAAGAATATCTACAACGACCTAAGATTCTGCTGCGGACTCTCTGTACAGGTAGAGAGTCTAAGGCTGAAATCCGAAATTATACAATGTTATAGGTGCCAACTCTTTGGACACGTGCAGAGTAACTGCCACGCCAACCCGAGATGCATGAAATGTGGAGACTCCCACAACTCATACGAATGTCAAAAAGCAAAAACAACGACACCAAGGTGTGCAAATTGCAACGGCGAACATTTATCTACAAATGTTCACTGTAGCAAAAACCCAAACAACCCAAAAAACAAA
The DNA here is from genome assembly GCA_030704895.1 of Henosepilachna vigintioctopunctata. Classification (NCBI taxonomy): domain Eukaryota; kingdom Metazoa; phylum Arthropoda; class Insecta; order Coleoptera; family Coccinellidae; genus Henosepilachna; species Henosepilachna vigintioctopunctata. Next base: position 1,018,103 of record JARQZJ010000046.1, on the reverse strand, counting down.
AAAATGACAACTGAAAAAGTGGAACACAGTGAACCCCCTGTCAATTACTGGCAGAAAAGGGCTGAAAAAGCTGAAAGTCGACAGAAACAAAGTACGGAAAAGAAAGAAGAAGCTAAAGCTGAACCAACGGCGGACGACGATCTAGCTACAATTCTTGGCAGAATGTTGATTGCATTTTGTAATACAAATGCTACAAAAAAGCAAAAAACTGACTTCATAGAAGAACAAGAAAAACTAATAGAATTGTTCAGGCTCAGAGCTTGAACAATTATCACAAACAAGGAGGACAAAACGAAACGACGTACGAAATAGAAGAACTATCAATCAACAGGATGAAATGCTAATCAACGATTTGTGAGTAATCACACTACAACACTGTAGAAGAAAGGCTAAGTTAAGATGAAGAGGCAAAGGATAAACATTCAGTCCTCATAGAAACCAGTGCTGACCACAGAGAGCAGAGGTATTCATTCGATCGACGATTCTCAATCTAAACGTACGTTAGACGCTATTCGTATACAACATGACTGGAAGAGGCAAAGGAGGTAAGGGGTTGGGAAAAGGAGGCGCCAAGCGTCACCGAAAAGTACTTCGAGACAATATCCAGGGCATCACCAAACCCGCTATCAGAAGATTGGCGAGACGCGGTGGAGTAAAACGTATTTCCGGGCTCATCTACGAGGAAACGCGAGGCGTACTGAAAGTTTTCCTCGAAAACGTGATCAGAGATGCAGTCACTTATACGGAGCACGCTAAAAGGAAAACCGTAACTGCGATGGACGTCGTTTACGCCCTGAAGCGTCAAGGTAGAACCCTATACGGTTTTGGCGGTTAATAAATATCGCCGCGACTGATAAAACAGAAATTTCGATTCAGGATTAGATACTTCGAAAGGAGAGTTGACATAAGCGAACTACGATATAATTGTAATGTTCGATTATGGTATAGCTCATCGGATACAACAATTGCAAAAGATATTTTGTGGCCCTGAAAAGGGCCGTTATACACGTACGTCTGTCCGACTGACAAATAACGTAGGTATTTATGATTTCTTTTCGGTCTTCTTGGGTAAGAGTACGGCCTGTATATTGGGAAGGACACCACCTTGAGCGATAGTTACGCCGGACAGCAGCTTGTTCAACTCCTCGTCGTTTCTGATAGCTAATTGCAAATGACGAGGTATGATTCTCGTTTTCTTGTTATCGCGAGCTGCATTTCCAGCGAGTTCAAGAACTTCCGCGGCCAGGTACTCCATGACGGCCGCCAGATACACTGGAGCTCCGGCACCGACGCGCTCGGCGTAATTTCTTTTACGCAAAAGTCGATGAATACGTCCAACGGGAAATTGTAATCCCGCTCTACTGGAACGGGACTTGGATTTGCCCTTGACTTTTCCACCTTTTCCTCTGCCGGACATTTTGTAAGTTCGTTGAATTGATAAAACGGAAAGAGAAGCTCGTTCGACGGACGAAGTAATAATGCCCGTTACCAAATCAAATCAAATCAAATCAAATCAAATCAAAAACGTTTATTGAACTTAATTGATATTTTACATTTCATGAAATTTACAAAGATAATGGTGGGAAGTTTTAAGGTCTCGCGACTTTCCTCAACCCCAGATATATGGCATAGTATGTAAAAAAGAAAAAAAAAAAAAAAAAAACAGGTATTTGTATAGAATACAATTGTTTTGCGTCTGTGGCCGACTTATTCATTACGTGCCATTTGGTTAAATGTCCGATTTTCAATTCGTCGAACATTTAATGGTAAAGGAAACCACAGAAAACTTTACCCACGTAAGATGTTGTATAATATGTTATATAATAAGACATTGTTGTATATGTTGATTAACATTGAGAATTATAGTAATAGTAAAAAAAAATGAGTAATAACATGGATTATTATGGAATCAATAAAAGGTGAAAAATGAACAGATTTAAACGGATTTAAACAAATTTGTAGTTTATGTTTCACGTTTATCCACCCACGCACAGTTGACTTTTAGCACACCGCACATTATCGCGCACTGCGCCACTAATCACGCACGCTAGCGGATACGAAGAGGTATGTTCTCAAGGTGGTCGAGAACTTCGTTTGTTGGCTCCTGTAAAGTCTGTAGAATACGTGCTGGCGGGAACGGAAATTTGTTTCTAGGTTTTCTGCAGAGTGCACCTCGGCGTGTGTACCATGGGGCCATCAGCGTCGCTTGGGCAACCAGATTTGGTCCTTGAATAGTACGTTGGGCATAACGAGCTTGCAATTTCTTCATATGTTCGAAGATTGGGGGCATATTTGTGTGCTCACGTATGAGCCGAGAAGGGTATCGATAGGGAGACGGAATATGCTGCGACAGATCCTCTTTCGCAGCTTTCAATTTGTTTGACGAATCTTTTTTGGAGAGTCGCATAGAGCAAACATCTATACGAAATTACAGGACGAAGGAAAGTCTTGTAAGTATTCAGCAGAGTATAGGGATTGCATCCCCGTATTCTGCCTTTAAGAGCGTAAAGAAGGTTAGCTCTATTGCGAACTTTTTTCAGAGTTTTCTCCAGGTCGCTTTTCCAAGAATTGTGTTTCGAGAAAGTTACACCCAAGTAGGTGATTTCGTCCTGAAGTCTGAGGTTTTCACCCCAGAGCGTCAGGTGAACATCATTACTTCTGAATTTAGGGGACCGTGAATAATTATAGTGCGAAAATAAGATAGATTGTGTTTTAGAGGGATTGGGTGTAATTCTCCAGTTGCTCGCCCACGTACTGAAGACATCTAGTTGTCTCTGCATATTGCGGCTGCAATTCGCCGACGTCCTTCCAGTGGTCCAGATCGCCGTGTCATCTGCAAAAAGTGAAATATGTGAGAGTATATTGTCCGGTTGGGGGATATCGTAAGTGTATATTAAATATAATAATGGAGCTATTGCGGAACCTTGGGGAATGCCAGCACGGGGAATAAACGGTTCGGAAAGTGCGTTATTAACTTTTACACGAATTCTACGATCTATTAAGTATGACATGATAATTTTGACGAAGTGTATAGGCAATCCTATATTCAGCAGCTTCTGAACAAGTCCGGAGTGCCAAACCTGATCAAAAGCACGCTGTACATCCAAGAATACACCTATGACACATTCGCCAGAGTTCAAGGAGTTTGTAATATTAGTGTGGAGTCTGAATAGGGGATCATAAGTGGAATGATGGGTTCTGAAACCATGCTGAAAAGTCGGAATAATGTTTCGAGACTCGGCAAAGTCTCTGAGACGATCGTTTAATATTTTCTCAAATATCTTTCCCATTACATTAAGCAAGGATATAGGCCTGTAGTTATCTGGAGAGGTAGAATCTTTATTTGGTTTCGGGATCATTATTGTCGTAGCTTCTTTCCATAGAGAAGGAAAGTAACACAACTCTAAACAGCGATTATAGATAGTTTTAATGAATTCAATGGCGTTCGGCGGTAGGTGACGGAATACGGAACGCGAGAGGCCATCTTTGCCTGGTGCCGTATTCTTACCGCGTTTGATAACTTCGGAAACCAATTCAGTATCAATAGGGGTGTTGAAAATGTTATTGCCATTCAATTCAGTCACAACCGCTATATTTTTTAGAATATCTAGGTGCCGTTCTAGGGTATTGAACAGCTGCACGTTAAATCTAGGATTTTGGGGAATTTGAAAGATATTTTGGAGATGCTGTTTGAAAATATCAGCTTTCTCCTGTGGGTCAGATGTGATGTGACCGTCAGGGGACATTATATGCGTGATTTTCCTAGATCTAGAACAAGTGAGCATGCGGAACTTACGCCAATACTCTTTACCGTTCCGGAAGTCTAGCGTAGACGTTATGTCTGACCACTTTTCTTCTTTGAAACGGTTAATTTCTCGGCGTATTGTAGCAGATAGTCGGTTGTATTCAGTTTTCAAGGCATCATTTCTCGTACGCAAATACGTAAGATAGAGACGCCTTTTCGACTTAATAAGACTGACGATGAATGGCGGTAATGGAGGACGATTGATATCTACCGTTTTTTCAGGAACACAGGCACTATAAGCTTCCGAAATGAAAGTAGAAAAGTCATTAAGAGAATGATCGATTTGAAATTGATTATCGAGAGGTTGTAGCGGTGGAAGATTATTTGCCACATTAATCTGGAACTCTTCCCAGTTGGCGTTTTTGTGGTCCTTGAAAGTAATGATTGTAGGGGCCGGAGGCGGTGGTTGGGCAATGTTTGAATGAATGAGTAGTGGAAGGTGGTCAGAAGTGATTGTTTGACCTATAAAACAGGGCTCTTCGAAATAATTGATTAAATCCGAGGTAGTGATGATATGGTCTGTGATAGACATACCATTATGATTAAAAAAGGTGGGGTCGATATTAAAACAACGCCATAAGTTGTGTTGTATGAGACATTCAGACAGTATTCGACCATTTCTGTTTGTTACAATGTCTCCGAATTGAATATGTCGGGCGTTAAAATCGCCTAACAGAATAGAGTTTGGAATTGTGGCTATATATTCTAAGAAATCGGCTGGAAGTATGTTGCCAGGAGGATTATAAAAACTGAAGATGGCTACTGTTAAATTATTAATTTTTACTTTCGCGGCTGCACATTCGAGATCTGAGAATTGAATGGGGAGTTTGAATTCTGTCGAATAGTGAGTGTTATGAATTAATAGTGCAGTGCCACGAGTAGTGCCGAGAGTGCTATTCCTTTGAAATGTTTTGTAATTTGAAATTTTTAGGTCAAATTTCAGCTTGGTTTCAGTAATTGAGAGGATGGAAATGTTAGAACTTTGTAGGAGTGCTTTCAACAGGTGAATCTTGCGGCGTAAACCGCAAGCGTTCACAGTACCTAACGTGAAATTTAAATTCATAAACTAAGTATTTTCTACAGGATTGAACTGTGATGAACGTTCTCCCCCGAAATAATTAATAGGGGCCATTGCAATTGAAATTCTACCGCCAGTGTAGTTAATGACGGTAGTTCTGTTAAGGAAGTCGGCTGATGCCCTCTCGATTACTTTGGCGATAAGTAATCGCTTATCTGGAAAAACATTGGATAAAGTTTGGGTGATAAACTTTATCATTGAATCGACACGAGAGAAATGCTCGTACGAATTGTCGTCAATGGGTTCGATTTCATTGAGGACTCTGATTGGGGCTGTATTTTCGGGGGCTTTTGGGGGTTCTGACCGTTTAGGGCATTTCATATCCCATGCAGGATGATTTCCCTTGCAATTAGGGCATGTAGGATTTTTGAGGTTGGGGCAGATAGTATTTTTGTGGGTATTGCCGCAAGTTGCACACGTAGGCTTGTCTGTGCATTCAGTGCGGTCATGTCCAGATTTAGTGCAGGTAGTGCAATATTTCTGTATTGGTTGGGGGACTTTGGAGGGCTCTACTGTATGGATCCGTCCGTATATACGGACGCCTTTAAGCAGTAGATGATCCATAGAGGATTTTGAGTGTGTAATCACTCGAAGGAGGGAGGTTGGTTTTCCTGTGGCTCTAGAAATAATTCGCCAACATTTATGAAAATTGATGCCCTGTTCCCGTAGGATGAGCTCAATTTCTTCGAGGGTATATTCCTGGTCAACCGATTTGATGACGCAGGAATATGAAACTTTGGATTTGTTGTTTTCAGTAGCCGCGCTCCTGTGAGCGTGGCGATTTAGGGGGCGAAAGAAATTGTCGGGGTGCCTACAAGATTTTGGAGTGTTGTTTGGAAGTTAGGAGGGGCAGCAGTCTTGCACTCCACAAGCGCTGTTTTGTTGTAGTTAACTTTGAGATTAACTATCGGAAGATTTGATGTAACGAGAATTTTGAAAAATTCTCGTTGAGATTTAATGTTATCAGGAATGTTCCTGATAACATAACGATAAATTTTGGGGGTTAAGATAGTGCAATTGATGGATGAAGACGAACTTGCATTCGAGCACAAGGAAGATCGCCTAGATGATAAGGCGCGAGATGGAGTTGGTGACGAAGCCGAGGGTCTAGCGACTTCCAAAGAGAGAAGTGATGGAATTTTGTTGGAAGGGGCCTTTGAAGAACGGCTCCTTGTAGAGGCACCAGAGACGGTGCTATTTGGCGTAGAGGCTCATCGGACGGGAGCCTCAGTTGAAACCGAAGGTGACTTCGGTGATGAATTCGCAGGGGGCGTGGCTTTAATGATTTTAAGTATTTTTGCCGTTTTTGAAGAAGCGGGTGGCTTTTTACGTCCACCTGGCTTCGGGCAACTAGGCATAACGTTCGAAGTCGCGATCAATATATACAACAAGAACAATCACAATAATGCTGAAAGAAAAAAAGATGTATTAGTATCTCACCGGGTCCTGTGGGTGTGGCCTACAGACGTGTTTGCTTGTTAGGTCACTAGCACTGGCACTTTAGGTGAGATTTACAACTATCGTATCGACAACTTATTGTATAAAGTAAACTGCAGGACTTGAAAAAGTCCTATGGATGGGAAATAGCTTGTAAACAGAGAATATTTCCTATTATCCTTGCAGTTACTCAACGATGAACTCTGCGCCCGTTACCAAATCAAATCAAATCAAATCAAATCAAAAACGTTTATTTAACTTTTTGGTTTGGGGATACATTGTTTTGTAAATATATTTCAAAAGGCGGGAGGCTATAGAGTTTTTCAACTCTCTTCAACCCGTATGAATTTAATTTCCTATTGTCTTTGCAAAAGATCAGGAGCAAATTTTATTATTATATATTTACTTCAGGGATCAGAACGGCTGTGGCCGTCTTTTATTGATTTTTACTAATTACGTGCCATTTGGTCAAATGTCCGATTTTCAATTCATCTGACATTTGATGGTAAAGGAAACCACAGAAAACTTTACCCACGTAATGTACAATTTCTTATATTATTTCATTGTGTACAATTTCGATTAAATTTATGCAGTAATTTATAGAGTGAAATACATTGTTGTAAATTTTTATTATCAGTCTTTCGTTAGAAAAGTTTCGCGTTTTTGCGCACTTCACTCGCGCACAAAAGGCCTTTCGCGCACTACGATAAATTCGCGAACTTACGCGGTTTAAATTTCTTTCAACGGTTTACGGAACATTGTTTTTGAACTAACTTCGCGTTTTACCGCAGAACTAGTGGGATGTCCTCTAGATGGTCGAGGACTGCTTCTGAAGGATCTTCTAACGAGCGGAGGATTCTAGCTGGCGGGTAGGGTGCTTTGTTCTTAGGTTTTCTGCAGAGTTGACGTCCCCATTGAACTCCAGGTGTCAACAGAGTGTTCCGGGCGTCCTGGTTGGGTCCTTGTAGTGTACGTGAGGCGTAACGAGCTTGGAGTTTTTCCATGAATTGAAGGATCGTGTCAATTTTCGCGATTCTATGCACGAGAATCGAAGGATAGAATTTGTGGAGTCTGAATATACTACGAAGGATTGCTCTTTCGCAGGCTTCCATTCTCCTCACTAGGCGTTTCGGAAGTGTCGTATATAGCAAACATCTATAAGTGGCAATTGGCCTTTGTATGTGTGAAGTAGAGTTTGAGGATTACATCCTTGAATTCTACCTTTAAGAGCGTAAAGTAAGTTTGCTCTATTACGAATCTTCTTGAACACCTTTTCTATATCCGATTCCCATGAATGATATTTTGAAAAAGTGATACCCAAGTAAACGATTTCATCCTGAAGTTGTAGGTTTTCGCCCCACAACGTCAGTTGAACATCCGTTTTTTAAATTTTGGAGATTTACCGTTATACACGTACGTCTGTCCGACTGACAAATAACGTAGGTATTTATGATTTCTTTTCGGTCTTCTTGGGTAAGAGTACGGCCTGTATATTGGGAAGGACACCACCTTGAGCGATAGTTACGCCGGACAGCAGCTTGTTCAACTCCTCGTCGTTTCTGATAGCTAATTGCAAATGACGAGGTATGATTCTCGTTTTCTTGTTATCGCGAGCTGCATTTCCAGCGAGTTCAAGAACTTCCGCGGCCAGGTACTCCATGACGGCCGCCAGATACACTGGAGCTCCGGCACCGACGCGCTCGGCGTAATTTCCTTTACGCAAAAGTCGATGAATACGTCCAACGGGAAATTGTAATCCCGCTCTACTGGAACGGGACTTGGATTTGCCCTTGACTTTTCCACCTTTTCCTCTGCCGGACATTTTGTAAGTTCGTTGAATTGATAATTTGAATAAAACGGAAAGAGAAGCTCGTTCGACGGACGAAGTAATAATGCCCGTTACCAGTTCCAGCACGGTATATATAGCTTTTGTTCATCCGCCAACCGCGATCGTCTCGGGTTTACCAGGGAGGCGTGGCTAAGTTCATATCTCGATGAACGCGCGTTTCGATTTGGCGTAATGGATCAAATCGGTTCGAAATAAGTGTTCGTATCGTTGATCAACCAATCAATTCAGCTACTAATAATAAACAAGAAAATTTGAAATGTTAAATGAAGAAAGTATAATCGTTATGGACATTATTATCAGATATGGATATTAAAAAATGGCAACGACGCTTCGCGCTATCACGTCTATGTAAATCTAATGGATATGGTAATAAATACATAAGTATCTATATTTTTATCTTTTGTTAATTTGCATAGAAACAAGGTTTATAATTAGGATGTCGCGTAACGTTATCGTGAATGTAAATGCTGCTGAGATGTACTGAATATTTATTTATGAGGTCCGGAATTAACTTCCTTATGCATCTCCGTCGTCGATTTGTACCGCTGTTCTACATATTACTATATTGTCCCCATTGCCCTTCTAGGGATAATTGTCAAGAGCAAGGGGACGGCACTTTCTGCATGGCTGATAAGGTTCACACAGCGTCCGGCAGATCTTGCCGACGCATCGTATTGATATGTTAGTCTGTGATTAATATAAATGATATCGAGAGATGGAGTAATGATGACCTGGAATAGCGCTGGGACAGAAATAACAACCGTGAGATTTGTAACTATTATCGTATAAGCTAATAGCCGAGGGCGCAACGGAGTACGGCGTTCAGTTCAGAAATATAATATTCGCGTCACTTTCCGTGATGAGAAGGAAATATCGTACAGCAACCTCGGACTTTTATCGCGCCATCTCTAGTCGGGAAGCTGTTCACTATCGACGTTCTGGATACCGAAATCGGTAATTTCGTATCGGTACATCGCAGATTTCTGAATTGAAAACCTCGGATGAAGAACGCCATCTGTAGTCGAGAAGCCGTGTCGGCGTCGACATCGTAGTGTGGTAAGACTACGGTGAAGTCGAACTAGTTCGAGGACAGGACGAGGTAGGGAGTATCGGGCTTTATAACTATTCGACTGCTATTTTCAGTTCAGAAATGAACTCTTTTCTCGTTAACTTTACGAGCTTTCGAAGCGGAAATTTCCACCGTTTGTAGACACATTTCTGTTGGTGATCTCCTATTTCATTGCTAGATGAAACCTTATCGCATCCGAAATTGCGACATGGCAACAACTCGATCAGATTGAAGTTATGTTCGCAGATCGCGGAGAGCATAGATTGATGTATGCCCAAGCCGCATTTTGGGCAATAGCCCGTAGCGGCTGAAGGTATACAGTAGGAGCACACTAAGTGTCCCAGAAAGCATTGACGCATCGACGGACACATGCATAGTTGGCACCGTTGGCAAGTAATCTCAAGGATTACGGATTTCGTTAGTACGATCATCTTGACTGACTGAGGTAGAAATGGACAGGAGCACAGGTAGCGAGAGTATTTAAACCCGGTAGATGGCCTACTGCGCCGATGTCATTGGAGCGCTGCAAAAGCGCGTGATATTAGCGCGCGCCATCTATACCTCGTTGGCTGTATCGATTCGTGAACTGAGTCACAATAATCTCTCAGTGTTTCATTGGAATAACAGAAATTCCCTTATCTGTTGCTTGAACAGAACATCTTAAAATAGAGAAGCAGGTAGAATATCTTGCTCTATTTGTACATAGTAGATATATATATATATATATATATATATATATATATATATATATATATATATATATATATATATATATATATATATATATATATATATATATATATATATATATATATATATATATATATATATATATATATATATATATATATATATATATATATATATATATATATATATATATATATATATATATATATATATATATATATATATATATATATATATATATATATATATATATATATATATATATATATATATATATATATATATATATATATATATATATATATATATATATATATATATATATATATATATATATATATATATATATATATATATATATATATATATATATATATATATATATATATATATATATATATATATATATATATATATATATATATATATATATATATATATATATATATATATATATATATATATATATATAAATGAAATTTTTGTGCTTATATATGAATGAAATATTTAAGAAAATGAACACTAGAACATTCATTTGAAAATGAATGTTATTATTTATTCTGCTATAACATTCTATATATTAATTTCAATTTTTCATATGAATATTATATATTCATATATCTATATATATATATATATATATATATATATATATATATATATATATATAGTATATATATATATATAAATAGTAGATATTTTTCCTTTGTTAAAGAACATACTATATAGGAGCCTATCTAAATATAGGAATGTCGATCAATAAAAGTTGTTCGGAATCAACACTTAATTCATAGCCTTTCTTTCGGAACACTGCGTAAGTTCCTCAAGGCATACTGTCAAATATTCCGAATCCTACATATAATAATTTCTAAAGCTAGAAGTCCTAGCTATTCTTGCTATCGAACAATAACACTATATAAATCTGCTAGATTTATATAGTCTAAACATTGGCTATCGAGAGATATTATAAAATGCGAATTATATTACTAATAATACATTTATGAACCATGGTTAAAGGAATCGACATATAGAGCCAGAGCCTTGCCGTACCCTAACACTCCTTTCTATGATGAACCTTTGGAAGCGTAACACACATCAACGGTCTCTCGCTGTCCCAAAAAAAGGATAGTAGGCTATCACGTCATTGGATTTACAATAGCTAGAATTGGAGGCCCTGAGAAGGGCCGGTTCGAATTAATGTGGCGAAAGGATTCGTTCATTATTACTTCTTCTTTTTCGGGGAGGCGGGTTTCTTCGCTTTCGAAGATGCCGCAACGGCCTTAACAGTTTTCGGTTTGGGGGCTTTCGGTTTTTTCGTCGGCGATTTGGCCGTCTTTTTTACCTTAGACGGAGACTTGGCTACCTTCGGTTTTTTTTCTGCGGCCGCTTTCTTTGCCTTGGTCGCGCTAGCGACTTTCGGTTTCTCAGTAGTTGCCGTTTTGGCGGCTACCGACTTCCTCTTCTTGTCTCCTGCGGCTTTCCTCGGCTTGACCGTTTTCGTTTTACTTTGACCGGGGGCGCCGCTCGCCGCTAACTTGAAAGATCCCGACGCGCCCTTTCCTTTAGTGCGTACCAACGATCCGGACTGTACCGCCGAATTGAGATACTTTTTGATGAACGGAGCAAACTTGACGGGATCGACCTTGTAGTTAGTAGCGATGTATTTCTTGATGGCCTGCAGCGACGAACCGCTCCTTTCTTTCAATCCCTTAATGGCGTTATTCACCATGTCGGAGGTCGGCGGATGGGTCGGTTTAGCGTGCTTGCTGGCTTTCTTATCGGTGCCCCCTTTCTTGGCCTTGGTAGCGGGCGATGCCGACGGCTGTATCTCTACTTCGGACATATTCGCTTGATGGTAGCAAAAATATAACGACGATTGTTAACGATATAGATAATATGAGATCACTTATAACGAGGCTGACGCGTCGCACGTTAGAAATCGGAATACGAAACGATACGCGAATGGCGAGGCGGCCGACCGTTCGGTCTCGTTTAGCGAAGCGATCATACTGATTCACCGGTGGAACTCTAGTTTTAATTAAGGAGGTTGAATGTTTCTACCCTACGAACATAGAGTCCAGACGTCCGTCTTTCGATTACGAGCGGCAAGCAGCTTCGGGGAGCAAGCGCTAGGCCCAGACGACGTCGACCGCAATCGAACCTCGCGTCGAGCTCGACGTTTGCCAAGATAAGGTCGTATTTAACTGAGTAGAACGGTGGCGTTGCATTACGCGTATTGCCCGACGCCCGTAATAAACGTCGACCTTTCGATAGGAGAGCAACGGGACGTGGAAAAATTATAACTTATAGAGAAACGCAAGTTTCTATTGAGCGACTCCGTAGAACGTACGCGACAAGAAGAATTTGGGATGAACGTGGCAAATTACCGTGTCATCTTAGCCGTGTAACCTGAATGGCGAACGTTTCGATCGACGGAAGCGAATTCGAATACGATCTAAAACAACGGACGAAATATCGGCAAGCGATGGGTAAGAGCGAGGGGGTTTACGTCGCCCCGAAGATCTCAGGCCGCCTGGAGGATACGGCGTCGCTCTCGCTGTATCTTATTCATCGTCCCTGTGGACGATTCATGACGATTTTAGTTTGACGTATACGCAATGTATTCAAGAACTAGACGAGAACGGACATTCGAGACGGTTGCGATATGAAAATGCGTATAAAATACCGTCCGATATCGGCGAATTCTGAAGGCGGCGACGAATGCCCTTATCTCGGACGTTTATCGTGTTATGTTGAAGGTAGAGGTCCTTCATTTCAACGAAACAATTTTTCATCGATATCGGCCTGTCGAGCGAAGTCGCGCTGAGATCCGCTCGAAGGGGCGTGGCCTACGCGCGTGTTCCATATTGTCATAAATATGCGGCGAAAAGCGGTGAACGCTCATTCTGCAACGATAGATTAACGAAGCACCATGCCACCGAAGACTAGTGGAAAGGCAGCGAAAAAAGCGGGCAAGGCCCAAAAGAATATTTCAAGAGCGACAAGAAAAAGAAGCGTAAGAGGAAGGAGAGTTACGCTATCTACATCTACAAAGTATTGAAACAAGTACATCCCGATACTGGTATATCGAGCAAGGCCATGAGTATCATGAACAGCTTCGTCAACGACATCTTCGAAAGAATCGCCGCCGAAGCTAGTCGTTTGGCTCATTATAACAAGCGGTCGACGATTACCAGTAGAGAGATCCAGACGGCCGTACGTCTCTTGCTGCCCGGTGAATTGGCGAAACACGCGGTAAGCGAGGGTACCAAAGCCGTCACAAAGTATACCAGCTCGAAATAAGTAATAGATACGGTATCGTCTGGCGCCGCCGTAACTTCGATAAATCGGTTCTTTTCAGAACCACAACGAGGAGGCTACAATCTTTGTTGTATAAACTGAAAAATATAATAAGAAGAATATTACAAAAGAATAGGGATAATGATACGTAACGAGGCAGCCGATTGCTCGGCGCTAAAGGAAACCTTTCGGATCGCTCCGTTCCGACATCAGGAGACCGAAACACCCGTGTGAAAAATACGTACGTTATTTCGATATCCGGAGAAAGTAATGAATGAATAACGATGATAGAGAGGAATGTTAACGCCGGACGACCGAAATGGAGATTTAATACGATGCCTACGAGAAGAGAATATTCTCGTACATTCAATATCCCCAACTAATTACGGAACGAAAAGTAGGGAATACGGATATATGCATTATACATTTATGTAAGTGTGTGTGTATATATATATATATATATATATATATATATATATATATATATATATATATATATATATATATATATATATATATATATATATATATATATATATATATATATATATATATATAATATATATATATATATATATATATATATTTGATGTTGTAATGATGTAAATGAAGGACGACTGTCTCTTTCTGATGTCATTGAGTCAACGTAATAGGTTCTTACTAGTCGCTTCGAATAGTAGGTATTACTCGTCACATAGTCGAACGATAATAGATAATATACCATATTAATCATAGATTAGAGAATATGTTGATAATGTAGGTAAACTTAGATGAGGATAACTATGTCGCATTTATAGGGAGGATTGGCTAGCATTGAGATTAACGAAAATTGCCGTTCGAATTGTGGTTCTGAAAAGAACCGATTTCGACGTAATGTCGACCGAAGTATAGCGAGCTAACGTTTAGGCACGTTCTCCACGTATGCGACGGGCGAGCTGTATGTCCTTGGGCATGATCGTAACCCTTTTGGCGTGAATGGCGCAAAGATTAGTATCTTCGAACAGACCGACAAGATAAGCTTCACTAGCCTCCTGTAAAGCCATTACGGCCGAACTTTGGAAGCGAAGATCGGTCTTGAAATCTTGAGCGATCTCTCGAACTAAACGTTGAAAAGGTAATTTACGTATCAATAGTTCGGTGCTCTTTTGATAACGCCTAATTTCACGAAGAGCTACGGTGCCGGGACGATAACGGTGAGGCTTCTTCACTCCGCCTGTAGCCGGAGCGCTCTTTCTCGCCGCCTTGGTCGCCAATTGTTTGCGGGGAGCTTTACCACCAGTTGATTTTCTAGCCGTCTGCTTCGTACGTGCCATTGCGATTGATGGATGGTCGAAAGAAGAGAGTTTCGTCAAAATACTACGGACGTAGGTAGGATGATCGTCGAAGGTTAAATGAAATCTTGCCACGACTGTTCCCTTTTTATCAATTCTATGACTATATCTGAACCGTGGCGCGCGCGCTATTGGCGGAGACTACCGTTCTTTGGGCGGAGCCTGTTGGAATCTATAAATATATGAAGCGGCTGAGCAGAGGTATTCATTCATTCGAGGACAAACATCCACAGTGGAAGGACGTATTCAGGTAGAAGAATATCACCGTACGACCAGGCGTGCGCATAACATTCTCATTCGACAACGTTGTGCGCAGTAGAATACTAGAGTTGTAAATCTCAGGTTAAAACGAAGTTGTCGGAATACGGAACATTATATAAAGTGTTCCGATTCTGAAATTCCAACTACGGCCAAAGAAATACATCCCAGGTAACCAGTAGTCGACGGAATACGGAACGCCGTACCGCGGGCTTCGCATGACGACATAGAAGAATATCAAATACCCAAAAAAACGCGAAAAATTCAAAAACCACGACTGATACACCCAGCACAAGTACGCAAAATCAATTCAACGTGGTTAAAACGAGAAGTTGTCGGAATACCGCGGGCTCCGCATACTTGAAAAGATGAATAAGATGAAAACGGAAGAACTAATCAACGCAGTACCAGACACGTATTGTACACGATGCTCAAACGGAAACCCAAGGAAGAAGACGAGAGAAAGCTCTTACTAACAGCGTTAGATGTAGAGCAATTCTTACAACCGAAGAAGACAGCACGTAGAAGTAACGAAACTACACAAAACGCAAAGACAATAACAACAAGTAATAAATTTCAGACACTAACCACGGAAAAAGAAACGGACCTTGACCCCAGTTCAAAAACCCTTGTTGATCTGATCCCTAAAAGAACGGCAATCCAGAAAATACCAAAGGAACGAATAGCACCACTTATAATTCGAGAGAAGGATAAGTGGAACGAGTTATCGAGAATAATGAAAAACAAGAAAATAGACTACAAAAAGGCGAAACTCGTATACCAAGGTATACACGTAGAACCAACAACGGAAGAGAATTATAGAAAAATGTTCCAACTATTGAAGGAGAGAAACACCCAATTTTACACCTATCAAATGAAAAATAAGAAGCAATTGAAGGTGGTAATTAGGGGTGTTATGACGGTGAATACTGAAGTAGAAATAGCTGAAGACTTGAAAGAACAAGGATACCCAGTAACAAAAGTTGTCAGGATGAAGGGCAAAAAAGGGTTCCCAGCCCCATTAGTCCTTGTCGAGTTACCAAAACGATACAAGAATATCTACAACGACCTAAGATTCTGCTGCGGACTCTCTGTACAGGTAGAGAGTCTAAGGCTGAAATCCGAAATTATACAATGTTATAGGTGCCAACTCTTTGGACACGTGCAGAGTAACTGCCACGCCAACCCGAGATGCATGAAATGTGGAGACTCCCACAACTCATACGAATGTCAAAAAGCAAAAACAACGACACCAAGGTGTGCAAATTGCAACGGCGAACATTTATCTACAAATGTTCACTGTAGCAAAAACCCAAACAACCCAAAAAAATCAAAAAAATGACAACTGAAAAAGTGGAACACAGTGAACCCCCAGTCAATTACTGGCAGAAAAGGGCTGAAAAAGCTGAAAGTCGACAGAAACAAAGTACGGAAAAGAAAGAAGAAGCTAAAGCTGAACCAACGGCGGACGACGATCTAGCTACAATTCTTGGCAGAATGTTGATTGCATTTTGTAATACAAATGCTACAAAAAAGCCGCAAAAAAATGACTTCATAGAAGAACAAGAAAAACTAATAGAATTGTTCAGGCTCAGAGCTTGAACAATTATCACAAACAAGGAGGACAAAACGAAACGACGTACGAAATAGAAGAACTATCAATCAACAGGATGAAATGCTAATCAACGATTTGTGAGTAATCACACTACAACACTGTAGAAGAAAGGCTAAGTTAAGATGAAGAGGCAAAGGATAAACATTCAGTCCTCATAGAAACCAGTGCTGACCACAGAGAGCAGAGGTATTCATTCGATCGACGATTCTCAATCTAAACGTACGTTAGACGCTATTCGTATACAACATGACTGGAAGAGGCAAAGGAGGTAAGGGGTTGGGAAAAGGAGGCGCCAAGCGTCACCGAAAAGTACTTCGAGACAATATCCAGGGCATCACCAAACCCGCTATCAGAAGATTGGCGAGACGCGGTGGAGTAAAACGTATTTCCGGGCTCATCTACGAGGAAACGCGAGGCGTACTGAAAGTTTTCCTCGAAAACGTGATCAGAGATGCAGTCACTTATACGGAGCACGCTAAAAGGAAAACCGTAACTGCGATGGACGTCGTTTACGCCCTGAAGCGTCAAGGTAGAACCCTATACGGTTTTGGCGGTTAATAAATATCGCCGCGACTAGCAATTTTACACCAACTAACGCTATCGACATCGGTCCTTTTCAGGACCACAATTCTTGCATCTGGTTGTATAGTCTCTTTATCACCTGTAGAAATAGATAGATAGTAGGCATATCTCATCACGCAGAGATAATATTTCGATATTAAATATGAAACAAGTTCACCCCGTATGAGGACAAAAAAACCCAGTTGCCTATTCATATGTATTATAGCAGAAATGCCCATTCACACATGGAAACTTGATTATGAATTAAAGAATGAATAATTTTTAATTATTAAGTGAAAGAATATCAGTATTCGGGAGGATAACAAGGATGTTTGAGAGATGAAGAACGATTCCGGGTAGCAAGCCGTTATATGAACGCATTGCGGATGAATAATAAAGCTCTGTTAACTTATTGAAGAAAAAACTTAGCCCAGTTTTGAGGAATTCATATGTCGTTCGCCGATCGATTAGGGAAGTCTATCCGTTTACGGAGAGCATGTGCATCGACATATCATTGAATTGAACTTAATCCACTTCTCTTATTTACCCGATGCGGACAGTAGGTTGACCATGTTAGAGCGCAAGATTGCGGTAACCGTAAAAAATGTCGTAGATGGAAGGGATGTTGGTCAAAATAACTTTCTATCGTTAATTCAAATGCATTATACACATCGAAATATGAGAGGCAGGATAATTGATAAAACAGAAATTTCAATTCAGGATTAGATACTTCGAAAGGAGAGTTGACATAAGCGAACTACGATATAATTGTAATGTTCGATTATGGTATAGCTCATCGGATACAACAATTGCAAAAGATATTTTGTGGCCCTGAAAAGGGCCGTTATACACGTACGTCTGTCCGACTGACAAATAACGTAGGTATTTATGATTTCTTTTCGGTCTTCTTGGGTAAGAGTACGGCCTGTATATTGGGAAGGACACCACCTTGAGCGATAGTTACGCCGGACAGCAGCTTGTTCAACTCCTCGTCGTTTCTGATAGCTAATTGCAAATGACGAGGTATGATTCTCGTTTTCTTGTTATCGCGAGCTGCATTTCCAGCGAGTTCAAGAACTTCCGCGGCCAGGTACTCCATGACGGCCGCCAGATACACTGGAGCTCCGGCACCGACGCGCTCGGCGTAATTTCCTTTACGCAAAAGTCGATGAATACGTCCAACGGGAAATTGTAATCCCGCTCTACTGGAACGGGACTTGGATTTGCCCTTGACTTTTCCACCTTTTCCTCTGCCGGACATTTTGTAAGTTCGTTGAATTGATAAAACGGAAAGAGAAGCTCGTTCGACGGACGAAGTAATAATGCCCGTTACCAGTTCCAGCACGGTATATATAGCTTTTGTTCATCCGCCAACCGCGATCGTCTCGGGTTTACCGGGGAGGCGTGGCTAAGTTTATATCTCGATGAACGCGCGTTTCGATTTGGCGTAATGGATCAAATCAGTTCGAAATAAGTGTTCGTATCGTTGATCAACCAATCAATTCAGCTACTAATAATAAACAAGAAAATTTGAAATGTTAAATGAAGAAAGTATAATCGTTATGGACATTATTATCAGATATGGATATTAAAAAATGGCAACGACGCTTCGCGCTATCACGTCTATGTAAATTTCATGGATATGGTAATAAATACATAAGTATCTATATTTTTATCTTTTGTTAATTTGCATAGAAACAAGGTTTATAATTAGGATGTCGCGTAACGTTATCGTGAATGTAAATGCTGCTGAGATGTACTGAATATTTATTTATGAGGTCCGGAATTAACTTCCTTATGCATCTCCGTCGTCGATTTGTACCGCTGTTCTACATATTACTATATTGTCCCCATTGCCCTTCTAGGGATAATTGTCAAGAGCAAGGGGACGGCACTTTCTGCATGGCTGATAAGGTTCACACAGCGTCCGGCAGATCTTGCCGACGCATCGTATTGATATGTTAGTCTGTGATTAATATAAATGATATCGAGAGATGGAGTAATGATGACCTGGAATAGCGCTGGGACAGAAATAACAACCGTGAGATTTGTAACTATTATCGTATAAGCTAATAGCCGAGGGCGCAACGGAGTACGGCGTTCAGTTCAGAAATATAATATTCGCGTCACTTTCCGGGATGAGAAGGAAATATCGTACAGCAACCTCGGACTTTTATCGCGCCATCTCTAGTCGGGAAGCTGTTCAGTATCGACGTCCTGGATACCGAAATCGGTAATTTCGTATCGGTACATCGCAGATTTCTGAATTGAAAACCTCGGATGAAGAACGCCATCTGTAGTCGAGAAGCCGTGTCGGCGTCGACATCGTAGTGTGGTAAGACTACGGTGAAGTCGAACGAGTTCGAGGACAGGACGAGGTAGGGAGTATCGGGCTTTATAACTATTCGACTGCTGTTTTCAGTTCAGAAATGAACTCTTTTCTCGTTAACTTTACGAGCTTTCGAAGCGGAAATTTCCACCGTTTGTAGACACATTTCTGTTGGTGATCTCCTATTTCATTGCTAGATGAAACCTTATCGCATCCGAAATTGGGACATGGCAACAACTCGATCAGATTGAAGTAATGTTCGCAGATCGCGGAGAGCATAGATTGATGTATGCCCAAGCCGCATTTTGGGCAATAGCCCGTAGCGGCTGAAGGTATACAGTAGGAGCACACTAAGTGTCCCAGAAAGCATTGACGCATCGACGGACACATGCATAGTTGGCACCGTTGGCAAGTAATCTCAAGGATTACGGATTTCGTTAGTACGATCATCTTGACTGACTGAGGTAGAAATGGACAGGAGCACAGGTAGCGAGAGTATTTAAACCCGGTAGATGGCCTACTGCGCCGATGTCATTGGAGCGCTGCAAAAGCGCGTGATATTAGCGCGCGCCATCTATACCTCGTTGGCTGTATCGATTCGTGAACTGAGTCACAATAATCTCTCAGTGTTTCATTGGAATAACAGAAATTCCCTTATCTGTTGCTTGAACAGAACATCTTAAAATAGAGAAGCAGGTAGAATATCTTGCTCTATTTGTACATAGTAGATATATATATATATATATATATATATATATATATATATATATATATATATATATATATATATTTATATATATTAACAGGCTATATATATATATATATAGTTTATATATATATGACGTATATATATATTATATATATATATATATATATATATATATATATATATATATATATATATATAAAATATATATATATATATTCATAGTTTTGACAAAGTTGTAATATAACAACGAATATAAACTTTTATATTAAAAAGCCTGTATATATACCTCAAACATATATATATATATATATATATATATATATATATATATATATATATATATATAATATAGATATCGCGTTCAGAAATTAAAGAAATATTTTTCTTTACATCTCCCCCTTCATGGTGAGAATTATACAAGTAATTCTCAAAATGTTTAGGATAAACTATTCATAATACTCTTCACCCAAGCTTTCACTATTTATTCCTTCTTCCATTCGTATAAGTTTTGTTATATGGTATATTCCTGTTTCCTTTCTTGTTCTTCCTGTATTTATTTTGTATATTGTATTGGATATTTTTCCTGTTATTTCAAACGGGCCGATTCTTAAGTTGTCCATCTTGTTTCTATTCATTTTGTTTCCGTTTTCAATATAAACCAGTTCTCCTATATTAAATTCTATGTGTTTTCTTCCTTTATCAAATATTTTTTTATTATAAGTATGGGATCTTATTGTTCTCTCCAGTGCTTCTTCTCTATCTTTAATCCATCTATCTATATTTGTTGGTTGTCGTAGTTCTTGTGGTAAGATACTGGTGTCTTTTCCTTCTAATAAATATTCTGGTGCAAAGCCTGTCACCGAGTGTTCGGTTTCATTATATTTATCTATACATTCTCTTGCAACTGATGTCCAGGATTTCTTCTCCTTCTTTTCATTGATTTTGCATCTCATTTTATTTACTAGTGTCTGGTTCAATCGTTCATTAAGTCCATTTGAAAATGGAGTATCTACTGCAGTAAAAATTAGTTGTACATCATTATCTGTCAGAAATTCTTTAAATTCTTTCGAATTTAATCCTGAATATTGGTCTGCTAGTAAAATATCAATTTTTCTGTCTCTAGAACCTTATTCACTAACTTAATGAAATCCGCAGCACTCTGTGTTTTAGATGTTAGAATGAACGCAAATCTTGTGAAATGATCAACCAACAAATGTAGGTATTTCTTTGTAGATCGTTGTCCTCCAAAGCCACCAATAGTATCTATCGACATTATTTGAAATGGTTTTGTCGCTGGTCCCAGATGCGACATCAATCCGTATTTATTTTGGCCTCTAGACTTATTCTTGATACAGGTGTCACAAGTCTTACATATATTTTTTATATTTTTTGTTAGACTCTTGGCTGTATAATATGGGCTTATCTTATTTATCATTTGCTGGATTCCTAAATGGCACCATTTGGTATGTACTTCTTTTATTAGTGTTATACTTGATTCTTCAGTTAATATAATTTTCTCCCTATTTCTTATTTTTTTGTAGAGTATTCCATTTCTTTCAA
Source organism: Henosepilachna vigintioctopunctata (assembly GCA_030704895.1). Taxonomy (NCBI): domain Eukaryota; kingdom Metazoa; phylum Arthropoda; class Insecta; order Coleoptera; family Coccinellidae; genus Henosepilachna; species Henosepilachna vigintioctopunctata. The sequence goes on along the minus strand of JARQZJ010000046.1, from coordinate 996,512 downwards.
TCAATTTGTGTTTTTCTTTTTCTATTTTCTGTTGATCTGCCTTAATATCTTCTAATTTTATATGATTTACCATCTTTAATACTTCTTCTTCATTATCATTCTCTTCCAATACTGGATTTCTGCTGAGACTATCTGCTTCTGTGTTATTTTTTCCAGGTATATATTTAACATTAAAGTCGTATTGAGACAAATAAAATGTCAATTCACCGAGTTCTTCATCTGTTCTTGCTTTTATGTTGAGATTTTCTAGTGGTTTGTGATCCGAGAAAACTGTGAATTTTCTTCCAATTAGCCAGTATTGCCAGTATTTAATTGCTTCTTTGATTGCTAAACATTCAAGGTATATTGCCTTCTTCCTTTTTTGTGTGTCATTAAGTTTCTTTGAGAAATATCCAACTGGTTTTTCTTTTCCATCTTTTTGTATCTGTTTCAATATTGCACCTATACCATTCAGTGAAGCATCTGTGTAAATTCTTATAGGTAAATCTTTATCGAATATTTCCAGTACTGGTTGTGAGCATAATATCTTTTTTATATCTGAGAATGATTTCTCACATTCTTCTGACCATGTAAATTGTATATTTTTCTTCAGTAATCTATGCAGTGGATCTAGTATTATTGAATTGTTAGGTATGTATTCACGGTAGAAGTTGATCTTGCCTAAAAATTGTCTAACGTTCTTTTGAGTCTTCGGTGTTGGAAAATTTCTTATTGAAATAATGTTATCTTTGATAGGCTGCATTGTGTTGTTTCCTATTATATGTCCTAAGTATTTTACGGATGTTGCTGCAAATGTGCATTTTTTAAATTTTAGTCTGAATCCTTCATTTATTATTGCTTGTAATACTTGTTCTATGTGTTCTATATGTTTTTCAAATGATTGTGAAAATATTAAGATGTCATCAATGTAATTTTCTGTAAATTCTTTTAAGTTATACTTTCTCAATATATTCGATAAGATTCTCTGGAAAATTGCAGGTGATGTTTTCAATCCAAATGGCAGGCATGTCCATTGGTAGTGTCCTTCTTGTGTAACAAATCCTGTTTTCTGTCTGTCTTCAATGCGTAGTGGTATAGACCAGAACGCGGAATTTATGTCCAGTGTGGTAAAATATTTACAATTTCTTGCTTTTATTATCAAGTCACTTATCAATGGAAATGGTTGTGCTTGTGGTACGATTATCTTATTTAATTCTCGGAAATCAATGCAGAGTCTTGATTTGGTGTTTTCATCTCTCTTAAAGGCCAATGTAACTGGTGCTGAAAATGGACTATATGATTCTTCGATTAAGTTGTTTTTTAGTAAATTTGCTATCTGATTTTCTATTTCTATTTTGTCCTCTATTGTACAACGGTATGGCCTTTTGCTGCAGTATCTATCTACGAGTAAGTCTATCCGGGCTTCATATTCTTTTACTGTCCCTACATCATATTTATCTTTGGCGAATACATTATCATATTTATCTATTAATCTTTGTATTTGTGTCTTCTTGTTATAGTCTAAATGATGTAAGTTTGTAATAAATTCATTTTTATTCACATGCTCATTAAAATTTATTCGAATTTCTTCTTCTGCTTTTTCTTCTAATCTATTCATAGTTTCTGTCTCTATTCTCTCTTTCTTTTGTATTATTCTTAAATCTTCATCTTGGGTTAGGTTAAATTTTTTTATCATGTCCAGTCCTATAATGAAATCTTCAAAATCAACATTGTCTACAATAAACACATCAACATTTTCTTCTACATCAAAAATCTTTACTTTTATGTTTATTAAACCTTTCGTGTATGTCACACCATTGACAGTTTTTAATTTTATTCTATTTGCATCTTCTGAAACACTCTGTATTTTTACTAATCTTTTGTTGATTAGAGAGACCTGGGAACCTGAATCATATGTTCCATTTACTAGTATTTTGTCTTCTAATAACATTTTTATTTTTATCAATGGTGTGATTACTCGTTTTTTTGTTTCTTCGTTTAGATTAACTTCTAATACCGAATTACTTCCAATGATTTTACTTTCCTTTCCTTCTTTTTTAAACCAACATGACTGTTCTGGGTGATATCGGGTACCTTTATTCAAATTTTCGCAGATTTTACATGGCTTCTTATTTATAATGTGTTTCTTGTTATCTTGTTTATCTTCTCTCTTTTTAATAAAGTTACTGTTGACCAATCCTTCGCACTTCTTTATTTCATGAAGCAATCCTGTTGAATTTTCGCACTTTTCTGGATCAATTCTGTTTCTTATATATTCAGGTAAGCCAGCTGCTATCAGCATCACTAGAGTTTTCCCCCAATATCTTCATCCATTTCTAATAACAGTTTTTCTTTTCTTATTGCATATTCCATCAGAGATCCTTCTTTATGTCTGTAATATATAGCATACATTCCTGTACTCCATCCTTTATCAGCAAATGTTTCCAAAAATTTTTCTTTCCATTCCGACCATTCTGCTTCTATTTTCAGGGTTTTCAGTGTAGCCGAGTGCCAGTCTGCACATGATTTGTCCAGAAATAATCTTAATATTTCTATCTTTGTTATATCTTCATTAATTTCATGTCGTTTGCATTCTTTTTCAAATGTATCCATCCATTGTTTTGCATTTGTGAATTTACAAACAAATTTTTCAATCATAAATCTTTCTGATATATTTTTTAAATTCAATTTGTTTTCTTTTTTGGAGTAGTATCTTCTGATTTTGTTTGTTTTATTTCGTTGAGGTACATATCGTTGAACATTAGGTTTTCATCTTCGTCAAAATAGGTATTTATCATTTCTTTTTCACTACAAGTTATCCATATTGTTCTCACTGCACCTCTTTGATTCAAGCTCCTTTTTAATCGTTTAAAGCTGTCCGTTTTGCTGAGAGCGACATGTTTACTTGCAATTTTATCATCTTCTTCCAAGGTATACTTCTTGTTATCTTCTGTTGATATTGAGGTTATAATGATAACATTTGACTTTTTGTCTGTTTTTGATGCTACGTATGTGAAGGTAAATTGTAGTTTTGGTGCCATCATGAACAAGTATTGTAGTTTTATAAGATATTTCTCTCCCAAGGTGGAATAAAACTGATTGGTTTCTCTGTAAACAAAGAAACTACAATAAATGTTTCTTCTTCCCCTCTTAATGTACGGAACTTATAAATTATAAATTTTATTTAGTTTGAACAATAAAATATCAGTCAATCTATCTCAACAGCTCATTTCGTGTTTTGACAGTGACAGACCACTGACAATTTAGTAAACGCGGCACAATTAGGCGCGTTCAGAAATTAAAGAAATATTTTTCTTTACATATATATATATATATATATATATATATATATATTCAGTGCTTATGGCACTGAATGAAATATTTAAGAAAATGAACACTAGAACATTCATTTGAAAATGAATGTTATTATTAATTCTGCTATAACATTCTCTTGATTAATTTCAATTTTTCAAATGAATGTTTTAGTGTTCATTTTCTTATATATATATATATATATATATATATATATATATATATATATATATATATATATATATATATATATATATATATATATATATATATATATATATATATATATAATAGTAGATATTTTTCCTTTGTTAAAGAACATACTATATAGGAGCCTATCTAAATATAGGAATGTCGATCAATAAAAGTTGTTCGGAATCAACACTTAATTCATAGCCTTTCTTTCGGAACACTGCGTAAGTTCCTCAAGGCATACTGTCAAATATTCCGAATCCTACATATAATAATTTCTAAAGATAGAAGTCCTAGCTATTCTTGCTATCGAACAATAACACTATATAAATCTGCTAGATTTATATAGTCTAAACATTGGCTATCGAGAGATATTATAAAATGCGAATTATATTACTAATAATACATTTATGAACCATGGTTAAAGGAATCGACATATAGAGCCAGAGCCTTGCCGTACCCTAACACTCCTTTCTATGATGAACCTTTGGAAGCGTAACACACATCAACGGTCTCTCGCTGTCCCAAAAAAAGGATAGTAGGCTATCACGTCATTGGATTTACAATAGCTAGAATTGGAGGCCCTGAGAAGGGCCGGTTCGAACTAATGTGGCGAGAGAATTCGTTCATTATTACTTCTTCTTTTTCGGGGAGGCGGGTTTCTTCGCTTTCGAAGATGCCGCAACGGCCTTAACAGTTTTCGGTTTGGGGGCTTTCGGTTTTTTCGTCGGCGATTTGGCCGTCTTTTTTTACCTTAGACGGAGACTTGGCTACCTTCGGTTTTTTTTCTGCGGCCGCTTTCTTTGCCTTGGTCGCGCTAGCGACTTTCGGTTTCTCAGTAGTTGCCGTTTTGGCGGCTACCGACTTCCTCCTCTTGTCTCCTGCGGCTTTCCTCGGCTTGACCGTTTTCGTTTTACTTTGACCGGGGGCGCCGCTCGCCGCTAACTTGAAAGATCCCGACGCGCCCTTTCCTTTAGTGCGTACCAACGATCCGGACTGTACCGCCGAATTGAGATACTTTTTGATGAACGGAGCAAACTTGACGGGATCGACCTTGTAGTTAGTAGCGATGTATTTCTTGATGGCCTGCAGCGACGAACCGCTCCTTTCTTTCAATCCCTTAATGGCGTTATTCACCATGTCGGAGGTCGGCGGATGGGTCGGTTTAGCGTGCTTGCTGGCTTTCTTATCGGTGCCGCCTTTCATGGCCTTGGTAGCGGGCGATGCCGACGGCTCTATCTCTACTTCGGACATATTCGCTTGATGGTAGCAAAAATATAACGACGATTGTTAACGATATAGATAATATGAGATCACTTATAACGAGGCTGACGCGTCGCACGTTAGAAATCGGAATACGAAACGATACGCGAATGGCGAGGCGGCCGACCGTTCGGTCTCGTTTAGCGAAGCGATCATACTGATTCACCGGTGGAACTCTAGTTTTAATTAAGGAGGTTGAATGTTTCTACCCTACGAACATAGAGTCCAGACGTCCGTCTTTCGATTACGAGCGGCAAGCAGCTTCGGGGAGCAAGCGCTAGGCCCAGACGACGTCGACCGCAATCGAACCTCGCGTCGAGCTCGACGTTTGCCAAGATAAGGTCTTATTTAACTGAGTAGAACGGTGGCGTTGCATAACGCGTATTGCCCGACGCCCGTAATAAACGTCGACCTTTCGATAGGAGAGCAACGGGACGTGGAAAAATTATAACTGATAGAGAAACGCAAGTTTCTATTGAGCGACTCCGTAGAACGTACGCGACAAGAAGAATTTGGGATGAACGTGGCAAATTACCGTGTCATCTTAGCCGTGTTATATATATATATATATATATATATATATATATATATATATATATATATATATATATATATATGTTCATACCGCTCCCAAAATCTACTCGAAATTTTACGTACATCCGACACTATCTACTCGGCTGGGCCCAAATCTACTCGTCCGTACAAAATCTACTCGGATGGCTTATATTTATCGATCCTAGTTTATTTAGAGAAGAATGTTGGTAATATACGAGAATTTAATTTGACATTCGCTTAGTTATTATTATATCGTTCGGCTATTTAATCTACATATATATGAAATTAGAAGATGTCAGAAATATGATTTCGACGGAACGAATGGAAAATATGAATTTAAGCAAATGTTTCATAATATGTATTTTTTTCCAAACAGCATTTTGAGTGATTCAACCTGATAAGTATATTTCGGAATTTTATATTCAATGTATAGGAACCATTAATATAAGGCATTCCCCATATCCATAAATAATTCAACAAGATCATTCGAATACGTTTCAGTTACGGATGTTATAGTGTAATAATAATTTGTTATTATTTGAATTTTTATTTTGGAAATGATGTAAATTAAAACAGAGATGATAAAAGTGATCTTAATAAAAAACTCGGCTTTTTATATAAATTCTCGTCAATTGCAGGAATGACAGAAATATTCAATTAATGAAAGAAGTTCTTTTTTTAATGAAATATAAGGAAGAATACTTGCATATAAAGAATATAGGTAATATAATATCACAAAGTTTTGAATATATCTGGATCAGTTATACTTATATCATAAATATAAAGTGCATATGTTAAATTGAACAATATATAACGAAAAATAGTCAGTTAACATCTATTACTTCAAAGCGTCATGTGTGTAGCCTAGGCTGTTGACTTAGGATGTAGGATGTTAGGGTGTAGATTTCTCTGCTCATTCTTACTTGTTCAGAAATTATTCTATAGAGGGCACAACAGACAACTCTTTGATAGAATTTTATTACTTTACTGATTGTAAAATGTATTTCTGATTGAGATTATACGGAATTATTTTCAGATGCAGTTTCAGTGTTTGAAACTATTTTTAATAGCTTATTTTTCATATAGGTATACATGAACTCAATATTTGTTTTACTTCGTTTGATACATTGGATGAACATACATTTCATCAAATTTCCGCTGATAGACATGTCTGCATACATATTTCTAGTTAATACGTGTATTAGTCGTTATGTTCATTATTACTTTCTTGGTTCGTTGAAGTGGTAGTAAGAAATGAATTATATTAATGACTTCGAAAAATTAATCTAAAAAATTCTACAGTCTATCAATATTCGAGATGCAAAAAAATCTAACTGCGAAATGACTGGAACCGCTATTTGTGTTGATAAATAAAATTCAATCTGCCTATAGCGGACTAATCGCCTAATCAGAAGTATTATATTTAATATATCATTATTTCAAATGGAATACTATTATTGAATGTTTTATTTATTAAAATGATTCATTTGTTCAGTAAAATATATGATTCAAGATTTCAGTATATTCAAGATTTATGCTGAATGAATACCAACAAGATTTATTATTTTTCTATTTATTTAGTTTTCTTCAGTTTCAACAGAAAATTATTTTTGAATTATTTCTTTTAATCTGAGTCATATAATCAAAATAGAAAACACTTTCTCTTGAAAAACTGAAAAAATTCTGAAAGTTGCCAAACACTATGTTTTAATAAGTAAATAACATTCGCATCAATTTCGCGTGATGAAAGTGGAGTATTCAGTGCGAAGGCCTCGATTGTTGTTATTGATATACGATTATATTTACTCTTTGAAGAATTTTAAAGGTGTAATAGATCATCCAAAAAGCTCTAAAAAATAAATAATGAATAAGTTAATAAATTGCCAATTTGAGAAGAAAAAAGTAGGTATTCAGTTTGATGATATTTTTGTATCAAAACTATACTATGAGTTGCGAGATGTGTTATTCATTTCGACACGGGATAATACCGTGTACATTCATCAGAAAAATTTGAACTTATGTACATGACTATAATTAATTTTGGTATGCCATAATTTATTAACATAGATTTCATAACATTTTTCTTCGTGAAGGGTTGAATTCGACTATTCTGCATAAATAATTGAAACTTCAGTTATAATTGTTAAAAACACTGAATCCATTTTTAAAACAACTACTTTCAACCATAACGGCAAAATCAAGAGATAAAGACTTGATAAAACTGTAATAGTACAAGTCAAATTAGTTGTTTTTGCAATAAACTCAGTGATTATAAGATTTGTACTTCATAGAAGTTTCATTTAAAATTAAAGTTCACACAGTTAATTTCATTTCATCGATTCATATTATTCTTCATAAAGATTTACCACCTTTTGAAGAGGAGTTTCGTTGGCATCTGGTTAATATCACTACGCACAGTATATCCAGTCCCACCAGTGGCGGATATACATAATATTTTTGGAGATGGGGGCAAGAACAAGGTAATAATATGTAATTTGGGTAATAAAGTAGTTATGTTTCACGTTAGCTTTTGAGGTCGATTTCAGTGAACAAATTACAATTAAATTTCAATTTCGTTTTAAAAAGGCGAAACAAAGTACATATAAGTGAAGGAAAAAAACCGTTCAAAAATATTATATGTTATAAAGACTTAGTGAGGTTAACAATATTCACATAGTACAGAACAAAGTTCAAGATTCTCAGTGTATTTCAGAATTCATCAATAACTTCCTGGTAATTATCAAGAGGATATAAATGATAGGATAAAAAGTCCTATGACAATTTGCGGGAGATCCAATATCACTATGGCCTCTTTCTTCTTGCAAAAACACAAGTTCCCTCACACTAATTCACATATGTTTATTCGTCAAAATTCAACATTATGCTGGACTCATCATTTTCGCAAATGAGTTAATTTTTTATTACACTGTCTGATTTCGAGGAGGAGGGTTCGGTCCCCTAGGCCCCCTTTTATATACGCCCTTGCGTCGTCATTTCAATCGTTTTATGGATTCAATATTAGGTTAATTTCTTGGAAGGTTCAGGGACATGTCGAACTGTCGACCATGTAGATCTCGAATTCTTAACAGATGTTAAAAGACATATTATAATTTATAACTGCGGAAAAAGAATAAGAAATTAACGGTCATCATATGGACGTCAATTGTATAACGTTAAGAGGTTTTGAAAATGAATTTTGACTGAAATTTTTTTCCGTGATTATAAAATAGCCATTTTGATTATCAAAATTTTGGCTCATTCAGAACATGTGTTTCGAGATGTTCTAGATGTCTCTTGTTAACATCTGATTTCACAAGGCATTTTATTAACAAAGACTAAATAAAGTCTCTCGTTTTTATGACAAGGTAACACAAAAACGTATGAAGATGTTGAAAATATCGTTCAACAATAACAGACATTTAACTGTTCATCGTCATGAACAGTTAACATTAATGTCAGAAATCACCAAATAATTGAGGGGATTCTACTCGATTACGAAGTAGCTTCTTTGATCAGTTTTTTCATTTATTTATCGCAACTATATCTACTGTATCTTATAATATAATAATGAATTATCGAGAGGATTGTGTACAACATAGGTACCTAATCGTGACTTTTATGAGAGTTTTTCGACAAAGAGGAGCATATCGATAGTTCGTTTTATAGGTAATTGAATGAATGCATAATGAGATGAGCAATCTACAGCTATTTGATTGAGGAGCATATCGATAGTTCGTTTTATAGGTAATTGAATGAATGCATAATGAGATGAGCAATCTACAGCTATTTGATTATTTCAGCTGAAGATGAAAGTGTTATATTATATCTCAAGTTAATATTTTACTTTACTTATAATTTTTCAATAAAGATCAAGTAAAAATGTCATTTAAATTCAATATATTCATATTCATTGTTTGATATACCTATTAATTACAACATGAATAAGTTGTACAATACTGTTGAATGCAATGTTGTAGAATGAATATTTGACTGCAAATTACTATTACATATAATTATGAAATATTTCGAAAATGAAAATGTTTACTAATTGAGAATAAATTATAGATGTCTCTTATAGTTCTTTAGGTATGATTTCATAGCTTCATAAAGGTTATAGTATATTCAATGAAAACACATCTAGCTTATTACCTCTGATCAAGTTATAAATTGTTCGATCAATTAAAATAATTCAGAAATGTTTGAAAAAATCGTGGGGATTATTTTAGATTATATAGAGGGTTCGAATGTGAAACACGTTTTAAACCACAATATTTTCGAAATACTTGAATTTGAGCGTAAAAATTGCAAAAAACTATTGACTGATATCAGCGGTTTGATTATCGTAGCACTGTACCGCTTATGAGAGTATCTGTTTATATAAATTAATCAGGGATACGTGAGTGAATCGTAAACAACATTCCTTATTCATAGAAGAGTCGGAATACCTAGGTGCAGAAAATCGTTGAAAACATTAATGAAGCAAAAATAATTCAAATTGTGAAGGAAGCTTTTCTAATATTTTTTACGAATATGAATTGCATACCTACGTATATTTTAAGCAGAAATACACTAAAAAAATCTGAATAACTGAAAACGGTATAAGATAGTCAATAGTACATATGTAGTATTATTTATTACTTATATCACGAATATGCTCATTTCGAAATACCCTACGTGTACGACTAGATGTAACAACATGTTGCAAATCAAAAATGCGCAGAAATAATTCAAAGTCACCTAGATCTTCATAAATGAGTCAAAAAAATTTCATTTTTTTTCGTTTTGAAGAATAGAAAAGGAATGTACGTTACTCAAATGAGATAGGTGTCCGATTCAAAAGATTATGATTTTATAGGACTTCAGAAATAATGTATATATAACATCATTCATGTTTTGAAAATATCAATTATTTTTATATTATAAATAATGTATAATATAAATCTATAGAAAGTGTATATCAAAAGCATACAATTCAGGAAAATTTTTCTTTAGGAATTTCCACATATCATTTGAAATATTGATTACTTTTAATGAATCACTGTAGTTATACTTTGTACCTGTTCTAGCCCAAGTTCACTTCTTCCAATCCATAGTAAAAACCAAATTATATTCCAGAATTTTAAATAAAAAAATTGTTGGAGGACAATTTTGCATTGTCCTCCAATCTAGTTGCATGCGAGATTTTTGTCTTTCATTACATAATAAAAAAAGACATTATTATAATAAGAGAATAATATTAGTTAGAATGAAGGTCAAAATTTAATCTTACAACAAAAGGTTTTCTTCATCTTCTATTCAAATTTCTAAACAGTTGAAGGTTTTCATAGGTTTTTCAACTGAAATTCTTCACATGCAAAAGATTAGCATTAAACAAATTCTTCAACTTGCCGTATATATTCAAGTAGCAATATCTGTAATACTGTAGGTAATTCCCATTTTGAAAAGTGATAAAATGAACTAAATCACTATATTTTGAGGAACGTAATATAACTTCAATAGAATTCAGGTCAAGGAACGTAAAATTTTTTCATGTCCATTATTTCTGCTTCTATTTCTATGTTTTCTCGCAATTTTTTTGACTTAACACAAATAATTGGATGAAGATATTGTTTCTATGAGTCAACAATTGTTGATTCATTCATTTTATCAATTTAAAGTTCATAAGTAAGCAAGTTCAATTTGTAAAATGTTGCATGAGATGCAGTTCTCAATACAGGAGTAACATGTAAGAACATGAATATTCTAGCATTTAACATCTATTTGGTAAACCGATGTTTATCATGAAGTCGGCGACTATTTTGATTGAGGATAGATGCGTTTCCAAAAATGGAACAATTTGTAAAACTCTGTTTAAAATTTGAATTCTGATTGAAGATATTTATTCCAATGTGCAAAATATCTCAAATATCGAAATTTTGGAATTCAGAATACATTATAGATGAGTCCTATTGTTTTGACACTGTTTTATATTGGCAATAACAGGCCTTTATTTCTTATCATTCCTGTCCTATCAGGTTATAAGAGACAAGGATTTTTAAATACTTCTGAAATTTTGCCCTGACAAAAAGATTTTTCGGAAGTGACCGAGAATTATTATATTCAATTAATTCGAAATTATACTGAACTGTAATTCAACTCACTTCAATATGTATTGTTCACTTCAATATGTATTTCAACTCACTCATATTAATAGAGATGTGCAAAGATTCTCGAGTATTTTTTATATTATTACATAATTCTAATATATCTTTGAAGATTTGAATCACAAATGAATAGTGATGATTGAAAATGGGTGGCTAATTGAAATTCTAATATTATCGAATCCTCTACTGTTCGGTCATCTTTAATTATTACGGTTGCTATCCGTCCGGGATTTCCCAGATTTGTCTTCTTCGAAGGGAGTCCAGGGGCTGTCCAGCAGCGGCTTTTAATAAGTGACCGTGTGTAAACCGTACAATTTTTTTTTGTCAGGGAAATCCAATTTTTTTTTAGTTGAGCGACAAATTTTTCTGCAATCGGAAGGTTTTAGAAATGTTCGAGGCCTTGGAAATTTATTTTAAAAGCTTGGATAGACTACCCATTCCGATCAAATAATTTTTTGAAGACCCACTGTCAGAGGCATATATATTTCCAATGTATTCAGTGATGTACGTTCTCTAATCTCGAATATCGAAAAGTTGGAAAAAAGTGAAAAATCGAAAACAGAATCGTATTTGCGTATCTGAATAAAACGTTAGAAGACAGAATGAAAGAAAATTTTTGTTTCTAAAGGCACAAAATATTTCGAACGAACAGGATGAAAACACCAAAAACCATTTCAAAGTATTTACATTTTTTACATAGCAATGAATTCCCACATAGAAAAGTTTGAAAAACCAATTGAACACTTTGACCAATTTAACTGAATGATGTTACTAAACATCATTGAAAGTACCCCATGGTCTGATGTCGAAAAGAACAGTCCCTTTTCTCAAGGAAATTAACATCGAAATCGATGACACGAAGCTGATTGACGAATATACAAACGCTCATAGCATGGACCTTATTGACGGCGATAAGATTTCATAGCGCAATTCATCTATGACTTATTTTTTTCCGAAACACTCATTATAGTCAGAAATGCTTAAAATCGTATAGTATTATTTTGTGTATATCTGCACACAATGCGTCGACAGAAAGTGTTTTCACTAGTCACGTATCAATGGACGGAATAAAGAAACTCGCTTAACGGCTCATTTTAGGTCTATGATCAAATCTTTTATTTGATCTCTTTGAAAAAATTTCGATCTTCTACAAATTCTTGTTAGAACAGAAAGATATTTCATTGAAAATTGGGAAGACTAACATAAATCAAAATAGTTTGAAAAAACTTGATCTCCCTAAAATTCACAGTTTTAGAATTTACTTGAAATAATTTATAATTACAATTGAAACAATATTATAGGGATTTGGCTATCTTACTAGATGTATGAGAATATCATTTGTGTAGTAGTTTTTTTTTCAAAATTATCAAGTATTAGTCATTAGAAGTATCATATAATGATTTGATTGGTACCTGAAAAAAGCGCTTTAGTTATTTTTGTTACCATAATACAACAGAAGGAGTGCGTCTTAAAAAATGTCTATTATTTGTTGGTGTTACATAAAATGAAGTCGATTTCAATGGCACACTGTATGAATGAATGAAAATTGAAAATTTATAACGATGTTTTTATTTTGTTTGCAAAAAATATTTTTTCAGATATGTCGTGAAAAAAACATATTTCGCCTAAATGTCCGGGTTTTTTGCCTTGTTCATCAGGTGTCGGTGAACTAAGTTATAACAGCCCCATATTTTTCGAGAATTTTCAGTTCGAAAAATCTGACTTGAGATTGCGGGCAAAAAAGGTTGCAACAGAGCAGAGAAATAATATAATTTTCGAGTATTCAAAACTTTAATTATGCTCCTATTCCATAAAATAGTTTTTCTATAATTTTTTAGGTGTACTTTTGTGAAGTTTTATTTGAATGTTTATTTCTACTCATGTATTAATCCGATTCTTTTTCGTTCAAAATGTGAGAATGTCTATAGTTTCAGATGCTCGTTTCCAATTGAAAATCGCAAATATAAGGGCTCCGAATGAATATCAATTATTGCGAACGAAACTGTTAATTTTTATAATTGTTGGGAATTCATCAAACTGAAATCTGAGTTGAAAATTATATATGCAACAAATCTGTTGACTGCTGTCAAGGTCTTGGGATCATTAAAGCACTTATCGTTGTTTTAGGATATTTGTTTACATAACTTAATCAGGGTCACGCTAGTGAACCGTAAACAAAAATATTCATTCTTTATACGCACAGAGCCGGGAAGCTAATAACAGAGAACAAACGTCAGGAAGCTCGAAAAATATGAAAGATAATTAGAAGGTAACTGAATTCTGGGTGAAACTCATTTTATTTTTTCTAAAAATTCAAATGTAACGAATTTGTTTTGGGACGAATTGTTGATGTTCATCGACATTTTGTCTTCTGTACGATTTTAAGGTCTATAAATTCTAAGGTGCTCAACTTGAAAATCTAGAAATTGCATCGTGGGAGTATCAGGTTAATTTGGAGGTACACTTGAAGAATCTCGCGTCATTTAACTGTACCGCAGCAAAGTGGTTAAGAATCACTGCTCTAGTTCTTCAGTTCATTACCTCAGAAACGTTATGATGACGTATATGACGTTATGAAAAACAAATCTGAACTCAGATACGAAAACCAATATAGGCGTGGATGTGTTTCAAGTTTGGGAAGGACGATTTATTCGTTATCGATTTTCACTTAGATTCAAATCCAAATATTGAATCGATAAACGTAAAAATTCGAGTCTCAATAATCGATTTACAGAAAATTGATTTTTCGATTTGATTTTTGAGTTGGTGTTTCAAAGTATTACAATACAAGATCGAAATATGATTTGTTCTATCAAAAAATAATTGATGTAGGTATAAAAAGAAGTGAACTAGGTACTCGTATTTTTCAGATGCCCGTTTGCTTTATATTCATATGATTTTCTTTCCGCCAGAAGCTACAAGGTTGAATAGGGGTCGTTGTCTTGAAATTCGAAAAAAATAGGTTTATGATTTTAAGTTCATTAAATTTTTAGTTGTGAAAAGGCATATTACACTGTACCTATTTTTATTATAATAAATATGCTGTATAAACTATATAAACATCTGCCGGTAAAGATATCTTTTATATTCATATAATGACTAATATAAACGTTCTGAATTATCTGTGGTTCAAGTAATGAAAAACAACATAACCAACAAAAAAATATAGCATTTGAGTGAATATAATAAATGATTACCCTTAATTCAATTACATATTAGATGAAAAACTGCAATTTCTCTAAATGTGATTTGAAAGTTCAGCTAATTGTAAATTATTTCATTGTTGTTATCGAAAAGAAAAATTCTAATCTAAATTTTTTAGGAAGAAATATCTGCTCACTAGATCGATTCCTTACATGATATCATTCGAAAGTATTAGAATTCGAATTTGAAACGACTAATATTCAATTATTCTCATTAATACATTAACTGCAAATGTTTATCGCAGAAAACAAAAAAAAACTAAGTTTGCTGCTTTCAACTGCTTTATCAAAATAGGACTTTATCGTATCTTCATCTGCTACATCTTTTTCACAGTGGACTTTTCACAGTAACTCCTTAGACTTAAATTCTTTGAAAGACAATCCTTATTTTTTTCTAGATATACAAATTGCAATTTTTCAAAACATAATACTGAGATATCAAAACTTCCGTAAGACTTTTTTCCAACTGCATAATAGGACTGTTCAAAAGAAAAGGTGAATTTCGAATTTTTGCAGGCTGTACACATTCGATTATCAAAATTTTTTTGTTAAGGTGGTATTTCAAATATGTTGCAATTATCAGCCCTTTTAGATGAGAAGTTTGTTTCCGACAACTGAAAAGGTTAGTCACGATCTTCATATGTTATTTCGATTCTTTACTTTCCAAAAAATTGGCTCAAATAATCTGTATTAAATTTTACGTTAAAATGAAATAAAGTGCTCCAACGCATTTAAAATATTGATAGTGGCATACGGAGAACCTACTTCGTCACAAAAAATTGTTTATAAGTGGTACAAGCATATTCGAGAAGGAGTTGATGATGAAGAATATCCTGGAGTTGCAACCATCTCAAAAAACGAAGAAAACAACGAACCAATCACGAAAATGATTCTGGAAAACCGTCAAATCCCTAGTAGGGATGTTGCACAGAACGTTGGCATATCAATCGGCTCGTGCCATGCACTTTTCTCGGATGTTTTGGACATGGAACGTGAGGTAGCGAAGTTTGTTAAGAAATTGCAAAATGTTGAGCAAAAGCAAGGTCGCTTTCGTATTGCATCAGATTTGCTCAAAAAGGGCATATCTGGTGACATAACGTGAATACATGGTTAGGCCGTCGGAACAAAGGCCCAATAATCCCAATTGAATCGGTCAGAAGAGCCTAGATCGAAAAAGGCACGCCAAGTTCAATCCAATGTGAAGGTTTTGCTCACTGTTTTCTTCGATTACAACGGCGTGATGCACCATGAGTTCTTCCTAATATCTCATGCGGTTAATACGGATTACTACAAAGAAGTTGTTCAACGTTTGCGTAAAGCAGTACGGCTCAAACGATAGGAATCTGAATGATAATGCACCAGCTCACATATCAATGCTTGTTAGTGATTGTTTGGACAAAAACAACCACCGTATTGACCAGATTTGCTTTTTTCCTTTTCCCAATGACTGAAGCAATCAATGAAAGGAAAGCCACAATTGATGACATAAAATCGGAATAGCGCATTTCAGAGCTTCAAGGATTAGAAGAAGCGCTGCCATAAGAGCACTATACCTAAAGGGGTTACTTTGAAGGAAATAAAATGGATATTTATAAATAATTGAATACTTTTAGAAAAAATTCAAAATTCACCTTTTTTTCGAACGAACTTTGTATTCCATTCAAATTCAGTGGAAATATACTTGAAAAAAATGTATTTCTAGAGTACACATGGCAATTTATCACTTTCATTCAAAATGTATTAATTAACACAACAATGAATATCGAATAAAATTATATCTTCATAGAATTTTTTCGACAGGATTTCATTGGTAGGTACTTATATGGAAAATAATCGATATTATATTCTATATTTTATGAAACATTTTACGTTCGAACGATGCACTCGTATAGTTCGTTTCCCCATGAGTTTGACGAGTATGAACTGTACTTCGTAATGCTGAAGCAAATCGAAAGTTTTGTTTTATAAGGGATTGGTTGCATGAATTCACAATATAATGAGCAGTTAACCGATATTTGATTATTCGATTGAAGCAAGGCTCTTTTATTGTGTATAAATTTAACATTTTATTACACATTTTCATTTCTTGACAATGTAGATCAAGTAAAACTATCGTTTGAATCCCCTACTGTTTATTAGATCAATAATTAAAAATTAAAAGTATTTTTATTAAGCTCTTTCAAAAATTAAATATTGACCGGAAATAAAGAAATAAATTCACCATATTTTCTCGAATTATTCCTCTTCAAAACTTCCATTTCAGAAATACCCGAAAAAATTGAAGGGATTCTGCTTCATTACTTTGATATGAGATTTGCATTTCAATCAAATAATTTGTACAAGTCTGTTTAAATGAAATTTTGACTTATTCACACTATGAGTGCGAAATGGTTTAGGCATCAAAATACTAGCTAATTTGGAATAAATTACAGATTTCTCTTATTTTTCATCTTGATTTCCCATTGCTTTATATTTGCCGAAACAGACCTTGTCTCGTACGACCCCTAACGATCTATTAAGACGCAAAGATTTCTCGAGATTTTTTAAATTATTCTTTCACGAAAAATTTGAATTCAGAAAATATCCAACGAATTGAACTAATTGTTGTATTGATTACATTAGTAGGTAATCGATACTTGTTGACATTATTTATTACGTATAATGTCAACAACCATGCGGTCCGAGATCCATATTAGTATTTTCACTCGTAGGGCACTTCACAACATCTGGAGATAAGTGACCTCGTACAAATATGTGTAGGTAGGTATATTTTACCGAGCCAGTCTAACTTTAAGCGTGTTACACGAAAGTCTTGTGAAATAATTTAATTGTATTTTTCGTGAATGTTTGTGAAATTTATTCTCTTTCAGTCAAATATAACATACCATTGTTTAGCAGTTTTGTGAAAGTTGAGTTATGAACCGATGAAAATTTATCGTGAAATTCTACAGAAAAAAACGGGTAAGTAGTACTTGCACGACATTAATTATATCAAATATTTTCTTTCATTGATGAATTTTCGGATATTTATGAAACATTTACATTTTTGTTAATGTTTGTAATTGTATTAAACATACAATTCAGAATTTTAGCGTTGAAAAAATTGGTCAAAAAATGATAAATCATATAACCCAAACTATTGTTTATAAATCAGTTTCTTCTGGATAATATTTCATTTACCAACTTTTATTCCCGTTTTTATTAACCCTTCTATTTTTCAAACAGTTGAACTTTTAGATTTTTCTCACTATTAGGTTATTATGTGCCTTCCAATAATTAATAGCAATACGAATGTTTGTTATACGAGCTCCATTTATTTCATGACTATATGGAAAATGTTTGAATTTATTTCATAAAATATTATTCTTATTGCTTATTTCTCAATCATTTTTTTCGAATCTATTCAGCCCTACATTTGAACGTGTAATGAATATCCTAACAGAGCTTACAATTGAAATCGCAATTAAGTAATTAAGGGTCATTATTTCATGTTATTTGACAAGCCAAAAAAGTATATTCTCCAGCAATGCTGAGAAATAATGTCTCAGGTGACCGGAAAAAATGAATTACTTCAACAAATTAGTACTTTTCGTTGTATTCGTTTTAGTTAAGTGCCTTTCCGATTTATATCCCTTCTGAAAGTACACCCTAGTAATTTATGTTCAAGTAACGACATTGATAATTTTCCATCAAGAATGTTCCTCATGTCTGATTGATACGCAAAATGAATGATCTTTGCTATCTATTACTTTTAATTCAATTATTCACTAATTAAATAACTAAGTCTATGGTATACTATTTTTGTTATTCAATGTATTTTTAGGTGACACAAGTTCCACCTTCAATTATTATCATGGAAATATTATGGAGGAAAAAATTTTGTTCCTTTTTTGCAATTGGTTGCAGAAAAACTTGGAAAGACATTGATTAACAACTTTATTAAGTACTGAACCTTTGGTGAAAGAAAATTTGGAAGCAGGTAAGTAATCAATTCATCAGGTATTTTTCGTTATTTAGTGATTTTGTTCTTAATTTCATCGACTCGAAAAATTTAGTTCAATTATAACTTATTACTCAATAAAATCACTTTTTCAACCTATATTATTCAATACGGCTTTGTGCCTCTAACACTCAACAATCAATAGGCATGACGAATAAATTAAATATTTTCAATTGGAACCGTTCCTAATATTCAGTTTTTACTGTTGAAATATAAATGCTTGTGTTTCTGTTCTTGTGGACCATGATGAATTTTGTTCAGATGCAAAAACCGAGAAAATTCATAAAAAAATTGAGAAAAAATGACGGATGAAAACATCTGCATAATTTCATTCTCTTGATGCCAATATATCAACAATAAAATGGCAAATAATAACAAGGGAATTCTTGACAGAGATCATGAATGAAATGATGTTAATAAGTTACAAAAAAACAAAAGAAAAAAAAACAAAAGAAATATGCCTCTGGATTTGGAATATCCGTGAAAAAAAAAATTAATCAGTCGTTAGATTGTAGAACACATAGATCATGGTATAGAGATCCAAAATAACAGATGCAAAAAGACTATTGCAAAAATATTGGTGAAATATATTCGCTCCTATAAATTTGCTCGATGAAAGAAATGCGCAAGGAATTTCTGAAAATTTTGATGATTTTATAACTTCATCAGGTTTGACTTTCGAACGACAGCCAGATAATTTAATAACTGAAGTAATCTAATTTAATTATTGAAGCAATCTCGAGTAGTTTTGTGGAGAAATTATGTAATTTGAAAATTTACTACTAGTTGGACTTAATACAGGAATAGCATTATAACCTACATAAAATCATAATACTGATTGTAATTGTTATGGTATTACTGTCCTCATCGATTATTTTTCATACACATATTTTTCTGATTGCAGATGATACCTACACCAAGAACCTGATTACCTGAACATGTTCCACATCAAAAATCTTAACACAATCTTATTGGCACCTGGAGCTTCATTGTCCGTTCAAATTTGGTGGCTAACATCTATTTTTAGTTTATAAGGGTTAAAAACAAATTTGGTTTTTCATAGCTGTTCATTTTCGAACTTTTTCTATAAAATGGTTCGAAAATTTTCTAAAGTATTAGGTAGTTATTATATATTGCATTATATGCTCGAAATGTGTAAAAAATAACACTTCACGATTGATTTCTTTTATACATATTTATATACTTCTTCATGCTGGGTAATTTTGTAAGCAAAGTATAAATTAGTCACCAGGAATTCTAACTTCCTTTTCTCTAGAAGTATCAATACTTCACATATATTATACATTTATATATAATATATTTATCTTCAAAGATGAATGTACTTTAGTTGGACTTTCATTGACAGATTTTAACGATTATAAACTTTAAAATTTACTTAAATCAATTTTTCTCAAATCATAAAGTTCTATATTTCTTCACAATCGATAGTGAAGACTGAATATCTTTTAGAAGTTTTGTTCATTACTACATTGAATTTTCCTCCGATCCTGTGGTAGTCAAGTTGAGCTTTTTTGTCTCACTACATAGTAAAAAGAAAAGAAATTATCTCATTAGGAGAAATGTGGAAGTTTGAATAAAAATCAGAATTGACTCTAACAACAGAGGAAATTTTTCACCTCGCCCTTGATATTTCTGAACATACAATAAATATAGCATTTTGATTTGAGACAAAAAAGGTCAGTCAGCTAACCAAAATCACTAAATTTTAAGACTTGTAACAATGGTTCAAAACCCCAAGGAGTTTTTCTTGCAGCTTCTTCCTCCCTAAGATATAAATTTTTGACTGAAGCTGATTTTGTGAACCCAATTG
The DNA here is from genome assembly GCA_030704895.1 of Henosepilachna vigintioctopunctata. Lineage (NCBI taxonomy): Eukaryota > Metazoa > Arthropoda > Insecta > Coleoptera > Coccinellidae > Henosepilachna > Henosepilachna vigintioctopunctata. The sequence continues at coordinate 976,034 of JARQZJ010000046.1, read as the reverse complement.
TTTCATTGTCAAGCTTTCGTTTTCGAATTGTTGCAGTTATCAATTGCATTTCAAAAAATACTGAATTAATTGCGAATGAACATGAAGTTTTCTTATCATGTTTTATTTCATTTAAAAATCACCAACAAGTTCACTCCTTTATTTGGTTTGTTTGTTTGCTGTAAGTTATTCAATATAAGTAAAAATGTATTATGAAGTGCTGATTGAGTTTTTTCAACTTCAATTGAGCTCTATTCAACTTATTTCATCTTATGACATATGTTACGATTTAGCTACTTATCTAGCATTAAGTGGCTTGGCAGAAAATTATTGTCAGGTGTAAGTTTTAGAAAATCATTTATACAACTTCTTGGGATATTGGTATGATTATATTTACTTGCTGTTTTAGTTTAGTTCCAGGAGAACACATAAAAATTTTCGGAATTGTTGTTCAAAAACGTTAATTATACAATTTTTTTTTCATATTGTATATATTTTCATCTAAAATATTAAAATGCAATCATTTCGTTTTACCTGAAAGATATTTGTGCTGAATTGTTTCCAATATTTTCATGAAAAAATATATACAGAATACAAGGTATACAGAACAAGGGTTTAGAGAAAAGACATAAATAATGATAAATTTCAACACTAACTCAGTAATTTAGCTACACTTATCATCTCAATGCAATAACATAAGGTGGTTGCAGTTATTTAACTCAGTTTTGAATATAATTGAAAAATTTATCATTTTTTATTGTATTAAATATTGAAAATAATATATATGGATATAATATATATTGATCATTGATTTAGTTAGAGCATAATTATATATGCAATGTAAGATGTGTTAGTTATAAATGCTTTATCATTTCTTTAATTTTCAATGTAAATTCTATTGTTGGTTTCATAATTGTCGGTATTACATTTTCTAAACGAATAAATATATAAGATACATCAATAGAACATGAATATTTCACCCAATGGTTATATATCACTGAATTTTATGATGGATTATGTTAAATATTTCCAACTTTCACTCAGGTCACAAATGCTTATTTAAGTATTCATCATTGATTTAGTTAGAGATTAATTATATATGCATGTGTGAAGTATTAGTTATATATGCATTATCATTTCTTTATTTTTTAATGTGTGAATGCTATTGTTGGTATTCCATTCTCCAAACGTTGGTATATATTCCACTGAATTTTATGTTTTATGGAAAACATTTTCAACTTTTACTCAGGTCATATCTGCTTATTCAAGTCTGCCATAATTTTTAAAAAAATACATAATGCAACATCAATGAATTGAAGTTTTCTTGTTCTTTTTCCTTATAATATACAATTATCATTCTGTTCAGTTATCATGTATCTATTCTACTAGTATCAATAACAATATTTTACTACAGTTAAAACTGTTTTGAATCATCTCTCACTACTGTATTGAATTTTCAATTCAGCAAGAATTGTTCTAACATCTTTTTATCTTTATGATCGAAGTATTGTGTTTTAGATATTTTATTGTTAAATTGTTTATACTAAATTGAGATTAAATTATTTATATTAAAATGAAGCTCGTAACTAACTAACACAATTTTTTGATTAATGAATTGTGTAGTAAGAATTCAAATCAAACTCTTGACTTAATATTTCACAAATTAATGATGCATAAAGCCAACAGTTTGATTTGAATTTTTATTCAATCATGTTTCACCAAGAGGTAAGTAAAAGTTCAATCTCAATTGTGTAGTATATTGGTACTGACTTAATGTTGAACATTGCATGTTCCATTCATTATTCTGGCAAGTATTTCTACGAAACACCTATTAAGTAGTATTCTATCAAATACACTTATTGATGATATTAAACATACAAATAGCAGCTTTAGCTCTGAACATTCAATTCAGCTGCTATATACCTAGATGTATAAACAAATATAGATGTGTTTTCTTCAGTGCATTCTTTCTATATGACCTAAAACAATTAGTTACCACAAAATGAATAAAATAATGAAAACAACTGTTGTGTGTATATTGATCCTGACTTAATGTTGAACATTGCATGTTTCATCACAATATTCTGTCAAGTAATTCTACAAAACACCTATTATAATCAGTACTATTCTATCGACTACACTTATTGACCATATCAAACATAGAAATAGACGCTTTAGCTCTGAACATTCAATTCAGTTGCTATATAGCTAGATGTAGAAACTACTGTAGATTTGTTTTAAAACAATGGATTCTTTCTATATGACCTAGAACAATGAATTACCACAAAACAAATGAGATAATGAGAAGTACTACTCTTTTCTGAAAGGTTAACAACATAATGGTATTCAATTTGCAATATCGTATTTTGTATCATGTGTGAAACTGCTTGGACCCAATAATATATTTTAAACCACTTCAATTTATTTTTCATATAAGTACTTTAGTATTTGATTATCTGGGATAGTGTGTAGTCAATTTATCAAATGGAAATTATGTAGTAAGCCAATTTAAACTACAATGAATATTTCTGGTAACATATAACATTTATCTACAATCCAATCCAAAAGAGCTCCGATATCCGGATTTGATTCGAGAAGTAAAATAACCGTTTCCTGTGCAAGGCAATACACCTGCAATAAATAACACTAAAGTTAGAATTCATAAACTTTGAATTTATTTAATCGAGGTGGATTGATGACAGTTTTAGAGTGTTCAAAAGACTTTTAAATTTTGATTTTTATACAGAAATGTAGCAAAAGTTACAGGCTACAATATGTTAAGTGAATTAAGGTGCAAATTGACTTTGTTGGACTTGTGTTAGGTAATAACTTTTCTGAATTATTGCTTGAATGGTCTACAGACGTTTCTAAAAAAACAATGAGTGATAAAACATTTGCATGTCATAAGAAACAATCATTTCATAATCTGATTTGTATGAACTGTTATCGCGTTTATCATAACAGCTGTTACGAACGTGATATTGCGGGTAAAGAACTTAAAAGTAGTGATGTGTACAGGGGTTACCTTATAAAATGCTGCACTAAGGACGACAACGAGAATAAATTATTGATGATTAACGAAACCTTGAGGAAAACTATAGACGAGTTGAACACTCAAAGAGAATATACAGAAGCTAACGTTTCTGCTTTGAAGGAAGAAGTATGCAAATTGGGACAGGATAACGAAGCCTTGATGGAACGTATTTTGAACTTGGACAAAGAAAATAATTCGATGAAAATGATCATAGAGGAGAACTATGATGAGGAATTCAGGAAGATGGAGGTACTGAATGGTGAACTAAATAGAGTAAACTCTGAGTTGAAGGAGGAAAATGAGACGCTGGCACAGAAACTTTTGCAACAGCAAACTCAAAAAAATAATTTAATGGACGAGTATCTAGAAACAGAAAAAGCTCTGAACCAACGAATAACTCTGTATTCGGAGAAGAACGAAGTATTACATCATGAACTAACTGTTTTGCGGAAAAATAAGGAATTACATAATCTGAATGTTAACGCTGATGTGACTGGGGAGTCGAGTAACTTATTGTTGAAAATGGAGGAACAATGTTCTATGATGCGAAATGAATTAGCTAAATCAGAAAAAAGAGAAAACGAACTCAAACAAAAAATAAATGAGCTGGCTGAAGAACGTAGAAATATGCTCACTTCCATTGAGGTGTTGTCTTCCGAGAACTCTGTTTATCAAAGAGAGCAGTCAGCAGGAACGCAACTTGGGCCTAGTCAAGAGACTAGTGATGAGTTTGAGTTGAGACTTTGCCACAGGTTGCAGGATAAGTTATACTCCAGACTTTATGAACGAATAAGAAGCAATATTTTAAATGAATTAAAAGAAAGACAATGTTCTCAACCTTGTTCTGGAGGTGATCCGAATCAATGTTCTCAAGAGAAGGACGGCGTTTCAATTTCGGAGATGAGACAAAGAGAAATAAAGGTTACAGTTCATGATGGAGGGGATGAACGAGGTCGAATTCAGTCTGATCTTGATGTTGCGATGTCCCGAGGTGCTGGATCTCTGAGTGTTATCGGGGGATCATATGCTCAGGTGGCCTGTTCCGAATCAAAAGGAAAAGCAAACAAACTGATTGCAGTTAGCGGTGGAGGCTCTAAACCTGGTGTCTACGCTGACAGCTCTTATGGTAGTGATAGGATGCTGCGAGGTGCACCAAGTAAAAAGAAATCCTCAAATGGATTATTGAATGGAGAGAGTGTCCTGAGGAAGCATTCCGAGGTGGCCATGAGTGGTGCAGAGAGTGTTCAGCCTGGAGAACTGCTTGAGGGGCGTTCGCCTTGCGATACTCCTGTACTCTTGCAGACTGATCAATGGAACACTGTTAGCAGGAAAAAGCAAAAAAGTAAAAGTTTGGTGGGCACTGGAGGTGGATGTAATATTCTAATAAAAGGTGTAAAGCAACTATGTCACACACATGTTTGTAAACTGTCTCCTGATCTTACTGCAGAAAACATTATCCATCATCTTAACAAGAATAATTTAGACGACGTACGATGCGTCAAACTCTCATCAAAAAGGCCTGAGGAATACAGTTCCTTCAGAGTAAGTGTACCTGTTGACGATAAAAACAAAATAAGAAATCCAGATATTTGGCCACTAGGCGTGAGAATAAGTCCTTTTTTATTCAGGCTTCAGCAGGTGCAGCGTTCGGAGGGGTAGCTGCTGATGTAGATGACTTTCTGCCTTGGAATGAGGATAAACCCCCATGTATGGTCGATGAGCCTGAGCGGCTTGAACCAGAATGCAGAGGGAATTTCACTTCATCTATGATGTCGCAAGCTTCTGAGGCGCCGACTACACTGAGACTGTTGCAAATAAATATTCAATGCATTTCAAATAAGTATGGTAGTTTGGAGGTTCTGCTTGACGAGGAGTCTCCTGACATTCTGAGTATTGCGGAACATTGGTGTAATGAGGATCAGATCAAGATGGCTGTGTTGCCTGGCTATATCCAGGCCGCACACTACTGTCGCCCCCACAGAGTGCACGGTGGTGTTGTTATATTTGTGAAAATAGGTTTGAACTTTAAAAAAATAGATCTTTCTTTGCGTTGCATCGAGATGCATTGTGAGGTATGTGCTGTTAAACTTAAAATTGGTAAGAAAACTTTTTGTGTGATCAGTGTTTATAGATCTCCATTTGGTGATCTGAATACGTTCCTGAATGAATTAACTTTCATCCTAAAATGTTGTTGTGAGATTTCTGATTCATTATTTTTATGTGGTGATTTTAATGTCAATTATTTGAGTGGTTCTAAGTTCTGGAACCTTCTTCATGAGGTTCTTATCTGTTTTGGACTGAAGATTTCATCTACCTGTCCAACCAGGGTGTTCACCAGCGTTACGGGTCTTACGAGTGTTTCTAAGGTTGATTACATCATAAGTAATGTTGATTTGGAGAGTTGTGATGTTCGTGTTTTTGAGCCACACTTAGCCGATCATTTGGCAGTTTCTCTGCTATATCATTTTGATGCAGTGGAGAAGCACAATAAGCCGGACGGGCCTGTGCTGTTTAGGGACTGTTCTGAGGACAGATTAAATTGTCTTGCTTCCAGGATCTCGGATATAGATTTCAGCTCTATATATTGTACGGATGATGTTGACCTTGCTTTTCAACTATTTATAAATATTTTAAATCATTCCATTGAAATGTGTTGTCCAATGAAGCGTTATGACTCGACTAATAAATCAAAACAATGGATTACTTCAGAGGTTAGAGATGCTAGCATCAAATTGAAAAATTTGTATTGGTTGCACCGAATCCTTGAAACCCGGGATAGTCTCAGACAGTACAGGACATTCAAGTTGACCTATAGGGTTCTTATAAACAACGCCAAAAGGAAATTTAATGATAAAATACTGAGCAATTCGACTAACATTAATAGATCAGTATGGAAGATAGTAAATGGGGAGACTGGTAGGAAGAAAAATACGATGAATAAGATAACATTGAGTATGGGGGAAGATGAGTGCTCTGAGCCGGGTAAGGTTGCAAATGCGTTTAGTGAGTACTTCTCCAAAGTTGCAGCAAGGAGCCTTGAAGAACATTATGGTGGGTCATTGTCTCGGTCATGTACATCCTCTAAAATGAGAAACGAGAATTTCTTCTTTCTCCCTGTTATGGGAAATGAAATTTTGAGTACAATTAAGGGCTTGAAGAATAAAAAATGTACAGGAACTGATTACATGACTGCGAGGATTTTGAAGCATGTTGCTGCGCTGGTATCTGAACATCTTGCTCATTTGATAAATTTATCGATAGCTAGTGGTAGGTTCCCATCTGTTCTGAAGGTGGCAACTGTTATTCCAGTACATAAGAAGAACGATCCTAATATTATTAGTAATTATAGGCCTGTCTCTATACTTAGTGTTTTTTCAAAGGTAATAGAGAAAATTGTTTTTGATCGAGTGAACAATTATCTCAACAAGTATAAAATAATATCTAATAACCAGCATGGCTTTAGAGCTGGAAGATCAACCCAAACGGCGGCTGTTTCCCTAGTGGGATACGTCCATGAGTGCCTAGATGCTGGTCTCCATGTTGCGGGATTTTTTTCGATCAATCGCGAGCATTTGACTGCCTTATGTTTGGGTTCATACTGGATAAGCTTTATAACCTTGGATTTAGGGGAATTTTTCATGACTGGTTGGGTTCGTTTATTGGTGGTCGATCTGTGGTTGTTAGGGTGCAGAATGGTCTGTCTGGAAATTACGGGTCGACTCTTGGAGTGCCTCAGGGCTCAGTCCTTGGACCGCTTCTCTTTTTATTGTTTATTAATGACCTACCTGAACAAGTTAAAGCCGAAAGAATAATAATTTTTGCTGATGACACCTCGTTTGCTATATCAGCACCCTCTCATGAGGAGCTATCGAGTAGATGTAAAGTTCTACTAACAGACTATATTGAGTGGTGCAGAAAAAATTCCTTACTATTGAATCTTGATAAGACAGAGTGTATTTATTTCAGCACAAATAGTCTTCATCGGGATGTGTTGAGCTTTGTTTATGATGATGTTATTTTGACATCTAAACCACACAAAAGGATAGTAGGCTATCACGTCATTGGATTTACAATAGCTAGAATTGGAGGCCCTGAGAAGGGCCGGTTCGAATTAATGTGGCGAAAGGATTCGTTCATTATTACTTCTTCTTTTTCGGGGAGGCGGGTTTCTTCGCTTTCGAAGATGCCGCAACGGCCTTAACAGTTTTCGGTTTGGGGGCTTTCGGTTTTTTCGTCGGCGATTTGGCTGTCTTTTTTACCTTAGACGGAGACTTGGCTACCTTCGGTTTTTTTTCTGCGGCCGCTTTCTTTGCCTTGGTCGCGCTAGCGACTTTCGGTTTCTCAGTAGTTGCCGTTTTGGCGGCTACCGACTTCCTCTTCTTTTCTCCTGCGGCTTTCCTCGGCTTGACCGTTTTCGTTTTACTTTGACCGGGGGCGCCGCTCGCCGCTAACTTGAAAGATCCCGACGCGCCCTTTCCTTTAGTGCGTACCAACGATCCGGACTGTACCGCCGAATTGAGATACTTTTTGATGAACGGAGCAAACTTGACGGGATCGACCTTGTAGTTAGTAGCGATGTATTTCTTGATGGCCTGCAGCGACGAACCGCTCCTTTCTTTCAATCCCTTAATGGCGTTATTCACCATGTCGGAGGTCGGCGGATGGGTCGGTTTAGCGTGCTTGCTGGCTTTCTTATCGGTGCCCCCTTTCTTAGCCTTGGTAGCGGGCGATGCCGACGGCTGTATCTCTACTTCGGACATATTCGCTTGATGGTAGCAAAAATATAACGACGATTGTTAACGATATAGATAAAATGAGATCACTTATAACGAGGCTGACGCGTCGAACGTTAGAAATCGGAATACGAAATGATACGCGAATGGCGAGGCGGCCGACCGTTCGGTCTCGTTTAGCGAAGCGATCATACTGATTCACCGGTGGAACTCTAGTTTCAATTAAGGAGGTTGAATGTTTCTACCCTACGAACATAGAGTCCAGACGTCCGTCTTTCGTTTACGAGCGGCAAGCAGCTTCGGGGAGCAAGCGCTAGGCCCATACGACGTCGACCGCAATCGAACCTCGCGTCGAGCTCGACGTTTGCCAAGATAAGGTCGTATTAAACTGAGTAGAACGGTGGCGTTGCATTACGCGTATTGCCCGACGCCCGTAATAAACGTCGACCTTTCGATAGGAGAGCAACGGGACGTGGAAAAATTATAACTTATAGAGAAACGCAAGTTTCTATTGAGCGACTCCGTAGAACGTACGCGACAAGAAGAATTTGGGATGAACGTGGCAAATTACCGTGTCATCTTAGCCGTGTAACCTGAATGGCGAACGTTTCGATCGACGGAAGCGAATTCGAATACGATCTAAAACAACGGACGAAATATCGGCAAGCGATGGGTAAGAGCGAGGGGTTTACGTCGCCCCGAAGATCTCAGGCCGCCTGGAGGATACGGCGTCGCTCTCGCTGTATCTGATACATCGTCCCTGTGGACGATTCATGACGATTTTAGTTTGACGTATACGCAATGTATTCAAGAACTAGACGAGAACGGACATTCGAGACGGTTGCGATATGAAAATGCGTATAAAATACCGTCCGATATCGGCGAATTCTGAAGGCGGCGACGAATGCCCTTATCTCGGACGTTTATCGTGTTATGTTGAAGGTAGAGGTCCTTCATTCCAACGAGCTAATTTTTCAGTCGATATCGAGAAACATCTACCCAGACGATCTCAAATAGAAAGCAACAAGAATGAACTTAACCAGTGACCACTGATTGAAAGCCAAGAATTCCTGTTTTCTGTTCTTTTTTTCAGAACACTTTCTATAAACGCCGCTATAAAAATAAATTAATTCAAATTTCTTACAGCTAGTTGTTCTTTTTAGAACAATATAGTGGTTGCGATAAGTTCCTCAGAACATTTCAATACCACGAGTTGTAAATCTCACATCAGAAGTCCCATAAAATCAAGAGAAGAGAGTCCTGTGAACACAAGAAGAAAACCCGAGAAGAGAAGCGATCGCACGGGCCTAGGCCACGCCCCCTCAGACCATCCGAAGTCAAGTTGACGGAATACGGAATTATTCAACCCCACCGAATACGGATACTAATTTCTAAGTTTTAAATTTCAGTTTAGTCTATGGTTGTGCCCCAAACACAACCATGGACAACATCACACAGCAAATATCGGAGGTAATAAAGACCTGGGACACGGAGCGCATGAACCAGGCAAAAGAGGCCCTCCAGTTCTTGAAATCACTCGAGGACAAGGAAACATCGGTAAGGAACAGCGACAACGAATCGAGTGACATGGAAGTCACCGTAGAAGAAACTCCCCGGCAACCTAACAGAAAGAGGCAAGCCACGAAGACGCCACCCCCCGGAACCTCCACCGAGCCCGTAAGACGGCGAAAGACTTCCGAACCTGGAATCATACCAACTGCGACCCGAAATAGATTCGAAATCCTTCAGAATCTAGACAACACGGAGCCGAGCACCTCCGAATCCACGACTCCGAAAGAGGACAAGAAGGAACGATCACCCCCACCAATCGTTCTCAGGGAGAAGGCGAAATGGATCGACATGTCGAGGAAAATCTCGAATTCAAGGCTCAATTTTTCAAAAGCCAAAAACACCAAGGACGGATAAGTATCAATCCTGTCTCAATAGACGACTTCAGAGGAATAACACGCCTCTTTGATTCTTTGCAGGTCGAATACCACACCTATGCCCTGCCAGAAGAGAAGCCGCTGAAGGTGGTGCTGCGGAACCTACCTTACGAGTCGAATCCTGAAGAAATCATGGAAGATTTGAGGAACCAGAATCTTCCAGTCAAGTCTGTGAGCAAGATGACCAATGCTCGAAAACAACCGATGCCACTGTTCCTAGTGACGTTAGAGAGAACGAACGAAGCGAAGAAGATCTTCGACATTAAGTTCGTAAACCGACTAGCAGTGCGAGTAGAATCCCCAAGGACCAAACCTGGAGCCAGCCAATGCCACAAGTGCCAGAAATTTCACCACGGCCAATCAAGATGCCACGCTGCTGCAAGATGCGTGAAATGCGGAGGACCTCACCACAGCGTGCAATGCACGAAACCGAGGACCGAGCCTGCAGTATGCGCAAATTGCGGTGCCCACACCCCGCAAATTACAAAGGCTGCGCGGCATACCCTACCGCAAAACCTGTTGCACGTCAGCCTCAAGTCACAAGGACAGAAAAACCCCTGGCGAACAGAACAGCACCCCAGGAAAAGCCGACTCCACCACCACAGAAGCCAACAACATCAGGACTCAACTACACGCAGGCCTTGAAAGGGAAAGCAGCGTCGAAGCCGACTCCAGCAGCCCCGAAAACTCCACCCAAACCTGCAGAGAGGACGGAAAAATCCGAAACATTCAACATGGGCAAAATGTTCGACATGTTCTCGAATTTCAACATCGAGAAATTCAAAGCCGTACTCAAGAAGATGAGCACACTGATGGCAAACGCTACCACTATGCCTGAAATCATGATTGGAATTTTCCAATGCATGCCTGACATCTGCGAAATCTTTAGTTAATGGGTAGACAAAAACTAAAGGCAAAATCGCTACAAATAGCGTTCTGGAACGCCAATGGACTCCATGAGAAAAGGCTAGAACTGCAAGAATTCGCTGCGAGGAACGAAATTGACGTCATTTTAGTGAACGAGACCCACCTCAGGGCCGCGGACACTGAAAAGATTAGAAATTTCGTGTCATACAGGAACGATAGACAAGACCGACGAGGAGGCGGCACTGCCATCTACGTTAAATCGCACCTTGATCACCACGCTGCCCATACAGGCGACCTGGAAAATATGGAGGCGACGACCGTAGAGATCAACACCGCATCGATAGGAACCCTTAGGCTCGTATCGATGTACAACCCCAAATCGACGACTCTTGGAGCCCGACCTGGATACAATCCTCAACGCCAATTTACCAACTATTGCAGCAGGTGATCTCAACGCCAAACACCAGTCATGGCAGAGCAGGAGGGCTAACCCATCTGGGAATATTCTCCGAACGTTTGCCGATGACAGAGACATGGTTGTTGTAGGACCACCGGAGCCAACTCACTTTAGTCACCAAGGCGTAGGAGATGTACTGGACATAGCTATTCTGAAGGAAGTCACGCTTCCCTTCAGAGTAACTGCGGTAAGTGATCTGTCATCTGACCATAATCCTGTTTTACTTTCCCTAGGTACAGACCCCGATGAAGAATTTGAAACACAGAGGAAGACAACATGCTGGGCAGCATTTAAGGACCACCTGAATGAAACACTCCCTCCGCTCCAGCCACTGCAGACTCAGGATCAACTTGAGCTTGCAGTCGAAGCATTCGAGGAAGCAATCATCAGGTCAATCGAAGCTTGCAGCCGCGAACACCGCACAGCACTTCGCAGCAACAACCCGCCAGAAGACGTCCGCGAGATGATTAGAAACCGCAACAGAGCAAGGAGACGATACCAGAGAACCTGGGACCCAGAACACCTACAAGAATACCGACGCCTGACTGTCGAGTCGAAACAGGCCCTAATAGAACACCGAAACGCCCAATGGAACGCCAAATTGGACTTATTAGAAGAAGAAACTCATTCCATATGGAGGATGACTAAACTACTTCGTAACAAGTACATACCAATGCCACCGATCCACGGAGAAAGGGGACTTGTTTACACAGAAGCAGAGAAGGCTGAGGCTTTTGCAGATCACCTGGAGTCTCAATTCCGAACAAATTATGAAGACGCAGATCTAGACCACATAGAATCGATAGAAAACGAGGTGACTAGGAGACTACAACACGAAGTCGACAGCAGCATCCGACCGACTACATCAGCCGAAGTACAGTACCGTATCAAGAAAAGCAAGACTAGGAAAGCACCAGGACGAGATGGTATCTCGAACAAGGCGCTCAAACAATTACCGGTGAGAGCCATAGGGCAACTTACTTCCATAATTAATGCGATGTTACGTCTGCGCTACTTTCCAAGTCACTGGAAAAGCGCAGACGTAATTGTTTTTCAGAAACCTGGAAAGGCTGCTACATTTCCACAGCATTATCGACCAATCAGTCTCCTCCCTAGTCTGTCCAAGATTGCAGAAGGCATCATCCTGACAAGGCTCAAGGAGCACGTTAGAGAAAGCCACCTTATCCCCGACGAGCAGTTCGGCTTCCAAGCACAAACTTCATCTGTACACCAAGTTCTACGCCTCGTGGAATATGCCAGCGAAGGCTTCAACCTGAACATGTCAACTGGAGTCGCCCTGTTTGACGTCTCCAAAGCGTTCGACAGAGTGTGGCATGAGGGACTACTATTCAAATTGTTTGAAGCAGGAATCCCAAAGGCCATGGTTCAACTCATTGCATCGTACCAACAACAGAGACACTTCAGAGTCCGTGTAGGCATCTCGCACTCTACGGATCGTATCATGGAAGCAGGACTGCCCCAAGGATCGGTGCTTTCACCGATGCTCTACAACCTCTTCACGAGAGATGTGCCGAAGTCACAGGATACCAACCTCGCCCTCTACGCTGACGACACCGCCATCTTCACAAGATCATGGTCTCCTCACATAGCGACGCAGAGATTGCAGCAGGCAGTAGACAACTTGCAAGAGTGGTTCACAACTTGGTGCATTTCTGTAAACTCCGAGAAGAGCCAGGCGGTTTTTCTCAGCAAACGAAGACACCGGCCAGATGAAGAAATTCACCTCAACGGTACAGCAATCCCCTGGACAGACAAGGCGAAATACCTGGGAGTAATCATCGACCGAAGGCTCACATGGAAATCCCACATAGACTACTGCACAGCCAGAGCCAAAGCAGTACAGAGTCAGCTCTATCCCCTCATCAACAGGAGAAGCAAACTCAGTGCTGCTACGAAGATCCGCATATACAAGACAATCATCCTACCAACGATGTCCTACGCCTCACCAGTCTGGGGCTATGCAGCAAAAACTCACATTAACAAGCTGCAGGTTGTGCAGAACAAATCTCTACGGATGGCCATCGACGCCCCATGGTACGTGAGAACCTCCCAGATTCACAGAGACCTCGGAATGCCGAGTGTACTTGAGATGTTATGTTGAAGGTAGAGGTCCTTCATTTCAACGAAACAATTTTTCATCGATATCGGCCTGTCGAGCGAAGTCGCGCTGAGATCCGCTCGAAGGGGCGTGGCCTACGCGCGTGTTCCATATTGTCATAAATATGCGGCGAAAAGCGGTGAACGCTCATTCATCAGTTATTCTCGAGAAGCGTAGGAGTCGACATCGTGGAGAACAGGTAGTACCTATACCTCTAAGAGTTAATTCAAAAACTCGAGTGCGTTAAAAGTCACAAAGTGAATCTCAGTGACAGAAAAATTGTAAATATATTTTACCTGCTGAAAATACAAGATATAATATTTCATCGATAGGGCACAAATATATTGAATTCCCGTAATGGGAAGAAAAACAAAAAAGATATCACGTCCTGGATCGCCCAGAAGTGAAACAGACATGATCTATGAATTCAGTTCAAGCGAGAGTGAAAGCGACAAGCAACTGATGCACAAAGTTGCGAAAAAAGTCCCAGTTCCTGAAAATGCATCAAATTCAAATCCAATTGCCAACATTCCTGTCAGAAACAGATTCGGTATACTTACCGAAGAAAAAACTGTAGAAGACGAAAATTCAAAAACTAAATCAAACGAAGAAAAAACACAAGAAAAAACAATCAAAAAATTACCACCTATAATAATCACATCAAAAATAGAGAACTTTAGAGTATTTCACGAAGAAATTCGTAAATTCACGAAAAACCAATTTAATGCGAAATACCTGAATGATGGTACCGCTAAAATCTACCCCCACAATATTGAGGCTAAACAAAACCTCATGCTGGAACTGAATAAGGACAAAATACAATTTTACACATATACACTACGAGAAGATAAAAAAAACAAAATAGTAATCAAAGCAGCTCCAAACCTAGATGAAAAAATACTACTAGAAGCATTAAAACACGAAAACCCTGGAATATCAGAAGTCACCCGACTGCAAGGAAAAGGAGAACTCTCACACTCATATCTAGTGAAATACGAAAAAACAACGAATAAAAGGGAAATTCATAACATTAACTATGTAGACAACATCAAAGTAAATTGGCAACCATTCACAAGAAAACAGAGGGTAACACAATGTTACAATTGTCAACAATTTGGACATGGCAGCAACAATTGCTTTCAAACTCCAAGATGCGTGAAGTGTCCAGGCAACCATCTCACGAGGGAATGCAAGAATATCAAGGGACAACACCCACCCCAATGCACAAACTGTGGAGGCCCACACCCAGCCAACTTTAGTGGATGCCCTGTATATCTGGACTACATAGAGAAAATCAGACCTGGTGAGTACGGTAGACAGACTGTAAATAGAAATCAACAAAAACACGACTCATCAAATGCTGTAATCAATCAAAACTTTCCGCAATTAAGAGTTAAACAAATTCAAACTTCAGTACCAAAATTTCCTCTAAATTATACTCAGGCCGTCAAACGATCTTTAGAAAAGGCACCAGAATCATTACCAGTAAACTCCTTTCAATCAAATAACTTAAATTCAAACAATTTTGATGATTTCCAATCCCTTCTTAGGGAACTAAATAAATTAAATTCAATTTGTAACTTGAAAAATTTACTAAATATAGTTAGAGAAATGAATTCAAAAATGAGTAAAACGTCAAGTCAATTGGAGAAAATTCTAATTCTCCAAGAAATTTCATCTAAATATGATTTATGAAATGAGTCCTTCAAACATTCTCAAAATTATATCATGGAATGCAAATGGCATCCGTCACAAAATCAATGAATTAGAACATCTTGTAAATGAAATGAGTGTTGACCTTGTTTTTATCCAAGAATCAAAATTGAATAATCTCAATCCACCAAAAATTCCGAATTACACAGCCATAAATAAACCAAATGGGCGAGCATACGGTCTAATTATTTATCATAAAAATTCATTGAATATTATTGAACTTGACGAAACTTTTGAAAATATAGAAACTCAATTTATTAAAATAAATGATATAAAATTAGCGAATATTTACGTCAATCATCATTCAAACGTAGATCATTTAGAATGGAAGAATAAATTCAAATTTAGCAAGAACTTAGCAGTCATAGGTGATTTTAATGCTAAACATAAAAACTGGAATAATTATAATTCGAATAATTTAGGTCGTAAATTTAACAAAATAATTTCTGAAAACTTTTTCATAAACATAAATTACCCACAAAACGCCCACACGCACTATCCTTATAACGGAAATTTAAATCCATCTACAATAGATTTTGCAATCACAAAAAAAATTGAAATTAATAAAATTGAATCGATAAATGCATTAGATTCCGATCACTTTCCAATTTACCTAGAAATTAAGACCGCCTCACGGAAACACGAAAATCCTAATTTGAATTTCAAATACTGCACAAATTGGATAAATTTCAGAAAATCTCTTGACAAAATTAGCCCTTTAACAATAGAACTAAATTCAACAGCCGAAATTGATAAAGAAATTGAAATTATAACAAATCAAATTACATCAGCACATAAAGCAAATACAATCAAATTTCAAAATAAATATCAATTCAAAATTCCAGATCACTTAAAAACACTGATAAATTTCAAAAAAATCTAAGGAGAAGATTACACAATCAATACAATCATCTTCTCAAACAAGATATAAAAGAAATCACTCAATATATCAATGCATCTATCAATTCAATAAAATCGAAAAATTGGTCAGACAAGTTATTGCAAACAGAAAAAAACACTAATAACATGTAGAAAATAGCGAAAAGCTTGAAAATTGACAATCAAAATTATATTATACCTCCAATCCACGATGTAGATGGAATTAAAACTTCCGATATAAGTAAAGCGGAAGCCATAGCAAATAACTTTGAAAAAACTCATTTACTAACAGATAATTATTCCAGTTACAACACTGAAAGAAAAATAAACAGAGAAGTGAGGAATATATTAAATTCTGACGCTATTCTTCAACTTTCAGATTATACAAATACGTACGAAATTAACAGAATAATTGGAAAGCTACAGAGAAATAAAGCTCCAGGGGAATATAAAATAACTAACGAAACCATGAAATCACTTCCAAAAAATATAATAATTTCATTCAAAACTATTTTCAATTCATGTCTCAAACTACAATACTTTCCTCAAAAATGGAAAAACGCTATTATTCTACCGATTGAAAAACCAAATAAAAATCACTCATTTCCACAGAACTATAGGCCAATAAGCCTTTTGCCAACAATATCGAAAGTCTTTGAGAAATTATACTAAATAGAATCAAAAATTACTTAAAAAAAAAAAGAAATCACACCAATCATAAATGAACAATTTGGATTTCAAAACAATAAAAGTACAACGCTCCAACTTGCAAGAATTACAAACAATATCACCAGAAATTTCAACTTAAATAGAACAACATCCATACTAACTTTAGATATCGAAAAGGCTTTCGATACTGTATGGCACAAGGCCTTAATATACAAGTTAAATTCTTCAAAATTTCCAGTATATCTAACAAAAATAATAGCTAGTTTTCTACAAAAAAGAACATTTCAAGTTAAAATAAACAAAGAACTCTCAAATCAAAAAGCATAAAAGCAGGCGTTCCCCAAGGAGCAATATTATCTCCTACGCTCTTCAATTATTATGTTAATGATATTCCAAAAACGAATAAAACAGAAATTGCCTTATTTGCTGACGACACAGCTATCATATCTGAAAGTTGGAAAACAGATCAAAATATTATAAATATTCAAAATCATACACACATTCTAGAGAAATTCTTTGACAAGTGGAAAATTAAAATAAATGCGGAAAAAACTAATATTACTCACTTCTCAACCAAAATTAGAGATAAACCTGAATTAAATCTAACCATTTTTGATACCAACATAGAAAATACAAATAAAACAAAATATCTAGGTGTACTACTTGATAAGAAATTAACATTCAGTGAACATATAAAATCACAAATGAACAAAGCTAGGGGAATTGCTAAAAATACTACCCACTTTTAGCGAGAAATAGCCAACTTCCATTGAAACATAAAATTTTAATTTATAAATCAGCTATACGACCAATTATTCTATATGCTTGTCCCATTTGGAATAGAACTTACAAATATAATTTCACCGCACTACAAAAATTTCAAAACAAAATGCTCAGAATGATTACAAAATCTTACATATTCACACCTATTCAAGTCATACATAGAAAAGCCAAAATTAATACAATATATCAAGAAATCAGAAACAATCTAGAAAATTCTTTGAAAAACAAGCTCCACACTCAATCTACACGAAAAATATTATTAATCAAAATTCAAAATCATTACCCTTCAGGTTA
Source organism: Henosepilachna vigintioctopunctata (assembly GCA_030704895.1). Classification (NCBI taxonomy): domain Eukaryota; kingdom Metazoa; phylum Arthropoda; class Insecta; order Coleoptera; family Coccinellidae; genus Henosepilachna; species Henosepilachna vigintioctopunctata. Next base: position 958,561 of record JARQZJ010000046.1, on the reverse strand, counting down.
AAGCATAACTTAATTCATGATATAATTTTCGAGTGAAGGTGTGATTTCCTACCTGTTTTAATGCCTTAAGGTAGGAAAACACACCGAAGAGAGAAATCATCAAAATAAGTGTCATCATAACAGCTGAGTCGTAACGTGAGTTTTATTTACCTGAAAGTCTATCGTACCACTCAACTATAACCTGAAAATATTTAATAACATTAATATAATAAATTTACCTACATTCTTCAAATGATATGAAATATAAAAATTTTTGTGATTACATCAAAAATGGCTCAAAAATAAATATAAAATATAAACATTACATATTATCTTACGAACGAATGTATACGTATTTATATACAAGTACATTCGTTCATTTCCTGTAAATAGTTGTTGTAAATGTAAATAAATATATTGTTAATAAAAAAAAAAAAAAACGTGAGTTTTATTTACCTGAAAGTGAACGCTCATTCGACGTCAGGACGCCAAACAGTGAGGATATACTCTAGGTAGCGATCAGGTACCCAAAAGAGCCCCAGGCGATTTGCACACGAACCCCGATTCAGGTGCTATTATCTGTAGTCGACGGAATACGGAATACTTAGGACACGAGCTTGGGCCACGCCCACTATTTCGAGAAGTACACACTTAGTTCTTTTCAGAACTGAAATCTCAGGCGATTTGCATATGAACACCGATTTCAGGTGTTATTTACTGCATTTGAAAGAATACGAACGAGAGACCAGGGACATAGGCGATCTACTACCGCGTCGCGTATATTGCGCGAAGTGCCGCGGTTCTTAAGTGAGATAGAGACTCTTTTAATTCTAAAATAATTATTCCCAAGTTTTTCTCTTAAATAATAAATCAAGATGTCTTTCGAAGAGCAAGAAAGAAAATTTACATCGGCAATCCTGGAAGGTTTTGTCGGTCTTATGAACATGGGTGTCGACATAGACAAATTCATGACCGAACTTGCGAGAGAAATAGGTAAAAGAAAGCAGGCAATCAATACGGAAAAGGACGAAAAATCAAAAAACAAAAAACGACAAGGCGAAGAAGCTAACTTCGTAACGCCAAAGAAAACTGCGAAAACGAAGAACACGCCCTCAATTCCCGGACCGAGCACTAGCAATCAATACGATGCATTGAGTGATAGTGAAACAAGCGACATGGAATTCGAAAACAATTTGAATAACGATGAACCGGCAGTCACACAAACTATCCAGATAACAAATCAGAACAAGATCCCCCCAATCATTCTGAGGGAAAAAGCGAAATGGGTCAAGATAAACAAACAAATGAAATCCCGAAATATAAACATGACTGAAGCTAGAAATGTAGCGGAAGGCATATCCATCTCTCCGACTACGTGTGACGACTACAGAGCGCTTACTAAACTGATGGACGAAAATCGAGCGGAATACCACACTTACCAGCTTGAGGAAGATAAAAACCTCAAGGTGGTAATTAGAGGGATACCATGCGAAGTCAATGAGGATGAAGTCACGGAAGAACTCAAAATGATGGGTTACAATCCCATTAAAGTCACAAGAATGAGAACCGGCAACAAAAGGAACCCCATGCCGCTGATTCTTGTCCAACTCCCGCGGACAGAAAATCAAATCTATAATGAAAAAACAATTCTAAATATCATAATTCAAGTCGAAAGCTTAAGAAAGAAGGCCAATATTGGACAATGCTTTAGATGTCAAAGATACGGACATGCCCAGGGACTCTGCAAAGCTGAGATAAAATGCGTGAAGTGCGGAGAGAACCACTGGACGTACGAGTGCCTGAAACCGAGAGATATAGCAGCGAAATGCGCCAACTGTAAGGGGCCACACCCCGCGAACTACAAAGGTTGTAGAAACTACCCTAAACTTCCAAACACGCAGGAAAATGAACAATTCAAAAAAAAGAGACACCAGAACATACACAGAAGCCCTCACCAAATCAACCCACAAAAACGAGAAAAAGCAAGACAAAAGTGAAATTGAAGAGATCAGAAAACAATATCTGATCTCACCTCAATTTTACAACAGCTAGCGACAAAAATAAATAGAATATCCCAGAGTTAATGGTTATTAACATAAGAAAACCTAACTCTTTACAGACTATTTTCTGGAACGCAGAAGGAATCTTCAACAAAAAATACGAACTACAAGAACTCCTCGAACATTACAATGTAGATGTGGCCCTCATTAACGAGACTCATCTTAAGCCCTGTAAAAATTTAAAATCAGAAACTACACAACGTATAGAAATGACAGGCTGAACCGACAATTAGGTGGGACGGCTATATTGATTAAAAACAATTTAGCCCACCAAGAAGGAACAAATCATATACTAGACAACTTTGAGTACACAGAAATTTACGTCGAAATGCCAACTACAAGAGTGAAACTCATCTCAATTTATAAACCCCCGATGAAAACGATTTCTACCGACGAAATAGACTTGCTATTCGAAGAAGATATCCCAACAATTATTGCGGGAGATCTTAATAGTAAACATACTACTTGGAATAGCAGAGTCAATAACTCTAATGGTATCAGGCTGAGGAATTACATTAACGAGAGGAATGACGTCATCATAGACGCCCCAACAGAGCCTACCATCTACCCTAACAACGGAGGTCGCCCAGATATTATCGATGTATGTCTGATGAAAGACATTACACTTTCATATACACTCACCACAATCCAAGATCTGAGTGCCGACCATAACCCGGTACTATTAGAGTTAGGTACACAATCGGAAGAAACAGATAACTACACAACAAGGAGGACAAACTGGGAAAGATACAGGCAAACATTGAATGAGAGAACCGTTTCTTTCCAATCGATAAACAACATCACATCATTGGAAGAAGCGGTTGAATCACTCACAAATAGAATAAAATCCACACTAGAGGAATGCACCACCACAAAAACAGAAGAAATCAAAAGAGACAGAATTCCAGATGATATTAAACAGTTGATAAGAGAAAAACGGCGAGCCAGAAAGAGAGCACAATACACTTTAGACCCGGAGGACAAGAGGAGAGCCAACCAACTGAATCTAGAAGTGAAAGAACGACTCCAAAAATTCCATGAAGAAAAATGGAATGATAAAATCCGAGAAATAACTACCGAAAATAATGATATTTGGAAAATGGCGAAAGCACTGAAAAAAGAGAGGATTACCATTCCCCCAATTCATGGAACTTTTGGAATCAAATATCAGGACGTAGAAAAAGCTGAAGAGATGGCGGACCAATTACAGAGACAATGTACTGCAACGTATGATAGGGCTAACATACGTTGGATAGAATATGTGAACAGGGCAGTTAACGAAAGAATGAACAACAACGCAAATGATGAAATCAGGCAATGTACCGAGGAGGAAATCGTAGCAACAATCAAGAAAATCGGACGCAGAAAAGCACCAGGGCCAGATGGCATTCCCAGTCTTGCGATTAAGGAACTACCGCCGAATGCTATCAAAAATCTGTTATACATAATAAACAGCGCATTTCTACTCAAACATCACCCAAGATCATGGAAGGAAGCAGACGTGATCCCCATCCCCAAACCTGGAAAGGCCAAGAATTTCCTCAGAATTACAGATACATAAGTCTGATATCTGCTCTGGGGAAAATCCTTGAACATATAATAAAAAACAGACTATTAGAAGAAATAGAAGACAAACAGCTCATTCAAGAAGTACAATTCGGGTTTAGGAGTGATCACTCTACTGAACTTCAAACACTGAGAATAGTGGAACACGCAGCCAAGGAGCTCAATCTAAAACACTCAACTGGTATCTTTGCTGCAGATATCGAGAAGGCATTTGACAGCACATGGCAGAACGGAGTACTATACAAACTTACGGAGGCCAACATAAACAGCTCACTCAAAAAATTATTAAAATCAACGATGGAAAGACGAAAAATAAGAATAAAAATAAATAACACTAAATCAGAATTCAGAATCATAAGAGCAGGAGTCCCTCAAGGTTCACCTATCTCCCCGATACTGTATAACATATATACACACGACTTACCTGAAATGCCTAGGAATGTGCATATGGCGGTATATGCAGATGATACCGCTATATACACATCATCCAAGAACATTAAAGCCATACAAGAAAGACTTCAAGAAGCAATAAATGTATTCATAAGTTGGACGGAGAAATGGAGGATTAAATTAAATGTGGAGAAATGTGAAGCCATAATGATCACGAATAAAAGAAAATTGAATATTGAAAAATTGGAAATTCATGGTCAGGAAATAGATTGGAAAAGCCAGATGAAATATCTAGGAATAGTACTAGATAGTAAACTCATCTGGGACAAACACATGGAACATATAAAGAAAAAAGTGAACAACTTAAAAAACCAACTATATCCGATGATGAACAGAAGAAGTAAAATGTCGATCAAGAATAAACTTTTAATTTATGAAACCATGATACGTCCAACAATACTTTATGGCTCTACAGTGTGGGGAAATACGTGCAACTCAAACATCAAAAAGTTACAAGTACTACAGAACAAGTGCCTAAGACAGATAGTAGATGCTCCTTGGTTCGTGAAAAACAAAAGAATTCACGAAGATCTGAAAATAACACCTTTATTAGAAATCATGAAGGAAAGAGCCCAAAAATGCTACGAGAAGACAGAGTCCCACGAAAACCGTTTGATAAGAAAGGCGACGGAATACGGAATGGACGAACCACCCAGTAAAAGGCCAAGATTCCAAATAGACAGAGAACTCATAATTTTCTGAGACTCAGAAAATTATCGAGTAAAATGTGAAATAACGCCCAACAAGGAAACATCAGACGAAGAAGTGAAAGAAAACAATTCTAACTTCGTATACCAAGAAGCTCACAGCACAGCAGGTGAACGCTCATTCTGCAACGATAGATTAACGAAGCACCATGCCACCGAAGACTAGTGGAAAGGCAGCGAAAAAAGCGGGCAAGGCCCAAAAGAATATTTCCAAGAGCGACAAGAAAAAGAAGGGTAAGAGGAAGGAGAGTTACGCTATCTACATCTACAAAGTATTGAAACAAGTACATCCCGATACTGGTATATCGAGCAAGGTCATGAGTATCATGAACAGCTTCGTCAACGACATCTTCGAAAGAATCGCCGCCGAAGCTAGTCGTTTGGCTCATTATAACAAGCGGTCGACGATTACCAGTAGAGAGATCCAGACGGCCGTACGTCTCTTGCTGCCCGGTGAATTGGCGAAACACGCGGTAAGCGAGGGTACCAAAGCCGTCACAAAGTATACCAGCTCGAAATAAGTAATAGATACGGTATCGTCTGGCGCCGCCGTAACTTCGATAAATCGGTTCTTTTCAGAACCACAACGAGGAGGCTACAATCTTTGTTGTATAAACTGAAAAATATAATAAGAAGAATATTACAAAAGAATAGGGATAATGATACGTAACGAGGCAGCCGATTGCTCGGCGCTAAAGGAAACCTTTCGGATCGCTCCGTTCCGACATCAGGAGACCGAAACACCCGTGTGAAAAATACGTACGTTATTTCGATATCCGGAGAAAGTAATGAATGAATAACGATGATAGAGAGGAATGTTAACGCCGGACGACCGAAATGGAGATTTAATACGATGCCTACGAGAAGAGAATATTCTCGTACATTCAATATCCCCAACTAATTACGGAACGAAAAGTAGGAATACGGATATATGCATTATACATTTATGTAAGTGTGTGTGTGTATATATATATATATATATATATATATATATATATATATATATATATATATATATATATATATATATATTTGATGTTGTAATGATGTAAATGAAGGACGACTGTCTCTTTCTGATGTCATTGAGTCAACGTAATAGGTTCTTACTAGTCGCTTCGAATAGTAGGTATTACTCGTCACATAGTCGAACGATAATAGATAATATACCATATTAATCATACAATAGAGAATATGTTGATAATGTAGGTAAACTTAGATGAGGATAACTATGTCGCATTTATAGGGAGGATTGGCTAGCATTGAGATTAACGAAAATTGCCGTTCGAATTGTGGTTCTGAAAAGAACCGATTTCGACGTAATGTCGACCGAAGTATAGCGAGCTAACGTTTAGGCACGTTCTCCACGTATGCGACGGGCGAGCTGTATGTCCTTGGGCATGATCGTAACCCTCTTGGCGTGAATGGCGCAAAGATTAGTATCTTCGAACAGACCGACAAGATAGGCTTCACTAGCCTCCTGTAAAGCCATTACGGCAGAACTTTGGAAGCGAAGATCGGTCTTGAAATCTTGAGCGATCTCTCGAACTAAACGTTGAAAAGGTAATTTACGTATCAATAGTTCGGTGCTCTTTTGATAACGCCTAATTTCACGAAGAGCTACGGTGCCGGGACGATAACGGTGAGGCTTCTTCATTCCGCCTGTAGCCGGAGCGCTCTTTCTCGCCGCCTTGGTCGCCAATTGTTTGCGGGGAGCTTTACCACCAGTTGATTTTCTAGCCGTCTGCTTCGTACGTGCCATTGCTATTGATGGATGGTCGAAAGAAGAGAGTTTCGTCAAAATACTACGGACGTAGGTAGGATGATCGTCGAAGGTTAAATGAAATCTTGCCACGACTGTCTTCCCTTTTCATCAATTCTATGACTATATCTGAACCGTGGTGCGCGCGCTATTGGCGGAGACTACCGTTCTTTGGGCGGAGCCTGTTGGAATCTATAAATATATGAAGCGGCTGAGCAGAGGTATTCATTCGATCGACGATTCTCAATCTAAACGTACGTTAGACGCTATTCGTATACAACATGACTGGAAGAGGCAAAGGAGGTAAGGGGTTGGGAAAAGGAGGCGCCAAGCGTCACCGAAAAGTACTTCGAGACAATATCCAGGGCATCACCAAACCCGCTATCAGAAGATTGGCGAGACGCGGTGGAGTAAAACGTATTTCCGGGCTCATCTACGAGGAAACGCGAGGCGTACTGAAAGTTTTCCTCGAAAACGTGATCAGAGATGCAGTCACTTATACGGAGCACGCTAAAAGGAAAAACCGTAACTGCGATGGACGTCGTTTACGCCCTGAAGCGTCAAGGTAGAACCCTATACGGTTTTGGCGGTTAATAAATATCGCCGCGACTAGCAATTTTACACCAACTAACGCTATCGACATCGGTCCTTTTCAGGACCACAATTCTTGCATCTGGTTGTATAGTCTCTTTATCACCTGTAGAAATAGATAGATAGTAGGCATATCTCATCACGCAGAGATAATATTTCGATATTAAATATGAAACAAGTTCACCCCGTATGAGGACAAAAAAACCCAGTTGCCTATTCATATGTATTATAGCAGAAATGCCCATTCACACATGGAAACTTGATTATGAATTAAAGAATGAATAATTTATAATTATTAAGTGAAAAAATATCAGTATTCGGGAGGATAACAAGGATGTTTGAGAGATGAAGAACGATTCCGGGTAGCAAGCCGTTATATAAACGCATTGCGGATGAATAATAAAGCTCTGTTAACTTATTGAAGAAGAAACTCAGCCCAGTTTTGAGGAATTCATATGTCGTTCGCTTATCGATTAGGGTCTATAAGGGGATTAAGTCTATACGTTTACGGAGAGCATGTGCATCGACATATCATTGAATTGAACTTAATCCACTTCTCTTATTTACCCGATGCGGACAGTAGGTTGACCATGTTAGAGCGCAAGATTGCGGTAACCGTAAAAAATGTCGTAGATGGAAGGGATGTTGGTCAAAAATAACTTTCTATCGTTAATTCAAATGCATTATACACATCGAAATATGAGAGGCAGGATAATTGATAAAACAGAAATTTCAATTCAGGATTAGATACTTCGAAAGGAGAGTTGACATAAGCGAACTACGATATAATTGTAATGTTCGATTATGGTATAGCTCATCGGATACAACAATTGCAAAAGATATTTTGTGGCCCTGAAAAGGACCGTTATACACGTACGTCTGTCCGACTGACAAATAACGTAGGTATTTATGATTTCTTTTCGGTCTTCTTGGGTAAGAGTACGGCCTGTATATTGGGAAGGACACCACCTTGAGCGATAGTTACGCCGGACAGCAGCTTGTTCAACTCCTCGTCGTTTCTGATAGCTAATTGCAAATGACGAGGTATGATTCTCGTTTTCTTGTTATCGCGAGCTGCATTTCCAGCGAGTTCAAGAACTTCCGCGGCCAGGTACTCCATGACGGCCGCCAGATACACTGGAGCTCCGGCACCGACGCGCTCGGCGTAACTTCCTTTACGCAAAAGTCGATGAATACGTCCAACGGGAAATTGTAATCCCGCTCTACTGGAACGGACTTGGATTTGCCCTTGACTTTTCCACCTTTTCCTCTGCCGGACATTTTGTAAGTTCGTTGAATTGATAAAACGGAAAGAGAAGCTCGTTCGACGGACGAAGTAATAATGCCCGTTACCAGTTCCAGCACGGTATATATAGCTTTTGTTCATCCGCCAACCGCGATCGTCTCGGGTTTACCGGGGAGGCGTGGCTAAGTTTATATCTCGATGAACGCGCGTTTCGATTTGGCGTAATGGATCAAATCAGTTCGAAATAAGTGTTCGTATCGTTGATCAACCAATCAATTCAGCTACTTATAATAAACAAGAAAATTTGAAATGTTAAATGAAGAAAGTATAATCGTTATGGACATTATTATCAGATACTGGATATTAAAAAATGGCAACGACGCTTCGCGCTATCACGTCTATGTAAATTTCATGGATATGGTAATAAATACATAAGTATCTATATTTTTATCTTTTGTTAATTTGCATAGAAACAAGGTTTATAATTAGGATGTCGCGTAACGTTATCGTGAATGTAAATGCTGCTGAGATGTACTGAATATTTATTTATGAGGTCCGGAATTAACTTCCTTATGCATCTCCGTCGTCGATTTGTACCGCTGTTCTACATATTACTATATTGTCCCCATTGCCCTTCTAGGGATAATTGTCAAGAGCAAGGGGACGGCACTTTCTGCATGGCTGATAAGGTTCACACAGCGTCCGGCAGATCTTGCCGACGCATCGTATTGATATGTTAGTCTGTGATTAATATAAATGATATCGAGAGATGGAGTAATGATGACCTGGAATAGCGCTGGGACAGAAATTACAACCGTGAGATTTGTAACTATTATCGTATGAGCTAATAGCCGAGGGCGCAACGGAGTACGGCGTTCAGTTCAGAAATATAATATTCGCGTCACTTTCCGGGATGAGAAGGAAATATCGTACAGCAACCTCGGACTTTTATCGCGCCATCTCTAGTCGGGAAGCTGTTCAGTATCGACGTCCTGGATACCGAAATCGGTAATTTCGTATCGGTACATCGCAGATTTCTGAATTGAAAACCTCGGATGAAGAACGCCATCTGTAGTCGAGAAGCCGTGTCGGCGTCGACATCGTAGTGTGGTAAGACTACGGTGAAGTCGAACGAGTTCGAGACAGGACGAGGTAGGGAGTATCGGGCTTTATAACTATTCGACTGCTGTTTTCAGTTCAGAAATGAACTCTTTTCTCGTTAACTTTACGAGCTTTCGAAGCGGAAATTTCCACCGTTTTGTAGGTTGACCATGTTAGAGCGCAAGATTGCGGTAACCGTAAAAAATGTCGTAGATGGAAGGGATGTTGGTCAAAATAACTTTCTATCGTTAATTCAAATGCATTATACACATCGAAATATGAGAGGCAGGATAATTGATAAAACAGAAATTTCAATTCAGGATTAGATACTTCGAAAGGAGAGTTGACATAAGCGAACTACGATATAATTGTAATGTTCGATTATGGTATAGCTCATCGGATACAACAATTGCAAAAGATATTTTGTGGCCCTGAAAAGGGCCGTTATACACGTACGTCTGTCCGACTGACAAATAACGTAGGTATTTATGATTTCTTTTCGGTCTTCTTGGGTAAGAGTACGGCCTGTATATTGGGAAGGACACCACCTTGAGCGATAGTTACGCCGGACAGCAGCTTGTTCAACTCCTCGTCGTTTCTGATAGCTAATTGCAAATGACGAGGTATGATTCTCGTTTTCTTGTTATCGCGAGCTGCATTTCCAGCGAGTTCAAGAACTTCCGCGGCCAGGTACTCCATGACGGCCGCCAGATACACTGGAGCTCCGGCACCGACGCGCTCGGCGTAATTTCCTTTACGCAAAAGTCGATGAATACGTCCAACGGGAAATTGTAATCCCGCTCTACTGGAACGGGACTTGGATTTGCCCTTGACTTTTCCACCTTTTCCTCTGCCGGACATTTTGTAAGTTCGTTGAATTGATAAAACGGAAAGAGAAGCTCGTTCGACGGACGAAGTAATAATGCCCGTTACCAGTTCCAGCACGGTATATATAGCTTTTGTTCATCCGCCAACCGCGATCGTCTCGGTTTACCGGGAGGCGTGGCTAAGTTTATATCTCGATGAACGCGCGTTTCGATTTGGCGTAATGGATCAAATCAGTTCGAAATAAGTGTTCGTATCGTTGATCAAACAATCAATTCAGCTACTAATAATAAACAAGAAAATTTGAAATGTTAAATGAAGAAAGTATAATCGTTATGGACATTATTATCGGATACGGATATTAAAAAATGGCAACGACGCTACGCGCTATCACGTCTATGTAAATTTCATGGATATGGTAATAAGTACATAAGTATCTATATTTTTATCTTTTGTTAATTTGCATAGAAACAAGGTTTATAATTAGGATGTCGCGTAACGTTATCGTAAATGTAAATGCTGCTGAGATGTACTGAATATTTATTTATGAGGTCCGGAATTAACTTCCTTATGCATCTCCGTCGTCGATTTGTACCGCTGTTCTACATATTACTATATTGTCCCCATTGCCCTTCTAGGGATAATTGTCAAGAGCAAGGGGACGGCACTTTCTGCATGGCTGATAAGGTTCACACAGCGTCCGGCAGATCTTGCCGACGCATCGTATTGATATGTTAGTCTGTGATTAATATAAATGATATCGAGAGATGGAGTAATGATGACCTGAATAGCGCTGGGACAGAAATAACAACCGTGAGATTTGTAACTATTATCGTATAAGCTAATAGCCGAGGGCGCAACGGAGTACGGCGTTCAGTTCAGAAATATAATATTCGCGTCACTTTCCGGGATGAGAAGGAAATATCGTACAGCAACCTCGGACTTTTATCGCGCCATCTCTAGTCGGGAAGCTGTTCAGTATCGACGTCCTGGATACCGAAATCGGTAATTTCGTATCGGTACATCGCAGATTTCTGAATTGAAAACCTCGGATGAAGAACGCCATCTGTAGTCGAGAAGCCGTGTCGGCGTCGACATCGTAGTGTGGTAAGACTACGGTGAAGTCGAACGAGTTCGAGGACAGGACGAGGTAGGGAGTATCGGGCTTTATAACTATTCGACTGCTGTTTTCAGTTCAGAAATGAACTCTTTTCTCGTTAACTTTACGAGCTTTCGAAGCGGAAATTTCCACCGTTTGTAGACACATTTCTGTTGGTGATCTCCTATTTCATTGCTAGATGAAACCTTATCGCATCCGAAATTGGGACATGGCAACAACTCGATCAGATTGAAGTAATGTTCGCAGATCGCGGAGAGCATAGATTGATGTATGCCCAAGCCGCATTTTGGGCAATAGCCCGTAGCGGCTGAAGGTATACAGTAGGAGCACACTAAGTGTCCCAGAAAGCATTGACGCATCGACGGACACATGCATAGTTGGCACTGTTGGCAAGTAATCTCAAGGATTACGGATTTCGTTAGTACGATCATCTTGACTGACTGAGGTAGAAATGGACAGGAGCACAGGTAGCGAGAGTATTTAAACCCGGTAGATGGCCTACTGCGCCGATGTCATTGGAGCGCTGCAAAAGCGCGTGATATTAGCGCGCCATCTATACCTCGTTGGCAGTATCGATTCGTGAACTGAGTCACAATAATCTCTCAGTGTTTCATTGGAATAACAGAAATTCCTTATCTGTTGCTTGAACAGAACATCTTAAAATAGAGAAGCAGGTAGAATATCTTGCTCTATTTGTACATAGTAGATATATATATATATATATATATATATATATATATATATATATATATATATATATATATATATATATATATATATATATATATATATATATATATATATATATATATATATATATATATATATATATATATATATATATATATATATATATATATATATATATATATATATATATATATATATATATATATATATATATATATATATATATATATATATATATATATATATATATATATATATATATATATATATATATATATATATATATATATATATATATATATATATATATATATATATATATATATATATATATATATATATATATATATATATATATATATATATATATATATATATATATATATATATAAGCTACAAGGTGAGATCCTTTGTATACAAATTCTGTACAAGTCGAGATCCGTTTGGTAAGGTGAGATCCGATTTCGGATCTCACCTTGTTTAACGTGTATATCGTCGTGGGTGTGGATAATTTGGCCGAATTAGCCGATTTCCAGATTTTCGGTCGGATCTCGTCTTTCAGCCAAATATCACATTATATACAACTTTAGTTCACCAACCTTCCTATAGGGGGCCGATCTGCCATTGTATAAAAGTTTGTTGAATAACGCAAAGTAGAGATCCAAGAGTTTGGCAACATGGACGTCTTGGACTGCTTGTCGTTATCTGTAATATGAAACTATCGCGTTGTACTGTATCTCGCCGTTACGTTTGGATTCGGTGTTTAGGTATGAAAACAAATGGATTTTGATGGTTTATCGAAAGTAATATATTATAATGTAAATATTATCGATTCATGAAGAAGAATATCTACTCGTTAGAGTTTCAGAACTTATTCATTTAGAATACATTTGTTTGGACAGAATTAAAGTTCATTTTTATTTGAATTACTTTTGGATTTAAACTTTTTCTACGACTCCGAAAAATATGAACGAGGAGTCATTGGATTCGGAAGAGTATGTACATTATTACTGTCATTAGATTATTTTAGAAAAGAATCAAAAGGAAATAAAATTTTTCTCGAAACAACTGTTTGAAACTGTTTTTCACGAAATTCGTTATTTTTCCATTGAGATGAAAATAAATCCCAAAACAGGTACTATGGCTTGCACGAGCCTCGTTTATACTGAGTTAATACAAATATATTCAATAAAAAATATTTCGTCAACTTCTATAAGTTAATAAAAATCCGGTAAGTAATATGTGTAAATAATCTACTAATAGAATCTAATAATAGTATATACTATTCCGAATCCATTGTCCCCTCGTCATAGATGAATGAATAAATAATTAATGGTGTAGTGACCCTAAAACGCTTCGGCTCTTTGGTGCTGGTGGGTTCTATTCCCATCATGATCTTGGGCCGTTTGGAAACGACGTTAAACTTCAGGTGCAACTTTTCGCACAAGCACAGAGTGCCTCTGAAAGAATAACTAACATTCTTCAAAATGAAGTGAAATTGTTTTCATTGGTTTTGCATAAGTTTCCTAACTATTTTTCTTACATGAGCATGAGTATTACAAGTGCGAAAATGTTAAATGAAACTTCTACGCTTTTTTTTCCTTTTTGGAGCTATTTTTGAAAGGTTTACGAAAAAATTCTCGTTGGAAAAATTCTTCCGATCACTTCGTTATAGGTAAATGATTCACTTGGGTTGAAATCTAGATTGCATTTCTGATATTCAACCTCAGTAAATTATTCATGACAAGTGATAAATAACAATTTTCACATATCCCAAATCTCATTTGAAAACGTTCAGTCATAGGCGCAGAAAAGGGAAAATTTCAATTTCCTTCTTGTTCAAGTAGGAGAAAACTGTTAATCTACTGATGCAGAATTGATAGAAAAATCGCGATAAAAATTTTTGACTACGGAATAATGTCCGCTCATCTATTCATAAGATGCCTGAATATTTTCAAGTTTAATTTTTCTATGTTGAAATAGTTTAACTACTTGATGTTCAATTATAGCAGGTGTAGAAATAGCCAACCTTATACAATCCATAGATCCTATATTCGTCTGTATCTTTAACTCAAAGGGAAAAATTGGAAGAAAGTCCTAAAGTTTATAGAGGCCTGAAAATATGTCTTCTTAAGTTTCATATGGAATGCCATTATAGACTAAATTCTTCAAATTGGCGAGTATGAATATTACGTTAAAATATGAAATGCCTAGTCGAGCTGTATCGAAATGTTAAAAATGTAGTGTTCTGCTTATGTTGCAGAACAAGAAGATCTAATCAATTTCAAATTGAAGAAATTTATGTCTTGACATGTTGGAAGGTTAACAGGTTTTCATGAATAAACGTTGAATTGGAATGCCTTTTCGATTATAACATAGATTCCTTATTCGACAACAAATTATATCGCCATATCGTGGTTTTTACATTTTTATGAGGTGTGTTATAGTAAAATCAAATCTCTTTAATATTTTACTTTTACTCTATTGACAAGCACATGTGAGTGATCGCAAACGTATCCCCCAATATTGCAGTGAGTAGTTATTGAATTAGAGAGAATGAACCCCAAACAAAATAGAAGCCACCAACAGAATACGTATAATATAATTATATCAGAGAATATGACTTTAAAATATAAACCAATCATACAATATAATATGAGACTTTCCCGAAACAGTAGAATCCGGTAAAACAATCGATATTTGTCAACGATACATAATGCAAATATTTCTGAGTAGCATATCAGAAACAAGGTGATTCAGTAAAGTATTCAGATCAATACAACTTGAATCTTTAATAGATTATCATACAGTGTAAGTCGAAATGTGAATATTTTTGTATTCATTTATCAGAGAATCTTGTTGCTCATGGAAGTTCTTGATTATACACGAGAAATGACATTAGTACCGAAATTTAGAGCGCTCATTTGAAATATATATATACCTGTTCAGAACATATTTGAGCAATTCGAATATTCACGCTGAAATTGATTGATATTTCGCGAAACAATTACATATATAAGGAATTAGGTATATAATTTTCCACAATTTATTTCTATAAGTGCAATAGTTGACATTGACCTCAGAAATAATGCAGAACAACGGGTCAAGTAATTTCTTTTTGAACAGACAGAAGACACTCATTTGAAATTGAGTTTTCTGTCGAATAGATGACAAAATTTTTAACCATAAGGTGCATAAAATCCTGAAGAATAACGATAGCTGAAAGAAATATATTTTTTAGTAGGTATATACATGTTTTATATTATACCTAAATTGCGATTGTCTTTCATTTCCTCTTGTCCCTGATGTGGGAAGAAACAAATATTTCGCGAAATGGCTAGAGATTATAGAATGCAACATTTCCATATTCACGAAAAAAATTGTAGGTATAATATGAACTGCTCTTTTCTTGGGATGAAGGCTGAGCAGACATAATATCATAAGATTAGTCAGAATCTAAATGTTTACTCTACTAAAATGAAACAGCATAATACGGTAGGTCAATCGATATTTGTGAATCCATATCAAATAATGCTGATATTTCGAATAGTATTTACATATCAGGTGATATCAGTTTAATTATCACATCTGATAATACAACTTTCAGCTGACCAAGATTCTCTTACAGTGCGAGTCGAAAAATATTCTTGTATTCATTTATCAGAGAATTTTATTGCTCATGAAAATAAGTAGCGTAAATTTCTGAAATTTTCAATGTTATAACAGAGGGTATGATGTTAGTATCACACTTTTTGTCCTTATTTCAAAAATACATTCATAACATATTTCGAAAAATCTCCTATTTTGAATATTTACGCTCAAATGAAAATTGATCAGTCACAAAACACCAACATATATGAGGAATTATATCATATTCGACAATATAATATGATATAATTATTAATTCATATTTTCATTGATCTGTCTGTTTAAGTGGATCTATATTTTTATTGATCTGTCTGTTTAGGTCGATATATGTTCTCATTGATCTACTGACCAGCTGGATCTATATTTCTATTGATCTGGCAATAAATGACGATAAAATAAGTGCAATAGTTGACCTCAAAAATAATACAGAACAACGTGTGAATTATTTCTTATATTGAAAACGTCTTCAAGACATACAGGTCTCTGTTAACAAATGTTTGAAATGTGGTTTTCTGTAGAAAGGATGATGAAAATTTCACCTATATGATGCAAAAACTTCTGATAAGTAACAAAGCACGAAAGAAATATAGTTACCAATTTCGAATGTTTTTCATTTCTGGCGCACCTGATGTGGCAAGAAACAAACGTTTCGTGAAATGGCTATAGATTAAAAATGCGTTGTTTTCAATAACTATTCAGTTTCGTGTACTTGCTGAATTTGTGTGAACAAATTTCTTCGAATGACGATAAGGTACTAATATAAAAAGGTTCATGCTTAATTTTACCTACCGCTCAAGTTGTGGAATTTCAAACACACTGAAATGATATCTAGATATTCTCCCTGGAATTAATTTTTCGCCCAGATCGCTAGGATCGATTTCGAACCATTGAAGTAATTTCAATGGTTTTTGAAAAACATATCTTTAGGAATTATTGTTTTTTATCGGTACACGCGCAGAAAGTAATTAATATAAAGAGAAACTGTCGCAGCAAGTCCAAACAATTCTATCATACACAAATTATCACTGTAGAGGAATATGAGACACTTCGTATTCTATATTTATTCATTTATAATCATGACTATAATCATAATTTAACATTATTATATATTTGAATATAAACTTAAATTCGAACACGTGAACTTATAATTTACACTTTATTGACTACATAGCATGATGCGTTTCGTCGTTACAAACGACAAAAAATTGATTATTCTGTTAGTATCTGAAGAAGTCGTTTGAGACGACGAAACGCGTCATGCTATGTAGTCAATAAAGTAAATCATAAGTTCAAGTGTTTGAATTTAAGCTTATATTCAATTATAATGGATTAACATCAAGTAAACGCTAAGACTATTAAATATTATTATATATAATGTCCACTACATTATTTTAGTGAACAATATAATTATAATATGTAATATTTTGAAATTCATGAAATGTGCTCAAATCTCGAGTGATTCCATTCAAGAATATGGAAAATAAATAATTGCAACAATTCTTTAATATCAAAAATTTATTAATGAGCATTATATTATATGTACATATATCATTATGAATTACTTATGTATCAATTACTATTGCTAATATAGATGGAGGATTCAATTTGAGCCGAATACCTACCTACCTACCTGTTGTGAAACAAATGCGAGTGTCTTTGTTGAACTTCTATGCGATAATTTTTTTTGTTCGTCTTTTAATTCAACCCATTTTCAGAATGTTCATTTTCACTTCTATTCCAAACCTCTCGATCGATTAAGTTCATTCAATTGCTTCATCCGCTCACATATTATTGATATTTTTTCGTTTCTTATCTCCAACTGGATTAATTACCGCTGACTGTTCCGAGGCTATGTTTATGTGTATTTTGTATTCCTCGAAGTTTACTAAACATACGATATCTTTTCAGATTGATCATTTACCAAATCTCGTAATTAAATATTGAACCTCTCAAGAATTTTTCCTTATTATTTCAACGTAATTCCTATTTCTATATTCATGAGTAGCCTGATAAATTATTGATACCTTCCCATAAAAACGCATATGAAATGTGTGTATAAAAGCTACTTTTTTCAGCATAGAATTAACATTCACGAAGATTATATAAATGTAATTTCCAACATTAATTTCTTTTATGAATTAATTTCACTGCCACTAGTCGTATTTTGTTATATTTTTTTTCAGTTTATATCATTTTGTTTCAAATTTGCATTAAGATATATTATATAGTATGGCCAAATAAATTTCATTCATATGAAAAAATGATAATACTTGATAAGATAAAAATTATAAAACTAATAATACTTTTTCACATACATTATAAAATGCATGAATGCACGAATTGTAGCATTTTCCTTTCGTCAATAAAATATTGAAAGTAATACAAAAGCCATGTATCCAAACATATCAATATGCTATCGAAAGAACTAAGTTACCTTCAAAAGTCGCCAAATTTTTTTTTTCAACGATACATACCGGAAAATAGCACAATGTGATATATGAGAGAATTAACCCAAAACAAAATAGAAGCCACCAACAGAAGATACAAGATATAACGTATAAGATAAGTGTATCAGAAAATATGACTTCAAAATATGAACCAAGCATACAATACAAAACATAATATGAAACTTTCCAGAAACAGTAGAATCCGGTTTAGCAATCGATATTTGTCAACAATACATAATGCAAATATTTCTGAGTAGCATTTATAAACCAGGTGATTCAGAAAAGTATTCAAATCAACTCAAATCTTTAGTATCAGAGAATATGACTTCAAAATATGAATGAAGCATACAATATAAAATATAATATGAAACTCTCCCGAAACAGTAGAATCCGGTTTAACAATGGATATTTGTCAGCGATACATAATGCAAATATTTCTGAGTAGCATTTATAAGCCATGTGATTCAGAAAAGTATTCAGATCAATACAACTCTAATCTTTAGTAACAGAGAATATGATTTCAAAATATAAATTAAGCATACAATATAAAATATAATATGAAACTTTCCCGAAACAGTATAATCCTGTTTAAAAATCGATATTTGTCAACGATACATAATGCAAATATTTCTGAGCAGCAAATGATTTAAATGATTATTTAAATGTTTATAAACATAAACCAGGTGATTCAGTAAAGTATTCAGATCGATACAATTCAAATCTTTAATAGATTCTCATACAGTGTAAGTCGAAATGTCGATTTTTGATTTTCATTTTTTCAGAGAATGTTGTTGCTCATGGAAGGTCTTCATGTTATTCACGAGAAATGATGTTAGAATCGAAATTTAGAGCCTACTCATTTCAAAAATATATTCAGGACATATTTAGAATAATTGGGTAATTCGAATATTCACGTTGAAATGACAGTCTGATTCATATTTCGCGAAACAATTACATATATAAGGAATTAGGTATATAATTTTCCACAATTTATTTCTATAAGTGCAATAGTTGACATTGACCTCAGGAATAATGCAGAAAAACGGAACTTATTTGAACAGAGACAGAAGACATTTATTTGAAATATAGTTTTCTGTCGAATCGATGACAAAAATTTTAACCATAAGGTGCATAAAATCCTGACAAGTATCGATAGCAAAAAGAAATATATTTTTTGTTATGCCTGTTTTCATATTATACCTAAATTTCGATTGTTTTTCATTTCCTTTTGTTCCTGATGTGGGAAGAAAGAAACATTTCGTTGAAAGATTAATATTAATTTTTCACAGAATTTTATTGCTCATGAAATTAAGTAGCTTAAATTCCTGAAATTCTCAAAGTTATACAGGGGATATGATAATAGTATCAAACTTTTGTGTCCTTATTTCAAAAATACATTCATAACAAATTTCGATTAATTTTACATTCTGAATATTCACGCTCAAATGATAATTCGATTCATCTGCCACAAAACTCCTACATATATGAGGAATTATATCATATTCGACAATATAATATGATATAATTTTTTATTAATATTTTCATTGATCTCCTGGCGCCCCTGATGTGTCAAGAAACAATCGTTTCCTGAAATGACTATAGATTAGAGAATGCGTTGTTTTCAATAACTATTCAGTTTCGTGTACTTGCTGAAATTGTATGAACAAATGTCTTTAAATGACGATAAGGTACTATGATGAATAGGTTCATGCATAATTTCAACGCTCAAATTGTAGAATTTCAAATACCTTGAAATGTTATCTAGATATTCTCCTGGAATTAATTCTTCACTCAGATCGATGGTATCGATTTCGAACCATTGAAATAACCACGCAGTATATTTTTTCTTCTAAGAAAGAAAAACATTTCTTAGGAGTTATTGTTTTCAATCGGTACACAAACAGAATGTTATTAATATACAGAGAAACTGTCGCTGTCCAAACAATTCTATCATACACAAATTAGCACTGTAGAGGAATATGAGACACTTCGTATTTTATATTTATTCAACTATAATCATGACTCTAATCATAATTTCATATTATTAAATATTTGAATATAAACTTATGATTTATACTTTATTGACTATAATAAAACAATTGTTAAACTGATTTACACATATATTAAAAATAATACTGCATGACGTACGTTTCGATGAGATTCACCTTTTTCAAATGCTACGTGCAAACTAATGACAATTTCTCGAATACATACAATATATAAAATTAAATTATAAATACAGAGAAAACAGGTAGATAACAGGTAGAATGGATCAATTCATACTGAACTACTATATAGAAAACTAAGTAATTTTGAAAAGATTGAGAAGGGGGCTTGAGGTATGATCGATTTGGCTGTTCAAAAGGTTGCCAGAATATTTGTATTTATTAATTTGAAGTGATTCTAACAAATTAAGCTTCATTCCTTGTTTGCGGTAGTCAAAATTTCAAAATCGGAATTGAATATATGATTTTCATTAATCAAATGATTTGCATAATGAGAATCTGTCTTTGATTATCAAAGCTACGTTTATGTTCCGAAATTCTTATTTGAAAACTCTAAACGTTCTACAAATATAAAACTTATCACAACTACCACAGTTAATTTTATATACACCTGATTTTTTATTTTTGTTGACCTTGGATTTGTTATTTCAAATAGATTTGTTGTTTCAAATAAATTTGTTATTTGAAAGAACAAATCTAAGGTCTACAAAATGAAAAATCAGGTGTATATAAAATTAACTGTGGTAGTTGTGATAAGTTTTATATTGGTAGAACGTTTAGAAGTTTTCAAATAAGAATTTCGGAACATAAACGTAGCTTTGATAATCAGATGACAGATTCTCATTATGCAAATCATTTGATTAATGAAAATCATATATTCAATTCCGATTTTAAAATTTTGAATACCGCAAACAAGGGAATGAAGCTTAATTTGTTAGAATCACTTCAAATTAATAAATACAAATATTCTGTCAACCTTTTGAACAGCCAAATCAATCATACCTCAAGCCCCTTCTCAATCTTTTCAAAATTAGTTAGTTTACTATATAGTAGTTCAGTATGAATTGATCCTCTACCTGTTATCAACCTGTTTTCTCTGTATTCATAATTTAAATTTATATATTGTTTATATTCGAGAAATTGTCATTAGTTTGCACGTAGCATTTGAAAAAGGTGAATCTCATCGAAACGTACGTCATGCAGTATTATTTTTAATATATGTGTAAATCAGTTTAACAATTGTTTTATTATGTTTATCGATTTACATCAAGTATCGGCATCATCAGTTATTAACTTTATTGAATACATAGCATTATGCGTTTCGTCGTTAAAAACGACTTCTTCAGATCTGAAAAGCAAGCGAAGTGTTATCAGATCTTATAAAATGCACCAGTCACATGAAGGAAACGTACGTCTCCTTAGAAAAACTAAACTAAACGCTCACTTAATATTTATTAGGTACCAATTCTTGCGAAATATTTTGATCGCGTTGTATCTATATGGATCCTGAAAAAAGTATAATAGGTGGGTAGGTTATTAATTACAAACAAAAAATGAAAAAAATTATTTTCTGGTTGTTCTAACCTAAGAAGTTATTCTATATAATATAATATATACTGTTTGTAATATTCATAACAAATAATATTTGTTCATTCATTCAAATTATATATATTATAACAGTCATCAGATCATTTCGATTATTATAGCAAAAATAACTTCATTTTCATCATAATAAATTATTCATTTGCTTCTAATCATTATAAATTATTTATTTACAGGCAACTATAATTTCATAAAATTAACGCATTCTCAAGTGAACAGTTGATTGAGAAGAGAGATACGTGTTGAATTTCCATGTCAAAACTATCAATGAATTAGACACATTTCAAGAATTTCACATTATTATATATAATGTCCACTACATTATTCCAGTGGACAATATACTTATAATTATGCAATATTTTGAAATTCCTGAAATGTGTTCAAATCTCGAGTGATTCCATTCAACAATCTGGAAAATAATTGGAACAATTCTTTGATATCAAACATTTATTAATTAGCATTATATATAGGTATATATCATTATGAATTACTTCTGATCAATTACAATGGCTTATACAGATGAAGGCTTCAATTTGAGCCGAATACCTATTTTGAAACAAATGAGAGTGTTTTTGTTGAACTTCTATGCGATAATTTTTTTTGTTCCTCTTTTAAAATTCAACCCATTTTCAGAAATTTCATTCTCACTTCTATTCCAAACCTCTGGATCGATTAAGTTCATTCAAATGCTTCATCTGCTCACATATTGTTGACGTTTGTTTCGTTTCCTTATCTCCAACTTGATTATTTACCGCTGACTGTACATGTTTTTAGGACTATGTTTATATGTTGTATTCCTCCAAGTTAACTAAACATACGATATATTTTCAGATTGATCATTTACCAAATCTCGTAATTGAATATTGAACTGGTCAAGAATTTTTCCTCGTTCTTCCAACCTAATTCCTGTTTATATATTCATGAGTAGCCTGATAAAATATTGATACCTTCTCATAAATAGGTATATAAAATGTGGTTTCCACTTTCATTTCAGCTGTTATTATAGAATGGTACTATTGAAGCGAATAATTCATACAGATTGATGAATTATATTATCCACTTCAAATGAAAGCTTCAGTGTAAAGAAACTTCCTCCGAAATTTGTTAGTGAATGAACAACATCGTGTTCAGTTTCTTCAGTAATATCATCATTTCTATGTTAATCTATCTTGTGTATTTCTATACTTTGTATTTATGTAAATCTGAATTATTTTCATTGGAGCCATTCCCTCATTATTCTGTTTCTAAACCTTCATCAGGATAGTACATAATCTTCACAATGATCTCGCTCAAAATTTTATTTCATACCCAAATTTTTCTTCCTTTTATTATTTTTCTTTTGATTCGTCAAGTTGATTATGAAATTTCAGATAATATTTGAAAAAAATTATACAAGAAGTATGCCTTCAATTGAAAACTCAAAGCAATTCTATGAGTAAGAAGTAGGGTATTCCACAGAGTGTTTCTCATTTTACAGTATTCGGCGCCTATAAGAGCCCCATTTATAACAAATTCTTAAGCTACAGGATAGAATTTGACATTTCCGGATAACGTTAATAGTAACAAATTTGAGGCTGATATGCCTCACATTGTTATCTATAATTTCTTGAAAAATTTTGAGCTAAGCTACATTTATTTCAGCGTAGAATTCACATTCAAGAAGATTATATTAATGTAATTTCCAACATTAATTTCTTGTATGAACTAATACCACTACCACTTGTCATATTTTGTTATATTTCCTCAGTTTTTATTAATTTTTTCAAATTTACATTATGATACCTTTTGTATTGTGAAGTTACTCTCACGTACAAGTTTTGAACTTCAGTGAGTTAATCAGTTTATTTGAAGTTATTTATTGTAAGAAATAATGTAATCCATATAATATGGCCAAATAAACTTCATTCATATAAAAAATGAAACACTAATAATACTTTTTTCACACACATTACAAAATGCATGAATGCACGAATTGTAGCATTTTCCTTTCATCAATAAAATATTGAAAGTCATACAAAAGCCATGTATCCAAACAAATCAATATGTTATCGAAAGAACTAAGTTACCTTCAAAAGTCGAACAAAATTTTTTTCAACGATATATAACGAAAAATAGCACAATGCTCAACGTGATATATGAGAAACTTCAATGAATGAATATTCTCAATTTGCATATCCTGCAGAAATATTCGAGATATTTCTCAGTTTTTTCGATTTATAAACGAAATTCTGCATAAAGTGACAAGTTCGCTGTATTTCATTTTGTATGATATATGCCATCAAGAAAGAACTTGTGAGAAAAACAAGTATCACAACGCACATCTTCTACCGAAAAAAAATTTGTGAAATCCACGTTGTGCAAGATGAACAACGCGAAGTATCAAAACTTAAATGACTAAATCATTCACTTTTGATTTTCCATCAGAAATAATCACAGTAATTATATATCATCTTGTTTTGAGTTGTAAACGAAATTTGTATAAAGTGGCAACATCGCTGGATTTCGTCTTGTACAGCGTATCTATACAAATAGTATATCGGATCTCGTCTTACTTACATTTATCATGGATCTCTACTTACCTTCATACTTGGTGTATGAAAAAAATTTAATTTATCTTACCCCTCGGTTCATATTATTGACCAGTACGCATCTTTAGACTATTTTGTGAAAACAATTCAAAGCTAAAGTGATTTCTACTAGTGGATCTCAGGTTGTCTATCATATGTACGGATCTCACCTTGTACTGAATACATATATATATATATATATATATATATATATATATATATATATATATATATATATATATATATATATATATATATATATATATATATATATATATATATATATATATATATATATATATATATATATATATATATATATATATATATATATATATATATATATATATATATATATATATATATATATATATATATATATATATATATATATATATATATATATCATATATATATATATATATATATATATATATATATATATATATATATATATATATATATATATATATATATATATATATATATATATATATATATATATATATATATATATATATATATATATATATATATATATATATATATATATATATATATATATATATATATATATATATATATATATATATATATATATATATATATATATATATATAAATAGTAGATATTTTTCCTTTGTTAAAGAACATACTATATAGGAGCCTATCTAAATATAGGAATGTCGATCAATAAAGGTTGTTCGGAATCAACACTTAATTCATAGCCTTTCTTTCGAACACTGCGTTAGTTCCTCAAGGCATACTGTCAAATATTCCGAATCCTACATATAATAATTTCTAAAGCTAGAAGTCCTAGCTATTCTTGCTATCGAACAATAACACTATATAAATCTGCTAGATTTATATAGTCTAAACATTGGCTATCGAGAGATATTATAAAATGCGAATTATATTACTAATAATACATTTATGAACCTTGGTTAAAGGAATCGACATATAGAGCCAGAGCCTTGCCGTACCCTAACACTCCTTTCTATGATGAACCTTTGGAAGCGTAACACACATCAACGGTCTCTCGCTGTCCCAAAAAAAGGATAGTAGGCTATCACGTCATTGGATTTACAATAGCTAGAATTGGAGGCCCTGAGAAGGGCCGGTTCGAATTAATGTGGCGAAAGGATTCGTTCATTATTACTTCTTCTTTTTCGGGGAGGCGGGTTTCTTCGCTTTCGAAGATGCCGCAACGGCCTTAACAGTTTTCGGTTTGGGGGCTTTCGGTTTTTTCGTCGGCGATTTGGCTGTCTTTTTTACCTTAGACGGAGACTTGGCTACCTTCGGTTTTTTTCTGCGGCCGCTTTCTTTGCCTTGGTCGCGCTAGCGACTTTCGGTTTCTCAGTAGTTGCCGTTTTGGCGGCTACCGACTTCCTCTTCTTGTCTCCTGCGGCTTTCCTCGGCTTGACCGTTTTCGTTTTACTTTGACCGGGGCGCCGCTCGCCGCTAACTTGAAAGATCCCGACGCGCCCTTTCCTTTAGTGCGTACCAACGATCCGGACTGTACCGCCGAATTGAGATACTTTTTGATGAACGGAGCAAACTTGACGGGATCGACCTTGTAGTTAGTAGCGATGTATTTCTTGATGGCCTGCAGCGACGAACCGCTCCTTTCTTTCAATCCCTTAATGGCGTTATTCACCATGTCGGAGGTCGGCGGATGGGTCGGTTTAGCGTGCTTGCTGGCTTTCTTATCGGTGCCCCCTTTCTTAGCCTTGGTAGCGGGCGATGCCGACGGCTGTATCTCTACTTCGGACATATTCGCTTGATGGTAGCAAAAATATAACGACGATTGTTAACGATATAGATAAAATGAGATCACTTATAACGAGGCTGACGCGTCGAACGTTAGAAATCGGAATACGAAACGATACGCGAATGGCGAGGCGGCCGACCGTTCGGTCTCGTTTAGCGAAGCGATCATACTGATTCACCGGTGGAACTCTAGTTTTAATTAAGGAGGTTGAATGTTTCTACCCTACGAACATAGAGTCCAGACGTCCGTCTTTCGTTTACGAGCGGCAAGCAGCTTCGGGGAGCAAGCGCTAGGCCCAGACGACGTCGACCGCAATCGAACCTCGCGTCGAGCTCGACGTTTGCCAAGATAAGGTCGTATTTAACTGAGTAGAACGGTGGCGTTGCATTA
The DNA here is from genome assembly GCA_030704895.1 of Henosepilachna vigintioctopunctata. Lineage (NCBI taxonomy): Eukaryota > Metazoa > Arthropoda > Insecta > Coleoptera > Coccinellidae > Henosepilachna > Henosepilachna vigintioctopunctata. The sequence continues at coordinate 932,037 of JARQZJ010000046.1, read as the reverse complement.
CGCGTATTGCCCGACGCCCGTAATAAACGTCGACCTTTCGATAGGAGAGCAACGGGACGTGGAAAAATTATAACTTATAGAGAAACGCAAGTTTCTATTGAGCGACTCCGTAGGACGTACGCGACAAGAAGAATTTGGGATGAACGTGGCAAATTACCGTGTCATCTTAGCCGTGTAACCTGAATGGCGAACGTTTCGATCGACGGAAGCGAATTCGAATACGATCTAAAACAACGGACGAAATATCGGCAAGCGATGGGTAAGAGCGAGGGGGTTTACGTCGCCCCGAAGATCTCAGGCCGCCTGGAGGATACGGCGTCGCTCTCGCTGTATCTTATTCATCGTCCCTGTGGACGATTCATGACGATTTTAGTTTGACGTATACGCAATGTATTCAAGAACTAGACGAGAACGGACATTCGAGACGGTTACGATATGAAAATGCGTATAAAATACCGTCCGATATCGGCGAATTCTGAAGGCGGCGACGAATGCCCTTATCTCGGACGTTTATCGTGTTATGTTGAAGGTAGAGGTCCTTCATTTCAACGAAACAATTTTTCATCGATATCGGCCTGTCGAGCGAAGTCGCGCTGAGATCCGCTCGAAGGGGCGTGGCCTACGCGCGTGTTCCATATTGTCATAAATATGCGGCGAAAAGCGGTGAACGCTCATTCGACGTCAGGACGCTTAACCGAGAGGATATACTTTAGGTAGCGAGCAGGTACCCATAATAGCCTTAGGCGATTTACGGCTAGGAGACCACGTGACGACTAGAATACGGCATACGAAACTTAGGACACGAGCTTAGGCCACGCCCACTATTTCGAGAAGTTCAAATTCAGTTCTTTTCAGAACTTGTGAACTTACGGAGAATGATTGATAAAGAGGAGGAAAAGAAGCACGCGACTGCAATTCTAGATGGATTCGTCCATCTATTGCAGATGTGTGTCGATATTGATAAATTTATGCTTCATCTTGCAAATGAAATTAGCAAGAAAAAGCATGAATTGGACAGAGCTAACGACGAAATACGCAATACTACAATGAAACGACAAGCTAAGGATGACGACTACAAGATTCCGAACAAAACGGCAAAGACAAGGACTGCTTCAACCATATCCCCGGAGCCAATACCGAGCACCAGCACGAGTAATCGTTACTCTGCATTGGCCGACTGCGACGAAGAGAGTGATATGGAATATGACCACGCTGAGAACGAGGAAAATACGACGGTTAGTAAGACGTTCACAACAGTACAGCAGGAAAAGATTCCTCCTATTGTCTTGAGGGAGAAATCGGCATGGACTCGAATAAATCGACTGATGAAAAAGAGAAACATAAATATGACAAAAGCACGCAACACCAGTGAAGGCATTAGTATCACGACTACTACAAGCAACGACTTTAGGGCACTTACAAAGTTATTAGATTCAGACAAAGCCGAATATCACACATACAAGCTTGAAGAGGACAAAAACTTGAAGGTTGTCATAAGGGGTATCCCTTGTGAGGTAGAAGAGGAAGAAGTCATAAAGGACCTCGAAAATAAAGGTTATCAACCATTGAAGGTAACAAGAATGCGTACCGGGCAGAAGAGAAATCCTATGCCTATGGTACTCGTGGAACTTCCCAGGACGCAGAATAAAATATACAACGAGAAGACTATCCTTGATATTATGATCCAAATCGAAAGTTTGAAAAAGAAAGCGAACATAGGCCAATGCTTCCGATGCCAAAAATTCGGACACGCACAGGGCCTGTGTACCGCTGAAGTACGATGCGTTAAATGTGGTGATAAACACTGGTCATATGAATGCATCAAACCGAGAGACATTCCGGCAAAATGCGCAAATTGTAAGGGGCCACATCCGGCGAATTACAAGGGTTGTAGTCATTTCCCGAAAATACACACACAGCACGATAATGTCAAAAATATACCAAAGACAAATAGAACTTTTTCACAAGTCCTGTCGAAAAACACAAATAAGGAAGAAAAACATGAAATAGATGAAATCAAACAATCTATCATACAACTCACATCAACGCTTCAAAAACTATCGTCAAAAATTAATAAGCTGTCCCCTAATTAATGGAAATAAACAGAAGAAAACCGGAATCACTACAAGCCATATTCTGGAATGCAGAAGGAGTAACTAACAAAAAATACGAGCTCCAAGAATTACTCGAACGCTACAACATAGATGTGGCTCTCATCAATGAGACACATCTAAAACCATGTAAAAACTTCAAAATCAGAAACTACATCACATACAGAAATGACAGGTTAAACAGACAATTAGGAGGAACAGCCATATTAATTAAAAACAACATAATCCATCAAGAATCCATAGTCAAAGCAATAGACAACTTCGAATATACAGAAATTTATGTTCAGATGAAGAACAGTAGAATCAAACTAATTTCAATATATAAGCCACCGATGAAAGAGTTCTCAAATGATGAGATGGATTTACTCTTAGAGGAAAACATCCCTACAATAATAGCGGGAGATCTAAACAGTAAACACATCTCATGGAACAGCCGTGCTAATAACAGAAACGGTACAAGACTAAGAAATTATATTGATCAAAAGAACAACATCATCATAGATGCTCCGGCGGAAGCAACCATATATCCAAACAATGGGGGCCGTCCGGACGTCATTGATGTATGTATATTCAAGGATGTTAACCTGAGTTATGCGATAACAACGCTACAAGAACTGAGTGCCGACCACAATCCGATACTCTTGGAACTAGGTGTGAAAACAGATGAGCAAGACACATACAAATTAAAAAGGACAATCTGGGAAAAATTCAAGATTAAACTGAATGAAAGAACCAACTCTGAAAAATTGATAGAAAACACCCAATCATTAGAAGAGGAAGTTCTTTCATTTACAAACGGAATCAAACAGACATTAGAGGAATGCACTACGGTAAAAACAGAACAAATAAAGAAAGATAGAATTCCTATGGAAATAAGAGATCTCATCAGAGAAAAACACAGGGCCAGAAGAAGAGCACAAAGGACATTGGATCCGGAAGATAAAAGAAGAGCAAACCAGCTGAACAACGAAGTAAAAGAAAGCCTCAGGAACTTCCATAATGAAAAATGGAATGACAAAATTCAGGAAATAAACAATGAGAACTATGATATATGGAAAATGACTAGAGCATTGAAGAGAGAAAATAAAACTATTCCACCGATTCACGGAAGACACGGAATCAAATACGAAGATGAAGAGAAAGCAGAAGAAATGGCCGACCAAGTACAAAGGCAATGTACAGCAACATACGAACGAACCGACATAAGATGGATAGAACAAGTAAACAGAGAAGCCGATGAATACACGAACGGATACTCCGACGAAGAAATCGAATTGTGTACAACTGAGGAACTAGTACATACGATCAAGAAGATTGGTAAAAGAAAAGCTCCAGGTCCAGATGGCATTCCGAGTTACGCAATTAGAGAACTCCCACCAAATGCCATCAAAAACCTGAAAAATATAATAAACAGTGCGCTCATATTGAGACATCGCCCAGAAGAGTGGAAAAAAGCCGATGTTATACCAATCCCAAAACCTGGCAAAGCTAAGAATTTCCCACAAAACTATAGATACATTAGCCTTATATCCGGACTAGGGAAAATCTTAGAACACATCATAAAGAACAGATTGTTAGAAGTACTAGAAGATAAAGAAATCATCCTAGAAGTACAATTCGGTTTCAGAAGGAACCATTCAACTGAACTTCAGGTCCTGAGAATTGTCGAGCATGCAGCCAAGGAACGTCAAATCAAACATTCTACCGGAATTTTCGCCGCAGACGTTGAAAAGGCGTTTGACAGCACCTGGCAGAATGGTATAATTGATAAAATGAAAATCCAAAATATCAACAGATCTCTCACTAAACTAATCAGGTCAACAACGAGTAGAAGAAAAATTAGAATCAAAATTAACAACACAAAATCAGAATACAGAACAATTAGAGCCGGGGTACCACAAGGATCACCTATTTCCCCAATACTGTACAACTTCTATACACATGATCTACCACAAATGCCTCCCAATGTACAAATGGCAGTATACGCAGATGATACCGCCATATATACATCATCCAAAAACTTGAGAGCAATACGGGAAAGATTACAAGAGGCCATAGACATATTTACAAGATGGACAGAAAAATGGAGAATCAAAATAAACGTTGAAAAATGTGAAAAAATAATGATCACAAATAAAAGAAACAGGGACATTGAAAATCTAGAAATTTATGATCAGGAAATTGTATGGAACACCCAGTTGAAATATCTAGGTGTTATGCTGGATAGTAAGCTCAACTGGAATAAACACATTGAATATACCAAGAAAAAAGTATATACAGTAAAGAACAAACTCTACCCGATCATAAACAGAAAGAGCAATATGTCAGTGAAAAATGAACTCCTGATTTATGAAACAATGATTCGACCAGTAATATTGTATGGCTCTACAGTGTGGGGAAATACATGTGCTACCAACATCAAAACAATGCAGACTTTACAAAACAAATGCTTGAGAGAAATAGTTGATGCTCCTTGGTTTGTAAGAAACTCGAGAATTCATAAAGACCTGAAAATCAACACAATTATGGAACACATAAAAGAAATAGCAATAAAATGCTATGAAAAAGCAGAAACACATGAAAATGAATTAATACGAAAAGCAACGGAATACGAAATAGATGACCGAGCACGTAAACGGCCAAAAATGATAACAGAACGAGAACTCATAAATATATGAGTAATACCTGCGACACACTATAAATGCTCAACAATGATACAACAGACGAAGAAGTAAAAGATGTAAAATCTGACTTCATTTTCCAAGAGGCTCAAAGCAAAAATCAATGCATCATTCGACGTCAGGACGCCAAACATTGAGGATATACTTAGGTAGCGATCAGGTACCAAAAGAGCCCCAGGCGATTCGCACACGGACCCCGATTCAGGTGCTATTATCTGTAGTCGACGGAATACGGAATACTTAGGACACGAGCTTAGGCCACGCCCACTATTTCGAGAAATACAAACTTAGTTCTTTTCAGAACTGAAATCTCAGACGATTTGCATATGAACACCGTTTTCAGGTGTTTTTTACGGCAGTTGAAAGAATACGAACGAGCGAGCAGAGACGCCGGCGACCTACTACCGCGACGCGTATATTCACGCGAAGTGCCGCGGTTTTTAAGTGAGATAGAGACTCTTTTCAATAATTAAAAATTTCCTTTCAAGTTTTAATTACTTAATATCATCATGTCCTTAGAAGAACAAGGAAGAAAATTCACGTCAGCAATCCTAGAAGGTTTTGTCGGGCTCATGAACATGGGTGTCGACATTGACAAATTCATGTCGGAGCTAGCGAAAGAAATTGGCAAGAGAAAGCAGGCAACCAACAAGGAAACGGAGGATAAAACAAAAAACAAAAAACGACAAGGCGAAGAAGCTAAGTTCGCAACGCCAAAGAAAACGGCCAGAACGAAGAACACGCTTCCAATTCCAGGACCTACCACTAGCAATCAATACGATGCGTTGAGCGATAGTGAAACAAGCGACATGGAATTTGAAAACAATACAACTAACGATGAACCGGCAGCAACACATGTTATCCAGACAACGACACAGGACAACCAGAAAAAGATCCCTCCAATCATCCTGAGGGAAAAAGCGCAATGGGTAAAGATAAATAGGCAAATGAAATCCCGAAATATCAACATGACCAAAGCCAGAAATGTAGCGGAAGGTATCTCTATCACTCCGACTACGTGCGACGATTACCGAGCGTTAACCAAATTGATGGACGAAAATCGGGCGGAATACCACACCTATCAGCTGGAGGAAGAGAAAAACCTCAAGGTGGTAATTAGAGGGATACCGTGCGAAGTTGACGAAGTCGAAGTTACGGAGGAAATCAAAATGATGGGATACAACCCTATTAAAGTCACCAGAATGAGAACTGGTAATAAAAGAAACCCCATGCCGTTGATTCTTGTACAACTACCACGGACAGAAAATCGATTTTATAACGAAAAAACTATCCTGAATATCATGGTACAAATCGAAAGCTTAAGAAAGAAGGCCAACATTGGACAATGTTTCAGATGCCAAAGATATGGACACGCCCAGGGACTCTGCAAAGCCGAAATAAAATGCGTGAAATGCGGGGAGAACCACTGGACATATGAATGCCTGAAACCGAGAGATATAGCAGCGAAATGCGCCAACTGTAAGGGGCCACACCCCGCGAACTACAAAGGCTGTAGAAACTACCCTAAACTTCCGAACATGCAGGAAGTTAAACAACACAAAAAAAGAGACACCAGGACATACACAGAAGTCCTCACCAAACCAACCCACAAAAACGAGAAAAAGCAAGACAAAAGTGAAATTGAAGAGATCAGGAAAACAATATCTGATCTCACCTCAATTTTGCAACAGCTAGCGACAAAATTAAATAGAATATCCCAGAGTTAATGATTATTAACATAAGAAAACCTAATTCCTTACAGGCTATTTTCTGGAACGCAGAAGGAATAATCAACAAAAAATACGAACTACAAGAACTGCTTGAACACTACAACATAGATGTGGCCCTAATTAACGAGACCCATCTAAAGCCCTGTAAAAAGCTCAAAATCAGAAATTACACAACATATAGGAATGACAGGTTGAACCGACAGCTAGGTGGGACGGCTATATTAATTAAAAACAATATAGCCCACCAAGAAGGAACAACCCAAATCCTAGACAACTTCGAATACACAGAAATATACATAGAAATGTCAACCACAAGAGTTAAATTCATCTCAATTTACAAACCGCCGATGAAAACGTTCTCAACCGATGAAATGGACTTGCTTTTAGAAGAAGATATCCCAACAATTATTGCGGGAGATCTTAATAGTAAACATACGACTTGGAATAGCAGAGCCAACAACGCTAATGGTACCAGGTTAAGGAAATACATAAATGACAGGTATGACGTCATCATAGACGCCCCAACAGAGCCTACCATCTACCCCAACAACGGAGGGCGCCCAGATATTATTGATGTATGTCTGATGAAAGACATTACACTTTCATATACACTTACAACCATTCAAGATCTGAGCGCCGACCATAACCCGGTACTATTAGAGTTAGGTACACAATCGGAAGAGACAGATACATACACAACAAGGAGGACAAACTGGGAAAGATACAGGACAACATTGAATGAGAGAACCGTTTCTTACCAATCGATAAACAGCATCACATCATTGGAAGAAGCGGTTAAATCACTCACAAACAGAATTAAAACCACCCTAGAAGAATGTACCACCACGCAAACAAACGAAATCAAAAAAGACAGAATTCCAGAAGACATTAAACAACTGATAAGACAAAAACGACGAGCCAGAAAAAGAGCACAAAATACCTTAGACCCAGAGGACAAAAGAAGAGCCAACCAACTAAATTTAGATGTGAAAGAACGACTCCAAAAATTCCATGAAGAAAAATGGAATGATAAAATCCGAGAAATAACTACCGAAAACAATGATATTTGGAAAATGGCGAAAGCGCTAAAAAATGAGAGGATTACCATTCCACCAATTCATGGAACTTTTGGAATCAAATATCAGGACGCAGAAAAAGCTGAAGAGATGGCGGACCAACTACAGAGACAATGTACTGCAACGTATGATAGGGCTAACATACGTTGGATAGAACATGTAAACAGGGCAGTAAACGAAAGATTAAACAACAATTCCAACGATGTAATCAGGCCATGCACAGAGGAGGAAATCATAGCAATTATTAAGAAAATTGGACGGAGAAAAGCACCAGGGCCAGATGGCATCCCTAGTCTTGCGATTAGGGAACTACCGCCGAATGCCGTCAAAAACCTATTATATATAATAAACAGTTCATTTCAACTCAAACACCACCCAACCTCATGGAAAGAAGCAGACGTGATACCCATCCCTAAACCTGGAAAGGCCAAGAATTTCCCTCAGAATTACAGATACATAAGTCTGATATCTGCCCTGGGGAAAATTCTTGAACATACTATAAAAAACAGGCTTTTAGAAGAAATTCAAGAAAAACAACTAATTCCAGACGAACAATTCGGGTTTAGGAGTGAGCACTCTACGGAACTTCAAACCCTGAGAATAGTGGAACACGCAGCCAAGGAGCTCAAACTAAAACACTCAACTGGTATTTTTGCTGCAGATATCGAGAAGGCATTTGACAGCACATGGCAGAACGGAGTACTATATAAACTCACGGAGGCAAACATAAACAGTTCACTTACAAAATTATTGAAATCAACAATGGAAAGACGAAAAATTAGAATAAAAATAAACAACACAAAATCAGAATACAGAATCATAAGGGCAGGAGTCCCTCAAGGATCACCTATCTCCCCTACACTGTATAACATTTATACACATGATTTACCGGAAATGCCTAGGAATGTGCATTTGGCGGTATATGCAGATGATACCGCTATATACACATCATCCAAGAATATTAAAGCAATACAAGAAAGACTGCAAGAAGCAATAAATACATTCATAAGTTGGACGGAAAAATGGAGGATTAAATTAAATGTGGAAAAATGTGAATCCATAATGATAACGAATAAAAGAAAATTGAATATTGGAAAACTGGAAATTCATGGTCAGGATATAGAATGGAAAAGCCAGATGAAATATCTAGGAATAATACTAGATAGCAAACTCATCTGGGACAAACACATGGAACATATAAAGAAAAAAGTGAACATCTTGAAAAACCAACTATACCCGATGATGAACAGAAAAAGTAAAATGTCTATTAAAAATAAACTTTTAATTTATGAATCCATGATACGTCCAACAATACTTTATGGTTCTACAGTGTGGGGAAATACGTGCAATTCTAACATCAAAAAGTTACAAGTACTCCAGAACAAGTGCCTAAGACAGATAGTAGATGCTCCTTGGTTCGTGAAAAACAAAAGAATCCACGAAGATCTGAAAATGACACCAATACTAGAAATCATGAAGGAAAGAGCCCAAAAGTGCTACGACAAGACAGAGTTCCACGAAAACCGTCTGATAAGAAAGGCGACGGAATACGGAATGGACGAACCACCCAGTAAAAGGCCAAGATTCCAATTGGACAGAGAACTCATAATTTTCTGAGAGGCAGAAAATTAACGAGTAAAAATGTGAAATAACGCCCAACAAGGAAACATCAGACGAAGAAGTGAGAGAAAACTATTCTAACTTCGTATACCAAGAAGCTCACAGCACAGCAGGTGAACGCTCATTCTGCAACGATAGATTAACGAAGCACCATGCCACCGAAGACTAGTGGAAAGGCAGCGAAAAAAGCGGGCAAGGCCCAAAAGAATATTTCCAAGAGCGACAAGAAAAAGAAGCGTAAGAGGAAGGAGAGTTACGCTATCTACATCTACAAAGTATTGAAACAAGTACATCCCGATACTGGTATATCGAGCAAGGCCATGAGTATCATGAACAGCTTCGTCAACGACATCTTCGAAAGAATCGCCGCCGAAGCTAGTCGTTTGGCTCATTATAACAAGCGGTCGACGATTACCAGTAGAGAGATCCAGACGGCCGTACGTCTCTTGCTGCCCGGTGAATTGGCGAAACACGCGGTAAGCGAGGGTACCAAAGCCGTCACAAAGTATACCAGCTCGAAATAAGTAATAGATACGGTATCGTCTGGCGCCGCCGTAACTTCGATAAATCGGTTCTTTTCAGAACCACAACGAGGAGGCTACAATCTTTGTTGTATAAACTGAAAAATATAATAAGAAGAATATTATAAAAGAATAGGGATAATGATACGTAACGAGGCAGCCGATTGCTCGGCGCTTAAAGGAAACCTTTCGGATCGCTCCGTTCCGACATCAGGAGACCGAAACACCCGTGTGAAAAATACGTACGTTATTTCGATATCCGGAGAAAGTAATGAATGAATAACGATGATAGAGAGGAATGTTAACGCCGGACGACCGAAATGGAGATTTAATACGATGCCTACGAGAAGAGAATATTCTCGTACATTCAATATCCCCAACTAATTACGGAACGAAAAGTAGGGAATACGGATATATGCATTATACATTTATGTAAGTGTGTGTATATATATATATATATATATATATATATATATATATATATATATATATATATATATATATATATATATATATATATATATATATATATATATATATATATATATATATATATATATATATATATTTGATGTTGTAATGATGTAAATGAAGGACGACTGTCTCTTTCTGATGTCATTGAGTCAACGTAATAGGTTCTTACTAGTCGCTTCGAATAGTAGGTATTACTCGTCACATAGTCGAACGATAATAGATAATATACCATATTAATCATAGAATAGAGAATATGTTGATAATGTAGGTAAACTTAGATGAGGATAACTATGTCGCATTTATAGGGAGGATTGGCTAGCATTGAGATTAACGAAAATTGCCGTTCGAATTGTGGTTCTGAAAAGAACCGATTTCGACGTAATGTCGACCGAAGTATAGCGAGCTAACGTTTAGGCACGTTCTCCACGTATGCGACGGGCGAGCTGTATGTCCTTGGGCATGATCGTAACCCTCTTGGCGTGAATGGCGCAAAGATTAGTATCTTCGAACAGACCGACAAGATAGGCTTCACTAGCCTCCTGTAAAGCCATTACGGCCGAACTTTGGAAGCGAAGATCGGTCTTGAAATCTTGAGCGATCTCTCGAACTAAACGTTGAAAAGGTAATTTACGTATCAATAGTTCGGTGCTCTTTTGATAACGCCTAATTTCACGAAGAGCTACGGTGCCGGGACGATAACGGTGAGGCTTCTTCACTCCGCCTGTAGCCGGAGCGCTCTTTCTCGCCGCCTTGGTCGCCAATTGTTTGCGGGGAGCTTTACCACCAGTTGATTTTCTAGCCGTCTGCTTCGTACGTGCCATTGCTATTGATGGATGGTCGAAAAGAGAGTTTCGTCAAAATACTACGGACGTTTCGTCAAAATACGGTGGTGCGCGCGCTATTGGCGGAGACTACCGTTCTTTGGGCGGAGCCTGTTGGAATCTATAAATATATGAAGCGGCTGAGCAGAGGTATTCATTCGATCGACGATTCTCAATCTAAACGTACGTTAGACGCTATTCGTATACAACATGACTGGAAGAGGCAAAGGAGGTAAGGGGTTGGGAAAAGGAGGCGCCAAGCGTCACCGAAAAGTACTTCGAGACAATATCCAGGGCATCACCAAACCCGCTATCAGAAGATTGGCGAGACGCGGTGGAGTAAAACGTATTTCCGGGCTCATCTACGAGGAAACGCGAGGCGTACTGAAAGTTTTCCTCGAAAACGTGATCAGAGATGCAGTCACTTATACGGAGCACGCTAAAAGGAAAACCGTAACTGCGATGGACGTCGTTTACGCCCTGAAGCGTTAAGGTAGAACCCTATACGGTTTTGGCGGTTAATAAATATCGCCGCGACTAGCAATTTTACACCAACTAACGCTATCGACATCGGTCCTTTTCAGGACCACAATTCTTGCATCTGGTTGTATAGTCTCTTTATCACCTGTAGAAATAGATAGATAGTAGGCATATCTCATCACGCAGAGATAATATTTCGATATTAAATATGAAACAAGTTCACCCCGTATGAGGACAAAAAAACCCAGTTGCCTATTCATATGTATTATGGCAGAAATGCCCATTCACACATGGAAACTTGATTATGAATTAAAGAATGAATAATTTATATTTATTAAGTGAAAGAATATCGGTATTCGGGAGGATAACAAGGATGTTTGAGAGATGAAGAACGATTCCGGGTAGCAAGCCGTTATATAAACGCATTGCGGATGAATAATAAAGCTCTGTTAACTTATTGAAGAAGAAACTTAGCCCAGTTTTGAGGAATTCATATGTCGTTCGCTTATCGATTAGGGAAGTCTATCCGTTTACGGAGAGCATGTGCATCGACATATCATTGAATTGAACTTAATCCACTTCTCTTATTTACCCGATGCGGACAGTAGGTTGACCATGTTAGAGCGCAAGATTGCGGTAACCGTAAAAAATGTCGTAGATGGAAGGGATGTTGGTCAAAATAACTTTCTATCGTTAATTCAAATGCATTATACACATCGAAATATGAGAGGCAGGATAATTGATAAAACAGAAATTTCAATTCAGGATTAGATACTTCGAAAGGAGAGTTGACATAAGCGAACTACGATATAATTGTAATGTTCGATTATGGTATAGCTCATCGGATACAACAATTGCAAAAGATATTTTGTGGCCCTGAAAAGGGCCGTTATACACGTACGTCTGTCCGACTGACAAATAACGTAGGTATTTATGATTTCTTTTCGGTCTTCTTGGGTAAGAGTACGGCCTGTATATTGGGAAGGACACCACCTTGAGCGATAGTTACGCCGGACAGCAGCTTGTTCAACTCCTCGTCGTTTCTGATAGCTAATTGCAAATGACGAGGTATGATTCTCGTTTTCTTGTTATCGCGAGCTGCATTTCCAGCGAGTTCAAGAACTTCCGCAGCCAGGTACTCCATGACGGCCGCCAGATACACTGGAGCTCCGGCACCGACGCGCTCGGCGTAATTTCCTTTACGCAAAAGTCGATGAATACGTCCAACGGGAAATTGTAATCCCGCTCTACTGGAACGGGACTTGGATTTGCCCTTGACTTTTCCACCTTTTCCTCTGCCGGACATTTTGTAAGTTCGTTGAATTGATAAAACGGAAAGAGAAGCTCGTTCGACGGACGAAGTAATAATGCCCGTTACCAATCAAATCAAATCAAAAAACGTTTATTAATCTTTTTTGTTTTGGGGATACATTGTTTTTGTAAATATATTTCAAAAGGGCGGGAGGCTATAGAGTTTTGCAACTCTCTTCAACCCGAATGAATTTAAGTTCCTATTGTCTTTGCAAAAGATCAGGAGAAAATTTAATTATAATATATTTACTTCAGGGAATTGAACGGCTGTGGCCGTCTTTTTGTTGATTCTTACTAATTACGTGCCATTTGGTCAAATGTCCGATTTTCAATTCATCTGACATTTGATGGTAAAGGAAACCACAGAAAACTTTACCCACGTAATGTACAATAACTTATTATTATTTCATTGTTCACAATTGAATTTTAATTTTTATAAAATCAGAAAAATACATTGTTTATTAAACAAATTTGAATTATCAGTCTTTCAAATTTTGAGAAGTTTCGCGTTTTGCGCACTACACTCGCGCACAAAAGGCCTTTCGCGCACTACGATATTCGCGAACTTACGCGTTTTTAAATTTTCTAACGGTTGACGGAACATTGTTTTGAACTTAACTACGCGTTTTACCGCAGCTCTAGTGGGATGTCCTCCAGATGGTCGAGGACAGCGTCGGAAGGATCTTCTAAAGAGCGAAGGATTCTAGCTGGCGGAAAAGGAACTTTGTTTTTCGGTTTTCTGTAGAGTTGACGTCCCCATTGAACTCCAGGTGTCAACAGAGTGTTCCTGGCGTCCTGGTTGGGTCCTTGTAGTGTACGTGTGGCGTAACGAGATTGGAGTTTTTCCATAAATTGGAAAATCATGTTAATCTTCGCGGTTTCATGCACAAGAATCGAAGGATAGAATTTGTGGAGTCTGAAAATACTACGAATGATTGCTCTTTCGCAGGCTTCCATTCTCCTCACAAGACGTTTCGGAAGTGTCGTATATAGCAAACATCGATAAGTGGCGATTGGCCTTATAAATGATTTATATGTGTGAAGTAGAGTTTGAGGATTACATCCTCGAATTCTACCTTTCAAAGCGTAAAGTAGGTTTGCTCTATTACGAATCTTCTTGAACACCTTTTCTATATCCGATTCCCATGAATGATATTTTGAAAAAGTGATACCCAAGTAAACGATTTCATCCTGAAGTTGTAGGTTTTCGCCCCACAACGTCAGTTGAACTTCCGTTTTTTTAAATTTTGGAGATTTACTTTGTTTATAATTATGAAAAAGTATCGATTGCGTTTTACTTGGGGTCGGTGTAATTCTCCATTTTCGTGCCCACGTACTGAACGCATCCAGTTGCCTTTGCAGTTTTCTGCTGCATACTGCTGTCGTTCTGCCTGTAGTCCATAGGGCCGTGTCATCTGCAAAAAGGGAAATATGTGTATTTAAATTGACAGGATTTGGAATATCATATGTATATATAATATAAAGGAGTGGTGATAGGATTGAACCTTGAGGAATGCCAGCTAGGGGAGAAAAGGGCTCAGAGTAACTATTACTTATTTTAACTCTGATGATGCGTTCTGTAAGAAACGAATTGATTAATTTAACGAAATGAAAAGGTAAACGTATATTCAAAAGTTTCTGAACGAGTCCGGCGTGCCAGACCTGATCAAAAGCCTTATGAATGTCAAGAAAGTCGCGAGTACGCATTCACCTGAGTTAATAGCTACAGTTAATTCTGAGTGTAATTGGAGAAGGGGGTCATGTGCTGAGTGAAAAGCTCGAAAACCGTGTTGAAATCGCGGTAAAATATTGTTCGACTCAGCGAAGTCCCTAAGCCGCCCCTGTAATATTTTCTCAAAAACTTTACCGATAACATTCAGTAAAGAAATTTGTCGATAATTATCAGGGTTGGTAGGGTCCCCGCTGGGTTTCGGAATAAGTATAGTAGTTGCTTTTTTCCACACGTTCGGAAAATAACACAATTCGAGACAACGATTGAAGATGTTACTCAGGAATTCAAAACATTCCTGAGGAAGTTGTCGTATTACCGCGCGAGATAATCCGTCGCGGCCTGGTGCCGTGTTCTTTCCCGAGTGTACGGCTTCAGCTACCGTTTCCGCGTCTATTCGAGTATCAAAAATGTTGTCTCCGTTCAGTTCGATTACGCTGTTAATGCCCCTGAAATTTGCGATGTTTCTTTCGACGGTCACGAAGTGGTTCGCGTCGAATCGCGGAATTTGCGGTGTAATGAAAATATTCGATAAATGTTGTTTGAAAATGTTCGCAATTTCCTGAGGCTCCGATATAATATTATCGTTTTCCGGTGATTTTAAATGAATAGTTTTTTCTTTTTATTGCCTGAAAGTAAGTGAAATTGACGCCAATACTCTTTACCGTTTCTGAAGTCGAGTTCCGATGTAATATCTGCCCATTTCTCTTCTTTGAAACGGTTAATTTCACGGCGTATGATCGCGGATAAACGATTATATTCGGTTTTAATTGCGGCGTCTCTATTTCTGAGAAATAAGCGATAGAGACGTCTCTTGTTCTTAATCAAATTTACTATGAACGGAGGCAACGGTGCTCGATTCAAATTGATTGTCCTATCCGGGGTGCAGGCGTTATATGTTTCCGATACGGAAGTTGAAAATTGTTCGATAATTTGATCAATTTCATGTGTGTTCCGAAAGATTTGAGGAGGTGAGAACGTTTGAATTATCATTGCACGAAATTGTTCCGAATCAGTGTTTTTGAAATCTTTTAAAGTGATAATAGTAGGACGTAATTTTGGCGGTTGTGCAATGTTAGAATGAACCAGTAAGGGAAGGTGGTCGGAAGTAATAGTTTGACCTATGAAACAAGGTTCTTCGAAATATTGTATGAGATCAGGCGTTATAATAATATGATCAATAATGGACATACCAGTATGACTGAAAAAGTTGGATTAGTATTAGGGCATCGCCATAGATTATTTTCTATGAGACACTCTGAGAGAATTTGTACATTTCTGTTCGTAGAATTGTCGCCGAATTGAATATTTCTAGCGTTAAAATCGCCAAGAAGTATTGTATGTGGGTTAAGTGAAACAAATTCAAATAAGTTATCTGGAAAAGTTTCACCTGGAGGGTGATACAGACTAATAATTGTAACTATGATATTATTTATTGTAACTTTCGACGCTACACACTCTAGATTTGAAAATTGATCTGGAAGTTTGAAATGTGTTGAATGTAGTGAATCATGTATCAATAACGCAGCACCTCGAATAGTTCCTAACGTACTATTGCGTTGATATGTATTATAATTAGATATTTTGAGATCGAATTTCAACTTAGTTTCCGTAACTGAAAGGATAGAAATATTGTGCTCTGTTAGAAGAGCTTTGAGAAGATGACGCTTGCGGCGAAGTCCGCAAGCGTTGATCGTTCCCACCGTGAAGCTCATTGCGTTCCGTATGCCGTTGCCGCAAGCTAACGCGGTTAGTAAAGTCCCTCGATCGGCTCGAGGGATATCGAAATACTGCCGCCACAGTAATTAATTACTGTTGCGCGGTTTAAGAAAGCGCGAGAAGAAAGAGCGACCGTTTTCGCGATCAATTCGCGTTTTTCCGGGAAGACGTTTGATAAGGTTTGAATGATAAACCTTATCATTGCGTTGACTCGGGCGAAGTTTTCTGATGTTCCGTCGTCCTCTTCGCGAGTTTCGTTGAGGACTTTGACGGGGGCAGCCTGTTGCGGCTCTGCCGGAGGAATTCTACGATTGGGGCATTTGAGGTCCCAGGCGGGATGATCGCCTTTGCAGTTGGGACAGGTCGGATTCTTTAATTTGGGGCAGACGGTGTTTTTATGCGATTCACCGCAGGAAGCACAGGTAGGTTTGTCCCTACATTCTGTTCTGTCATGTCCGGATTTCGAACATGTCGAACAATATTTCTGGATCGGGGTCGGAACTTTAGACGGTTCCACTTCGTGTCTGCGTCCGTATAAACAGACGCCCTTCAGAAGTAGAGCGTCAATAGACGATTTTGAGTGAGTAATCACTCTGATAAGAGGTGTGGGGCGAGTTGTGGCCATGGAGGTGATCCTCCAGCATTTTAAGAATTCGATGTTCTCATGCTTGAGACAATCGGAGATTTCGTCGATCGTATAATCGACTGGAACTGATCGAATTACACAAGAGTAATTGATCTTTTTAGGTTGTTCCGCGGAACTTCTTCTCGCGGGACCGTTCAGCGGACTGAAAGAAATCGTGGGATGCCCAACTAGGTTTTGTAAAGTTTTTTGGAAAGTTGTTGGGGCTGGAGAGGAGCACTCAATGAGTGCGGTTTTGTTGAAGTTGACCTTGAGATTCACAAGGTCAAGAGAAGTTGTACTGAGAATTTTAAAGAATTCGCTTTGATTTTTTATTTCGTTTGGAATGTTGCGGACAACATAACGAAATACTTTTGGTGCTTTGATTGTTTGGTTGTCCTTTGATGAGGACGATGCTTCGGAACATTCTGAGCCAATTGATGAAATTGACGCATTTAGACGTGGCGGAGTCGAGGAGATGGAGGGATGGCGAATTTGATGGTTGCCCTAGAGCGCTGATTAGGAGTCAGCGTTGTGTTTGGCGAATTACTGCCGGAAGGTTTGGGCGATTGGGATTTCAGCTTTTTGCTTCGGGTGAGAGATCCCGAAGTTGTAGGCTCGCACATCGGAGTTGATGTGCGAGGACTCGGCGGAGCTACGCTCGCGGCTGCCTTCGCGGGCTTATTCGCGGGTGGCTTTTTACGGCCACCCGGTTTCGCGCTTTTATTCATAGAAAAGGCGACGTTAGAAATCGCGTTCAATAATAAACACTTTCATTAAGATAAAGAAATATATATGGAATATTAATTCAATAATACAGTCGAAAGCAACTATGAGAAAGTTGCCCTCTAACTGCTGTATAAAATGATATATCAGTGAGGTAAATGTCAATCACAATAAACAAAAGCAATCAGTAATCAATATCCTGAAATAAAATTAAAGATTAACTCTAAACAGGAATCGACTCACCGGGAGGCGTGGCCTCTGCCCGTGTTCCTAGCGATTGGCTGCAACTCCACTGACAGCTTCCAGCAACGATTCGCAAAAAACAAGCTGCAGGACTTGAAAAGTCCTACGATCAGGAAATAATTTGGATCAGTGATTATTTTCTACGATCTTTGCAGCTTTCACTTCACTTTCGGCGTCTGGAAATCAGGAATCAGGATCAGATGCCCGTTACCAGTTCCAGCACGGTATATATAGCTTTTGTTCATCCGCCAACCGCGATCGTCTCGGGTTTACCGGGGAGGCGTGGCTAAGTTTATATCTCGATGAACGCGCGTTTCGATTTGGCGTAATGGATCAAATCAGTTCGAAATAAGTGTTCGTATCGTTGATCAACCAATCAATTCAGCTACTAATAATAAACAAGAAAATTTGAAATGTTAAATGAAGAAAGTATAATCGTTATGGACATTATTATCAGATATGGATATTAAAAAATGGCAACGACGCTTCGCGCTATCACGTCTATATAAATTTCATGGATATGGTAATAAATACATAAGTATCTATATTTTTATCTTTTGTTAATTTGCATAGAAACAAGGTTTATAATTAGGATGTTTCGTAACGTTATCGTGAATGTAAATGCTGCTGAGATGTACTGAATATTTATTTATGAGGTCCGGAATTAACTTCCTTATGCATCTCCGTCGTCGATTTGTACCGCTGTTCTACATATTACTATATTGTCCCCATTGCCCTTCTAGGGATAATTGTCAAGAGCAAGGGGACGGCACTTTCTGCATGGCTGATAAGGTTCACACAGCGTCCGGCAGATCTTGCCGACGCATCGTATTGATATGTTAGTCTGTGATTAATATAAATGATATCGAGAGATGAAGTAATGATGACCTGGAATAGCGCTGGGACAGAAATTACAACCGTGAGATTTGTAACTATTATCGTATGAGCTAATAGCCGAGGGCGCAACGGAGTACGGCGTTCAGTTCAGAAATATAATATTCGCGTCACTTTCCGGGATGAGAAGGAAATATCGTACAGCAACCTCGGACTTTTATCGCGCCATCTCTAGTCGGGAAGCTGTTCAGTATGGACGTCCTGGATACCGAAATCGGTAATTTCGTATCGGTACATCGCAGATTTCTGAATTGAAAACCTCGGATGAAGAACGCCATCTGTAGTCGAGAAGCCGTGTCGGCGTCGACATCGTAGTGTGGTAAGACTACGGTGAAGTCGAACGAGTTCGAGGACAGGACGAGGTAGGGAGTATCGGGCTTTATAACTATTCGACTGCTGTTTTCAGTTCAGAAATGAACTCTTTTCTCGTTAACTTTACGAGCTTTCGAAGCGGAAATTTCCACCGTTTGTAGACACATTTCTGTTGGTGATCTCCTATTTCATTGCTAGATGAAACCTTATCGCATCCGAAATTGGGACATGGCAACAACTCGATCAGATTGAAGTAATGTTCGCAGATCGCGGAGAGCATAGATTGATGTATGCCCAAGCCGCATTTTGGGCAATAGCCCGTAGCGGCTGAAGGTATACAGTAGGAGCACACTAAGTGTCCCAGAAAGCATTGACGCATCGACGGACACATGCATAGTTGGCACCGTTGGCATGTAATCTCAAGGATTACGGATTTCGTTAGTACGATCATCTTGACTGACTGAGGTAGAAATGGACAGGAGCACAGGTAGCGAGAGTATTTAAACCCGGTAGATGGCCTACTGCGCCGATGTCATTGGAGCGCTGCAAAAGCGCGTGATATTAGCGCGCGCCATCTATACCTCAATGGCTGTATCGATTCGTGAACTGAGTCACAATAATCTCTCAGTGTTTCATTGGAATAACAGAATTTCCCTTATCTGTTGCTTGAACAGAACATCTTAAAATAGAGAGGCAGGTAGAATATCTTGCTCTATTTGTACATAGTAGATATATATATATATATATATATATATATATATATATATATATATATATATATATATATATATATATATATATATATATATATATATATATATATATATATATATATATATATATATATATATATATATATATATATATATATATATATATATATATATATATATATATATATATATATATATATATATATATATATATATATATATATATATATATATATATGTTCATTCCACGCCCACAATGTGCCCGGAATTCGGCATATATCTTCACTACGTGCCCAATTCGACCAAACCGTGCCCAGCCGCCCAAAATGTGCCCAGCTTCGCCTAAATTAATCGATCCTAGTTTATTTAGCTGAGAATGTTGGTAATATACGAGAATTTGATTTGACGTTCGCTCGGTTATTATTATACCGTTCGGGTACTTAGCCTCCATATATCTGAATTTATGAGGTTAGAAATATGATTTCAACGGAACGAATGGAAAATATGAAGTTCCATAATTATTACGAATATTCCATAATATTTATTTTCATCCAAACAGTATTTTAAGTGATTCAACATGATAAGTATAATTCAAAGTTGATCTTAATCTTTAATCTAATGTATACGAGCATTTAATATAAGGCATTCCTATATTAAATTACTATATCGAATATACAATTCAACAAGAACATTCGTATGTTATATAGCAATGTTGATTTGTTAGTATTTGAATTATTATTTTGGAGATGATGTTAATGAAAAAGAGAGATGATAAAAGAGATCTCAATCAGAAAACTAGGCTTTTTCAATGAATTCTAATTCCAGGAAGTTCAGAAAAATTCAATAAATTAAAGCTGTTCTATTTCTAATGAAATATAAGAAACAATACTTAATATCAAGAATATAGGTTAATGTAATAAAAATTCTGAATATATCCGGATCAGTAATAATTATATCATAAATATAAAGTGCATTATGTTAAATGGAACAATATATATCGTCAAATAGTCAGCTCACATATATAACTTCAAAGTGACATTTGTGTTGCCTAATCAACAGGATGAAGAATTCAGGTTTCATTATTACTAATTTAGAATTATTCTATAGAGGAAGCAACATACAATACACGATCAGTAATATTGACTTCAACACTATTACAATTAATGAATGGTCATGTGACAATAGCTTTTTTCCGAATGTGCCAAAATCTAACTTCACAGTTTTTGGTAGAAATAAAACCCTTAAAACCAATAAAAATAAGGATATAACTATAAAGATTGATGAACAGAAAATTGAAAGAGTAGAAACAGTTAAATATTTAGGCTGAGATTGAATTCTCGCTGAACTCTTGGTGAAACATAATTGAATATTGAATTAAACTCTTGGCTTAATGTTTCACGATTTATTCAACAATATGAAATGATGAAATATTTAGGCATTATTTCAGACAAGAAATTGAGTTTCAATGATCATGTTGATTTCATATCATCAAAAATCTCTAAAAAATATCTATTTTTTTGAAAGAATAAGAAAAAACCTGTCGACATATGTGAAATTATTTTTTTCAAATCAATAATAATGCCACGTTTTGAATATTGCTCCACATTGTTGATTGGTTTGACTAAAGAAAAAGTTGTAAAATTACAGAAGTTACAGAATAGTGTCAAGCGAACCATTTTGAAGTGCTATATTATACCTCTGTTAAAATTATGCTGAACACTTTGGAGTTTGACTTATGTCTGTAAAACAAAGAATGATCTTTGCTTCATA
This sequence comes from Henosepilachna vigintioctopunctata, assembly GCA_030704895.1. NCBI lineage: Eukaryota > Metazoa > Arthropoda > Insecta > Coleoptera > Coccinellidae > Henosepilachna > Henosepilachna vigintioctopunctata. The sequence goes on along the minus strand of JARQZJ010000046.1, from coordinate 910,484 downwards.
TATATTCATATATAAAATAAAAAATCATTGGCCATGTAATGTAATAAAAAATATAACATATGTCAGTGATGTGCATGGATATAATACTAGAAATACTGATACTTTTTATATCCAAAGTTGCTAGCTCTCTAAATCTAAAAACAGCATATACTATGACGGATTTGAGGCTTTCATAATTTACCAAATATATTGAAAACTAGTACCACTATAAAGATATTTGAGCTCGATATTAGAAAGTATATTGTAAATAATGAGATAGGTATCTAATTAAAAATTGACAGTTTTCGGTCATAATGGAGCTGAGATCAGAAAATTTTCACATAGGGTAACAAAGTTTTCAATAAAGGTATAATGAACGTGAATTCAAATGAAATTTTATCATTGAATGTTTTATTGAATATAATATTTACTTATTAATGAAATATTCTCTATTAAATTGAATTAAACGCTTGGTTTGATGTTTCAAGATTATATTTAACGATATGAATTTTTCAACATGTTTCGAGCGTGAGCTCATTTTCAAGACTCAATAACAGTCTGTAGGTACTGTATCTAACTATATAGGTAATGGAATGAATGTATAATGCGATGAGCAATCAACAGCTTTTTGATTGTTACAGCTTAATTTGGAAGTGTTATATTTTGTCTTAAGTTAATATGTTACTCTACTCATAATTGTTCATATAATTAAGAAATATTTCAAACATGAACATGTTTGCTAATTGAGTATAAATTATAGATGTCTTATAGTTAATTAGCTATGATTTCACAGTTTCATATAGGTTATAGCCTATGATTCTAACTTTTTACCTTTGACGAGGTTATTAGAATCCAGGATATGTCAAAATTTCCGAAAACACCCTGTAATAAATTGTTCAATCAATTAAAATAATTCAGAAAGGATTGGAAACATCGTGGGGATTATTTTATAGTAGGGTTTTATTTTATATAGAGTATTATTTATGTAGTAGGGTCCATTTGTGAAGCACGTTGTAAACCACAATCTTTTCGAAAAACTTGAATTCGAGCTTAAAAACCTATAGACCGATATCAACGGTTTGATTATAATCAAATATAAGTGATATGAAAATTATCATTTCACTGTACCGCGTATTGAAGTATCTGTTTATTTATTTTTATCAAGGATACGTGTGTGAACCGTAAACATTTTCTATTCATAAAAGAGTCAGAATATGTGGGGAAAATCGTAAGAAACATTAAGAAACCAGCAAAACTAATTTAAATTGTGAGGGAAACTTCTCTTATATTTTTCACGAATATAAATTGCATAGGTACTTAGGTATATATGAAGCAGTGAACTAAAATAATCTGAAAAAATCTGAATAAATGGAAACATAAGATAACTAATAACTATATAGTATATATGCTATGTAGGTTTTATATATTACTTATATCACAAATATGCTCGTTTCAAAATAACCTACGTGTAAGGACCTGAATATGTGTAACAACATGCACATCTAAAATCTGCAGAAATTATTCATAGTACCTAGATCTTTTTAAACGAGTTTAAAAAAATTAATTCTCTTTTGTCTTGAAGAACAGAAAAAAAATGTACCTTCTCAAATTAGATAGCTTTCCGAAAGATTATTAATTTATTGGACTTCAGAAGTAATGCACATTAAATATTTTTTATATTATAAAAATATCAATTATTTTTATATTTTAAATAATGTACAATATAAATTTATAGAAAGTGTACAATTCACTAACGAAAATGTTTCGTTAGGAATTTCGACATATTTCAAGTATTTGAAATATTGATTAATTTTCATGAATCAGTGCAGTTAAACTTTTTACTCTTTTAACCCACGTTCACTTCTTCGAATCCATAAAAATCGAATTATGTCCAAGAATTTTTTTTTAATCAATATTTTGCATTGTCCTGGGATATTGGTGTAGGCGAGATTTTTGACCTTCATTACAAAGTAAAAAGAAGACATTATTTTAATAAGAGAAATATATTAGTTAGAATGAAGGTCAGAATTGTATCTTAGAGCAAAAAATATTCTTCATCTTCCATTCATATTTCTGAACAGTTAAAGGTTTTCATACGTTTTCCAACTATAATTCTTCACATACAAAAAAAAGATTAGCATGAAACATGAATTCTTCAACATACTATACATATATATTCAAGTAGCAATGTTTACAATACTGTAGGTCCTTTCCATTTCGAAAAGTGATAAAATGAACTAAATCACTATATTTTGAGGCTTGTGATATAAGTTCAAAGAATTCATGTCAAGTTACATTAAATTTTTTCATGTTCGCGTTCCTGTTTTTCTGCTCCTGTTTCTGTGCTTTTTGCCATAACATAATTGGCTGAAGCGATTTTTTGTGAGCCAAAAGCTATTGTTTTTCATTTCATCAATTTTTAATTTAGTACTAACCAAGTTCAATCAGTAAAATGTTGCATAAGATGCACTTCTCAATACAGGAGTATCTTCTTTTTCTTATCATCTCTCTCCTATTAAGTTATAAGAAACCAGGAGTTTTCGATACTTTCCAAATTTTCCCCTTCACAAGAAGTTTCTTCGGAAGTGACCGAGAAAATTTTATTCAATTAATTCGGTATTATATTCAACTGTATCTCACTTCAATAGTTATTATCACTTTAATATGTATTACAACTCACTCATATTAATAGAGATGTGCAAAAGTTCTCGACTATTTTTTATATTTTTACCTCATTCTAGTATATTCTTTAGAGATATGAATCACAACTGAATAGTGATTATGTAAAATGGACGGATAATTCATGTGTCCAGCAGCGGTTTTTAAAAAGTGTCCGTGCACTATTGTTGTGAAGGAAATTCAATTTTTTTAAATAAGCAACAAATTTTCCTGAAATCAGAAGGTTTTAGAAAATGTTCGGTGCCTTGGAAATTTATTTTGAAAGCTTGGATTGACTAGAATTTTGTGAAGACCACTATCAGAGGCATATATGATTCTCATGCATTCAGTGATGTACTTTTTCCATGTTGGAAAGAAGTAGGAAATCGAAATCAGAAACATATTCGCGCATCTGGTGAATCACACAATTAAAGAAAACTTATTGTCTCTGAAGGCACAAAGTATAGTGAACACACAAGATAAAATCACGAAAAACTATTTCAAACAAATTGTACAGGTTTTTACTCAGAAATTGAATCCTACATAGAAAGCTGGGAAAAACCAATTGAGGACGTTGACAAATTTAACTGGATGAGGTCTCCAAAAATCATTGAAAGTACTCTACGGTCTGCTTTCGAAAAAACAGTCCGTTTTACCAAAAAAATTAACATTGAAATGGATGACACGAAGCTAATTGACGAATGTTCAAACTTGAAAGTTCTTAGCATGAACCTTTCTGACGACGACAAGCTTTTATGCGCAATTCAGCTTCAGCTGAATTTTTCTGAAACACCTAACACCCACTATAGTCAGAAATGCTAAAAATCGCAAAGTATTATTTTTTGTATATCTGGACACAATGCGACCAGAGGGAGTATTTTGGCTGGTCGCGCAGCAATGGACGCAATAAAAAAACTCGATCAACGGATCATTTTCGGTCTCTGATCAAAACAGTATAATTTCAATGGGAGATTTGTTCTGACTTTCACGAATTCTTGTTGGAAGAGAAAGATATTTCATTGAAAATTAGGAAGACTAACAAATATCAAAATAGTTTGAACAAAATTGATCTCATTAAAATTTAGAGTTATAATGAGTACTTTAAATATACAATAAAATTAAATTTATAGGGATTTGGCTATCTAACTAGATGTATGAGAATATCATTGGCGTAGGCAGTTTGTTTTAAAATTATCAAGTATTATAGTCATTAGTAGTATCATATAATAATTTGATTGATGTCAGAAAAGAGCGCTCATATTTATTTTTGTTACCATACTATATCAGAAGTAGTATGGTATTTCAATTCTAAAAAAGTGCCTATTATTTGTTGGGGTTAAATAAGTACTCAAATCGATTTCAATTGCAAGTTGTATGAATGAATGAAAATTGAACATTAATAAAGATTTTTCTATTTTGGTGCAAAAAATATTTATTTGTGCAGAAATGTCAGGGGAAAAAATATGTTTCGCCTAAATGTCCCAGATTTTTGTCCCAGAAGTGTCGGTAAACTAACAGCAGCCCTCTATTTTTCGTGAATTTTCTGTTCGAAAACATTTAAGACTTAAGTTTGCGAAAAAAGAATATGCCACAGTGCGCAGAAAGGATATAATTTTAGAATATTCGAAACTTTAATTATACTTCTATTTCATAAAATTGTTTTTCTGTAATTTTTTACTGAAAAACTATTTGTACCTATTGTGCAGCTTCATTCGAATGTTCATTTCTACTCATACCGATTCTTTGTCGTTCAAAATGTGGAAGTTTCCATAGGCTGAGATGCTCGTTTGCAATTAAAAATGACAAATAAATGGTCTCCGAATGAATATTAAACTATTACGAACGAAACTGTTACTTTTTATCATTATTTCGAATTCATCAACCTGAAATCCGAGTTGAAAATTATAAGCAAATATATATATATATCAACAAAACTGTTGACTGCTATCAAGGACTTGTGATCATTATATTATATTATTATCGTTGTTTTAGAATATTTGTTTATATAATTCAATCAGGGTCACGTAAGTGAACTGTAAACAACAATTTTCATTCATAATACTCGTAGAGTCGGGAAGCTAATATGGCACGGAATAAACCTGAAGAAGCTCGAAAAATATGGAAGATAATTAGACACGGATTTGAGTTCTGTGTGAAGTTCATTCCTTTTTTTCACAAATTATTTTTTAAATTACAAAACGGAGGACGTTTTGATGGTCATCGATATTTTGTCTACTGTACGATTTAAAGGTCTGTAAATTCTCAAGTGCTCGACTTGAAAATCTAGAGATTGCATCGTGGAAGTATCATGTTATATCACGGCAAACCTACCGGGGCACTGAAAATGAAATGAATTGGAAAACATATTTTGCATAAATTGCAGACATTTCCTCGAAAACCATTCTCCGCTATTTTACTGTATGCATTTGTAAAATCTGGAGGCACATTTAAGGAATCTCATTTGAAAAACAAAACTGAACTCAAAACTGACAAAACGAATATAAGCATAGAAGTGTTTTGAATTTAAGGATGGCGAAATTGAGGAATAAAGGCGAATATAAGGAAATCGATTTTCAAATAGGTTCAAATTCAAATATTGAATCGATCAACGAAAAAATCCAGGCCTCAATAATCGATTTACAGAAAATGTTTGATAAAATAATTGATTTCTCAATTTAATTTTTGATTTGGTGTGTCAAAGCCCTACAATACATGATCAAAATATGATTTGTTCAATTTGGAGAATAATTGATGTATAACAAGAAGCAAATAATTTTTCAGATGACCGCTTGCTTCATATTCATATGATTTGCTTTCCGACAGAAGCTACAAGGTTCAATAGCTTTTTAGTTTTTACGAATGGAATTCGTGAAAATTAGGTAAATAGTATGAAGTTTATTTCGATTTTAGTTTTGAAAATGAATATAACACTAAAGAAGTAGTACTTCGAAACGTCATCATTCGTATTTTATATTAAATTATGAGAAAATTCTAAATATTGTTTTATTATAGCACTTTACATATTATTATTATGATAAATATCAGCAACTATCCGATAAGGTGGGATATCTTCGATATTCACATAATGACTGATACAAAAGTTCTGCATCATCTGTGGTTCAAATAATTAAAATCAATATAACCAACGTTAAAAAGATAGCATTTGAGTAAATATAAAAAATTATTTCCCTCAAATCAATTACATGTGAGATGAAAACCTGTAATTTTTCTAAATGTGATTGGAAAGTTCAGCTACATTGTAAACTATTGAAGTGTGTGCTTACTAGATCTATTCTTTAAATTATAATTGAAAATTAGTATTTAGGTTCATGAAGTGTATTCTTCGTTTAATCGGTCTCAGATTGCCATCACAAATAATAAAGTAAGTGATTTCGATATTTATGTTCCGTTAGAATACTTAGTATTCGAATTCGAAAAGACTAATGTTTACTTATTTTCATTGATAACTGCAAATGTTTAACGCAGGAAACCGAAAAAAAGATCTGAGCTTGAACAAAATAAGTTTTTACCGATATTCATCTGCTATAGCTTCTCCACAGTGGAGTCAGGAAATCAAATAGTTACAAAAAATCGTTAGTACATTGAAAAAATATGAGAGGTAACTCCTTAGACCGAAATTTTTTTGAAAGACATTTCTTATTTTTTTCTACGTCAAGAAATTGCAAATATTCAAAATATCATACTGAAGCATGGAAAAAGCCCTGAAAATTTTTTTTTTCCAATTGTATTATGCGTCTGTTCAAAAAAAAATGTGAATTTTCAATTTTCGGAGGCTGTGCACATTCGATTAACAAATTATTTTTTGTTAAGGTGCTTCACAAATTTTTCACATATGTTACCATTTATCAGCCAGTTTTGATTAGAAGTTTGTTTTTGACAACTGTGAATGTTAGTCACGTTTTTGTGTTCTTCGATTTCTTAATTTTTCAAAGAAATATGTCAAACAATCTGTATTAAATTTTGCGTTAAAAATGGAATAAAGTGCTCCAACGCACTCAAAATATCGATTGTGGCATTCGTCGGGCCTACTTTGTACCAAAAACTTGTTTATAAGTGGTACAAGCGCTTCACAGAAGGCCGAGAATATGTTGATTCCGATGAGCGTTCTGGAGTTGCAACCAAGTCAATGAGCGACGAAAACATCGAAACTGTGAAGGAAATGGTTCTGGAAAATCGTCAAATTACTATAAGTGCAATTTTGTCGGATCTTTTGGGCATGAAACATGGGCTAGCGATGTTTGCTCAGAAATTGCAAAATTTAGAGAAAAGCAACGTCGCATTAGATAGCATAATATTTGCTGAAGAAGGTCTTAACTAAAGACAAAAACTTTGGTATATGGTTATGCCGTCGAAACCAAGGCCCAATCACCCAATTGAAGCGGTTAGAAGAGCCAAGATCGAAAAAGACACGCCAAGTTTGATCTAATGTGAACGTTTTGCTCACTGTTTTCTTCGATTACAACGGCGTGGTTCACAATGAGTTCTTGCTAACAGAACATGCGGTTAATAAGGAATACTACAAGGAAGTATTGCTTCACGCAAAACTACGTATTGCGTGAAGCAATGCTGCTCAAACGATCTCAATTGTGGAAAAACAAATCAGGAATTCTGCATCACGATAATGCACGAGCTCACACATCATGCTAGTTCTTAATTTTTTGGCTAAAAACAACCACCGTATTTACCAGATCTGGCTTTCCTGCTACTTTTTCCTATTTCAAGAATTGAAGAGAACAATGAAAAAGGAAAGCGTTTTTCCACAATTGATGAGATAAAATCGGAATCGAAGAACGAGCTGATGGCCATACCGAAAAGCACATTTCAGAACTTCAAGGATTTGAAGAAACGTCTGGCATGAGAGCATTATATCCGAATGGGATTACTTCCAAAGAATGAAAATTGGACGAACTGAAATTCAGTGAAAATATAATTGAAAAGATGTACTTCTAAAGTATAGACACATAAGAATATATTGCTCCTATTCAGAATGTACTAATTAACACAACAATGTATAGCGAATAAAATTATGCGTTATATAATTTTTTCGACAGAATTTCGCTGGGAACTTATATAGAAAATAATCGATATTATATATATTTTATGAAACGTTTTATGTTCGAACGATGCACTTATTAATATATGAGCAAAAACTTTTGGAGTTCGTTTCGTTAGAGTTTTACGAGTACAAGATGCACTGCGTAATTCTGAAACAAATCAAAACTTTGATTTATAATATGATTGGTTGCATGCATTCTCAATGAGTACTCAAACGATATTTGATAATTCGATTGATGCAAGTCATTTTTATTGTTTCTCAATTCAACATTTTATTATATCTCGTCAATGTTGATGAACAATTATCGTTTGAATTCCCTACTGTTTGTTCGATCATTAATTTAAAAATGAATGTATTTTGACAACGCTGTTTCAAAAATGATATATTGACCGAAAATAAAGTAGGATTCACCATGTTTTTTCGAATTATTCCTCTTCGAAATTCCAATTCCAGAAATGCCTCAAACAATTGAAGAGATAATGTTCCATTACTTTGATATGAGATATGGATATCAACTAAATAATTTGTAAAAGGCTCTTAAATGAAATTTTTACATGACATTTTCACAGTTTGAGTGCGAAATATTTCAAGCATCCAACCTGGTCTCTTACTCCTAACGATCTTCTAAGACGTAAGAATTTTTTGAGATTTCTGAAATTATTCCTTCACGAAAAATTTTAATTCAGAAAAAACCGAACGAATTGAACTATTTGAGTGTACAGTTGTATAGGTTAGTTGTTATTGGATTTTTAATCACTTTTTCGGTCAACTAATTATTGCTCGCTAGAAAAAAACTCAAATTTGAAAGGAAAATTTAAACCACAAACTAATGACTGATATATACGATTTGATATACATACATATTTATTAAAATAAATTAGTGTTGGCTTAATGTTTCACGATTGATGTAACAATATGTATAATTAACATGTTTCGAGCGTGAGCTCATTTTCAAACTCAAAAATGAGTAAAAATGAGCTTACGCTCGAAACATGTTGATATTATGTTAAATAAATCGTGAAACTTAAACCAAGAGTTTATTATTTTAATATTCAATTATGTTTCACCAAGAGTTAAGCGAGAATTCAATCTCATTAATTACATACATATTTAATAGTGTTGGCGATTACTTGATGTAAATCCATTATAATTGAATATAAACTTAAATTCAAACACTTGAGCTTATGATTTACACTTTATTAACTACATAGCATGACGCGTTTCGTCAAACGACTTCAGATGTTTACAAAATCTATGCTTACAGATTCTGTAAGCATCTGAAGAAGTCGTTTGTAACGACGAAACGCGTGATGCTATTTAGTTAATAAAGTATAAATCATAAGTTCAAGTGTTTGAATTTAGGTTTATATTAAATTATACATACGAGTAATTTATCATCTTTTTGAAAATTTCGTTTTTAAAATTTGATTTGAAATATATAAACTAAATAATAAATATAATTTAAGTTGAATACGAGTGAACTTTGAATGTTAACAATATAATTTATTCCTAGAGGTTTTGTGAATGTTAACAACATCATTTATTCATAGAGGTGTTGTGAAGTCTATAGCTGAGTAAAATCGTAGAAATATGGAGAAGTTATGAAAGTTAGTTTATAAGCGCAAGTCTGAAATCTGAAGTGAACTGTTTCATTGTTTTTACAAATACAAACTGCAAATGTTTTAAGCCGAAAATTAAAAAAAAAAAAAAAGAACATGAGCTTTTGTTTATAACTTGAAAACGTAAATTATAGCAAAAAGCAGAGCATAATATTGCTAAGAAGTATCCTTCAAAAATAAATGAATTCATTTACCGCACTTTCAGTAAATAAAGGTATTTATTTCATACTTTCACTCAAATTATAATAAAATTTTTTGTTTTGCAAATACCTCTAATTAAATTGAATTCGATATTTCACTATAAGGTATAGGTATAAAGAAATAGAATGTTTTTCAAGATTTTATTCCTAACAAAGCCAACAAAATGTAGCCTTGAATCATTCAAAATTAAAGAAAAAACGCTACTGTTTTACTCATATTTCTACATTCGTACATTTTTTTTCTGTGCGGCTATAATTCCAATCTGATGGCAAAATCATAAATCATAAATTTGTTTCTTTGGCGAAACAAAACTTCACTCTTTTGCTCTAGATATATTTCAGTACTACAAGGGGTAGTATTGAAAATAGATAGTAGTTAGGTTCTCGGATGAATTTTTATATAAAAGAGTGAGTATTTTTTATATCTGCGTGAGGCGGCGAAACCTCTAGCACCAATCCTCGTTTCTAAGATATAATAAATACTTGTGTGGGAGGGAGATTTATTCTGTTTGAAATGTGTATATTAGTGATTTATGACTTGTTTATGTTATCGGTTTACGATTCCAAGATTCCGTATCTTGGAACCACTTGACAATCTCGAGTTCATCGTGGGTGACCTTGTATGAATATTTTACCGAGTTAGTCGAACTTTGAGACTTGTATAAGAAAGTTTTGTGAGATAATTTAACAGTATTTTACTTGAATGTTCGTGAAGTTTTTTCACTTTCAATCAAATAATAATATACAATTGTGAAACAGTTCTGTGGAAGTTAAGTTACAGGCAATACGAACCGACGAAAATTTATAGTAAAATCATTCCTTCAGAAAGAAACGGGTAAGTACTTACATGAAAATAATAATATGTATTCATCATTTAGTTTTATTCATTGATGGATTTTCGATCATTTATGAAAAACAATACAATTCAGAATTTATGCTTCGAAAAAATTTTCCTAAAAATGATAAATCGTTTCATGTTTGGCTTTTTCTCAATAATTTTTTCAATGTATTATTCAGCCGTATAGTTTAAAGTGTAATGAATATCCTAAAAAGCTTACTTTTAAAATTGCATTCATTTCATTAAGGGTAATTATTTTATGTTATTTAACCAGATCAAAAAATTATATTCTCCTATTGCTCTAGTCGCCCAGAGCATTAATGAATCAGGTGAGCGGAATAATTAACTTCAATAGATTAATTATTTTCCTTGTATTCGTTTTAGTGCCTTTTCCATTTATATCTCTTCTGAAAGTAAGCCCTAGTCATTGATGTTCAAATAACGACGTTGATAATTTTTCATCAAGAATGTTTCTCATGTCTGATTGATACGTAAACTATATAATCTTTGATATTTATTACTTTTGATTTGATAACTTCACAAATTAAGTCTATGGTACACCATTTTTGTTATCCGATATATTTTTAGGTAACAAAGTTCAACCTTCAATTATTTATCAAGGAACTATTATGGAGAAAAAATGTTGTTCCTGTTTTTGCAATTGATTGTGAAACACATTAATTTACAAATATATCATGTTCTGAACCTTTAGTGAAAGAAAATTTTGAAGCAGGTAAGAAATCAATTCATCAGGTATTTTTAGTTATTTAGTGGTTTTGTTATTAATTTCATAGTCTTGAAAATTTTGGTTTATTTTCAATTTATTACTCAATGAAATCACTTTCCCAACCTATATTATTCTTAGTCGCTGGTACTGCGCTGGTAGGTCGGTACTGCGCAGGTATAAAAGGTGTGATAATTTGGAGAATTTTACATTACGTGGGTAAAGTTTTCTGTGGTTTCCTTTACCATCAAATGTCAGATGAATTGAAAATCGGACAATTGACCAAATGGCACGTATTTAATGAAAATTTACAAAAGACGGCCACAGCCGTTAAATCCCTGCAGTAAATATATAATAAGAAAATTTGCTCCTGATTTTTTGAAAATACAATAGGAAATTAAATTCACACGGGTTGAAGAAGGTTGCAAAACCTTATAGTCTCCCGACTTTTTGATATATATTAACAAAAACAATGTTTCACAAAACAAATAATGAAAAATAAATGTTTTTGATTCGATTTTATTTGATTTGAGAAAAAAGACATAGTTTAGGAAAGCTGCCGTTTTGATATGTTGGAATATATTATTATACGTACTCAAAAACCAAACGGTAGACTATTCCTGCGGTTATTTTCTTGTGTCAGACCATTTGAAAATTGAGAAGAAACACATTTTTCTTGTTTTATTTCAGAAAATTTAAAATTTTTATATGTTATTGATAGTATCAGGAGCATATATCTTTCGTGGCACACCGATCTGCTTTGGCCCAGCAGACCGCAAAACACTTTTTCCCTTTAAATTTACCTCTTTGTTCTATACCTATATGTAGTATACGAAATGAGGGGATTTTCCTTTTCTCTTTCTTCTTCCTAATATATTACTATCGTATTTCTTCTCTTTCAATTCTATTTGACGTCAAAATTTACATATATTGGGAAAAAAACCAATATGAAATGATATTTCATCTCTAACGAATTTGAATTCAGTTGATTCGATAATAATATCATTAACAATTTCGATTCGTGCCATCACTCAACAAAGTAAATAATTTTTCATTTCACCCATCGGCAAACCGATATGCCGGTTGCTTATACCGTAATGTATAGTCGTATTTGGAATAGACACATTTTTGTTTTCTTTCTTCTACATAATAATATTGTCGTATTTCTTATCTACTTCTAAAATTGGCACACATAAAAAAGCCAACCTGACAATATTTCATGTTCGAATGAATTTTGATTCATATATGTATTGGCGTTTTGATATATCGAAATCTATTATTATATCAACTACTCAAAACGAAGTGGCAGAGCATTCCACGTTTTAGCAGAATATTTGAAAATTCACACACGTTTTTTTTTAGTATTTTTAAAGTATTTTAGGAAATTCGAAATTTCATGTTATTTTTGGTAGTATCAGAAGCTTTAGACTTTCAAGGCAGAAGGATCTGCCAGTTATTTTGACTTAGCAGACAGCAGCATTGTGCTAACAAAAATAATTATAAATTTTTTTCAGTATAAGGTATTAACTTATTTATATTTACTGACAATTCTTGGAGATGATATACACATAAAAATAGTTCTTGAAAAATAGATTAAAGGTACTGTCATTAACGAGGGGAAATCTGCAGTTACAGATCTTCATTAATATAATAGAAGACACAATGAATATATAGATCTTATTTTTATTTAACGTTTTTGAGGTTATGCTGTCTTCGTTAACGTAATATATTTCAACATGTTTCCGTTGTTTTGTCAGTGAATAAAAATACTCTGTCTCTTTTTTCCGTTGCACAAAACAGCGTATGTTTTGTGCAACGGTTTTGTTCATTTCACCTGACATGATAAGGTAATTTCAATCGAATTTAATCAAATAATTTTTTATTTGCTAATATTTCGTGAGTTTATTGAATTGAAGTGACTTTATATCACCACATTTTATTTATTTATTTTACATGCACTGATATAAACCTTCTTGAAAAGAATATTCAAGTATTCGATTTGTTCTAGGTCTCAGATGCGACAGAATAGGTATAATAACATAAATATCATGTTTATGTTTTGTTTAGACTACGAAGTGCACTTGAAATTAGAAAACGTACTAGGGGAACTAGGTACCTTCTAGAGAGCAGCGAACGTGGAATAGCTACAATGGAAATATAAAATCTACAACCTACTTACCGAAGGTACATAACATAATATTAGATATTGCATTTAAAATCAGAGAAAATTATCTCAAAGAAATGAAAATTGATATATTTATTATGTGAAATGAGCAATTATTTACTTTTTTGAGTGATGCATGAATCGAAATCGTTAATAATATAATTATCATCAACTTAATTCAAATTCCTTTGAAGATGAAATATTAGTTTCAGTCTGTTTTTTCTTTATGTGTGCTAATTTTATCGTGAAAAGAATTGAAAGAGAAGAAATACGACAATAGTTTATTATGAAGAAGATAGATAAAATGAAAATTCATCCATTCCTTATGCTACGAATATAATTTATTACACACTGTTTTATTTACGCGTGCAAAATAGTTTTTCGGTCGGTTTATTCCCAAAGCAACCGGCAGATCGGTTTGCCATGAGAGATATATGCTTCTAATGCTATCAAGAATAACATATAAAAATTTGAAGTTTCCTAAAATATGTCGGAAAGAAGTATTTTTTCCCAATTTTGAAATATTACACACTAATGTATTTGCGCGGGAGTAAGTGTTTTTCGGTTGAAAGTCTAGAATAAAATAATCTAAATAAAAAATAATCTCAAAGAGATAAAAATTCATAAAAATTATGTGAAATGAGAAATTATATACTTTATTGAGTGAAATCAATACACATGAATCGAAATTGTTGATAATATTATTATCGAGTCAACTGAATTCAAATTCGTTTGAAGATAAAACATAATTTTCATATTAGTTTTTTTCTTAATATATGTCAATTTTGACGTCAAAAGAATTGAAAGAGAAGGAATACGACAGTAATATACTAGGAAGAAGAAAGAGAAAACGAAAATCTCTTCATTCCGTATACTACGTAATAATACACACAGATATATTTCCGAGGGAAAAAATGTTTTTCAGTCTGCCAGGTCAAAGCAAACGCTAGATCGTTCTGCCGTGAGAGATATATTCTACTGATACTATGAACAAAAACATATAAAAATTTGAAGATTACTAAAATACGCCAAAAAAAGTTCAAATGGTCTGCCACAAGGAAATAACCCTTTTTTGAGTACGTATAATAATATATTTTAAAATATTAGAATGGCAGCCAATTCATGTATGGTAGGTACAACTGTCTCAATGAGAAAATTTTGGGATTTCCTGAAATGTGTGTCGTCAGATGTTTACTGGCTCTTAAACTACTAGTTTTAACTGTTAAAGTATAAATGCTCAAAGGTGCATCAGTGTCAAAGAATTCTCGACAGAGGTCATGCATGACATGATGTTGAGAATTTGAATGAAAAACAAAAGAAATATGCCCTTGGATTTGGAATATTCGTGACAAAAAAGCAATAAGTCATCGATTGTATAATTGAAAAAAAAAACACAGGGATCATGGGTCCTGAAATAGAGATCCAAACTAACAGATTGACTAAAATTGCAGATACATATATATTAGTGAAATATATTCGCTCCTAGAAATTTGCTAGATGTAGGAACTGTGCTAGGAATTTCTGAAAATTGTGATGATTTTATAACTTCAGCTAGGTTCAACTTTTGAACGATAATTGAATAGATAATTTAATAACTTCTGGCCTTAATTGCTTCTTGAAGCAATCTCGGATAGTTTTGTAGATAAAGTATCAAAATTTGAAAATTAACCACTACTTAGAATTAATACAGGATTAGGATTAAAACCTACATAAATTCCTATTACGCTTTGTAATTGTTATGTTATTAGTGTCCTCACCAATTATTTTATATGCACATTTTTCTGATTTCAGATGATACGTACGCCAAGAACCTGATTACGTGAACATATTCCACATCAAATATCTTCACAAAATCTTACTGGCACCTGGATCTTCATTGTCCGTTCAAAATTGGTGGCTAATGTCTATTTTTAGTTGTTAAGGGTTAAAAACCCAAATTTTTGTTTTTCATAGCTGTTCATTTTCGAATAATTTCTAAAAATGGTTCAATTATTTCAAAAAGTAGTATGTACGCATTATATATTGCATTATATGCTCAAAATTTGAAAAACAACTTCTACTTCGCGATTGCTTTATTAAGCTTCATCAGGCTGGGCAATTTTGTGAGCAGAGTATAAAGGAAACACAAGTAAAATTCAATTTTCTTTTCTCTAGAAGTATTCAAGACAAATGTACTTCAGTTGGACTTTATTTTTGACAGATTTCAATGATTATGAATTTATATGACTTCAGAAGGAAGTATTATGTTATGTTGTCCTAACTTTAAAATTCACTGAACTCAATTTGAGAATTTTTCTTTTGGAATTCTGCGACATTATTCGAAATAAATTTAACTCTGTATGGATTAGTAAGATTCATTCTTTGTACTCAAATTATAAGGTTCTATCATTCCTTCCCATCAATATTGAAGACAGAATATCTTTCAGAAGTTTTATTACTACTTTGGTTTGTCCTCCGATCCTGGGGTAATAAAGTAGAGCTTTTTTGTCTCACTACATAATAAGAAGAAAAGAAATTATCTTATTAGGTGAAAATGTAAAGCTTGAGTAAAGATTAGAATTGACTCTCACAACAGATGAAGTTCTCCATCTTCACCTCCAATTTATATTTTTGAACATGCAATAAATATTCAATAGACAAGAAAGGTCAACCTCAAATATAAATTAAGTAACGTACCCCATATATAAAAGGGTTTTCTTGCAGCTTCTTCCGCTCTAAGATACAAATTATTGACTGAAGCTGATTTTGTGAGCCGAATTGTCCCATTG
The DNA here is from genome assembly GCA_030704895.1 of Henosepilachna vigintioctopunctata. Lineage (NCBI taxonomy): Eukaryota > Metazoa > Arthropoda > Insecta > Coleoptera > Coccinellidae > Henosepilachna > Henosepilachna vigintioctopunctata. Next base: position 894,457 of record JARQZJ010000046.1, on the reverse strand, counting down.
CCGTTTTTAATTTTTCACGTTTACCAATGCATTTGAATAAATACAGAATTTATTGTGAATAAAGATGGAGCTTTTTTATCATGTTTTGTTTCATTTAAAAATCTGCAACGTATTCACTCCTTTCTTTGGTTTGTTCGTTCAATATAACTGGAAGTATTTACTTTTCCCAGTGGACAAATATATTTTAAAGTATTGAATATACCTAGAAACCAACATTCATGGAATTGTAATGGTATATTATATTGAGTGAAGTGCTAATTGAGTTTGTCCTTGAAATATACTCCAGTTGAGCTCTATTCAACTTATTTCACTTTATGACATATGTATGTTACGATTATACCAAAAATAAATCTACCTACTTATATACCTCTAAGTGGCAAAACATTATACCGTCAGATGTAAAGTTTAGGAAGTCATTTCTGCAACTTCCTGGGATGTTGGTATGATTACATGAACTTGCTCTTCTAATCTGAGCCCAGAGAATGCATAAAAATTTTGGAAATTTCTGTTCAAATATAATTATAGAAATATTTTTTTCATATTGTATATATTTCCATCTAAAATATCAGAATAGTATTATTTCATTTTACGTGAATGATGTTTGTGGTCAGTTTGTTTCGAAAATTTTCAAAAAAAAAAAAATATTGAGTTATATTTTTGAGTAATATACAGAGAAGACATAATGATAAATTTTTACACTACCTCAGTTATTTTGCTACAATTATTACCTCAAAGCAATAATACCAGTGTAAGGTGGTTATCTAACTTAGTTTTGATCATCAACTTAGTATCATTAGAAAATGTACAATTATTTATTATTGTTTTGAATATTGTGATTCATCATTGATTTAGTTAGAGATTAATTATATATGCAATGTGTGATATATTAGTTATATATGCATTATCATTTCTTTATTTTTCAATGTGTAAATGCTATTGTGAGTTTTATACTTGTCTGTATTCCATTTTCTAAACGCATAAATATATAAGATACATCCATAGAAAAAAATATTTCACCCAATGTAGTATATTCCTCTGAACTTTATATTTCATGAAAAGCATTTTCAATTTTAACTCAGGTAATATCTGCTTTTAAAGTCAGCCTCAATTGAAGAAAATACCTAATGTTTCATCATATGAATTGAAGTTTTTTTGTTCATATTTCCTCCGAATAAACAATTATAATCTCTTAATTCTAATACAGTCTCATTAGAAATATTTTACTAGAGTTGACGCTGTTTTGAATTATGTCCAACTACTGTATTGAATTTTCACTTCAGCAAGTATGGTCTAACATCACTTTATCTTTATGATTGAAGCATTGTTTTCAAGATATTTTATTCCTAATGTTCCAAGAATTTTATTTGGATTTTATTTGATCATGTTTCACCTAAAGGTAAGCAAGAATGCAATCTCAATTGTAGTAGTACGAGTATATTGATGCAGACTTAATGTTGAACATTTCATTTATCATTCTGGCAAGTATTTCTACAACACACCTACAATAATAAGTAGTATTCTATTAAATACACTTTATGTGATCATATTAAACAATAAATAGAAGATTTAGCTCTGAACATTCAATTCAGTTGCTTTATGCCTAGGTATATAAACAAATGTAGATTGATAATTGATGAGGCCGATACTTGATGTAAATCGATAAACATAATAAAGCAATTATTAAAATGTTGAATTATATGTGTGAATCTTTTTCAACAAATGTAGATTTTTTTAATACAAAGCATTCTCCCTTTATGATCTAGAACAATGAGTTGCACAAAAGACATGAAATAATGAGTACTTCTTATTGCTGAAATGCTAACAATATAATGATGTTCAATATAGTATTTTATCATCATTTTTAAAACTGCTTGGACTCCCTAATATATTTTAAACCAGTTCATTTTCACTCTCAAATGAGCAGGTATCTCTCTTAGTAGTCCTACTCTTAGTAATATAGTATGTTATATGTAATAGTATCTTGTCTAATATTTATCTAAATGGAAATTATATAGTAATTCAATTCGAAGTACACTGAATATTTTTGGTAACATGAAAAATACTATAAAAATACAAACATTTGCAACAAATTTCATATTTTCTCTCTAGTATTGATACTTTAATTTCCTTCTTGCTAAAATAAATATTGTTTCTCATTTCAAGTCGAAGTATAATTAGGTATATAATAGACACTTATGAGGTATCTTACTTCCATGTGTTAACTATATGTCAGAATGTAGCACGATATAATATTCATAACACGAAGCAATTTTAACCTAGAGGGTTCTGAAATATTCACTCAATAGTAGGATATTTAATTCCATTTAAAACTCTCAATTGAATATCCTGAAATATTGTAAATTAAGTGAAATATTTCTATCACTATTTCAGTTCACTTTCATTTCATGAAGTGGCAGATTATAATATAATGAGCAGATTTATCTAGTATATATATATATATATATATATATATATATATATATATATATATAATCTGTGATTTTTTGAGAGCAGTTTTTTTATATGAAATAAAACACTCAATTTGCATCATTGAAATTGATAACTTAGCCTTTGCCATTTACATTTTCAAAATAACTTCATGTAAATGTTATCCGCTTCTTCGTATTCAATGGTCCATTCGGAAGGTCTAACTTTTCGTCACATTTTCGAGCATTTCGGCCTGTATACTCACGAATTACGCATGTTATGTTATCCTGTAAGGCTTCAACCGTGTTTGGCTTGTCAACATATACTAACGACTCTACATTACCCCACAAACAATAATCCAGAGGCGTCAAATAGCATAATCTTGGCTGCCAATTCACAGGGCCATTTCGAGGGATAAGCTGCTCACCAAATTCATTCTTCAACATGCCATTGTTTCACGATCTGTGTGACATGTGGCACCGTCTTGATGAAACCACATGTCAATCAAATTCAACTCGGCCAACTGGGGCAAAAAAAAATGCGTGTCATGGCTCGATATCGTTCGCCGTTGACGGATACGTTTCTCCCACGGTCGTCTTTAAAAAAAAATTGAGCGATGATGCCACTAGCCCATAAACCACACCAAACTGTCGTTTTTTCGGGATGCAAACTTGGATGTTAATTAAACGAAAAAAATCACAAAATTCTATGTAAGGAATCGACTTCTTTCTTGCCTGGGATTGAATATCTTTGTTGAAAATCATTCGACTCCGTTTTAAAGTTTGAATCAATATCAGCCAGTGAAACGATATTTATACCTTCTGGAAATTTTGTACCGAACAATGAATATAATTTGAAAAGGATTATACAATTATTAAGATAAAAGAAAAGGAACCTACTGTATGAACATGAAATTTTTGTGACAGCCGTTTACATGTGTTTGGAGCTTATTGGCTATCGTCAGAACGGCGTATTTCAATACGCCGATACGCCAATAACCTTGAAACATATGTAAACGGATGCCAACAAAATTTCAGGTTCATACCGTGAGTTCCCTATCTTTTATCTTAACACCTGTATAATCCTTCTCAAATTATAATTATTGTTTGGTACAAAATTTCCAGAAATTTCTATAAATATCGTTTCACTGGCTGATATTGATTCAGTTTTTAAAACGGAGTCGAATGAACTCCAACAAAGATATTCAATCCCAGGCCAAAAAGGAGTCGATTCCTTACATAGAATTTTGTGCTGTCTTTTGTGATTTTTTTCGTTTTAATTAACATCCAAGTTTGAACATCTAAAACTTGAACTACGCCGGCGCCGTTAGGGCGATAGCCAATAAGATTGAAACATATGTAAACGGCTGTTACAAAAATTTCAGGTTCTTACCGTAAGTTCTTCATCTTATATATATATATATATATATATATATATATATATATATATATATATATATATATATATATATATATATATATATATATATATATATATATATATATATATATATAATATATATATATATATATATATATATATATATATATATATATATATATATATATATATATATATAGTTTCGAGAATCACGAATTTTTCGTACTTAGTCAATACTGAGAATTTTGATCGAGTCAAAAACAGCAGTGTGGCGTCGATTAGTATCAAGTCAATGTCATATCAGTATCTTTATTAACGAATAATCAGAGTGCGTGTGCTCTTATCTGTCATTAGGAAGGTTGCACAAGAATAATAATTGTTACAGACGAAGAAAATGGACAAATTTTATATTTCTTCTAATTTAACTGAAATGATAAATCCGCATGCAGGTAAAGTATAGCTGAATACTTGCCAATGCTGCTGTTGCATCAATACTAATTATTTTCGAATTAGCTGGTGCTGCTGCTAAAACAAATTTCGCATGCAACTGGTGTGGTCGATCAGGTATATCTTCAACGTATTCCGCTTGACCTTAAATTCAACATCACATACTATAACATGGTGCAAGACAATTATCACTGACTTACCGGAAGTTTGCGCGAGAGCTTCAAGCTTTGGAATGGCCTTCGTTAAAGGATAAAGTGACTCATTGGTTTCGTAGTCTTGCACTCCACTCGATATAGGTCTTTGCAACAATGCACCAGCACTTCTGTTCTTAGGGCTCAGATTTCCTGCAGGTGCTAAACTAATAACGGCCTGAAATAATTCCGAGATTATGAACATCTATATAATAATCCATATTCTTATAATGTTAGTTTACTTTTCATACCACAATTGTTGAATAGAATAAAACACGCGTTATTACAACTGAACTGTATACCCTATTTTGTCATGAAAACATACTTTTTAAACGTGAATAACATGAATTCCCTTTATTCTAATGAAAATGACTACGTCAATTTCTATTAGATCTCAGTGAAATCACAAAAAAAAAATTGGTGAAAGTTCGGATATTGCTCTTCGCTGACATCAGTCTTTCTACTACCATCAAACATTTTCTGAGAATTCACTGCATGTAATTTCACTGGCAATTCGAAAATTTTGCTCTGAGATAGTTTATCAATGTATTGTGATCAACACGTTCATTAAAAAGATCCAGATTATCGATTAAAATCTTTATTACTATGTAAGAGACACTTATTCAAATTTGGATGCTGAATGGTATGTTATGTTTTTCCGAAATTATACGACATAATGCAAAAAAAGGTTTTTCGTTTCTTGTTGCAATCAAAGGCAACAATTTTGCATTATCTTCATTGTATTTCTAGCAAAAGTTGTAGAACACAACTTCAGTAACTGAAAGACAATATCAAACTTGCGAACTAAAATCATTAAATTTGAATGAATAAGGTATGTTTAAAACTAATTATGAATTGATCTGAGTTTTATTAACACTAATGCAAGTACGTTAAAAAAATGGTACCCAAGTTTATATCATTGCTCAATACGATTGGCTCTTTTGTTCAATCAACAGTCGAAATTGAGCTCTTGCTATCTTGGAAAACATGAGTAACTTCAACAGATAGAAAAAGTGAAAAACACTGGTCTCTGTGATTCACTAAAATTTGATAATTCATTTTTGAAGTTGTCATCTCACCTTTAAGACTAAAAACAATTGGAAAACTAAAACAAATTAGACAACTGAATGCTTCGAACGACTGTTCATAGAGGGCACAAATGTTAATAGAAGATAAAATAGGCCATATAAATTGTGGAATTGTGAAAAGTTATGTATATAATGAGTTAGAATGCTTCATAAAATTGCCAATTGTTTAGAGCTTCTTGTTCAAGCATTGAAAATGTGATCATAGTAACGTCGCCAATTGAATCAATATTATTCAAATTGCTACTTCAATGGAAGATATTTGTGCTTTTTTTTTTGAATATCTGTAAAGATTGCCAAAGCGAATAATTGTATTATTTCTGCTCTCGCATTATTTCTAAATTTGAAGTGAATATAGAACGCTGTCTCAGTATTTCTTGATGATGATAGTTTTATTCCGTCGATAATGTGTTAAATGCTTGAATCATATATAGAATGTAGTGAATATTGTCTGTGAAATTCAGTTATGTGTTTTGAGTTTTATAACGATACTTCATCATATTTCGTTTTAAATAATACTGAAAAATATACCAATGGTTACCTTGTAAAATAATGCAATGGCTAATTGTTTCCTGAACTCCGGACCTGGTTCGGGTAGCACCAAATCAGTCTTAAGTTCTCTTGATAAGCTTGCGAAGGCACCTTGTAGTGTGTAATTGTTGAATAATTCTTTTCCCGTCAAATATTTTTCTGTTGCTGTAGCATGGACGAAGTCAGGGTTGATATGGCCATAAACGATTGTTGCATTTTTCACTATATTATCTTTCAATTGGAAAACGAATCCAGCATTGACGATTGCATGAGCATTTTGCGCTCTAGGCATTATCTGAAATTCGCAAAACTTAAGAAGGAACTCAAAATTCACCAGACATTTTATCACATCATTGAAATTCGCATATTATAGAAAATTCTGAGTTTTAAAATAGTTGTGGCAAATAAGAGGAATCGAGTTAATTTGCTGTACCTGTTCAATATGGGAAGCGAAACAATGGAAGAGAATTCGCCGATGGAATTGACGAATTGGTCATTCCTCAGCTAAATATGGAGTTCTAGCTGAGGAATGGATTTCTGCAGAGATTCATATGCCTGAATAATCCCGAGTATGATAAGTGCAAACAGTGCCTCGCAATCCCAGTTGGTACTTTGTTAACCTGGATACCTTCTGACAAAGTGCTTTATAAGCAGGTAATTCGAATATAGCGATCCGCTAATACAAAGGGAGTCAGTAGTTGCATCAACATTTGGACGAGAATGACGGAAGAGAATATTTTTGTAGTAATTGATTAATATATTTCATGATACTTCAAATGATGACGTTTGATGATGCTTCAAACCCAATGAGCAAGACTTACCTTGAATGTTTTGTATTTATAGTTACTATTCACAGCTGGAATTTGTATGGCTTTGATAACTTTCAACTTCATGTCGTAATTCAAAAATTTCAGCATATTTGTCGTCGCTTCTACTCCATTTTTATCAACTGAAATGAAAGAAAATTTAATGAAGTGGTCTGTAAAACAGCGGAATATTCATTGAACCATCATGCTGGTCATGTTGATTATCAAAGCGGGTGAAAATTTTTCCTTTCGTTGTTCTTTTGTCTCTTCGAATGAATGAAGAGATTCTGAACTCTGCCTTTTCTACAGCAGAACTTTTTTGCACTACCTTGAAGGTGCAAATTACGATCATATTCTCCAAAAATACGCACGAATATCTGTCATGTTCTCTTGGGATTCGAAAACAACTGGCATGGCCAACTCTGAATATGCTGCGCAAATGGTAATGACTATGAAAATATCATGAATATCTCAATATTTCAAATTCTCTGAATTTAAATTTTCTGGATTATATTTTTTTCTGTTAGAGAAATCGGTAATTCAGAATATTTCGAAATTTTTGTCGAAGATAGATTATACAGTAAAATCAGTTATTATTTTCAATGTTGTGATCATGAACTCATTGAAACAAATGAGTTTTCAAATTTTTGAATGATATTGTAGTACAATTTCTATTGGCGCACTGAACTACTCATGGTATTGACATTTTTTGCTCGAAAAAATTATGGTTTTCAAGTATTGCTAACGTGTTGTTCGCATTCCTGAATGGTTATAAATTGTTCGAATAACTTAGGAAAGATACTTTGTTGACATAATATCTTTCATAATTTGTATACTCAAGGCAATAGTTAAGCGGAGTGGATAAGCTGAATTTCATTACAGAATTTCCTCATATTTCAAAATTATAAATGAAGAATTTGATGTATTATACTCCAGGTTTTGACTCCTTTTGTTTCACAATAATTTTTATAAAATTCAACTAGTGTTGTCCGGGTTCGGTTCCAAGAGCCGTTGTCGGTTGGAATTTCTTCCTAACGTTTCGCTAGAACGAGTCGCGAGCTTCTTCAGAAGTCGTTCCATTACTGATTCTAGAAGTGGACTCAGTCCACTTCAAGAACGACCTCTGAAGAAGCTCGCCACTCGAAACGCGAAAACGTTAGGAAGAAATTCCAACCGACGACGGCCCTTAGACCCGAACCAGGATAACACTAGTTCAACGACTGGCCGCGAAAACCTCAACCAATTTGTTATAAAATTGTTTGACTTTTTAACCATTCATTTCAAATTCGATTCTTTAAGTTGTGTACTTCACAATATTCGTATACGCATACCTGAAAGTGAAAACACTTACCAATTACTAATTTAGCTGAAAATGTTTCGAAGAGCAAAAAGATATCTGAGGCGAATTCGTGATGCATCCGTTTTATCATGAGATTTCCTGCCAACGTTCCAACCTAGGACAGAAAAAGTAGGATTATGGATTGAAACACAATTTCTCTCGAGCTATATAAGAATACAGCATTTCCTGTTTTCACAATAAATTACGCTTAAAATGCATCGAATACATATATTTATATGAAATTATCATTTAAAAACAAACCAGTGAATACTTTGAACCGATGAGATGTTAAAGAAAACACAGCTTCTCTCAAATTATGAACTTGGTATGGGCGTACGAGGATAAGGTGAAAAGTTTCCGGCCTGACCGAGCAAAAAGACGTTTCAAAATTTCCTTTTGCCTTATTCTTCAACATAATTTCCATCAACTCCTCAAACTACTGATTTGATAACTTCTTCGTTACTCTCAAATCTTTAACCGCCAAGCTATTTTTTGATGTTAGGAAACAGATAATAGTCGCTCGGGGCTAAGTCTGGATAGTAGGGAGGATGCGGCATCAATTCAAATTTCAATTCATGGATTTTGGACATGGAAACAATCGGCGAATGCACTGGTGCGATATTCCGATGAAAATTTTTTTCTTCGCCAAATGAGGTCCTTTAATTTTCACCTCGTTCTTCAAACGTTGCAATAAGTCTGCGTAGTATTAACCAGTGATAGTCTTACCCTTTTCAAGATAATCAATGTATATAATTCAGCTAGCAACCGAAAAAACAGTTGCCGTAACCTTGTTTCCCGATAAAATTATTTTTGCCTTCTCTGGAGTTATTTCCCCATTTCCAACCCACTGTTTTGACTGTTCTTCATTTTCGGGAGTGTAATGGGGAACCGAAGTCTCATCAACAGTTTTGAATCATAGCAAAAATCCGTTTGGATTACGTCTATACAGCGCGAAATTTTCGGTAGGAATGTTTTTTCGAATCAGTTTTTGGTCGAGCGTTCGCAAACGCGGCACCCATCTTGCCCACAGCTTTTCCATGCTCAAATGGTTCTGCGAAATAATTTGCACGTAATAACGTTCAGCTGACATCCTTTAGTTCTCAGCTATCTCATGCACTTTCAATATGCGGTCTTCCAATACTCTCTGATGGATTTTCTTTATCATATCTGAAGTTGTGACGTCAACGGGCTATCCTCAGTCAGGATCGTCGGAGATGCTCACACGGCTCATTTCGAATTCAGAAACCCACTGATAAATAGTTGAATATGATGACGAGGAGTCTCGTAGTGTTGAATCAATCTCTTCTTCCATTTGTTCTGGTGTGAAACCTTTCAAATAGAACTATTCGATGAGAGCACGTTCCTCCAATTTCTGCATTTCCACGAAAACAACAAAAGCGTTCCGCGCAATGTGCTCTCAAACCCAAACTTACATAGCGATTGAGGTGGAACGTACATACCAGCTCAGTAAAAATGCTGCTGTAGGACGCCGTTCCAAAAGTAAACCGAGTGGTGCCATCTCTTGGTCAGGTCGGAAACTTTTCAACTCACCCTCGTATATGTGATATGTCAGTGCGATTCTCCAGAGAATAATCATTCATTATTCATGAATTTTTGTTCCTCTTATCTATTCGAATACATACTCGAGTGTATACTCCTTCAAAATATTCATCTGTACTTTGTCGTTACTTTGTAATTAAAACTTGATTTATTGCAATTTGAATTTACCTCCTTTACTAAAAAGAGTTACAATTAAAGTTACCTCTGTCACTAAAATTTCCTCTAAAGAACACCCTTCATTATGTGATCTTCTTTTATAGGATTGTTTTGAACTGTCTGTTGAGTTGGTCCTTGTATGTAAAATACAAGGAAAGAATGAAAAATATGAAATCATAATTATGTATAAATACAAACACTGAACTTAATCAAGATTATTGTGAATTACAAATCGGACACGGGACAATTGAGTAACATATATTGTAATATTCTTCGAAAGATTTAGAATATATTCTATAGATGTAGGTATATTGAATTTTTTCTATGTTGGTATTGTGAACTTTTTATTGCTTGTTGTTCGTTGTGGAACTGCGAAAACCCTCTGTTCGTTCATTTGTGTCATATGATATATATTTTACGTTAGTCTTATTCAGACCGTGCTGACCAAACAAGCACCGCAATATGTTTTATTTATTTCACATGGGTGTCTGACTTTATGTTTTGTGAGTAGGCAATTTATAAATTCACACTCAGTGCGATCTTCGAGATTTTTTATATTGATCTGTTGTATATCTTGTTGAACCTTTTTTAGCCACTGAACTGCATTTACTCTTCCTAATTATATCGAGTAGTTTCTTTGGTATTCTGGACTGTTTCTTTCTGTAGACATGTGCATAGAACTTTGCTCGTCGTTTTTGATTTCTTCCGTTATCGTTTTTTTCTTTTGATAAAATTCATTCTGAGGTCTTTTTATCCGTGCACTTGTTATAGTACGCCCATGGTAGCTTGTAGGCCCTTTGGAGCTGGGTAATTATCTGTTCATAAGCGACTTGGTTTGAACCTGAGGACTGTATAACTTCTCCGAGGTATTCAAGGCAGGCTTGAAGAAATACACCATGTTTTGTGATACGAGAAAAGTGATTTCTTAGTTTTCTCTTCATGTATTCGCTTTTGTCATGAAAAATTTGCAACTCGGTTTTCTGCGCAATTTCACGTATTTTTTTCTACGGCGAGAATGGCTTCAGTTCTGTTGTCTGTGATGATAGCAATATCGTCTGCAAAGGCGAGATATTTGACATTCACTTTGTCATTTTTGATACCTACTCAAATGCCCTTCACATGGAGTTCCCATTCACTGATGATCTTTTCTGAAACAATATTGAAAAGTATTGGCAAAGTCCGTCCCCCTGTCGCACACCGATTATGATTTCTATGGGATCTAATACTTCGCGCATGAATTTTACCCTGGAAGTTGTACCTGTAAGTGTCTGTTCTGTAATTTTTCGTATCATACGATCGATCCCAAATTTTCTCATGATTTTAACAAGGGTTTACCATGAGGCTCTGTGGTTTCCAATACCTTATTTCTACATTTCCTCATCTGTAATATCATCTTCGAAGTCCAGATCTGTTCAGCACATGATCGGCCTTTTCTGAATCCAGCCTGTATTCCCCAATTAGAGGATCCGCTTGGTTTTCTACTCTGTTTAGGAGTGCTTTAGAAAGTATTTTTCAAGCATTTGGGGGTAAGGAAATTCCCGTGTAATTATTGATATTCATCTTGTCCCGGGTTTTGTGCAATGGATGTATCAGCGCGCATTTCCAATCCTCTGGTATCTGTTCCGTTCTCCAGATTTCTGATATTGAATGATGAATTTTTTGCGTCAAAATAGTATTGTTCAGTTTCCAGAGTTCCGCAATAATCCCATTTTGTTCTGCTGCTTTGTTGTTTTTGTGTTGCTTGATAACTGTAATCTCTTCAATACCAGGAGCTTGCGAGTCTGGATGCGTAAACCCCGAAAAGTCGAACTTAAGTTTTTCTTGGGGTGGATTGCAGTTGAGAAGGGTGATGAAATATTCGGCTAATATTTTGTAGTTATTTTTTGTGTTAGTTTCCAACGCGCCATCGGATTTTTCAAAGCAAAGAGTGGGCGCTTGGTATACTCGCAAGTTTTCTCTGAAAGTTTTGTAAAAATCTCTTGTATTATTATTAGTGAAATTCTTCTGTATTTCGTGACACCTATTATTATCATATCTCCGTTTTTCTCTTCTTATTACTTTGGAGGCCTGTTTTTGAGTTGTAAGGAAATTCTCCCAGTTTTCGTCATTTTTATGGCCGTTAAATTTTTTCCATGCAGTTATTCTCTTGTCGACTGCTTGGTCGCAGATTACGTTCCACCAGCGGTGTTTCCTGGTGCGAGGAGGTTGCCCTAGTGTAATGGCTTTCTGAATATTCTTTGTAAGGATTTCCCAATTCGTCGATTCTTCCTGATTGATTTGTGCAATGATTGTATCCTTGTGAAAAGTTAGGTCCGATCCCGAATATCTGATATTCGGGATCGGACCTAACTTTTCTGGGTGTAAATTTTTTATTTCTGTTGGGTTAAAATTTTGTTTTTATTTGGAGGAGATAGTTATCCGATTGAAAGACGCCTTTACGAGTTCTGACATTTAAAATTTCCTTTACGTTGTTCTTGAAAATTGCGACATGATCAATTTGATATTCACCCTGCTTGAGACTGGGCGATCTCCAAGTAGTTAGCTTATGTGCAGGTTTTTGAAATTGAGTACTCATGATCTTGAGTTCGAAGTTCCTACAGAACGCGATTAACCTTTCACCGTTCTTGTTGGAACGTTTGTGTTTAGTATGGGGACCTGTAGTATCTCTGAATTTCCTTTCCTTACCTAGCTGCGCGTTAAAATCTCGATATAAAAATAATATATATATATATATATATTAAGTAAAAGAAACTTACGTTGAAAACCTACACATTTTTCTATATAACAGCCGTTTACATATGTTTCAAGGTTATTGCCTATCGTCAGAACGGCGTAGTTCAAGTTAAAGATGAAAGTACTTGAAGAGATATATAAGAAATCAATATATAAAACACGGAACACAGTTTCGTACACGTTTTATACACTCAAAACATATTGGGAAGAGTCAGCACAACGTTGCAGACGACAATGAAATACCGTCCGGCTATTGTGAGACTTTTATAGCTTCTGGAAATCCCAGACAATCTTAACTTCCATTTCCAGAAGCTATAAAAGTCTCACAATAGCCGGACGGTATTTCATTGTCGTCTGCAACGTTGTGTTGACTCTTCCCAATATGTTTTGGGTGTATAAAACGTGTACGAAACTGTGTTCCGTGTTTTATATATTAATTTTTCATATATCTCTTCAAGTACTTTCATCTTTAACTTGAACTACGCCGTTCTGACGATAGGCAATAACCTTGAAACATATGTAAACGGCTATTATATATAGAAAAATGTGTAGGTTTTCAACGTAAGTTTCTTTTACTTAATTTTAGTTTGCCTGCATTAAATATAGTTAATATATATATATATATATATATATATATATATATATATATATATATATATATATATATATATATATATATATATATAAATATATATATATATATATATATATATATATATATATATATATATATATATATATATATATATATATATATATATATATATATATATATATATATATATATATATATATATATATATATATATATATATATATTTATACATAAACAATTATCAGAACTGGAGAGTCTGACCAAGCTCCTTGTGACGGACAACGGCCATTCATATGATCTAAACCAGTAGAGGAAGCCATGCCGATTCGAATGAACTATTTTTCGAATTATTCATTTGTTAATTCGAACATTCAATAATTTATCAAGGTTGGAATGCAATCTCATGAATTCTTTCTCCTCATATACATCAGGAAATGAAGGAATCTATATTTCATAAAAATTTTCAGCGTGTACTTACATTTCTGACAGGAACATTGGCTATTAAATCTATATGATCTGCCATAGTTTTCAAATGGGCAAATGACGAGTTCATTTGTGCCACTCGTTTGAACAATTCGATAGTACTCGTTAGAGACATATTTGCACCTAATGTAACTATTTTTGTTGTTATTTGATATGATATCAGCTCTTTGACATCTATCACATCAATGTACGTTGTTGGTTCTGGAAGATTGTAAACACCTGAAAAAATCAATGAAATCAATTGTACAATACTTGGTGAAATAGTGATCTGAATATATTTAAATTATCTGTAATATTCGTCACAAAGTATTGGTTATTTCACTCAAAAATGTTTTGTAGAGTAAATCTATTGTCAGGAAATTTATTTGTAAACATATGGCAAACATTGCACATTATCTTTGACTTTATTGCACACAGAATCCGTGAAACATGTAATGCTGTCAATGAATCGAATAATTTCCTCTTTGCAGTAATGCATTGAATTTTCTATACATTTAGGCGTATAAAATGATTATGCTTGTATTTGATACAGTTTGATCTGAATCATGGACTAGTAAATTGAGTTTAGTGAGTAAAATGCATTTCATAGAGTGCATTGCAGTAAAACTAGAAAACACATTACAAGTACAGAGAAAAAGTTCTGCAATACAAGATCCTCAGCAAAATATATAACGACTTCATGTGAAGTAACCATTTTTAATTATCACTAAACCAGATATTTCATATTTCTGTACACATGACAAATCATGCAAATAACTACAGGAATTATAGGGGAAAAAATTTAAGATTCAATGATCTCCCACCTAATTAGGTGAGTACCTGATACCAACAGAGTAGTGAACTGTCTTACAGTATCAGAACAGTTTTTCAATTCAAGTTCCTGCCAATAAGTTAACAGTCGGTAAAATATACAGTGCATATGAAATTTTATTACAAATATAGCTTCGGAATAAAATTTAGTTTTATCATTGTAATTATGATTATAATCATTCATTCGCATAAAAGCAGAGGACAATATGCTATTAGTACTTTCGGTGGAAACCAGTCGAGAAAATGATATTTCCATCCACTAACTGATAATTCTATCAGATGTGCTTGCACATCAAAACATCAGACAACAACATAATTTATGAATATTTTTTCAAGAATCTCAATGGACAATCAGATCGAAACGTTTTTATTGATATATCGATGTTGTTGTCCACCTAGAGTAAAACAGTTTAAATATCTTGGATCGTTTTTATTATCACAGAGGATGACGACATAAACCACAGGATTACCCCTGGGTGGAATGCAAGGGGTGAGCTTACTGAAGTCTTATGTGATCCAGAAATGCCTATAATGAGAAAAGGGAAGGTCTATAATTCAGCAGTCAGACCAGCTTTGCTCTATGGTGGCGAAACAAGGGCCTCACGAACAAAAGCTACGTACTACAGAAATGCGAATGTTGCGATGGGCAAGACGAGTTGCAATGAGAGACAAAATAAGAAATGAATTCATCCGGGATAGTTTAAGAGTTGCACCGAACGCGGACAAACTAAACGAGTCCAGGCTAAGATGGTATGGTCATGTTAAGCGACTATCCGAAGACCATATAATAAAAAAGTATTTTTCTATGACTATACAAAAGACATGAAGAGGTAGAACGCCATCTTCTTGGTTGACGAATGTACAGAGGGACATGAAGATATTGGGGCCATCAGATGACGATGCTAACCACACGTAACAGGACAAGGCGGGGCCATAGAGGAAGATGTTGTTGTTGGAATGAATTGCAAGATTGATGAAAGTGCGTATAAAAAAGAAATACGACAAGGTTGTGTGAAATAGTATAACAATACTGTACACAGATTTACCAAACTTTAATCTGCATACCTTTTATATAGATGAGCATGCTAATACTTCCAGAAGAGCTTCAAAGTCATTTCAATCTGAATATAGATAAGAAAATTACTGTCCTTCGCTCCAGATAACACATAATCCTAAAGGAGAGAGAATTGATGAAAACTAAGAATTGGCACCCTGTGGATATAAGAAAGAATATTTTTTTGATTTTTAAGTTAAAATGCGTCCACATAGAAACAGAAACAAATAGTTGAATTTATTAAACTAGGTTCATACTTGGATTCCTTTTCCCCTAAGTAATTGTTGATTTTAGTTTTGTGATATACCTGCTCGTTGGATTATCTCCTTCATGGTTCATTATTTTCTATAAAGACTGACTGTGTGAGTAATTTTTACCGATGAATGAAATTTAAGTGTAAAAAATACTCCACACCACTATATGTTGTCTCAGGGAAATGTTTGAATTCTGATAGTTCAATCCGATTGGAAGTTGTTTGAATCTGTTCGAGTTCAGCTATTATTATATAACTGTCTATTGTTGCAGTTCATTGTATTTCTGGAACGCTTGACGTTGTTTTCAGAAATATTATTTTATTAAAGTCATAAGATCAAAAGGATATAGCACTTGAATATATTGTGCGTGATATATTTCAAATGTTACAGAATCTGTACACAGTTTAGATATTTACGCACACTTGATAACTGGTATTTCCTAAAATATTTATGTACCTATATGGCAGTTTATTGCTTCTCATGAACTCAGATATTTTTCCATATCTGATACATGAACAATAGTATATTTGTTTCTGATTTTTTAAAGGATGTGTTTGTTTTCTAATGAAGGCAAATTTGAAGAAATTTTGGACATAATACAGTGTGAATCAAATATATATTTATAACTATCAAAAACAAGAACGCAGCAGAAGAAGATGGGATTATTCGGGAACTCTGGAAACTCAACGATCCTATTCTGACGCAAAAACTTTATCATTCAATTAAAGAAATCTGAAGGACGGAACAGATACCAGAGGATTCGAAATGCGCGCTGAAACATCCATTGCACGAAAGGAAGAACAAGATGCATATCAATAATTACAGGGGAATTTCTTGATCCACTAATTGGGGAATATCAAGCTGGATTCAGAAAAGGCCGATCATGTGCTGGATTTTAGAGATGATAATACAGATGGGGAAATGTAGTAATTCAGTGATCACATGTTCATTGACTTCAAGAAAGCATATGATTCGGTGAAACGCAAAACTCTCTTTAAAATCGTTGAAGTATTTGAGATCGAGGAAAGACCCGAAAAGCTATAGAACATACACTTACAGATACAACTTCTAAAGTAAAATTCATAGGCGAAGTATCAGATCCATTTGAAATACAAACCGGTGGATTTCAAATCCGGCCGGTATAATAAATCGATTGATAAAGGCCGGCAGGAGGCCGGACTTTATCAATCCATTCCAATATTGTTTCAGAACACATCATTAGGAAATTGGAACCTCTTATGAATCGCATGCAAGTGTGCTTCAAAAAATAATATCGAATAAATGTCAAAGGTTTCGCTTTCGCAGAAGATGTTACTATTATTATCACAGAAAACAGAACTTAAGCCATTCTCGGCATAAAAAAACTACTTGGAATTGAACAGAATATCAGGTTACAATTTTTTTATAATGAAACCAAATACATGAAAAAAAACAAGGATTATAACTTCTCTAATAATAAGACATGGTGAATTTCTGCAAGTCGGCCATTTTGAATACCTCGGAGAAGTTATACAGTCCACAGGTTCAAACCGAATCCCTAATGATCAAATATTTACCAAGCTCTTAAGAGGCTGCAAGCTGAGCTGGACGTACTATAATGAGAATTGTATTTTGATAGGCGCCAAATTGAGGCATTATAATATAACAGTTCTTCCAGAAGCAATCTACGTAGCTGAAACAATGGTTATTGACGGTCTTTCAAAAATAAGAAAAATAGAAAAACAAGAACGGAAAACTCGCAGAAAGATTAACGGGCCAATTCATAGAAACGGCATTTGGATGAAGAAACCTCAAAATGAACCTTATCAAAAGACAAATACTATAACGGAAGAAATCAGGAGACGACGAGCAAAGTTCTCAGCGCATGTCTACAGAAGGAAACAGTCCAGAATACCAAAGAAACTACTCGACATTACCATAAAGAATAAATGCAGAACAGACTGGCTAAGAGATCTACGAGATCTAGAGAGCTAAGAGATCCAGAAGATCTACAACAGATCAATCTGTTAAAATCTCGAAGAAAAAATCTCGAAGATCGCAATAACGTGTCGCCATAAAATCGCACATTTGGAGTTTGGGCAAAAATCAACTCACCAATCTGAAATTAAATGAACAGATGAACGGGAGAAAAAGCATTCCGGCAGGATGAAGCGTTTTTGAAAGGTGAAAAAGATGTAGCAAAGCTCTAACAATTGCGATATATATATATATATATATATATATATATATATATATATATATATATATATATATATATATATATATATATATATATAGACTATGCATGAAGGAGAAATTTTCTTGCTAAACCAGAACTAAGTATTACCTTTTGCGGTGTTGCCTGCAACCAACATATATATTTCATCCCCCAATTGTGATAACGCATCGAGAAGTGATTTCAAGGTGGTTACTTTCGTCCATGACGACTTCTTGAAATTGACCTCCAATGGCTTCTCGATATGGAATTCTTCGTTCTGTCCAAATTTCGATTTTGGGTTTGTAATAACGAAATCTTCTATATCGGGATAGCTACCCAATAACTCAGGTGATGCGTCTTTACATAAAGATTTGAAAGCCGATAGGATCGGCCGATATCCTGTACATCTACATAAATTTCCTCCAAAAGAATTTTCCACTTGTGCCATTGTAGGTTTTCCATCCTTACATAAAGCGTACATATTCATAACCATGCCTGGTGAGCAGAAACCACACTGTGTCCCATTAAACTTCGCGAGAGCTTCTTGTACTGGGTGATATTTTGATAGTGGTCCTCCAATCCCTTCGATTGTTTCAATCATCCATCCGTGACATGTTCCTATTGACACCAAGCACTGCGAATTTCAAGAAATATAATGTAAAATTGGCAACGGTTTCGGTTCGGCTAAGTGGTGGTTGTGTTGTGGAGCGCTCTTCGAAATTTGTCTATTTCAGAGAGATAAATTGAAAGTTTTGAGTGAAATTTGATACCATATCACAGATTATGTTATAGATATTACGTAAATAATTGAAACAGTTTCAAATTCTAATTATTAATCGAGTTCTTCATAAAATTTGTGTTGGAATCATCGTTTTCAAGTTACCGAAGTTCAATAATTGCGGCTCTTTTAACATCTGGTAAACATCTGGTGACTAGTGCGACCGAAAATACCCTTGATTCTAAGAATCCTTCTCAGAGTATTGCCATAATTCTTTAAAAAGGAAACCTACGATCTGTGCTTCGTGATCTATTCGTTCTACTTGTAACTTTAAAAGTTTATGAGTGAAAGAATAATTCTGTCATAATGGTGAATTGTACTGCCTGTTCATCGGCTGTTAACAAAAAAAAACCATCTGTTTCGTGCGATGCATGTAAAAAGCCCTATCACATTATTTGCGTTACTGAAACGGAGAACCTATTAGAGCTTTTACGAAATATACCGGGGTTATCATGGAAGTGTATGAGCTGCATCAAAAGTTGCATTACACTCAATTCTGAGGAACTTATTAATCTGCTGGATAACAGAATTAAAAATGCAGTCGCATTATTGGAGAGTCAAATTGTGACTATGAAATCGGACATGGCAAAAAATTTTGGCGGTTCCCTTTCCATACAGCCCAAAGTTAAAAAATATTCAGATGTCCTCAAAGACAAATCCCAACCTGCTGTCATTATAAGACCTAGAAAAAACGATCAACCATTAGTGCAAACCAAATCTGACATATTGCGGCACTTAAATCCTACTAGTGAAAACCTCCAGTTGACAAAAGTTAAAACTGTCGAAGATGGAGGATTATTGATAGCATGTCATGATAATTCAAAAGTGAAAGAAATTATTGAAGGCGAATTGCAGACACCTATGAGATCAAAAAGGTCAGTGGTATCCATCCTCGTTTGAGGGTTGTTGGTATGGCCGAAATTTGTCTGAAAACAATCTTCCTAGCAATATCTTATCGACGAATTCAAAAATATTTCAAAATGGTTCTGAATTCAAGGTGGTGAAAATCTCTCCAACAAAAAAATCCCAACATTTGGCAGTCAATAGTTCAAGTGAATAAATCTGACTACGAACGGGCTGTGCAATCAGAAAACGTGTTTGTTGGATTAACCAGTTGTTCTGTCTACGACGCAGTTGAACCTCATCGATGCTTTAAATGCAACGAATTCAATCATACATCGCGGAGTTTGCAGGAAAACACTTTCCTGTCCGATATGCAGTGAAGCTCATGAGTTGAAAGAGTGCAAATCAAAGAGCAAAAAATGTTCGAACAATGTCGAAACTACCTAATAAAGTTATTGATATTCATCAAGCAGTTTGGGAAAAGCATAAATGTACAGCTTATGTAGAATCTTGTAAAAAGTTTAGAATTAGTAACTTTAATATTAAGTAGCAACTAGGTGACGAATTGCAGAATCCTCTCCAGTGTAGTGAAAGCTCCAAATCAAATATGGGTAAGAGTGAAACTTGTCTCAATATCTATTATCAGAATACGCGGGGATTTCGAACAAAAACAGTACAGTTTCATAATAATATAGTACAGCATCAATTTGACGTAGTAGCTCTAACGGAAACTTGGCTGGATTCGTCCTTTTCGGGTAGAGAACTTTTCTCGGAAGATTATAATGTTTTCAGAGCTGATAGAAAATTTTCGAAAACTGAATTGTCACGCGGAGGAGGTGTGCTCTTGGCTTTTTATCATGACATCTTAGCGTCTCAGATTAAGCTTCCTACAGTTTTCTCTAGTTTTACTCTAGTAGATATTTTATTGAATAAACTAAAGATGTCAACTGGAAATCTTTTCATTTTAATTATGTATATACCTCCAAGCACAACTCTAAATGTCTACGAACAACTGTTTGATGCAATGCAGTCACTTGATTTTCTGTACGAACATAAAGTTATTATTCTGGGGGATTTTAACATAACAGGTTATGCTGAATCGTTAGTTAATAACAATGAAAACCTTAACGAATATACTTTCCTACTCAATAATTTTGCTAATATTTTTAACATCACTCAATTAAATTTTGTGCATAACAACTTCGATAAAATTCTCGATTTGGTGTTTTATAACCGTGATTGTGAGGTAGTGAAATTTTTTGATCCTTGTGTGCCTGAAGACTCACACCATCTAGCTCTTCAGGTACACTGCAATATTAATAAAGAATTAGTTAGAACAAAAAACTTCCAGATATCATTTGATAACTGTTATAACAGTCTGCTCATTTATTGCCTCTTAGGTGGAACAAAGTTCGCCGGGTCAGCTGGTATATATATATATATATATATATATATATATATATATATATATATATATATATCAATTTTAGTATTCATACATGTTTATATCAACTTGGTGGGAAATAGTTTCCATTTTCGACTATTTCAAACCAAATAACAGCACCTGGACGAACGAGAAATCATAGCACAGCAGTGGAACACCATTACTTTCAGAAAAGGATCACCCATAGAACTTTGAAGAAATTGGCCTATTTGTTGTCACGAACGTTGATGCCCATATGGTTAGATATGACTACAATTGTTATCGTATCTCCATTAGAGGTCAACGAAGGTGGAATTATCGAATAAATGGGGTGTTAGAAAGACCGCACTAAAGTTGTGAGATTAATGGAAAATAATCGATTAAAAGAAAGACTTTTAGACTTTTGCTCCAAAAATTAAAATATGAGTCAAATAACCACAAAATTGATAAATAAATATCCAGTACTATTTTACATTCGATTCATTTATTATAATAATAATAATAATAATAATAATAATAATAATATCCCTCATTTATTCATATTATATATTTATTCCTCAATCAAATGCTTTATATTATTCATATAAATTCAACAACTTATTTACTATAATCCAGCAATCTGAATATTCCAATAATCCGGCACTAGATTATTACTGTATCTACTTTATTACAAGGACCACATATTACGATAAAGAAAACCAATAAATTAGCTCAAAGAAACTTCTGAAGAACAATTGATTTTGTGACGTGGCCTACTGAATGACAAAATTTATTTGTGCTACTTGGCGCAATATTATAATTTTTCTGGAACCAGAGAACCAAATAGAGTTTGAAGAACAACAATGCGCCAATGAAGATATATACTTATTTCATTTCATATATAAACATTAACATCAGAAAATGACAGCCAAATGTAGTATATTTCTGGACAGGATATGAATTTCTGTATTTTATTTCAATTTGAAGTTTTCAGCTACTGAAATAAAACACACTCCTCACAATAAGGCATGTCATTTTACAGAGAATAATTCAGAGTGTTTGAGAATCCCCCGATCAAATTAACATCTTACACATTTTCAATAATGTATTTATCACAGAAATTGACAACAGGGTCGAAATTATCTTCGTGAAACCCGAAAATTCACAGAAAATCTCAATGATGAGGGAAAATCTTTTTGTTATAACAGAAAATTATATCAACAAGAATTATATACCCGATTCGATTATTCTGAAAAAATATAATTAGATTGTATGTATTTATTCAATATAATTAAGTGGCAAAGGTTTGAAGAAGATTGCGAGACCTTATAGCCTCCAACCTTGTAATTGTAAAATAACAATGAATTGTAATGTGAACAAAAAATCAGTGAAACGTCTTTTCATTATTTTTTTAGTTTTTCATTATTTTTTTTAATCATTCATTCATTCATTATTCAATTCATGCACTACTTTATTTCATTCATTCATTCATTCATTCATTCGCTCATCATTTCAATATTAAAAATCCTGATTCGTCATATTGAAACAACTTTCATATATTTCAATATGTCACAACTATGAAACGAAATTTTCAAGTTCTCATAAGCTTACCGAGTTTATTGCCATAGCCTTTTCATCTCCGGGTTTGATAACAGATACTACACATGACCCACAACCACCCTCGTAACACATCTTTTTTGTGCCTGTTAGGTACAGTTTATTACGTAAATAATCATTGAGGGTAGTTTCAGGACTGACATCATCAGGATTTACTGGAAGTGAAAAAATGTGAGTCGAAAATAATTAAATTTTTGATTTTTACCTGTGTGTTCCTCCTTTCCGATAGAAAATTTTATTTTGTTGTTTATATTAGTACCGTTCGGAATTTCTCCATGGTTTTCGTTATTCCAAAACCAACTCAACATCGTTCAACCTTTTATGGCTTCTCGAAAGGATATTGTGTTCAGAATATAACAAGTAAACGTGTTTCAATATCCTGAAATGAAAAGAACTTTATTTAATATGAAAAACTCTCTTAATGCGTGAATTGAAGAGTCAATATGGGCAGATGAGCACAAAAGAAGTTCATTCTGTTTATAAATTTAGAAATACTCTAGCGAAGTTACATATTCAGGATTATTTCAAACTGAATCAACTGAATTGCAAGAAATACAGATTGAGTTTATCACTTTTTTTTCGATCTGGACTATTCAAAACTTGATGATATTGAATAAACTCTTATAAAAATAATGTTGTAAGAGGTCAACTGATTAACTCGTAGGGAAATTCAACCCTTAACCTGAGAGATAAACAATTTTCATTGAACGACTGAGTCTTTGCATAACACTTGATAAAATATTGTTGAAATTAGGTATGATGTCAAACATTTAGCTGTTTTGAGCTGAAAATTGAACAAAATCTTAGAGGAACAATGACATTTAGAACTTTCCACTGAGTGGCATATCATCTAGAGGTTTATGAGAACCTGATAAAAGCTATGCGTAAGAAAAGAGGCAAGCATGCATAATATCGATACTCTATATATATATATATATATATATATATATATATATATATATATATATATATATATATATATATATATATATATATATATATATATATATATAGAGTATCGATATTATGTATGCTTGCCTACATAGCTTTTATATATATATATATATATATATATATATATATATATATATATATATATATATATATATATATATATATATATATATATATATATATATATATATATATTCATATTCATTGCTATCTTGAACCAATTTATTTGTATTTTCAGAAAGAAATTATTGGCTTTTTTGTTTTCAAAAATATTCATTAAACATCTACATCACATGTGATGTAGATGTTCCAAGAGATTTTCCTTGAAAATTGGCTAACGCTCGAAACATGTTGACCAATTCATATTGTTAAATAAATCGTGAAACATTGAGCCAGAAATTTAATTTAATTTGATATTCAATTATGTTTTACCAAGAGTTAAGCGACAATTCAATCTCAGTCATATATATATATATATATATATATATATATATATATATATATATATATAAGTGAAAATTGATCGACCCTTGAGTTGAATTTATAAAAGGAAAGTTATCGGGAAAGGGGTCAGGTAACCAAGAGTTATTTCCTAAGTCTTTATTTCTCGATATTTCGTCCATTTTTTGTGGACTTTTTCAAGAGATCTACAAATGAAAATTAAACAATTAAAACAATGAAAATGATCAACAGTCACAGAATACTCACAGACATGGAATGTGGTCAAGATTTAAAATTTAGTAACATAATAATTGAACAACGTTATGAAAACGAATAGAAACAAACATGTGGTCTGCGTATTAACCACTGATACGGTTCAATATGTTACAATAAATACTACTTATATTATATGTGTCGGTCCTGAAATTGATGGCATTTGTATCCGCGCGAATGTGATACATCTGCAAGAATAACCGACATCTATAATTTGATTCACGTTCCAAAATTTCCACATTACACCATTCAAAATTATGCCCAGTCTCCACACAATGCTTGGTTGCTGCGCATGATAACTTCTTTATACGTATATCACTGCGATGTTGAGTTATTCGGTTCTTTAACCACTGCTTAGTCTGGCCAATGTATACCCATGAGCATTTATTTGTTCATTTTTCACAACACTTACCTTTCGTTTCAACAAAATTTTATAAACAGATTTTTGGAACTCCAATGGGATCCCCTTTGAGTCCAATTTTGGCAATGATTGTAATGGATCATCTGTTGGATAACGTCATTCCTCTTCTGCCTTTCGAGCTGCCATTTATTTACAAATATGTGGACGATATCATTTGTGCCGTGCCTCAATCGCAGGTTGCCACCGTATTGAAAACATTTAACTCATTCAATAACAATTTGCGTTTCACGGTCTAAGTGAGGAATAATAGAGGTGTACCCTTTCTTGATACGTTGGTAATAAGATCCGATAATAACATAATTACTTTAGATTGGTATCAGAAACCAACATCTTCCGGGAGATTTCTGAATTTTCATTCCAACCACCCTACTACGCAAAAGTTCAACATGGTTGTGGCGATGAGGAAAAGGGTTTTGAGGATTTGTGATGAGAGGTTTCATCGTGGAAGTCTGCGAAAATTGTATCCTATTTTTCGTAATAACGGATACCCAGGACATATTCTTCAAAAGCTTATTTATAACTCACGATTTTATGATGGTCCCACTGAAGATACTACTGTTGAATTTAACTACAAAAAATTCCATATATACATGGACTAACAAACTCAGTGGTTTCCATTTTCAGTATACATAGTAATATAAAATTGGCTAAGTACAGCCCTGTGAAGATTGTTAATTTGTTCTCCCCAATAAAATATGAAACACCAATTCATCTCAACAGCAGTGTTGTGTACAAAATACCTTGTACGGATTGCTCAGGGGTATACATTGGCCAGACTAAGCAGTGGTTAAAGAACCGAATAACTCAACATCGCAGTGATATACGTATAAAGAAGTTATCGTGCGCAGCAACCAAGCATTGTGTGGAGATTGGGCATAATTTTGAATGGTGTAATGTAAAAATCTTGGAACGTGAATTAAATTATAGATGTCGGTTATTCTTGCAGATGTATCACATTCGCGCGGATACAAATTCCATCAATTTCAGGACCGACACAGATAATATAAGTAGTATTTATTGTAACATATTGAACCGTATCAGGGGTTAATACGCACAAAACATGTTTGTTTCTATTCGTTTTCATAACGTCGTTTATATACTTGCTGAATGTTCTCTTTGTTGAGTCGTGTTGTTTTTTTAAATTATTATGTTACTAAATTTTAAATCTTGACCACATTCCATGTCTGTAAGTATTCTGTGACTGTTGATCATTTTCATTGTTTTAATTGTTTAATTTTCATTTGTAGATCTCTCGAAAAAGTCCACAAAAAACGGACAAAATATCAAGAAATAAAGACTAAGGAAATAACTCTTGGTACCTGACCCCTTTCCCGATAACTTTCCTTTTATATATAATATATATATATATATATATATATATATATATATATATATATATATATATATATATATATATATATATATATATATATATATATATATATATATATATATATATATATATATATAGTTAAGAGTTTACGGTATTTACCTGAGATTTACGTTGTTTGTTTATTTGTAACAGCCGTTTACATATGTTTCAAGCTAATTGGCTCTCATCAGAACGGCGTAGTTCAAGTTATTAGATGTTACACACTTGAAAGTTGATTAAAAGGAAAAACACAGAACAAAACAACACAAAATTCCACGTGGGAATCTACATCATTTTTGGTTAAATCGAATATCTTGACCAAGCTTGTTAAAGCTATATTTTCAGACTGAATCGATGTCTACCTGCGATGAGATATTTATACCTTCTAGAATTTTGTACCGACAATATTATAAATTAAAAACGGCTGTTACAAATAAACAAACAACGTAAATCTCAGGTAAATACCGTAAACTCTTAACTTCATTTTCAGCCTGACAAACCTTGTTTTTAATTTATATATATATATATATATATATATATATATATATATATATATGCATGGCTATTGAAAAATGAAGGTTATCCACTTCTCATCGTATAAACAGGAGAGTAGACATTATTATGCACTCAAGATTGTCACTAAAATAAAGTATAAAATAGCAACCTCTTCTACCAAATCAACTGCATTATGTAACCTGATGAAATGTTTTTGAATTCTTGATTGACCGGATTGAAAAATTTTAATCTTTCACAGCTGCTCTGATGGAACAGCCTACACCTATACTTTTCGAAACATTCATTGTGTTATGCAATTGTCTGACCCGCGAGGTCACGGAACGTTATAATATAAACGATGATGGAAACCAGATGGTTAAAGAAATATATTCAGTGGACAAAAACAAAGAACATTTCAATGAGTTTCAATCTTGATTGAAATCAGCTCTTGTGACGAGTATGAATCAAAATATAGTTTGATGCGAAAGTATGGAAAATTTCAGTTAATTGATATTTTAGTAGTAATAATAATAATGCAAGATCTTTATTTCCAAATTCTCGGCAAAGCCAAGCATTGCTGAAGAATTGATGATTGATGAGGCCGATACTTGGAAGAAATTAATATCCATAATGAAACAATATTTAGAATTTCCTCATATATTAACAACATCACGCATGACGCGCGTTTCGAATTACTTTCACTTTTTCAAATGCTGAATCAACAACAATGTGTTGTTAATTCAGCATTTGAAAGAGAAATAGTACTTTGAAAATTCTAAATATTGTTTCATTATTTACAGAAATTCAACATATATTACCATATGTACAATACCCATAAGAACACCAATAAAATCGAAGTTACAACTAGAATCTGAAAATTAGAACATTTCAACTAGAAATTGAATATAAAAATCACAGAAGGCGAAATACAACTGAAAATTGAAATTACGACAGAAAGTATTAATTATAGCATCAGAATTACAAAAGTAAGCATCAGAATTGACAGTTAAACACCAGAATCACTAGAGTAATTCTGATGATTTGAAAAAAAAACACTCGCTAAGGTAGTAAGCATTTTTCAAGCGTTTTCTAAATCTTTGCATATATTTACTTCTGAAGTCAGACGGAACAGAATTATAAATTTTTTCTGGGATATACGAGAAGCGTTTATCAAATTATTTTTTCCTTGATATCACGAGAAGATTTGTGGGCTGGTCATACGATTATGAACCTGTGAAACCTTTGCATATCAAATATATGAGCAGGGCTTTTTCTGTTAAAAACCTTATGTACCATATAAGCAATATGCAATTTACGTCTATTGAACATACTAAGTCAATTCAATTTTAATTCATTTTTGTTCGAGTTGGTGGTGTTTTATTTGAGTTTTTAATAAGTGTTAACTTTATCGGCTCCGAAAAATGTACACTGGAAATATCATTTCGGATGAAAACTAAATTTTTCCAAAATTATATGTTTTCCATGCAAACAGATGTGTGAGCGAAAGTAATTCGATAACGTTAGTATTCACACCAAAAAATCTTCATGAAGAACACTCTGCATCTTTGCCTGGCAAATAGCAAATTGGCTTTCGAACTCTCTTTTTATTAGCGTTAAGAGCGATAGAAAATACCTCTAAACGCAGGAAAGCGTGAAAAATTTAAACTTGATTCGATTTCTTCGAATGTTATTATCCATTTTCAAATCTGTTATAGTTTCAATCGTTTATATTCATCATTTTTTCTAATGAATGTACCAACATAATGTCGGTATACAATGCCTTCATCAATTGAACGAAAATTGTATTCATAGTGTGTAGATATATATAAATATTTATATTTTTTAAAAATTGATTTATTGCCTGTTTAATATTTTATTAATGATAACTATTAATAATAACTAATTGAATAATTAGTTTTGACAAAATTGTGATACAACGAAACGTCAACGAAAATTGAGCTTTTAACATTAAAATAAGCCTGTTATTGCTGAAAACATTGAAAATAAAATATTAATATGTATTTATTACATATATATGATTCATTCTATTTCAAATAATTGTTATAGATGATGCTCGATTTTTCAATATCTGATATAGCGTTGATTCTATTGTTTGTGTTGTGTATATGTGTCATTTCCAAAAATAATCAAAATTTTTCGTAATCGAAATTGCGATCAGAGTCTTGAACGTGGACGCTAATTTACAAGATCTTTTCGAATACTACTATCAATTTTGTGTTGTGTGACTTTTTGCTTTGAAGTTTGTTTATATTTTTTACATACTGAAATTCATTATTGTTGATATTACTTCGCAGCTTGTTCTTCTTATGAAGAAGCCAAAAAAAATGTGTCGGAGTATCGAGAATTGTTATGAATAAATGAGTTTTCAAATACTTCACGAGACCGATTATTACCGTTACCTGAATTCTTCATAAATATATATATATATATATATATATATATATATATATATATATATATATATATATATATATATATATTATTTCGAAAGTTTTTAAATAACAGGCTTTTTTTGATATGAAAAACTTTATTTTGTTGACGTTTCGTTGTTTCAACAACGAAACGTCAACAAGAATAAAACTTTTTCATATCAAAAAAAGCCTGTTAATGCTAAAAACTTTCGAAATAAATATCTTAACAGGCAATAAATCAATTTCAAGAAATATACATATATATATATATATATATATATATATATATATATATATATATATATATATATATATATATATATATACAAATTGATTATTTGGTATGAGATAATTTTGGTGTATAAGAAGTACTCACGTTTGATAATTCACTTCTTCTTTTACGATTGTTTTTGTTTCGTCTACTTCAATTCACGTAAACTCCAGAATGATAGTTGAAATCAAATTCGTTAAGGATTCCAAGGACTAGACTTAGGAACCAGTTTTGATCTATTGTAGTGAAAAAAAAATGAATGCATAAAATGAGGCAGAACAAGAAATATACATACAGGGTGCGCCAGAGAAACTTACTTATTTGAAAGGTCAATAAAAACAAAAGTACTGCAATTATTGTTCCAAATTTTTTTTTATTCGATAATACAATATCCTAAATAAAATTTTTTTTATGCAGTCTTGAAAATGACATCGGATAAATGGCGATCCGCATTGCGCATACACTGATGAGGTCGATTTTGGAAATTCGTATCCTCTCTTTGCAGCATATCAATCGGTATGTTGGCAATGGCGTCGCTAATGTTTTTTTGAGGTGTGCTATGGTCCGTGGTCGATCGACATAAACCAGAGATTTTAAATAACCTCATAAATAGAAATCGCATGGAGTCATGGAGATCGCCTCTGAGAGAGATGAGGCGGTCGGGGAAATGTTGTCGCAACAAATTCATTGAGTCTCGTGCTGTGTGCTGTGGCTCCATCTTGCTGAAACCATACGTTCCTAACGTTCATTTCATCCTACCTGCGTAGCAGTAAAGGATGCCTGGCTTGAGATTGTTAGTGATAATAACAACATAATGTGGTTTTGTGACAGTTGTAAGTTATACAATTCAACAGGAAATCTCAATGATAAAGAAACTGTACTCAAGGAAGAAATAGAGTAACTACAAAGAGAATCTACACTTTCAAGGAAACTCCTGGAAGGACTCTATACTAATCTTCTTCAAAAAAAGGTAATTCAAAATTTAGAAGAAAAATTAGGAATAGCTATGCCTACTCCCCTCGTGATTGGAATGGATTCTTCCATCAAGCAGAGTTCTGACAAACAGCACTCCGATAAGATTCAGTCAAGATCGCACGTGGTGGTATCACCGACAGATGTTACAAGCAATCCGGAGAAGCGCTCTGTAAGATCCGAAAAACTAGTTCAGTCTAAATCTAATACGAGTATGAATTCTGTAAACATAAACAAAGATGAGAAAATGAAAACAAAACCCATTTTTGATGTTGAAATGGTAAGTTGTGCTATAGAATATGTACAAAATTTTAATGTAATGAAGGAAATACAGCAACGAACAAGATAAGCAGTTGGTCGGAAAAAACTGGTTTCAAATTTTCAAGGAAAAATCAAGTTCATCATCTTCAGCAAAAAACCAATAAACTCGATTATATCACTCAAGATAGGCCAAAAAGAAAAAGAAAGAACAGATAAAATTAAATTTCTGGGAATGATTTTGGATTCTAATATGAAATGGAAATCTCATAATGGTCTCACCAGATCGTGTCAACTGAGAATTAACCTTTCAAAAACACAAGCTTGTCATGATTGGGGCGCTGACACAACTTCCTTGCTATATCTATACAGAGCAACAATACGCAGCAAACTGGACTATGGATCTATATGCTATGCTCGAACGAGTAGACTATTACTGAAGAAACTGGATGTCATCCAGAGCACATCATTAAGAACAATACTAGGAGCATATAGAACCAGTCCAGTAGCTAGTCTACAAATCATAGCAAATGAACCACCGCTCCAACTCCGTAGGACATCCCTTGCTCTCTTTCAAGCAGCAAAAGTTATCGGGAAATAAATACAACATTGCATATAAATATATTCTCGATATTCCAGACGCTTTCTATTCTGATTCCAAAGAAGCGAATTTACCAGTAGGAGAAGTCTTGAAACGGAGCGGATTTAACGTATCAATATTTCAAAAAACACTCTGTAAAACTACAAAAACACAACCATGGCTCATAAAGACTCCCAACATAAACCTAACTTTGATTAACTACTCAAAAATAACCACCAATCATCAAGTGTTAAGGAAAATGTATCTTGACCAAATAAATAAATATCCCGAATTCGCCCACGTTTATACAGATGCATCTAAGCACACAGAAGGCTCAGCAGCAGCGGTTTACCATAAGCAGATTCAACATGTATTTGAGATAACCACGCAGTGCAGCATATTCACTGGTGAAGTCGCCGCCTTATGTGAAGCCCTGAAGAAAAGTCGTATAATAGGAAGAAAGATCTTAATCCTAACAAACTCACTTAGCGGCCTAATAAGCCTCCAACAACTATATCCTGAAAATACCGTAGTACAGCAATTGAGAATAGAATTATACAAATTACAGACTCAACAGTATGGTGTGAACTTCATTTGGATTCCATCCCATGTAGAAATAAGTGGAAATGAAAAGGCCGATGAACTAGCAAAATTATGTCCAAGTAATGAAAAACGTGCCATACAGTGATCATAAACCTCACATCAAACAGTTTATCGACGACCTATGGCAATCTGAATGGGACAAAAATAGAGCCAACAAACTCTACCCGATTCTACCTAAAATAATCATGAAACCGACAGTACCTCAGAAGAGAAGAGACCAGGTCGTGATGAATAGAGTGAGAATGAGCCATACCAGACTAACTCATAAACACCTCCTGGAGAAAGAAGAACCGCCAATCTGTACAAACTGTACAACAGCGAAAACAATACACCACATCATGATGTGCCCAGTATACAATAGACAGAGAGATGAACTAGATATAAGCAACCAAGACCCCTTTGAAGTACTCAGGACCAAACCCCAAAAAGTTATAAAATACCTTAAGAAAAATGATATTATATAATGTTATTTGAATTTACAAAAAAGTCGCTAATAATTCTTGTGGTCGATGCGGTCTTCACTTTCCTGATGGTTTGTGATTTAAATCAAAAAAGGTTTGAGGTTAATCGTCGTAAGAGCAGGAAGGTGATTGTTGGTCAGAACACAAATAATTCATCAGTACGTGGTATTCCAAGGTCCGTTTCATTACATGTAAGTAGACTGGAACCTGAAACCAGACCAGAAAATCTAAAGGCGATGCTTATCGGATGTTTTCCCGAGATTATTGTGGAGCTGCATACATCGAAGTATCCTGATCTTTATGCCTCAATAAAAGTGACTATTAATAAAGATAATCTTGAAAAAGCGTGGCAGAGCGAGATATGGCCTAAAGGAGCAGTGGTTTCCCGGTTTTTCCACAGGAAAGCCCAAACAGTACCTCCACCCCAAAGGTAAACAATGCTAATGATGATAAAGTGTTTAAATTATTGTCTCTAAATTGTCAGTGTCTTACTGATATTAAGGTAGACTATATCGCTAGTGATTTTTCGTCAAAATGTCAAAGTAGATTATATAACTAGTGGCTATGTATATAAGTAAAATGACTCAGAAATACTATGCACTGGAGAGACATGGTATAATGATGACAGTATTGATTATGTTCACTTTGAAAACTTTCATAAAGTGTCTAGTTTTTGTGAATGTAAGATGAGGGGCGGCGGAATAGCCATATGGTGCAAAAAATTCATTATGTGCTCGTCCTCTTCTTCTGAAAGATTTTTGTGTGGAGGGAAAACTCGAGATCTGTGGAACTTCTATAAAAAATGGTAACTCTAGAACTATTATTCTAAATTGTTATAGGTCTCCTGACAATTCGAATATCGTAGTGTTTTGTAGCAGAATAAACGATGTTTTGGATTATGTGTACAAACCAGGTGTGAATATCATACTGTGCGGCGACTTAAACATAGACCCTATTAGGTATAAGGACAGTTTTCTGAAAATTTCGAACATCATGGAGAGTTATCAAATGAGGAATACTGTATATGAAAAAACTCGCGACAAATATACAATTATTTTTACTAATATATTGTCGGGCTCGAGTGCAGTTATGGAGGTGCATTATTCTGATCATAATGCAATTTTGTTCACAGCTCAGTACGATGTGCCACCCTTGAATGTTTAATTCAAAAGAGACTTCAGTCATTAGAATATAAATAACTTTCTGAATGATATCTCAAATGAAACATGGGAAGATGTCTTAGCGGTTGACGATGTTACACAGTCTTTTGAAATGTTCCATGGCATTTATAGTTATTAACTTCGATATCCATTTTCCTCTCAAAAAATTTCGTGACGGAAAGATGAAACATTGGGTGAGTGAGAAAGTTAGACGTTCTAGTGAGTGTTTGAGAAACATATTTGACTTAAGTAAGGCATTTCCAGAACTCAAAAACCTATACATCCAAGCTAAAGAGCAACACTCTGCTCTGATTAGTAACACTAAAAAACTTTTTGATCAAAATCAAGTTAGAGAGTCGCATAATAATACCAAAGCATTATGGTCAGTTGTCAATCAACTTAGTAATAGAATTAATGCAAACAAAAATTTTAAAATTAAACATGA
This sequence comes from Henosepilachna vigintioctopunctata, assembly GCA_030704895.1. Classification (NCBI taxonomy): domain Eukaryota; kingdom Metazoa; phylum Arthropoda; class Insecta; order Coleoptera; family Coccinellidae; genus Henosepilachna; species Henosepilachna vigintioctopunctata. Next base: position 860,631 of record JARQZJ010000046.1, on the reverse strand, counting down.
AAATACTATTTTGACTGATGATCACTGACGATGACTGAGCAAGAGATTGCTCAGTTATTTATGAATTCTCTGTAGAAGCAGTTGATAACTTGCATAATAGCATCCCATAAATTGCTTACAATGACGAAATGGAAATTTGTCAACACTCAATGTTTTTTTTCCCTTCACGGTCGAGGAACTCCACAAATTGATGATTGGAAAACTTAAACCGAAAAAATCCTGAGGTGTAGATGCTATTTCGGGTTTCTTAGTGGTAGCAACTTTAAATTTTATATGTAAACCTTTGGTACACATGGTGAATAACTCTTTTGAACAAGCTGTATTTAAAAAAATACAGCTTGTTCAAAAGAGTTATTCAGCATGTGTACAGAAATAAAATATCTATCTATCTATCACAGACATCTCACACCAGACAGTAACTCGCTCACAATTAAGTGGCTTCTGGTGAAGCTCACGTGGATTTACACCACACGCCTAACGCATGTTTTGCTTGTTGACGCAGCCGGAAATGTGGAAGTGAGGCTCGTCACTGAAAAAAAGGACGCGTCTTCAGGCAGGTTTTCAACCAGCGTTTCATATGCATTTTGACGGGCAACAAAATCGCATTCTTGCACAACAACCAATTTATAGGAATTAAATTGAAGGTCTTCATGGAGAATTCGTCGACAGTAGTGTCAGAAATTGCCATAGCAGCTGCATGTTTGCGAGCCGAACGCTGGGGAGAACGAACAACTGACTGCCTCACTCTTTCGATATTTTCCGGAGTTCTGATGGTCCGTTGAAGTTCATTTCTGGGTTTAGCGACACTTCCACACTCCCGAAATGAGTTAACCCACGACAGAATCGAATTACGACCAGGAACGAGTCTGTGAGGAGGAATTTTGAAGAGAGCGCGAAAGGCCCGTTGCGTAGCAACAAGTGAGCGACCGTTAGAAAGAATCTCTCGACTGCGAAGGCCCACTGCTCTCTAGACATGAGAATGATAGCAACTGACTGGAGGGAGAAACAATCTTGGAACTTCCCCTCCAGATGCGCCCCTTCTCGCCCCTCTACCCGCATAACTCAACGCGCGGGAATTATTTCGAATAAGTAAGTTTCTCTGGCGCACCTTGTATATATATATTGTTGTATTCCTCCTGAAATACACACTTATTCCAGAAGAAGCAGAGGAGCTGTCACCAGGGCAGCTTTGTTGAGGTAAAGCTCCGTAAAACCTTTGGATTACACTAACAATAGCGTAGAATAAGAGGTTCTGGATTGCGCTGTCACTAACGCACTTTAAATCAGAGGTTCTGAATATTTATCACTTGTTACATTTATTCAGAGGTTCTGAATATTTATCACTTGTTACACCTATTCAGAGGTTCTGAATATTTATCACTTATTACACTTTATTTGAAGGTTCTGAAAATTTATCACTTATCACACTTTAATTAGAGGTTCTGAATATTTTAATAAGAGGTTCTAGATTTGGAATTATTTATTATATTCAATAACAAGTTTGAACAATTGATATAGCTGAATTTGAAAAGTTTGTTCGCATTTGGAATGAACACCTCGATTAATACAGTTACCACGCTCTCCTGTCAACCCGGACCAGGTCCGGACTATTGTGGGGCACTGTTTGATCAGTCATGATAGTGACATTCCAGTAGAGTCTAAATTGATCATTCTCTGAAATTAGCTCCGGCATGTATTTATAGTAGGGCTCCCTTTTCTTATGTAAAATACTCAAATATAATGCCGGTTTTTGATATACAATGTTGAATGAGACATTGAAAATATGGATTGTGACATTTCTCTAAACGAAAATTTGATTATAAAAATACCTGGACAATAGATTAGAGCAGGGGTCTCAAAACATCCGGCCCTCCGACAAATTTTCTCCGGGCCGCGGAGTGGTTTCTTCGTTGCTCTTTTACAACCAAGTTTATTTCGAGGTTGGGAAAAAGGTAGGTAAAAGTATGGAGAGTAGGGAGGATGCTGCATCAATTCAAACTTCAATTCGTGGATTTGGGACATGGCAACAATCGACGAATGCGCTGGTGCGTTATTGTGAGGAAACAAAATTTTTTTCATTCTAAATGAGGTCGTTTGACTTGCATCTCGTGCTTCAAACGTTGCAACAAGACTGCGTAGTATTGACCAACGGTAGTCCTACCCTTTTCAAGATAATCAATGAATATAATTCATCCCACATAACAAAAAACAGTGGCCGAAGCCTTGTTTGCTGATAAAATAGTTTTGCCTGCTTTGTAGTTGGTCCGCCTTTCCAACTCACTTTCGGAAAAAAAAAACCTCTGGTTGCTTCATTGCTCCAGAGTCATCGCCCAGTGCACAACTACGTCGAAGCATTTGCCACCACTGAAGATGTCTCTCGAAGTTAGAGACGAAGCGTCTGGAAGATGAGGAGTTCCAGTTGACCACTCCAATCAGCCCGGAAGATTATATCACTATATTATTCTAATGCTTTATAATAAACGATATTCTTAGTTTTTTCTTGCGCGTATATGAATAATTTTGTTGGTACTCCCACTTGATAACACTTGACGACTTGACTTGATGAGTTGATGCCACAATTGATTGATGGCACATAGCCACCGCCCTTGAGATTTATTAATCGACATTGCGAATGCTTGCCGCACTGGAATTTGCAACCGTTTAAAGTCGAATGGCATGTCGTTCGGAATCAAAACGTTTTCGCTTTAGTACTTCCTTTCAAAATTGTGGCTTCGATGACGTCTTTCATTAATTTCTTCACCGCAAGTCGAATGCCATTACGAAGACGTGGCTGGTTTATATTTTGCAACATAATGATAACTGATCCGACTTTGTTGGATAGTTGTTAACATCATCATTATCTATAATAAAACAATTGTTAAACTGATATACACATATATTAAAAAGAATACTGCATGACGTACGTTTCGATGAGATACACCTTTTTCAAATGCTACGTGCAGAATAATGGCATTTCTCGAATACATACAATATATAAACTTGAATTATGAATACAGAGAAAACAGGTTGATAACAGGTAGAAAGGATCAATTCATACTAATAAGGAGTATGAATTGATCCCTTCTACCTGTTATCTACCTGTTTTCTCTTTATTCATAATTTAAGTTTATATATTTTATGTATTCGAGAAATGTCGTTATTCTGCACGTAGCACTTGAAAAAGGTAAATCTCATCGAAACGTATGTCATGCAGTATTCATTTTAATAATTTGTGTAAATCAGTTTAACAATTGTTTTATTATGTTCATCGATTTACAGTATTTGAAGTATCGACCTCAACAATTATTAATCATCATTATCTTTGTAATTTTAAGGAATGATTGGGAAAACCTTCTCGATGAGTTCGGCCTTAGTTTCAGTAAAGTAACAAAAATTGGTAGAAAATATGATGTATCCAGACCAAAGGTCAGCAGATGTATTGCCGAAACCAATATCGTACAATTTTTTGGAAAAAAACTTCTCCATATTGGTCGTTCAGCAATTCGACTCGCATGTTCGTTTTTAATTTAAGCGTTTTAACGTCTTTACATAAAATGGATAACTTTAAACATGGGTTAAGTTCGTCAGGTGGTGTTGAACGGGCATTACTGACAGTGTTCGGCGAAAATCACCTGCCAATGAAATCATTGCACCAGCAAACCAGTTTTGGTTCTTTCGTTAATCTTGCAAATCTCTGGAAGCATCTAATGCTTCCAGAGATTTTTTTGTACTCATCCCAAACTATTAGTTTTCTCTGCTGCAACACTTTGGCAATCCCACAATTTCCGGAAAGGTTGCAAGTTGGTGTATCTTTTATTTACATGTTCAACGGCAACTGCAGTCCGGAATGTTGCTGTAACAACGTAGCTACATTCCTTCAGAGATGGAATGAAGGCTTCAACCTCATTTCTCTATAATCATTACAAATCAATATAGTCAATAATAACTGTCTATGATTTGAGAATCAGTTACATTCTATAATAGCCCATTAATTAACGTTTTTAATTGTAGAAATCTAGTTACCTGGTAAAATGATTACATTTGAAGTGCTTTCATCCCCATTTTTGTTAATATTTCATGATTTGTTCTCATTTTTTCAATTATATTTCTATGATGGGTCCATTTCCTCCCTAACTCTCTCTTTATTCTTGGATACAAGTAGGTATCTTTTATTGGTATATTACATCAGGTGTTAATATTGCATTCGAAAAATAAGTCGTATTTCGTTTCGTTTCAACATATGATAAAATTCGAACCTTTTTTCACTAAAAATAGAATTCAGTTTTTTTGCTTCATATGATATTTATTGAGATATATTAATTGAGTATATATTTTTGAAGGATTAATTGAAGAACAAAAAATGAAAATATATAAAAACCTATATATAAAACACATATAAAACTTTGTTAAAATATGAATGGCTAGCTTCTTCTGAGATTCCTCGTGTTCGGCAGAATTCTAAGGTTTCAGAGAATATATTGCTTATAGTCGTTGAGACTGTTCACGAATATAGTTTCGACAGTTGTTGGTCCATCTGCAATCAAAATTAATTGATTTTAAAAATAATAAAGCTTTTATAATTCAACATACCAATGAAGAAGAATTTTGATTTTGAAGGATCCGAATCTTGTCTTGCTGAGGCAATTGCATGTCTAATAGCAAGTGGAACACTAAACGATAGGCAGAGAGGTGGTTCTCCGATCGCTGAAAAAACAAATAATTTCAATAATACTCAATATCTAAGGTTTATATTGCTGATGAAATGAGTTTATTTCTTCTTTGCAATAATTCTCTCAAGCATCAGAAATATAGCTGATATGAATATCAAAATACACAAAAATTTATTTCAATAGTTCATTTTAGTAGCTTTACCTTTGGACTGTAGTACACCTAATGGATTGGGGTTATTTTTCGGGATTTTAACCCTGAAGTCTATTGGTATATCCTTCGCTCCGGGTGGTTTGTAGAACCAGGTATTGTTAGTCAACATTTTTCCATCTTTATCCAGGACCAATTTCTCGGTTGTAAAATAACCCAACCCTTGAACAAAGGCACCTTCTATTTGACCAATATCTACATATGGACTGAGAGAAGTTCCAACATCTTCGATCAAATCAACTCTTGTTATTTGATACTGCCCTGTTAATACATCCAATTCCACTTCTGCAGCACTCGCACCATAAATTCTGTATGAATATACAGATGGGGCATTCGCTGCGTACCTGTAAAATTATTTGTGCATATGACTTATCATTCATATAGAGATAAGCATATAAAACACGAATCTTGAAGGTATTATCAAGAACTTATCTTTCAAGAACTAATATTATTTCAAATTATTATCATTCAATTACAGTATATTTTTGAGTTTTCTTCATTTGGTGATAAAATATTAAATAACACATTCATTAGTGTTATCTAACCCTTCCTAGTATTATCCACGACTAAAAGCTACTTTTCTGTAAGATGCTATTTAGCTGATCTTTGATTGATCGGCATTGAATTAGTCTAGCATCTCGAGTGTATGGATGAATCACATAAATTTTTTTACAGGAGAACATATCCGTTGACTACTGTGTTAACGAAAAAAAATATAACCGACTAACAGTAAATTGGCAGCATCAGATCACAAATGTAAAAAAGAAGGAACGGTTGCTTCTGCATTTTGGTGGCGCCACGACAAACATGTTGATAAAACTAGCTATGAAAGGTAAAAACATTAATACAAGATATTTGAAAATGTGAAATAATTTGGAAATACGTTTTTCAGTGAATTGAACCCATTAACTGAAGAGTTTTTGAAGATAAGCAACTTGTCCATTGATGCTCGATAAAGATGTTATCAAAGACTATGATTGAATTCTCGCTTAACTCTTGATGATGAAACATAATTAAATATTAAATTAAATTAAAGTCTAAGCTTAATGTTTCACGATTATATTTAACAACATGAATTTGTCAACATGTTTGGAGCGTGAGCTCATTTTCAAGACTGAGTTTACAGTCTTGAAAATGACTGCATTTTCGATTTCATTCTCAAGACTGCAAAACTCAGTCTTGAAAATGAGTGCACGCTCAAAACATGTTGACAAATTCATGTTGTTCAATAAAATCCTGAAACATTGAGCCAAGAGTTTGATTAAATTTAATTTGATGAAGATATTGTCAACTCCAGATGTGTCATTCATTTGTTAATCTATAAAACATAGTTGACAAAGAAAGCAAATCACTGCAGACACCTACCTGTCATCTTCTTCGAATGATAAAATCAATCGAAAACAGATATTATGAAAAACTTCGTGATCTTATTCTGATTTGCAGCTTTAAATCGTTCAATTTCTGTAGTCTTTCAAGGCCAAAACCTTGAAAAGCTATGAAGTGGACACCACATCTTGAAAAGTATTCTCGAAAAAGAATACAAATTTTTTTTTTTTGAAGATGGGGATTGAAGACGACGGGATAGTAAAATGCTCGTCTACTTTCCAGTAACAAAAATGAACATATGTGTTTACACAACCTAATAACCTTATGAGGAAGAACCTTCTTCCTTAGAAGGTTGTGAACAAATGGATGACTCTAGATGTATAATACGATAGGACTGATGAAGAAATAGATAGAATCGAAGAAAAAGTGTAATGAAAGATATATGAAGATAGTAAAGGAGCATAAGGCGTGGATGTGACGCTCGACGATTGTGCAAACGCCTTGGATTTCGAAAAATGAAAAAATTAAAGATCAAGAAGTAATTCCAATATAAGCAAACTAGCTGCAATTTGCATCCTCTACACGAATTTAAAAGCCGGAAAACGACAAGAAGTCGCCAAATCTGAATAACTGGAGCAGTTTTAACCAAGGACTAAATCAAAATTTGTTTTCTTCATTTCGAAAAATGAAAATAAAGAAAAAAATTCATATATTTATATATATATATATATATATATATATATATATATATATATATATATATAATATATATATATATATATATATATATATATATATATATATATATATATATACATATATATAAATTTTTTCTTTATTTTAATATTTTGAAATAAAGAACAACAAATTTTGATTTAGTCCTTGGTTAGAACTGCTCCAGTTGAATTATCTAAATTGTTGGTACAAAATTTCCGAAAAGTATAAATATCGCCTCATTGGCAGATATTTGATTGAGTTTTCAGAACAGAGTCGAACAGAACTCTCACAGTGACATTCAATTCAAGCCACAAAGAAGTCGATTCTTCACTTCTGAAGTAGAATTTTTGTTTTGTGTCTTTTAATTAAATTCCAAGTTCAAACATCTAAAACTTGAACTGCGCCGTTCTGAAGATAACTAATAGCTCGAAGCATATGTAAACGCCTGTTACAAAAATTGCAGGTCTATACCGTAATTTTATTTCATATTTATATATATATATATATATATATATATATATATATATATATATATATATATTTATGTATACATTAATGTTAATACACACACTAAAACAGGTAAACTGAAGAAGCTCACCAACACTATGGAAAAGTTCAATCTCAAAATCACAGCTCTCCAAGAAACACCATTCATGCACAAGAATTTCGATACCGACAGTTTCAGAATCTACTTGGGGAAACCTGCCGTATAATAGCTATCTTGCGATCTTAATAGCTTATATCGTTTATAGCTACCTTGAAACACAAGCTCTCTAAACAAAATACATAATTTGAAGTTGTAATGTATCACCAAAAACAATAAAACGCCGAATGAAAATATTTTCATGGAATCTCAAGCTATTGAAATTCTTTGTTTTGAGTAGGTGAAAGCGCTCCACTGATTTCATTGATGTCAGACTTGGGCAGTCCATTGGCTTTCCACACAACACTTTTTTCAACAGTTCTGAATGAAATTTATAGTTTGAACACTCGTTTGAATCCATTGAAATAGCTTGTTTTTTATTAAGTGGACCTACAGTTTAAAGCCATTTCCGAACGGGCAATGGGCTCTTTATCAATGTATATTACCCAACAATTATCATCATTATACTATTCAAATCATAGACGAAGACATTCACCCATGCCTTCATCGGGGCTCGAACCCGAATGCTACCGCATCATAGTCTGGTGTTCTCCCGACTCAGTCACGGAGACCGGCATTTAAATAGCTATTACTTTCAACTTATAGTTTAGGGTGATAAACCTATTATTAAAAGTTGAATACAACTAACTCAATTGAAGATATTGCACAATTTTCCTTCAATCAAACCAGCTGATTCAATACACGATGTTTTAGTAGTAGTATGAGTGAGTAACTGAGTACCCATATAATTATCATAAGTTTCTTTCATTATTCTGTTAATGCTTGAAATAGATATAATACTCACTTCCCAGTTGCTGTCAGAAGAACAGAATCTGCATATGCTTTCGTGATAAGATCTTCCCAAGACTGATTTTCATCAGTTTTGTAAGGTTTCAGACGTGCAAGTAACTCATCGCATGCTTTATCAATACTCTACAAATGAAAAAGACATGAATCAATTGAGTAGCAAAAATGAAAAATTCGATGTAAATATTTAGACATCCAGTATATCCGAAAAACATAAAATACCTTAAATTAAAAATTGAACCTTAGATGCGGGAAAAATAAGTGGGATTATTTCGAAATATGATATTGAAACTTCACAGATTTTGAATTAATAGGTATCATTTAATATACCTCTTCACACGAAGGCACATTGATTATTTAATCGAATAGATAATTTTTAGTTATTTAATTATGATTCTCAATTTTCCTTCATCTAATAAAGCTGTTTACAAAACTATACCTGGTGTCTATATAATGTATCAATGCAAAATTTTCTGAATCTTTGATTGCTCTCATAACAGAAAGCATCGAAATATCACTAGGTTACAGTGCTGAATTCCTTCGCCGTTTTTGCTCTATTAAAATTACGAAAAAATTTTCGCTAAAAATCCCACCAAACAAGAAAATGAAGAGTTGAATTGTGAAGTCCTAAACAAGACTACAAACGGTGACCAGAAATTTGAAAATTGATTAATTTTTAGAAATTAATCAATTCGAAGGTCGAAATTTTTGACCTTCCAATTAAACAACATGTAGTGAATAAGTGGCAACAAAATAATAGACGTTTTTTGTGAAAAAAAATGTTAGTTTGGTTATCTTCACTGCATGAACTTTTTCTCCTGGAGAAGACACAAAAAAGTGTTGGAATATCGAGAATTGTAATGAATAAATGAAATTTCAAACACTCCACAACACTGATCATTCCCGTTACATAAATTCTACACACACACACACACACACACACACACACACACACACACACACACACACACACACACACACACACACGCGCACGCACGCACACGCACCCACCCACACACGCACGCACGCACACGCACCCACACACACACACACACACACACACACACACACACACGCACCCACACACACACGCACGCACGTACACGCACCCACAGACACACACACACACACACACACACACGCACCCACACACACACGCACGCACGCACGCACACGCACCCTCACACACACACACACACACACACACACACACACGCACACACACACACACACACACACACACACACATATATATATATATATATATATATATATATATATATATATATATATATATATATATATATATCTTGAAATTTTTATTATTATTTTTGAATATTTTATTTTGAAAGTTTTCAGCAATAACAGGCTTCTTTTGATATGAAAAACTTTATTTTTGTTAACGTTTCGTTGTAAAATTTCGAAACTAATCAAATTAGTTTTGCAAAGTTGTGATATACAACGAAACTTTAACAAAAATAAAGTTTTCATATCAAAGGAGGCTTGTTATTGCTAAAAACATTCAAAATTATATATATATATATATATATATATATATATATATATATATATATATATATATATATATATATATATATATATATATATATATATAACTTTATTGGTCACGTTCACCCAAATTTTTAATTATTCATCATCATCATGTTGAGTTTATTGCAATGTGCATTGTTAACTTTGCTCGCCAATCCAAGGATAATTTGATAATTGTAGACTGATTTTGAAATGAGAGTGAAGACATACCCTTCTTTCTTTTTTTTTTTTTAATCATATCAAAAAAAATTAATCGATTTGGCATATTCTGCCAATTTTCGCGATATTTCAAGCATTTTTCATGTTCTCAACAAGCTTTTCATGTTGCCTTTCATACGATCAACAATTATTGGCATATAAAATATATTGAACAAATCGGTCTAGTAAGTGACACAATATACAGTAGACAACATTCGTTCGACATAAACTTGAAGAATAAAGGAAGACCTAACTTATTGTTTCAATTTTGAATACTTACGTAACAGACAGCTTCAGAAGTTGCACTCCAACCAGTCATGAAATTGTTGGGCGAATTCATTGTATTTGATGGGTAAACATTCACTTTTCCATTGGTATATTGAATTTATAAGCACACACTTGGGCAGCCTTAGGTAAAAGTTTTTATATTTAAAATTGCTCAGAAATTATATGGCGAATGTACTCACTTTTGTGTTTATTCCTTGACCAAGTTCAATACCTCCATGATGAATGGTCACATTGCCATTGTAGTGGTATATTGAAACTGTAGCAGTATATGGACCAGCTAATTCATAAATGAATGTCATTGGTATGACAGAAATACCCTTCTTCTTCCAACGGTTTTCCTGAAAGAAGTTGAGAAGTAACAGTGTTCTTCGAATTTTATATATTTCCATATATAACAGGCGAACAAGTTACCTTATTAAAAGTAGCTATTGCACTTTTTCTCTCTTGAATATTCGCCCATTCCTCCATATCGTTCAAGTATTTTAGTACATTTTTGTCTTCAACGTTGTTCAGTCTCACGTCTACTGGATCCATATTCAGTTCGCATGCAATATGATCCATGATTGCTTCTAGGTAGGCATATCCTTCAAGTGAACCTTCATGAAATAATAATAAAAGATATTCATACAAATGTTCTTTATATATATACAGTAATATATATTCATTCACATGATCGGAAATTGGAGATTTCAACGGAAGAAAAGTTTCACATTGAAGGTGAATTTTTATCAAACTTGTCAAAAAATCATATTTTTGTGAAAGGTATTAATGAAAAACCGAAAACTTGATCAACTAAAGTTTGCACATAAATTTTGAGGTTATGTAAATGAAGTGTGTAAATGAAACCAGTAGATTTGTTTTATTACCTAAAAATTTTATTTTTATGTAATATTCTCTTTCTTTCTCAGTGGGTTCAACCCTAACTATAGTTTTTTCAAACTTCATCAATAATTATTGAGCAATCGTTTACATGAGTTGCTTCTCATCATTCAACTATTCAACAAATTAACTGAAAGTGGTACTACCTGGTCCTCTCATGTAGGTATTTGCTGGAGTGTCTGTACTGGTTCGGTAATAAACAATGTCATAGGTATCGTATTTATAACTCGACTTGAACATATCGAATATTAACGAAGAATTAATTTTTTCATTTCCTCCTACTGCATGATCACTATAAATTTGTGAGGTGAGTTGTTGTATAACACCTCCATTATTCACTTTGACTTCGTAGTCAGCAGAAAACGGGAATCTTTTTCCGATGATTTCCATATTTTCCTTCAGTGTCATGGATAATTTTACTGGTTTTCTCAAAAGCCAAGCAGCAAGGGCCGTCGCACAAGAAATGAGGTTAGCTCGACTCAGTTTTCCACCAAAGGCACCTCCACATCGTCTTACATTCACATGAACTCTGTAATAAGAGAAGTTATATGAGATGACAATCATTCTTCTGAAATATATAACTATGATTGAACATAAGACATAGTTATCATGACCACTAGGAACTAGCAGTATGATCGATTTGATGAATAGATATTCGAATGAATATTGATGATTTAAAAGAGTGCGAATATTCAGCAACAAAAATTTTCAGAAACGTTTTGAACATAGAAGTTTTTTTAATTAGGTATTTGACACATAAAAGTAATCTGTGGAATATTTATTCGAACGAAATGGGCGAAACAAGAGATTGAAATTGCCGTTAAACACATTTTTCTGCAATGAAACAATATTTGAAATTTTCTCAAATTTAATATACAATACGCATGACGAAGTTTCAAAGTACTACTTCTTTATAAAATGCTGGATTAATACTATGTGTAATTTTACAAAGTCAGTACTTAGAGCTATTTTCACAGAACATACCAGGTATGTTCAATGACTAACTTGGAATGTAAGGTATCTAACCAGGTATACGATCCTTTTGTTAAATATCAGTGTATTCTATGGTCCTCATTCCAACTTAGTCATAGAACTTAGTTATATGTTCTATGACTAACTTGGAATGAGGACCATATAATACACTGATATTTAACAAAAGGATCGTATACCTGGAGACGATCCTTTTGTTAACTCAGTATGTTCTATGGTCCTCATTCCAACTCAGTCATAGAACATACCTGGTATGTTCTGTGAAAATAGCTATAAGTACTGACTTTGTAAAATTACACATAGTATTAATCCAGCATTTGAAAAAGAAGTAGTACTTCGAAACGTCGTCATGCGTAGTGTATATTAAATTTGAGAAAATTTTAAATATTGTTTCATTATGGATATCAATTTTCTCCAAGTATCGGCCTCATCAATTATCAACATTTTTCGGTATCGCACGTGTGGCGAGGTTCTTCATAAGTCCTTCAATTTCCAATTCTGGCAGCCTACTCGTGAAATCCGAGATCTAACATTCAACAAACACTGTTTTACAGGACAGGTCCTCATTTTGAAACAGGAAAGACGACAAAAACTAAAAACAAAATTCGTAGTACAAAAGTTCAAAAGCTTCAAATTTGTAATTTCAAATTTTGAGTTTGTGATACGAAATCACAACTGATAAATGGAATACAATTATAGGATCAAAAAAACTGAAATGCTGACCAATATACATACCTATACCTACATATAAAAATGCACACATACATATACATTCACATATTAACCCATATACACACATACAAGTAGGTATATGTGTGAATATGAATTCTGTACGTGAACACACATAAATGATTGTTCTAGCAGATATTACGCATATTAATGAAACTTGCCTTAATATCAATAGCAGAGCAAATGAAAATATCCACCTTAGCTCCCAAAATATTACATTGTTCACACATCGTGTGCAATGAAGAAAATTTTAGAACATTCGTTCTAGCTGCGGTAAGGTAGAACGTGAATGCGCTTCTGAAAGAAACTCTTGGAACAATAAAGTTGAGCTTTTACAATATTTCCTGACATTTCACTTTATTGTTAAGTATTTTATGCAAGAAGATTATTGCATGGCATGTCCTTCGCGCACAAAGTGTGTACACAATATGTCGACTTGTAAGGGCTTCAAGTAGTATGCCTATAGGTGAATGTATTCCATGAGTTCTGATGCTGAAAAGTTTCAGGAACTTCCGTTGAATATACTTCAGTGGATCAATATGTAAAGGATTTCAGACTGTCGATACGTATTCAAGTTTAGATTTTACGAAAACACAATACAATGATTTCAGAGTTGATATATTGCTGAATTCCTTACCAATGCGAATAATGGAACTATATACTCTACAGGGAGCGGTTACTGTAGCACTGATATGTCGCAAAAAAGTAAGGTGAGAATCGAAGGCTACCCCAAGGTCAATAAATGTTTTAATTCTTCCAAAAATACTATTACCAATTTCACAGTTGAAATTCATCGAATTATATTTTGTGGAGAACGACATAACATAAATTTTGGAGATGTTGAGAGTTAATTTAGTCAGATCACACAAACTTACAATATTACGCAAATTTCTGGCAATGCGTTCACGGTCACCATTGCTGGAAATATAATAGAAAATCTTAAATCATCAGCGAACAATAAGCCTTCAACATCTATGACATTGATTATATCATTTCTGAGCTTTGTAAAAAGCAAAGGACCAAGTATGAAACCTTGGGTAACTTCAGATGAAGAAAGGTATTCAATTGATGTGTACCCGCGGCTAAAAACTCGTTGCTTTCAGCTTATCAAGTAGGATTCGAAAAGTTTCATGAGGGATTTCGAAGCCCGAAAGTACCTAGTGTATTCAACAGAATACCGTAGAAATAGGAAAAATACTGAAAATGCTTCCTCTGATGGGAAAATGTTACTAAGCAATTCCTACCGACTACTTCAGACTTCTATTTGTATTTGAACTATTTGATATGTATTTCCAAATTGAATGGAAAACGTATTTGTATTGAGCAAAAAACACTTGACTAGGTTTCACAAAAATTATGTTGATTTATTTGGTGCTTGCTGCTTCAACAGAAGAAGGAAAATCTCTGGATTTTCTAGAACGACTCTAGAACAATCTAGAAAAAAAATCAATAATGAGTGCTCATCTTATCTTCAGCTCGCCACCATTATACCTTTTCCGTTCTCTATTTTTCAATTTAAACACTCTAGTTGAGAATTTAGGAATCTAGGAATATCGGAAGAGATCTACTTTTTCACCTGAATACGGCCCTGTTTCTTTCTTTCGAAGACATTGATACATTTTGTCACCTCATTTCTATGTTTGTCTCCTACCAGGTGTCTACAGCAGGTATAGATGTGTAAGTATATAATTTTGTCAGTCGAAATAACGAGTGTTGAGCCTAGCTTTTGAAAATTGGGTAACACTTCGAAACAATTGTGAACCAATTTATTTGATATAATTTTTGTGAAACCAAGCCAAGTAATTTTGATTCAATATATAACAATGTTCAACCAAGACACCAGCAAACATTTAATCAATTTTATTATTGAATACGTACTTATTTTCTGGTATGTTGAGAACCAAAGCAGCCCCAGCCTGTGTTATATCCATCCATTGTGTGGATGGATATAGTTCCAAACCATCTTCGGTTGGAACAGCAGAACAACATTGCAATTCCATGTGAAAATGGTACTGCATTCCAATATCAAATTTTCCAGATATAGTTTGTTTGATATCATCACCTGGAAATCGAAATATGAATTTTTGGACTGAAACAAGGCAATCAAGAACAAAATATATGTTGACAATTGATTTAGGTAGCTTTGATAAAACTCATATGCAGTTAACTTTTAGCAAGTTCGACATAAGAATGACCATAGTTTCATATTCGTATTTTTCTAATTGAGACATATTCTCATTATGCGTTCGATTTCATCGATGAAATCAAGCATTTCATTCAGATCTCGAAGTATTATATAAAGAAAATAATGAACTGAAACTTGACTTCTAAGAATTCCGATCTGTCACTTTATCATTCACGTAGAGATTGATAGCACTCCTTGTCAACATGCTCAATGTGTAATTTCAAGTGGCATTTTGGATTGACATTCTCAATCCTAGTTATGTCTGGCAATATTTTCATTATTCGGTGATTTCATGATTCATATACCCCATTTCTATAATACCTTTTCTTTTTCATCGAAATGTTTTTCTGTGATTCTTCTGCTTTCAATCTATTGTTCAGTTTTTTTATGTTTATGGTAAATTGTTGAGTATTTATATCAGATATCAAATTTAGTTATCTTTCCAATCGACGATGAAATGATACTTGGGAAGTTTATACCATATATGCAGAGATATAAATACAACCTGTGTACGAGAATTCGCCAGTCTAGTTTCAGAATCAGAAATGGAACGACCTCTGAAGAAGCTCGCCACTGTGCTAGCGAAATGTTAGGAAGAAATTCCAACCGACGACGGCCCTTAGACCCGAACCAGGACAACACTAGTTCAACGACCGGCCGCGAAAGCCTCAACCAATTTGTAATAATATTGAAAATAATCCAATACAATTCATTTCATTCGATTTTCCTTTCTCTAACAACTGACTACTTTCACGAGGTCTATACAAACTAATTGTTGTATTGGAAATGTTGGCTTGTGAAATATTTGTGCATTCAAGAACTTGTGACTTCTACAACCACAGAATCTTCAAGTTCTCTGGTGTTGTTTTGCAGAGCCGGTATGTGATTGCTAACATGAAAGCCTTCTGAACTTGCCCAAACAAATTCAGGTCTGGACTTATAGATGATTTTTTTTGACCCTAACTCAAATATTCTTTCAACAAAGGTGAATAGCAACATGGGGTTGAGAATTTGCTAATATAAATGGATGTTATCAATAAAAAGCTCAAATTATGTGAAAGAACATAAAACGTAGTGAAAATTGCCTGGACTGTTCCAAAAAATCTTTCAGAAATCTTCTAATAGTCAGTCTTCTCAAATCCGATGAAGAACTTGCATTTATTGAGCTGGTGTAATAGTTTGGAACAAATAATTAGCACAAACATCAATCATCCTCCTTATCTATTGAAGCTCCTGATCAGATATTTAAGCCAACAAATTCTCTCTTAACGAGTTCGAGTGAATATCGTAAATTCAAATTCAAACTGATGAATAGTTTATTCCGCAAATGAAACTTCCTTCTTCATATTGAAACTTCAGTCTGCATAAGCTATAGTGAAGAGACGCCTAAATACTCGTTATTCCATGTTTAGCAATGCTGTAATTGCTGGACAAAAGTCAGAATAGTCAATACACAGAAGCAGTATGGAAATACTGATTTATTAATAGTTATTCTTACTCGTTGTCTTCATATTTGTATATTCTGAACTTCTACAAGTTTTGAACATGGGATCAGAGAATATTATCTTCTTGTTCTTAATGTATTTCGTGTAATCAGTCTTTCATCTCTCGCTTAGTTTTGTTGAGGTTTTTCAAATCGTATTGTGATAAATTTACTTCAGGGTTGAAATAATTTCATTTCGTGAGTTTTCAAAGGTTATTTTATGATCAGTTTCATTCCATCAATCAATCGAACAGAAACGTTCAAATCCCACCCAGGCGGACAAAAAGATAGCGAGTTTCGATATTCACAAATAATTCATACTAAATTATACTGAGACTCTTGATCTAAAAATAAAATATTTCAAATAAAACCCTCAGGGAGCTGTCTATCGAAGTCCGTCTTTTTTTCGATAGATGGAGCTCATGTGAATAGTTCACGAACTAATGTTTTCCCCATTCGGATATAAGGCCTGGAGGCGTTTTGAAAGTCATCGATTTTTGATTGATTGATTGGATAAGACTGATAATTCCTCATAAGAATGAAACAATTGTATTTTATTATCAATTCCCTAAAAACGGCCTATACAATTTGACTACACAATCAACGAAATCATTCTGACCAGGGTCTCCGAAATTGAAGATCTCGCTTGATATTCGACCAAAAAACTCACTTTTGTACCTCATATCAATAAAATGATTTCAACAGCATTGAAATCTTATGGATTTATTGTGCGTAATGGTGGACACTTTTCGAATACAAAAACACTTATACAATTATTTATTGCGTTTGTAAAGAGTTAATTAGATTTCGGATGTATGATTTGGCGTCGCAATTACAATTTTCATGAAAATCATTTAGAATCGATGCAAGGAAAATTTCTCATATATCTAATTTGGAGGGGAAATCATGTTTATCCGGCAAGCGGATATAGCCAAACTGTTTTGTTATGATTTGTGATTTGTTCGGAGCTAAATCACTCGGAGTTGGCAGGGACTTGTCTTCGAAGTTTCTGTATAACCTCTTACTTATATGGTTATATAGACTGTCCTACCCTTATTGGCTGATTTTACTGAATTTTTTTCGTTGGGTTCTCCGATAAATAATTTGATTGGGAGCCGAGAGACAGGATAAGACCAAGAAAGCGCCGTCACGATCGATGGGATAAGGAGCTTGTGGATTGGCTGGGCGTTGCTTGGAATAGAAACACTGCCAATAGGAAATCTTGGCAAACACAGGAGGAAAACTGCAGCATAACTGTCAACATATTAGTCTGATGACTTACATCTCTGAATTTTAGATTGCAGTGTTCAACTGTCATTGAGAGTATTGTTTCACAATTTTCTATATTATGTTATATCAATTCTCTTCATCAGTTTTGATTTGACAGTATGCGTTGAACGGTATTCTTCATTTGAATTGTTTATGGAAAATAATGTTAATCCAACTTGTGAATCAATCAAAATACGAAAATTAGAAATTACAATGTGTCTATCAACAAAATCTGAAAAAAACTCACCTTTTCTCGTTGGCTTCATTTCCTCTTCTTTAATCATCTTATCTGTAGCCTTCGCTGTTATAAGATCTCTGATAGTTAAGAGAGGACTCTTTTTAGGTACACTATATTCTATTTTCACTAATGATGTCGCTTGGAACAAAATTTTTCGATCCGTTGCTACTATCAAACCTATAGGTTGATGATAATATTCCACTGTTTTATCACAGAATACCTTTTCCACAATTCCAGCGTCAAATTTTGCAGGAAAGAAGTTATTTTCTCCTGGGATATCATCCTTAGTGAAAAACCTGACCACACCTTTCAGAGCCTAGAAATTTTTCGAATTGTAAAATTGAATCGTCTTAGCAGAACATTATATATATGTATATATATATATATATATATATATATATATATATATATATATATATATATATATATATATATATATATATATATATATATATATATATATATATATATAGTTCAAAGATTCACAGGTAATTCAATACTAGTAAATACTCAGATGATTCATAATAATGATGAAAAAATTGTATCCTATTATCATTCAACAAGATCGATGAATTTTTTCGAAACGCTCTTAATATTCACTCTCGAAAGTGATGGGTTCGTTCTCGTTGACAATATTTGTGTAGACAGCTCCCTGAGAGTTTTATTTGAAATATTTCGATTAAGAGTCTCAGTATTTACTATATATATATACATATATATATATATATATATATATATATATATATATATATATATATATATATATATATATATATATATATATATATATATATATTTAAGAATTGAATCATTGCCTGTTTAAGATATTTTATTTTGATATATAAGTTTTGACAAAGTTGTGATATACAACGAAACGTCAACAAAAAGAATGTTTTCGATATTAAAAGAAGCCTGTTATTGCTGAAAACATTCAAAGTATATTTATATATATATATAAGAAAATGAACACTAGAACATTCATTCGAAAAATTTAAATTAATCAAGAGAATGTTATAGTAGAGCTAGATATGTGAACGTGTACGATGTGATGTCTCCATGATCCTTCAAGGGATAAATGTTAGAGAAATATTGAAATCGATGCCACACCTCATGGAAGTGCAAGACATATGTGTTTCGTTCTGCAAGGAACTCGTCAGTTCCTTGACGTTTCGATGGACGTGGTGCGACTGACAAGTTCCTTGCAGAACGAAACATATATGTCTCGCACATCCATCAGGTGTGGCCTCGATTTCAATATTTCTCTAACATTTATCCCTTGAAGGATAATGGAGACATCACATCGTACACGTTCACATATCTAGCTCTACTATAACAGTCTTTTGATTAATTCAAATTTTTCGAATGAATGTTCTAGTGTTCATTTTCTTAAATATTTCATTCAGTGCCATAAGCACAAAAATATATTTCATTTATATATATATATATATATACCTTATATATATATATATATATATATATATATATATATATATATATATATATATATATATATAGAAAATACAAACCTACGGTATAGACCTGCACTTGTAACATATGTTGATATATGTTCCGCACCATTGGGGTAACAGTTGGTTCAGTCTACAGAACCCGCAGAGATATTCATTCTCAGGACACAGAGAACTCGATTCTTTTACTTTGTATTTTGTGTTAATTAACGTTCAAGTTTGAACGTTAATTAACAACTTAATTATTTATACTTAGTCAATACTGAGACTCTCAATCGAAATTTCAAAATGTTTCAAATGAAACTCCTGAGCTGTCTACACAAATGTTGTGAGATCGAACCTATCACTTTCGAGAGTGAATATGACAGGAGCTTCGAAAAATCATTGAATTTGTTGAATGATAATCTGGAACAATTGTTTCATCCTTATGAGGAATCATCAGTCTTATCCAATCAATCTATCAATCAAAAATTTATGAATTTCCGAAGAGCATCAGGTCCTATATCCGAATGAGGAGAACATTCGTTCGTGAACTAATCACGGGATCTGCCTCTATCGAAGAAAACACGTATAAACTTTCTCTAGTATTCTAGATTCCTCTTCCTGGAAACATTAGTGAGAGAGCGTGGAAGCATTTGTAGACATTTCATTCAAACACAACAGAGCTTTGTCTGTAATGTGTAGGAATGGTCCCATGCCCAATCGCTCCAGATCACACCCAGATCGAAAAATGATTACTAGTTCCGAGATTCAGGTATCATTCATACTTAACTACTAAGTTAGTTACTGAGACTATCAATGGAAATATCGAAATACTCCAAACAAATTCTCATTCTCTGTTTTGAGAGTGAATATTAACCTTTCACCTCGAAAGTGATAGGTTCGAGGGTAGTTAAGGGAAAATTACTGAAATGCAGTCAAAGTGGGTATGCAAATTCAATTTAGTAATTCTCCAGCTTTGGGAAATATATTTTTTTCATCTTCGGGAGATCACAATTGTATTTTAAATTCAGTGTGTAACAATGCAAATAGGTATACATAACAAAGTATAAAACGTAAATATAAGCATATAATTGAAATGAATTAAATAAATTATAAATCGAATGAAAAATCAAATTAAGATCTCAGCTACTATGTTGAACCTATAAACATATCTCTGAGACTCCCAGACCCATACATTTCACAGACGTATTGGGTTTATATTTCAAGAACTTCATGGTGAAACCAATTTATGTAAGAAAATCCGCTCAGATTGATATGACTCTGCTAAGAATCCGCCGATAAACGTTTTTTCTTGCATTTCTTTTCACTTGCGCCTATTTACAGCATTCTCGATCGTCTGTCAGGTAAAAAAATCCACTCAAATGAGCTGGCTTTTTTTCAATTATCAATTTCTGATGACAATGATAATTATGTGCGAATATTGCCGCAAATATAGTTTTCGATTGAAAAAACTATGAGAGTATATGGCTGGATATCAAATGCATTGAAAGAGTCCAGTTGGCATATTTTCCTATATCTTGAATTCGAACATATCAAAATTTCAAACTGCGTCAAGAATTTTGTTCTGCTTGATAAATTTCAATTTCAAGAAGCTATGGATTTGCTAATATCCACAACATTGTAGCAGTCGTCGGAATTGTTTTCATATAACACAGATAATATATTCAACAAATTCTCAAGGTGTCTCAAATACATGCTCAGAAATGTCAGTTTAATAACAGTTTAATAATCTTAGTTTAATAACACTGTCAAGACACACATAGTGCGAGTAGATATCAGCATCAACCCAGACGAGCAGAAGATTGGTGGTGGTATGTTCTTTACTAAAACCAAATAGACAGACCAAGCTAATTCCTTTCATCAATACATGAGCTGAAATATCACATAATGTGGAAAACAGAAGGAGTTTCTGTCTTATACTTGTTGTGTAGCATCGTGAACTTTGAGTGCTTGTTGCTCGAAGGACCCAATCACTTAACAGGGAAAATTCATCGTTGAAAATGGAAGTCTATCACTCCGAAAAGCAGTAAATAACAGAATTTGTTTATCAGTCAAAAGCAGTGTTGTTGCGTCGATTAGTAGCATGTGAGTATCATTTTAGTATCTGTATTAGCGAATTCGGAGCGCGTGTGCTCTTATTTGTCGTCCTCAGGAGGGTTGCACAAGAATAATATTGCTACAGAGAAACTGAAAAAGATAGACGGGACTTTGTGATGCAGCCAAGAAACCGCTTCACTATGTTGAGATAGGATTCCTGTTCTATTGAAAACATACATACTTGTGTTAATTTATGATTTGAGTAGTTTGATGGTGAATGAATAATTGTTTGGTAATGGAGATCAATTACAAGTTCCTCAGTCGTTGGCAACAGCCATTATGCTGTCGAAAATTGAAACCCTCACATATCAGGAACATGTGACTCGAAATTAAATGAAACCGAAAACGGACAAACTTATGTTTCTTCTAATTTACCTGAAATGATAAATCCGCATGCAGATAAAGTATAGCTGAATACTTGCCAATGCTGCTGTTGCATCGATACTAATTATTTTCGAATTAGCTGGTGCTTTTGCCACAACAAATTTCGCATGCAACTGATGAGGACGATCAGGTATATCTTCAACGTATTCCGCTTGACCTTAAATTCAATATCACATATTATAACATTTTGCAAGACAATTATCACTGACTTACCGGAAGTTTGCGCGAGTGCTTCTAGCTTTGGAATGGCCTTCGTTAAAGGATAAAGTGACTCATTGGTTTCGTAGTCTTGCACTCCACTCGATATAGGTCTTTGCAACAATGCACCAGCACTTCTGTTCTTAGGGCTCAGATTTCCTGCAGGTGCTAAACTCATAACAGCCTGAAATAGTTTCTAAATGATGTACATCCATATAATTATATCTATTCTAATAATTTTAGTTGACTTTTCATACCACAATTGTTGAGAGGAATGCAACACGCGTTATTACAACTGACCTTGATGACTTTTGAATTAAACAATTTATCAAACGTGAAAAAATGGAATAATATGATTTTTCTGATAATGATTACAACAATTTCTATTAGACCTGAGTGAAATAACAGAAAAAAAATTATTGGTAAAAAATGCGAAAGTTCGGATATTGTTTCATCGACATGAATATTTCTACTACCAAGAAAAACTTTCTGAGAATTCATTGTATGAAATTTCACTGGCAATGCAAACATTTTGTCTGTGAATAGTTTATAACATTGGCGTCAACACGGTTTTTAATATTATCAATAAAAATATTCACAACTCTCTAATGGACACTTTTCCAAATTTGGATGCTTAATGGTATGTTATGTTATGTCAAAATTATTACTTATACGTACAAGTAATGACATAATGCAGAAAAAGGTTTTTCGTTTCATGTTGCATTCAAAGGAAGAATTTTGCATTATCTTCGTTATACTTTAGCATAAGTTGTAGCAAATGATTAGTGAACACAACTTTAGTAACTGAAAGACGGTAATATCAAACTTTCGAAATGATATCATTCGATTTAACTGGATAAGATATGTTCAAAACTCAAAACAATGGGCTCACTTTTTCACTACAATTTGATAGTTCATCGGTGAAGATGTCACCTCACCTTCAAGACTAAAACCAATTCTTAAACAAACAAAATGCTTTGAACGACTGTTCATAAAGGGCACAAATGTTAATAGAAGTTAAAATAGGTCATAGAAATTGTGGAATCGTGAAAGGTTATGTATGAAATGAGTTCAAATGCTTCATAAAATTGCCAATTGTTTAAAGCTTCTTGTTCAAGCCTTAAAAATATGACCCAAGAACGTCACCAAATTGAATCGATATTATTCAAATTGCTACTCAACTTGAAGACATTTGTATTTATTTTTTTTGATATCAGCTTGGAAGCAAAACTGAACAGACTAATTGCTTCTTTATTCGCATTATTCCTACATTTAAAGTGACTGAAACTGTCTGAAATTTTGTCTCAGTTTATATTTCTTTATTTGAATAATTTCAATCCGTCCACAATATGTCAGTATTGAATGTGGTGAATTTCTCTGAGAAATTCAGTTATGTGTTCCCAATTATATTGCATCATATTTCGTTACGAATATTTCTGACAAAATATACCAATAATTACCTTGTAAAATAATGCAATGGCTAATTGTTTCCTGAATTCCGGACCTGGTTCGGGTAGCACCAAATCAGTCTTAAGTTCTTTTGATAAGCTTGCGAAGGCACCTTGTAGTGTGTAATTGTTGAATAATTCTTTTCCCGTCAAATATTTTTCTGTTGCTGTAGCATGGACGAAGTCAGGGTTGATATGGCCATAAACGATTGTTGCTTTTTTCACTATATTATCCTTCAATTGGAAAACAAAACCAGCATTGACGATTGCATGAGCATTTTGCGCTCTAGGCATTATCTGAAATTGACAAAAATAAAGAGGAATCCTAAATTCATCAGATGTTTCATAGCATCATTAAAATTCGAATATTATGGAAATTTTGAGTTTTTGAAATAGTTGTAAGAGTATTCGAGTTAGATTCCTGTGCCTGTTCAATATGGGGAGCAAATCATTGGAGGAGCATTCCTCAACTGAATTCACGAATTGGTCATTCCTCAGCTAAAACTGGAGATATAGCTGAGGAATGGATTTCTGCAACAAAAAGAGATTCGTGTGCCTGACTAATACCGAGTATGATAAGTTCAAAATGTGCTTCGCAATCCCAGTTGGGACTCTGCTGACAATTGCTTTACAAGTAAGTGATTCCGGATATGGCGAAGCGCTAATACTGCGAGTGTCAGTAGTTTCATCGACAATAGGATGAAAATGACGGAACAGAATATTTTTATAGTAATAGATTAATATAATTCATGCTGTCTTAATACCTTCAAACTCAATAAGCAAGACTCACCTTGAATGTTTTGTATTTATAGTTACTATTCACAGCTGGAATTTGTATGGCTTTAATAACTTTCAACTTCATATCGTAATTCAAAAATTCCAGCATACTTTTCGTTGTTTCTACTCCATTTTTATCGACTGAAATAAAGAAAATCTAATGAAGTGGTTTGTAAAATATCGGAATATTCCATGTCGATGTTCATCATGCTGATTATCACAGCTGGTGAAAATGTTTTTTTCTTTGTTCTTTTGTCTGTTCGAATGAAGCTGAATCTTCTCGAAATGCGGTGAAAGTTTGCTAAAGCTCGGGATTATTGAGTGCAATTGCTTATCATTAGTATTCAAACCACAAATTCATTCAATCCCACGAATAATTTTAGTTTTAGAGATTTATTGCAGTTGAATGTGTTGAAGGAAATAATAAGTTTTTTGACTTCAACCGGATTTTTTTAACTGAACAAAACTTCATTACGAAATACTCCGTTGAACTAATAGACAGCGTTGCTATCACTGAAAAATTCTCACGCTTCTGTGATCACTTTTTCGATACAAAAACTTCTTGATAATTTCGGAAATATTTGAAATATTGATTGAACTTGGACACTGACTATCGAAAACAAAATTCCAAGGAATTCAAGTAGGATAGTAGCCTTCTGTACTACTTTCAGGTACAGAAGAATAAGTCGAAATTTTATTTTTTCATATATATTTTGTAAAAACACAATGTTTAATTTCAGGTGAAGAGTGTGTGTGTGTGTCTTGAAAATTAATACACTTGGTTGTTATTAAGTGATAAATTGGTTCGATGGAGAATTAATGAAATCTTTTTTTACAAAAGATTCTGAACTCCGACTATGCTACCACAGAACTCTTTTCGCCCCCTTGAAGATGCAAATTTCGATTATATTCTTCAAAAATAGGCATCAATATCTTCCATGTTCTCTTGGAATTCGAACAAAACTGGCATGGCCTACTTTGAATATGCCGCGCAACTGTCCGTATTTGAATTTTCTGGATTATATTTTTTTGTGTTAGAGAGAGTCAGAATATTTCAAAACTTTTGGCCGAAGATAGATTAGTTACTTAAACTGCAATAGTTAAAACTACAAACAGTTATAATTGTCAATGTTGTATTAACAATATTAACATATTGAAACAAATGAATTAACAAATTTTTTGAGGATATTGGACTACCATTTTTACTGGAACTCCAAAATACTTATGGTTTTGACATTAATTGCCGAAAAAATTTCATAGGTCTTAAGTATTGCTGAAGTATTGTTTCCGTTCATGAATGGTTATCAATTCTTCGAATAACTTATAAAAGATGTTCACATAATATCTTTCATAAGTTGTATACTCAAGATAATTATTGAGCGAGGTGAATAAGATGAATTTCATTATAGAATTTCCTCATATTTCAGAACGATAAATGAAGAAATTGATGTATTATACCCCAGGTTTTGACAACTTTTGTGTCATTATAATTGTTATAAAATCGTTTAGCTTTTTAGAAATTTATTTCACGTTCTATTCTCTAAAACACTTACCAATTACTAAGTTAGCTGAAAATGTTTCGAGGAGCAAAAATATATCTGAGGCAAATTCGTGATGCATATGTTTCATGATGAGATTTCCTGCCAACGTTCCAACCTAGGACAGAAAAAGTGAGATTATGAATTGAAACAAATTTCTCTAAAGCTATATAAGAATACAGCCTTAACTCCTTACACAATTAATTACGCTTAAAATGCATCGAGTACAAACATTTATATGAAATTACAATTTACAAACAAACCAATGAACACTCTGAACCGATGAGAAGTTAAAAAGAACACAACTCCTCTCAATTTATGAACTTGTATGGGTGTACGAGGGTGTGGTGAAAAGTTTCCGGCCTGACTTCAAACAAACATCAATTCAAACTTCAATTCGTGGATTCTGGACATGGGAGCAATGGATGAATGCGCTGGTGCGATATTGCGATGAAACGAACTTTTTCTTCGCCAAATGAGGTCGTTTAATTTGCACCCCGTACTCCAAACTTTGCAATGACCCTGCGTAGTATTCACCAGTGATAGTGTCAATCTTTTTAAGCTCATCAATTGCGCTCACATTTCAAAAAACAGTAGCAATAACCTTGTTTGCCGATAAAATTGTTTTTGCCTTCTTCAAGGTTAAGTCTGGAGAGTTGAGAGGATGCGGCATCTTAAATTGGTGGATTTTGGACATGGAAACAATCGACGAATGCGCTGATGCGATATTGAGCAGAAACATTTTTCATCGCCAAATGAAGTTGTTCAACTTGCACCTCGTCCTTCAAACGTTGCAATGAGTCTGCGTAGTATTCACCAGTAATAGTTTTACCCTTTCTTCAAGCTAATCAATGTATATTATTCCGCTCGAATCTCAAAAAACAATTCCCGTAACCATGTATACCGATAAAATTGTTTTTGCCTCCTTCGGAGTTCGTTTCCCATTTCCAACCCACTCTTTTGACTGTTCTTCATTTTAAGGAGTGTAGTGGTGAACCCAAATCTCATCAACAGCTATATTCGACGAAAATTCATTTGGAGTACGCCTATACAGCGCGAAATTTTCAGAAGAAATGTTTTTTCGAATCAGTTTTTAGTCGAGCGTTAGCAAACGCGGCTGCAGCTTGCACAGAGCTATTCTATTATCACATGGTTGTGCAAATGATGATACAGGAAACAATAACGGATTGTTAATTAGCATTTGATGAAGTACTTGGAAACGCGTCATACGTATTTTTATTAAATTATGAGAAAATTCTGAATATCTAATTATATATATGTATATATATATATATATATATATATATATATATATATATATATATATATATATATATATATATATATATATATATATATATATATATATATATATATATATATATATATATATATATATATAAATATATATATATTTATATCTATATATATATATATATATATATATATATATATATATATATATATATTTTTGAAATTGATTTATTGCCTGTTTGAGGTATTTATTTTGAAGTTTTTAGCATTAACAGGCTTTTTTAATATGAAAAAGTTTATTTGACGTTTCGTTGTTGTATTACAGCAACTTTGTCAAACTAATTTTATGACAAAATTAGTTTTGACAAAGTTGTAATATAACAACGAAACGTCAACAGAAATAAACTTTTTCATATTAAAAAGCCTGTTAATGCTAAAAACTTTCAAAATATATATATATATATATATAAATATATATATATTTATATCTATATATATATATATATATATATATATATATATATATATATATATATATATATATATATATATATATATATATATATAATTATTATTACGATTGTTTTCCATGAACAGTGCGATTGAACTCGATTTCGAAATTTTCAGGGCTTTGCTTATTTTTTGCCTCCAAAAAACGCTTCATCCTTTCTGAATGCTCTTTCTTCCTTATTTTGTTCCAGGTTGGCGATTTGATTTTTGCTCAAACTTCACATTTTCGATTTCATGTGGACAATCAGTGCTATTTTCGAGAGTTTTTATCATTGTTTTATATTATTTCAGCCACTCTGTTCCATTTTCACTCTTTTTGATTATATCGAGTAGTTTCTTCGATATTCTTGGACTGTCTCATTCTGTGGACATGTGCATAGAACTATACTCAAGCGTCGTTTTCTGATTTTTTCTGTTATCGTATTTGTCTTTTGCTTAAGTTCATTCTGGAGGTCTTTTCTTCCGGATCCTCTTTTTCTATTGATTGACCCGTAAATCTTCCTATAAACTTTCCAAGTTGTTGTTTCACTATTTCCCTTATTCTTGAATGACCGTCAGTAACCATGAATTCAGATGCGTAGATTGCTTCTGGAAGAATCGTTGTGTTATAATGCCTCAATTTGGCGCCTATCGAAATGCTCTTTTGTTATAGTGAACCCATGTTAGTTTGTAGGCCCTTTGGATGTTGGTAATTCTCTGTTCATTAGCAATTCGGTTTAAACCTGAGGACTGTATAACTTCTCCTGAGGTATTTAAAATGGCAATAATAATAATAATAATAATATAATTTTATTGAGAAACATTCCTTACATAGTAAAATTACATTCATTTCAATTGATAAATAATTACAACTAAGAGAAATGCTCTCAAAGGACCGAATTCAGTTTGGTCTAGATCTTCCATTCAGCCCTCGAGCAAAAATATTGGTTCAAACAAAATCTTGGTTAAATTCATAATTTGCAGTAATATACAATTTTGATTGAAAAAGAAGAAAATAAAAATTTCCTTAGAGATATTAAACATTTGAGACAATTTCACATGGTGAAGAACATTAGTGTTAAAAAGATATACAAATATATGATACAAAAAATTGATTCAAACATTATTGCCTACATCCGAATCATCGAAGTACTCTGACACACTATAGTACGCCTTTGTTAAGAGCAGAGATTTAACTCTCCTCTTAAACAAATGAGCTTTCAGTACTTTCAAATTCGATGGTAAATGGTTGAAAATTTTAATGCTCTGACAATAGAGAGAGTGCTCAAATTTAGCTGTTCTATGCATAGGAATAAGTAGCACATCCCAGTTTCTTGTTGAATACTCATGATTACTATTCAATTTAATAAACCTATCTTCATTTTCTTTAACATAAAACAAACATCTATAAATATTTAAACACGGTAAGGTGAGTATGTAATTATTAATGAAGATAGGTTTACAAGATGTTCGCTGATGAATATTGAATATTAATCGAAGTATTCGCTTCTGTGTAATAAACACCCTATTTATTTCTGTAGAGCAACCCCACAGCAGAATATTATAATTTAGATGACTATATACAAGACTGTAATACACATTCCTAACACAGTTTCTAGGTACGATGTTCTTGTTTCTAGAGATTGCAAAAAATGAGTTACTCAATTTTTTACATAAAACCTCAATGTGTGTTGTCCATCTCAGATTTCTGTCTACATATATTCCAAGAAACTTCGTTGATTGGGATGATGATATAGTGTTGTCCCCATATTTAACATCAAGGTACTAATTCCATAGCCCTTCAGACAAAACTGAACACATACAGTTTTGTCAACGTTCACCATCAGATTGTTCATTTGACACCAACTTACAAACTCCCTCACAATGCATTCACATGCCTCCAGAAGTTCTTCAGGAGTCCTGCCAGAAACAACCACCGATGAATCATTGGCAAATAGTGTCACCAAAAACCAGGACAACTTCGCAGGCAGATCGTTTATGAACAATATGAATAGAAGAGGTCCGAGTACAGATCCTTGAGGCACCCAAAGAGCAATATCATGTCTCTGAGAATAACTCTCGCCTATTTTCACTACCATTGTTCTTTCTTCAAGATAACTACGTAACCAATTCAGAAACACACCTCTGAAACCTAAATTGTAGCATTTATCAAGTAAAAATTCAAAGGATAGTGAATCAAATGCGGAAGATAAATCAAAAAATAACCTCCGCCACAAACAAGTGTTTATCCAAACACTCGTAGACGGATTCAAAAAACTTAACCGCAGCTGACTGAGTTGAGTGGCCGCTTCTGAATCCATGTTGCGCGAGTCAATTATTTTGAATCTATTGAGATAATTCATCATTCTGGCGAAAACAATTTTCTCTATTACCTTGGAAAACACGCTCAAAATGGATATTGGGCGATAGTTAGTAATTTCACTCACGGTTCCATTCTTAAATACTGGAATTACTATGGATTGCTTAAGGATATTGGGGAACTTTGCAGTAGTGATGGAAACATTTAAGATATGCAAAATGCTCGCCAATAATTCCACTAATTCCTTTCAAAACTTTGGCTGATATGGAATCAACACCGACTTTTTATTCATTTTTTAAGGCTCTAATGGTATCCTCAACTTCAATTTTAGTAACAGGGTAGAAGTAAAAATTGGTGTTCACCATGGGTGATAATGTGCAAATCCGAGATAGATTATTGCCATATCGAGATGTTAATTTGATACTAGCCATTGTGGAAAAATGTTCGGCGAAAACATCAGCTAACTGATTCGGATCGTCAAAACCTCCCCATATTGTGTTGATTTCTGGCATTTTTATAGTTTTGTAGGGCACATTCCGAACGGGTATTTTTATGTAGTCGATGAAGGTAAGATAGGTTACGTTTACTTTGAAATATCTCAGTTGTTACCCATCTTTTCTTTCGGTCTACCGAAAATACTTCACGCATAGGACAGCATTGTTCAAAATGATATCGAATAACATCAATGAATGAATCAAAACATGTATCAGCATCAAAATTATAAATCAGGTCAGAAAAATTGTATTCAGATAAAGAAAACAAAAAATTATTCATATTTTCCTGACTAATATCTCTGAAAGAGTAAGTTGTCTCAAATAAAATGCATTTGTGGTCACTGATATGGGGTTCAAAAACACTAACTTTGTAATTTTCGGAATCAATATTTGTAATGATATAGTCTACTGTAGAGATACTGGTATGTCCATTTATATTGGTGAATTCTCTAGTAGCATACTGGGACGTGACGTTCAATCCGAAACAATCTAATAGATCTCTGAACAATTTAAAATATTTACAGTCATTTTTTAAATAATCAATATTCAAATCGCCACATAAAACAATATAATTTACCGTTTGGAAACAATGCTGTAATGCACAAAATATGCGATCAAGAAAAAGATCATAGTTACCTAAACATGGTCTATAAACACTGATGCCAAATCGAATACCTCGAACCGAAATAATAATACCATAGATTTCAATATGCATCTCTTCTGAGAATTTGGAAACCATTAAGTTTTTCACCTTCAAGTTTTGCTTGGTGAACAAAATGGATCCACCGTGTTTTCTGTGGGTACGACAAAAACAATCAGCTTGAACATAACCCGCAATCACCATGGAATTAACACTATCTGCACTACACCAATGTTCCGACTTACTCAGAATATCCGTATTTGTTTCCATAAGTACCACCTCCAGATTATCGAGTTTGTTTGAGATACATTGAGCATTCAGCTGTATGATTCTCAAACATTCATTGGCGGCAGGAACAATCAGTCCACTCGATTTTGTTTCGTTTTTTTGTGGAAAAAATGATTCACGATTACTTCAAATATATATATATATATATATATATATATATATATATATATATATATATATATATATATATATATATATATATATATAAACAATTATCAGAACTGGATTCTCGAGAGGCTCACTACTTGTGACGGACAACTGCCATTCATTTAATCTAAACCGGTAAAGGAAGCCATGCCGATTCGAATGAACTATTTTTCGAATTATTTATTTGAAAATTCAAACATTCCAGTAATTTATTCAGGTTGGATTGCAATCTCACGATATTTTTTTCTCATAAAATGCCGTAATCATTTTCAGTGTGTACTTACATTTCTGACAGGAACATTGGCTATCAAATCTATATGATCTGCCATAGTTCTCAAATGGACAAATGACGTGTTCATTTGTGCCACTCGATTGAACAGTTCGAGAGTACTCGTTAGAGACATATTTGCACCTAAAGTAACCGTTTTTGTTGTTATTTCATATGATATCAGCTCTTTAACATCTATCACATCAATGTACGTTGTAGGTTCTGGAAGATTGTAAACACCTGAAAAAATCAATGAATTCAATTGTAAAATATTGGTGGAATATTCATCTGAATATAATAGAATTATCTGTAATATTAGTCACAAAATTTTGAGTATTTCACTCAACAAATGTTTGTAGAGTTTATCTATTGTCAGAAAATTTAAAAAGTGATTTTTAAACATATCATGGGCTATATTTGTACATTAAATTTGACTTTATTTTACACGGAATCAGTGAAACATGTAATACTGTCAATCAATTAAATAATTTCCTCTTTGCAATAATGCATTGAATGCATTGTTTCTATACATTTAGGCGTATAAAATGATTATGCTTGTATTTGATACATATCGATCTAAATCATGGAATAGTAAATTGACTTTGGAACACTAGTAATATACAAAGAAGTTTATCAACAATAAAATGCATTTCATACAGTCAGTGCAATGCAGTGAAACTAGAAAAAAGACTACAAACAGAGAGAAGGATTCTGCAAAACAAGATCCCCAGTGAAATATATCACGACTTCATTAAAGTAACCATTTTGTAAATATCAATAAACCAGATATTTCATTTTTTCGTACACAGGTCAAACCATGCAAATATCATAGGAAGTTTAGGGAGAAAAATGTCAGATTCAATTTTTTTCCACATAATTAGGTGAGTACCTGATACCAAGAGGATAATGAACTGTATTACCGTATCAGAACAGTTTTACAATTCAAGTTTCTGCCAATAAGTTAGCAGACTGAAAAATATACAGTGCAAATGAAGTTTGATTGCAAATTATAGCTTCGGAAAAAGCTTAATCTTATCATTGGTATTATGAATATAAAGCAGAGGAAAATATGCTATGACTACTTGTAGTAACATGAAAAGTGCTAACTCTACCTACTCGAAAATTACAAGATACAGAACTAAGTTATGGAGAGAATCTTTGAAAACTCGACTGATATGCTATAGAGAAATTAAAAATGGTTCAAGCTTATACCAACAGAATAAAGAACAAAAACATTCGAAATTTGAGAACAAATTGAATTATACGTGCAAAATTTCAGATCGTTCTCAGTTAGAGCCGCTACAACAAAA
This sequence comes from Henosepilachna vigintioctopunctata, assembly GCA_030704895.1. Classification (NCBI taxonomy): domain Eukaryota; kingdom Metazoa; phylum Arthropoda; class Insecta; order Coleoptera; family Coccinellidae; genus Henosepilachna; species Henosepilachna vigintioctopunctata. The sequence goes on along the minus strand of JARQZJ010000046.1, from coordinate 827,329 downwards.
TTTGAGATTGTTTCCTAGAAACTTTTGGTGGTTCCAGTGGAAATCAGTCAAGAAACTGATATCCCCACCCACTAATTGATAATTTTATCAGATGTGCTTGTACATCAAAACATCAAAGAAAAACATAAATTATGAATAATTTTTCAAAAATCTCAATGGACAATCAGATTGAAAAGTTTTTAATGATATAACGATGTTGTTGTTGTTTACCTAGAGTAAAACAGTTCAAATATCTTGGATCGGTTATCACAGAGGATGGCGACCTAAACCACGGGATTACCGTTGGGTGGAGTAAATGACGTGACCTTACTGGAGTCTTATGTGATCCAAAAATGCCTATGAGGAAAAAAGGAAGGTCTATAAATCAGCCGTCAGACCAGTTTTGCTCTACGGTAGCGAAACAGGGGTCTTAAAGAAGATTAACGAACAAAAACTACAAACTAAAGAAATGCATATGTTGCGATGGGCAGGAGGTGTTACAATGAGAGACAAAATAATTAAAATAGATACCCTGATAAGTATGTAGGTATTAAATATTGCAGAATATAAATATTGCTTGGCCTCAATCTGCCTACTCCACGAGCCAAATCGTTTCCAATAGTTAACTCCGAAGTCTCAACCTGCCTACTCTTCGGAGTCAACTGCTTGACTCAACAGTTGACTTCGAAGAGTAGGCAGGTTGAGACTTCGGAGTTAACGATTGGAAACGATTTGGCTCGTTGAGTAGGCAGATTGAGGCCACGAAACCGAATTATTTCTTATCGTTCCTAGTTTCCCTCATTTGGTTCGTGGAGTAGGCAGATTGAGGCCACGTAACCAGGTAACCTTTCCTCATTTTCCTTCATTCAGTTCGTGGAGTAGGCAGATTGAGGCCACGTAACCGAGTTACCCTTACCTTTACTAATTTATTCCAACTCCTGAAGATGGCTTCACAACAGAAGCCGAAACGTCGAGATTATATAAATCTAGAACGCGGCTCATTCCGAGAACCAAGTTTTATACATACTTCTGACCGCGGAAACCTTTCTGAACATTTCATATATATATATATATATATATATATATATATATATATATATATATATATATATATAATGTCGACTTCTTAAAATTGACCTCCAATGGCTTCTCGATATGGAATTCTTCGTTTTGTCCGAATTCCGATTTTGGGTTTGCCATGACGAAATCTTCTATATCGGGATAACTACCCAATAAATCAGGTGATGCATCTTTACATAAAGATTTGAAAGCCGATAGGATCGGCCGATATCCTGTACATCTACATAAATTTCCACCAAAAGAATTTTCCACTTGTGCCATTGTAGGTTTTCCATCCTTACATAAAGCGTACATATTCATAACCATGCCTGCTGAGCAGAAACCACACTGTGTCCCATTAAACTTTGCGAGAGTTTCTTGTACTGGGTGATATTTTGATAGTGGTCCTCCAATTCCTTCGATTGTTTCAATCATCCATCCGTGACATGTTAATATTGACACCAAGCACTGCGAAATACAAGAAATATAATGTAAAATGAGGTGATGATTTTGAGTTTCGCAAAGTATGGATGAGGCAACACTCAGGAACACACCCATAAATGTACACATATATGAATTTATATATATATATATATATATATATATATATATATATATATATATATATATATATATATACCAGAAATTCACTACAAGAATTCTGTAGTTCTCGTGCTATATTATCTTCTTCTTCCAATGCATATTCACTAATGAATGTTTGCGACCTCACGCTTCATTTCTGTCTATAATATTATATTATTAATTGATATTTATTATTGATTATTTACAATGATTATTATATAATTATATAATAATCATTGTGCTATATTGTCGCACTTGTAGATAATCACTATCAAAGCATACACAAAGTATCTATAAATGCGACAATATAGCACAGTTCGATAATATCGCACGAGAACTATAGAATTCTTTTTATGATATGTTTTGAGAAATGACAACAAGCGATTCTACAACTGCAACCGAGATGGCGTTTACTTCATCAAATTAGATGAAATTGTTTCATAAAACTAGACTTGTGAAATGTTTATCTTAATTGATAAGGACGTGTGAAACTTACAATGTAGATTTATTCATGTGCTTTTCATTGATTTTATTATTAAGATTCGACTTTTTATTTCGGTATTACAATCGATGAGAGGTGATGTGAGGATGGAAATCGTTGCATTTGTTGAACGTATCGTGACTGATGAGTTTCTCATAGTACGAAAGAGTGACTGTCTCACGATTGCAATAAATGTAGGCATCGATTTCGAGATTCTCTAACATTTATCCCTAGAAGGATAATGGAGATTCCAGCATTCTCTAACATTCATCCCTAGGGAGTGATCGCATTTTTCATGTTTCACATAGCCAGCTCTGCTGTAATGTTCTATTGAATAATTTGTCAAAAACATCATTATTATCATCATTAACATTGGCTATCATCAGAACGGAGTAGTTCACGTTTCAGATGTTCAAACTTGGATGACGATCAAAAAAAAACATAGATAGCAGCACGAATTTTTGATTCACCAGGTCGATATGACGACCATAATATGGTCGTAATAAACGATACACATTTATCACAGAGCACGAATTTGGATAGTAAATTTAAAAAATTTGCAATCGTTGCTCGTTTGTAAGTCTCTCCATGGCAGAGTATACTGAAAACTTTCCACTTTGACAGATGACGTTTGGATGCCATCACCAACCGCCATTCTGAAAAACTTAACTCTTGATAAATCATATATATATATATATATATATATATATATATATATATATATATATATATATATATATATATATATATATATATATATATCCAATAATCCGGCACCCTCATTACCTACATACCTACGACTTTTTTCTATAATCCAGTAATTCGAACATTCCAATAATGCGGCACCCTCCGGTTCTCAGTAGTGCCGGATTAGTAAGATTATACTGTATCTACTTTGTTTCAAGGACAACATGTTACGATAAAGAAAACCAATTGAATCGATGAGATCAGAAACAACACAAGTCATTGTTTTTCAATTTTACAGGAACAAGAAAAAACTGATCAGTTCAAATGTTATCCATAAAAAAATATTATTTTACGTAATTTTTTACAAGGTTTTACGTTAACCTAACCTAATAGGCAAAAAAAATTAAATAAAAATATGTTAAAACACATTTTTTACATATATATATATATGTATTTGACTTATGCTGTTTCTGCACTAAACAGTGGGTAAGTTACGAATAAAATACTTAAACTGTGTTTATAATCTAATCCAACTTTATTCAACTACATAGTTTTATTATTTTTAAAAGTACACATCATTTTATGCAATTTTTGTTTCACTATTCTACTTCTTCATCACCTTCTTCAGTCAATGGCCAGCTATTTACAATATCGTAAAATTGTTGGTGTTCAGGGATTATATACGGGAACATTTTCCTTATATCTTCAACTTTTTTTCTGTTCAGTGGAACCTTGTTTCCAGGATAGGCTACACAGTTTGGGAGGTTGATCACATTGTTCAAAGATTTATTTTTACGCACGTCATAAGTATGTGATACCAAACCATCAATGAATTCTTTAGTGATAATGGTACCGTTTGTTTTGTATGTAAAAGACATGCATTCCGATGGAGCCAAGCTTCGTTTCCTTTCTTTAGGAACACTTTTACCATACGACTCGTTAGACAAACAGGTCCGTTTATAAAAAGAAGGCCACCATTTTTTGAACTCCAAAATATCTTCAGTTTTTAGGTTTTCCACTTCAAAATTTGAGCTAGCATTTCCTATAATGCTGGAGTATTCTTGTGGGACATATATTCTATCACATTTTTTTAGCTTTCTTTTGATTACCCCAAAGTTTCTATCATTAGGAAGGTAAGAGTGTCAACCATCAGAGAATAGGTAAAGGGTATCTACTGACTCAGGAATTGAAGAGGTTATGTATTTATGTAGCATGGAGCACACTTCATTGACACCTTTTTTACCCTCACCTCATGGTACATGTAAAATTTAGACTTTTGTGTTTTCATATTGTGAATTCCAAAACAGTTAACCCATAACTGTCTAAGATAAAATATGTCTTGTACAGGCAAATGTGGTAGAGGAAGATTTTGCATGAAGTCAAAACTGATGCCCACAATATTTTCATTTTTTCTGCATAACTCTTGAACCTCTTTTATTTTGGTGTAAAACTTTTTGGCTCTTCGTGAATGAACAATTTTTTCTGCAACTGCGGCTTTTTTGGCTGGTTCTGAAAGGCTTGGACTTTTAATTTTTACGCCAAGCTCTTCACATTTAATACATGTATCAACCTGGGGCGTCCAAACCGTAAGTTGAAATTTTCTTTAAAATATTTAAGAAAAAACTCATACTTAACAAACAGTGTTGGGTGTTTTTTCATGTAAAGCTCATGCATGGTTTTTACATTTAGCCTACTGTCCAAGTATTTAATTTGTTTTCCTCCATAATGTGTATTTTTTACAGGAAAAGAGAGTATATGATCATGGGTTGCCTTACAGATCTCAGGTTTTATAGCATTGGCTTTTTCATTCATTCCCCTTTTATCTTTAGGAAGACTTCCTTGAAATAATAGGTCACACAGTCTACGAACTCGACCTGCAGAAATGCCATGCAATGAAATGTAGGCTTGTTTACACACATTTATTTTGGTGCCTTGTTTCAAAACGAAATACTTAAAACTGCATTGCCTTGATTTAGGGTTATCTTGTCGAGGTCTGTGAGCTTTCTTGTCATGTTTCTCTATCAAGCTTTGTAAGAAAATATCTTGTTCGTCTTTGGAGCTCAAATTATCAAACTGGCTAAAAATATTTACCTGGTCATCTTCATCGAACAAAGAAAAACACTTCAATCTGCACTTGCATCTTTCACCAGTAACCCTTTTCTGAACTAAGTCACCTTTCCAGTTTATATGTTCGACACCTTTTACTTTCGAGGAGCGAATAATGTTCCGTTTATGTGTGTCAGATTTCGTATTCTCTTCTTTTGACACAGGCTCGTCACTCTCACTTCCACTCATTTCGATAGTTATGTAATCCAACAAAACTAATTCACAAAGTAAAACACATGAAGATAAACTACAGAAACATATGTATTTAACAGGCGTGAAATAGGTTACAATATAGTAACCAACAAAGCCCTGACTGCTGTTGTAGTGTCAGGTTACAGGTTGAGGCGACACTAGCGCTAGGGATTAGTGGGAGCAGAAACTACACAAGTCTCTGACTTATGCAGTGTCTGCGCTCAACCAATGTTTTACTGTGTCAGTTGGCAACGAAGCAACATGCGACTTGTGCTCTTTTTGCACTCAGTACATGTGTTTACAATCTGAGAACACATTTCTTTAAAAAAAAAATTTTCGTCGAATAATTGACTTATGCTGTTTCTGATCTCATCGATTCAATTAATTAGCTCAAAGAAACTTCTGAAGAACAATTGATTTTGTGATGTGGCCTATTGAGTGACAAATTTTTTTTGTGCTACTTGGCGCAATATTATAATTTTTTCTAGAATCAGAGTACCTACCAAATGGAGTTTGCATCTCCATTTGGTCAATGCTCGATACGAAAATATATATTCATTCCAGTTCATATGTAAACATCAATAGCAGAAAATGAGAGCCAATTATAGCATATTTTTGGACAATGGATATGAATTTCTGTATCATTTTATGGACATCGTTTTACAAAGCATAATATTTCAGAATCTGGCGATCAAATTGACAACTAACACATGTTAAATGAAGTATTTATCATTGAAATTCACAACAGTGTCAAAATTATCTTCGCCTAGCCCGAAAATTCACAGAAAATCTCTAGAATAAAAAAAAATTCTGTCGTTATGACAAAAAATCATATCAACAAGAATTATATATCAATTCGATTATTCTGAAGAAATGCGCTCATCATTTCAATATAATTAATTCGATATGCTTAATTAGTAGAGGGTCAGAAGAAGGTCGCGAAACCCTATAACCTCCCACATTATAATTGTAGAATAACAATGAATTGTAATGTGAACGAAGATGTCAATAAAACGTCTTTTCATTCATTCATTTATTCATTAATCAATTCATTCATTCATGCCATTATTCATTAATTCATTCATTCTCTCATCATTTCAATATGACGAATCCTGATTGGTCGTATTGAATCAAACTTTATAATATGATATATTTCAAAATGTCACAAGGATGAAACTAAATTTTCAAGTACTCATAAGCTTACCGAGTTTATTGCCATAGCCTTTTCATCTCCGGGTTTGGTAACAGATACTACACATGCCCCACAACCACCCTCGTAACACATCTTTTTTGTGCCTGTTAAGTACAGTTTATGACGTAAATAATCATTGAGGGTAGTTTCAGGACTGATATCTTCAGGATTTACTGAAAGAGAAAGAAATGTGAGTCAAAAATGATTGTAATTCTTAATTTTCACCTGTGTGTTCCTCCTTTCCGATAGAAAATTTTATTTTGTTGTTTAAAGTAGTACCATTCCGAATTTCTCGTTGGTTTTCATTATTCCAGAACCAACTCAACATCGTTCAACCTTTTATGGCCTTTCGAAACAATATTGTGTTCTGAATACAACGAATGAACGTGTTTCAATATCCTGAAATGAAAAGAACTCAATTTAATATTGAAAATTCTCTTATTGCATGAATTGAAGAGTCAATATGGGCAAATGAGCACAGGAAAAGTTCATTCTGCTTATAAATTCAGAACTACTTTAGCGAAGTTCCGCGTTGAGTTACCCAAGAAATACAGATTGCGTTCATCACTTTTTGTTTCAATTTGGACTATTCAAAACTTGACGATATTGAATAAACTCTCATAAAACAATGTAGTTAAATGTCAACTGATTAATTCGTAGGGAAGTTTACCCCGTAACCTGAGAGTTATCAATTTTCATTAAACGACTAAGTTTTTTCGTAGCACTTGATAGAATATTGTTGAAATTAGGTATAATTTTATGCATTCATGTTAGAGGAACAATGAGATGTAGAACATTTCAATGAAGGCGAATTTCTTTTAGAGGTTCATCACGTTGATTTGGATCAACGGATGTATTCCCGGACCAATATACCATATTTTTCCATCCGTGAATCTTTACGTTCAATAATAAATAGGTATTTACTAATGAATAAATAGTATGTAATATATACGTTTATTCATTACAATTTTCGATATTTCGGCATTTTTGTTGGGTCTTCTTCTGGGAAAAAAACAAGAATTAGATTTTGTGACTCATATATATATATATATATATATATATATATATATATATATATATATATATATATATATATATATATATATATATATATATATATATATATATATATATATATATATATATATATATATATATATATATATGATCTTATATGATCTGCAGGGTTTGAAAATCAGGAACAAATTAGTGACATATGAACACCATCGTCACACTCGTATCGTCATGCTATGCATACAAAGATTGGAAAACTTTTTTTTTTCGATCTTCCCGGTTTCAGGAGCATAAAGAGCGAGAGTACTTCATGAAACCCAAATACTAAGAGATCTATGTGTTGAAATCAATTATTGTGTTGATAACGATGGTTGGTGGACAAATGAAATCATAATATTTTTTTTTTGTATAAGTAAATAAAATTTCTTAATATTTCGTCACAAATAAGCTTCGCAATCCATGAATTTCTCTGCAAAAAATATAAAATAAATATATTCAGTATGAATTAAAGATCGATATCAGCACACCTGTTTGAATATGTATTCATAATTCTGTTTTCTCAATATTATCGCATACATGCGAATTAATGGATCTCATAATTTTCAATTTCTGATGTCAAATATTCAGATTGAAAGACATTTCGCTTCAATGGTAATGAAAAAGTATCTAACCGAGATAACGTAAAACTGGATTCACTGCAGATTTTTGAACATTAAAATGTTAAATGAAGTTTTCTGATCAACTTCCCCGATTTCTTCTTCATAAAAATGGATTACCAACAGGAATATCCTACATCAAAAATGGAGGTATCATAGTAAATTGCTACGATTAAAAATCCAAGAAGAAAATCATGACCAAAGTGGAGGAAGAATTTGGAGACAAATACAAAATCACGAATGTGAAATTGAAACTACCCAGATTATCAATAATCAATATAAAATCTGACTATATAATGAGAAATGATGGGGACATAATAAAAAGCATAATAGAACAGAACAATAAAGGTAAAGATTATACAAGCAAATTAAAAGTTATCAAAAAGTATATAAAAACAATTGGAAAAAATTGTAGAAATATTATACTAGAATTAGATCCCACTTTATTGAATACAATATTGGAAAATGGAAACATAAAAATTGGATGGATACAATGTACCATGTACGAATATATTGGTGTCACATAGGTGCTATAAGTGTGCGAGTTTCAATCATCTAGCCCGTGATTGCAAAATCGAAATAACGTGTGTAAAGTGCAATGCTGAACACAATAGTGAAGAGTGTGAAGAAAATCAAAACAAATATGTAAATTGTGTATACGCAAATCAAAAAACGAAACTGAGTTTACCAACCGACCATACAGCCCATAATAAACAATGTCCTTGTTATCTGAGAATGGTCCAGTAGAGAACAAGATAAAATAGAACGTTAGTTCGTAGCAAATAAGTTTAAATAGAATAATATATCTAAATTGCCAAGGACGGACAAATAATATAGACTTGTTGAGAGTGTATATAAATGATGTAGAACCTATAGTTGTTTCTGTATCTGAAACTCATCTCACAGAAGGTATATGTGGAAATTAAATCGAAATAAACGGTTATAATTCTGTGAGTTGCTTTAATAAAACAAAAAAACAGGTGGAGTCACCTTTTATATAATAAACGGAATAGATTTCAATATAATAAATAATAAATCTATTGATAGTACATCATGGTTCTTGTCAATTTGTTTAAGAATTCAAAAATATAATTATTTATTAACCGGAATATATCGATCTTCATCAGGACCAAATAATATTTTTATAGATAATTTTGAGAAATTAATTGAAGATCTACTCGAATTCACAGGGAAACAAATTATCAAAGGTGATTTTAGCTATGACTATAAAACACGAATCTATTATATAAACAAATGTAAATTGTTCATAATTGTAATTCAAATCACTCTGTTAAAAACTGCACACGTATAACCAATAAGAGTAAATTGACTGTGTAATCTGTAATTGAATCTGTAATTCTCATTGACTATGTAATAACGAACGATAAATCAATCATTTATGAGTAAGTTTTCACGCCTAGGATAAGTGATCATAATATATATCGTTAACAATGAAAAAAAATTCAACAATTGTAGAAAATATGAAAATTGAATATATAGAATAAAATAAAAACAAATTGGTAGAAAATTTGCTAAAAACAGAATGAAATAACTATATTGTTCATATCGACTGTTTAGCAAGCAATCTGATAAATTCAATAAACAAAATATTGTGCGAAATGTCAAAAGTGAAAACAGTTGAGCATTTTGACAACAATCGAGTTATTAGGTGGATTACAAGTAAAATCGTAACTAGGATGAAGGATAGAGATAGAAAAGATAAAAATGCTGTTGTTAATTGACAGGATTATAAAACGATAAGAAATTAAGTTGAAGAAATGATAAGGGAGTCAAAAAAACAATATTTCATTGATATTTTAGACAAGAATAGAAACAATTCTCAACAACTATGAAAAAATTTTGAACAATTATTACCAAGAAAACAAACAATATATTATATGTGGAAATTGGTAATGAAATAATCCGGGATGTTCACCATATTGCTTGCTGCTTCAATCTATACTTTATTGATAGTATGAAACAAATAATTGATTCTGTAGTACCGAAACATTACCATGACTAAGTGATGTAATTTATACCAAAATTATTGAAAATGGATACTTTCGAAAAAATAGATATGGCAGGTTTGAAAACTATTGTGAGAAATCTGAAAAACACAGGTAGTTGTGAAGATAATATAACTGTTAGGATATAGAAAGATGCTTTTGACATTTCTGGAAATAGTTTTTTTTTGTGATAAACACATCACTGACTCATGGAATCTTTCCAAATGAATGGAAATGTTAATTGATAATACCACTGCCTGAAATTTGTAACACTGCCAAATTGGAGGAATTTCGATCTATAAATCTTCTTCCACCATATGAAAAATTTCTAGAACTGCTTGTTAAAAATCAGACTCTAGAATTATGCGAAAAACATTCAGTTATTTCTGACTTGCAATCAGGTTTCAAGAGAAATTCCTCCTAGGAGATAGCACTGTTGAGCATATGTGAAGAACGGTTTAGAGCTTAGATAAAGCAGAGATAGTGATTGTAGTATTATTGGATCGGAACTTTATGTAGATCATTGCTGATAAGAAAACTAAATAGAATTGGTTTTGAAGGTTTAGTAACCAAATGGTTCAATTCTTATTAACACTCGCGATCTCAAAAAGTTAAATTCAATGATTTTCGTGTACCTCAAGGTACGGTCCTAGGTCCTCTGCTATTCTCCTGTATCATATATTTTATATTAATGATTTTGTTTCGCATGAAAAAAAATGCTCTATAAGATTGTTCGCAGGTGATACAGTCATTTATGTTAGTGGTAAAAATATCCGTACTATGACTGAATGGATCAATAGAGACTTGGCAGCAATAAATTAATGGCTAAGCGATAACAGTTTATCGCTTATTGTAACAAAGTCTAAATTTATAGTTTTTTGTACATGTAAAATTCTATAAGTAATAAGTAACGAAAATTTAAGTATTCCAATTGAAAACCAGAACATTGAAAGGGTAAAACTTGTTAACTACTTGAGCGTTATGTTAGATTAGAAATTTAGTTTCAATGATCGTGTTGACTTCATTTCGTCTAAAATCTCAGAGAAAATCAACTTTCTCAAAATAATTGGAAACAATCTGACGACATATATGAGGTTATTGCTCTTTAAGTCAGTAATATCAGTAAATCGATATCAGAAGGTTTTGTTACGCCAGAGTGCTGTGACACAAATTTCCCATGAGGTGGTTGTGCAGTCAGGTGTGCCACAGGAAGCATTTTAGGCCCACTCCTATTTGTGGTGTATATTAATGACATGCCAGAATTTATGATTTACGCCGATGACACGACTCCGGCCTTCTCATCATAGAGCACAAAAAATATTGGTTTGCATGCTGATAAAATTTTAGTTTCATTTCGGGAATGGTGCGAAATGAATGACCTTATACTCAATACCGTCAAGACCGAGTGTATTATTATTTCACATGTAAATTCTTCTTCTTTTATACCGCCGATGTTGCATCACGATGGTGATATTAACGTACAGGATAGTGCCAAATTTTTCGGCTTGCAGCTTGACTCGCACCTTCAATGGAAGAGTCATGTTGATATTATGTCCGAAAAAGTAAATGAGGCATTTTACTGTCTATTAACACTGAAATCTAAAATATCGTTTGAGACTCTCAGGATGGTGTATCTGTCTTGCTTTCAGGACATTTACAGTTATGCCATCATATTCTGCGGAAATGCCTCTACAACTGTTAATATTTTTAAATTAAAATAAAAGCTATTCGTGTTATCTTAAATCTGAGATACAGGGAGTCCTGTAAGGGTGGTTTTAGGAAGCTTGGTGTGCTGACCATGCAAGGAAAGTACGCTTTCAAACTGTTACAATTTGTGTTTGTGCATCCCAATTACTTTGAGGAACACAGAAATAGAAATCACACAAGATGTGTGATATCATTTTTCTATCCTAGGCATCAAGCTTCTGTGACAGAGAGAAACTGTCTCTACATGGACATCAAAGTGTTTAATTCATTGCCACGCAAAATTCAACAAATTACAGTTCCCAAAAATTTTAGAACTGAAATTTTCAAAGTAATTATGGAATGTGAGCCATACTCCATTGATAAATTATTGGAGTATGGCAGGGTTGTATTATAATGAAGAATTATATTTTGTATTGACCTGTTTTCTTTATTGTTGTAACACTATATAATCAGCGATTCATGAGAATAAAAAAAATATTATTATTATTTTTACTATTATTATTAATAATGCCACACTTCGAATATTGTTCCCCTCTGTTATTGGGATTAAGTAAAAATAAAACTCAACAGTTACAAAAAACAAGCTTAACTGTTTAGAACTAATGTTAGCCAAACCGGGAATACTTTTTTCTACATATATATTTATACTTCAAATTAAACACGAATTGTTCCCATATAGAATAACAAAATTTAATATGTGTCAGGGATGTGCACAGTTATAATACAAGTAATACTGACAATTTTTACATGCAAGTTTATAAGCTTTCCAAACATAGGAATAGTATATTTTATGAAGAATTGAACGCTTTCAATAAATTGCCCAGCTCCTTAAAAACAATTAGTGACCTCAAATTATTTAAGCGTAAATTATTTTTCAACATATAATTGTAAATAATATATATTGAACCTAAATGTATAAATGATTATGTAATAGCAAGTGCTAAATAAAAATATAATAATAAAATATAAATATATATATATATATATATTTTGATTATTTTTTATGAGATAATTTTGTTTTATAAGAAGTACTCACGTTGAAATGTTCGATAAATCACTTTCCTCTACAATTGTTTTTGTTTTGTCTACTTCAATTCACGTGTAACTCCAGAATGATAGTTGAAATCAAGTTCGTCAAGGATTCGAAGGAATAGACTTCGGAACCAGTTTTCATTTCATGTAGTGGAAAATAGATGACGGCGTAAAATTAGGCAGGAAAAGAAATATATATTCAATTTACATTTAGATATAATTTTTTTCCTGCATGCTCTGAATTTTTGACCTCTAGGTGTTATGTTATTTTGTCAATTCCATTGAACATAAAAAACATTGACTGATTGTCAGGAGAGTAATATTAAATTGGGCAAATATATACATATATATATATATATATATATATATATATATATATATATATATATATATATATATATATATATATATATATATATATATATATATATATATATATATATATATATATATATATATATATATATATACATATATATATATATATATATATATATATATATATATATATATATATATATATATATATATATATGTTATTTTGAACGTTTTTAGCAATAACAGGCTTTTTTTGATATGAAAAAGTTTATTCTTGTTATCGTTTCGTTGTTATATTACAAATTTGTCAGAACTAGTGAATAATTGAATTTATGAGTTACTATAGATATCAAAATGTCAAACTCATTTATTAGAAAAATCAAATTAGTTTAGTTGTATCTTCACTCATTGATTCTCATTATCAGAGGAATATTTCTGGCTTAGCACTCTCTTCGGAAGTTTTAGTCTTCTTCACCATGAGGATACATCTTTAAAAGTCTTGGTAAGCTTAAAGCTTGATAAGGTGATTCTAATGAGTGTGATTTATATTTACATATATATATAATTACATATAGTTCTTTATACTTATCCAGAATATGTATATTGTTGGTTTATGTGTGTGAAACTGAAGGTAGATCTGGCAAAAATGAGTTTTGAGATGTGATGTTTGGTGATTGTTGTGTGTTTATTTTATGAGTGTTATTTGTGAGGTTTATTAAGTTGTTGTAAATAGAATTAAGATGTTTAATGTCTGTTCTTTCATTTACTGTGTTTTCAGAATTTTTAGGAATGTGTAACATTTCTAAAATTCCTCTAATTTTTTTGTCCCTTTCAGTTGCCAAAATCTTAGTATTTTTGTAATCAAAATGAAGAATTTTGGCAACTGAAAGGTATTGCGAAACATGCAGTTATTCGGAAATTCTCTAGCATCTGTCCAAATATGTTCAATTTAACTAATCATTTCGGAATGTTCAAATGAGTCTTTTGCAAAAAGCTGTAAATTCGATTGATGAGAAAATAATTTTTACCGTTTTCGTTTGAGAAATCTACTTGTATATTCGTTTACAATTAAAATTTCCAACAGATAAATATATCTTTACTAATCCCAGTGATAATGTGATGAAGTGGACTCGAATAATTGTTTTTTCATATCTGGCAATATTCCATGGAATAAAAAAAATTCTTGGAATAAATGAAACATAAGGTACAATTCTTGAATCACTTATATACATAATGCCTTGCTAGAGCTATACTTCAATATTAAAACTTGTCTGCCATGTCAATATAAAATAGCGAAGCAATTACACATACTGGAATGAAAAATACCGTTATTCACTTTCGATATGTACATAGGTACATGATTTTCAAATGACAACAGAAGTAATTGAATGAATTCTGCATTATATCAGTTATTCTGTTGAATTGATATATTTCCATGATTGATCTCAGTTATTATGAAACAGTATCCATTAAAATACAAGATGAAAAGACCTTGTACCATTGTGAATATTCCACTGTATTGAAAGTCATTCAGACAATAACGAATAATGAATTATTCATTACTATCCATTTTTTTATACGATATATAACAGTTGATGAGCGTTGATAATCAGTTACATCACAACATATTTGCTGAACGTGAATTGGCTGGATTATAGTCAATTTCCTAAGAGTGACCATTTGATGTGAACGCTAGAAAAATTAATGAATTGACATCAGCTGGTTCCAATTTAAATTGAGGAGTAAGATATATATATATATATATATATATATATATATATATATATATATATATATATATAATATATATATATATATATATATATATATATATATATATATATATATATCAACGTGCACGCTCCCATTAATCACCACAACAAAACCGTTCCAGAAAGCGTACAAGATTTTTGGGAAACATTGGAAGAAACAACCAATAAAATACCAAAACACCACGTGAAAATCTTGCTAGGAGATTTTAACGCACAGCTAGGTAAGGAAAGGAAATTCAGAGACACTACGGGTCCCCATACTAAACACAAACGTACCAACAAGAACGGTGAAAGGTTAATCGCGTTCTGTAGGAACTTCGAACTCAAAATCATGAGTACTCAATTTCAAAAACCTGCACATAAGCTAACTACTTGGAGATCGCCCAGTCTCAAGCAGGGTGAATATCAAATTGATCATGTCGCAATTTCCAAGAACAACGTAAAGGAAATTTTGAATGTTAGAACTCGTAAAGGCGTCTTTGATTCGGATCACTGTCTCCTCCAAATAAAAACAAAATTTCAACCCAACAGAAATAAAAAATTTACACCCAGAAAAGTTAGGTCCGATCCAGAATATCTGAAACTTCACAAGGATACAATCATTGCACAAATCAATCAGGAAGAATCGACGAATTGGGAAATCCTTACAAAGAATATTCAGAAAGCCATCACACTAGGACAACCTCCTCGCACCAGGAAACACCGCTGGTGGAACTTAATCTGCGACCAAGCAGTCGACAAGAGAATAACTGCATGGAAAAAATTTAACGGCCATAAAAATGAGGAAAACTGGGAGAATTTCCTTACAACTCAAAAACAGGCCTCCAAAGTAATTAGAAGAGAAAAACGGAGATACGATAATAATAGGTGTCACGAAATACAGAGGGATTTCACCAATAATAATACTAGAGAGTTTTACAAAACTTTCAGAGAAAACTTGCGAGGATACCAAGCGCCCACTCTTTGCTCCAGAAAATCCGATGGCGCGTTGGAAACTAACACGAAAAATAACTGCAAAATGTTAGCCGAATATTTCAGCACCCTTCTCAACTGCAGTCCACCCCAAGAAAAACTTATGTTCGACTTTTCGGGGTTTACGCATCCAGACTCGCAAGCCCCTGATATGGAAGAGATTACGGCAATTATCAAGCAACTCAAAAACAACAAAGCAGCAGGAGAAGATGGGATTATTGCGGAACTCTGGAAACTGAACGATACTACTTTGACCCAAAAACTTCATCATTTAATATCAGAAATCTGGAGAACGGAACAAATACCAGAGGATTGGAAATGCGCGTTGATACATCCATTGCACAAAAAGGGGGACAAAATGGATATCAATAATTACAGGGGAATTTCCTTACTCCCGGTTGCGTACAAAATACTTTCTAAAGCACTCCTAAACAGAGTAGGACACCAAGCGGATCCACTAATTGGGGAATACCAAGCTGGATTCAGAAAAGGCCGATCATGTGCTGAACAGATCTGGACTTTGAAGACGATATTACAGATGAGGAAATGTAGAAATACAGTGATCACATTCATTGACTTCAAAAAAGCATATGATTCGGTAGACCGCGAAACCCTTTTCGAAATCATGAAAGAATTTGGAATCGATCGAAAGACCCGAACAATTATAAAACAGACACTTACAGGTACAATTTCCAAGGTAAAATTTATGGGCGAAATATCAGATCCCTTGAAATCAAAACCGGTGTGCGGCAGGGGGACGGACTTTCGCCAATTCTTTTCAATATTGTTTTAGAAAAGATCATTAGGGAATGGGAACTTCACGTGAAGGGCATACAAGTGGGTATCAAAAAAGAAAATAGAATAAATGTCAAATGTCTCGCCTTTGCAGACGATATTGCTATCATCACAGACAACAGAACTGAAGCCATTCGCGCCGTGGAAAAACTACATGAAATTGCGCAGAAAACCGGGTTACAAATTTCTTATGATAAAACCAAATACATGGAAAGAAAATCAAAAAATAAATCTTCTCTTATGACAAAACATGGTGAAATTCTGCAAGTAGGCCATTTTAAATACCTCGGGAAGTTATACAGTCCTCAGGTTTAAACCGAATCGCTAATGAACAGAGAATAACCAAGCTCCAAAGGGCCTACAAACTAACATGGGCTCACTATAACAAAAAGTGCATTTCGAGAGGCGCCAAATTGAGGCATTATAACACAACGATTCTTCCAGAAGCAATCTACGCAGCTGAAACAATGGTTATTGGCGAGAACAATAAAATAATTATTCTAAAATTATATTCAATGCAGGCAAACTAAAATTAAGTAAAAGAAGAAACTTACGTTGAAAACCTACACATTTTTTTTTTTTTTATAACAGCCGTTTACATATGTTTCAAGGTTATTGCCTATCGTCAGAACGGCGTAGTTCAAGTTAAAGATGAAAGTACTTGAAGAGATATATAAAAAATTAATATATAAAACACGAAACACAGTTTCGTACACGTTTTATACACCCAAAACATTTGGGAAGAGTCAACACAACGTTGCAGACGACAATGAAATACCGTCCGGCTATTATGAGACTTTTATAGTTTCTGGAACTACCCAGATAATCTTAACAATAAAATAATTATTCTAAGAATTATATTCAATGCAGGCAAACTAAAATTAAGTAAAAGAAGAAACTTACGTTGAAAACCTACACATTTTTTTATATAACAGCCGTTTACATATGTTTCAAGGTTATTGCCTATCGTCAGAACGGCGTAGTTCAAGTTAAAGATGAAAGTACTTGAAGAGATATATAAAAAATTAATATATAAAACACGAAACACAGTTTCGTACACGTTTTATACACCCAAAACATTTGGGAAGAGTCAACACAACGTTGCAGACGACAATGAAATACCGTCCGGCTATTATGAGACTTTTATAGTTTCTGGAACTACCCAGATAATCTTAACAATAAAATAATTATTCTAAGAATTATATTCAATGCAGGCAAACTAAAATTAAGTAAAAGAAGAAACTTACGTTGAAAACCTACACATTTTTTTTTATATAACAGCCGTTTACATATGTTTCAAGGTTATTGCCTATCGTCAGAACGGCGTAGTTCAAGTTAAAGATGAAAGTACTTGAAGAGATATATAAAAAATTAATATATAAAACACGAAACACAGTTTCGTACACGTTTTATACACCCAAAACATTTGGGAAGAGTCAACACAACGTTGCAGACGACAATGAAATACCGTCCGGCTATTATGAGACTTTTATAGTTTCTGGAACTACCCAGATAATCTTAACAATAAAATAATTATTCTAAGAATTATATTCAATGCAGGCAAACTAAAATTAAGTAAAAGAAGAAACTTACGTTGAAAACCTACACATTTTTTTATATAACAGCCGTTTACATATGTTTCAAGGTTATTGCCTATCGTCAGAACGGCGTAGTTCAAGTTAAAGATGAAAGTACTTGAAGAGATATATAAAAAATTAATATATAAAACACGAAACACAGTTTCGTACACGTTTTATACACCCAAAACATTTGGGAAGAGTCAACACAACGTTGCAGACGACAATGAAATACCGTCCGGCTATTATGAGACTTTTATAGTTTCTGGAACTACCATAATCTTAACAATAAAATAATTATTCTAAGAATTATATTCAATGCAGGCAAACTAAAATTAAGTAAAAGAAGAAACTTACGTTGAAAACCTACACATTTTTTTTTTATATAACAGCCGTTTACATATGTTTCAAGGTTATTGCCTATCGTCAGAACGGCGTAGTTCAAGTTAAAGATGAAAGTACTTGAAGAGATATATAAAATTAATATATAAAACACGAAACACAGTTTCGTACACGTTTTATACACCCAAAACATTTGGGAAGAGTCAACACAACGTTGCAGACGACAATGAAATACCGTCCGGCTATTATGAGACTTTTATAGTTTCTGGAACTACCCAGATAATCTTAACAATAAAATAATTATTCTAAGAATTATATTCAATGCAGGCAAACTAAAATTAAGTAAAAGAAGAAACTTACGTTGAAAACCTACACATTTTTTTTTTTTTTATATAACAGCCGTTTACATATGTTTCAAGGTTATTGCCTATCGTCAGAACGGCGTAGTTCAAGTTAAAGATGAAAGTACTTGAAGAGATATATAAAAATTAATATATAAAACACGAAACACAGTTTCGTACACGTTTTATACACCCAAAACATTTGGGAAGAGTCAACACAACGTTGCAGACGACAATGAAATACCGTCCGGCTATTATGAGACTTTTTATAGTTTCTGGAACTACCCAGATAATCTTAACAATAAAATAATTATTCTAAGAATTATATTCAATGCAGGCAAACTAAAATTAAGTAAAAGAAGAAACTTACGTTGAAAACCTACACATTTTTTTTTTATATAACAGCCGTTTACATATGTTTCAAGGTTATTGCCTATCGTCAGAACGGCGTAGTTCAAGTTAAAGATGAAAGTACTTGAAGAGATATATAAAAAATTAATATATAAAACACGAAACACAGTTTCGTACACGTTTTATACACCCAAAACATTTGGGAAGAGTCAACACAACGTTGCAGACGACAATGAAATACCGTCCGGCTATTATGAGACTTTTATAGTTTCTGAACTACCCAGATAATCTTAACAATAAAATAATTATTCTAAGAATTATATTCAATGCAGGCAAACTAAAATTAAGTAAAAGAAGAAACTTACGTTGAAAACCTACACATTTTTTTTTATATAACAGCCGTTTACATATGTTTCAAGGTTATTGCCTATCGTCAGAACGGCGTAGTTCAAGTTAAAGATGAAAGTACTTGAAGAGATATATAAAAAATTAATATATAAAACACGAAACACAGTTTCGTACACGTTTTATACACCCAAAACATTTGGGAAGAGTCAACACAACGTTGCAGACGACAATGAAATACCGTCCGGCTATTATGAGACTTTTATAGTTTCTGGAACTACCCAGATAATCTTAACAATAAAATAATTATTCTAAGAATTATATTCAATGCAGGCAAACTAAAATTAAGTAAAAGAAGAAACTTACGTTGAAAACCTACACATTTTTTTTTTTTTTATATAACAGCCGTTTACATATGTTTCAAGGTTATTGCCTATCGTCAGAACGGCGTAGTTCAAGTTAAAGATGAAAGTACTTGAAGAGATATATAAAAAATTCAAACACAGTTTCGTACACGTTTTATACACCCAAAACATTTTTTAACACAACTTTCATCTTTAACTTGAACTACGCCGTTCTGACGATAGGCAATAACCTTGAAACATATGTAAACGGCTGTTATATAAAAAAATGTGTAGGTTTTCAACGTAAGTTTCTTCTTTTACTTAATTTTAGTTTGCCTGCATTGAATATAATTCTTAGAATAATTATTTTATTGTTAAGATTATCTGGGTAGTTCCAGAAACTATAAAAGTCTCATAATAGCCGGACGGTATTTCATTGTCGTCTGCAACGTTGTGTTGACTCTTCCCAAATGTTTTGGGTGTATAAAACGTGTACGAAACTGTGTTTCGTGTTTTATATATTAATTTTTTATATATCTCTTCAAGTACTTTCATCTTTAACTTGAACTACGCCGTTCTGACGATAGGCAATAACCTTGAAACATATGTAAACGGCTGTTATATAAAAAAAATGTGTAGGTTTTCAACGTAAGTTTCTTTTACTTAATTTTAGTTTGCCTGCATTGAATATAATTCTTAGAATAATTATTTTATTGTTAAGATTATCTGGGTAGTTCCAGAAACTATAAAAGTCTCATAATAGCCGGACGGTATTTCATTGTCGTCTGCAACGTTGTGTTGACTCTTCCCAAATGTTTTGGGTGTATAAAACGTGTACGAAACTGTGTTTCGTGTTTTATATATTAATTTTTTATATATCTCTTCAAGTACTTTCATCTTTAACTTGAACTACGCCGTTCTGACGATAGGCAATAACCTTGAAACATATGTAAACGGCTGTTATATAAAAAAAATGTGTAGGTTTTCAACGTAAGTTTCTTCTTTTACTTAATTTTAGTTTGCCTGCATTGAATATAATTCTTAGAATAATTATTTTATTGTTAAGATTATCTGGGTAGTTCCAGAAACTATAAAAGTCTCATAATAGCCGGACGGTATTTCATTGTCGTCTGCAACGTTGTGTTGACTCTTCCCAAATGTTTTGGGTGTATAAAACGTGTACGAAACTGTGTTTCGTGTTTTATATATTAATTTTTTATATATCTCTTCAAGTACTTTCATCTTTAACTTGAACTACGCCGTTCTGACGATAGGCAATAACCTTGAAACATATGTAAACGGCTGTTATATAAAAAAAAATGTGTAGGTTTTCAACGTAAGTTTCTTCTTTTACTTAATTTTAGTTTGCCTGCATTGAATATAATTCTTAGAATAATTATTTTATTGTTAAGATTATCTGGGTAGTTCCAGAAACTATAAAAGTCTCATAATAGCCGGACGGTATTTCATTGTCGTCTGCAACGTTGTGTTGACTCTTCCCAAATGTTTTGGGTGTATAAAACGTGTACGAAACTGTGTTTCGTGTTTTATATATTAATTTTTTATATATCTCTTCAAGTACTTTCATCTTTAACTTGAACTACGCCGTTCTGACGATAGGCAATAACCTTGAAACATATGTAAACGGCTGTTATATAAAAAAAAAAATGTGTAGGTTTTCAACGTAAGTTTCTTCTTTTACTTAATTTTAGTTTGCCTGCATTGAATATAATTCTTAGAATAATTATTTTATTGTTAAGATTATCTGGGTAGTTCCAGAAACTATAAAAGTCTCATAATAGCCGGACGGTATTTCATTGTCGTCTGCAACGTTGTGTTGACTCTTCCCAAATGTTTTGGGTGTATAAAACGTGTACGAAACTGTGTTTCGTGTTTTATATATTAATTTTTATATATCTCTTCAAGTACTTTCATCTTTAACTTGAACTACGCCGTTCTGACGATAGGCAATAACCTTGAAACATATGTAAACGGCTGTTATATAAAAAAAAAATGTGTAGGTTTTCAACGTAAGTTTCTTCTTTTACTTAAATGATTGCGAATTCAAGCTCAGTCGCTCTCCTCATGGGGAACAATCGAAATAATAATAATATATATATCAATATATATATATATATATGAATAAAAATAGCGAAATAATCGAACTTATAACTACAAGTACATCGTATAAATTACGTATGAGAGTATCGAGTACTCGAATATCAGATACTGATCAAATATCTCATCTGTTATCTTATTAAACTCAATACTAAACAATCAATACTAAAAATTATGAAAACTGACGATATGAGTATAGAGCGTGTAAGTACAGGACATGAAATATTGAGTTTGATAGATGAAACTTTGAATTTCGAAAATCGTGCTCATAATTTCACAAATTTCAAGAAATAAGTTTTTAAGGTAGGGTCCTTGATTCATGGAGATGTCAGGTGAAAAAACTCATT
Source organism: Henosepilachna vigintioctopunctata (assembly GCA_030704895.1). Lineage (NCBI taxonomy): Eukaryota > Metazoa > Arthropoda > Insecta > Coleoptera > Coccinellidae > Henosepilachna > Henosepilachna vigintioctopunctata. Next base: position 805,014 of record JARQZJ010000046.1, on the reverse strand, counting down.
TATCGTGTAATTATTGCCTGCATTCAGAATTCTATTCTAGATTTCTATTAAGTCTTGATCAAAGTAGCATACAAGTGTTGCATAGGGTTCAAAATAGGCAAAACAAATTTTAATAGGTACACACCCATTGTTAAATATCGAATGTTTCAAACCTTCAATCAGTTGAACGAAAAATTATCTACAAAAAACTTGACTTTATGATCAAAATCAAATTAAAGCGTGTTCCGTCACACTTGCGTGAGAATATCAAATTTAGAGGATGCAATACTTAATCATAATACAAGAAATCTGAAAATTATACGACTGTTGCAAAAGAACCAATTTCCGAATCTATATTTCAAAATATTTACCACTGAAAATCTAGAGAAACCAGCACAAGAAATATCAAATGTGAACGAATTTGAGTAGGAATAACTGCTACCATTAATTGAGTGCTTAAATGCTGAATTTCGACAACTGCTACTTCATTTTGCGATTTTCGAATGTGAAGAAGTAATAACACAATCATCAAAAAAATCTATTAACTACGTTGCAGGTATAAATTTGTTCTTTCTTGAGAATGTATTGATTAGACACGTCCTCATCGAGTGAGCGAAAGTGATACCATTTTCAATTGTAGAAATTCATAGAGCTGGTCGAAATGATTATCTTTTAAAGTATTTTTTATCCCTTTGTTTGTTAATATTTCTTTATCTTTTTCAATTGTTTTTTTCTGATTGGTCCGTCTGAAGGACCAAACTTTAGGAACTGTAAACTATATACAAATATCTTTCATTTGTACATTACATTAGGTGTTAACATTGCATTCGAAGAATGAGTAGTTCTTCGATGTTCGCGTCATTCGTATTTGCTTTAATACATGAGAAAAATCCAAACTTTGTGTCACTAGCAATAGAATTGAGTTTTTCTTTCTTCAAATAGTATTTATTAGAAATATATATCTTTTCGAATGATTAATTGACAAACAAACAATGAAAATATATGTATAAACCTAAATATGATATACACACAAAGATCTGTTCAAAAATAAATCGATAGCTTCAAATGAGATTCCTCTTGTTTGGCAGGATTCTGGGATTTCAAAGAATGTATTGCTTATAGTCGTTTAGACTGTTCACGAATATATTTTCAACAGTTGTAGGCCCATCTGCAATAAAAATTGATTGAATCAATTTATCAAAATCAAAACTGATAAAAAATTTAAAATTCAACATACCGATGAAGAAGAATTTTGATTTTGAAGGATCAGAATCTTGTCTTGCTGAGACAATTGCATGTCTAATAGCAAGTGGAACACTGAAAGATAGGCAAAGTGGTGGTTCTCCAATCGCTGAAAAACGAATGAGTTTAGTATCACTCGATAGCTATGACGTCTATTGCTAGTAAAACTGATTTTTATTTTTTTTTATTGAAAATTTTAGGTTTGATCAACCTCTAGGGTTATTAGAGACCACTTTTAGGTGTAACAGTTTTGTCAATACATTAATATCATTTAAGAAAATTTTCACAGATTTGATATCTCATGATTGACGTAGGCCAATAACCGTTAATGTTCCACTGTAACATGGTCGCCATTCATTGTAAGAGTGAGGTATCACTTTCAGATTCTGACGTTATGATGCAATCTGGTTTATATTTTATATTTTTAATGATTCATATTTACTTCTTTCCAGTCAGTCTCTTCAGCATCAGAAATACAGCTGATATGAATATCAGATAACGAATTAGTTTCTCACGCGAATACCGAAATACAGGGAATTATAATGCAGAAAATTTATTCTCTCAAATTGTCTACACTATGATATGCAGAAATACTTGAGGATATGGAAAATTTAAGGTGTCTTAATTTTTCTGTTTTCATAATCATTCTTTCAGGATCAACTCTCCTACTCTGTTTGATTTTTTACTTCATACTCTCTTCATCAAATTATGAGTTGAATAATTTCATTAGCGTTACCTTTGGACTGTAGTACACCTAATGGATTGGGGTTATTTTTCGGAATTTTAACCCTGAAGTCTATTGGTATATCCTTCGCTCCAGGTGGTTTGTAGAACCAGGTATTATTAGTCAGCATTTTTCCATCTTTATCCATTACGAATTTCTCGGTTGTAAAATAACCCAACCCTTGAACAAATGCACCTTCTATTTGACCAATATCCACATATGGACTGAGAGAAGTTCCGACATCTTCGATCAAATCAACTCTTGTTATTTGATATTGACCTGTTAATACATCCAATTCTACTTCTGCAGCACTCGCTCCATAGATTTTGTATGAATATACAGATGGGGCATTCACTGCGTACCTGTAAAATTATTTGTGCATGTTATCATTCATACAGAGATAAGCATATACAAATTATTTATCTTTGAGGTACTTTCAAGAACTGATATTAGTTCAAGTTATTATCATTTTATTAGAGTTTATTTTCGAGTATACGCCATTTGGTTATAAAACAGTACATCACATATTCATTCGTATTATTTAACACTTACTAGCATTATCCATAACCACGAGCTACTTTTCTATAACATTCCATTTTATTTATTCATTTTTCATTTATTTATTCAACATACACTCTTTTACAGGACAAGTCCTAATTACAAAACAGGAAACGCAACATATACAAAAACAAAATGTGTAGTACAAAAGTTCCAATTTTGTCTAATTTTTAATGAAAGAGCTTGTGATATGAATCACAAATGATGGAATGAGATAAAATAATAATAGAAGTAAAAAAAAATCTTAAATGCTGACCAAACTTATACATACATATAAATTCAAACACACAAATACATATACATTCACATATTAACACTTATACACACATAATTATATGAGTGAATATGAATTCTCTTCGTATAAACAATTGTTTTATCAGAGATTATATATACCAAGGAAACTTGCCTTAATATCAGTAACAGAACAGTTGAAAATATCCACCTTAGTTCCTAAAATATTACATTGTTCACACATCGTGTACAATGGAGAAAATTTTAGAACAATCATTCTATCTGCTGGAAGGTAGAACGCGAATGCGCTTCTAGAAGATACTCTTGGGACAATGAAATTAAGCTTTTGCAATAATTCCTGACATTTCACTTTAGATCTTTTTTGCCATTTTGCCGATCATTGATTGATCGACAATTAATTACTCGAATATCTCGAGCAATTCAGGCGTGTAAGGATGAATCATATACATTTTTTTTTACGAAGAGAAGACTACTGTGTTAACGGAAAAAAGTATAACCAACTAAGAGTAAAGTGGCAGCATCAGAACACAAAAGTATCAAAGAAGAAAAGGTTTCCTTCGCATTTTAGTGATGCCACAGAAACATGTCGATGAAAGTAGCTATCAAAGGAAAAAACATTAATTCAAGAGTATTTGAGAAGGTAAAATATTCCTAAGTAAATTTTTTTTTGTGAAATGTTTTTATTATTAATATCATTATCAATTTATTTAACCATCAGAATAATTACATGGCATGTCAATAAATTTCTGTGAATGTATACAAATAAAAGATCATTTTATAACCCCTTAGTATCACATTGAACTATGTACAAAATAAAACATGAAATCAGAATCATAATATTCTTAAAACTTGTACAAAACAATATATAATAATGAAGATGTCTGACTCGACTAGAAGGCACCATTGCTCAATTCCATAAACTCCTGTAAAAAGTACAGAGGATGATTCAATAGACCAGATTTCAAACGTTTCAAGAATATTTTGTCCGGCAGTTCCTTGATTCGTGAAAGTAACCTATTATAAAACTTAATACAATAATAATTAACTCCTAATTGAGTTATTTTGAGCCTATGATATTCAGTGAGATAATCGTCTTATATATCTTATTATAGAGTGTTATACGTGTGCATATTAGCATTTGTTAGAAAAAGCTTCTCATTAGCGCATAAGTGCCTCAGACATGATAGTATAAAGACTCTTCTGCTGGTTTTTCTTCTTAAAGATGTTTCTGGAGCTAGATAACTTAGATTCACTACAAATCACTCTAATCGCTTCTTTTTGTTTCAGCAGAATACCCTGGATCTCCGGACTATATCCCCAAATTAGGATATTGTAGGTCGCGATATATTGAAACCATTGACTGAAAAGTTTGTGAAGATAAGCTACTTGTTCTTGGAACCTGTGGGTGTTGATTCTCGACAACGATGTTATCAACTCCAGATAAGTCATTCATTTGTTAACCTATATAACAAAGAAGACTACGAAAGCTAAATACTGCAGACAGCTGTCATCTTCTTTGATTGATGAAATCAATCGACAAAATATATTCTGAAAAAACTTTGAGGTCTTTGATTTGCAGCTTTCAATCGTTCAATTTTGGTAGACTTTCAAGGTCAAATCCATGAAAAGCTATGAATTGAACATCACATCTTGACCACACGGTTCAGTAAGGGTTCAGCATCATCTTTGTTTTTGCGGTGTTTATTTTCAGACGTATATTCTTGCTCGCGATGTTCAGTTCATTGATGCGCTCCTGAAGATCGGTAGCATCGTGAGAGAACAGGACTATATCGTCAGCGAACCCCAAGTAGTTAAGGTAGATAATTTATCTTCTTCTTATCTTCTGTCTGACGCTTCTCAACATTGGCAATTTTTCCGAGTATTCGTCTATTTCGATGATTGCTGTGGCATGTTCGTATATATTCTGAATCAGCTCGGTATAGCAAGATGGTATTATTATCTACAGTGATGAGGTGGTTGAAGCTAGATATCTAAGCAGGTCAAATGCCTGCTTATAGTCAATTAATGACATATATAGAGGAATTGTTCATTCGCTGCAACTCTTGATATCACTTCGCGGATGGGGAAAATGTGATCCATCGTACTGTATGATTTCCTCGTGCCTGACTATTTTATTGGCTGATATGAGTCCAGTTGTCCCTATAAACGGTTAGTAATTATCTTCATTAAGATCTTATATGCTGTGGAGAGTAAACTTATCGGAGTGTAGTTCCTCAGTTCCTCTGCATCCCCTTTCTTATAGAGCAAAATGTACGTTCTTCCACGAGGTGGTAATGTTTCTGTTTTTCAAGCAGTCGCTGAAGTGTCTAGATACAATGCGGTGAAGTACTGTGCCCCTTGACATGATAACGTCCACTGTGAGATCGTTCTCAGCTGAAGATGTGCCGGCTGTCAAGGAATCAATTGCAGTTCTGGTTTCAGATGCCAGAACTTCCGGCGGCTCTTCATCCGATATTATCTCAACATGAGTACGGTTATCGCTATAGAGTTGCTTGTAGGACTCAGTGGCGACTTTTAGAATTTCGGATTTATTCGTAATTCTGTCTCCGTTTGAATTTTTGAGCGCGATTATCTAATGTTTCCCAATCATGTTCTTCCGTATAGCTTTCTTATAGCTTCTTGCATCTTTTATAGGCTGCCTCACTATTCTTGTGTTGATTTTCGCACATCCCTTCTGACTTTTCTGTTTACAAGTGCACTCAGTAAAGCATATTTGTTCCTTTGGCTTCTAGTTCTCAGTAAAGATCTCATTATTCAGGGTTTATCATGGAGTGCTTTCGTTTCGTCTGTTAATTTGGAATTTTTGTGACCAATTCGATATCCTCCCACCTTGAGAGCCGCTGATTTCATAGCGTTCAGCAGCGCATCTTCTCTGTCGGCCCGAGAGCCAGCTGGTTAGAGATTTTCCTGTCGAATTCGTCGGATTTCAATCTCAGGTTTCCGATGTTGACTCTTTTTTCTCGGCACTTGAAGAGCTGTCTCCTCTCCAGCTTGACATTGAAGCAGACTACACATCTTACCATGTGGTCAAGTTCCTTTTCGATGTTGTTAGGCCTATACGAAGTCCATTTCCGCTATGTCTCCTTCTGAACTATGCTATCCGCTACAACAAGAGAAAACGCCTCCGCAAACTTTATCATTCTGTTTCCTCGATCATTTCGCATGCCATATCCGAAACCTCCAACCGACCACTTCCTGGGTTGGTTTTCTCCAATTTGAGCATTGAAGTCGCCTACTAACAGTTTGAAGTATGCGCCGCTGCTTTCTTAAAGATGTTGCACCTCTTCGTAGAACATCTCGACCTGATCGTCAGCGTAGGAACCCGTTGGGTCATATACCTGAAAAATCATTAGTTTGTATCGACTTTGGACACTCCATCTGAGGTGCTCTCGTAGCTGGTGTTAAGATGTTTCATTCGTCGATTCACAATGAAACCTGTACCTTCTGGTTCTGGTATCAGTTCCTCAGACCTTCGCCCTTTCTTCTCGCCTCAGAGAGACCAACTATATCCCATTTGATGTTACCGAGTTCGTTCCCCAACTCTAGAAGGTTTGCTTCGCTTGAGAGCGTTCGACAGTTGTACGTGCAGATATGGAGTTGTGTGTCTTGCTCCTTTTTGGAAAACCTGAAAATCAAGTTTTTGCCTCCTCCAGAATCCATGAAGCAGACTGAATTCTCAGTGTGGGATTCTGAACTGGTTCCACCAGCTCTACCCACCTGGGGTATTTTGTGTTTCGAGGTTGACATATCCATAGGGGGTAATTGGCAATAAAACACCAAGCATGCCAGGCGGGTTGGCGAGTATAACTTCAGTCGCCCAATGTGGGTAGAGACGCTGTTTGTAGCCGCCCAATTCAGTGAGTAGTGTTATATACTTCCTGACGTCCTGAGTGTAATAGAATCCCTGAGTTTTGACGTTACAGTAAGAGGCGGAGCCATTACTGACTCTAATCAAAAAAGTGTATAACAGTGAAATTCCATGAGAAATATTTCATTCAGTGTTCTATAAATTCTGGTGATACAATAATATTTCTCCTTCATTTTCAAAGAAAAAGTTTTCAAGCCAATTATTCAATGATATGAACTCACCTGGGTAAAACGGCTACGGTTTTCTTGAAAGGCAGGCTCTTTCAACAAAAAACACAATTTTAAGTTGTAATAATTCACCAAAAACAAGAAAACGTCGAATGAAAATATTGTCATGGGATCTCACTCTACTGAAATGTTTCGTTTCGAGTAAGTAATGTAATATGCGTATGAATCCATTGAATTAGCTATTACTTTTAACAAACTGTTTTTGGTGACAAACCCATCATCAAAAGTTGAATACAACTGACTCAACTGTATTACACAATTTTCATTGAATCAAGCGAATGCACGATATTTTAGTAGTAATATGAGTGAGTAACTGGGTACCCATATAATTATCATCAGTTCCTTTCATTATTCTGTCAATGCGAAAAAAAGATATAATACTCACTTCCCAGTTGCTGTCAGAAGAACAGAATCTGCATATGCTTTCGTTATAAGATCTTCCCAAGATTGATTTTCATCTGTTTTGTAAGGTTTCAGACGTGCAAGTAACTCATCGCATGCTTTATCAATACTCTACAAATGAAAAAGAAAAGAATCAATTGAGTAGCAAAAATGAAAAATTGGATGTAAATATTTAGTCATCCAGTATATTCGAAAACACGAAATATGTTAAACCATAGATGTGCGAATAATAAGTGCGATATTCGAGATATAATATTGAAAATTCACAAATTTTTAATTTATAGGTACCATTAAATGTAACTCTTCACACGAAGGCACATTGATTATTTAATCGAAAAGATAATTTTCAGTTATTAAATTATGATTCCTAATTTTCTCCATCCAATATTAGCTCCTTACGAATTTTTATCTGGTGTCTGTATTGATAACGTATCAGTGCAAATCTTTTCTGAAGTTTTGATTGCTCTCATAAGAGAAAGAGCCATAAGTGAAGAATTGAAATATCACTAGGTAACAGTGCTATATTCCTTCGCGGTTTTCGTTCAATCAATATTACGAAAAAATTACAAACAAGAAAAAATGAAATGTTCAATTGTGAAGTCCTAATCAAGATTACATAAGCTGACCAGAACAAAAAGATTTTTCAGAGCCAAGAAGTTCTCCAGCGTTTATTAATTGAGATTTTTGAATAGCTGAGAATTCTGAATTGAATCATTAACGTGCACATAACTATATTATGGATACTTTTCGAATCGTTCCACATGCTGATGAACATATTGATAGATATTAAGAAAATGAAGGTGAAAGATAAATTCGAATGAACAGGATTTTGATTTGCAAATTCATTTGCAGGCATAGTGTACAGAAAATAAAATATATTGAGTCCGAAATATCTTCTCTGAAACCATGTGGTTGACCTGTTTCTGAAAATTGAACTGTCAACCACGATACTGTGATCAGTATTGTGGTCATTCAATATTCATGAATAATATGGAGGTCTGGAGCTTGAAAGCTCTGCCAATGAGTTGCGAATTTTCTCAAATCAAATCAGCGCATCCATAAACTTGGAATCTATCTCCACAAATCACTTGATGTTTGCATTTTCTTGAAGATTCCAATAAAATATAGTTAACGTAGGTTTATTCGGTCACTTCGATATTGATAACCAAATGAAATCCACTGAACTTTCACAACGTGAGGTACTTCCGCCGAAACTGAAGTGATTTTTGATGCAGCTACTGGTTGGTTTTCCAGCTGCCTTTTTTTGAGGATGAAAGTATATTTTACTTAAGATAGCAATCGAAATACATGTTTCATCATACTATTTCAATTTTGTTTTGAGAGTTTGCCTTTCCTCAGTGAAATAACTTATATTTCATATATTTCCATTTTGTATTATAACCTGTAACAAACTTTATAAACTTCAATCAAAGAGGAGGATCAGAAAGCGAACTCCAACATTCAATGTGAAAGACTGTTTCACAATGAATACTGTCAATACTCACCCAATTTCAAACCTCTCAGCTTTTCCACTTCCGCAAATGAAATTCCCACTTATTCCAGATATTTAGCATTAGAGGCAATGATATTGCCAAGTTATCAAACCAGCGGTAAAATTCCACATAGGAATTTCCCATGATGTCCGAACTGACCTGACATTCCAGTTGAGTTCGAAAACTTTCAGATGTGATTTCAAATTTCAATTTTCACTATAAAAATAATAATACAAGAAGCCATCAAATATAATGTTCAACAAAACAAAACACTTTTTGAAAGAATATACCGAACTTTATATTCTTCAGTAGGATGAAGGTCAGGAACGAATATGTCAGTAAAACTGATATGTTGTTCTAGGATGAGTCAACATACTCGAAATTAACAAAAGGCCCTACAAATTCTGTTCAAACATACCATAATAGTTGTATTAAAACACTAAAAAACACCAAGCAAATAACTGAAGATGATGCGAAGCATATAAGCATTCGGCACAAGCCGAATTTTCCATTACTTCCAATTGTTGGTTCAATCAATACAACCAAATATAATACTTTAAAGTACTCAGCAAATATACTTAAACTTGGGTTTGAAGATAGTTCAAATTATATTATCAACGACACTTTTGTTTTTGTTGGTCTCATGTCTGATATCATATAACCGCCTTATTTTGTTCCCATTTCCGTAGATGTTGTCTCTTTATTAATAAAAATTCCTTTGCATCTGACAATCAGGATCTTAGAAACAAAATGGCATAAAATTGAAAGATGAACCACCATTTCTAGAACTAATTTTATGAGATTGATTAAATTCATTGATTGGCAACACATATTTTAGTTTCAATAATAATGTTTGCAAACAAATATTTGGAACACCAATGGGCTCTTCTATCAGCCATATAATAGCCCAAATAGTTTTCGACCATCTGCTAGATGTGATAATTCCTCAACTGCCTTTCAATATTCCCGTTTTATACAAATATATGGATGATATAATTTGTTCGGTACCAGCAGACAGTGTCCAGGTTACATTGTATATTTTCATCTCTTTCCATGAAAATTTACAATTTACAGTTGAATGCGAAGAGAATAGTAATGTCCCATTCTTGGACACAAAGGTTATCACAACTGAAGACAATGAAATAATTTTGGAGTAGCAACAAAAAGAGACGGCATCTGGTAGATTCATATAACCTCACCAACCAGAGATACAACACGGTGATAAACATGAAGAATAGAATTACGCATATAAGTCATGAATAATTTTCGAAACGAACAACTGAAGATTCGAACATTATTGTCAAATTCAAGAAAATTCCATTTATGGATAAACTGTCTCAACAAGTAATTTCTACTTTTAAAAATTTTCCACATTTAAAATTCGTGAAGTACATTATCCTAAGTCACTCTGATCTTTTCTCCGAAATTAAAGATAAGCCACCCCTAGTATTCAACAGTAACGGCATTTACGAAATTTCCTGCGAAGAATGTCACAAATGTAATGTGGGATTGACATCACAGTGGCTTGAACAGCGTTTAATACCACATAAGGGTGACTGTCGACTTGAAAAAATACTTGTGCAGTGGTAGAACATCATCAACAAACTGGTCACTGCGTTGACTATTCTATGATAAAAGTATTGAAACTTGAGACCAATTATAGAAGTAGACTATTCCTCGAAATGTATGATATAAACAAAAAAGATGACATAGTACATTACAATTCGGATAGGAGACAATTGAGTAAAATATATTATAATATTCTACAAATGATTTAGAATAAATCTTTCTGTAGGTGTGAGTATATTTGATTCTTTCTATAAGATTATTTAGATTGATTACATCGTTGATATTGTGAACTTTTATTGCTCGTTGTTTCTTGTGGAACTGCAAAACCATCTGTACGTTCATTTGTGTCATATAATATATATTTAATAAATAACACGGAGATTTCGCTTATCTCTTGGTGAAACATTATGTTAAAAACTATAAAATTATAAATTGACAGACTTAACTTTCACTGAATATATTAAGAACTCTTCATATGTTTCGGTTGGTTAACCCATTATCAGGAGTACAATATTAATCAACAGTATCATTGTATACTATTCATAATGGGTTAACCACCCGAAACATACGTAGAGTTTTTAATATATTCAGTGAAACTTAAGTCGAGTGTGTTAACATTGTATTTTACAGTTTTAATATATATTAAGTAAAAGAAGAAACTTACGTTGAAAACCTACACATTTTTTTTATATAACAGCAGTTTACATATGTTTCAAGGTTATTGCCTATCGTCAGAACGGCGTAGTTCAAGTTAAAGATGAAAGTACTTGAAGAGATATATAAAAAATTAATATATAAAACACGAAACACAGTTTCGTACACGTTTTATACACCCAAAACATTTGGGAAGAGTCAACACAACGTTGCAGAGGACAATGAAATACCGTCCGGCTATTATGAGACTTTTATAGCTTCTGGAACTACCCAGATAATCTTAACAATAAAATAATTATTCTAAGAATTATATTTAATGCAGGCAAACTAAAATTAAGTAAAAGAAGAAACTTACGTTGAAAACCTACACATTTTTTTTTTATATATAACAGCCGTTTACATATGTTTCAAGGTTATTGCCTATCGTCAGAACGGCGTAGTTCAAGTTAAAGATGAAAGTACTTGAAGAGATATCTAAAAAATTAATATATAAAACACGAAACAAAGTTTCGTACACGTTTTATACACCCAAATCATTTGGGAAGAGTCAACAATAATACCTATATAAAACACAAACACAACTGTGTTTCGTGTTTTATATATTAATTTTTTATATATCTCTTCAAGTACTTTCATCTTTAACTTGAACTACGCCGTTCTGACGATAGGCAATAACCTTGAAACATATGTAAACGGCTGTTATATAAAAAAATGTGTAGGTTTTCAACGTAAGTTTCTTCTTTTACTTAATTTTTAGTTTGCCTGCATTAAATATAATTCTTAGAATAATTATTTTATTGTTAAGATTATCTGGGTAGTTCCAGAAACTATAAAAGTCTCATAATAGCCGGACGGTATTTCATTGTCGTCTGCAACGTTGTGTTGACTCTTCCCAAATGTTTTGGGTGTATAAAACGTACGAAACTGTGTTTCGTGTTTTATATATCTTATATATCTCTCAAGTACTTTCATCTTTAACTTGAACTACGCCGTTCTGACGATAGGCAATAACCTTGAAACATACGTAAACGGCTGTTATATAAAAAAAATGTGTAGGTTTTCAACGTAAGTTTCTTCTTTTACTTAATTTTAGTTTGCCTGCATAAAATATGAATCTTAGAATAATTATTCAATATATATTGTACATTATCGTAATATTACGATCGTGGTGACAAAACAAGCATTTATTTTATATGGTTAACTAACTTTATGTTTTGTAAGTAAAATTTCGGCCAATTTTTATGATATTTCGAGCATTTTTCATATTTTCAACAAGATTTTCATGTTGCATTTTATTCGATGAATATTTATTGGCATATAAAATATATTGCATAATACCTTGGTCATCAATATAAAACAGACAACTTTCGTTCGACATAAACTTAGGAAGACCTAACTTATTGTTTCAATTTTGAATACTTACGTAGCAGACAGCTTTCACTTTTGTGTTTATTCCTTGACCAAGTTCAATACCTCCATGATGAATGGTCACATTGCCATTGTAGTGGAATATTGAAACTGTAGCAGTATATGGACCAGCTAATTCATAAATGAATGTCATTGGTATGACGGAAATACCCTTCTTCTTCCAACGGTTTTCCTGAAAGAAGTTGAGAAGTAACAGTGTTCTTCGAATTTCATATGTTTTAAGAAGAGGCGGAGTTACCTTATTAAAATTAGCTATTGCATTTTTCTCTCTTGAATATTCGCCCATTCCACCATATCGTTCAAGTATTTTATCACGTTTTTGTCTTCAACATTGTTCAGTCTCACGTCTATTGGATCCATATTCAGTTCGCATGCAATATGATCCATGATTGCTTCCAGGTAGGCGTATGCTTCAAGTGAACCTTCATGAAATAATAATGATGATAAAATATAATCCTAGATATGCTTGCAAGTCTGTACAGACTATTACATATATATATATATATATATATATATATATATATATATATATATATATATATATATATATATATATATATATATATATATATATATATAGAAGAAATATTTATATGTAAATTTGGAATTGAAATTACACCGCAAAAGTCTTCAACCTCGACTGGGATACGAACCCAGGTCTCTCAGGTTTACGCCCTGTTGCTCTACCAACTAAGCTACCGAGGTCTACTACTTCGCGATGCAATTCCGACTATATCTAATATATATAAGGAAATGAAATTCTATTGAATGATAGCTCTACTATAACATTCTCTTCATTAATTTGAATTTTTCGAATGGATGTTCTAGTGTTCATTCTCTTATGTATATATATATATATATATATATATATATATATATATATATATATATATATATATATATATATATAGAATATTATAGTAGAGCTAGATATGTGAACGTGTACGATGTGATGTCTCCATCATCCTTCAAGGGATAAATGTTAGAGAAATATTGAAATCGATGCCACACCTGATGGAAGTGCGAGATATATATGTTTCGTTCTATGAAGAACTCGTCAGTCGCACCACGTCCATCGAAGGGAGGCAACGATTTCAACCTCCATCCATCTTCATGTGACTTCATGCGGAAGATCGTAGAATAATGAATACTCTACAATTCCATCTAGAGAAATCAGTAGAAAACATCTCTCTCGGATTACAGACACAAGCATCGAAATTTCCACATATCTTCCATATACCTATATTGTATATTATATATATTATATATATATATATATATATATATATATATATATATATATTCTATATATATATATATATATATATATATATATATATATATATATATATATATATATATATATATATATATAGATATATATATATATATATATATATATATATATATATATATATATATATATATATATATATATATATATATATATATATATATATATATATATATATATATATATATATATATATATATATATATATATATATATATATATTTTCGAAAGCTATATATATATATAATATATATATATATATATATATATATATATATATATATATATATATATATATATATATATATATATATATATATATATATATATATATATATATATATATATATATATATATATATATATATATATATATATATATATATATATATTTAATATTATATAATTCAATGAGCATTGCTAACTTTGATCGGCAATCCAGGGATAATTTAATAAATGTAGGCTGATTTTGAAATGAAAGTGGAGACATACTCTTCTTTCTTCTTTTTTATTCCTACCGTTTATCATTCGATTTCGCATCTTCGGCCAATTTTCGTGATATTTCAAGCATTTCTCATATCTTGAACAAGCTTTTCATGTTACATTTAGTTCGATCAATAATTATTGCCATATAAAATATATTTTATAAATACCTCGGTCTTGTAAGTGTCATCAGTATAAAACAGACAACTTCCGTTCGACATAAACTTAGGAAGACCTAACTTATTGTTTCAATTTTGAATACTTACGTAGCAGACAGCTTCAGAAGTTGCACTCCAACCAGTCATGAAATTGTTGGGAGAATTCATTGTATTTGATGGGTAAACATTCACTTTTTCCATTGGTATATTAAATTTATAAGCGCACACTTGGACAGCCTTAGGTAAAAATTTTTATATAAGTGGCAGAAATTATCATAGCCAATGTACTCACTTTTGTGTTTATTCCTTGACCAAGTTCAATACCTCCATGATGAATAGTCACATTGCCATTGTAGTGGAATATTGAAACTGTAGCAGTATATGGACCAGCTAATTCATAAATGAATGTCATTGGTATGACAGAAATCCCCTTCTTCTTCCAACGGTTTTCCTGAAAGAAGTTGAGAAGTAACACTGTTCTTCGAATTTCATATGTTTTTAGAAGAGGCTAAGTTACCTTATTGAAATTAGCTATTGCATTTTTTCTCTCTTGAATATTCGCCCATTCCACCATATCGTTCAAGTATTTTATCACGTTTTTGTCTTCAACGTTGTTCAGTCTCACGTCTATTGGATCCATATTCAGTTCGCATGCAATATGATCCATGATTGCTTCTAGGTAGGCGTATGCTTCAAGTGAACCTTCATGAAATGATAATGATGATAAAATATAATCCTAAATATGCTTGCAAGTCTGTACTAATTGATCCAGCATTTGATAAAGAAGTAGTACTTCGAAACGTCATCATGCGTATTTGTATTAAAATTATGAGTACATTTAAAATATTGTTTTATTATGGATATTAATTTTCTCTAAGTATCGGCCTCATCAATTATCAATTATTTGAGTTTTTTCCATGACCAACAAATTTGCTTTTTTAATTTTTTCCATAGGCATTTCGACCGTAAACAAATTTTCCCTTCATTTTTGTTATATTAATTTTTTTTATATTGTGTTTAACTTACAAACAAATTCAGTTGAACTGTTCAAAGTTCGTAAACGAACCTCCGTCAAAAAATGCTTGATATTTATAGACTAATTAATGTGAATCAACGTATTAATTATTAAAACGTTGTATTTCATTTATAACATTGGAAATGATATACTGCTATTGTATTTGAACGAAAACCTACAGTTAATTGTGATGTGCATAATTATGAAACGCGGCATAAAACGATTTTCATCTAAATACGTTCCATACAATTTTCATGAATAAGTCCACGTTTAGTAAAGGTTTTGAGTTATTAAACGGATTACCTCCAGAATTGAAATACTGTACAAATTACGAAAATGTTAGGAAGCTATCAGTTTCATATATATTCGATAATATAATTGAAATTGTAGATTGTGGAATTTGTAAATTGTGGATTGTAACGAATCTTATTGTATTGAGTAGCTTTTGCAAATAAAGTTATATTATTTTTATTGTTCTCTTTTTTTATATTCTTCATCATCCTTACTATAATTATTCCAAACTTCATTAAGAATTATCAACCAATGGTCTACTTGAATTGTATATCAATATTCAACTTAGTATGAGTATTTAATGATTTTATTGAAAGTGGTACTACCTGGTCCTCTCATGTAGGTATTTGCTGGAGTGTCTGTACTGGTCCGGTAATAATCAATGTCATAGGTATCGTACTTATAATTTGACTTGAACATATCGAATATTAACAAAGAATTAATTTTTTCATTTCCTCCTACAGCATGATCACTATAAATTTGTGATTTGAGTTGTTGTATAACACCTCCATTATTCACTTTGACTTCGTAGTCAGCAGAAAACGGAAATCTTTTCCCGATGATTTCCATATTTTCCTTCAGCGTCATTGATAGTTTAACTGGTTTTCTCAAAAGCCACGCAGCAAGGGCAGTCGCACAAGAAATGAGGTTAGATCGACTCAGTTTCCCACCAAATGCACCTCCACATCGTCTTACATTTACATGAACTCTGTAATAAGCAAACTTGAATGAAATGAAAATCAATCTCCTGAAGTATATAACTATCATTGAATTTGAGCAACATAGTTATTATGACTACTAGGAGCTTATGGTCGCTTGTAGAATAGATATTCGAATAAATATCAATGAATTTAAGGGATCCGAACAGTGGCGACCTTAAGGGGTGACGAAGAGGGCAATCGTCCGGGACCTTGCTCTAACAGGGGCCTCACGTCAAGCAAATATCTCTAACAATAGGACAATCATGTGATATTGATGGACATGAATTGTATGAAGAACTGAATATGTTCATCCGTGTGTATGAAGGAAACGATGACATTATTTCGGTGGTGAAATACATAATAGAAAAAAAATTAACTGAAGTTCATCCCGCTATCGAAATAGTTCTGAGAATTATTGCCACTACGACTGTTACGGTTCGGTCTGCTGAAAGGAGTTTTTTAGGCTCAAAATTATCAAAACATATTTGAGGAATTTGATGACCCAGGATCGGCTTTCATCCCTTGGTATTCTTTCAATCGAAAAAGACGTAAAATACTTCAAAACTCAAATTTCGTTTATTTTTATAACTTCAACATTTCTCCTCAAACATAAAGAGTACCTACCAAACAACCAGAGTTGTTTGGTAGTTACTCCTTTCGCATCACACAGGTAGTTTACCGTAGGACAGAGGGCAAAGATCTGCCGCCCGGAGCCTCGCAATGGGTAAGGCCGCAGGATCCGAATATTCAGTAAAAATAATTTGCAGTGAGTCCTTTCGAACATGAAAGTTTTTGCAATCGAGTATTTGACACATTTGTAAAGTTAGCTGTAGAACAGTTATTCAAACGAATTAGGCAGAGCAAGAAATAAATTCATTCCGCTGTCTGAGATGAACAAGCCTAGAAGTGGAAATATAATTTTATGAGACATTCATGAAAAATAAAGTGAAAATTACAATAGGATTTTTCGTTCCCAATTCGATAGATTTCAACAAATTTGTAAAGTTAGCTATGGAATATTTATTCGAACGAATTGGGCGACACAAAAGATTGAAATTGCCTCCAAACACCTTTTTTTCAGTTTCTTCGAGCGAGTTTCTTCATTAAGTCCTTCCATTTTTAATTTCTAGTGCAAAGGATGAATGACGAAAGACTGGTAAAACTGGCATGGGAAAAGACCTCAGCAGGCAAAAGACCACTCGGACGCCCCAAAATGCGTTGGAGGGACAACATAAGATCAGACCTCCGAAAAATGAACATCCCTTTTGATTACAGGTTTATGGAAGACAGGCTCTTCTGGAAAAAGGTTGTACAGTCAGCCAAGACCCACCCAGGGTTGTAGCGCTATACGATGATGATGATGATGATTTCTAAGCCTGGCAGCTTATTCGTAGAATCGGAAATAGTTGAAGTTTGCCTCTGATGCTAGGAAAATGTTAGTAAGGAATTCCTACCAACTGCTTCAGACTTCAAGACGACTCAAGTTGCATTTGAATTGTTTAATTATCAACGTTCCTGTTTGCATTATTCGATAGGTATTTCCGAATTGAATAGAGTACGTACTCGTATTGATCAAGAAACACTTAAGTAGGTTTCACAAAAACTATGTTAATGAACTTGGTGGTTGTTGCACCAACTGATGGAAGGAAAATCTCTGGATCTTTTAGAACGATTCTAGAACAATCTAGAGAAAAACCAATAATGAAAGATCAACTTATTTCTAGTTTTTCACCATTATTACCTGCATCGTTCTTTACTTCTCAATTTGAACAATTCGAATGTCTAAAGCTGGTATAGATGTGAAAGTACATACACAACTATTGAGTAAACATAACGAGTCTTGTTTCAAAAAGGGGTAACACCCCGAAACAATTCTCAACCAATTTATTTAATATAATTTTTCTGAAACCTATCCACGTAATTTTCATTCAATATATGATAATGTTTCATCACGATATTAGCGATCATTCAATCAACTTCATTATTGAATACGTACTTATTTTCTGGAATGTTGAGAACCAAAGCAGCCGCAGCCTGTGTTATATCCATCCATTGCGAGGATGGATATAGTTCCAAACCATCTTCAGTGGGAACAGCAGAACAACATTGCAATTCCATGTGGAAATGGTACTGCATTCCAATATCAAATTTTCCAGATAAAGTTTTTTTGATATCAGCACCTGAAAATCAAAATATGAATTTTTGGTAAAAAAACTTAAGCAATCGATAACAAAATATTTGTTGAAAAATAATTTACGTAGCTTTAATGAATTCAACAAAGGAAACAACCATAAGCGATTTCGACAGAAGAATATACGAGCATTTAAACTTCTCGACTTTCACTATAAAAATAATAGTAAGTGAAGTGTGTGTGTGTGTGTGTATTAAATACATAATCTGGTGCTTGTATTTGTGAATTTCAGATTGCAGTGTGTGCCACATGTTTAACTGTCATTAGGTATAGTTATTCTTTCACATTTTGTAAAATTTTGTCACATTCCTGTTCATCGGCTTTTGTTTGACAGTTATTCGTTGAACGGTATTCTCCATTTCAGTGTTCACCGAAAACAATGTGATTCCCCATCGTGAATCAATCGAAATATAAAAACTACAAATAACAATGTACATATCTATCATCAGCACCTATCTATCACCTACCTATATATTATCACTTGATAAGAAAGTATTGATTATTGGGGATTTCAGTGCACATCAGTTTGTAAATAATTTGTCTTCGGATGGGAAATGAATAGCCTTAAAATCATTTGCGGAAATTCTCAATCTCAATAAATTCAATAATGTAGTCAATATTAGTGGTAGACTACTAGATTTAATTTTCTCAAATGCTCCATGTCAAATCTCTCCTGACAATTTGTTCCTTGTGAATGCTGATCTCCAACATTCCCCATTCATTTCTATGTATGCTCAAAACATGTTTCTTCCATGGGCGTGACTTCTATGGACTCTAAAGAGTTGAATTTTAGTAAAGCTAATTTTCCGCTAATGTAACAAATGATATTGAATATCTCCTGGAACAGTGTCTTCGAGTCAACTCAAAGTATCGATGAGACATGCGACAAATTTTATGCAATATTAAATGATGTATTCTTACAAAAAGTACCTTATAAAATCAAGGAGAAAAGACGTTTTTCTTCTTGGTATGATTCGAATATAAAAGACAACATATCGAGAAAAAAATACCTGAATAACTTGAAGGGGTATGGTAATAACCTTTATCTGGAAAAGTACAAAAATTTTAAAAAAACCATTAAGAATGATATTATTTTGGCATATAAAAATTTTATTCAAACAGCAAAAAATAATATCTTGCAAGACCCCTCCCCTTTCTGAATAAAGGTATCTCCAGAATTCCTGATCAGATGAGAGATGGTTCAACTTCAGCTTGCGCTGGACCATATTGCTAGTTGGTGTGCGGACCAATGAGTTTGAATGTGTCAAAGTGTAATGTTGTCTCTTTCACAATGTCAGATTTTTTCTCGTTCTGACAAGGTGAGAGATCTTGGTGTAGTCTTCGATCAGAAGCTTTCCTTTGTTCCACCCATAACCCAACTTATTTCATCTGCCTCGAGAATATATGGATTCGTTATACGCAATGGCAAATATTTCAATAATTCCTCATCATTCATAGGACTATTTACTACCCTAATCCGTAGCAAGTTTGAGTATGGCAGCAAGATCTGGCATCCTATTTGCACTTGCCATCAAGGCCATCTTGAGGCTGTTCAGAGAAGGTTCTTGAAATTCTTAGTTTGGAGGGAGGATAAACTTTATCCACAGGATGAATCAATCATAACGAATTATTGAGTCTATTTAGTCTAATCTCTTTGCGGAGCAGGAAAGAAACTTTATCACTTGAATTTTTGTGCAAATTACTGCACAATAGTATTGGTTGCCCTCCTCTCTTGTCCGTCCTGAAGTTTCGTGTTTCTAGGCAAAATTCTCGTAGTACAGAATTATTGCACCTAGGGACTCTGAGGACCAACTCGCTAATACAATCATCCATTGGTTTATCGAGTCTACATTCAATAAAGTTTCCAATAATTGTGACATTCACTTTGATCGTATAGAACTTATTATTAGGAGTTATGTGAATAAAGGAAATTGACTGAAATGAATGGATTAAGATCGAGTTCTTTGTAATATTTCATTAAATTCTATTATTTAATTATAAGTTACTATTTTAGTTTTTTCAGATTTTTTCTTATCTTTTTCATTTTAATTATTTAGTTAATATCCAACATTATGTTATTATTTTCTGTAATTGGGTATTATATCTGTTTAGAATGAAGAACTTATTATTATATTATTTTTATCAGAAGCTGAAAAAACACACCTTTTCTTGTTGGCTTCATTTCCTCTTCTTTAATCATCTTATTTGTAGCCTTCGCTGTTATAAGATCTCTGATAGTTAAGAGAGGACTGTTTTTAGGCCTACTGTATTCTATTTTCACTAACGATATGGCCTGGAGCAAAATGTTTCGATCCTTTGCTACTATCAAACCGACTGGTTGATGATAATATTCCACTGTTCTATCACAGAAAACCTTTTCCACAATTCCAGCGTCAAATTTAGGAGGAAAGAAGTTATTTTCACCAGGGATATCATCCTTAGTGAGAAACCTTACTACACCTTCTAGGGCCTAGAAATATTTCGAAATAAAAATTGAATTGTATCAGCGAAACATTATATATATATATATATATATATATATATATATATATATTAATAATTTTACATTATATATATATATATATATATATATATATATATATATATATATATATATATATATATATATATATATATATATATATATATATATATATATATATATATATATATATATATTAGGGTGTCCGCCATTCTGTGTATAGGCCTTGAGCTGGGGAGAATTGAAAAATGAAGCTGTAAACACAATACAGATTGTCAAAAAATGGTTTGATTATAATCTACCCACAATGAATGTGGATAAAAAAAAAGTTGTGGTTTTCTCATGCAACCGGAGTAACCGGCCGGTATTTGAGAGGTTAAACCTGGATAACGACAACACAATTTCTGCGGTGGATTCGGTCCGTTATTTAGGCATACACATTGACAAACATTTAAGATGGGATGTACACATCAAACAACTTATACAGAAATTAAGAGGTCGCCTTTATCGTTTTAAACTTCTTACTCCATTCTTGGATTCACGCAGATTAAAAATACTCTACCACACACTGTTTCAGACACAGTTGACATATGGCATACTGGCATGGGGAGGAGCGAAGGAACATCACGTGAAAAATCTAGAGATACTGCAAAAATGGATGTTAATAATCATGATGAAAAAAAGAAGAACATATTCCACAGATAAATTGTATGAAGAAAGTAAAGTGTTGGATATTCGTAAGCTATACTTACAGGCAATATCAACCTACCAGTATAAGAATAAAATAAACATACCCTATTTGACCCATGAATACGACACAAGAAACAAAACAAATAATTCACTTAAAGAGGGAACGAGTAAGTTGATTGGCCGAAGGAATTACGCATACATCCTGAAAAGACTTCACGATAGAACACCTTCTAACTTAAAAGGGAGAAAACCTTCAACAGTTTCAAGAAAACATCACAGACATGGTTACAATCGTTACCAAGGAGGAAATTATAAGTATAATGGATTCAAGCAAGTACTTTCCCGCCAATGTGATAAAATAGAGGAAAAATAATTAACATTAACAAAAAATTATTGAACAGAATTAATTTTATTTTTCATGTATGAACAGCTCTCATAAAATTATGTTGTACTTCTGAGAGTTCACCTTTTGTCTAAGATCTTTTGTTTTTGACCTATTATAAGAGTGAAATTTTTTTTTATAATGGATCATTATAAGTATTGTTCTGATTATTATAAATTGTTATTTCAGTTGGGTAAATGAAGATTATTATATATATATACATATATATATATATATATATATATATATATATATATATATATATATATATATATATATATATATATATATATATATATATATATATATATATATATATATATATATATATATATATATATATATATATATATATATATATATATATATTACTAGGAAGTTAATCCAGTTTTCGAAAATATAGGGCTAAAATTGTATTTATATAACAAGTAGTTATTCTTACATTTACTAGGAAGTTAATCTATAGTTATATGTGTTTTCAGAATTTTGAAAATGTGTTCTCGAATGCATTGTGTAAAAATATGATTGAATTTCACGTGAATAGTGGTTGGAGGAAGCAACGACACTGACTGAAAAACCCAATCAACTTTGTTAAGTTGTTTCGAGTGGATTGTTTTGAGATGTGTTCTTTAAGCGCTTTGCGAGTTTCTTAAATTATGTGACTTCCATCGGAGTTTTTATAATCGACGTAAAGAGAATGAATTTATTCAGTGCAATGGGAGTATATTTTTTATAAACTTGGTATCAGAATATGGGCCCTTAATCAGTGTCAGCGTCGTTGCTTCTACCAACCACTATACGAGTACACGTAAAATTAAATAAATGTACCCTCGGAAATAGTGGAAAGTCACTAGAATGGAGTCAAACTGGGTATTCAAATTCAATTTAGTAATTCTCCAGCTTTCAGGGAAAATTGATCAGTAAGAAGGAGAGTTTAACACTTCGAGAAGCAAAATATAACGAAATTTGTTCATCAGTCAAAAGCAGCAGCGTGGCGTCGATTAGTACCATATTAATATCTATAATAGCGAATATTCAGAGCGCTTGTGCTTTTATCTGTCATCCTGAGCAGGGTTGCACAAAGAATAATATTGCTATAGAGAAATTTTAAACAAAACGGAGGCCTTTGTGAAGTAGCTAGGAAAACGCTTCACTATGTTGAGGTAGGATTCCAGTTCTGTAGGAAGCATGCATACTTGTACTAATACATGATTTGAGCAGTTTGATGGTGAATCAAAAATTGTTTGTTGAAGGATATAGAAAACAAGTTCCTCAGTCGTTCGAAACAGCCATTATGCTGTCCAAGATCATGAACATGTAATTCGAAATGAATTGAAACCGAAAACGCACATATTTCATATTTATTTTAATTCAACTAAAATTATGAATCCGCATGCAGATGAAATATAACAGAATACTTGCCAATGCTGCTGTTGCATCGATACTAATTATTTTCGAATTAGCTGGTGCTTTTGCCACAACAAATTTTGCATGCAACTGGTGAGGTCGATCAGGTATATCTTCAACGTATTCCGCTTGACCTTAAATTCAACATCACTTATTATAACATTCTTCAAGACAATTATGACTGACTTACCGGAAGTTTGCGCGAGCGCCTCTAGCTTTGGAATGGCCTTCGTTAAAGGATAAAGTGACTCATTGGTTTCGTAGTCCTGCACTCCACTCGATATAGGTCTTTGCAACAATGCACCAGCACTTCTGTTCTTAGGGCTCAGATTTCCTGCAGGTGCTAAACTCATAACAGCCTGAAATAATTTCTACATGATGTACATCCATATAATCTATATTCTAATAATGTAAGTTGACTTTTCATACCATAAACTGTATTTCAATGATAATAAAATTCCAACAATTTATATTAGACTTGAGTGAAATAACAGAAAAAAAAATTGTTAAAAAATGTGGAAGTTCGGATATTGCTGTTCATCTACAGCTGGCAATGCAGAAATTTTGCCTAAGTTTGTCATTGTATTGACATCAACACGGTTATCAAAAAAATCCAGAGTATCAATGAAAACAAAATCTTCACAACTCTATAAGAGACACCTTTCCATATGAGGATGCTCAATGGTATGTTATGTTGAAATTATTACTTTCGTATTGACTTAATGCCAAAAAAGGTTTTTCGTATCATGTTGCAATCTAGGGCAACAATTTCGCATTTTTCATTGTATTTCTAGCATAAGTTGTAGCAAATGAATACTGAACACAACTGCAGTAACTAAAAGACGGTAATATCAAGCCTGCGAATTAATTTCATTCAATTTGATTGAATAAGATCTGTTCAAAACATAATTCTGAATTGATCTGAGTTTTATTAACACTAATTCAAGAACGTTACAAAAATGGTCCCCAAGTTTATCACATCGCTCAATACAATTGTCTCTTTTATTGCTCACTTGTGTTCAGAAGTCTTCGTTCCTGTTTTGCGTTCGAGATGCTGAACAAACTTTCAGCAATAGAAAATTAATCAACCTGATTCTAACATCAAAAATATCAATTAATTTTCGGCAATGTGCTTTGGAATTTTATTTAATTAGGTCAATAATATCAATAGGTATATTGCAACTCTCTCAAAATCAATTCAACCATCAGTCGAGATTGATCTCTTGCTATCTTGGGAATGATGATTCATTCCAACACATAGAAAAAATGTGAAACACTGAGCTGAGTGTTTCAATACAATTCAATAATTCATTCGTGAAGATGTCACCTCATCTTCAAGACTAAAGACCAGTTGTGCAGCAAACTAAATGTTCTGAACATTCGTTCCGAACATTTCATAGAATGTTCATAGAGTCCACAAATATTACTAATAAATGAAATAGGTGATAGAAATTGTGAAAAGTTGGGTATAAAATGAGTTCTAATACTTCATAAAATTGAAAATTGTTTAGTGCTGCTTGTCCGAGCCTTAAAAATAACAGGTGTTTATTTCAGAGGTATTGAACTTCAAGTTGGCATTACTGTTGAAGATGGTGACCAATTTAACAGCTGAGAAGTGATTTATTCTCAGTTTGGTTTGGCAATTCATCAAAATGAATAAACTCACGCCTTAACAACGCTTGCAAATAGTGCAATTTCATTTCGAAAATAATGGTTTTGTGCATAATACGTATCGCGCACTACATCCATTTTATCGTCGACAAACTTCTAGTTGAATGGCTTTGTCAACAACTAAAAATGCCGCATTTGGAGTGAAGATAATCCTCAAGTGTATGTCCAGAAAAATTGACTGTTTGATGCGCTTTATGGGCTGGTGGAATCATTGGTCCGTACTTCTTCAAAAACGATGATGGCCAGAACGTTACAGTCAATGGTGATCGGTATAGAGCCAGGATTAATAACTTCTTCATTCCTGAATTGAACAGCTATGATGTCCAGGAGCCTTGGTTTCAACAAGACGGCGCAACATGTCACACAGCTCGTGCCACAATCGATTTATTGAAAGACACGTTTGGTGACCGCCTAATTTCACGTTTTGGACCTGTGAATTGGCCTCCAAAATCTTGTGATTTAACACCACTAGACTACTTTCTGTGGGGCTATGTAAAGTCATTGATCTATGCGGATAAGCCACAAACGCTCGACCATTTGGAAGACAATATCCGCCGTGTTATTGCCGACATACGGCCACAAATGTTAGAAAATCTCATCAAAAATTGGACGTCCATATCTTTCGAATAAGAAAAAATGTTTGTCAATTGAATGACCCATTGTTGTTTAATTGCAATTAAAAATTCTGTACCTCTAAAAAACCACCCCATATGATCTATGTAAAGTCACCGAATTGAATCAGTATCATTCAAATTGAAGATATTTGTGCTATGTTTTGAATATCAGCAGAGGAGGTAAAGGAGTATAACCCTATTGTTTCTATACTCCCTAATTCCTGAATTTGAAGTGAAAATTCGTCTCAGTATATATTTCTTCATTTGAATAGTTTCAATTCGTCGATAATTTGTTAGTTGCTGGAAACATATATAGAATATAGTGAATATTGACTGAGAATGTATTCTTGCTCAACTCTTGATGGAACATAATTGAATATCAAATCAAATTAAACTCTTGGCTTAATGTTTCACGATTATATTTAACAACATGAATTTGTCAACATGTTTCGAGCGTAAGCTCATTTTCAAGACTGAAATGCTCATTTTAGTCTCGACAATGAGCACACGCTCGAAACATGTTGACAAATTCATGTTGTTAAATATAATCGTGAAACATTAAGCCAAGAGTTCAATTCAATTTAATATAGTGAATATTGTCTGTGAAATTCAGTTATGCGTTCTGATTTATATTGCATCATATTTTTTTACGAACATTTCCGACAAAATAAAACAATAATTACCTTGTAAAATAATGCAATGGCCAATTGTTTCCTGAATTGCGGACCTGGCTCGGGTAGCACCAAATCAGTCTTAAGTTCTTTTGATAAGCTTGCGAAGGCACCTTGTAGTGTGTAATTGTTGAATAGTTCTTTTCCCGTCAGATATTTTTCTGTTGCTGTAGCATGGACGAAATCAGGGTTGATATGGCCATACACTATTGTTGCTTTTTTCACTATATTATCCTTCAATTGGAAAACAAATCCGGCATTGACGATTGCATGAGCATTTTGCGCCCTGGGCATTATCTGAAATTGACGTAAATGAAGAAGGACCGTAAAATTCACCTGACGTTTCATCACATTATCAAAATTCGTATATTTTAGGCTAATTCTTTTATTGAAATTCAGTGTTTTAAAATAGTTGTGGTGAATAAGAGGAGTCGAGTTAGTTTCCAGTACCTGTTCCATATGGGGAGGAAATCATTGAAAGAGAATTAGTTAACCTGTGATTCTAGCTGAGGAATGGATTGAATATAAACTTAAATTCAAACACTTGAACTTATGATTTATACTTTATCGACTACATACCATGACGCGTTTCGTCGTTATAAACGACTTCTTCAGATGCTTACAGAATAATTATTATTCTGTAAGCATCTGAAGAAGTCGTTTGTAACGACGAAACGCGTCATGCTATGTTGTCAATAAGGTGTAAATCATAAGTTCATTTGTTTGAATTGAAATTTATATTCAATTATAATGGATTTACATCAAGTAAACGGGAACACTATTAAATAAGAAATGGATTTTTGCAACAGGGAGAGTTTCGTGTGCCTGAATAATCTCGATTATTATAAGTGCGACGATTTCCTCGAAATCCAAGTTAACCTGGGTGCCTTCTCACAAATTGCTTCACAAGTATGTAATTCGGATATGGTGAACCGCTCATACTAGGGGTGTCAGTATTTCCATCGCGACAATGTTAAAACAACGGAACAGAATATTTAAATAGTTATTCGTAAATTCATTTCATGCTGTCTTAAAATCTTTTAACCCAAAAAGCATGACTTACCTTGAATGTTTTGTATTTGTAGTTACTATTCACAGCTGGAATTTGTATGGCTTTAATAACTTTCAACTTCATGTCGTAATTCAAAAATTCCAACATACTTTTCGTAGTTTCTACTCCATTTTTATCGACTGAAATGAAAGAAGATTTAATGAAGTAATCTGTAAAATAGCGGAATATTCATTGGGACCACCATTCTGATGTTCATCTCGTTGATTATCAAAGCGAATGAAAAATGTTTTCACTTTGTTTTTACAACATTTCAAATGGAGCTGTATATTCTATCAATCCTCTGAATATGTGCTGAAGCACGTGATTATTGAATGTCCATTGTCTATTTTATGTATTCAAACCCCCTCTTCATTAAATCTCACGAGTAGTTCTCGTTTCAGAGATTTATTGCAGTAAAGATTGTTCAAGAAATTAATGAGATTTTTAACTGAATAAAAATCCAATACGAAATACTTCGTTGAACCAACAAATAGCGTTGCTAACACGAGAAAATTTTCACGGTTTTGTGATAACTGTTTTTTCCTTCTAAACTTTTTTGATAATTTTCAAAACATTTGAGACGTTAAAAACTTGGACGCTGACTGACGAAAACATTATTCCAAGGAATTTTAAGGAAGCACTGGCTTTTTGAAGTACTACTTTCATGTAATGTGGAGTAACTGAGATTGAATTCTCGCTTACCTCTTGATGGAACATGATTAAATATCGGTCTTAATAATGAGCTGACAACTCGAAACATGTCAACTCAACGTTGTAATATTATTTTATTATTCGATATATTTGTGAACCATTAAGTCAAGAGTTTGATTCAGCTCTTTACTGAAGCGTAAGTCGAAATAATATTTCTTCATATATATTTTATAGAAACTTATTTTGAAATTTGAGTTGCAGAGTTTCAGATGTGTGTTCCATGATTATTATTAGACTTGGTCATTATTACGTCGAAACTTATGATAACATAAAATTTCCACAATATATCAATTCTGTGAATTCGTTGAATTTAAATTTTTTGAAAGAAAATTTTTCGTTTGCGAGAAACTCAGAACATTTCAAAACTTGTGGTCGAAGATAGATAAGTTACTTAAACTACAATCAAAGTTCTAATTCTCAATAATCTGATTATTTTTGGTCCGTTTTTATTTATCAGCATAGTTCACATCTTCGATTACGTTTTGTGTTTCTTTCTTCCAATCCTGAGGCAATTATTTCGGCAACAACTTTCATCAATGATGATCTGAAGAGCATCGTGTGTAATTCAAGGGGACATAACTTGAGGATAGCTCCATCAAAGTGCAAACTTCTCTTATATGCATCAGAGTCAAGAAGGGCAGATATCACGGGTTACCTCGATATTGTGTTGAGTTGTTATAGAATACCTGTATAGGGTGTTTTTTTAGAGGTATATAACTTTAAATTGCAATAAAACAACGATGGATCATTTGATTGACAAAAGTTGTTTTTTCTTTGAAAGATAATCTTGTGGCATTACCTTTTGAATATAATTTATGGCATATGACTGCCTCGGCTGGCTCGGATGTTGTCCAATTTTCGATGACTTTTTTCAACATTTGAGGGCGTATATCGGCAATAACACGGCGGATATTGCCTTTCGAATGGTCAAGCGTTTGTGGTTTATCCGCATAGACCAATGACTTTATATAACTCCACACAAAGTAGTCTAGCAAGATCTTGGAGGACAATTCACAGGTCCAAAACGTGAAATTAGGCGGTCACCAAACGTGTCTTGCAATAAATCGATTGTGGCACGAGCTGTGTGACATGTTGCGCCGTCTTGATGAAACAACATGGTTGACATCATGGTTGTTCAATTCAGGAATGAAAAAATTAGTAATCATGGCTCTATACCGATAACGATTGACTGTAACGTTCTGACCATCAACGTTTTTGAAGAAGTACTGACCAATGATTCCACCAGCCGATGAAAGCACACCAAACAGTCAGTTTTTCTGGATGTAACGGTGTTTTGACATACACTTGAGGATTATCTTTTACCAAATGCGGCAGTTTTGTTTGTTGACGTAGCCATTCAACCGGTAGTGCGCTTCATCGCTAAACGAAATTGTGCGTGGTACGTATTCCGCACAGAACCATTTTTTTCGAAATAAAATTGCACTATTTGCACTCGTTGTTCAGGCGTGAGTCTATTCATGATGAATTGCCAAACCAAACTGAGAATTAATCCCTTCTCAGCTGTTGAATCGGTCGCCATCTTCAACAGGAATGCCAACTTGAAGTTCTATACCTCTCAAAAAAACACCCGTTGATGACAGCGCAGGAAACTTGGGACAGACTTTTGATAAGGATTTGCGTTTCGTTACTATGAGAAGCAGTTGGTCGAAAAAACTTTCGCAACCTTGAAAGTCCAATATATAATATCCTATATAGTGAATTGTCAGTACTAATGGTTCTGACGTTTCTTGCTAGAAAGAAATTACAGTTTTCAAGTATTGCTTACGTATTGTTTCCATTCATGACGCTATGAAATATGCTATGTAGAAGATACATAAGTAGAGTGGAATGAATTTGCTGAATTTCATCACAGAATTTCCTGTTATTTCAAAATGATAAATGAAGAAAGTGATGTATTATACCCCTGGTTTTGATTCCTTTTGATTACAATAATTGTTATAAAATTGTTGGACATTTTGAACCTTCATTTCACGTTCGATTCTCTGAGTGGTGTTCTTCAAAATATTCGTATACGCAGACCTGAAAGTGAAAACACTTACCAATTACTAAGTTAGCTGAAAATGTTTCGAGCAGCAAAAAGATATCTGAGGCGAATTCGTGATGCATCCGTTTCATCATGAGATTTCCTGCCAACGTTCCAACCTACGACAGAAAAGTAGGATTATGAATTGAAACACAATTTCTATAGCTTTATAAGAATATAGCATTATCTGTTCACACAATGAATTATGCTCAAAATGCACAGAACACAAATCTTTCTATGAAATTACCAACCACAAACAAACTAAAGAACATTCTGAAGAAATAAGAATTTGAAGAAAACACATCTCCTTTCAATTTATGAACTTGTATAAGTTTATAAGTATATAAGCATATGCCAGTGCATATGATTCTTCAGAGATTATGCTGTATTATTCATAAATTCTTGCTTATTTAATATATTCGAATACAAGTGTCCACTCATTCAAAACATTCATCTCTACTCTGTCGTTAGTTTATATTTAAAACTTGTAATATGTGCTCCTTTTTTATAGGCCAGTTTTGAACTGTCTGTTGAGAAAAATATTGCGTGTAAACATAAAAATCAAATTGAATATACATATGTCATCCATCCTCGAGCTGTTTTTATGTTCTTGTCAGCATGTACGATGTGATACATGCTGACAATCAGATGATAGAGAATATTGACTTCGGTGCCATATATATATATATATATATATATATATATATATATATATATATATATATATATATATATATATATATATATATATATATATTTTTGAAATTGAAAAAAGCTAAAAACTTTCAAAATAAAAATATATATATAATATATATAATAATATAATAATAAAACAAAATATAAATAATAATAAAAAATAAAATATATATATATATATATATATATATATATATATATATATATATATATATATATATATATATATATATATATATATATATATATATATATATATATATATATACATACATATATATATATATATATATATATATATATATATATATATATATATATATATATATATGAAAATTGATTTATAAAAAAAAATTATTTTCAATTCATATTTTCATCATTATTATGAATCATCAGTCCATATTCAATCTATCAATCAAGAATCGATGATATTCGTGAAACTGAAAATTATGTATACTCATGACAACAAAAGCGTGAGTAGAAGGCTTTGTAGACATTTCATTCGGACACTACAGAAAACTATTCGCAATGTGTAAGAATAGTCCCATGTCTAATCGCTTCAGTTCACGCCCCGGCGTGCAAAAGTATAGCTAATTTAACATATAATCAACTGTTGTCATGAGTAGGAATCTAGAACGCTAGGGAGGGTTTATACGTTTTTTCTCCGATAGAGAGGGCTCAAGTGAATTTTCACTCAGAACTCTTTCCCTCATTCTAGTATAGGACCTATGTGCGTTTTGAATGTCATCGATTCTTGATTAATAGATTAAATATGGATTGATGATCCATAATAATGATGAAACAATTGTATCCTATTATCATTCAACAAGATAGATGAATTTTTCTAAACGCACTTCATATTCACTCTCGAAAGTGATGGGTTCGTTCTCGTTGACAATATTTGTGTAGACAGTTCCCTGAGAGTTTTATTTGAAATATTTCGATATTTCGACTAACAGTCTCAGTATTTACTAGTATGAATGATTCGTTAAACTTGAAACTAGCTATACCTTGCCCGGGGCGTGAACTGGAGCGATTAGGCATGGAACTATTCTCACACATTGCCGACAGCTTTCAGTAGTGTTCGAATGGAATGTCTTCAAAGCGTTTCCCTAGCGCCACTGTTGTCATGAGTCATCTAGAACACTAAGGACAGTTTATACGTCTTTTCTCCGATAGAGGGAGCTCACGTGAATTTTTACTGAGAACTCTTTCCTTCATTCTGGTATAGGACCTATGGCGTTTTGAAAGTTTGAAAGACAATTCAGGTAAAAAATTTTAAAATATTGTTACCCTCATCCCGCTAACGAATTGCTATTTCCATCAATTTATGGATATAATATCAACTTCTTGTATTAATTCAGTTTTTTGTTTCAATTTTGAATTTTTTCAAATTAGAAGTATCTCTTAAGTCCAGAGGTATGTCATTATACGTTCTTGGACCAATATATAAGTGACTGCGTTGACAAACCGTTTTACTGAATCTTCGTAATACACTGCACTTTCTAAATTGCACTGTATGAAAACTTTCACTAAACCGAGGACCTACTTAATGTTCTATTAAAATGGTTCTCTTTATATTTTTCTCAGTAAAATTTAGCACTGAAGCACAAAAAAGTTGGTGCACATCCTATACATTAGAGAGTTGAAACAGCAGCTCTGTTGGAAATCTGATATCTTTGCCATGTCTAATCTTCAGTAGCCACTTCTGTTGTATTTCCAACTTCCTCATAACATTATTCTAAACGTTCCTCCATACAATAACACCGTATATCAAGTGTGTCTACCAGCTCTCTATTAAACACTGTCAGATGACTTGTACCCAGAACATGGGACAGTTTTCTGAATTTTCGGTAATAAACATCTAAGCTTAACAATCAATGTTCCAACTTGGAAGTTCCATCTGAGATGTGAATCCGGCACTATTCCAAGGTACTTACACTCATAAACCCACGGAATCGTGAACGTGGTATCCTCTCTCGCAATTGAGGGGTGTACTCAGGTAATAACTGCCTATGTATAGCAAAGGGCATATAAAAATGTTGAGAAAACAAAAATGTATTTTTATTCTCTCAACATTCAACGTTAATTAAGGCTGTCTCAGCCATACGTCAATATTTACGAAATCAATTTCTGCCTCCCTTTTCAGATATGTCGAATTTTTTTTAGTATAAATTATAGCTAAATCATCGCAAAAACTGACAACCTGCCCTTCGCTACTTAACAGTATCAGTTCATTTATAAATTGTGAACAGTATTGGAGCTAATATTGTATCCGGTGGGACTCCTCACTCCACCAACCTCTTGCCACTAAGTTTGTTTTTAACTCGTACCTCCTGCTGGCGATCAATTAGATAGCTCTGCATAAGTCCAATTCCAGTGCCTACCACACCTATTTCCCTTCGCATATTCAGCAACGTTTCGTGCTCCACTGTATCGAAGGCCTTGGCTAAATCGATGAATATACATAAAGCTAGCTCATCTTTATCAAATGCCTCATGAATTCTTCCAGTCAAAGCAGCAATCACATCTTCCGTTGATTTTTTCTCCCGAAAACCAAACTGCATCTCAGAAATTATTCTATTGCGCTCTAGATATATTTGCAATCGAGTTTTAATTACTTCCTTCTGCAATTTTTGATAGACTGGAGAGTAGTGAAATTGGCCTGGATTCAGTACAACTCATTCCGCTACCTCCCTTATGTACTGGCACAACTATCGCAGTCTCTAATGAAATTGAGAATTCCAGTTTCCATAATCATATATACCATCTATGAGATTGGTGATGCTAAGATATAGACCTCACCTTTGAAAATTTCAGATGTTATTCCATCAGCTTCACTACTTTTATTTTCCTTCATATTTCATCTTTATCCGTAGACTGTAAAATCAGATCAATTGATGCCCTTCTTATTTTTGAGATATTGCGGGGTCTTGCTGTATTGAATTTTGAAGATATTTTTCTACCTATATCGATCAAATATCTGTTAAAAGCTTGGGTAATAGTTTGGGGATCACTAATTTTCTTTCCTTCTACTTTTATCTCATATGTGCTCTCCTGTGACTTTTTTCTGGTATACATATCTCAGATACAATTCCCCACATCTGTGTTGATTTGATTCCACCAGAGCGAACCTGAGACATATACATAGAAACCTCGTTCAGCCTGTTTTATGATAATACCATTTCTAGTGAATATCATTTCTTGCTCTTATTGCTTTCAACAGTCGATTTCTTATCCAAGGCTTTTTCGTCTTCTCCTTGCATTCTTTGAGAGATATCAAAATTTTTTCAAAAACATTTTGTTATCTATAGTAACTCATAAAACTCAATTATTTATAAGTTTTGACAAAGTTGTGAAATACAACGAAACGTCGTCAACGAGAATAAAGTTTTTCACATTAAAATAAGCCTGTTATTGCTAAAAACATTGAAAATAAGCTATCTGGAACATGCAATAAATCAGTATATCTATATTGAAATATATATATATATATATATATATATATATATATATATATATATATATATATATATATATATATATATAAATATATATATCAATATCAGAACTGGAGGGTCTGGAGAAACTCGCCACTTGTGACAGACAACTGCCGTTTATGTAACCTCAACCACCATGACGATTTGAATGAAATTGTTTTCGAATTGATCATTTAAAAATTCAAACATTATAATTTCATTATAATTTTCAGCGTGTACTTACATTTCTGACAGGAACATTTGCTATCAAATCTATATGATCTGCCATAGTTTTCAAATGA
Organism: Henosepilachna vigintioctopunctata; assembly: GCA_030704895.1. NCBI lineage: Eukaryota > Metazoa > Arthropoda > Insecta > Coleoptera > Coccinellidae > Henosepilachna > Henosepilachna vigintioctopunctata. Next base: position 770,264 of record JARQZJ010000046.1, on the reverse strand, counting down.
GCAAATGACGAGTTCATTTTTGCCACTCGATTGAACAATTCGAGAGTACTCGTTAGAGACATATTTGCACCTAAAGTAACCGTTTTTGTTGTTATTTTATATGATATCAGCTCTTTCACATCTATCACATCTATGTACGTTGTAGGTTTTGGAAGATCGTAAACACCTGAAAAAATGAATTGAATCAATTGTACGAGTACAACACTTGGTGGAATATTGATCGGAATATAATAGAATTATATAATAGAATTATATGGAGTATTGGTCATAATGTTTAGGTAATTTTACTCAACATAAGTTGAGTTGATGTATCGTCTGGAAAATTAACGAACGACTTTATTTTACACAGAATCAGTGACACAAGTAATGCTGTCCATTAAATGAAACATTTCCAATTTACGCGTTGTCATTAAACTGAAACAGTCCAGGATCCCTGGTGCATTCTGGAACTTGATTACTATCAAGCTAATTTTCCGTGAGTGGCTTCATTTTGATGAGACGCCCAAGAATTTTTTGTGCGAAACTCCAGTTGTGGTAGCTAACAGAGGTAGCAAGCATGAAATGTGTAGATTTCATTATTCTGAAAATATGTATTACTACCCGAATTTTTTTTTGTTAAGTCTCAAGATAATTGTCTAAATTATTCGAAAAAATATTTGACCTACAAATTCTTTGGCTTCCTTTTTTTTGAGTCCCCTTTTTGACCATGTATCAATAACGAAGACATCATAAACGATTACATAAACGATCAGCTGATTTTTATTTTTTTAGTTAGTTGAAATTTATATAATTCAATAATATTATCATCCTACAAATTTCGTGGTACGTTATTCTGGTCCTACGCTCAGAAATTGTTAATACTACTAAACCATTTTTCTCATTACTAACTGTAGGACAAAAAGATTACATATTAGCTTAGTGTGTTCTCTACCCAAATAAAACAATGTCCAACAAGAAAACAAGTATGTATCCCTAGTCCGACAAAAATTGTAATTTTTCCGTTTTTCTATTTGTAACATATGATTCAGTGAAAAAATGTTCTTTGAAATTTAAATAATTTCATTCTTTAAAAAATTAGATACAAAAATTAGTGTAAGATCAAAGTTTCAAACATACTCGAACTCTCTGACGCTAGATGGAGTGAACAATAAGCACGTGGACATATTTTATAATTGCCACCTCTATTAGCTACCACAATCCAGGATTTTCGCACAGGAAATTGTTGGGCGTCTCATCGAAACGAAGATATTCACAAAGACTCAGCTTGATAGTAATTACTTTTACATCAAGAATCGATTCGACTACTTTTGAGGGTAGGACGGAAATAACGTACCACGCAACTTGTAGGACAGTAAGATTATTGAATTATATAAATTTCAACTAACTTAAAAAACAAAAAGGTTAGTAATCGTTTATGATGACCTCGTTATTGATACATGTTCGAAAACGGAGACTCTGATGAAACCTTTTGATTTTGAAGGAGATTTTGAAGGATAAATATTTTTTGATTTAGATAATTATCTAGAGACTTAGCAAAAAAAACAATTCGGGTAGTATTAGATATTTTCAGAATGATCAAATCAAAACATGTCACGCTTGCTACCTCTGTTAGCTACCACAACCGAAGTTTCACACAAAAAATTTTTGGGCGTCTAATCAAAATGAAACTACTCACGGAAAATTAGTTTGATAGTAATCTAGTTCCAAAATGCACCAGGAATCCTGGACTAGTAGGGAGTATTCACACATTCATTGAATGAAATATTTTCTCTTCATTTAGGCCTATAAAGTGATCGTGCTTAAAATTGATACAGAGTGATCGAAATAATGGAATAGTAAATTGAGTTTGAGAAATCAGGTGTATTCAAAGACATTCATGAACAATAAAATGCATTTCATACAGTCAATGCAATGCAGTTAAGCTGGAAAACAGTACAACCACAGAGAAAGTATCCTAGAGAAAACGATCTCCACCGAAATATATGATTTCACGTAAAGTTGCCATTTTGTGAACATCAATAAACCATATATGTCATATTTTTGGACACATGACAAAAAGTGCAAATACCAGAGGAACAATAAGAGAAAAAAATTCAGATTCAGTGATTTTCCATAAACTCAAGTAAGTACCTGATACTAACAAATAGTGAACTGTTTGTCTTGATCAGAACAGTTTTACAATTCAAAAGACTCCTGCCAATAAATTTGCAGTTCGAAATATATACAGTGCATGTCACGTTTCATTGCATATTATAGCTGAGGAATAACTATAATTTTATCATTGCTTTATGATCATCATTATTTATTTACATTAGAGCAGAGGACAATTGCTATGATTACTTGTAGAAACATAAAAAAGTAGATACTGAATTTACCTACTCAAAAACCAAAAAATGCAAAACTGAGTTATGAAGAGCATTTCAAAAGTAGACGAATATGCCTCAAAAAAATAGAAATGAATCATGCTTATAATCTTGCTTTGAATCATGCTTATAATTATAATGGGTGATTTTCCAAGCGTAGTTTTTTTTTAAATCGAATAAAACACTCAATTTGCATCATATTTTCAAAATTTTGATTGAAATTGATAACTTGACCTTTGCCATTTTCATTTTAAAGATAACTTCATATAAATATTGTCCGCGGCTCCATATCAAATGGTCCATTCGGAAGGTAAAATTTTGCGTCACTTTTTAAATATTTAACTTGAATTAATGAACCTGCAAGGCTTCAATCGTATTCGGCTTGTCCACATACTCTAACGATTTCACATAACCCCACAACAAATAATCCAGAGGCGTCAAATCGCATGATCTTGGCGGCCAATTCACAGGGTCATTTCGAGCTATAAGCTGCTCACCAAATTCATCCTTCAACATGTCCATTGTTTCACGAGATGTGTGGCTTGTGGCACCGTCTTGATGAAACCACATGTCAACCAAGTTAAACTCGGCCAACTGGAGCAAATCAAAGTTGCGTATCATGGCTCGATATCGTTCGCCGTTGACGGTAACGCTTCTTCCACGGTCGTCTTGAAGAAAAATGGACCGATGATGCTACCAGCCCATAAACCACACTAAACTGTCATGTTGCATGACATGTGGCTGTTCATCACTCCAGATGCGATCATTTTGTTTATTCACATATCCGTTAAGCCAGAAATGAGCCTCATCGCTGAACACAATTTTTCGATAAAACAGCGGATATTCATTAAGCTGTTCTAAGGCCCATTTACCAAAACGTAGACGTTGTGGTAGGTCATTCGGCTCCAGTTTTCGCAGAAGTTCAATTTTATAGACTTTCAAACCCAAATCAGCACGTAAAATTTTCCATGTGGTTGAGTAACTCATGCCCAATTGCTGAGAACAGCGTCGAATTGACATTTCACGATCCTCATTATCACTGTACGCTACGGCTGCAATATTCTCTTCAGTACGCACTGTACCTACGCATGCGAGACAACGGTTCAATGTTCAACAAAGTAAACTTTGTTGGACACCAGGCCGATTATAACGACCCTAATATTGTCGTACCAAACGATACACATTTTTCACAGAGCACGAATTTTGATAATAAATTTCATCAATTTGCAATCGTTGCTCGTTTGTTAGTCTTTTCATGATAAAATGGCAGAGTATACTGAAAACTTTTCGCTCTGACAGATGACGTTTGGATGCCATTACCAAGCAGTGCTACCAACCTGAAAAACTTAACTCTTGAAAAATAACCCGTTGCTAACGTAATAACAAACAGAATCAGAATTTGAATTAGACGTGGAAAAGTTTTAGACCTTACTCACTCAGATCCTGCTACAACACACTTTGTGATTGTAAAACTATATCTCCATCCACTAACTGATAATTTTATCAGATGTGCTTACACATCAAATATCAGACAAAAACTGAATTTATAAATATTTTTTCAAGAATCTCATTGGATAATCAGATTGAAACGTTTTTATTGACAGATCGATGTATTTGTTCAACTTCTTATGATTTCTGAAATTTTCTCAAAGAGAAAATTTGTTTGATGTTCTGATGTTCTGATGTTCTGATCGTAGTCAAAGCAGTACTCCCGTTTTCTAATGTTTGAGTAAGATATTAAACTATATCTCATGGTTCAATATCTCATAGTCAATGAAATAAAATGCAAGATCGATGAAACTGCTAATAAAAAGCATGGTGGAAATACGACAAAACTGTGACAGAGTATAACAATTCTGTACACATCGTCACCAAATTTTAATCTGCATACCTTTTACATATTCACATTTCTCAGAATTCGCTTCATATAATTCTATTGGAGAAAGAGTTGATGAAAACAGAGAATTGGAACTCTTCGGATATAGGAGAGAATAACTTTTCGATTTTTGAGTTAGGATGCGGTCTCAAACAAACAGCAACAGATAGTGGAATTGATCATACTTGGTTCATACTTCGATTCCTTTTCCCCTAGTTAATTGTCAATTTCAGTTTCGTGATATACCTGCTCTTTGGAATATCTCGTTTATGAGGTACTATTTTCAATAAAGGCTGACTGTGTGAGTAATTTTTATCCATGAATTATGTTGATTCATGTGTAAAAAAGACCTCAATTTTGTTGTTTGAGAAGAATGTTTGATTTCGGATTGTTCAAACCTAATTGAAATTCAAGCCCATTGAAAATTGTTTAGACTGTTCGAGCTCAGCTGTCTATTGTTGCTGCACATTGTACTTCTGTAGCGCTTCACGTTGGTTTCAGGAAAATTTTTTCACTAAAGTCATGAGATGAAAATGATATAGCACATGAATATGTTGTGCTTGATATACGAGGGAGGTTTGATAAGTCAACGACTTTTTGAATTTCCCGCGCAGTTATTCTAAATGCAACCAATAGTGCTGCCGTCAACTGTAATCTATTAGTGGGCAACTGTCAAATTTAGAGCAAGATACGTCATGCAGTTGGTGTTTGATAGCCATTTAAAGCAGACAACCTCGTGAATTTTTACGAAAATGGAAAAATGTGAATTTCGTGTGCTGATTAAGCATTACTTTTCACGTAAAAAAACAATCACTGAAACTAAGGAAAAGCTTGATAAATATTACGGGGACTCGGCACCATCAATTTCATTGGTAAAGAAGTGGTTTACAGAGTTCCGTTGTGGTCGTACCAGCACTAGTGACGCCGAACGTTCAGGTCGCCAAAAAGAAGTGATCACACCGGAAATCGTCGATAAAATCCATGAAATGATATTGGATGATCGGAGAATGAAAGTACGTGAGTTGGCTCATGCTGTAGGTATCTCAACTAAACGGGTACATCATATTTTATACGAATATTTGGACATAAGAAAACTCTCCGCGAGATGGGTGCCGCGATTGCTCACACTCGACCATAAGCGCAATCGTGTGACAACTTCAAAAGAGTGTTTAGCGGTGTTCAGCCGTAGTCCGGACGAATTTTCACGCCGTTTTGTTACTGTGGACGAAACATGGATCTATCTCAACATGCCAGAGACCAAGGAACAATCGAAACAGTGGGTTTCTCGGGGTGAACGTGCACCAAAGAAGGCCAAACAGAGTCTGTCATCCAACAAGGTCATGGCCACAGTTTTTTGGGATGCACGCGGTGGCATTCACATTGATTTACCTCGAGAGAGGTAAAACAATCCCCGGCGAATATAATTCAAAGTTTTTGGACAGATTCGACGTTGACTTGAAGCAAAAACAGTCGTATTTGTCGAAGAAAAAAGTGCTGTTTCATCAAGACAATGCACGTGTGCACACTTGTTCAGTCACGATGGCCAAAATCCGCGAATTGAGATACGAACTGCTACCCCATCCAGCATATTCTCCAGATTTAGCCCCCTGCGACTATTATCTGTTTCCAAACCTAAAGAAATGGCTGGAAGGTAAGAGATTTGAGTCTAATGAAGAAGTCATTTCAGAAACAAACGCGTATTTTGAGGGCCTTGAGAAAACCTATTATTTGGAGGGTATAAAAAAATTAGAAACACTGGACTAAATGTATCGAGCTGAAAGGTGATTATGTAGAAGAATAAAATATTTATTTGCCGCAAAAAAATTTTTTATTCAAAAAGTCACGGACTTATCAAACCACCCTCGTATTTCAAAGGTTACACAGTGTGTTGGTGGAGAGTCACAGTTCAAATATTCACGCATACTATGCATGAAATAAGGAAAAATTTCGTTGATAATCTAAAAGCAATTATTACCTTTAGCTGTGTTGCCTGCAACAAGCATATAAACTTCATCCCCCAATTTTGATAAAGCATCGAGAAGTGTTTTCAAGGTGGTTACTTTCGTCCATGTCGACTTCTTGAAGTTGACCTCCAACGGCTTCTCGATATGGAATTCTTCGTTTTGTCCAAATTCCGATTTTGGGTTTGCCATGACGAAATCTTCTATATCGGGATAACTACCCAATAACTCAGGTGATGCGTCTTTACATAACGATTTGAAAGCCGACAGGATCGGCCGATATCCTGTACATCTACATAAATTTCCACCAAAAGAATTTTCCACTTGTTTCATTGTAGGTTTTCCATCCTTACATAAAGCGTACATATTCATAACCATGCCTGGTGAGCAGAAACCACACTGTGTCCCATTAAACTTCGCGAGAGTTTCTTGTACTGGGTGATATTTTGATAGTGGTCCCCCAATTCCTTCGATTGTTTCAATCATCCACCCATGACATGTTCCTATTGACACCAAGCACTGCGAACGACAAGAAATATAATGTCAAGGAGGTGATGATTTTTCAGTTTCGAAACGTGTGGATGGGTAAACACTCAGAAACACAGAAACACACACATAAATGTATACATATTTGAATATATATATATATATATATATATATATATATATATATATATATATATATATATATATATATATATATATATATGTCCTAGCCTATAAAGCGAATATATGTAAGTCATATCGGATAACGATAACTCGTGCCGAATTGTAGGCAAAGTTTCAAGAGAAATTTCGGATAGACGTAGAGGATATTCTGAAGCCTAGTTTTTATTTATTAAACCAGAATGTATTTCACATGTATAATATAATTATCAAATATTCATCACTAATTTGTATTGTTGGGCGGATCGATATTCTTTCAGGTCTCCCGAAATTTTTCGAGCAATGGAATATCAGGATTGACTAACTACGGCTTCAATTATAGCTTCCAACACTACTCGTAGATGTCGTGGGGGCAAAAAAATAATCACATCTCTTCCACATTTCTGTTCCAAAAATATGTAGGCACCTAGTACGACTAGTATCTGAAGGAGAGTTGTCACGACAAATAATTTGGGCTTCATCTTCGAAATTACATATTTTACATAACCATATCCCAGGTAGCAAGCTGTCGGTAATATGACGTCATATATAGGTTGTAATATGTAAGAAGTGACTTCGAGATATCACAGCGTCAAGACGTTATTTCAAACTGTTCAAAAGACGTCATTAAATAACATTTTGAGGTAATTAGAATTACAAAATCTGACTTTTCTCAAAGAATTAACAGTCATAAATTGACGAAAATAGCACTTTGCCTGACGTCATGTGCTGTCATCATATGAAGGTCAGTTATCTGACGTTCAAACTGAAGCATGCTTAACTGTTTAAAACTAATGTCAGTCAAACAGAGAATACTTTCTGCCACTATGTATTTATATTCAAAGTTAAACACAAATTGTTCCAATATAGAATAATAAAAAAATATAACATGTCTCAGTGATGTGCACAGTTATAATACAAGAAATACTGACAATTTCTACATGCAAGTTTGTAAGCTTTCCAAACATAGGAATAGTATATTTTATGAAGGATTCGTTTTCAACATATAATTGTAAATAATATATTTTGAACATAAATGTATATATGTTTTTGTAATAGCTATTGTTAAATAATTATTATTATTATAATATCATATTATACTTTCAATATTGAATATTTGCAAGTGCGTAGATAATAGCATGATAACCATATAATTCACTACCCTGTAGTTTAGACATTCTGGCATTCATCAGACCATAAAAATTTTGAATTTTTTCTGAGTTATGTTATGGTTTTCTTTTCAGTATGTATTTATGATATAATTTCATATTACTTAGACATTATCCTACATTTTTCTGTGTTTCAGGAACAGGGAAATTCTCTTTACATAGGAAATGGTTTTGACATGTGCACAGGTAGGCAAACATGACAAAAACCGGCATATCATTATTCATCTCTAGATGGAAATTTTAAATTTATCACGACTGTAAAAATGCTTTTTAGGTTAGACGTGTCTGGTTTATTATTGAGAGCCTCAGGATAAATCCCTATATGGTACATTTCTGAAACAATGTCGCTTCCTGTAATTGTATTCTAGATCCGATGTTTTAGTATTCTCATAATTGAAGTTATGGCCCGTGTCCCTTACGTGGGTCGTTAACGCGGAAAATATCAGCTTATTTAGATTTTTCGAATCACTTTTGTGTCCTATAATTCTAGAATGTATATTCTGTGAGATTTGCCCGATATATACTGCTTCACAGTTGGTGCATGTTATTTTATACACAATATCGTATTTGAAGATATTTTTGAACTGGTTCTTTTAGTTCAGTAAATAGCGGAAATAGTGTTAAATGGAATGACTAAACTCAAACAGCAGCAGTCACTGTTTTGTACTACAAGGTACTCATTAGTCACGCCACGTTCAACGAATGAAAGGCACGATTTCAATCCTCACATACTGTCTCATCGATTGTAAGACAGAAATACAGAGTAAGTTGCTTGTAATGTGCCTTTCATTGATTCTAAGATTTGAGATGTACCTTAATCTATGCATTATATATGCACACGACTTACTCTATATTTCTGTTGCACAATCAATGAGAGGGTATGTGAGGATTGACATCGTTGCCTTTCATTCGTTGAATATTGGCCTTACTGATCAGTATCTTGTAGTACGAAAGAGTGAATGTCTAACGCTTTCAATAAATGCAGGCATCGATTTAAAGATTCTTCATTTATCCCTAGAAGGATCCGATATTCTCTTTCAATCTACCGAGAAGTTTTCAGCTACTGAAATGGAGCACATCCCTCACAATAAGGAATATCATTTTACGTATAATACTTGAATATTATACGTAATTTAATTATTCAATAATTTATATTATTTTATTGAAAATAAAATTATTAATTCTCAATGTAAAATCTCTTTTATGACAGCCAATTATATCAACAAGCATTATATATTCAATTCGCTCATTTCGAAGGAATGTGCTCATCATTCCATCAATCCTGATTCGTAATATTGAATCGAATTATATATATTTCAATATGTTGTTCCACATAGATAGAACGAAATTTTAAAGTATTCATAAGCTTACCGAATTTATTGCCATAGCTTTTTCATCTCCGGGTTTGGTAACAGATACTACACATGCCCCGCAACCACCTTCGTTACACATCCTTTTTGTGCCTGTTAGGCACAGCTTATGACGTAAATAATCATTGAGGGTAGTTTCAGGACTGACATCATCAGGATTTACTGGAAGTGAAAAAATGTGAGTCGAAAATAATTGGAATTTTTAATTTTTACCTGTGTGTTCCTCCTTTCCGATAGAAAATTTTATTTTGTTATTTATCGTAGTACCGTTTCGAATTTCTCCTTGGTTTTCATTATTCCAAAACCAACTCAACATCGTTAAACCTTTTATGGTTTCTCGAAACGATATTGTTTTCAGAATACAACAAATCAACGTGTTTCAATATCCTGAAATGAAAAGAACACCATTTAATATGAATAAATTTCTTATTGCATGAATTGAAGAGTCAATATGGGCCAATGGAAAAAATCATTCTGCTTCAAAATACAGAACTACTTTAGCGAACGTACTCATTTAGGATTATTTCAAACTGAATCAACTGAATTGCAAGAAATACAGATTGAGTTCATCACATTTTGTTCCAATCTTGACTATTCAAAACTTGATGACATTGAATAACCTCTCATGAAACAATGTAGTTAGAGATCAACTGATTAATTAGTCTTATTCAAATCGTGCTGACCAAACAAGCTTCCCAACATGTTTTATTCATTTTATATGAGTGACTAACTTTCTGTTCTGTTAATAAAATTTATTATTATTGTACCATCATTTGATGTTGTTATAGGTTCTCCTAATGAAGTCAATAAAAATTGAAGAAATATAGATAATATAAAACGAATCAGTTATTTGTCGCAGACCGCATCCAGAAACAATACCAATTACATTTCTGTATATATAAATATATATATATATATATATATATATATATATATATATATATATATATATATATATATATATATATATATATATATAATATATATATTTATATCTTGGATCACGAAGACAATTATGCAGCAAGATTGTTCTTGGAGATGGTGCACATCAAAAGTGATAAAAACGCAATAAATTTCAAATCCGATAGTGGTCAATTTAGCAACATATATAGCAATATTTTATCGAGATTATAATAAACCTCTCCTCTCCCTTTTTCAATCTCTCAAATAGCGCCAGTCCTGTTTTGTCGTTATCACTAAATTAGCTGACAACGTGTCTTTTATGTGTTAATTATTTTATTTTACGGGCTCATGTTTTTGTAAGTATTTTTCTGTTCATGAAACTAATGCTTATATTATAATGAATATAAAATAAAGAGTTTTATTATTAACTGGACCGCAATCCCGAAAACTTCGATTTAAATATATATTTTATATATATATATATATATATATATATATATATATATATATATATATATATATATATATATATATATATATATATATATATATATATATATATATATATATATATATATATATATATATTATAGTGAAAATTGTGAATTGAAATGGAATTTCAAAAATTTTCGAACTCGACAGGGATTCGAACCCAGGTCTTCAGGTTTACGCCCCACTGGTTTTGTTAAGCTACTGAGGACTCCACTTAGAGATCCAACTTCAATTCATATCCAATAACTCTTTTATTCGTCAAGCTAGTTATTCGGCTCTCGAATTGTCTTCGAAACTGAAGGCGAAAGTGAGTATTTATATTCAAAATTGATTTATTGCCTGTTCAAGATAGTTTATTTTCAATGTTTTTAGCAATAACAGGCTTATTTTAAAGTGAAAAACTTTATTTTGCTTGACATTTCGTTGTTCAACACAACTTTTTCAGAAGTAATAGAATTAGTTTTGACAAAGTTGTGATATACAACGAAACGTCAACGAAAATAAAATTTTTCACATTAAAATTAGCCTGTTATTGCTAAAAACATTATATATATATATATATATATATATATATATATATATATATATATATATATATATATATATATATATATATATTTATGTATATATTTGAATAAAGGAAATGAATAAAGTGATAAGCTCACCTTCAAAAAATCATTTACTTGGATTGAAGCAGTAAAACGATTTTTTTGAGCTCAAGATCTCTACATTTTATTGACTTTTTCATCAGGTGCACCAGAAACACGACAACTAATATTATCATCGATTGTCATTGTTGAATGAATATTGTTATACAAAAATGACATATGTAATATTGACATCTAATCTCCATATTATAATCAAAATTGTCATATAATTGTAGAAGGTGAGATATTGATTATTCTGTTGATTGAGAAATACGGGTTGAAATTCCATGTCAACTTATATATAAAATATATAAAATATTTTTGAAATGTTTTAAAATGTGTTCAATTTATTAGTACTCTGATCATAGTTTAACCAACTACCATTGATTCTAGTCATATCAAATGTTGAAATATATAATTTGATTTCAACATTTTATAATATTTTTATAAATGACGACTTATTAACTTCAAATTGATTCGTATAACAACTGTCATGTCATCGAAATCTCATTCCTCATGAGAAGATAAGAGTATTTATATATATATATATATATATATATATATATATATATATATATATATATATATATATATATATATATATATATATATATATATATACATTGATTAGTTATATATATATATATATAATTTTATTGTTAGTTGCCAAATAATTGTTGTAAAAATTGTACTCACGTTGAAATAGTTCGATAAATCACTTCTTGTTATACGATTTCAGTAAGCAGTTGTTTTTGTTTTGTCTTCTTCAATTCACGTGTAACTCCAGAATGATAGTTGAAATCAAGTTCGTCAGAGATTCCAAGGACTAGACCTCGGAACCAGTTTCCATTTCTTGAAGTGGAAAAAACATGACTGCATAAAATGAAGCAGGACAAGAAAAAATTCAATTTACATTCAGATGTATTTTTTTTAGTCAAATTTTGGGTCCAACTTTGACCTATAGATGTTGTGTTATTGTGTCAATTCTATGAAAAAAAACTTGATTCATTGTCAGGATAGCAATATTCAAATTCTACAGGAGGAGAATATATATGTAAGTATATATATATATATATATATATATATATATATATATATATATATATATATATATATATATATATTAAATATTTATAAAATGAACACTAGAACATTTATTCGAAAAAAATTCAAATTAACCAGAAGAATATTATAGTAGAGAACGCGTACGATGTGATGTCTATATATATATATATATATATATATATATATATATATATATATATATATATATATATATATATATATATATATATATATATATATATATATATATATATATATATATATATATATATATATATATATATATATATATATATATATATAAATCTTTATTGCCAATTACAGCTGTTTCATATTAAAAAAAGTAGAAACTTAAGAGAATATAAAAATATAAAATATTTTGGAGGTCTCTTCTTTTTCCTTAGCATTATCAAATTTTCACTTCGACAATTATCTACAACAAACCCCTTAACGAAGATTGGGAGGTAAACGAATGAAACAGGTAACCAAATTATCTCATTGTGTATATAAATAATATATATATATATATATATATATATATATATATATATATATATATATGCTAAAAACTTTCAAAATATATATATATATATATATATATATATATAAACTCGAACTTGGCTACGCCGTTCTGAGGAGATCCAATAAGCTCGAAACACCTGTCAACGGCTGCTACCAAATGCGGGATATGCCAACAATGATCACTTTCTTTTGAATTTTTTTGATTCAATTCCTAGATGATTCAGAATTATCTCGGAATTGAGTTCTTCCATAAGGCCAAATCATAAGACTTCGCATATAATGTACATAGATGTCCCAAGTTAGTCCAGAGAATTCATATTGAATTCGATACTGATAGCTGATCAGCCAAAAATAAATATAAAATTTAACGTCGAAAGAACTCCTCAGGTTCTCTGTAAATGAAAACCACAATCATTCAAAATTATTTGAGGTTGTCAATACAATATCCCACCTAGTTAGTTCCAGTGACGTGAAACATCAAAGTTATACACAGTTTCACAAGAGTTGAAAGTGGTAGTCCGCATTTGGTGTCTCTGCTAGTAACTGGAAACCATTAGTAACCATTAGCAATGGAGCTGTTCAAAAAGTCTGCGTTCAGAAACGATTCATCTGATTTCCATTACCAGTAGGGGATTCTCGCAATCGCGTACTTTACGCCTAATGAGTACCTTCGTCAATGATGATGTATAAGCTAATATTGAAAACCATTGTTGATTAATCATTTTCCTTTCAACCTAGGTACTTCGAAATATGCAAAATGGTGATAGAATGTCGCACGTACTGAATAATTTGATTAATACAATCCATTACGAATATTCTTCAATTTAAGCTGGGGGTTCATCCGAGAAACCTGAATTTGTACTCAAAAATTGACATTTTTAAATAATTGGGAAAGCTTGAAGCAATATTCCAGATAATTTTATTACCATTTCCTTAAATTGTTTGTATCGCACTTTTCATGGCATATTTCTAAGAATTTCTAGAATTTTTTGAAATATCTTCAATTTCACTACCCATTTCAGAATGTTTCACTTAGTGTTGTGTAAGAAGCCGATGATCTAATTGATGAGAAAATAATTTTTGTCGTTTTTATTTGAGAAATCTACTATATTCAGTTTTCAATTAAAATTTTCTAAAGACAAAACTATCTTTCGTAATATCAGGGATAGTGGATGAAGTGAACTCGATTAAATGTTTGTTTATATCTGGTATTATTCCATGGTACAAGAAAAAAATTCATGCAATAAATAATTATTGAATATAAGGTACCATTTTTCAAGCTGGAGCTATACTTCGATATTAAAACTTGCCTGCCATGTAACAATTACACATACTCGAATGGAAAAGACCGTTATTCACTTTCGATATGTTCACCATAATTTTCAAACGAAAACAGGTGGAATGAAACCGAATATCATTAATATCAGTTATTCTGTTGAATAATGGATATATATCCATGAATGAGCTCAGTTATTATCAGACAGTATTAATTAAAATAAGAGAAGATCTTGTATACAGGCGGTCCTCGTACTTACGGCATGTTAGGTTCTCGAAATACGCGACGTAAATCGAAACGACGTAAGTCGAGACCAAGTTTTTCATATGTTTACATGTAAAACTCAAGGGTTAGGATCCACACAGACTCAAAATTTTGAAAAACTGCATTTATAACAAAGGGTATACATAGTTTATTATCAAAAGTAAGTTCTTGAAAAAATTATATATGTAGTTATGAAATTGCTAGTTATTTTTGGTAGATGTGTGTTATCAATAGCATTAATGATAAAATTTTGATATGTAATCAAAATATGTGATGAGAATTAATAACTTGAACTTTTGGGTTAAAGAAACTATCAATTCTAGATTGATTCGCTTCTTTCTTCTTACTATCAAATAGGTCTTGGTAATAGTGATAGGCTGCACAAATTTTGTTATTGACATTAAAACTTCTCTCCAAATTAGGACCTTTTCTTCAAAAATTTTCATGGCATTCTCCAAATTTGCAAATGTTACGGAAAGTTTCTTTAGTTTAAGTTATTTTTCAGAGTTACTAATAGAGCAAGCTATTTCTTGTGACTCGATTGCTACTTCTTGTACTTTTGCCTCCAATTCGATAAGATCTTCATCAGTCAGTTCTTCTGACCTCGCAAAAAGTGAATTCTTCTATGCCGGAAATCGAAACAATTGACGTATGCTTGAGGAAAAGTATCAAAACATTGTTCGACGTAAGTTGAAACAACGTAAGTCGAGGACTGCCGGTATATATATTTATATATATATATATATATATATATATATATATATATATATATATATATATATATATATATATATATATATGTATTTCAATGTATTGAAAGCCCCTCAGACAAAAGCGAATAATGAATTA
This sequence comes from Henosepilachna vigintioctopunctata, assembly GCA_030704895.1. Lineage (NCBI taxonomy): Eukaryota > Metazoa > Arthropoda > Insecta > Coleoptera > Coccinellidae > Henosepilachna > Henosepilachna vigintioctopunctata. The sequence goes on along the minus strand of JARQZJ010000046.1, from coordinate 754,862 downwards.
TTCATAACTATTCATTTTGTTTATACGCTATATAACAATTGATGAGCGCATTATTAATCAGTTACATCACAAGATATTTGCTGAACACGAATTGGCCGGAAAATAGTCAACGTCCTAAGAGTGACCATTTGATGTGAACGCGAGAAAAATTAATGAATCGACATCCCCTCGTTTCATACAATTCAAATTCAAGAGTAATATGCATATATAAAAGAAATTTACTACAAGAAAAATAATTCTGTATTTATTGTGCTATATTATCGCATTTGTAGATATTAGCTATAACCTTCTTTCGATAATTGTTTTGACAAATTGGTCTTTCGATGAAAAATTGATACCTACATTTATTGAAAGCGTAAGACAGCTACTGTTTCATATTACAAAGTACTCATCAGTTACGCCACGTTCAAAAAATGAGAGGCAACAACTTCGATCCTCACAAAGCTTCCTATTGATTGTAAGACAGAAATATATAGTAAGTCGTATGCATATATAATGCATAGATTGATGTACATCTCCAATCTTAGGAATCAATGAATACATTGAATAGCAAATGAATACATTGAACATTGAAAGTGTCACACGTCCTTATCAATTAAGATACTACATATTGCAGCTCTAGTTTTTTGAACAATTTTATCTAATTTGATGAAGTAATGTGTCATCTAGGTTGCGGTTGAAGAAACGCTCGTTGTCATTTCTCAAAACATGAAACAAATTTACTACAAGAAGAAGAATTCTGTAGTTATCGTGCTATATCATCGCACTTCTTGATATTCGCTATCAAAGTATTCTATAACATTCTTTCGATAATTTTGTGTCACAAATTATTCAAAAGAACATTATACAAGAGCTGGCTATGTGCAACCTGAACAATAAGATGTCTCCATTATCCTTTTAGAGATAAATATTAACACTGTTTCGTACTACAAGGTAATCATCAGTGTCACCTTCATCAAATCAAAGGCAACAACTTGAATCCCCACAAGCCCTCCTATTGATTGTGAGACAGAAATATATATTAAGTTGTATGCATATAAAATTGCATAGATTAATGTACATCTCAAATCTTTGGAATCAATGGAGAACACATGAATACATTTAAGATTGAAAGTGTTATACGTTCTTATCAATTAAGTTACTACATTTTACAACTCTAGTTTTTTCAACAATTTCATCTAATTCCATGAATTAATGCGTCATCTAGGTTGCGGTTGTAAAAATACTCGTTACCATTTCTCAAGACATGAAAGAAATTCAATACAAGAAAAAGAATTCTGTAGTTCTCGTTCTTGCGCTTTCGCACTTGTAGATATTCGTTATCAAAGTATACTATAACTTTCTTTCGATTATTTTTTGTTACAAATATTCAGAGAACATCATAGCAGAGCTGCTATGTGAAACCTGAACAATGCGATGTCTCCATTATCCTTCTAGGGATGAATGTTAGAGAATTTTTAAATCCAAGGATATTTGAATGTAAATATAGCTGATGATGGTGAAATATATATATATATATATATATATATATATATATATATATATATATATATATATATATATATATATATATATATATTCAGAAATATTCCTCTGAATACTAAAGAGACAAAAAAGCCAATTCGATTTTTTCAATTAAATTTGGCATTTTGATATGGTAATTCATAAAATTCAAATGTCAACAATAATAACGATTCTTGCAAATACCTGTTATTGCTGAAAATATTATAAACAAAACTATATCAAACATGCAGTAAAACTTGATCAAAGTAACATACAAGTGTTGCAGAGAGTTCAAAATATGGCGAAAACATTGCCATAGGAGAACATACCCATCGTAAAAATATTGAATGTTTCAAACCTTTCATCTGTTGAACACATGTCTTCAAAATCGATTTAAGGCTTTTTCAGTCACATGAAAATGTTAAATATGAGGATGCATTGCTTAATCATAATACAAGAAATCTGAATAATTTTTATGTAGATTCATGCAACGGAGCAGGAACTACGAAAATTTTATTTTATGGAGATTTGATTATGTATAATGCCGCACCAAATCGAACAGAAAATTGTGAAAAATAAAATTATCAAGAGAATGTATTGTGCCTGAGTAAAATATACCTTTTTATATTTTTAATATGAATATATAAAAAATGTATTATCAAATAACTATTATGAAAACATGTGTGAACGCAAATAGCAACTGCTAAATAAAGATCAATAATATTAATGAGAAATAAAGAGAAATGAATAATTAACTGACAGTTGCAAGTGAATCAATTTTTGAATCTAAAATTCAAAATACTTACCACTGAAACTCTAGTGAAAGCAACAAAAAATATATGAATTGTGAACGAATTTGAATACGAATAATTGCTACCATTAAGTGCTCAAATGCAGAATGTCAACGACTTCTACTTCATTATTTGTAGAGTAATTACACAAACATGAAAAAATCTATTAACCACGTTGCAGGTATCAATTTAATCTTTCTTGATAATGTATTGAGTAAGCACGTGTTTAATTTATTCTTTTTATGCTAAAACATTCATTTTATGCTAAAAATTCAAGTTATGTTCATAACAACGTCTCTGATTTTATGCATTATCGAAATTATGTCATTTACAAATTTTAAGTTTCTGTTAATCGAAAATCTAAATAACATTGAAATAACAATCTCAATTTTGGGGCATTTCACGTGAAGCGGACAGGAAAAAAGTGAGGTTTTGAAAATCGATCATATTCGGCTCATTTATACTTCTAATACGTATGAATGTGAACACAAAATATTTTTTATGTATAATAAATATTTCACAAGTTATGGGTTTCTAAAGAATTGACGTAATTGTAATATCAATTTTTTGAAAGTAGTTTCTCCAATTTAACAAATTTACAACAAAACATTTAACATAGCGCTACATATTGGAAAAATTCTGTTCTTTTTAACAATAAAATGAAATTTGAAAAAAAAAAAATTTTTTCATGTCCAAAACCGGAAGTAAACTTTTCAAACTTGAATTTCAGTCACTTCGACCAATTTTTTTTAAATATAGCCTAAAGCATACTCAAGATACCCTAGAAAATTCAAAATGGGTTTCTTATTATTTTAGGAGTTATATTGATTAATGTACATACGCGTCGCAATGGCGCTATACGCTATACGTGTCGATATCTGGCGCTAGCTTAGATCGGTTGGTGTGCGCGAAACAACTTGTCTTGTATAATTGCTGTGATATAATAATTAAAACATGACGAAAAAACATTGTAACAACGCAAGAACTAGTTCATTCCGTAATTTTCACAACTTTACAATGGAAATCTAAGCTAGAACTGGTCCTTTTCACAAGAAGGCCACTGGTTGTTGGAATAAAGCTGTGAAACTTTTTGGTTCCAGCAATGGTGACTGTAGACGCAAACCGGATTTGCAAAAATATTCTCTGGCGTTCTATATCGTCTTTAGTGAATGGATGTTTGTTTCAAAGATGATTTAGCCGAATCGTATGATCGTATTGGTGTTACAATTGCTTTACTTGGCGGTAACTATAGACTTTCACGCGCAGGTGAACATTTGGCCCCTTTTCGTGAGACGTTGCATGAAAATGCAACTCTGCATCTACATTAAAACCTTCTTTGTAATAAAACAAATTCACAAAGTGTAATCTGTTTTTGAAATGTTGGGAAGCCCCGTCGGTTGTGAATATAATTTTAAATCCAATTATTGCATTTTCTAAAAATTCTTGTGTAGTACCCTTTTGAAGGCATAGAAGGTGACTGTGTCATGCTTCAAGTCGTCAGAAATCATAACAATGCTACCGTGCTTTTACTTCACTACCGTCTATGTAGTAAAAAACCGACGTTAGATGCGTTGTTTGTTCGCTATTCTAATGAGAAGATTGAGCAGCATCTTAGACAACAAAACTATAATTTCCTGCAAAATCACATTCTACGAGAATTTAAACTTCATCGATAGTCTCCTTCAGAGTTCTAAAATAAAACGACTGTTCCTCTGCAATGTAAGCATGAGGTTTCAAGAGGTCCAAAGAGTCGCATAACTCATCTACAAAATTATCAGAAGATAAAACTCATCTTGAGTATTTTGCGAAGTTTCACTAGATGTTCGACTGCATTGCTAGATGTTTGTCTTCATTAGTTACTGGAGGTGTTTCGTTTGAAAGTCGTTTCCTACAGTAGGCACATACGTAAATTTCTCGTGAAAAGCCCTAGTTTTGTGCTAAACAATGAGATATTTTTCTTAAATTTTCATATTTTCGATGAAGTACCAAGCGAACTGGTTTAAAACAACGATCACCGTACGTCTCCATTATAATAACAAGAATCATTATAATTGATTATTATAATTATTTCTATGAAACTTTGCAGTAATAAAGCTAAGACATTTGAATAAAACATAGGCTATAATTTATAAAGATTGGACATACCGGGCGTGCTAAAGCTAGCATATTATACTAATAATATTTATTCCACATCCTTGTAAGAGCTTAAATACGCCGAAACGAGATAAAATCTTCATAAAGTTGCGAGTTTTAATACAATATAGCGCAAACTAATTCGACTTAAATGCAAGCGTCAGATATAACTCCCATTGCGACGAGTTCACAGCTTCATTCCAACAACCAGTGGCCTTCTTGTGAAAAAGACCAGTTCTAGCATAGATTTCCATTGTAAAGTTGTGAAAATTACGAAATAAACTAGTTCTTGCGTTGTTTCAATGTTGTTTTATCATTTTATAATTATTATATCACAGCAATTATACAAGACATGTTGTTTCGCGCACACCAACCGATCTAAGCTAGCGCCAGATATCACGGTCATTGCGACGCGTATGTACATTAATCAATATAACTCCTAAACTAATGAGAAACCCATTTTGAGTTTTCTAGGGTATTTTGAGTATGTTTTAGGCTATATTTTGCGAGAAAAAAAATTGAAAAAAAAAATTGGTTGAAGTGACTGAAATTCAAGTTTGAAAAGTTTACTTCCGGTTTTGGGCATGGAAAAAACTTTTTTCTCAAATTTCAATTTATTGTTGAAAAGAACATTATTTTTCCAATATGTATCGCTATGTTAAATGTTTTGCTGTAAATTTGTTAAATTGGAAAAACTACTTTCAAAAAATTGATATTACAATTACGTCAATTCTTTAGAAACCCATAACTTGTGAAATATTCATTATATATGAAAAATATTTTGTGTTCACATTCATAAGTATTATTTTATGAAGTCAAACTCATAGATGCTTTCGGCTGCATTCGAAATAAGCATAATCACGATAATTATATCTTCAAAGAAATTAGTTGCCTAATTCTGAACACAATCAGAATACAATCAACACTGATGTTCAGTAAGAAATTCAGAAACGTTAAATACTATAACCGACACTATGAATCGAATTAAAATTGAGTATATATTTAGGGAGGTTCAGAAGTCCATATATTACCACATTTTTCACATTTTGAATAGTGTTTCACACTGCTATTCAGATTGAGCAAAGAAAAAACTGAGTAAAAATAGTAATATTGTATACTCTTGATAATGGGTCAACCACCCGGAATATATGTAGAGCTTGTAATAATATATTCAATTAAACTCAAGTATTTTTTTTTAAAAACTCAGCTTCCCAAAAAATTGCAGAATTGAATTATGTAATCAATTTTGAAATGTTATAGATATACTTCAATCGAAAGCATATTAAACTGTTTAGAACTAATGTAAATTGAACAGAGAATATTCAATTCTATAAAGTATACCATATAAAGTAACAAAAACTCCCTAAATTCAAATTCTTCCTATATAAAGTAACAAAAGATATAACATGTGTCAGTGATTTGCACGCGTATAATAAGAGAAAAACCGAGAGCTTTCGAATGCAAGTTTGTATACTCTAGAACTAGTATATTCCATTAAGGATCCAATGTATTTAGTCAGTTGCCTAGCTCAACAGAAACAATTAGTGACCTTAAGTGATTTATGCGTAAATTATCTAAGTTCGTTTCAATAATAATATTTATTATTATAAGCTCTGCATTATCAACAGGTATATACTAAATTACAGAAGAAAATAACGTAATGTTGAATGATATTAAAATAACTTAATTGATGAACTGAGGAGAACTATAATAGAGATCTCAATCCAATCTGAAAAAACTAAGAAAATAACTAACAACTGAATCATAAAATTGAATGAAATATAGCAAATAACTCAATCTAATTCAGTTTATTTTAGTCAATTTTCCTTGTTCACATAACTCATATTAATAACTTTTATGAAGTCGAATTGAATGTCGTATTCATCAGGAACTGTCAAGGGCGACTGCAAGTAGGTCATGAAATGTATAAATGGCACTATGGTGGTCTATAGAATTTTCAACCCAGCTGTTAGTTTAGCTTATATACTAATACAAAAAGGACGCTTCTCAAAACTTTATTTTAGAATAAATTGCATTTGTGTATAGTATAATATCAAACTATAAAAAACAAAGTGTTTAGTGTGCTTACCGATTTTAGTGAAACGAAATCCATTTTGTGTTGTTTATGACTTTCGTACATTGATGTTAAATATTTTATGGTTTCAGTATTAATCCTCTATTCATCAATTTTGTATAGTGTAATGTAGGTGTTAGTGCTGATAGTTTGTTGATAACAGAACATCAAATTAAAAAAACAAAGTGTTCTGTGTGTACCGATTACATCGCATCGACATCAAATTTGTATTCTGTCAGGATAACTTACAAATAATTTTTTCGTGAAATATAGTGTAAAGGATAGGTGCTTCGAATAGGTATGTTTCTAATGAAGATATTCTCTTAAAATGACGAAAACTTGTTGCATTCCTGGTCTTAAATCAAATTATTACAGCATTCTGAAGGAGAGTGGGCAACTAGTATCGACGTTTAGTTTCCCTAAAAATTAATGTTCGACGAGTAAATAGATGAAATCTGTACTTAGAGATAATTGGGCTCCAACAAAATATTCAGTTGTTTGTGCCTTACATTTTCCTGTACTCCCTCACGCGGTTCCTCATATTTTCCAAACTTTCCACATTATTGTTCAAAAACACTGCCCTTACTTAGGAGAAACCCAGAGCAAAGACGGAGAAATTATTTAGCTCTCAATGGTTATTTGAATAACATTTCCGAACAGTCAGATTTAATTGTCAATTTTCAAAATTCAATTCTTCCTCAATCCAGTAAAATTAAGTGAAGAAATTGTTACACGAATAACCAAATTAGGTACACTGAATGAAGACATGTTAGTAACAGTATTTTTTAAAGAGAAAAAGTTTTTGTACACTGATTTGAGTTAGATTTCGCCTATTGACTTCAAATTAGATGGTGGTCTCAAATAAAAAATTTTTGATAAGCTACAAATATATTCCAGACAGTGTGGATCAATTTTTCACATATTCATTCGAGAAGATTAGTTTATTTAAATGAGGCATCGATTAAAATCAGTTTTAGGATTGAAGATTTTTCAGAAAACAGGAATACTTGTTTAAATAACCTACGGATTTCAATTAATCAAATAAAATTATTACTTTCTCAGATAGTCGTCTGATACAATAATTATGTCTTTCATGTTATAAACTCATTCCCACTGTGCATATCAAAAATCAAATCAATCAAATCAAAAACGTTTATTGAGTTAAAGTAATATTAGTTTCATTGGATTTATAAATAATTACAAATGGGAAGTTATAAGCACCTTCTTCAACCCTGTATTTCATAATATAATGTATACAAAAAAAAGAATTTATTTTCACATTAAAAGTAGAAAAAAAAAACAAGAAAATTGATTTTTTTCAACATATACTCATTTCGAGTTTACCAAATATTTACGACGTCCGATTTTCAATTCATCAGACATTTGATGGTAAAGGAAACTTCCCAAAGATGGTGTTATTTGATTAAACACACTGTGCATATGATTCAATGCGGAATTACTCTTTTACGACGGAAATATATTTTCAATATTTGTCTGAAAATCTTTTATGTAAATTTTTATGTAACCTTACATATAAATAAGTTTCACTGACTATAAGAAGTATTTTTTACGCAGTAAGGCTTTATCGAGAACATCGTTGTTTTCTTGCTAATGTTTCACATTTTTCTGTTACAGGAATATGTGCTCAGGAATAATATTTATTATGTTATAAAAACCAAAATATTTTTATACGTTCGGAATATACAAAAAGAATTGAAATAATGCTTGATACTTTGGGATCTTCATGGCCTTTTTAATGTCTGCCGTATAAATGTATTGAATGTGGAGTCCACAAACCAAATTTGGGATTTCGGGGTCGGTGCTTGGAGTCTCTAGGTGGACTAATTCTATAGTTGACTACTCTCTGTGGATAAACTACCTGCCCTATAAACTAAGAAATTCAAGAACCTTCTCTGAACGGCCCTAAGATGGCGTTGATGGCAAATGAAAATAGAATGCCACATCATGCTTCCATACCCCAACTTGCTACGGATTAGGGCATGTTGAGGATAGTCTTATGGATGTTGAGGAATTATTGAAATATTTTCCATTGCTTATAACGAATTCATAGATGAAATAAGTCGGGTGATATGTGGAATGAGGAAAGTTTCTGATCGACAACTATATCAAGATCTGGGACTCTATCATAACGAGAAAGAATCAGACCACCTACGCTATAATCACACTCAATTCGATATTTTTTTCCTTGTGAAAGAGACAACATTTGGTACATTCAAACTCAGATAATTATCCTCGCACGAATTGGGAACAAGGTCCTCCAGCGCGTGCTGAAATTGAACACTTATTGTCTTGTGATCTAATTTTATGATATAATTTCGAATCGTCTACGAACATCAAATTTGGCGAGTCAATATAATCCATCATATAATTCAATAACATAATAAATAACAGTGGCCCAAGATTATTCCCTGAGGTATTCCCGAAGTGGATATAAACGCAGACGACCGTATGCCCTCCAGCTGAATATGGTTTACTGACGTCAGTCAACCAGGTAAGAATGAAAAGGGTTGTGAGGCTATCAGAGAATCCAACATTGTTGCGTAATTTCTGTATATGCATTACATAAACTACTTTATGAAAGGCTTCCTGAAAATCTGTTTGAATCACATAAACTCGAGCAGTGGAGTCAAGTAAATCCATAAATAAATCCATCTTCAGGAATCAATATTTCAAAAAAATTATTGTAACACATTAATTTTGGACTTGATATTATGTATATATGAAGTTCGCAATAGCAATTGCAAAATGAATGTTATTATTATTATTGTTTGAGATTTTCATTACACTCGTAACAACATGCTTCTTCCTTGTTACAAGTGGTTATTTAGTTCAAGTCGATTCTGGAATGAGATTTCACGTTTCTCAGATACATTGTCAGCTTGAATTTTGCAATGTTCTTGGTGGAGTTTATGTGGAAGAGAATGTCGTTTATAGTCAGTTCCAAAGCAAGTTAAAAGAACAATAATTAGGAAATTTGAGTTGATAAATACCTAATTTTCAATATCTACCGTAATAAATTATCTACTATGGCATCCTTATCACGCAGGATATTCACGATTACAACAATCTACGACAATTCACGTGAGCAAAGTACAAAATTAATGAACATATCAGGGATACCGTTTCTATAAGGATATTTTCGACCATTTTCATAACCAATGTTGTTTTCAGTTATTGACAGAGACTCAAATGCTGAAACACTCACGGCACCTTTTGTGAACTTGTTAATTACTTTAAAATTCTTTACGACTGGAAGATACCGGGTATGCTTCCAGAAAAAGGCGATGATATATCTGCTTTGAAATATCAACCAGCAACCACTCAAAGATCGACTGATCTATTGTCCAACTACATAGAGATCTGCCGATACACGCCCTCACTCGCACTTACACTTTTCAGACCACGGCCAACTATGAAGTAAGCTAAACTGAAGCTTATTCTGAAAGTTCAGAATTGACCGTGTTAGAATATAGCACGTCTTATCCACACTTATATAGGACATTCTCTGGCACCCGACAGTGAAAAATTCCATTCAAATGAGTTGAATTTCTTCAGTTATCAATTTCTGAGGACAAATAATATTATGTAACAAAAAATCAGGTTTTACAGGACAACCTAATCATGTAGTTAGTGAGAACCTCTCTAGAAGGGATATTTTGAATTGAATCACAATGCAAAACATTTTTACGAAACTATGCAATCCATTAATGAATCGGAAAATTTTTTATTAGATATGCCGAGTTCGCTTCTCTTCTACCAATTGACCAACATACATAAATCTACATATTTCTAAAATTTTGAAACATTCTATCAAAAATCATTCGTTACAAAAGAATTATTTAAATTATATGCTGACTGGATTGGCCTACAAAAATGCACTTCGACATTTGTTATGTTGAATAAAAATGAATCAAGTATAAATATCACAAAAAATTTGTATAATAAGCAATAATTTAAGAACTTATTTATTTTTATCCGAAATGCTAAAAAAAATATGTTTGAATTAAGCTTAAGAAAATCATAAATCGATTGGGCACCGATACTTCATGAAAATCTAAATACATAATTGAAATAAAACTAAGTAGTTTTTTGATTTTCACTATAAAGCTAAAACATAACAATATTGTTTCGCCAACACAGTGGTTTCATTAGAAACCTCAGTTTATCATCTATATCTGATAAAGCCACTGTGTTGGCGAAACAAATTGTTGTGTTTTAACTTAATTATAGTGAAAATCAGAAAACAACTTAGTTTTTCAATCACGCTAATGTTGTCATGAGTAGGAATCTTGAGTGCTAAAGAGAGTTTATACGTCTTTTCTCCTATAGAGGAAGCTCACGTGAATATTTCACTGGGCAAAATTCCCCTCACTTTGGTATTGGACCTATAGTCGTTTCAATCTATTAATCGATTCTTGATTGATAGATGAATTATGGACTGATGATTCATAATAATGATGATCATAATCATCATAATGATGATCAGAATATCCTATTATCTTTCAACAAGGTCGATGAATTTTTCGAAACACTCTTTATATTCACTCTAGAAAGTCGTTCTTGTTGACAAACATTTGTGTAGGGAGCTCCCTGGGAGTTTTATTTGAAATATTTCGATATTTCGATTCAGAGCCTCAGTATTTACTAGTATTGAATGATTTGTGAATCTTGAGAATAGCTTTACTTTTGCCCGCCAGGCCGTGATCTGGAGCTATTAGGCATGGGACTATTCGTACACATTGCGGACAATTTTTTGCAGTATTCGAATAAAATATCTACAAACGAATATGAGTACGAATCTTGACCGCTAGGGAACTTGACCGCTAGGGAGAGTTCGAATGAAATATCTACAAAGCCTTTCACTCGCGCTACTGTTGTTATGAGTAGGAATCTTGACCGCTAGGAGAATTCATACGTCTTTTCTACGGTTGAGGGAGCTCGCGTGAATATTTCAGTAGAAAAATTTCCCATCAATTTGGTATAGGACCTATGTTCGTTTTGAAAATCAAAGATTCTGGATTGATAGATTGAATATAAACTGATGATTCGTAATAATGATGAAACAATTGTATCCTATTATTATTCAACAAGATCGATGAATTTTTCGAAATGCTCTTTATATTCACTCTTGAAAGTGATGGGTTCGTTCTCCTTGACAACATTTGTGTAGACAGCTCCCTGAGAGTTTTATTTGAAGTATTTCGATATTTCGATGAGGAGTCTCAGTATTCACTAGTATTAAATGATTTGTGAATCTTGAAACCATATATATGTACAAATATATATATATATATATATATATATATATATATATATATATATATATATATATATATATATATATATATATATATATATATATATATGTATATATATATATATATCATTTATTTATTTTCAATATTTTCATCAATAACGGGCTAATTTTTTGTTAAAAAACATTATTTTCGTTGACTTTTCGTTGTATATCACAACTCTGTCAAAACTAATTGTATCGTATTCGTTGAAGTAGAATATGTAGAAAGTGGACTGTATTTCAATTTAAGGAGAAGCTGATTCGTCTAACAACGTACTGAGAATAAATATGTTGAAATGAAATGTATTAGAATGGATTTAATAAAACAAAGTGAAGTAATAAAACAATATAATTCATGTACACACGACACTTTACTTACCCCGGGGTTGTCCAGGAAAGATAGAGACTTGCAAGGGCAACTAGGACGATGTGAAAGTGTCCTTTGTAGTCACTCGCCGGAAAAAGTCTAAAGGCACTATATATTTTGTAGTAAACGAGGTACGCTTTGTATTAATGTTATTCACTATCACAACTGTATCTATCGACGTCTTATATTGCAATGTCTCTTTCATTTTCGGTTTCATCACATCTGGTCCGAATGAGGTATTCAGGATGGTCGTATGGTAAACAATGGAACGGGTTAAGTATAATGTGTATGCATGATTTGATGTAATAATGAAAATGAAGTAAACTAAAGATATTATATTCCGTCCATCATCACCGTCCGTCATTGTCCATCATTCATAGTAATTAGTAAAGACGAACCACTAATGAATAATTGAATTTTATGAATTACTAATAGTAAAAATAATTATATATAAATAAATAATTTCATGAATTGTTAACAGTAAATATTAGTAGAATTACTAATACATGTCAAAACGTCAAACTCATTTTTTCAAATCAAATTAGCTTTTTCGTATTCTCACATATTCATTTTTAGTATCCAGAGGAATATTTCTGGCTTAGCATTCGCTTCGGATGTTTTAGTCTTCTTCACCATGAGGAAACCTCTGAAAATACTTATTTATACTTATCCAGAATATGTATATCGATTGGTTTATGTGTGTGTAACTGATGATAGATTAGAAAAGAATGAGTTTTCAGTTTTATTAATTTATTTATTTAATTAACACTGTTCTACAGGACAGGTCCGAATTACAAAACAGGAGACACAAAAGATACAAAAAAGGAAATTGGTAGTACAAAAGCTTAAATTTTGTACTTTAAAATTTCATATCAATTTTAAATGAAGGAGTTTGTGATATGAATCAATACCGCATATCAATGAAATACATTAATCATAGGAATAAAAAAAAACTTGAATGCTGATCAAACTTAAACATAAATATAAATTGAAACAAACAAATACATTTACATATCAACACTTATACACACAAATTATAAAGGTGAATATGAATTCTGTTCGTGAATACATATAAATGATTGTCATACCAGAGATTATGTATATCAAGAAAACTTGCCTTAAAATCAGTAACAGAACAGTTGAAAATATCCACCTTAGCTCCCGAAATATTAAATTGTTCACACATCGTGTGCAATGGAGAAAATTTTAGAACATTCGTTCTATCTGCGGGAAGGTAGAACGTGAATGCGCTTCTGGAAGAAACTCTTGAAACAATAAAATTAAGGTTTTGTAATAATTCCTGACTTTTCACTTTATTGTTAATTATTTTATGCAAGAATATTATTGCATGGCATTTCTTCGCGGACTGAGTGTGTCCACATTCTGAAGACTTGTAAGCGTTTCATGTTGTATGCATATAGGTGGATAGGTGGAGTTATGATGTTTGGTGATTTTAGTGTATTCATTTTATGAGTGTTATTTGTAGTGTTTATCAAATCGTTGTAAATAGAATTAATTAAGATGTTTTATGTCTGTTATTTCATTTACTATTTTTTCCAAATTTTTACGAATGTGTAATATTTCCAGAAATTTCTCTTCATTTTTCGACTTTTCAGTTGCTAAAATCTTTGTATTGTTCTAACCAAAATCGTAATTTTCAGTTATTTTATGTTAATGTAAGGCTGTTATTTGAGTTTTTGCGTATTTATGTGCTTTAATACTTTCTTCTAGATTTTGCGACGTTTGTCCTATATAGCATTTTTTTTGTAGAGTTTTTTTTTAGAAAATTTCCCGCATCAACCGCAAAGGTTTTTAGCGGTGGTAATTTTTTTCAAATATATTTTAATTTTTATATAATAAATTTTTTTTGAATAATTTCTAATTTTTGTAGAGTTTTTCACTGAGTTATTGTTTCACTCTTTAATTTGGTATATATTTCTTTGATTTTATTATGTGCAGTATGAGCTATTATTGAATCATCAATCGTTTTAATATTCTTGCGATGTTTGTACTTAATTATTTTCGTTCCATGTACTTTTATCTGACTTTAAATTATTATATAATTTATGAAATCTGTTTTTCATGATTTTGTTAATCAAATTTAATGGGTAATCATTTTTCATGAGAGGTGTACGAACTTCTTCAAGTGTTTCATGTCGTAAACATGTTGATGTTAATTTTAGTGATCTATCTATAAAACTAATTATTATTCCTTTTTTCTGGGAATAGTGAAGATTACTCATATAATTAATTGTTCGTTGAGAACTTATTTCTTTTCTGTGCCATCTTGTTAAAATTTTGTTATCTTTCCTTCAAAATTCAATTCCTCATCTTTTTCTTCTTCAAGTGTAAATCGTAATTTATTATGAAAATTATTGAAACGTTCTAGTATATTATTGAAATGACCTTTATCTGCCATAATTGAACAATCATCAACATATCTCTTATATAATAAAATATTCTCTTCTAAATCTTTCATTACATTTTCTTCTGAAAATTCCATTACTGATGGAGCAATAACACTTGATGAAGGACTGCCTACGGCAAATCAATGAATTTGTTGATAAAATTTTTTTTTGAATTGAAAAAAATTTCTTCCTAAAGTGAATTTTACTGCTTCTATGAATTCATTTTTTGGAATACAAGTGAAATTTCTCATAAGGTTCCATTCCATTATATATATATATATATATATATATATATATATATATATATATATATATATATAATCAAGAAGTGAAAAAGTTTTATTCTTCAATAATGATAAAGTTTCCATTATATATTATGCTATTGAATTTTTAGTTGAATATATTACATAAATGTTGGTGATATCAGTTAGAGTGAAATCATATGAAAAGTATTCATGATTGAAAATCTGTTATTAAGCTTCCAATTGCTTTGAAAGGTTCAAGTTTTTATAACATCTGTAAAGATACCTATCTGTAGAGACCTAAGAAAGTTTATTATAATAAAAGAGAAAATTGGATTTCATTGGAATGCAGATTGGACAAATGCAGTGTACAGTGGACAATGTAGGCACAAATTTTGAGATCAATAGTTATCACTGAATAGGATAAATATAAATGAAGAACTTATGAGTAAAATGTATGAAGAATAATCTATTTCTATGAAAAAATGGAACCAGACTAATACCAGTATGAATGAGTATGATAATCGTTTACGGAGACTCAGTGATTGCTAGCTTTCTACTTGTAAAAAAGGCGCACGGTCTGATTTAAAAATTTATATTATTGTAGTTGTTGCTTGAGAAATCATTAATAACGAAAAAATTTCTTACGATGACTCTTTGTAGATGTAATAAAAATTTGTGTAAATCAGCCACATCTAACGCCTGACTTTAATTGTGAAAACTACACTTTTCACAATTATATATTTCAGCAATATTGATAATATTGCTTGGACTTTAATTTTTAATATCGGATATTAATTCTTCATTAGAGAAAATGTTGAAAATGGTTACGATTTTTATACTTCTTGTCCACTTGTTTCACTTTTATTGTCTGAAAAATTCTTCTATTGGTATATTTCAATAGGTAGAAACAATCTTGCTGTTTTTATCACAAGATATTTTTCAATCCATTGATATCTTGATTTTGTCATTACCATCTACTGTGTTAGTTCTCTCTACAGATCAGGTTTTTCATTGATTTCATTCATCAATTTGTCTCGTTCTTTCATAATCGAGTTAAAAGTTTTTAAATATCAAAAATATGCTAAATATATTTATGCTAAGCTAACTATATTTGGTATTTTATAGTTCACGGCACAAAGATTTATTGTTATTAGTACACAATGAATATTTCGGTATAATCGACGAACATGCGAATAAAACACAAAAAAAATTTCCGAAATCAGAGTTCTCCTATGAATGTCTTATAATATATAAAAATTATCAAATTTATTTCAAGTGTTTTGGGAAATTGTATTGATTCCAGATTGTGTTCGCTGGATTAATCTTCGTTTCACATTCATTCAATTAGACAGTAATAAATTATAATTGTACAAACAATTGTATACAATTGCGAAGTATTATTTCCTAAATATGATTGAATAATTTTCAGCCTAATCAATTTAGTAAAGTAAAGATCTATCGTGTCGAATTTATTAAGTGAAACATAATGGAAATATAAACTGAATTACTCGCTAATCTAATTACTCGTGAAAAAGTTGTTCTTGGTGCATACGAGTAAAGAATCTGACAAAACAGATGTCCCAAGTACCTGAATACTGAAATCCCTTAAAGTGAAAGATTTATGATTTGTTGAGCCAGCGCCGAAATACAACTACAAATGGGGTGCAAGTTAAGTTTAAAAATTGACAATAAAATAGATGGTAAAATTCAATATGACAAGAATGGTAAAATATTGATGGTTATAGGTGCAAAACATTAAAAGTCACTGATTGTAAAAATCGGGCGGTACAAATATATGCAATTGTTTTATATCACTTCTATATTATATTTTAAATTCTGTGGCTTGGTTATAATAATAAGAGTTGATGTCAATTTTTCTCAAGTTAAAACAAGTTGAAAAAATTCATATGATAAAATAATGTTTCTTCATACTATTAATAAAAAAATACAAAAAATAATAATGGGAATCTTAATATAAGAAAGATCTATTCTAAGTCATTCTCAAAAATCTTGAATATCTCAACTATTTTGACTCAGGCCCTTTTAGAACAAAGCCACAGAATGACTGTAGATTCCAGTTCATTCTACTTCGCAAGTTACACGATTTAGTTAACCATGAGAGAAATTTTCTTTTCAGAGCCAAACATTAAAAGTTTATTCCAAGTTTGGGAGTAACAAGTACGCATTGAAACATTTTTGAAATATTGAAAAAGATTTTATCATGAATTGAATGTAACAAATTATTACAGTTTCATGAAGGTATGATAATTTTGGCCGATGTTGTGAGGGCTGTTAGCTGAGTTCCAAAAATTAAATTGATTCAATTTGTAAAGTTTAACCTTTGCAAATGTGGTGGCATTTCGATACAATTATCAAGAAGTGTTTTCATTCAATTAATATTTCAGCATGTTTCACTACTAGGTAGACGAATATTCAACCACCTTGAATGTATTTCTCAGAATTATCTCACAATTTTCAATGTTATGTAAATTATTAACCTCATCAGTATTGACTTCAAAAATATAGACCTCAGAAATAAAGAATTATTGGTAAATACAATTTTCATATGTACGTTTTGTGGAAGCGAAACCCATTTAGGCTCTTATGAACTAAATGTACATTTTCGAGTACACATTTAATACATATTTATATACATTTTCACATATTTAAGTACACATATATCCAAGGTTCAGAATTGTAATTGACAACTCATTTCACACTTTCTAAAATTTTTTAAAACTGTAGGAGATCAATGGAGTTCGGTCTTCATATCGAGAGTCTAGAGAAGGGAAAATATCTGTTCTTAGATAGAAACTCAGAAAAAAAGTTTTATGCTGTGAATGTCCTACAATACATTCAATAATTAATGATTGAATATTTTTCAAAAATGTTGTGGAATTGTATTCCAGATTATGTTCGCTAGATTATTCGTTTCACACGCATTTGATTGGATGGATAATTAACAATATAATGATACAACAATTATATACAAGAGAGAATTGCTTTTTCTTGAATACGATTCAATAATTTGCAACCTCTGTAAATTGCAATTGAAAACCTTATTCAGGAAACTGAAGTTCTGTTGCGTTGCACTTCTTAAGTGAAGCTAAATGAAAAATATCAATTGAATTTTTCGCTCATATAGATGAGCGTATGAGATGTATAAAATTCATTTGTTCATTTATTCATTTATTATTAATTGAAAATTGGAAACATATTACATATTTTGAAATTATCTGACAACTTTTGCAAACACGATCTGTTGAAAATACGAAAGTACGAACGTACAATCTGTTGAAACAGATGTGGCCCCAACTACCTGATACCCGAAATTCCTTGCTTGCAGTGAAAGATTTACGAGTATATAGACATAATTTCAGAAAGCAGTGCCGAACTGACACAGCAATGAGTCTGCACGTTAAATATAAGAATTCTAATAAAATGAATTGTTTAAGTCACAAATGACTGAAATAATAAAATGGGAACATTGAATGTTATAGGTTTTTGAATGTTTAAAATAACGTTGTGTGATAAGAAGAATGTATATATTTTTGATTGATACAGATTTTAGTTTGGATTGAAAACATATATTTTACAAAAATACAAAACCAGAACAAAAAAATGGTTTCAAATACCATTTTCATCTGTAGGTTTCGTAGCAGGGAATTTCATTTGCCCCATTCTAAACTATTTAGACATTGTTTATTAAGTCTAGCGCCAGCTTTCTTAGGTACAGCCCTGTAGACTACATCTCATATTTCACGATTTGTAACAGTTCAACATAGGGTTTGAAAGTTTTTTGTCACACTTTCCTCAGAAAAATACAAATTGGACAAAAATTAAAATTAAGATTCATGAATGATTGAATAATGATTAAGTGAATCAAAGTGTTTTATCAATGCATAAGTACATAGTTTATGTTATATCGTTTTATTTCATTCTTATCATATTACTTTTGTAACTAATATTTCGACCAGTATCTCGATCTTCAATCATCAATTCGGAAAATTATTCGTTGGTTTTTGGGAATTAAACAGCAAGTACGTGACTATGGATTATGAACCATTCGTTCTAAAAGACTTGTCTATCGAGACGCTAACATTTTTGAAAATTTATTCCACGAAATAATTCGCTTACCTCGTACATATCTATGATAATTTAATACATGCACTTTAAAAATATTGAATACAGACAAAACATATATTTCAATACGAAAACCTTAAAAAACCTAATTTTCTATAAATAATAGACATCTTAGCGAAAAAAAAGTCATCCAAATATTTTTTCAAATTGTGAAATTAGTAGCACGTTTAAGAATGCCATTTTTGAGTATTGAGTATATAATAGTACATGTTACCAAATTATTCATATAGTACTGTTATTGCAGACTTGATTTCAACATTCATTAAGATCATATGAAATAAAAAATACCTCTAGCGTATTGAAGTTTTTCAGTTCTATTAAATCAAGACACAGAAAAAACATCTGGCATGTATGAAAGTTTATAAAAATCTTTTCATTTCATATTTCACCAAATTGATCTATTTATAAAAAAAATGAGAGAAAAGCAATATTCAGTGAAAATATTGACCAGTATTGTAATCTTAGTCACTTTCAATTGATTTATGCTTTCGATTAATCTTAGTCACTTTCAATTGATTTATGCTTTCGATTATTCATGGTACCCTCTACCTCTACCTCTATACCTCTAGCGTATTGAAGTTTTTCAGTTCTATTAAATCAAGACACAGAAAAAACATCTCGCATGTATGAAAGTTTATAAAAATCTTTTCATTTCATATTTCACCAAATTGATCTATTTATAGAAAAAATGAGAGAAAAGCAATATTCAGTGAAAATATTGACCATTATTGTAATCTTAGTCACTTTCAATTGATTTATGCTTTCGATTATTCATGGTACCCTCTACCTCTACCTCTATACCTCTAGCGTGTTGAAGTTTTTCAGTTCTATTAAATCAAGACACAGAAAAAACATCTCGCATGTATGAAAGTTTATAAAAATCTTTTCATTTCATATTTCACCAAATTGATCTATTTATAGAAAAAATGAGAGAAAAGCAATATTCAGTGAAAATATTGACCAGTATTGTAATCTTAGTCACTTTCAATTGATTTATGCTTTCGATTATTCATGGTACCCTCTACCGGAAGTGTAACCTATGTGTTGTACATACTACCCTTTTATTTTGACACAAAGGCCAAGAACGCATTTGGTTCGTCTTTTCTACCAATAAATTTTCTATCTATTCCATCTAAAGTTTATGTCTATGCAATTCTTGAATAGAATTCAACTTCTGTAATATTATTTGGGAATCAATATAATTAGAGTATAATAGTCACCTACTCGATCCATGTATTTTTTATCCATATATTGATTTTGTAACGTTAATAACTTCGCTAATAAAAGCCAGTATTATTCCCATTTTTAGTGTTAAAATTTCCACTAGTACTCATAGGTGGACTTCCACTTATCACAGATATCATATATCAGATTGACAGTAATCAGACCCGTAGCCGTAGTCCCTCAGGTAGAAATCTTCAAGAGGAGTTGATTTACGTGAAGTAATTATTATAGTATATCAATGTTTTTTTATTTATTATTATACTATCATTATTCGAAAACCAAATTATCTACAAATATTTCATATCAAACGCAACGTAAACCTGGTATGTACATCTTCAGGCGATATGAATGCTCCATGTCTCAAAATGGCAAGATTCTAATTTTTCTGACAATTTCAATTGATAAATTGCGTATGACATGAAATGAAGGTTTTAATATCTGAATCGTAATAACTTAATAATATTGTACTGTTACTGAGGATTTTAATTCTAACATTCTCACATGAGATTTGGACTCAATACTGCGCGAATTGAATGAGGAATTGAAGATTTGAAATAATTAATACCGTTATATTGCATTTAGGAATGACGATTTTTCACGGAATTCGGTTAATAACATCTAGATTACATCTCATATTTCACGATTTGTAACAGTTCAACACAGGGATTTGAAAGTTTTTTTGTCACACTTTCGTCAGAAAAATACAAATTGAACAAAAATTAAAATTAAGATTCATGAATGATTGAATAATGATTAGTGAATCAAAGTGTTTTATCAATGCATAAGTACATAGTTTATGTTATATCGTTTTATTTCATTCTTATCATATTACTTTTGTTAACTAATATTTCGACCAGTATCTCGATCTTCAATCATCAATTCGGAAAATTATTTGTTGTTTTTTGGGAATTAAACAGCAAGTACGTGACTATGGATTATGAACCATTCGTTCTAAAAGACTTGTCTATCGAGACGCTAACATTTTTGAAAATTTATTCCACGAAATAATTCGCTTACCTCCTACATATCTATGATAATTTAATACATGCACTTTAAAAATATTGAATATAGACAAAACATATATTTCAATACGAAAACCTCAAAAAACCTAATTTTCTATAGATAATAGACATCTTAGCGGAGAAAAAGTCATCCAAATATTTGTTCAAATTCTGAAATTAGTAGCACGTTTAAGAATGCCATTTTTATGGATAACAGTTAGATGTGTTGACTTTTAAATTTTCAGTTATTCTAAATATCAATTGAGACAGTTCGTTTTTTCTATATGTTTCTCCTCAATACTCTATTAAGTTGAAACAGAAAACAAATAAGCATTAGTGAATTTATCAGTGTCTCAATTATATAATTCCGAAGTCGATATCAGTAGAAGGTATTTGATGTACACGCTGATATGGGAGAAGATCGATTTGCTGTACTTCTTTTCAATTCGATGAAAATTATTGTTTATAGAGAAGATTAATTAATATTAATCATATTTGGATGTTTTAATATTTTAAATCAAACGCAACAAATCAAGTACTTACATCTTCAGGCGATATAAATTCTCCAAGTCTCAAAATGGCAACATTCTAATTTTTCTGACAATTTCAATTCACAAGTTGTCGCATGACATCAAATGAAGGTTTTAATACCTGAGTCGGAGTCATCAATATAACTAAACGATATCGTACTGTTATTTGGAATTTTCATTTCAAACAGTTATTCAGATCAAATGAGATTTGGACTCAAAACTGTGCGAATTGAATTAGGGATTGAAGATTTGAAATGTTCAATACCGTTATAAATGACGATTTTTCTCGTATTATTTGTGCATGTTTGCAATATTTTCAGTTATTCGGTTAATAACACATATTTCTGTTGGTTCTTCTTTCGAATGATCATGTTCTTATTCTATTTCAAAATGTCTCCAAAGTTGGAACGAATGTCCCCAACCTTCAGAAAAATGTCTTAATATAAGTGTGTACCGAAAGTCATGGTTGGCGATCAGGAGATGTTTGGGGTCAGACCTCAAACGTGCCAAATGTCCCGAAAGTTATGGTTGCAGATAAAAAATGTCCCGGAATTCGTGGTTGCCGATAAATATATATATATATATATATATATATATGCACATCTGCATATATATAATTCTACATTTCCAACAATATATTTTGAAGGATAATCGTATTGAATAAATCTTCAAGCAAAAGCGGAATTAAAAAAAAAATGCAGTTCCTTTTCATTTTTTAGAAATAAATTTTCTATTATTAGTTTTAAGGAGATGAGAATATTTCAAATTATTATATTCATTTGAATCAGAACTTCATATATTAATCAACTTATTATTGACTTCTTTTTCTTGGAAAATTAGCATATTGTTTTCTAACAGATGGGTTATTAAAAACATTCAATTATCTATTGGTGATATGCTCCGGGATGCTTACCTATCATCAAGAGTTTTCAACTGAAAATTTTTGAGAAAATAGATGTTTTATTGTGGTAAAATTTTTGGAAGTGTATGAAGACTTTCAGTGAATAAATCAACTAGTTTCGGAATTTTTTTCTGATACTTTTGGTAGCCTTCAATTATTCAATTTTGAAGCATATTATAAGACGTTAGTTTTCATTTGGAAACAACATTTTTTTAAGATCATTATCATCGTTCTTGATTTCATAAAGTAACAATCTTCAACTTCAAATTTCTAATCAATTCCTGTTATTTAACCGAATGAATCTATATGCAAATGAAACAATAAATCGAACAAACAAATTATAGTATTTTGTGAACTATTACAACTATTTAAGTCCCCGTCTTCCTTATTATTCTGGAGAAGATACCCACTTTTTTTATCATTTAGTATTTAGTAACGTTAACAAAAAGAACTGATATTTTAGTATATTTTATGCCGACCAGCAGTTTTAATTTCTGTGGAATCGTGGTAAGCATATTTGTGCGTAACTAAAATGATCCCACGGGCTAGTTCAACCAACTTCTACATATTCTAAAACCAAATCACGATATTATCATACAACAATTAGCCTTCAGTAACTGCTATTCACATTCATTTGAATAATCCAAAAGGATTTTACAGTTTTTTTCCGTTAAATTGAATCGGACTACACGTTAGGTACCTACACGTTAAAATTCAAGTTGTTTACATTTGCACAATGCTCTTCTGTTTGATCACGAAAGATTAATTGTTGTTACTTGATAGCTCGTTAACTGTGCTTTCTGTGTAAGTGTTCTCAATATAAATGAATGAAATTGCCGCTAATTGAATTCGTATCAGGAAATCGATAATAATGATCGAGAAGTTATTGGGTGTATTTCAAATTATATTAACTTTTGGATAAGCATTGCAGAAAATTTCTAGGGTTTTTATCTAATTTCTGAAATTGAGATATAGAGTACATTTTAACATTTCAACCCATTGAATGAGACCACCTACTATATCTACTATATATAACTATTGGAAAAACACATTATATAAATCCCTCTCCAGTGGTCTAATTACAATCAATTACCAAAGAATATTATTATTATTATTATTAAATATAATTAAAGGCAGGGGTCTGAAGACCCATAAGCCGATTGACACCTTTTACAGAGTACTGCAATGTGAGGATAATACATTAGATAAACATTTGAGAATCGAAAAAAATAACAATAACAAGAGGAAAAAAATAGTGATCACTACACATTGACAATGAAAATATATGACAAAAACAATTACTCAAAATGAAAACAAAAATTCATCTACCACTCTCTTGAACACGTTGACTGACTGAGAGTTCACAACTTCAGCAGGTAAACTGTTCCATACACTGAATACACGATTAGGTAAAAAATGCTGCCGCCTAGATGTATGAAATGGTTCCTTCTTCAGCTTCAAATTGTGACCACGAAGTCTGTTGCCATCAAGAATGAATAAATGTTTAAAATCTCCAAAATTATAATGAACTCATTTCTGAAAAACGCCTTAGACCAGTGTTTTTCAACCGTTTTTGTGTCATCCCCTAGCTTTTCTAAAATTCTTACGCCGACCTACAAAAGTGAAAAAGTTATAACTGAGAAGTGCGAAAGGGTTAATCTCCTGCCAAATTCATTTTCGAATTACCTCCCTTACAATTAAATTTCTCTCTTTGGCGTGGGACCCACATTCAGAAACACTGGTCTAGACAGTGTTGATATTTGAATCTAACTTAAGAATCCAAAATATTTTTACTAGGCCAGTAAACAAATAATAGCTTGCAATGTATTTCATTCTGTAAAAACTGACCAAAAGATAGTATAGATGCTATTTTATTGACAATACTTTTCCATAGAATTCAATACTAAAGTCCAGTCATTATGTGGGGTTTACTTTGAAAAATTTACCTACCAAGTATATTACCACGTAAAAACTTGTATTTTAGTATACAGACACTTCTCTTCAAAATTCACATATAGTTGGATGATAACAAATTTCAAAGTCAGTGGTCTAAAGTAACAAAAATCGATTTTTCCCCCTTTTTTTGCAAATATCTCGTTTATATGCGTTTTAAGCTATTTGCATACATTATTAATATTGCAGAGAATTAAATTCTCTATAAATTATGTATTCAACATTTTCTCATACATTCTCTCGAAGTGTTTTTGAGATAGTGGGCGCAGAGCGCACGGTCAAAGAATAATGTGAGGTAAAGGTAGGTAAATACAAATAGAGTAATACCCATTTTTTGACTTTTGAACCCTGATTGAACCTCTGAACATTATACTGAATTTTCATAAAAGTTTGAGGATGCCAAAATACAATTGTTTAAGTGGTAATTTACTGGGTACCTCGATTTTCCAAAAGATTCCAGCATGTTAATTTAACTCCAAAACATCCCAAAAATCGAAGTGAACAGAAATTATGTTACAAATTGTTCCCCAGTGATATCGACTGACTTTATATACACTTGGTTGTGAATAGTCACAAAATATGATATATAAAAACAGTCGGGATATATGTCCAGGGAAATGAAGAATTTTTGGAGCAATGTGGTTTAAATTTTACTCCAATATTAATATATTGGGTTTGTTCAATTTTACAATTATCGTGAAGCATTGTAGCCTGAGCAGTATTATGGATTACAATCACTTAAATCAACAAAAATTTCTTAGTTTCGATAATTATTTTAAACTTTTCAATAATTTTCTCGTTCCTAAAATTAATGTTAATCACAGTTATAGTGCAATCTTATTCACAAAGACTCGATGAGGTTTTCACAATACGTGAAAAATTCTTGAAAAATAATTTCTGTAAGATTGGAATCCACACTTCGAATAAACGGGTGAGTAATAAACTTAAAGATGATCAAAAGTGTGTATTTTAAATATACACATAATTCGTTTGTTTCAAAATCATATGGCAGTTTATCAGTATTACTAATTTTATGACTACTAAACCTATATAGATTGAATATTCTCAAGATTATCATGGTATTTGGGATTAGCACTTGGCAAATATGTCATATGTTAATAACTCTTTCAACAAACTTATCACTTTTTTATTAATGAAATTTCCTTGTTTCGAAGGTGAAGTGTTTTTATTTCTTCAATTCATACATAATTTGCATGTCATGTTCAATAATTTGCATTACACATAACTTTGCATAAGATCTATTCCCATTTGAAAGGGTTTTGAAATTTTTATTTCAATCAGTTGATGTGAGAAAAAAATATAACTTATCATAATTGTACTCTACAATAATCGCAATTAACATGTGTAATGCACCAATGAACAACGAACACTAATATTTCTAGAGAATTGTCATTTTGTTTATACCATTCACAAAAGGTTTTATAAACTTTTGAGCAGCCCTCGTATGTTCGACGATGAATATTGAAAAATGAATTTATTGACAAGATTGCCGGTTTTGCTCTATTGTTTCGAATGTTTCGATTCAAGGAAGTGTTCTACTTCAAAACAACAGTCCTATTATGCATTTCATTGCATCTTGAGCACATAATGTAACAGTGGGACGTCGAATCCAACAGTTCCTAACGATCCTCTATTTTTATACAGAAACTTTTTAGATGAATTTTTCAAGAGGGTGTGTCCCCGCCGAACATTTAAACAAGATATTCACACTTGTTATCCTTGAAGGTCATCAAGTGTAGCATGTCAAAAACCTTTTAGAAAGAACTGGTATAATTATCAATTAAAAATTGTGAACTATATGTCACGAGAGAACATGCCTTAACTAAATAAAGAAATTATATGAATATGTAAGTCTATGAGGAAGTGGAGATGGTAAGTATATCTCATTCATCAATTGGTGTCATTTTTCTATTGAGAAGAAATTTAACATTCATCTTGACGTCAAGGAAAATCTGAAACAAGTTATGCATGTTTTGTTTATGCAGACTGGATTTTTTACAAACCACTAGAAGATTGTTATAAACACAGTAAAATGCCAGCAGCTGCAGTAGATAATTTCAATAAGTTATAATTTTACCACCAAATAAACATTTTTTTTTCCATAGTACAATATTCTCACAGGAGTATTTGATATCGGTTCAATATGAATGCAAATAAAAAATCAGTTTTCTTTTCATGGTACCCTTAACATGAACTAATAATTCATTTACTGTTTTTCAACCTAATTCTTCAATTTCTTCTTTCAATTGGAGGAAAAATTGTATTTAAATTTTTTATTATTCCTTATAAAGCTTTAATACATTATATATATGAACTAGAAATTTTCAGCAAATAAAAGACTGCAAAAATAAAAACATTTCTTGTTTATATTTCGCTACAAATTCTTTATCGAGACTTCAAATTTGAAAACTTCCACTTGAAATTTTTTTTTTTTTAGTAGGTACATTTAACTTTATTTTTGGTTTATTTTACTTTTTTTGAAATGTGTAATTTTTTACAGTGAAAATTATTCATTCAAAAGTTTCGACAAAACTAAAATTTGAAGCTAAATATAAAGAAGAGAACTCTAATAGTATATATATATATATATATATATATATATATATATATATATATATATATATATATATATATATATATATATATATATATATATATATACATATATATATATATATATATATATATATAAGTAGAAGTTATCGGCTAGCCCTTTAACTGGAAGCTGCGCTGAACGTGTTTCGATCTTGTTGGCTTTCTTGAGAACGGCCCAGTTCAGGGTGGACGAACCTGGAGATAGAAAAAACTACAACCTCCTTTGCAGGAGTGCCCTCAAAGGAAGTCACATTATATTTATCAATTTCAGTTAAAAATGTGATATAAAAAGTGAAACGAATAATTTTTTATTTACTTAAATTTATAACTGAAGTTATGAGACCAGTTATATTTTAATTTGTTTCCATCGAAATCTCATGAAAATTATCAACTTCTCTAGTTTTCATGAGGATTGAAAAATAATTTCGTTTTTACAGACGAAATTTGTTCGTCTAAAGTTGCACATACACAATGTTGAAAGAAGTTACAAACTTCAATAATCTCTTCCCTTTCTCAGAATGTAAAAAAATTGTCAACTGTAAGTACAAAATTTATTACATCCTGTTAGAAGAGTGTGAGTTAAATAGTTGAAAATCTGAAAGGAAGTTTTAAATAAGTACTCTCAATCATTTTATTTTAAGTTCCTGTTATGTTTCCTCAAATATTTCGGTAATATGCTTCCCAAAATTTCAAAGGTTCACAACTATTTTCGTAATGAAATAGATATCACCTCATCTTCACCACAGTCTTAGTCATAACCTTCAATAACATCAAGTCATCTCACATTGATGACAACAAAATGAGGGTTCATATAATTTGGAATATTTGAGGCCATTGGACGGAATTCGATTTTAGATGATTCATCATGGTAATGAATTCATACAGAAACCACAATGTGGTAAATTTTAATTTAATGTGTATGATAGAATTGATATATTGTCTAGTCTCCTTTGGATGAATGAACAATTTTGATGATTAGGAGCACTAATTAATAAAGAAAATTCGTTCCATGCATCAAAGACATACTAAGTAATTATATGATTATCCTTAGGGCTTATTGGTCAAGGTTGAAAATTCTAATATTTCATATTATCATGTGAACAAAATCTTAGAGCCCTCCTACAGACACCACGCTTAATTGTCCAAATTTCTAATTCATATTGGATATGAACACTATGTTAATATTTATAACACTCAGTAATTCTTTAGAATTATCAAAATTTTCATTTCATTCTTATGATTCAACAATATATCTCCACAACATCATTATAGATAAATTAAATTTTCAGTTTATTTGACATAGCTGAAGTTTAATAACAAATAATAATATAATTCCCTTAATTAAAAGCGAATCATCACAAATTTATGAACGGTTTTTTCCTTATAATTATCACAACTTTTAATCAACAGAGGTAAACCACTGAATGATTTCAGTCCTCTTGAATATACAAAATTGAGAGCTGTTGTACTCTAACGACTTTCAACATAAAAAGTAGTTCTACTTCTGGTTTAATAATCATATATTGAACTCACTGACAAATTTCAGTACAGATTCATTAAAGCTTAAACTTTAAAAATAGATGACACGGATTTCGCTATCTCTTGGTGAAATATTATGTTAAAAACAATAAATTGAAATTATTACACTAAGCTCAAGTTTCATTATATATATTAAAAACTTGACATATGTTTCGGGCGGTTAACCCATTATAAGTATCATTAGTAACCCATTATTACATGTATACTCAGTAACATTGTATACTCTTGAAAATAGTTTAACCACCCGAAACATATGTAGAGTTTTCAATATATCAAGTGAAACTCAAGCCAAGTGTGTTAATTACAATTTATCTTCTTTAAAAAGAAAATAGATTGAAATTTTTTCAAGAAATTACACTTCAACATCGGCCTCATTGCCTAGTTCTGCACTTACCTGAAACTCACTCAACTTGTGAGTTTCAACCTATGAGTTTGTCAACTAAAGTTGACAAAAGCATAGATCATTTCTCAAATTGTGGTTGTATAATTGAACTATAACATATACATTTATTATTCCTGAAAACATACTGAGACATCTACCTATTCTTCCTATTTTATGTGAAATCTTATTTCCAACATAAAAAATATTGATTAAACTTAATGTTTTTTACTTAAATTTTATGTGTAATTTAAAACTCTTAAAGAGAATATTGCAGCCGTAGCGTACAGTGTTAATGAATACCGTGAAATGTCAATTCGTCGCCGTTCTCAGCAATTGGGCATGTGTTACTCAACCACATGGAAAATTTTACATGTTGATTTGGGTTTGAAAGCCAATAAAATTCAAATTCTGCAAGAATTGAAGCCGAATGGCCTACCACGACGTTTAATTTTTGGTGAATGGTCCTTAGAACAGCTTAATGAAAATCCACTGTTTTATAGAAAAATTGTGTTCATCGATGAGGCTCATTTCTTAACGGATATGTATATAAACAAAACTTTCGCATCTGCAGCGATGAACAGCCACATGCCACACAAGAATTACCGATGCATCCCGAAAAAACGACAGTTTGGTGTGGTTTATGGGCTGGTGGCATCATCGGTCCATTTCTCTTCAAAGACGACCGTGGAAGAAACGTTACGGTCAACAGCGAACGATATCGAGCCATGATACGCAACTTTTTTTGCCTCAGTTGGCCGAGTTGAACTTAGTTGATATGAGGTTTCATCAAGACGATGTTTCATGCCACACAGCTCGTGAAACAATGGACATGCTGAAGGATGAATTTGGTGAGTAGCTTATCTCTCGAAATGGCCCTGTGAATTGGCCGCCAAGACCATGCGATTTGACACCTCTGGATTATTTCTTGTGGGATTATGTGAAGTCGTTAGTGTATGTGGACAAGCCGAACACGATTGAAGCCTTACAGGATAACATAACACGCGTTATTCGTGGGATACAGGCCGAAATGCTCGAAAAAGTGACGCAAATGGCCATTCCGAATGGACCATTCGATACCGAGCTGCGACAACACTAACGTGAAGTTATCTTCAAAATATTAATAGCAAAGGCCACGTTATCAATTTCAATCAAAATTTTGAATATATGATGCAAATTGAGTGTTTTATTCGATTTGAAAAAACTACGCTTAAAAAATCACTTGTTATATGTATATATATATATATATATATATATATATATATATATATATATATATATATATTTATATATATATATATATATATATATATATATATATATTATATATATATATATATATATATATATATATATATATATATATATATATATATATATATATATATAAGAAAATGAACACTAGAACATTCATTTGAAAAATTGAAATAAATCAAGAGAATGTTATAGTAGTGCTAGATATGTGAACGTGTACGATGTGATGTCTCCATTATCCTTCAAGGGATAAATGTTAGAGAAATATTGAAATCGATGCCACACCTGATGGAAGTGCGAGTCATATATGTTTCGTTCTGCAAGGAACTCGTCAGTCGAACCACGTCCATCGAAGTGAGGCAACGATTTCAACCTCCAAACATCTTCTTGTGACTTCAAGCGGAAGATCGTAGGATTCAATATTTCTCTAACATTTATCCCTTGAAGGATAATGGAGACATCACATCGTACACATTCACATATCTAGCTCTACTTTAACATTCTCTTGATTAATTTCAATTTTTCAAACGAATGTTCTAGTGTTCATTTTTTAAATATTTCATTCAGTGTCATAAGCACAAAAATTTAATTTCCATATATATATATATATATATATGAAATGGTATTATCCCTGTGTGAGTTCATTTTTATAATGAGGGTTAAATGAAACACACTCCATGTGTGGAGTTGTGAGAATTGTGTTTCATTTAACCCTCATTATATATATATATATATATATATATATATATATATATATATATATATATATATATATATATATATATATATATATATATATATATATATATATATATATATATATATATATATATATATTCAAAATTCATTGTTATTCATTCTTATCATCAATCAGAAACAAAGACAGAATCAATATGTCGTATACTATTTCAGAGTTTTTTCCTTATTTGTTAAATTCGTATTTCTACTACCAATTGTTGGATATTTGAAAAAATCTTCATTCGACTCTGATAGTCATTTTCACTTCTTTCCTCAAGAACAGTAAAACTTTTGCATTATCTTATTTTTTCTTCAAACGGATTCAATGACGAATTCAATCCGATTTCTTTGTTCAATCTGTTCTAAAACAAGTTCAGGTATAAAAATAATTTCAATTGGTCGATTTTCACCTATTATAAATTCAGAATCATTTATATCGAGAATGTTAACTTTCAACAACTTCACCAAGTATAATTCATCATCATGCCGACTGGAATTTTAAGAGAATATATTTGTCACGAAAATAACATAAGGAGTTATGTTTCGTATGTTATACCTGCGAAACTATCACATTACAAGATGAAATATTTAAAATAGTGTTTATCAGATAAAACACATAAACAGAATACCACATCGTAATGACATAATAAATTATTTCTATTCAGAATGTTGATATGTTGATTAATAATTGACGACAGACAAAGTGTTCATTTTCTATGTTTCGGTTTATTCTTTAGTGTAGAGTAAACAAATATTTATCGTGATAGCCTCGATAGTTTTCATTTCCTTGCACAGCCCTCTTTCTGGATTCAAACACTTTGTACTTCCACCTAAGTGAGAAGTGAGTTTTCTTCTCTCTTCAATTTATTTATTTAAACCCCCTCCCCTTTTTTATATGCGCCTGTGTGATATCAAAGGTAGATCTGACATCTGTTAGTAAATTATATAAATCGTAATAATAGCAACTTCATTTTACAAACGAGTAATATTTTTCGAGAAAGTAAAAACACAATGAATTTGTTGGAAATATATCTGAATCAGTAAAATTTTTATTTTTGGAACAATATTTAGAATTTTCTCATAATTTTAATACAAATACGCATGTTGACGTTTCGAAGTACTACTTCTTAATCGAATGCTGGATTAATACTACTGGATTAATATTGAAAGAAGAACAGAAGATCTTGTTCGAACGAAGGGATGTCTACAATATATACATTGAGGTAATTCATTCTGAACTGCTCGTCGTCGTGCGTCTTTGTATTAAAATTACGAGAAAATTCTAAATATTGTTTCATTAGGGATATTAGTTTTCTCCAAGTATCGGCCTCATCAATCATCAATTTTATTTTTGGAGCTACGAAACATTTCACGATAAATATCTCCGATATTTTTAGTTGAAAATCAATAAAGACTTTTTGCCTGCTTAAATACAACCCTTTAATAAAAGCTGCCAGGTTTTTTTCGAACAATGGGGGTTTAGCTCTAATTTATATATCAGGTATGTTATTCGCTTCACTTATTAATAAAAACATCTTCAAATTTTGTTCAATCTATTTCCATTTCGAGCGTGTTAGTATCAAACCATGATAGAATTATCTGGCATTTGCATTATGATTGTTTATTCATGTATATACACACTATACATTGAAATATCTTGCAAGTAAATAAACCTTTTCAACCTCGTTTTATACTTCATCTCGAATTTTCACATTCTGTAAATAAACTTTTTGCAATAAGTGAAAAATTTCCAAACCTACGTCCATAATGACAACTTAATGGATCGAATAAATCCTTGACCGTCAAATTTTCTAAGAAAAGCGTAGAAGTGGAATGACATTTCTATAGATTTAATAAACGAATGACATATTAATCACTAAAAGGCATTAAAATCATAAATAAGATAGTCCGCTTATTAAACAAAGTAGATATTTAATGGCTATTTTATGTTCAATTAATGATATGCTTAGTATATCAATGAGTTCGGTCAATTTTAAATTGAAAAACTTGAAAAAAAACTATCGGGTTAAACGCAGAGATATCTGGACATTAAGTTGAGAGCTGAAATTGTTAATGCTTCCTTAATCACAGTCTAAAACATGCAACATATATTTGCAGTGTTGTCTAAAAGTGAACCCTGCCGAAATTTCTAAAACTACGGAAATTGGATAGATTTTCACTCTTGGATATTACAAATAATTTTGGAATATGTGTTTTACTGCTTTTTTGAATCTATGTATGTCTTTTATCAATTTTTTCGACAGAGTACCTGAGATTCTTGATCAAATTATTCAAACATACCACTAAAAATCCAAAGTTTCCAGTCTCTTTTTTGATTATATATTCATTCATCTTCATTTTCATTGATAATAGACTTGCAAGTTTGAAAAATATGCATTTTGAATTGACGTTTCGTTACGAATGGCAGCTTTTCCAAAAATTTCCGGAAATATTTATAAAATTTTAAGAAATTTAAGTTATCAACTGTATTTAATGAAAAGTGAATTTAATTTTGATTCAAGCTACCTAGTCCCAGTTCCTGGGATCGAACGATTTATGTGTTATGTTCCTCATTTTGAAATAGCTTTATGTCTTAATACGAAACTTGCTCTGTTCAAGTTCGTTAAGAAGTTACGGCCCAGTTTATTAAATATCAGATATGGGTTATCGCCAGAGGATATTCCCAAAATAATTCCAAGCTTCGCCCAAATTTAACTTCTAAGAAATCTCGGTTTCTCATAGGTTTATTAAAATTAGAGAATTGTATATTTAATATACTAGCACTGACTTTTGTTCAATATACAATTTGTTTCGTTCAATATACAATTATAATGACTGTAGGATATTTAAAACACTTGAATTTGTCGTAGGAAATTTTATGTAGGATATTTGAAACACTTGAAACCGTCTACGAGTGTTTGGATGAACACATGTTTGTGGTGGGGTAATGTTTAGATTTATCTTCTACATTTAATTCACTATCCTTTGAATTTATACTTGATAAATGCTACAATGTAGGTTTCAGATGCGTTTTTGTGAATTGGTTACGTAGTTTCCTTGAAGAAAGAACAATGGCAGACATAATAGGCGAGAGTTATTCTCAGAGGCATGATAGCGCTCTTGGGGTGCCGCAAGGCACTGTACTCGGAGCTCCTCTATTCATATTATTTATGAACGATCTGCCTGCGAAGTTGTCCTGATTTTTGGTGACACTATTTGCCGATGACGAATGGTCATTTTGTATGCATTATACTTAGTTGTAATTATTATATCAATTGAATTTGTAATTTTACAATGTAAGGAATGTTTCTCAATAAATTTTATTCTTATTACTATTTGATTTACACATTTATTTCAGTTTTATTAATAGAAGTGTGCATCAAATTCAAATGTTTGAATTATCCTATAATTATTATAAAGGATGTGCACCT
Source organism: Henosepilachna vigintioctopunctata (assembly GCA_030704895.1). Taxonomy (NCBI): domain Eukaryota; kingdom Metazoa; phylum Arthropoda; class Insecta; order Coleoptera; family Coccinellidae; genus Henosepilachna; species Henosepilachna vigintioctopunctata. The sequence goes on along the minus strand of JARQZJ010000046.1, from coordinate 720,315 downwards.
AGTAAATGCAAATACTATAATTGTAATGTTTTAATCAAATAACGAACAACTTATATCAATTGATATATCGCAAGCACTTCCATTTCAAAAAATTCGAATGAAAATGAGTAACTTCAGTTTTCCTTCATCTACAGAAATACCTACATTTCGGCCACTAATCAATAACAGACTTCAATTTAAGCTGGAAAATTAATCAAATTTGATAATAGCTTACATGAAATAGCTTTACTTTTTCAGTTTCTCATCTGCAAAAATTTTTTCATGACGTTTTCAAACTTAATTTTTTTTGCAGGAGAAACTTCGTGTTTCGAATGAAATTTTTGTGAAACCAAATCAAGTGTTTTTATTCAATGTATTGAACAATTTTGATTGAATTCAACCAAGTATTTTCATCTTACAATACATTTAGGAACTTTTTTTGCTGCCCGAAAGTTGACGAACTCTCCTCATTCGCAAATACCAAAAGAGCAGGAGTGCACTTGAATGGGTCCTCAAGTATTTTGTAAATTAACATTACTAAGTGCTTGATTTTTCTACGAAGGTCTACGCACTCATAACAGCCAGATTTGGTATCTATATAATTTATGCATTTCGAATGTGCTTAAATCGATTGAAATTCAGATCGATAATCCGCTCGTTTACTTTTCAAAACCAGTCGTTACAATTTCTTATACCGATCGGAAAAACACTGCTTGTTGTGTTACATTTCAGAGGGATAAACGAAGATGAAATAATAGAATACAACCTGTTCGGTAGCTCGATATACTCAGGTTCAAGGCAATTCGTTGCCATTTTGTATCTAGGATGCACAAAATCAAATAAAGGGTGGAAATATGTCCTAAAATCGGAACTTATCACTATAGATAGATTCGGTGATTTCTTCATCAACTCCTTGGAATTGTCGTTAGTTGCCGGTCCTTGTTCACTCTTTTGTTAAGATGTTCTGCTTCTTTTTGCCGCCTCCCCACCACGAGCTTATAAGAACGGAGTTTGGAGAATTAAAACGCATTTGCTTTTAAGTGCCCTTTGATAACTAACATCTTTTCAAATACATAAATATTTTTGTTTCCAGTGTACCAGTGTGTCTGAAAGGATAAATAAACATTATTAGAGAATTTTCGAACTGATATGTAAGGTAAGTAATTTAACTTTTTAAAAATGTTTTCGAAAAAATTAATATAAAATTTCAATTTCGTACAATTTTTTCGAATTGGTTTTTTATGTAAATATTTTGTGTAAAAAATTTTTCTTTCCGATTTTTCACGTTTTCAGACTGAATTGTCATTTAAAGATATAAATTGTCAATGGAATAAACAATAAAAATTCAAATCAAACTCTTGGTTCAATGTTTCACAATCATTTGTGAAACAAGTTTGGTTAAAATTTTCATTTAATAATGTTTCACCGAATTCAAATCTCAATGAATTGAATAATCGTTTTATTTTATAAACAATTCAGTCCACCATTCATTCACGGAAATGAATGATTATAAAATGGAAATTACTTGAGTCCAATCATAGAACCTTGTGGTAGTCACTAAGATATTGAAAAGTGGTTTAAAAATACTCAAACATGAAGCAGGGTTGCAATATTAACGTACGCACGGTGTACTTTTTTCACAGAAATTGTAATTTATTTTTGAATAGAACATTAAATGAAAAACTGAATATGATATGTACTCGTGAAATAATTAAAATTTATATCAATATATGCCGACTTATTATTCGATTTTTTCAGCGTAGCATTTAATGAAACTCCGATTTAATTCTTCATTAAAACTTCTTTCGTATCCACTGCTAGTATATTTTATGACGAAATACATAACAAAATTGTTGCAGTCACTGCTGGAATTTCGGATGAAGGTAGAAAAAAGGCAAATTTAACGAAATTTTTTAATTAATGAGTATCAGCCTAAATTCCTTGTTTAGAAAAAACCATTTGAGGAAAATGTTTTCAATGGTTTCGTTGTATATCACAATATACATATATTGTCAAAACTAATAAATAATTGAATTTTATGAATTACTATAGATATCAAAACGTCAAACTTATTTTAAAAAAAAAACAAATTTGTTTTTTTGTATTTTAACATATTCACTTTTAGTATCAGAGGAATATTTCTGGCTTAGCATTCGCTTAGGAAGTTTAAGTCTTCTTCACCATGAGGAAACCTCTGAAAAACTCATGGTAAGCCAGGTGATTCTTGTAAGTGTGATTTATATAACCAAATATATATATATATATATATATATATATATATATATATATATATATATATATATATATATTACATATAGTTGAGTTTTACACTTATCCAGAATATGTATATTGATTAGTTTATGTGTGTGAAATTTATGGTAGATCTGGAAGGAATGAGTTTTGAGATGTGATGTTTGGTGTTCTTTCATTTACTGTGTTTCCAAATTTTTACGAATGTGTAACATTTCTAAAATTTTCCTACATTTTTCGTCTTTTTCAGTTGCTCAAATCTTTGTTTTGTTATATTATAATCAAAATCATGTTTTTCAGTCATTTTATGTTTATTTAAGGCAGTTATTTGAGTTTTTGCGTATTTATGCATTTTTATATAATTTTACCATATTATGATATTACCAATTATGTGAATTCAATGCCTTTATAGGTAATACTTTTTTATTATCTATTATTTTAATTATTTTTCCGAAAGCGTTTTTCACATACAATTATCTTTCATAGTTTCATAACTGAAATACATTCTACTAATATAGGCTTATAATAGAAATTATTCATACACTTCTTTTCTAAGAGGTAAATAAGAAGTTTGAACAACTTGAATATTTTATTGAAATATATGTAAGCTATAATCTAATTATCACCTTAAGATTCAAACAATTAGAATAATAAAACATACAACACTTACCTATCTTTAGGTAGTAACGAAAATCGCAAACGATATTATAACAGATATTCTAGTTCAATATTGCATAGGTTGGAAGGACTATGGATTGGTAGTATCTAATAATTGTTTGATAGTGCTCTTAATTCGGTTGAGACGATCTAGTTTATTTCAATTGTATTGGTAAAACGCATTTGAAATTATTAGAATACAGTTTATTGTTATCAATAAAAACATTAACATGTACATATGTCTGAATTTACTAAATCTTATTAATTATTATTTGTATACTGTATATTTGGGAACATTCGGTTGCATTTGATGGAAAATCTAGAGTGTAAAAAAATGTGCTGTTATTCCCAAAAATTTTTAAATTCGTTCATTTACATATTAAAATCTTATTTTTATAATTGGATGTTAAATCAACTTAATTACAAGTAAAATCTGAATTTTCAAAGGCTTCATTAAATTGCTTGCTCACAATGTTCCTTCAATGCTCTGGTTCTTTCAGCTGGATCTTTTCTTTGAATATGGACTGTTTTTGATAAGTAGCAGGGTAAATTAGGAAAAATACTTGGCACTGCATTTAAATTTAGTTTAACTTTAGCGGGTATTGCCTTTGACAACCTGTCTCGCAGGCGATAAATACTTTCTGTAATAAGAGCACCCTCTGGGAAATGCTTGGTCCAAACTACACAATATTTTGTGAGGGTTAAATGCCGGTCTTCGTGGCTTAGGCGGGAGAACACCCGACTATGGTGCTAGGTATGGTAGAACTCGGGTTCGAGCCCCGGTGAAGGAACACCATAGACCTACACCTAGTAGGTGTTGGTCTATGATTTGAGTATAAATGATGATGACTGTTGAGTTATGTACGCGCATTGACTACAAGCCCATTGGCCTTTTGGAACCGCCGTTAAACTGTAGGTCCACTGTACTGAAAAAAAAAAAACTTTCATTGAACACTATATGGCTGGTTACGTGTTCACATTAACCTTCATCGAGTCTAAATGATAATTCAAACTAGAGACTCAAACAAGTTTCGTGCAAGTTTCACCCTTCAGGGCCATAAATAAGTATATAACTTCCGAAACAATTATCAAGCAATCTCGGGTGGAACTAAGACCGTATTTTTCATTCAATTCATTCTAAACCCTGTTTCACCAAGAGATGAGCAAGTCATCAAACAACTTCATCAATCAAAATTTAAAATCATTTTAAATTTAAATTCAAGTCAGTTATAAATAATTTTTGTTTGATTCAGCTAAAAGTCTCCAATTATAGGATTCGAATAAATTAATCGGCTTCATTCCAGTATGATATTAATATGAAAATAATAATAATTTATCCCCATTGCTGAAGTCTAAAAAGCACTACTACATACATCCAATTCGTATTACAGGAACTTCGTTATCCAATGTGATTGAGTTTTCGTGAAAAGTTTGAATGATTTTTGTTTTTGATATCAGAACACACGTTATAATTAATGGACATAAAAGTTAATAGAGGTAGCAGAATAATATACCATTCGGAATATGTTGAGTCAAAATGCGATATTATGAATATATTATATTGACCGCCACAGTCCTGTCTTTTAGATAGGAAGGTGTTCATAAATTGATTCCTTTGTTTTGGTGTTTGTCTCGATAAAAGAGAATCGTAGAGACCAATTCAATTCAGATAAAATAGATTTGTATTATAATGGCATCAATACCGGTTCTTCTGGCGATAAGTTGGAAGAATAAACAACAAGATCGCCGCGGAAAAAATTGACATTTTCTTGAGGACATGGCGGCAGTAATCTGTTAATCTATACAGGGAGAGGCCTTGTTTAATTTCGATTATTTCAATGTTTCGTATCATTCTGTTCATTTTCAAGATCAGTTGGATTCTCAGCTATGCAGTCGATATATCTTGAGTAATCCTTTGTCAGGTAGATCCATTAACGATTTATCACTGTCTATCAAACAACTGCATGTTTCATTAAAACTGAATTGTGAAGTATTTTATCACAAAATTCATATTGGAAATTATCAAATAGATGAACTTAGTATATAGTATGAAACAAGGTTACTTCCTCTGTCTCTATAACCCTATGCATGCTTAAATCTTTAAAACTACGCCACCGATTTTGATGCGGTTTTTTTAAATATATAGAGTGAGTGAAGAGGAAGGTTTATATGTATAATAACATCCATTAATTAGTAGAGAAATACTGTTATTTTTGAGGTTTCTAATGTTAAGTCGTAAATAATTACATTTTTTCCGCTTACATTGCAAACGCAGGCTGAATCCTACGAAATTTATCAAAATAATGTACTAAGTACTATACACATTGAAAAGGTCTACAGAAACAACGGGTCTCCGCTATGGTATATGCCTACCTCTTATGGATATCCCACAATAACATTTTTTTGTCATTTACTTTTTACGACAAATAATGGCTAATTTTCGAAGCGATTTTAACCAATACAGCATTTTATATTTTTATGAAAAATTTATTCAAGCATATGTGTGTATATAAGAAAATGATATAATAAAATATATATAATATAAGAAAAATTCATATTATTAGCAAATAACAGACTTTACAAATGGAGAAATTGTTTCTGCTTTATATTTCATTAAAAATTCTTCAATTTTAATATAGTTTTCAGTAAATGACAGAAATAGAACAATCGCCATAATTTGGCAATACAGATTTTTTATTTAAGTATATGTCAGAGGAAAATAGGTACTTGTCCAGCATTCGCTTTGAAAGTTTTTTATACTCTTCTTCATGAGAAAACTTCTGAAAATTTATGGCTAGTTTGAAATGCATTACTTTAAATGAATTGTAAATTTGATTTAAGTTGTACCTGCACAAACGTAACCTGCACATTTATCATCGCCAAGAAATCACGAATGATAAATGTGCAGGTTGATAATATATATTTCTGTAAACGGAGAAGCCATTATTTAAGATGAACATATCAAATACTTGGGTACCATTTTGGATTCGAATTTACACTTTCACACACACGCAGATTATATAACGAGAAAATTTTCGAAAAAAGTAGGATTCTTATCACGAATCGGAAAATCTTTGTCTATGAGTACCAAGTTGTCACTCTGTAAACCCATTGCACTTCCTCATTTACAATTCTGTTGTCCCTTATTGTTCTCAATATCAAATAAGTCGATTAGAAAAAATACAAAATAGGGCTATGAGATCTATATTAAAGTGTAATAGATATACACCTGTCAAATCCATGCTGAATGTGTTAAATATGTTATCTGTCAGCCAAAGAGTTGTGTTTAATGTACAAGTGTTCATTATTAAACTGAAAAGAAATATGTTACCAACCTACATTAGTGATAGAGTTCGATTATTCAAAGATGTACATAATTATAATACGAGATTCAAAACAGACTTTATTTTTGGAAAATGTAACACTACACAAAGCAAAAATCTATTTTGTATAAAGGTTTAATTGAATTTAATGGACTTCCTGCACATATAAAAAACTGCGAAAGTTCAAAACTGTTCAAAAGACTTTTGAGAACGTTCATCCCAACCAAATGCAATACAGTTTAAACTCGCTCTAATTCAATTGGGTTTAGTTTCTGCTAGTACTCTAATTGATGTTTATCATGTAATATTAGTTAGGTGCTAAGTAAAACGTTTTTGTTTTTCTACTATAATATGTTATTTACATATATTGATACTTTACTTAATTCCCAGTATTTTACTTTTCATTATTTCAATTTTTAATCAACTTGTTATTACTATATTTTGTAACATGATGTAGCAATTCTGCTAAATAAACACATTATTATTATTGCGCAAAGTAAGTGCAAATTTGATTTAATGGTCGTTGATCTCTTAGTGAAACACTGTTTACTATATTGAATAAAAAACAATAGGATTAGTTTCACAAAATTTCATTAATTGATCACCAATCTTTTCAGGATGTTACCCCATTTTCAAAAGCAAAAATGAAGTAAAACCCCGAAACAAATAAGCCCTTGATATAACATAATAGAACTAAGCGATGTGTTTTTTATTCAATGAATTCATTGGTATCATTGTTTGTTGATTGTGGTATTATTTTGAGTAGTCATATTCAATTAAAACATATAATTTTCTATGAATTGAACTTATTCGTTTTATAACTATCGAATATATTTTAATATAAAAGTAGAAACTTTTGAAACAAATTTCGGAATTGTCTCAAATTACCATTGATTTTTCAATATTTGCATTCATATTTTGCAATTCTAATTTTCATTCGTAATAATGCCATGCTGTTCTCTCTCAATCATTCATAATATCCTCTTACAATAGCACGAATACATTCGAAATCATAACAAGTTTTGGCCAATAAAACAAAATACATTAATGATTTTCGGAATTGCCTCAACTAATTGTTTGAAAATCAAACAATATTGAAAAATATTACATAGAAAAGCAGGAAAAAAATGCTTTTAAATAAGATGATGAAAAACAATAGTTACAAAATAAGCATAAAAAATTGAAGAATTTGAAAAACAACGAAAGAAACGAAAGAAAAAAGAAAAGAATGAATATTGAACATTCACATATATTATCTGAGGAAAATGAAGTGAAAGAATAAGTTTTCAAATAATCAGTTGGAATGGCTTACTGGATTCAATTTGGAAAATAGAATTGAAATTATCAATTGAGAAAAACTTGAAGCCTGAGAAAATTATATTAAATCGAAGTGATAATATAATGAAAATTAATAGCTAAAACTATGAGCCTAGAAACTAGAAGAAGAGAATCTTCTTTTATCAGTATTTTAATTGTAATTTTATATTTTTCGTTATCATTTTTTTCATATACAAAATATATAGGCAACGGAAATCCGATAAAAATGTATTGACGAAAATTGAAAGAAAACAACATATAATCAACTGACTAATAGAAATTAGTTATAAATAATTTTAAACCTGTTATTTGAATTAATTTTCACACAATAACATCTCAAACTGAATAACAAACATTTACGGCGTGGCAGGCACTTTTTAATCATACATCCCCAAACAAATCAACCTTGCCAAACCTTTTACGGTTTTCCATATTATCAATTATAGTCAACTGATGATGATTCAGTTCTCGAACAAATAAAGGCCGTGCACCTTATCCCATTGTTTATCGATTAGAGTCGCCCAAGACCTCACATTTCAATGTCTGATGTGTCAAAGTAAACGAAAAGACTGACCGGAATGATAATCACAAACCACTAAAATATCTTGGTCACTAGAACTCACGTATGATGAAAACTTCAACTCCGACTTAGTTACCTAATGTTCCTAATAGAATTGTTTTCCTCTTCGTTATAGAAGGAGATTATTGTGAGACTCTAGACTTCATACGTTAACCTCATCAAAATTGCATCTGATGAATATCAAGTGAGTTAAAATCCTTCAGGATGGGCCGTTGCAGATTGGTAAGTGATTTTTGATTAATAGTTTGTTGGGCTTAATTGTTTGCTGACGGTGCAGCTTTGGTTTGATGGCCGTTCACAAAGAATGTCCTGATGAATGTTTTGCATTTATCAGAGGATTTAAACAGGGTGTTATTATCCTCTGAGAGGATTCGTTGGGTTGTTATGACTAGCGAATCCACATTTTGATGGACGTTTCTAATTGCGGTTTTGCCAGTCATTTAACGTCCAATTATCGGAGGGATTAAACGAAGATGCAATTTTAGTTTTGGGTGCAATGATTGTTATTTTAATTTTAATTTTTCTCGTGCGAAATGTTCATTGATTTTCATTTTATTTTCGTAAAAGATGCATTAATTTGAAGTTAAAACATATTACCTCAATGAATTTTAGATTAAGAATATTATCATTTTTATTTCTAATAACATGACCATATTTTAATATTATTTCTTTTGTTAAAATTGAATTTTCTCTTTCTAATGAAAGTACAGTGAATTACAAATAGTTCACTATCTATGAATCACCGAATTATCAAAACCACGATGTAGAAAACACATTTATTGCAATTTAAGGGTCTCCAAATGAATGTCATTCGTTTTTCGATATAATATAGTTCATATAATTGCATATTGTTAAAAGCAATTTTTTTTGCAGATGCTTTTTCTCATTTACCAAAAAATAAGTGTAATAAATCTAATTGCCACTAGGTCTGCCACTAGATCAATTTGATCAACTGAGTGAATGAAATTTTGATATGAAATTTTTTTAACAGAAATATTTCAATTTCAATACGTATGGTACATATCATTTCATTGAAATGATCAGTTTCAGAAATGCTCGAAAATAAACCTAAATTAAATGTTATCATTAACTGAAATTGAATTCTCGCTTACTAGAGGTACATGATTAAATGAAAATTTGAATCAAACTCTTGGCCTAATGTTTCACAAATATATTGAATAATAAAATGAAATTACAACGTTAAGTCGACATGTTTCGAGGAGTCTCGATAATGAGCAGAACGCTCGAAACCCGTCGACTCAATGTTTTAATTTCATTTCATTATTCAATGTATTTGTGAAAAATTGAGCCACGGGTTTGATATATATTTTTATTTTCAAATGTTCTTTATTGAAAGTACAGAACGATAAATTGAACAAATTCTTAATTAAACGAAGGATTAGCTATACCACAAAAGGGTTGCATTCATGAAGTAATCCAGTTTGTATTAGCTTTCAACTATTTTCAGTTTAAACTTGATATCTAATTCTTGTATCTTGGGCTGTGATTTGTTGACCACTTCATAGATGGCGCTCATGATTCTTCTTCGTACTTATAGCGTGTCTTTGAGCGATAAATCAGTTCAGAAGAATTTTGATGGTTACCATACTTAGTCGAGATAAACAATGTCTCGAGCTCTGTTACTACGCGCAGAGTCTGAGGTATTCTTTCGACCATGTACTGAGGAAACGTAGAAAGACGAAACAGTCCTCTCTAGATTTTCCATTAGGTTTAGTGGTGATTATAATTTTTCTCGTATTTCTCGGATGTGATGATTATATTTTTTATGAGACTCTTGTAGAACTCGTTGAACAATTTTTCAATTTCGCTTAAAACATGTTAACTTCACAAAGTGAAAAATAACCCAGTTATATCATACAGAGCAAATGTAATGAATAATGGTAATTTTAATGACAAATGTTTACTATCTAGATACTTCATCTAAATGCAGTTATATATTCATAAAGAATTCCTTGAATATTGAATATTCGTTCATATGTTTTACGTTGAAAGTTCTTTGTGTTGAAATATTCACTCAGGATTTTATTATACACACTCAGACACTACCCCAACCACAGAAATTGTTTACTATGCAAGTAAGTTATTCCCTGCAACATATGATCCACCGTATCATCAATTCTTTTCGATATAATATATACATATCACATATATCCGAATAGCGCATTTCAAAGAATTATATACAGGTAATTTTCAGTGAATTGAAATTATAGTAGATGTAAGATTAGCAGCAACATAAATGTCAGAAGTAGAATATTTTCATTATTCTAATGCGATAAATATCATGGGAAGGGCTTTAAAAGTTCGTGATATCTGATTGTTTGAATTAACAAAATGTAAATTAGTTAATGATATAGGGATCATTAATTTTTTAATACTGATCAAACTTAAAGGATATTTTCCAATAGATTTTTACCTATCTTTTTATTAGCCTTGACATTATTTTTTTGCCTCGATATATTGAATGATAAATCAATGAAATCCTTGTTCGAATCGTATTACCTTCAGCGGAATTATTGAAGGACTTGATAAATGTAATCCAGGTCCAGGAAAAACTCTAAAATATATAGTTTATAAAATTTTTGTCAGCAATAACAGGCTTTATAATATCAAAAAACTCTATTTTTGTCGATGTTTCCTTATAAACACCGAAAGGATTGCTGGACATATGGACAAATGTATATATATATATATATATATATATATATATATATATATATATATATATATATATATATATATATATATATATATAGTAAATACTGAGACTCTTAATCGAAATATGTCAAATAAAACTTTCTGGGAGCTGTCTACACAAATGTTGTCAACGAGATCGAACCCATCACTTTCGATAGTGAATATTAAGAGCGTTTCGAAAATTCATCGATCTTGTTGAATGATAACAGGAATACAATTGTTTCATCATTATTATGAATCGTCAGTCCATATTCAATTTATCAATCAAGAATCGATGACTTTCAAAACGTCCTTAGGTCCTATACCAAATTGAGGGGAATTTTTCTCAGTGAATAATTCTCGTGAGCTCCTTCTATCGTAGAAAAGACGTATAAACTCTCCCTATCGTTCAAGATTCCGACAACAGTAGCTCGAGTGAAAGGCTTTGTAGGTTTCTGCCTTGATTTGTTAATATTGAAACTATATATGTATATATATATATATATATATATATATATATATATATATATATATATATATATATATATATATATATATATATATATATATATATAGTATATAGTATATATATATATATATATATATATATATATATATATATTTATGGCGACAAAAATGGAAGCCAACTCTGACAATGTTGATTATTTGTTCTTCATTTCAATTTTTAAATGAACTTTCTCAAAATCTTTCACCAAACTGACTCTTCAATTAATTGATCATTTTCCAATTTTGTATAATCCGTAAAATAGAATTTTTTGAGAAATTATTCTTCGATGTTAGTGATAACATATGCTCAAATAACGTTTTTCTTTGAGTTGAACAGTTTATAATAATCTATGATCATTTGACCCTTCTCGATGACCAGTAGATCTAATACAAAATAAATTAAAGAAAATTCAACCTTCAATCGATATTGCAAAATATCTTGTCATTATTGACTTGAAATGTTATACCTATAAAAGTTGGTTGATTGAAATCAGGAATAGGTTCTTCATCTTGTAAAGAATTACAATTATTGAATATTTTAAGATGCGTAAGATTTAATTTTTCAATGTAAAATTCATTTAGAAACGCTCTGTGTTTATTTTCGAAAATTCAATCTTTCTCTCTTTGGTTTTAGTAAAATTTCAATTCATAGGGAATTTTTGCATCATTCTTCCTGCTTATAGAAGCTCTGAAGAAGTAGTCGACAACCTGCAAAAGTTTAACATTTTTCAATAAAAAGTACATAAGACTGGAAACATATATTACTCTGAGTATTCAAAATTAAATGTGAAGATATATTTTGGCCTATTAATAATTCAGTCATGTATCCCACTTTTTAGTCATAAAAGGGTCGAAATTTTTGAAAACATATTCATATTTTCTGTTACAAATTGCAGTTTTATCAAAACTTTCTAAGATAACTAAAAAAAATGTAATTGAAACTATTAACGAATTAAATCAGAAGATTCATTGTGTTCAATAACCTTCTGATCAGATTTAATTAAGCGATAAATATTGATGGCACGATTATTGAAGGATGGAACTAGTATTTTTCAATTAATAGTTCATTGAATGATGGCCTTGAGCAGGTATTGATCTATTTGAATCGAGCCGACCCTTCTTATAGAGATCAATCAACTTATTGATTTATGTTAACTGTGGGTGTATATTGTTGACTATGACAACAAGATTTCTCGCATTTGCAATTTGGAATTTAACTGTTATTCTGTATGTGCGTTGTAATGGTGATAATTTAAAAGTTGGTTTGACAGTCTTTCGGCCAATCAACTCATCAGTGTTGTTCTAATACGCTATGTTCATTAAGTTAGAACCAGCTTGATTTTCAATGTCGTGACATTCAATTTCGAGGTTTGTCATTGAACTTGATATGGAGATTCCTTATAATATGATTTAAGTCATCAAACTGGACACCAAAAAATTTGATACGCGACTTAATTTGAAAATATCATGGATTCAATAACCTCCTGTTTATAGTTTCCGCAGAATAGCGAATTTCTATTTTAAAACGAGATTTTGACAATTAATTCTGAATAAATTTTATGTGAAATATGAATATATTCATGAATGCTATTTTAGTTCAAGAAAATCAAACAAATATTTGAGGAGCATGAATATGTCATCATCTATTTTTTCGTTCTCATTCTACTCAGTAAAACAATCGAAGTCATTTATTTTCTCATTCATTGAGGACATAAATAAATTTATGAACATCCTAGCAATAAGTTAACAATCCTTCCCACTTGTGCCTAGTATAAAGTACTTGGAAATATATTTCGCATTCAATATGTAAAATACAAGAGTATAAAATACAGAAGTGCCTACTAAATGAACTTGAAGTACTAGAAGAAAGCAATCGCCCAAAAAACACTTGTATTTTGAAATACGAGGTCTGTTCGATAGAAAAACTGAATTTTGAATTTTCGCGGGATGTGCACATTCGATTATCGAAATATTGGTACACATTTGGTTTTTACACATGGTTTGTTTCTGACAACTGAAAATATTAGTCTGTTTTTGTGTGTTCTTCGATTTCTTACTTTTGAAACGAATGGATCGGAGAATCTGTATTAAGTTTTGCGATGAATTGGACAACGCACTTAAAATGTTGACAGTGGCATTCGGGGAGTCTACTTGGTCTCAAAAAAGTGTTTATAAGTGGTACAAGCGCTTTATCCTGGTGTTGCAACTCGTCAACAAGCCAAGAAAACATCGAAACAGTGAAGAATATGGTTCTGGAAAACCGTCGAATCGCTATAAGGAAAGTCGAAGAGCATGTTGGCACATCAGTTGTCTCAAGCCATGCAGTTTTTTCGGATGTTTTTAAAATGAAACATGTGGCACCAAGATTGTGCCGAAATTGCTTAATTTTGAACAATATCAACGTCGTATCAGGAGTTGTTAAATGACGACAACGACGATCAAGATTTGGTCAAACTGGTCAGAACTGGTGACGAAACGTTGCGTTGTGATTATGTCGGAAACAAGGCCCAATAATTTCAAAGAAAGAAGTCAGAAGAGCCAAAACTGAAAAAGGCACCCCAAGTTCGATCCAATGTGAAGGTTTTGCTCATTGGTTTCTTCAATGACATCGTCGTGGTGCACCATGAGTTCTTGCCTACAGGTCCTACTGATAATAAGAAACGAGGAGTTATGCAACGTTTGCGTGAAACAATACGGCTCAAATTATTGGATTTGTGGAAAAATAACTCATGGATTCTGCATCACGATAATGCACTAGCTGACACATCAATGCTTGTTCGTGATTTTTTGGCCCAAAACACTGTAATCATACCTCCACCGCCATATTCACCAGATTTGGCTCTCTACGTCTTTTTCCTTTTTCCTATACTGAAGAGACCAATGAAAGAAAAGCGTTTATACGAAATTGATGGGATAAAATCGAAATCGAAGAACGAGCTGATGGCCAAACCAAAAGTCGCATTTCAGAAGTGCTTCAAGTATTGGAAGAAGCACTAGCATAATGAATATTGTTGAATAAATAGTTTCCAAAATTATTCAAAATTCACTTTCTTTTTTGAGCAAACTTCATATACAAAATTAATATACTTTAAATACTCTTTTCTAGGTTTACACATTCACTGAACAATTGTGATGTACGTTACAACGTTAAGATATCTTCTTCGGAAAACACTGTTCTCAGGATTTACACATTATTCAACAATTGTACTTTTCGTCATCACCATCATGGTCTCTTTGCAAAACATTAACAAGCTCGAACTATTTATAATGAAAATTTGATTCTTGTTGCTTCGCTAGAAATGTTTGCTTTGTCAACACTATAAAATAAACAAGTTTCAATGAAAATTTGACCAAGCTATAATTTGAAGCGAAACGTCAAGAAATAATTAGAGGAAATCGACATATCGTTTTTATTATAGCTGTGAAAATTAACTACGTACAATATTCGTATGGACATGGCATCCAGCTCTTCATACAAAATATAAATTGAAAAACAAAACTGAGAAATTAAATGGTTTTTTTCAAACACGTTATTTTCCATTTATGAATGATTAATTGGACAATTTGGGATGATACTAATATCAAGCTGTGTGAATACCCATTTAAAGAATCAAATTTGCATTTTCAAGTGATTTACGTACATAAGAAACAGTTACTCACTATGATATATAACTTTTGAAACACTAGTTCAACGAATTAGAGGTGTATTCCCAACATAATAGCTGTTGTGACTGATGAATTACCGAATCCATAATTCTCCCATAGTTTAATTCGGTTGCTTCGGGCCGTGTAACACTATAATTAACCAAATCAGATTCTTAATTGAAAATTGAAAAAAAAATTAATAATTTGACTAACTGCTTGTCAAGTATTCGTGTTTCGCACGCAAGTTATTACATCAAAAGCATCGCAAATCAGTCTAATCGGTACATTTGATATACGTTCAATTTGAACATATTCGTGAGAACATTCGTTCTATTTGATATGTGGTTATTCGTCTTGCTTTGATTTGAAATCAGTATCTGGTGAGCAACAGGATGTCTCCAACAGAAAGATAGGATCGTAAAAAAGCGTATCCACCATTATGTAGAAATAATCATTATATAATTTTACATGGATAAGAATCAAATGAGGATAAGTAATATCATGTTAATATTATCTTCATCATGTTTTGTAGAATATTAACCTCTTGAATCACTTCCACTAGCACCTGTACCCCAACCAACTCTTCGCCAATCGGCACTCAGTATATGAACACGATTTAGTTTTAATTTACGCAGATGATTTCATCGAAAGTTATTATGTATTCATTTTTAGTTATATAATAGGGTTGATATTAATTCACAATTAGTGCACGTACATATCTTTAAAGTTAATAAAAATGGGACATGCAACTTCTGCAACGCTTTCACTAATATACGCCAATGTTTTCGTGAAGTCATAATGGATAATATTCATTTGTTCCTTGCAAAAGCAACGTTTCCAATCGACAGATTACAATATTTACCCTACTGAAGTTTCTGTATTCCTGATGATAAAGATTTGACTTTGGAATGCTGTTGATGTAAATCAGATACAAAATAAGATGTAGAATACAGGATGCAAAATCAAAACGAAGTCAATCAGTTGTCAATGACGCAAGAATACATACTCGAAATTCAAACGGTAATCGACTAAAAGAGCATTAAGGTGCATATTCAAAGTGCTTTGAACACTACTCTTTTATCTAGCGATATTCCTAATATTTCTCCCAAATTTCTAAAAGCGAATATCCATTATAGAACGCGTACAAATTGCACACCGATTATGCAACTTAGGATGCACGGTAGTGCTATTTTTGTTGCAAACTCGTAGATAAATATCTCGCATCCTAATGTGAGATGGCTAGCGACAGTTAATTACGTGGGTAAAGTTTTCTGTGGTTTCCTTTACCATCAAATGTCAGATCTATTGAAAGTCTGACATTCGACCGAATGGCGCGTATTAAAGAAGTCGGCCACAGCCGCACTTTTAGGCCTATATCCTATAACAAAATTTAAATTATTTGATAACAGGGTTGAAGAAGGTCGCAAGACCTTATAACTTCCCAATTTGTATTAGCAATGAAAAAATGAAATGTAATTGATCGAAGCACTTAATAAAGGTATTTTGTTGTTGTTGTTGTTGTCGTTGATGGCTATTTTGATCTCATAGAAAATTTTGGCTATCTCTAGATGGCTATTTTCTAGGGCTATTTCTGGTTTTTCATAAACGGTCGTGATTATTTTCAATTAATCATTTGCATTTCAGGAATACGATTATATTGTATGAAATAAACATTTTGATTCAACAATTGCATTAATATTTCTCGTTTTCAGGCGCTCTGCCTTATATACATCATACTCAAACTAACAACAGCAGATGAACATCAACCGGCACCAGGAGTTCCAGCATTTAGGAGGGACGCAGTAGAACAAGCTCCATTGCTGGATAAAAAGCTTCTTATATCAGTGAAGAATTTGGTAGTAGATCTTTACCGTTGAGAGCTGCAGTTGAGAACATACCAGATCTGTAAGTCACTAATTTATATCAAATCTTACAAGGATTCGAGAATATTGTGGGATGTCAAACAAAGCATATTTGATTCAAATGAATTTTAAAAAGGCTGTCATTCTAAACATGGTAAACAATGAACATATATTTGAAATGACATTTCGGAGGAATTGATAATGAAATAAAATGCTATGATTTAAATAAAACAAAAATTTCATTCAAATTATACAGATTTTTACGTTCTGTACATGAAGGAATTTTTATTTCTAATTTATTTTGCCCACCTACTATATATATATATATATATATATATATATATATATATATATATATATATATATATATATATATATATTGTTATGGTAAAATTTCATGCAATCTTTAAAATGATATATAAATAAATAAAGTTCAATTTTTCTCAAGGTGATGCTTCTAACTTGCTAAACTGATTGTTTCGACAAAGTCATATTTCATGCAATTTACTTTATTATGAAAGATTTTAAACATACATACAGTTTTGTAGATATAGGTAATTCCATTTAAAATATTATGTTTATGTAGTTAAATTTGTTTTCTAAATTGAATTTTCTTATTCACATAATAGTTCAACACATCACAATTTAATAACTTCACTTGTAAGTAGTTAAGAATGTAATGTTCATTTATTTTGATTTTTACAATTATGTATTTCTTGTATAACTCATTTCTTCTCAAATAATAGTATTCACATAATGTAATTGTAAAATCCATATCCAAAATTTCATGAAATCGATAGAGGGACGCCAAGAAGAAATTTTTAAGAAGTTGAGTTGAAAAATTGGAAAATAAAATTTGTAAGAATAAATAGAAAAATGAAAAATAATTTGAAAAATATAAGTATAACAAATTTATAAGAAATATAGAAAAGTTTCGAAGAGAAGTTGAAAAGAAATCGGAGCGGAAATAAAATAATGGAAAATAAAATTGGAGCTGAAATATAAAAATTCATGAAAATTAGTATAAAACAAGTATAAGAAGAGAGCTCGAAGAAAAAAAAGGATTACCTCAATTAACTATAAAATTGATATTGAATAAAAAAGGCCATTTCAAATTATATCTTAAGTTTATTTTAGTTGTAAGAAGTTTGAGAGTTTGTTCAATATTTTTTTTTACTTCTTGCTGAAATTAAATTGTATGTTTAAAATTAATCAGAAATATTATTTACAAAAAATTTAAGATTTCAAAAAAAAAAAAAAAGAATCCACCCTGAGAAAGAGAGTCAACTAAATTAAAATTTA
This sequence comes from Henosepilachna vigintioctopunctata, assembly GCA_030704895.1. NCBI lineage: Eukaryota > Metazoa > Arthropoda > Insecta > Coleoptera > Coccinellidae > Henosepilachna > Henosepilachna vigintioctopunctata. The sequence goes on along the minus strand of JARQZJ010000046.1, from coordinate 702,199 downwards.
ATAAAATTCAAAATTCATTAGAGAAGTAATTCAAATAATATCATAACAATAAAATCATAACAATTGGCGCCCAACGTGGGGCAATTTAGAAACAGGTACTAAACAGGTATTTAAAAAATATATATATATATTAAAAAAGATAATAAATAAGTCAATTAATTTGAAATGTCTGATTATAAAGATAATCAAGAAGATATAAATTCAAAAATAATGGCTCATTTGATCAAATTAAGTGAGAGAATGGAGAAAAAATTCAATGAACAAGAACAAGGTATTAAAAAAAGTATGGACAAAATAAAAGAAGAAAATAAAAACATGAGAGAAAGTATGGACGAAATGAAAAATGAAATAAAAGAAGAAAATAAAAACATGAGAGAATATATGAAACAAAAGAAGAATGAAATAAAAGAAGAAATGAAAGCAGAAAATAAAAACACGAGAAAAAGTATGGATGATAATTTTGAAAAATTCATAAATATGGTGAAAGCAGAAATAAAAGGTATAAATAAAACATTTAAAGATAGATATATGAAATTTGATAAAGTGGATGAAAGGCTGGAAAATGTGAGTGAACCAATGGAAGAAATTAGGAAGTACAAGATAAGGGAATACAACAAATAGAACAGAAAATTGAGAACAAAATTAAACCTAGATCAGAAAATAACATTCAAACTGAAGAAATAGAACAGACAATTGAGAATGAAATTGATCCTAGTTTAGAAATCAAAAATCACATTGAAGAAATAGAACAGAAAATTGAGAATGAAATTGAACATAGATTAGAAATCAAAAATCACATTGAAGAAATAGAACAGAAAATTGAGAATGAAATTAAACGTAAATCAGAATTTACAAATCAAATTGAAGAAATGAAAGGGAAGCAAAGTAAGCAAAATTATATGATCCATGAAATGAATGTGAACGAAGAACAAACTACTCATATGAACGTCATGAATGATAGTTCACAGAAACTTGATATACATTCTAGAAATGTACAATCGAATGAACCTATTAGAGATTTCAATGAGAAAATTAAATCTATACTGAACTGGGAAGATGAAATATTAATGAAAACAACACAATTGAATTTAGGTGCATATTTATTGTTCAATAGTAGGGAAGAATTGGAGAAAAAAGTAATACATTATTTAGGGGAAAATTAAATCCAATCAAAAGCAGATATGAATTACTTTGGGGAAAATTTTATTATAATAAAAATAGATATGCAAGTGATTTAGCAATGAATGTTAGTTTTAGTAATGCTGTCATAAAATTAAGGGAGGATGAAAGAGGTAAATAAGTTTTAAAAATATATATGGCAGGATGAATGGATAGAAAACTGGCAATTGAAATGGAATGAACGAATTGAAATATTTTATTTATTAAAAATAGAATTGAAGTGAAATTAATTGACATTACTTATAAAAATATAAATTGTTATAAATAATCATTAGAAATAGAAGGTTTAAGTACTGAATTATCCAGGGTAATAAAGAATAAGTAGAATTAATAGAAAACAATAGATATAAATGATAATAAATAAGAATAGAAACATGTAATATTATGATAATGAGAAAAAAGACATTTAAACAGAATAAAAAAAATAATATAGACAGGAAGTGATATATTGAATGTTAAGAACTCAAACTCAGATTCACAGTAGAAGAGAAAGTAAGTAAAATAGAAATTGGAATTTATAATGATGGTAGTAGAAAATGAAATAATAATAAAAATAAACTGAAATATGAAAAAGAAATGATATATATAAAGTCTACCAAAATAGGGGACAAGCGGTATAATAATTCTGTCTACCGAGAGATGGGGACAAGAATAGAAAAGTATATGTCTACCAAAATAGGGGACAAGCGGCAATGAATAAAGAATAAATACAATATGATGATGAAAAATATAAATAAAAAAGTAATTAAATAAAAATTACGAATGCGGAAATCTATCCTATCATATAAATATGAATTGAAGATAAGAGAAAGGGAATCTGTAGATTGAATGAGAATGAAAATTAATATGATATGATAAAATACTGAGTTCAATATATACACAAATGTATCAGAAGCACACTATACTGTACATATATGCTGTCACATACAATATAAAATAAAAAGAACAGGATAGAATGTGCACAAGTTGGAATGCCGTTCTTTATAAGAACAGGTCAGAAGGAATACAACTAAGTGAATGCAAATAGAAAACTAATTTCATTGATCAACATTAAAAATAAAAATGCAGAATATTTGAAATAAAAAAAAAAAAAAAAAATAAGTAATAAATATATGGATAATTTGGTAACTTAATAATTTAAAGAGAATATATAAAAATATGAATGTATGAAATGATTTATGGGGAAGAAACCTATATGAATGTAATATTTAATTAATGTAATGTATGATGATGAAAATGTAGTTATGAATGATTAAAGGAAATGATTATGTATGATGAATGTAAAACATTTGAAGAAGTTATTTGACAGATATTCTATAAACAATGAAAGATAAATATAATTAATGTAGAGAATATTTTCAAATTGAAAAATGTAAATTTGGTTTTTCTTTTCTAAAAAAATTTACAATTTTTATATAAAATAAAAACAAAATTTAGGGGAATTGTTATGGTAAAATTTCATGCAATCTTTAAAATGATATATAAATAAATAAAGTTCAATTTTTCTCAAGGTGATGCTTCTAACTTGCTAAACTGATTGTTTCGACAAAGTCATATTTCATGCAATTTACTTTATTATGAAAGATTTTAAACATACATACAGTTTTGTAGATATAGGTAATTCCATTTAAAATATTATGTTTATGTAGTTAAATTTGTTTTCTAAATTGAATTTTCTTATTCACATAATAGTTCAACACATCACAATTTAATAACTTCACTTGTAAGTAGTTAAGAATGTAATGTTCATTTATTTTGATTTTTACAATTATGTATTTCTTGTATAACTCATTTCTTCTCAAATAATAGTATTCACATAATGTAATTGTAAAATCCATATCCAAAATTTCATGAAATCGATAGAGGGACGCCAAGAAGAAATTTTTTAAGAAGTTGAGTTGAAAAATTGGAAAATAAAATTTGTAAGAATAAATAGAAAAATGAAAAATAATTTGAAAAATATAAGTATAACAAATTTATAAGAAATATAGAAAAGTTTCGAAGAGAAGTTGAAAAGAAATCGGAGCGGAAATAAAATAATGGAAAATAAAATTGGAGCTGAAATATAAAAATTCATGAAAATTAGTATAAAGAAGAGAGCTCGAAGAAAAAAGGTACCTCAATTAACTATAAAATTGATATTGAATAAAAAAAGGCCATTTCAAATTATATCTTAAGTTTATTTTAGTTGTAAGAAGTTTGAGAGTTTGTTCAATATTTTTTTTTACTTCTTGCTGAAATTAAATTGTATGTTTAAAATTAATCAGAAATATTATTTACAAAAAATTTAAGATTTCAAAAAAAAAAAAAAAAGAATCCACCCTGAGAAAGAGAGTCAACTAAATTAAAATTTAATAAAATTCAAAATTCATTAGAGAAGTAATTCAAATAATATCATAACAATAAAATCATAACAATATATATATATATATATATATATATATATATATATATTCATATATATATATATATATATATATATATATATATATATATATATATAAGAAATCTACTACATGAAAAATAATTCTATAATTCCTGTGCTATATTATCGCAATTGTAAATATTCAATAAGAAAAGTATAATATAACTTTGTTTCGATAATTTTTGATAAATTATTCAAAAGAACATTAAAGCAGAGCTGGCTATGTGAACATGAAGAATGTGATGTCTTAGATATTCTTCTAGGGATAAATGTTAGAGAAATGTTAATGAAATCGATGCCTGCATTATTAGAAGCGTAAGACAGTTAGCTGTTTCGTACTACAAGGTACTCATCAGTTACGCCACGTCCAACAAATGAAAGGCAAACGACATCAATCTTCACACGCCCTCCTATCAATCATAAAAATATATAGAAATATACTTTTGAGTCGTATGCATATATATTGCATAGATTAATGTTTATCTCAAATCTTAGGAATCAATGAAAAGCACATAAAAACATCTAACATTAAAAGTTTCACACACCCTTAACAATGGAGATCTACTTATTACAATTCTAGTTTTTGAACAATTTCAAATAATTTGATGAATGCCATCTAGGTTGCAGTTGTAGAAACTTCCGTATGTGAGGCTGATTGAAGTCGTTGTTTTTCATTTGTTGGATCTGGCAGAACTGAACTTTTCGTACTTCCTTGTAGTACAAAACAGTGAACTGTCTTACGCTTCCAATAAATGTAGGCATCGATTTCAATATTCTCTAACATTTATCCCTAGAAAGATAATGGAGACATTACATTGTCCAGGTTTCACATATACAGCTCTGCTATAATGTTCTTTTGAATAATTTATCAAAACATTATAGAGAGAAAATTATAGTATAATTTTTATATTGTATATATATATATATATATAATAATTTTCATTTTAGCAGTAGCTATTACAAAATCATAATACTTTTAGGTTCGAAATATACTATTCACAATTATATGTTTAAAAGGAACTCAGCTAATTTACGCTTGAATAATTTAAAGTCACTAATTGTTTTTATGGAGCTAGTAAATTTATTAAATGCGTTGAATCCTTCATAAAATATACTATTCCTATGTTTGGAAAGTATACAAACTTGCATGTAGAAATTGACTGCATTTCTTGTATTATAACTGACTTATAATCTACAATTTAATAATATATAATTTTAAAAGTTTCTTTCTTCCTCTATATTTTTTAGTTATATTGATTCATGAAATCAAAATTCGAGGAATCATTACTAAAGGAAGTGCAAAACTTTCAAAATTGCCACTGACACTTGAAAAATAAAATAAAATTATACATTTAAAATATATTAAAGTCAAATTCAATAACTATAAATAGTTGCAATTTATGTTAACTTGACATATAAAGCTATTATCGTTTAATTTTATCGATATTGGTGTATACCTATCATATAAACAAGCACTTAAAGCATCTTGTATTAATATTTATGGATAATTCAGTATAATAAATTCCTCTACACATATATATTCATGTTTATATTCAACCGTTGAAGTTCCTGATAATAAATACAACTGTCTATTCAGCAAAATTATCTTGTCCTCTCAGAAAGATAACATATGAAGTCGTAATCGAAACGTTTTTCGTTGACAATAACTCGACTTCACCTGATATATGTCAGTAATTTATGACAAAATATTACTATAAAATTTACAGAAATTTCCTTTCTCCTAAATTTTACTACTTTCATCATTTTGAGTTTGTTCGGTTTGTCTTTATTGTTATAATCGAATTCATAGTGTTAATTTGAATCTGCAGCATGAAAGCTATAATAGTAATAATAATAGTAATAATAAGTTATTTATTCTCAACAGGTATAACACCCAATTACAGAAAAAAATAACAATATTGAATACATAATTTTACTAAATAATTGAAAAAAAGATTTAACAAAGAGCTCAATCTAATCTAAAAAAAAATAGTAACTTATAACTATATTATAGCATTCAATGAAATATTACAAATAACTCAATCTAAATCAATTCATTTCAATCAATTTTCGTTGTTCACATAACTCCTGATAATAAATTCTATGGAGTCAAAGTGAATGTCACAATTGGCAACTCTATTGAATGTAGACTCAATGAACCAAATGGTGGATTGCATTAGGGAGTTGGTCCTCGGAGTCTCTATGAGGAATAATTCTGTATTACGAGAATTTTGCCTAGGAACACGAAATTTCAAAGCGGACAAGAGAGGAGGACAATCAATACTATTGTGCAGTAATTTGTACCAAAATTTGAGTGATAAAGTTCCTCTCCTGTCTCCTGCTCTGCAATGAGATAAAACTAAATCGACTCAATAATTCGTTATGATTGACTCCTCTCTGTGGATAAACTTTATCCTCCCTCCAAACTAAGAATTTCAAGAACCTTCTCTGAATAGCCTCAAGATGGCGTTGGTGGCAAGTGTAAATGGGATGCTGCCATACTCCAACTTGCTACGGATTAGGGTATTGAATAGTCCTATGAATGATGAAGAATTATTAAAATATTTGCCATTACGCATAACGAATCCATATATTTTCGCAGCAGATGAAATAAGTTGGGTGATGTGTGGGACAATGTGTCCTATCAATGGAGATCATTTGATTATCGACATTTCTCTATTCGCTTTGCATATAAGGTAGATAAAATCTACCTTAGCTCTACATCACATGATGTATTCACAACTCAAATTCTGTTTCTACGCTATCTGAAGAGGAACTAAATTTTTTCGAAACAAACTTCGAAAAATGAAATCTGTCCTTCATATGAACTTTTCGGATTGGCAGATTTGATTCATATTCGGGTGAATTCAGGACTTTAACGAACAGAGAGTTCTCGTAGATGCTGCAAGTTACCCTATACATGTAATATCACTAAAAAACTAATAGCTGCTTTCTTCAGTAGATAAATAAATATATTTTATAGCGTATAACAAAATACTAGATCATAATGATTAACGTCATGAAGTGTGATTTTTTAAGAGTTAAATTGTTCAGGTTACTGGTTGGTAATGGCATCCAAACGTAATCTGTCAAAGAGAAAAGTTTTCAGTTTACTCTGCCATTTCATCATGGAAAGATTTACAAACAAGCAACCATTGCAACTTCTTGAAATTTACTATTAAAACTCGTGCTCTGTGAAAAATGTGTATCGTTTGTTACGACTATATTCGACCTGGTAAATCAACAATTCGTGCTGTTATCACCAAATTTCGCATCAAGTTCACTTTTTTGAACATTAAACCATTGTCTCGCATGCGTACTGAAGAGAATATTGCAGCCGTAGTCTACAGTGTTAATGAGGATCGTGAAATGTCAATTCATCGCCGTTCCCAGCAATTGGGCATATGTCAAATTGGACCTTCCGAATGGACCATTTGATAAGAAGCCGCGGACAACATTTACATAAAGTTATCTTTAAAATGTGAATGGCAAAGACCAAGTTATCAATTTCGATAGAAATTTTGAATATATGATGCAAATTGAGTGTTTCATTCGAGTTAAAAAAAACTACTCATAAAAAATCACCCATATAAGTTGCATAATGAGATTCATTTCAAATTTCGTTGAACTCTTACTCTTATTAGTATAAGATCAAATATCAAATTATTAGTATAAACTATCAAATTCATGCAGATTGCTTCCTCTACGTATCCAGGTTTTGATAAATATTTGTTTATTTTCAGAACGAAATCATTAGAGAGACTTCCACTCAGAGATGCCGTAGAGAAAAGACCTCTTCCTCGCCACTTTAATGCTGAAAATAATGAATTCTCAAAATATAAACAAAATTTAAATCATCTAAATCGGACAGATCCAATAATCAAGTATGGTCTGGACGGAAACGTACTTCGTGCGTTCACAAATAAAGCCCAAAGTTATAATTTCAATCCGTATAACACATTATATAGTCTGAAGAAATACAATACTAAGGGCCAACCTTACATCCAAAGTTATTATTTGCCCGCGCATTTTTTTGGCCAAAGTTTTTATTCGCCAAGCCAAATATTTAAAACGTATATCAGTGACTATAGAAAAGCTTCACCTTATAGAGTTGATAACAGTTACCATCAACTTTTACTAAATCCTGATCATTGGGCTAGAGGAAAAAGCTTGGAAGCCCAACCAAAAATAGGAGGTAAAGGTAGACTTCGACATGATAAGTAGGTTTGATAAGTTAGTGATTTTGATTTCCCGAGCAGTTATTCGTCACCCATCTGTCAATCTATCAATAGGGTACTGTCAAATTTTGAGCAAGCTTTACCATTTCATTTTCATTTGATAGCCATTGAGAGCAGACAACACCTTCAATATCAATAAAATGAAAGAAAGTGAATTGCTTTTGTTTATTACCTGTGTCTGCTATTTTTCTGTGAAATACCATCAGCGAAATCATGGGGAGGACACATAAATATTGGCAGGACTTCAAAACATCAATTTTTAGTGGTAAAGAAGTAGTTTGGCACGAGTTCTCATTACGTTCTGCAAACATTGACCAACATGCGTTCATATGTACACATCAGAGACTAAGAAAGAACCGTAAGGGTTCCGGTAGTTCAGAGAAAATCAAAGAAGGCCAACTATGTCATGGTCATAATTTTTTGGGATGCACAGGGGTCATCCAAATGCTTCATTTTTCCTCAGAAAGGGTGAAACAATAACCAGCGAATACTATTCAGACTTTTCGTTATATTTGTCTGTATATATTTATTCGACTTAAAACAAAAACGACTGCATTCAACAAAAAAATGTCCATCGGGAAAAGAGTTGGTACCCAGGATTTTAGTCACAACAATTAAAATCGATAAATTAGAATACTCATTGCTGCCTCATCCATAATTTTATCCATATGTAGCCCATGTGATTATTTACTTCGTTCAAACCTGAAGAAATTGATGAAGTAGGTGATTTGGATTGAAGTAATTAACGTGTCGGTTGAACAAGATATCATGATAAGAAATAAAACTTTTTTCGTCAAAAATAATATATGTATATATCACTCAAAATTCACTAGCTTATCAAACCCCTCAAATTAGATTTTCTTATTTATCATTAATTTATTTATTTTATGTAGTTCAACGAAACGAACACGAACAAAGAATAGTATGTTACGTGCAAGGCCAAGCTGTTTACAGAAGAGAACCACAGACTTTTCGGCCGGAAGACTTGAATCCCTTCGCATGTACCCATGTTATATATGCATTTGCTTCCATGGATCCTCACTCTTTTCAAATAATGCCTAACGATGAAGAGTACGATTTGATTCAAGGTAGGAACACATATATTCGTAAGGGAACAATAATTCAGAAAGTGACTCATTTTTTCCAATTTGTGTACCACCTTCCTCACTCGACCACCGATTACCGTTCGAACGAACTTTTGTCAACAGAAAATTTCGTTTGCTTGATATTTATTTCATCAATACGCCAGCACAAAATACATTTCCAGAAGTGAAAGAATATGATCAAGGAGAAAAAAAAACTTATGAAAAACATTATTTATGATAAAATCAAATCGAGAAAATCAAAGCATCTTTGAGAGACAGGTTTTCAGTATCAATCTTCTCGAAAACATCGTATATTCGGTAACATCAAAGGTTTCTTTGGACGAAAATATTGATTTTTGATCGACTTCCACCCAACGCCCTTTTCCACTCCACCAATCGCGTCATTTTGAAGATCCATTTCTGACTTTTGAGCTGTAGGTATTGATGGGGTACATTCTCTAAACTAATTTGAGCTAAGATTCGTCGAAAAATCCTAACGTTCTCATAGTCAGATAGGTTCTTTTTCTCTATCAAGTTAAATGAGATTAATGAACATGTTCCGTATGTTATCCCTTTCTTCAGAAGGGTTGAAGTTGAACTAGGTTATCGGAACGGTGTAGTAAAGTTTCAGTCTAAGTGATGAAAGAATCAAACTAACGCAATTCTCCGCAAAGTGCAAGAGTCGTTTTGAGGCGTCCGCAATTTCTCGTTCCCAATTCTTCGAATTGGGAGATTTCATCTTCGTTACTAGGTCGATTTCTGAACTTTGCGGATTGCCGGGCCTATTTTTTGTGTTTATTTGCCAAAAATAATGTCCCATTTGAATAATATTTGCTGTCTTCATTTCAGGAGGTTATACTGCCATAACCGGATTGAAACGTCTGAATCCCAAATTAAAAATTCTGATATCCGTTGGGGGAGGCGAAGAAAGTGCCCCACATCGTTTCGCCAGTATGGTTTCGAGTGCATTAAAAAGAACAAATTTCATAAGATCAGTCATACAATTCATTAAATTGCACGATTTCGACGGTTTGGACATACACTGGCAATATCCTGGGGCACAAGAACTGGGAGGTCATACGTCTGACAAAGAATATTTACTGCTTCTTCTGGAGGAACTCAGTGATATTTTCCAGTCTAGAGATTGGCTGTTATCGATAGCTGTGCCTGCTTCTAGATTTAGGGTAGAAGATGGTTTCAACCCGAACGTTTTGGCCAATTTGGTGGATTTCGTGAATCTTCAAGCTTATAATTTCCATAAGGACAAAGAACCAGGTGCGGAACATCACGCCAACTTGAATGTTAGACCTGGAGATGAGGACCTCGATTTGTTCTTCAATGTAGTAAGTTATTTTGTTGAAATTGATCAATTTGGTAATTAATAAATTCAATGGATGATGAATCAACTCTCTGATACCTCACATAGAGTGTTTTTTTTTAGAGGTATAGAACTTTAAGTTGGCATTATTGTTGAAGATGGCGACCGATTTAACAGCTGAGAAGTGATTTATTCTCAGCTTAGTTTGGCAATTCATCATGAATATACTCACACCTGAACAACGCTTGCAAATAGTGCAATAGTGAGATTGCCGTTGTTCCCGATTTTCATAAGCGAATTTTGTTTAGCGATGAAGCGCACTTCTGGTTGAATGGCTACGTCAACAAATAAAACTGCCGCATTTGGAGTGAAGACAATCCTCAAGTGTATGTCAAAACACCGTTACATCCAGAAAAACTGACTGTTTGATGCGTTTTATGGGCTGGTTGAGTCATTGGTCCGTACTTCTTCAAAAACGATGATGGCCAGAACGTTACAGTCAATGGTTAGAGCCATGATTACTAACTTTTTCATTCCTGAATTAAACAACCATGATGTCCAGGAGCTGTGGTTTTAACAAGACGTTAACATGTTACACAGCTCGTGCCACAATCGATTTATTGAAAGACACGTTTGGTGACCGCCTAATTTCACGTTTTGGACCTGTGAATTAGCCTCCAAGATCTTGTTATTTAACACCGCTAGACTACTTTCTGTGTGGCTATGTAAAGTCATTATTCTATGCGGATAATCCACAAACGCTTGACCATTTGGAAGACAAAATTCGCCGTGTTATTGCCGATATACGGCCAAAAATGTTGGAAAAGGTCATTGAAAGTTGGACGTCCAGATTGGACTACATCCGAGCCAGCCGTGGCGGTCATATGCCAGAAATCATATTTGAAATGTTATGCCACAAGATTATCTTTCGAATAAAAAAAATTTTGTCAATCGAATGATCCATCGTTGTTTTATTGAAATTTAAAGTTCTATACCTTTAAAAAAAACACCCGTTATTTAAATGAGAGGTAATAAGAAATACTTGTCTAAAGATCACTAACTAAATATTTATGTACGGTATTATCATTCTTGATAATTCCATAAAGTATATGTCTTTATTCATTTTCGAAAAATTGCTCATTTCTTCTACTCTGTTATTCCAGGATTATTCCGTGAAGTACTGGCTTAAAAAAGGATTTCCCCGTTCCAAATTAGTCGTTGGTATACCGTTCTTTGGAAGGTCGTTTACTTTGGAAAACGCAAATGAGACATATTTGGGAGCTCCAATAAAGGGTCCAGGAAATGAAGGATATTACACTCAAACCCGTGGATTCCTAGCGTATTTCGAAATTTGTGATTTAGCTATGCACGAGGGTTGGAAACAATATGTCGATCCCTCAGGAGCACCGTACATTGTGAATGGAGATCAATGGGTAGCATTCGATGATATCGACAGCATAAAGAAAAAGGTCAGTGTAAACGAAATCATGTGTGAAACTACTTCTTTTGAAAATATATATTCGTTTATCAATTACAAGATTTCTCGTTTTTTATAAATGGAATTAACATTTGTATTATTTTTTAAAACACAAAGCTGTTTTGTTTATGTTTTTGAATTCTTTATTCCTCATTTATAAGTTTGTTCAGTATATGATTTGTCACATTTTTGACAGGAACTTCATGAGTTAATCCTTTTTTTCATTTTAGTGTTTAATTTTTAATAATAAATCAATTTATTGAATGAGTTGAATTTAATATTGATTTTTTCGTATTTCTCAATTATTTTTGAGTTTTTTCTTTGAATTCGAATGAAACAGTCCATTAATACTACAAAAATTCATCTCCAAAATGAATAATGCATTATTATTTGTATAAAAGTACTAGAAATACTTCTTTCGAACTTTAAAATTTGGTTTATTGGGTTCAATAGATGAACATTTTATATTAATTTCCGGAATAACGTGCCTATTTAATTGAATGCAATTTTAAATAACATTTCAATTTTTTCTACAGTTGGGTTATGTCAAGGACTTAGAACTTGGAGGTGTTTTCGTATGGTCAGCAGATATGGACGACTTCAAGGGACTTTGTGGTGACAAATGGCCTTTATTAAGCTCAATTAATCAACATTTACGGAGTAAGTTATCAAATAAATAATAATTAGTTGAGAGTTATAATATCTGAAAATCTGAAGCTTCTTCATCATCTTCAAAATACCAAATATATGGTTGTGAACATTATAAACAAAATTTCAAGTTTCGTTGAATAAAAAGAAGTTAAAAGGTCAACGAAAAAATTCGAAATTTTATGATTTTTGACCCTTATCATTGTCAGAATTGATATATGTTTTTCTCATTTTCATAACCCGTCTTTTTTCTATTCAAATACCAGTTCTAACTTTTTTTCGAAATCTCCGAAAATTGTCTTCAATAGAATTAACATTAAGTACAATATTTCAAAGAATTTTCAGGTGAAAAATTGAAATCTAATTGAACAATAGACGACTATTTACGTAAATAACAAATACAAAATGCAAATATTTATGAACATGTGACTTCACAAAACTTTCAAGAAATTTCAAGCAAATAACATTCAAGTTTACTCGAGTATTTGGCAACAACTTCATAAAATTGTTGTTGAACTTTAGTTCTTTCTTATTGCTTATTTGGTTGCGTCTTTTCTATTCTGTTAAAGAAATGGCGTATGTCTAGTTCATTATTGAATACTGTTATTATGAAATTTTTCATATTTGAGAACCTGATGCATTGTCTTAGATATCATTGTTTTTTCAATTTTATGTAAATATTTTCTTTATTGATTATATAATTGACATATACTAAATAATCAGAAAATATTGTGAGATGCGAATTTTAAATATTAATATTTCATTCATTCATTTCTCGAACAAGAAACGTGCATACCTAAAGTTTATTTACCGCAATAAATTGTAAGACATTAACTCGATGTGTTTTCAGTGCATTCTCTGGAAGAAATTGACTACTCCATGCCGAGCCGTCCTTTCGGCACATGCGGAAGTTCCGGTCTCTTCTCCGATCCTAACAATTGCGCTGCTTATTACATATGCAGAAATGGACTCAACTATCACTTATCATGTGGACCAAACACGATATTCGACCCTGAGACGGGAATTTGTGGAAATTTCCCAACCTCTAAATGCCGTCCTGGACAAACAATCTTCCTGCCCAATGCTTTCAGGAAGAAAACGCAAAGAAATGGACTTTTAAGAGCTAACAAATCAACACTGATAAGCCAAAAGTACGTTCACTCCACCCCATGAATATAATTTTCATACTTATGTTCTATTCCAGGTGGTCTGTTATGCGACAAACTGGGCGATCTACAGAAAAACAGGAGGAAAGTTTGTGCCAGAGTACATCGATCAAAGACTTTGTACTTATGTAGTTTACGCTTTTGCCAGTTTGGATCCAGAGAAATTAACAGTGAAGGAATTTGATCACTGGGCGGACATTGACAACAGTAAGTTTAGTTCGAAGTGTTTGAAACAAAATTTTTATATGTCAGGAACATTATGAAAAAAAATATCCTTCTGAACCATATAATATTAACAGCTAAACTCTTTTCTAGTCAACTTTGATCAGTCTGATGTTTATTAATTGAATTGTGAAGAGTGTAACGCTTTTAACATAGGTGAAAAAGGTCATCTTTTCATCTAAATATACTCATTTAGTTATTTGCAGGCCATCGCAGTCCTTAACACCTATAATTCACGAAACCATTTACATACCAATGAAAAAGTCACAATGAATTTGTAATAGTTGGTTTCTTGATATTCTTAGATTAAATCGTGCAATCTTTCAAATAGAAAAACTGGCATAGCTTCCTATTCGTCTAATTTGTTCGAAGTATCAGGAACACCACAACGAAAGACTTAGCACAATTAGACATTATCTATGACCATAGTTATCTTTTTCGTTATATTCATGAGTCTATATAACGCTTGATTAGTCCAGAAATATGCCAATTTCCTTGTATTTGTCTTTTTCACTAGAGAAGGTGAACTATCAGTCCGTCATTCACACATTTTGAGATAGAAATTGAAACACTATATTTACCGAAACCGCTGATTGTTTCATTGAAAGTTCATGGCTGTATAAATAGAAGATACCAGTGCAAAATATTCCAACGAACAAAATTAACTTCTGTTTTAACAGAAAGTAACTGATTCGGTTCATTTTTTTTTCTCACAACGGAATATTGTATTGTTATATTTTTTCGCAACTTTTTAAAGTAGAAGCAACGTTTCAGCAAATGCTAAGCGAGTAATAAATTAACGATACCTTATTACAGATCTGTACCAGAGAATTACTTCATTGAAAGACACAATCCCTCTTTTATCACTTGGCGGTTGGACTGATTCCGTCAAAGATAAATATTCGAAACTCGTCAGCAGCGCTTCGAACAGAAGGAAATTCGTCGTAAGCACTGTTGATTTCCTCAAAAAGTACGGATTCAAAGGACTTCATTTCGATTGGAATTACCCAGTTTGTTGGCAAAGTAATTGCAATAAAGGACCAGCATCCGATAAAACAAACTTTGTCGAATTGATAAAGGTAAATATAGGTCAAATTGGGGTGTTTTATGCAGGACCGTTTAGAACCAATTGAATCCTTGAGGTCCAGGGTAATTTAATAGTAAATAACTAAGCTCAGATGTAGATTAGCTCAAATCAAGATTTATCTTTATTTCACACCTAGAAATCTAACAGAAAAAAATGAGTGCAGGTTTGAATGTTTCAAAGTTTAATTTTAAATTGGTTCGTTTGCATTATTTTCCTTCCGTCTGAAATCCTCAATAAATAAGTAGACTAGTAATCAATATGGGTATTTGTGCGATGATGCTGTAGGAACTAAGGTTCCCTATTGATCGGGGGTACGGGGCACGTGCCCTAAGGATCAGAAGCACCTGATATTATTCTAATAAAACTTTTAGGAACTGAGGCAAGAGTTTGATAAAATGGATCCACCTTTGACATTGGCCATAGCCATCTCAGGTTATAAGGAAGTAATAGATGTTGCGTACGACTTGGCCGAACTTGGAAAACATGTTGAATTCATGTCAGTGATGACGTATGACTATCATGGAGCTTGGGAGAAACGCACGGGACATGTGAGTCCGCTGTACCACAGGCCAGGAGACAAATACGAGCAATATAATGTCGTGAGTATTTTGTTGAAAAATAAATTTCTGACTAGGCGACAGATTACGTTTTAAATAATGTAGCGAAATGGTCCAAATACTGACTAGTGAATCCACAAATATTTTACAAATAATTCTATAATTGAAATACAAATTGCCAAAGTGAGAAAATTTTGAAAATTTCTACTGTTTTCTCATGAGGTAGGATTCATTACTTTTATGGTAATATCTAGTGGTGATTCACCCTTTGTGGTGAAATATAATTCGTTTTTTTATATTCACAGAATTTCACTCTAGAATACTTGGCTTCAAGGGGTGCTCCAAGACGTAAATTACTCATGGGTATTCCATTTTATGGTCAAACATTCACACTATCAAATCCCGGAGATTATGGACAAGGAGGGCCTGCTTCTGGCCCGGGTGAACCAGGAGAGTATACTAACCAGCCTGGGATGTTAGCATATTACGAAATATGCAACAGGGTTAGAAATAAAGGGTGGACGCTTAGCAGAGAACCGACCGGAACTACTGGACCTTTCGCTTACAATAAAGATCAATGGGTCGGTTTCGAAGATATCCAATCTGTTAGAGAGAAGGTATTAAACGAAAACTATAATATAAAAAACTGTATTCTACTTTGAATTGAACATAACTGAAACAATCATACTTTCAGACAAAATACATCAAACTGAGAGGTTTCGGAGGTGCTGTAGCGTGGACTATAGATCTGGACGATTTCTCAAACAAATGTTGTAGGGGAACTTTTCCTCTGCTTCGAACGATTAACAAAGAATTGGGATTAATACAAGATAAATTATCGCAAGATGATTGCACTCAACCTCCCGTTCCATCTACACCTGCTCCACCCATAACAACCACCGGTATAGACAGCGGTGCCAGACCAACAACAGAGCACCATCACGAAGAACATCAAACAACCACTGAGAAACCAATAACGTGGTGGTCGACACAAACTACCACAACAAAAAAACCAACGACAACATCTTGGTGGCAAACTACGTCAAGTACCCAGTCTTGGTGGACAACAGCTTCTACAACAACTTCTAAAACAACTACTACAACTTCAACTACAACAACTTCCAAACCGACGACGGTTTCTTGGGCTCAGGAATCCTCAACCATACCGACTCCAGTAGTGATAATGCCAGAAATGGATCATCCCTCAGAAACATGCGAAACTGGTCAATATCTACCCGATCCCGTCAACTGTAATTCTTATTACAGGTGCATTTTGGGAGAGTTGAAGAGGCAATATTGCGCCGGCGGCTTGCACTGGAACAGAGAACGTGGCATTTGCGACTGGCCATCGAATGCAAAATGTCGAGAGGAAGGTAATCCCATCCTTTCATTTCACATTAACGGAATCTTCAACGAAATATTGCTCAACAATTTCCTTTCTTTTATAACTACAGCAACCAAAAGACCGCCGACTACTACAATATTGCCGGTAACGGAAAAGACCACTACCATGTCTTGGTGGAAGCCGTCCGAATCAACACAGAACTGGTGGGAAACATCACAAACTACGCATAGCTGGTGGCAAACGAGTCAGAGCTGGTGGGAAGTTCATTCGACGACTAGAAAACCTGTGATCAATACAGAAACATCTTCGCTGCAAATTGCAGACTCATCATGCTCTAATGGAAAATACTACCCTCACGAAAAATGCAACAACTTTTATGTTTGTGACAACGATCAATTGGTGGTGCAGAGTTGTGCCCCAGGTTTACACTGGAATGCGGAACGACAAATGTGCGATTGGCCTTTTAAAGTTAAATGTATAAACCGCAAAAAACTAGCAGAGCCATTCACGGAACAAGCCACATCACTAAATAGTAAGTGAATCAATAATTTATATCAACTTATAAATAATGTGTTTCCTCATACTTCACTTATCTTTACAAGGTGGATATCTAGGTTATCTAGTGGAGAAATAAATTCTCAATTACACCAGAAAATAATTCAACTGTCAATTAAAAGCTTTGCATTCTAATGGTGTCAAATTTTGTATAGTCCGATTTTTGATGACTATCATTTTTTAGCGCTCATTTTATCCAATCTATTCACAAACTCCTTCGATTTTGGTTAATGCCGTTTTAAATCATCTCGTTCTGCTCATCTTGTTTCACTTCATCATTTCATGCCTTCTTACATCATACTCATCTTCCATACTTGTTTGACGAAACCGGTCTTCGATCTCTCAACTAAACTTCAAATATAAATTAAATGCACGAACAATGATATAGTAATCTTATATTTCGTTCTGAAAAGTTTTGTAGTTATGATTTTAAGTTACGTGAAATATGTAGATATGAAAATTAATCTTTTCAATGAACACTTTTCGTTTAAATTTCAATTACAGAATTGCGTCCCGAGCCTTACTCCAGCTGTACTGGCAATTCCTTCGCTGCAGTTAGAACAGATTGTAACAAATATATGCAATGTCTGTGGGGAAAATATGAAGTTTATCACTGTGCTCCGGGTCTTCATTGGAACAACGTAAGTGAATGGTTTTAGTAATTTCAATACAAAATTTGTCGTAGATCATCTTGATCCCCAAAATAAACAACTACAAAATTCACATAAAATCAAAATTCTCTTCACCACTTATCGCTAGAGTTAGATTTTTTGTATTTCTTACAACTTAAAATTCATATATGTCTTCAGATATATTATGCTCCAGTGAAAATCAACACCAATTCTTCTCGAATTGAAGAGTACATGTCCTCTTGCAATAAACTAAAGAATTGAATTTATGCCCCTTATGTCCAAGTTTTCTTGAATGCTAAAATTTTAATTGGTTTATATTGTCTAGGATAAACAATTATGTGATTGGCCAGATAATGCCAACTGTCGTGAAGATCAAGACATTTCCAATGATGTTGAACCAGACGAAACTCCTCACGCACCCATTGATCCAATATATATTCCAACCATACCCACAGAGAAACCCACATCAGGTTATTATCCAGACTGGAAACCAACGTTGCCGTCCACCACATCTCCAGAGACTCCAATTGTAGAAACACCACTCAAACCGCAATCTGGCTACTTCAAAATAGTTTGCTATTTTACAAACTGGGCGTGGTACCGACAGGGTTACGGAAAATATTTACCAGAGGATATCGATTCCAACCTTTGTACACACATCGTCTACGGTTTCGCGGTTCTAGACTACGAAAATTTGATCATCAAACCTCACGACTCCTGGGCAGACACAGATAACAGTAATTTATTGCTTACATTTTTTGCAGAATATAAACCTTTCAATATTATTTTTTTCAGAATTTTACGAGCGAGTTACGGCCTACAAAAATAAAGGAATCAAAGTTTCCATTGCTATAGGAGGATGGAATGATTCGCAAGGAGATAAATACTCTCGTCTGGTAAACAATCCCGCAGCGAGAGCAAGATTCATCAAGCATGTACTCGAGTTCATTGAGAAACATAACTTTGATGGTCTTGATTTAGATTGGGAATATCCTAAATGTTGGCAGGTAAGATACACAAGGTGTCTCAAAATGGAGTTTATATTCATTAGGCTGACTATGCAGACTTACAACAAATCGTAGGGGCACGGAGATATATCAGTAGGTCGCTCAGCTCTTGAGAATTCAGTCTTTTATGGAACATTACTTAGAAGCAGAGGGCTCGTTGGCAATCTTGGCACGTTAAATATTCTGCTATACTCGAGGTTTTCTTGAATGATACGACAAGCAATCCTCTCGTGTGAAAATTAATTTTAAAATTCAAGAGATCGCTACAACAAAATTTCTATTCGAAAGCACGCCGGCGTTAATGAGCATAGATTATCATCAATCTTTGACTGAATATTCAATTTTCGAGGCATCTGGTTCCTCCTATCAGTTTAGTTGTGACGCTTTACATCTCCTTGATTAATTTCATTTTTTGACTTCTATAGGTTGAATGTAAGAAAGGTCCGGATTCCGATAAACCTGCTTTCGCGGCGTGGGTGAAAGAACTCAGACAAGCGTTCAGACCGAAAGGCTTACTCCTATCTGCAGCCGTATCTCCAAGTAAGACTGTTATTGATGCAGGATATGACGTTCCATCTATAGGACGTGACCTTGATTGGGTAGCAGTAATGACTTACGATTACCACGGTCAATGGGACAAGAAAACTGGTCATGTTGCTCCTTTGTACTATCACCCAGACGACGATGTATCCTTCTTCAATGCTGTAAGTACCATTAAATGTCAAAACTCTCCCAGAGAACCTGAATAACAACAAAAGTTGCGCGTTTGCCGATATCAAAAGTAAATATATTTAAAGATATTTTCGGATTTATCGAACGTTTTACGGAAAAGTTTTCTGAGTATATTGATAATAACCCAAAGTATCTTCGTTGCTCTACAATATAATGTTTCTACGCGTTTTTCAGAACTTCTCTATAAATTATTGGATATCAGAAGGAGTTCCAAGAAGAAAAATTGTAATGGGAATGCCTTTATATGGTCAGTCTTTCCAATTATCCAAAGAGAGTGAAAATGGTCTCAACGCTAAAGCGCCCGGCCCTGGACAAGCAGGAGAATTCACAAGAGCTAACGGCTTCTTGGCGTATTACGAAATCTGCGATAATATAAAGAATAAGGGATGGACGGTTGTCAAAGATCCAGAAAGAAGATTAGGCCCGTATGCTTACAAAGGAAACCAGTGGGTATCGTTCGACGACAAAGAAATGATAAGACTGAAATCCGAATTTATTAGAACGCTTGATCTTGGCGGAGGAATGATATGGGCTTTAGATTTGGACGATTTCAAAAATAGGTAAGCTCTATCTGAACAAACTGACAATTTTCAACCTTATGGAAAGAAGTTCATTTCTTGATACTAAAGGAATTTTTAAACACTTGATTAAGTTACACTTTTATCGTCATAACGGGACGCGTTTCGTCGGTATACCCGATTTCATCAGACGTTAACAGAATATGATTTGATATCATATTGATAATTGAAGAAAAACTCTTGTTCTATTAAGACACTCCACTAGAAAACTGAAGTGTACTAACCATGACAAAATCTATACTATATTACGTTGAAAAATGAAAAGTTTATTTGCCTAACAATATATTTTTTATTCAAAAAGTAACTGATAGCAAACAACCCTCATATTTTCGAATTCGCTAATAATTTTTATGTTATCCAACAGATGTGGAGAAGGAAAACATCCTCTACTAACTACCATCCGAGACATTCTGGCAGAACCAGCTTCTGGTTCTCCAATACATCCAGTTCAACCTGACGAACCGGTTGAATCGGAAAGCACAGCTCCTCAACAAAAACCAGAGGAGGTATCGAACGAAGTCCCAATTGTGGTATCTCCAATAACCGAGGCACAAACACCCTCTACAACGAGCACCGTTTCTTCGTTAGTCGACCATCAATCCGAATTCAAAGTGGTTTGTTATTTCACGAATTGGGCTTGGTACAGGCAAGGAGTTGGAAAATTCTTACCTGCTGATATTGATCCCGATCTGTGTACTCACATAGTTTACGGTTTTGCAGTTTTAAATGGAGACCAACTGATCATAAAACCTCATGATTCTTGGGCAGACTTTGACAATAGTGAGTTAATTACTGGACGTCAGTTCAGACTACAAAATTATACTAATATTTTTCAGAGTTCTACGAAAAAGTGACGGCTTTCAAAGCTAAAGGAATAAAAGTTCTTATAGCAATTGGAGGATGGAACGATTCGGCTGGAGATAAATACTCGAAATTAGTGAACAATCCTACAAGTCGAAAAAGATTCATAACTCATGTGGTCGACTTTATTGAACAGAATAATTTCGATGGACTTGATTTGGATTGGGAATACCCAAAATGTTGGCAGGTAACAAACTTCATGTCCGAGTACCGTTCTAAAAATTTGTTGCAGACCACATATTTTGTGATACTTTGTTGCATAATTTCGAGAATTATTCGAGAAGTACCTGTTGAACGCTTAAGTCTTAAAACTCTCGAAAAAAATTATCCTCACTAAAATACGAAGCATGATAATATTTTTATTCATAATTTATTCAACTCAAGACAACAGAGTATGAGATTCCGGTTGTTTATATCAAATGAAATTGTAAAATTATATGGCAACAATGAAAAAAAGCTAAAAACTCACTTAAAACGAGAAATCAGAGAAATATTAGTTATGGGTGTTTCAATAGTGTAAACGAATATATTTCACTTCAATTTGTTATTACATATCTGTTTTCCTTTGTTAAAGTATTTGATTATTCAACCTTTTGTATTAAAATAAATTAAACTCTTGGCTTAATGTTTCACGATTTATTTAACAATATGTATAGTCAACATGTTTCGAGCGTTAGCTCATTTTCAAGACTCACTTGAATTCAGTCTTGAAAATGAGCTAACGCTCGAAACATGTTGACTATACATATTGTTAAATAAATCGTGAAACATTAAGCCAAGAGTTTAATTTATTTTAATATTCAATTATGTTTCACCAAGAGTTAAGCGAGAATTCAATCTCATTAATCAACCTTTTGTATTTTGTTAATTGATACTTATTCTTTGCACTATTGTAAAGTCTAAAAAATGAATGATAAGGCTATCGCACTTCCTTATCGGGAACTTTTACTACTCCCAAATATCAAAATCTTCATGGGAAGGATTTAAATTATTTCTAAGAAATTTACTGTCGAAGTTGTCATCACAGATTACAGTTCTTCCTTGTAGATATGCTCTTCAAGCCTCAAATCTCTGATATATCTCGGTTTGTTCTTTCGTACTTCTCTGGTAGATTCTAAACTGATTATCACTGTCTCAAATGTTTTTATTTTCATCGTTCCAGCACTAGTCCTAAAGGTAAGGCTTCGAAACTTTGAGATGTGCTCAGCATGTTTCTGAAAAAAGTTGATTGGGTTTGGAGTTTTGAGTTCAAAATGTGTCTTATCAAATGTGTTTTATCAATATTAGACTGTATCAGTTCAATTGATCAGTTGACGGAGTGTGATTCCAATATAGCATTAATTTGTTATACTCAGAGACTGTGTCTTCAAAAGTTGTGAATTCAGTGCTACTTCTTGATGTATAAGATTATTGCTATTAGATATTATTGTTACATTAGTTATAACTCTCAGGTTGAATGCAACAAAGGACCGGCATCCGATAAACCAGCGTTCTCTGAGTTCGTTAAAGAACTACATGCCGCCTTCCAACCAAAAGGATGGCTTCTTTCGGCTGCTGTTTCACCAAGCAAAAGAGTCGTCGACGAAGGCTATGACGTTCCTGCATTATCTAGATACCTTGACTGGATTGCAGTAATGTGTTACGATTATCACGGCCAATGGGATAAGATCACAGGTCATGTGGCGCCGATGTATTCCCACCCCGAAGATACAGATGCCACCTTCAATACTGTAAGTTGATATTTAAATGGAGGAACACACGAACTGTAATTCATTTTTTAGAATTTCACCATCCACTACTGGATTGAGAAGGGAGCAGATAGGAAGAAAATTGTCATGGGTATGCCTATGTATGGTCAATCCTTTTCTCTTGCAGATAACGGTAATACCGGTTTGAATGCTCCAACTTACGGAGGAGGAGAAGCTGGAGAAGAAACTAGGGCCAGAGGTTTCATGGCTTATTATGAGGTAAAATTTATTCGAAAAATCAGTCGATTTGGTTCGTATTTCGAATTATTGAGTCCAAATTTTGAAAAATTCCGTATATTATGTTTTGTAAGACTTTAAGATCTTTCATCGTATTTGCTAATAATACGTACTGAATATTATCAGAATGTCATCACTAATTAGTTCAATTCTAGATTTGCCGAAACGTTAAAAATAAAGGATGGAGCATTGTCCGAGACAGAAAGGGTAGGATAGGGCCGTATGCATATTTGAGGGATCAATGGGTCTCCTTTGATGATATCGGAATGATCAGACACAAATCGCAGTATATAAAGGCCATGGGTCTCGGAGGCGGAATGATATGGGCTCTAGATCTCGACGATTTCAAAAATCTATGTGGATGTGAGGAATATCCTCTGTTGCGCACTATAAACAGAGTACTCAGGAATTACGCAAAGCCAGACCCAAAATGCGTCTTAGGAAAGGAGCAAAAGGAATCGAAAAAGCCCAGTACGCAACTAACTTCTACAAGACATCCAACAACTCCTTCTTACACACCAACCGTACCAAACGACGAAATTTACCCTTCAGATATGCCATGTAACGGAAGATTATTCTTGTCGGACGATACAAACTGTCAGAATTATTACATATGTAATCAAGGGCATCTTCAACTTCAGTCATGCCCAAGCGGTCTGTACTGGAATGATAACCATTGCGACTGGCCTGAGAATGCTGCTTGTCATCCTGATGCCACAATTTCACAAAATCCATCTACGGAAATATTCAAACCAACTTCAACGCAAGCCCCAACATATCTACCACCCGTAGAAGAAACAGAGAAACCCTTTGTCTCTGGTACCGATCATCAACCTCCAGCTGAAGATGGAATGAAAGTTGTATGCTATTTCACCAATTGGGCGTGGTACAGGTGAGATTTTATTCAGTTAATTTAAATCTATATTTCTGATTTGCATCAGAATTACGACAAATCATAGCATATATGTATAGCTCACTCCTTCATGGATCCTCTTATACAAGATAATCACTGACATGAAAAAGAAGGAATCGTAGAACTTAATACTTTCATTTTAACCACAGAATCTGTGTTAGAGTGACTGGGTTGAACTCTTGATAAAGGGTTAGCACCCCGAAATATACGTCGCATGACCGTTATAATTATTGGGTATTAAACAATTCTTATCATATTCGCCGAAATATTTTGGATCATACGATATAGTAAAATTTGATCTCTAAGGTATCCCGCAGTGAAATCCTTCGATAATAAAGCAATATAGTCTATATTTCCATAATTTATTTCATTCTCCAATTCAAGAATATTATCATTTCTACACGTCACAAAAGAATTTCTATTTTTCAGGCAAGGAGATGGAAAATATCTGCCTGATGATATAGACCCATCTTTGTGCACACATATCACTTATGGATTTGCGGTACTCGATCCTAACAACTTAACATTAAAACCACATGACTCCTGGGCAGATATTGACAACAGTAAGTGAGTTGAAATTTCAATATTCATTTGAGTAATATGAGGAACTGTATTTCAGATTTCTATACGAAAGTTATTGCATATAAAGCTAAAGGACTAAAGGTTCTAATTGCTTTGGGAGGATGGAACGACTCGTTAGGAGACAAATATTCAAGGCTAGTGAACAATCCTGAAGCTAGAGCTAAATTCGTCACACATGTTGTCCAATTTATTGAAAAATGGGGTTTCGACGGTTTGGATTTGGATTGGGAGTATCCTAAATGTTGGCAGGTATGATCGATCAATGAATATTTTCTAGATTTGAAATTGGGCAAAAAAAATCCTATTTCCGAATTTAAAAATGGTATTAAAAAACTATTATGACATTGTTCTTTGAAACGCATATTACGATAATAAAAATAATTAAATCGTTGGAGTAAATTTAAATTATAACCTAAGATTGTCATATTCGTTGCTGATATTCGATACTGTTAAATGCTTCAAGGTTGACTGCAACAAAGGTCCTTCTTCGGACAAACAAGGCTTTTCTGCTTTGGTGAGAGAACTCAGTAATCAGTTGAAGCCGAAAGGTCTACTATTATCGTCTGCAGTATCTCCGAGCAAGATGGTTATAGATGAAGGTTACGACGTTCCTACTTTAAGCAATTATTTCGACTGGATTGCTGTCTATAGTACAGGATCCGTGGCCTATTTTTTCACTTGATTACTATCAAGCTAATTTTCCGTGAGTAGCTTCATTTTGATAAGACGCCCAACAATTTCCTGTGCGAAAATTTTTGATTGTGGTAGCTAACAGAGGTAGCAATGATAAAATATGTCGATTTGATGATTCTTCAATATTTATTACTAACTGAATTGTTTTTATTAAATCTTATGATAATTATCTAAATTATTTGAAAAAATATTTGTCCTACAAAATCTATGGTTTCATCAAAGAGTCCTCCCCCTCCAACATGTATTGATAACGAGATCACCAAAAATGATTACTAACCAGCTGATTTTTTTTTTTTTTACTTAGTTAATATTTATATAATGTAACGGTCATATTGTCCTACAAATTCCGTGGTATGTTATCCCGGTCCTACGCTCAGAAATTGTTAATACCATAAGACCATTTTTCTCATTACTAACTGTAGGACAAAAACATTACATAATAGGTTAGTGTGTTCAGTGCCCAAATAAAACAATGTCCTACAAAAAAACAGGTATGTATCACTAGTCCGACAAGAATTGTCATTTTTTCGTTTTCCTATTTCTAACATAAGATACAGTGAAAAAATCTTTTTAAAATTTAAATAAGTTTATTTTTTTGGAAAATTAGGTACAAAAATTGGTGTATTTATAGATAAAAAAAAAATTGATCTTCATCATATTCATCTGATGAATCTTCATAATCTTCGCTACTAACATCGCTGTCATCTTCATTTATTTCACTTTCCTCACTCGTGATATCTGACTCTGTAATAACATGAAAAAATTAAGTAAATTATATAATAATGAATAATCAATCAATAAATAACAATAGTATAAATAGGGTACCTTGTATTTCAGAAGATAATTCTTCAAAAGATGGACTTTGGGGACCATCAAACCAATAATATTCATATTTGCCATCAATTATTGTCCATCCAAAATTTTCCGGCAATTTTTCCGTGGGGCACCAAAAATCTACCAAAAAGTCAACATTTGTTGACATATGTTTTTCTCACGCTTGAGAAATAAATTGATTTTTAATTTCATGACTTTCCAATATATATTCAATTGGAGCACCGCAATAGCGTACCACGCTATTTTTACATCAAGGATCTGTACCACTACTTTTGACCGTAGGACCGGGACAACGTACCACGGAATTTGTAGGACAATATGACCGTTACATTATATAAATATTAACTAAGTAAAAAAAAAAAAAAAAAAAAAATCAGCTGGTTAGTAATCATTTTTGGTGATCTCGTTATCAATACATGTTGGAGGGGGAGGACTCTTTGATGAAACCATAGATTTTGTAGGACAAATATTTTTTCAAATAATTTAGATAATTATCTTAAGATTTAATGAAAAACAATCCAGTTAGTAATTAATATTTGAGAATCATCAAATCGACATATTTTATTATTGCTACCTCTGTTAGCTACCAATATCGAGAATTTTCGCACAGGAAATTGTTGGGCGTCTCATCAAAACGATGCTATTCACGAAGATTCAGCTTGATAGTAATTATTTTTACATCAATGATCTGTACTTCTACTTTTAAGCGTAGGAACCGGGATAACATACCACGAAATTTGTAGGACAATATGGCTGTTAAATTATATATATATTAACAAGTAATAAAAAAAAATCAGCTGGTTAGTAATCATTTTTGGTGATCTCGTTATCAATACATGTTGGAGGGGGAGGACACTTTGATGAAACCATAGAATTTGTAGGACAAATATTTTTTCAAATAATTTAGATAATTATCATAAGATTTGATAAAAACAATTCAGTTAGTAATAAATATTGAAGAATCATCAAATCGGCATATTTTATCATTGCTACCTCTGTTAGCTACCACAATCAAAAATTTTCGCACAGGGAATTGTTGGGCGTCTTATCAAAATGAAGCTACTCACGGAAAATTAGCTTGATAGTAATCAAGTGAAAAAATAGGCCACGGATCCTGTACTAATACTAAAGAATCCTTATAATCGATTGCGTATAATATATTGATATAAGTTCTAATTATATTAGTTTATAATAATTTCTATTCACAATGCATCTATAATAATTAATTATTTTTAAAGGTAATCGTATTTACCAACATTTTCATAGTTGGCATTCGAGATTTCGTCATATAATTTAATATTTATTGATTATAATATTTAATTATTATTTGTTTGAAACAAGCTTATTTTCATACATAATTTCCACAAAGGTGTCTATGAATTTGATGAGTTATGAATAGATGAGTTACTGAAACTGACTGGATATAAGTTCACAAAATCATTGATTTTCAAAAAATTGCGTTGCAAATATATTCCTAACAAATTTTTGCATAAATTTATTGATTTCAAAATGATGATTCGCGGATAAAAGTTTATAAAGATAAATTTATAAAGTTTGATATAGTTTTAAAATGACCATTGGTAGATTCTTTTTTTAAAAAATTTTGTTTTTCATTTTTTTTTAAGAAAGATTTGCAATTTGAAAGATATCTATTTCCACTTTCAGATATGTGAGAGGGTTAAACGTAGGAGTTGGAACGTTGTCAGAGATCCTCAAGGTCGTATAGGTCCTTATGCCTATAGTGGAAGTCAGTGGGTTTCATACGATGATATTGCAGAAATAAAAAGAAAGGTAAGAAAATACGATTCAAACCTCTAACTTTGTGTCTTTAATATTGTATGTTTTAGTCAAAATTGATCCGAGAATTGGGACTTGGGGGTGGAATGATATGGGCCCTCGACTTAGATGATTTCAGAAATAGATGTGGCTGTGGAAAACATCCATTATTGAAGACTTTGAATAGAGAGTTAAGACAAATTTCATCTGATATAACCGTTCAAAATTGTACATAAAATATTATTTGATTGTGATTTGTACAGAGTGAGAATCGATATATTTTCTTCTTTTTAATGTTGAGTCTGGTTTACATTTCAAAGGATAAAAAATATGAGCGAATAAATAAGTTCAATGAATAAAATAAAAATATACAA
Organism: Henosepilachna vigintioctopunctata; assembly: GCA_030704895.1. Lineage (NCBI taxonomy): Eukaryota > Metazoa > Arthropoda > Insecta > Coleoptera > Coccinellidae > Henosepilachna > Henosepilachna vigintioctopunctata. Next base: position 673,930 of record JARQZJ010000046.1, on the reverse strand, counting down.
TACCTACCTGTCTGAAACTTTTTATTGACCTAATGTAGTTTATGATTATTGTAATATTAATACAGGCCCCATCACCGCTTTGTAATATTTATCAATTCGTTGAGTACAAAAATTTAATTCTTGATCACAAGTCCAACAGAAACTGAAGAAATAGAGAAGTCAAAAAAAAAATCAAAATAATTTTTTAATAATCTGATAAGCATTTCATATTATGACCATAGACATAATTAATGGAGCATCGCTCACAAATTGTTTTATATTTTCAAATATTTCAAAATGATTTCTATTGAGATTTTCTTTATTCTGGAATTGCGACGTGGTTAAATTATTATTATAAATATTAATTCCATTGGAATTTGAGTGACGCACACTGGTATGCAATAAGAAATTCTTCAAAATAATATAACATAATAAAAAGAGATGTATGCGATGAATAATTTTTGTATAAATTGGTAAACTTAGTGCCGTACATACGCAGAAGTCTATATAAGGAGTACATACAGAAGGGTGAATTGTCAAACTAAGTTTTTTCACATAATTTCTATGCAGAAAATACTCACATATCTGTCAGAACCTTGAGAAAATCTCTAACAAGAAAACCATCCCCAGTAACACTAAATATGAATAAGTAAGTATTTTAACCTCTAATTTACTGAAAAATTATGAAATTTTCCCAAAAATAATGCAAGTTTGTTCGCTTTTGTTTGTTTCTTAAAGTGAATAATCAATTTTTAAGGTGATTCCTTGTATGAATCGCTTTGAAATAGATTCCTGAATCTATTTTTGTTTATTGATGTAATAAAGTCTCAGAAAACCAAAGATAAGCTAATAAATCGCGTTATAATTTATTCTAAGTAATCGGTATATAAAAACATTCGTTATTTATAGTAAAACTAAGGCCTACAACCTATGGATATTTCTTAAAAGTTACATATATACATTTTAATGGTGTCATTTGAATTCTCATTTCTTGATAAAAATTGTTCAGAAATGTAAACGAATGACTCACTGATTTCACTCAACCATGATGTTCACTTGACAAATATCTTGATTTGGTCTTAGTTCATCATCAAGAGTTTCACAACGCATTATAAAGAGACGGTATAAAGTTTTAGATAAGGTCCAGAAACTAATATCAATATCATTATCAAAATTCGTATTCAAGAAATATTCGTTTTCTTTCGAATCGAATCCCTAAATGTTCAACTCAGTCAGTTTTGTCCATAAATTGTTTTGAGGTATCAAAATGACATGTATCAGAAAAATTATGATATTTTCTGCTCCTATGATGCTTTCTGATGATATGTTCGGAGCATAGCTCTGATATCGTAGGAAGAAATTTGATATTGTTCTGTGACTATGGGATATTATTCGGTGATAATTGCGTCAAATCAGGGAAGGAAAAGTAGTTGAGAGTTGATGGAAATCGAAAAATACAGAGGTTTATTTTGACGACTTTTCACGATATGTAAGTTGTGTTAATTTGACGTCCGAAGATTCTGTTGGCACGCAAATGGTATCTAAATTGTTAGTTTTACAGAACACTCACAGCATTGTTCATTGTGCCTTCATGTAATACTTTTATTCGTCCTCATGATGCTTAAAGGTACGTAAGATTACTGAACTTCTCTAGCGTATCATATTTTAAATCGTATGAAATGTTTTTGTCTTGATGTATATGGAATGTGAATATAGATCAATGTGAATTAAAAAAAATAACATTGTGAATAAATTTAGAAGTGACATTGGCATTGAAAAAGTCATTTTACCCTATTAAAAGTAAATAATTGTTGCCAAACTGAGATCTATTAACATAGTCTTATATATAGATTCAGGTTGTTATATTTATTTATCACTTTCTAGGTATGACTGCAACTTTCTTATAAGCTAATGCAGAGTTGAATATCCAACCTTCATAAATAAAACATGATAAATTCATGACACATATTGGTAATTAAATTGGAACCTCATATTCCTCAAAAGGTGAGCCAATTTTCCTTGAAAATATATTTAATTATCAGGTTGCCAATTGTTATTAACATCTAGAAACCCTATAACCAATATTTGCATAATGGATAGCATAATATATATTATCTCCTGCGTTATTTTGATTAACCTACTTTCCTTAATGTAATTTAAAGTTCTTCTTAAAATTAACCTTCACTTCTGTTGATATAATATGTAGAATTTAATCAATTCATTTTTTAGAGAAAATGAGTGAAAGTGAGAAGAAATGGTCATGTGAATATTGCACTTATGAAAATTATCCGTCAGCATTAAAGTGTACTATGTGTAGAGGACCTAGACCATTTATGAGTGAAGATATATATAGCTTACATGATATTGATGATAAATCTAATACTGCAGCTGGCCCTTGTGATAACAAGTCCAACAGAGGAAAGTGGCAATGTCAAACATGTACCTTTATAAACCCTTCAAAGGAACAGATTTGTGGCCAATGTGGAGCTCTAGTAGGAAATATTACAGCTAGTAACTTACATGAACATATACAGCCATTAAAAATCACCCAGCATTCAGATCTAGCACAGAGTCTTTCTCAACCTAGAAATAATAGCCCCCCATCCAGCTTGACTAATGTGGAAAATACTAGACGAATGACTCTAGAAAAATGGAGTTGTATGGTAAATTTTTTATATTTTATCTTTTCAAGTCAATATCAACGTGTCAGATTCGTTTAGGAAATTTTTATGATCAGAATAATGCGTAAAGGGCAATAAACTTTTACCTTTTTGAATATAATTTTCAAAAAAAAATTGAAATTCGTTTTCAAATATTTTAGATGGTTTTATATTATTATAATTATTCCTGTTTGTATTTCATTCAATTGCCAAATATGTGAAATATTCATTAAATTATCTAGTGAATTTAACCGTATCTCTTCAGGTGTGTACTTACGAAAATTGGCCAAGAGCAAATAAATGCTCCATGTGTGGATTTGTTCCTAATAATTCACAGAGACCACCTTCTTCTAGTCGTATAATGTCGCCTTCTAACCACAATGTGAATTTAGAAAACCAAGATGACTTATACAGAAGTTCTGCAAATATAATGGGTACTTAATTAAATAATAAGTTACATTTATTTTTTGTCACATATCAATTTTACTAGATGAAAACAATTGTGACGCAGAAAGGAAATTGAGAGCTTTGAGGAGGAATGCTGATTGGAATTGGCTGAATGCATGTATTGGCGTTATTGAAGGAAATCCGATACCTGTAGAACAGTATCTATCTTCTGGTGGGGATCCTGCAAGAACATTAACTGCCTCAGAAGTTGCTATCCTGAATAGAAGCTCTGCGTTTGATGTTGGACACACTCTTGTACATTTAGCTATAAGGTAAGATCTTAACCAACATCTCCTTTTATTCAAGAACTCTTATATTCTCTACAAATTGAAAAGGTGACTATTTGAAAGCTTTTATAAGTCAAAGATATTTCAATTTAAATTTTATAATCATATCTGATGTTGCGTCATAAAACTAAATTTTCTAGGTTTCAAAGAGAGGATCTGTTAGCGGTTCTTCTATCTCAAATCGAAGGTTCTGGTTCTGGGGTCAAAAGGGTACCAAGTTACGTTGCACCAGATATAGCTGCTGATATCAGAAGATACTTTGCTTCCACAATTCGTCACAGAAAAGGAAATTTTCCTTGCAGCTTTGTAACAGATTTTCCTACTTTTGCCTTACCTGCAGGTTAGTGCAACTATTTTCTGTATAAATAATTCATATACCTATATGTATATAAATTCTTAAGGCAATTTTTTCACAGAAGTAGATGAGCTGCCTGCACCAATACAGGAGCAGCTTTTCAACGAACTTTTAGACAAGGATGCTCAGGATCAGTTAGAAACAGATCCAGCAGTTATAAATTGGTCATTGGAACTTACTGCCCGGTTAGGTTCTAGACTATATGCTTTATGGAACCGATCTGCAGGAGATTGTTTATTGGATTCTGTAATGCAGGCAACATGGGGAGTATTCGATAGAGATAACCATCTTCGAAGAACTTTAGCTGAGAGTCTCAATCAAGGTAGCAATTTGTAAGTGAAATACATTATAGTATATACATATATGCCAGACTGTCTACACTACTATAATCTAATACTTATTTATATATAAATACATACTAGGACTTTCATTGGAAAAACAAATGTAAGTATTTTCTTCAATAGTCCATTCAATGTTGTTTGCACAAAACTATGTGTAAATGTGCAAAATATAACAGATATAAAAAAGCAAGCTTGAAAATGCCAAAAAAATTATATTTTAACTCTCAAAAATTAGATTAACTTATTAAGTTAAATTAAAAGAATAAAGTTCATTATAAAGGTCTTTCAACATAGATATTAATAAAATAATACAAGCAAAAAAGATAAGTATGACAAACAAGATTAATTATCATTTTAAATATAAAAGCGTCCGATTATTTTGTTAATATAGATTCTATCCTCGTTGGAAGGAATATGAAGCAAGTCATGCATCTTTTCTTCAGTATTCTCTTGAAGAAGAACAATGGGAAGAAGATTGGACAAGTCTACTATCATTGGCCAGTCAACCAGGCACAAGTTTACAACAGTTGCATGTTTTTGCACTGGCACACATATTGAGAAGGCCAATTATAGTGTATGGTGTAAAGTATGTGAAGAGTTTCAGAGGAGAAACGTTAGGATATGCCAGATTTGAAGGTATTCTATATGAAGAAATTCAATGAAATAAATTGACTACTCACACAATAAATCTAACATTGTTGAATATATAATTGAAAACGCGTTGATTTATTCCACAAAAATTGTTTATGCCACTTGATATGTATTGGTTACTAACTCCTTATCAAGACTTCAATACAAAAAATTTAGGAAGTAACAATTTTTTTATTCACAATGAAATTATATGATTCAACTTTAATGCTTGACTTTTTTCTTCTTATACAGGTATTTGTCCTATGTAAATTGCTTATCAATTGACACATTTCAATTTCAAGGAACCTACATTTTTTAAATTCATATTTCTAATATTGTGTTTTTTTATACTGTCGTTAGTCTTGTCACTTAAATTTGGAATCAAGATTACTGAAAAATTTTCGTTTAGCTTCATTATTAATAACTGGATATACATTTTACAGAAAAAATTTCTGCAATTTTTAAACGTGTTTTTCAAAGGACTATTCCAAACCGTTATTCTTCACTGTCAATTCAAGTACTTTGATTTCTCTCTCAAAATTTTCTGTAGATTGCAGTAAAGGTGACATATACTCTTAAGAAATAAAGGCATTCAATTTTATTGTATTTGAATTAGCACATTTTTTTATTATAATATATTATGTGTATGGTTCGTGTGAAAGCTTAGGCTATCATTTAAAATCTGGTTGATGATATTTATCTATATTTTTCTTTTTAGGTGTTTATTTGCCTTTGCTGTGCGAACAAAGCTTTTGCGTGAGAACGCCTATCTCATTAGGTTACACAAGGGGTCATTTTTCAGCTCTGGTTCCCATGGAACCCTACAGTCGCTTAGAATCAAGGTTACCTAAGAACAACCTTGGAACTGATCAATTACAGAGTATATTTCTACCTTTGATGGATAGAGACAGAAAATTATTACCCATTCACTTTCTAACTGAATCTGAGGTAAGTAACAAAAATTTCTAAATATACAGTTCGATAGATTAACAGAATATTATGTTTGCCAGATTGGCAGAGAGGAATCAATTCTGCGACAATGGATGGATGTTTGCGAATCAGAAGGTGGTATACTTGTTGCTCAACAACTCTTACATAAACGACCCCTTCTTGTAGCTCAAATGGTTGAAGAGTGGTTAAATCATTACCGTAGATTGGCGTGAGTGCTCAGTATAATATAAAAAATGTACATTCTCACGAGGAAATTTATGCGTGTAGGATAGAACGTTTCTGAACCTAAAAAATACAATCTCACAAAAGGGTTATCAAGGTGATTCTTGTATGATTTTTTGTGCTGACACCAATAAAGTACAAATGACATAATGTCTATATGAAAATTATGTGAAGTCTAATTTTTTATGGAAATGTTTAAATTGACGCATAAAAGAGTTAATATTACAAAGCGTATATAATTAGTAACTCTCGTGACAGATGTTAAGGGATCACCTAGTGTTAGTTTGGATTCTGAAATTGTGCATCAAAACTATTTATATTTGCAGTTGCATTTTTTTTCAAAATAGATACATTGTTTTTATTAAGAATAACTAAGGATAAATTGATAACTCTTAAATATTTCAGTTACATAAGTTTTCAAAAGATTTGCTTAACAATAAAATGGTAAATTTGTTTTTACAGACAAATGACTAGCGCCCCATTTTCTCGACCGATTCCTACACAGGATTATTCCAGTGAAGGAGATACAGATGATGAATAACAAAAGTCAAATGTGTCCTAACTTGACACATCCAGCCGATAGTGAAACATTAGTACCTTGATCAGAATATATTATTGAAACAAATAATCAATAAATTTGCAAATAGGGGATGTTTTTCTCATATAATATTGTAATGTTATACTCATCATAATTGCACATAAAGCTTATATTCCATATCCATTACTTACGATATCGTTGACAATAGTTTGAAAAATCGTTTGGAATCAACTGTTTTTCATAATAACCTCAAATCACTGTCTGCGGCTGAATCCTTGTAGATGTTCCTTGTAGAATTGAATTCATTTATTTTTATATACCGATCGTTTGAATTGCAATTTTCATTTGTATTTATAATTCATTGTTTTTCTTCGTTGAAATTTAACTAGTGCTAATAGTGTTCTATCCAAGATAGAATTTTTAAAATATAATAAAAACTATTCTGTCATTCAAACTCGAATTACTCTTTCAAATATATCAATTCTTTTCTTTAAATACTCCAAATTTTGGATGTAAAGGTTTCACTTTGAAATCTTAATTTTTTCTTTCTTGTTTTTCTTCAGTTTAAAGTGTGAATGTTTGAAAGGAAATGTTCAAATAATTGTTCTCTTCCTTTTCCTCTGATAGGAAGTTTTGAAAAAGCCTCCTTTTGTTTGAAAATCATTATATTGAATGTACATTTATAGAATTATTAGTTTAGTGTCTGAATTTTTTACTTATTTATTTATTTCTTGTTGGGATGTTATAATTTTGTTGATAATTTTGTTGTCTATAATTTTTTCAGAGAAAGATTGAAAAGTGAGTTCAGTTGAATAATTTATAATAAAATAATCATATGAATGTCAATTTGTTGCAACTGTGTAATGACTTATGTAGGAATAACTTGATCAAAAAAATTGATTATGAATGAAATTTACTGATCTATATATCTATTGCATTGTTACTACTGTTGGAAATATTATTTAGAATAAATAATTAATATCTAAAGTTTGTTTTTGTTTGGAACATCTATTAATAGACTGTTTTGGAATTTTATACTGGTGAAAGATGCTTGAATGAATTCAGCTAGCACCCCATGAAGAAGTACTTTATTTTTCACCTTCATAAAGCTCATATAAGCGAAAAAGTAAATTAATTGTCAACCATCCAATCATGTATAAATATTTTACCTCGTCCTACTTTGTCTTCAGAATTGCACCATAGGAGATTTAACATACAAGTGTTATTTGATTCATTTACGGCTTCCAGGTCGTAATTAAGTCCCTCTGTCTAAGCATCACAGCCTCCTTAAAGGTTGTGAATCAAACATGGGAAAACACTCTTTTATAGAAGAGAAAGAAGCTCTGATGTTTTTATGTTGTAATCTCTTTAGTTTATTGATAAGGTAGCAGCTTGCGCTACACTAACATGACATCAAGTATATTAAGCGTGATATTATGATATAGAAGGTAGTTTGAACTGCCATTTGATTGATAAAATCACCATGAAACTTCAATAATAAGAATATATGAAAGATATTTTTGATTGATGATTCACATAAATGAAAGGCGTATATATTTTGAGAAAAATATATAAAAATATATGAATATACAGTAGATAAATAAAATGGGTTACCTAATTACTTTCGTTTTAAAAGCACAGTCACATGGGTATAGTCTTTTATTGGGTCAAAAAAAATTTCATCGAAAACCCCAAAAGCCGGAAAATGGCATCACAAAACGCCGTCTTCATCATTGTCATCGACGTCCATTACTACTCCATCATCTTGTACTGGCAAAGCTGGGTTGACGTTGGCGTTTAATTGTTGTAAAATATTAAGCTGCTGCATATTTGCATTCACAGCTGCTACGATATTTTCTTGTTGAGTTGCATTCGCGTTATTTGTTACACCTGCCATCTGCCGTTGATTTTCAATCGCTATAAGTTTTTGACGTTTTTCCTCCATCAATCTGTCTCTGTGTTTATGAATATAATCGTTAACATTAGGTAGACCGTCTATAACGCACGCCGATAGGGCCGATCTGTAGATATTCATATCAGTGGCTTCGTACCATTCGTTAGTCTTCTCATCGTAACACTCCACGTGGTAGATAGTTGTTACACCGTTAAAGCCTCCAATAGCAAAAATCATGTCGTCAATTACTTCAATGGCGAAATTACTTCTCGGGTTGTACATGTCAGGAATTGGCGACCAACTATTGCTCTGAGGATTGTATTTCTCACAACTGCACATTCTAGATATGCCATTGAATCCGCCGATAACGTAGACGTGTCCATGATACGCTATACAAGACACTCCGGATCTTCGTGATCGCATAGGGTTGATTAACGTCCATTGATTGGTATCGGGGTCGTACACTTCAGCTGAATGCATGCATTCTTGTCCGTTGAAACCACCAGTGATATATATTTTATCTGGAAACAGAAAAGTACTAGTGAGAATATGTAGATCTACCTTAACGACCAATTCGTGGAAATATAAATCAAATACCAAGTACACGATAAATAACAAGTATAAAATACAAAGCGTTGAGGTCCCGACTGTCTAAGTTATTATAGACTTAATTTTTTACTTAAATACCTTGATAGTTATTCTTCATAGTTCCAGGTTACAGTACTTGTTTTTGTCTTTTCAGTTTTATTTTTATTAGGTAAGTAGTTTGATTCACTTTTTACGCAGTCGTGTTTTTAAATTATTTATTTTATTGTTTGAAATATCTCTAGTGTATATTCATCATATTCATTGCCTATACATATATATCTGTAATGGAACATTAAATATAAAAGTTTTCATACATATTTCCAATAACATCCCCAATGTTCCAATAATGCATTAATTGCAGAATATACCATTGAAATGCAACAAACCTTCACAATTTGACCAAATAAGAAGCTGTAGGTATTTTTAGTGTTTATGTGTATATGCTTGTTGTGACCGTGTTTTTTGGGGATGAATATAGTTTAAGAAACTGGGAAATTCAATTGATCTGCTACCTGAAACGACGTTGTTGATCCGATTCAATAATAGTTTGAACGATAAATTTCAACGACAACTTACTTTGTTTCCATAAGCAAAATACTTGGTCTGAAACAAACACTAGTAACCAGCTGTAGGTATAGAGTTTCCAACTCAATTCGAATATGTTTAGACAAAATCATCGGTTAAACGAAATTTCCAAACCTATATTGTGTGACAAAAAATACCTGAAAAAGAAAAACATAATCAACATCTTCATTACTACTTGCATTTAACGAGCAACTTCTATTAGGTACATGGTGCGAACAGTTGAAATCGTACTATTTTGAATTTCAGAGCAAATATGACTGTAAACAAAGCTGGTTGCTCAATTTAGAACCTTCTCTATAATTTAATTATAAGAAAAATATTTTCACAAACATTTTTGTTCAATATTTAGTAATAATGCTTTTTTACATAATTTTTCGTTCTGTATTGAACTAAAATGAACTAGAAAATAAGCATAATACCTCTGTATTATCATATAATCCTAAATACTTCTAGCCATTTTGTCTGTTGAAGAAATTAAGTTGCGTACGATTTCAAATGCTTTAATAAAATGTTGAGAATATTTTGAATTAATGTGAAGTAGTAGAGAAGATACTAATTAGGCTTTTCGAATCCAGGTTTTTTCATATAAATCTATAGGTTTGGTATTCGTGTATTCGTGAGAACAAACTCGAATGACTTAAGGCTTACATGTTTGAATTTAGAAGTATGTGTTTAACTCATGAAAGGTCGTTTTCGGTAGATTTAAAAATCGAAATAAACTCACAATTAAATTGTGTGATTTCTCAGTATTACCTATGGTAATAATATTGATCGGCAATTTATAACGCTACAAATAAGGCAATCACATTGCCAACTCAAAAAAGAACTCAGTTTGTCTTGAATTATTGATTGCCATTGTCCTTTCAGAGTGTATGTGTTTTCACAGTTCGTGTCTTCTCGTAAATACCTTGGATTTTAGTTAATTATTTTAATATTTAGTATTATTTCAGGTTTTTTGTCAGTTTCTGAAATAATTTGTCAAATTTTGTCTACTTTAGTTCTCATCACTGTTTCTTGAATTCATCTTGATCACATTTTTTAAAACGTCATAATAAAACATCTATATGTTCTACGAGTGGAATATTTTTTACGAGAAAACTTTACACATTTGTCAAAAATGCGTAAACGTTCGTCCAAATATTTATAAAGTCATTTATAGGTATGAAATATTCATGATGAATGCATTAATTAAAAAAACAAAGACGATGAATCGACCGTAGATATCGTTATTTACCGTTAAGAGTGCATGCACTGGCGTCGGATCTTTGCATATTCATTGGTGCAATGAGGGACCACTGATTGGTTGTGTTGTCATATTTTTCCGAAGTGTTTTGTCTGTGATGACCGTCGTAGCCACCCATTGCGTATATTTTGCTCCTGAGGACAGCAGTGCTAACATAACAACGTCTAACATGCATTGGTGCAATTTCTTTCCACACTTTGGTAACAGCGTCAAAGCACCTGTAAGATAAATGAGAATAAAAATGATATTTAAGTAAACAAATCTAGAATATGAACAATTTCTTTGAAATGATATTCAAAATTTGAATTACAACCGTGAAAATTTTTAAAAAGTTAGGTATATACGAGGTGACATAAAAAGCAAGGCGACTTTATTTTTATCAAAAAATATTTATTTGTTCTCAATATTTATTTTGTCCCAATCGAAGGGAGGCCCCTCAGGTACAATACACATTGTGGTAACGCTTTTTATAATCCTCAAAGCTTTTCTGATCTTTTGGTATAATAGCCTTCAGCTTATCCAGCGATCTGGTCTTTATGTTCTGCAAAACGCCGTCCCTTCACAGATTTCTCGAGTTTTGGGAATAGGAAAAGTCACACATAACTGAATCTGGCACCTGTGGCTTATTTCTTGGCCAAAAAATTCAGTAATTTCGGAAAAAACTTCGCAGACATACTTCTGATGTCCAAAACATCTGTTAAAATTGGTTTGCACCAAATGAGATACCAATATCATCAGCAATTTGTCTCACGGTAATTCTGCGAATCCTCAATACTATTTTCTTCATACTTCTTCAACGTTCTCATCAGTTGATGACGTACTGAGGCGTTCAGAACGAGATTGGTCATTGGTACCTCCTCAGCCTTCTAGAAACAGTTTATATTTACCACTTGTAAAATTTTTTGTTACTTAGAGTAGATTCACCATTCGCCACTGTCAACATTTCAAGAGTTCTAAAGCACATAATTCCATTTTTATACATAATTTAATACAAACTCTATGATCCCTGTTTTTCGACAGCAGACAAACGCCAAGCACTCAAAACAGTTCTAGCCTTAACGCATATTAACAATCAAAATATGTTATACACTAGTGTTGTCCTGGTTCGGGTCTAAGGGCCGTCGTCTGTTGGAATTTCTTCCTAACGTTTCGCTAGCACGAGTGGCGAGCTTCTTCAATGTGCGTAAGGTGTTCTTACGCACATTGATCTCTCGTGCGTAATAACACCTAGACATAAAGAAACCGAGCAGCGATCGACGATTTCACAAGCATGCCTTCCTTACATTCCAAGAGTCACAGGCAGGATCGGCAGGATTTTGAGAAGACACGATGTCGGAACTCTCTTCAAACCTACACAGAAGATCCATCAGATCATAGGATCAGTGAAGGACAAGAGGGACCCACTTTCGGCTGCAGGAGTCTATCGCATACCTTGTTCTTGGGAAAAGTCTTTATTGGGACGACCAAAAGATAAATGGGAACGAGACTCAAGGAATACAAGGCAAGTTGCCGGTTAGGACAAACTGAGAAGTCTGCAGTAGACGAACACGCACTGAGCGAAGGGGACCACAAGATACATTTTGAGGATTGTACGCTCTTGGCATCAGTCAACGGTTATCAAAACAGGCTGGTCAGGGAAGCCATTGAAATCCGAAGGCATACCAACAATCTCAATAGAAAGGGGGAAACCCTCAGTCTCAATCCAATCTGGAATCATATCATAAGGCATACACGAGTGATGCCATTGGATATCAAGGCGCCAACCGGAGCAGAACGACCCCCCCTCCCCACCTTAACCGAAGCGGAACAAATCATGCCCCCATGCCGCGATATAAATACAACTTGCGTTTTGAATATATATTTACTAAACAATGTATCCCAAACCAAAGTACAAAATAAACGTATTTGAATCAGAAATGGAACGACCTCTGAAGAAGCTCGCCACTCGTGCTAGCGAAACGAAATTCTAACCGACGACGGCCCTTAAACCAGTCAACCAGGACAACACTAGTTCAACGACTGGCCGCGAAAGCCTCAACCAATTTGTCATATGTTATACACTTGAAACTTTTCACAGATGTTAAAAACAAGTGTACTAACATAACAAAAGAAATCGAAGACAAATAGACCCAAAGAGTCATCTTACTTTTTGATCACCCCTCTACCTATGATCTTATTATTTCAATAACCTTTTCTAAGCCTGAAATATTAATTTCAAAAACTTAATGTTTCGTCTAAAACTCTGTAGTCGGTGTTGAAGAACTGCTTACCTGCAGGAGTTGAAATAGTCCATTCCATCAAACCCTCCGATCACGTATATATAATATCCCACCACGGCGGTACCATGATAAGCTCTTGGTCCAGTAGGATCTACTTCCTCAACTCGCACCCATCTATCGGCTCTCGTATCGTAAGTTTCTATGAAGTTAGTGGGCGAGCCACCGCTCCATCCACCAATTGCAAATAAAATTTCGTGTGGTATTCTTGGTCTAGCTATCTCTGGAGTTATCACCTCGCCATCTCTTAGAAAAAACAATATTGTTTTACATAGTTATTAATTAAGAAAGCCTTGGTTCAACAAAAACATTTGAATATGTGTTCATCCACAAGATGAAAGTATTCTACACCGAAACAATATTATGGTGGACAATATATATATATAAAATATTTGAAATTTATAACATAAAACGTTTTCAATTTATAAATATCCTATTAATTGAATTCGAAGATTGAGGGTTGGTGGTCCTGGTAAATTCACTTCAACAATTTATTGTATAATATATTGAATATAAAATATTTCAGGATTAATTTCCACCTCGAAATAGAAAGTAGATTATTCTTTTGTTAGTTTAGACTCTCCATCCATTTTATTTAAGTGCCTATTTAATTGTTCAAAAAATGACAATTAGTAATTTGATCCTCTTTGAATATTCAAAAGAAGTGTTAAAATGAAGACTTCGCCGAATGGAAGCATCAGACCGGATTTCTAGAGTCCTAAAAGAGCGACATTTACTAGACGCTCAAGAAACCACAATTCCAGAAAATACTCGTCACCAAAAATGAATGATAGCAAACACCCAGAGAAAACAAATTTATACAACGAATCATTTTCGTGAGAGTATTATATTTATGTGATTTAATACTAAATATTCATTCGAAAAATTCCAATTAATCAACAGAATGGTAGTAGAGCTAGCTATTTGAACTTGTACGATGTCATGCCTCCATTATCCTTCAAAGGAGAAATATTGAAATCGATGACACACCTCATGGAAGTGCAAGACAGCTGTTGAGTTCTGCAAGGAACTCGTCAGTCGCACTACGACCACTGAAGTTAGAAATAAGTATTTCTGTATACTTACCTTAGTAGAATGAATATACAAAGACTATAGTGAGTTAGTGAAATATTGAATAAAATTTTGCCAGGTACAAAATATGTGAACATAAAACTCATTACCCTGAAATTGAAGGGTTTACGTATTTACCAGTTTCTATAAAATAATCAGACAATGTCTGATTCAACTAATTTATCAGTTTCTGACTCAACTAAGAGATAACTATCAATTATAAATGAAATTTTGGATGCATTTTTTAGCGTAAGAAATTGTTTTCAAAAATACTGTTGAAACAGTCATGTCTGAATCTCTATCATAATTTACTCGTGAACTAAACTAAAAATTCGTGAAAAACTAAATAACTATTGAAGTTATTTTTGAGGAGATGTATGGATTTAGCAATATCTTACCGTGATGTAATCATTTCCAAATCGTATAAAAATTTCAAGGTTTCAATGATCATAGGTCTGCTTTCTTCGCAACAAGTGACATACGGATGATCTTTAACCCGTTCTAAGAAAAACTGAGTATCAAGTAAACCCAATCGAATACATTTCATCAGATCGACAATGAAAGTTTTTCTATTTTCCGAATTATGATTTATCCATTTGAGTATAGTTTCCCAAACAGTTTCCTCACTTTTCACGTTCAAGTAGTCAGCGTTGATGATTTCTTGAAAATCTTTAATCGGTAATTCTAGCATTTCGTCACTTTGTGTGGCCAATTGCGGAAAATTTTTCATGATGTATTTCCACGCTTTGTCAGCTAGTTCGCGACAAAAGTGATTTCTAGCGAATAACATGATTCCAATGCAGTTTTTCGGGCGTAGAATTTCTTCCAAAAACTCGCAACAAATTTCCAGAACTCCCAAAATGCTGAGGTAATCGGCCGTCATGAGTACATCGTATACGTTCTGCTCGTTTATATCCAGCTTACGTAGGTAAATATATTCCAATAGAGTTTGCATCATTTCTTTCGAAACACCGGGCAGGTGGACCCTGCTCTTGTATTCGTTATGTAAGGGTGTGGTGAAGAGTGCTCTGGAATTGAGGAAGTCATGGTGATTGAACATATAATAATGCATTTATTCCCAACAGATTTACATCAAAATACAGGGAAAATTAACAAATCATTGAATTTTTTATTCAAATGAAAATGAAGGGTGTTTTTTTAGAGGTATAGAACTTCAAGTTGGCATTACTGTGGCAGATGGCGACCTATTTAACAGCTGAGGAGTGATTTATTCTCAGTTTGGTTTGGCAATTCATTATGAATAGACTCACGCCTGAACAACGCTTGCAAATAATACAATTTCATTTCTAAAATAATAGTTCTGTGCGGAATACGTATCGCGCAAATTTTGTTTAGGGATGAAGCGCACTTCTGGTTGAATGGCTACGTCAACAAACAAAACTGCCGCATTTGGAATGAAGATAATCCTCAAGTGTATGCCAAAACACCGTTACATCCAGAAAAACTCACTGTTTGGTGCGCTTTATGGGTTGGTGGAATCATTGGTCCGTACTTCTTCAAAAACGATGATGGCTAGAACGTTACAGTCAATGGTGATCGGTATAGAGCCATGGTTACTAACTTTTTCATTCCTGAATTGAGCAATCATGATGTCCAGGAGCTGTGGTTTCAACAAGACGGCGCAACATGTCACACAGCTCTTGCCACAATCCATTTATTGAAAGACACGTTTGGCGACCGGCTAATTTCACGTTTTGGACCTGCGAATTGGCCTCCAAGATCTTGTGATTTAACACCGCTAGAATACTTTCTGTGGGACTATGTAAAGTCATTGGTCTATGCGGATAAGCCACAAACGCTTGACCATTTGGAAGACAATATTCGCCGTGTTATTGCCGATATACGGCCACAAATGTTGAGAAAAGTCATCGAAAATTGGACGTCCAGATTGGACTAGATCCAAGCAGCAGTGGCGGTCATAAGCCAGAAATCATATTTAATATGTAATGCCACAAGATTACCTTTCGAATAAAAAAAAATTCTTGTCAATCGAATGATTCATCGTTGTTTTATTGCAATTTAAAGTTCTATTCTTCTATAAAGAAAACACCCTCTACAAGTAATAAAAAAGGAGGTACATAATTAAATGCATACAATGAATATAAAATTGAAATTGAAAGATAAAAAGCAATCTATAGTTAGTAATGGAACGAAATATACGAAAAATAAAATAATAACTATTACATAATCCCACGTATTCAACAGAAGTGAATAAAAATATCACGATGCCTCATTGTGCTGTTCTCATTGGCATGTCAAAATCACTAACAGTTAATCAAAATAGACATCACATCGACCACAACACCCATTATATAGATTATACATAAAGATGAATAGAAGAAGGTGACATAACATTTGATTTACTGTAATCAATATAAAATGTATTATTCCGTCTTAGAAATGGCTTTGGTAGTCGAATTTTTTTTTTAGGGAATCTATCTTAATTTCAATACTTCAATTCCCAGACTATGCTGAAGACAGAGTGGTCGAAGCCTCTCGAAAAATATTGCTCATAACATCTAAAGTACACTTTTTCTGAACTGCCCCCAGGTCGGCGATAGAATTGATTGAGGATAGATGATTACATATTTTGTACAATAAATTGAAACATGTAACAGTGCAGAATCTAAAGGAATACTATTTTTATTTGAAGCTGAAGTCCTGGAGCAGTTTAGACATAATAATTGAATGTCATTTCATAAATTCTAGAATTAAGTTACATGTTTTAATTGTTATTTAGGCACAAATCACAATAAGTAGGTACCTAAGTGTTGATTGTAAGGGACATTTCGATTGACGAATTCTTGAACAAATTGAATATAATAATTTTTAGAGTATAAAAAGAAGCAGGAATGAAGATCAACACTATAATGTGTTGATGAGTATATAAAATTATATAATATATATAATATATGAACTGCCAAATCATTAAAATGATTTGAAGATGATTCAAACGTTCTTTTTTGTTTATATTTTAAGTGAATGTTATATTTTTATATAAAACGCTTCCGTAAAGGAATAAATTTAGATGAGATGTCACGACATATCGGAAAAAATAAACTTTTCTGATATAAAAAAAAATTTCATGAAAATTGATCGAGAAGTTTATCACTATATCAGAGGATATGAAGGTGAATAAAAATAAAACAGGCATAATTTATGAACGATGTATTACAGAACTAAAAGAATTAACATCCGAAGTTTTCAAAGAATCTCGAGTATTTGATTACGTATAAAGTTAATAGATCATGAGTTGTTGAACTTTTTATCAGCCTAGTAGAATTTCTCAAATAATTTTCTCGCTAGGTTGTACACAAAATTTTATGAGTTTTTTATTGGTTATAGTATTTACTAATAATCGAGCATAAATATATTTATCCCCTAATTATGATTGTTAGCCTATTTGGCTAACAATCATAAACAATAAGCTAATAGATACACTAATTTCAAGCGAACAAAACCTGAAAACTGAAAATTTTCTCCCAAATTTTTTAAATGACGTAACAGAAAAATTGTCAAACAACTAATTCTGTTAACTAAGCCGATTGTTCTTTATTCCATTTATATTTATTCACTATACAAGACCTCTCATACTCATTTTTATTGTGGCACTGTTGAAAGTTTACCATTTCTATGCAAAACATTCCATCATTCCATCTTGATCAAAAAATGTCAACTAGAATTTGGTTCTAATCAATATGTATTTCTAATTAAAAATTCAGAACATAAAACATAATATAAGGCAAGAAATGAATGAAAATGAAGATATAGCTCATTGGATCATCATTCTAGGTTGGTATCCAATGCGAATGAATTGGATACCAACCTAGAAATGGTGATCAAATTTTTCGTGATGACCCTGAATAATAGCGTGTTGCACAGTGCTGCAACTCATCGAGAAAACAGGTGGTTTCTTGAGATTATCGCCTATAATTTCGAGTGCCAGATAATAGTTACTATTATGTGATATCGTTACTTAATCTAGATAATGAACCAAAGGATCAAAAGTAGCTAAGTATATTTACTAGAATCACTACTAATACCTTCACTAGTAACTGAGTGAAATTTTTTAGTTGGAATTTGAGCTACTTTGCCTCAAAAATGAAATTTGTATGTGTTATGAATATAATATTTCACGCAGCGGAGTAAACGAATTTGTATGCATTTTTATTCTTTGTTTGAGATTTCCACTGTAATGGGCCCTCCACCTAATTAGCTTGTTCCATTAGACATACATCCAACAAATTTGTAAATGTGACTATTTAACCTTGGATACATAATATCCACATCTTCCCGAGATTCTAACTCAGAGAATTCATTTCTAGAGTAGCATTCTTATATCTGCAGCTCTGCTTCACTGGTATGATATACCCTTATTCCAATGAACGAAGTTTCAAAATTGGAGATGCGATAATAAATATATATATATATACATTGAAGATGATTATATAAATTATGTTATATATATATATATATATATATATATATATATATATATATATATATATATATATATATATTATAACATTTTCAATTTTCATAAAACCGTCCTATTGGAAAATAAGTTAGATACATAGATTAAAATAGTGTTTTATGCAGAAACTCTAAAATATCCCTAATTACTTATTTTAGTTATATAATCAACAAACCCATAATTTTTCAGTTTTTCTTCTTAATATCTTAAGATTTATTTTCTTGGAGTATTTATCAAACCATTAAAATCGATGGTTTGATTTCGTGACCTACCATTTATACTTCATATGTAATTATAATCTTAAAGATACGTACTGCCATTTTTAACTTTATGAGGATTCGTGGTGATGGCCCCAAATAATTTACCAACGTTAGATTCAAAATTTAATACCTGAAATACGAGCTGCACGCACAAAAAACAGCTCTATGCACTGGAATTTCGGTCCCATCGTCTAGAATAATAGTGGCATCACATAGTTGATGTTTCTCCCAGAATTCGAAGAGGGCTTGCATAGCCTGTATGCTCATACATCTTCCGTTTCCGACGTTGAGGGCCCTGCCTCCACTATCAGGCTCGCCCATTTCATTGTTTTGCGCCAGATTGTTGATAAAAACTTGCAAAATAAAGAATTTAGTTCACGAATAATTTAGGTATATTGGATGAAGCTTCAAAGTGTGATGATGAAAAGTCAAAATTGATAGATCATAGATAAATAAATAAAAAATCTGTACGCAGACCGTCACGTTTGATGAGTCGTCTATCAGTTTTATTACTTTGAGTCAGGTTCTTGGCACTGTTTGGGATCTTCATCATAGGTATTTACAACTATTTGTGTGTCATAACTGAAATTTATAATTGAACTACAACTTCACTTATTCCATTCACCAAAGTTCTTGCTGGGATGTATTTTGTTTTGTCAAAAACAACGCTTTCTATTTGAAAATAAACGTCGAAGTGACACTTTCTCTTTATATTCACTACTTCGATTTTATTTTTGAAAAATAGAAGTTTCAAATGTATTTAATCATAAGAAAGACTCACTAAACACATGGTACAACATCGAGTTCAATTAAAATATTCCACTATAACATATACAAATAAACAATACTAAAACTTGACTTATATCTCAGATTGATAGCCCATCTCCAAAAGTTATAAAATATTTGTATTGCTTGAGAATATAACACAAAAATACTCCAAAATGAATTTGAAATGAAGCAGTTTCTTTGATTCCTACTAAATTTAAGAAAAGCAATATACATTTTTATTAATTATTAATGATTAATTGATTGATTCATGGTATGTAAAGATTTTTTCTAGAAACGTAAAAGTATTTCATGTTGGCTTTTTTTAGAAAAAAAAATAACGATTCAGTAGCCCTATTGAATTTTATTGAAGAAATGTAAACTAAAAATTATAGTGAAAACACGAAACACGAAATTATAACTAATTTTTCCAACCATTTAAAGTGTCATTCCGGTTAAGATATAAGATTTGATAATATTCAAAGTAATAATTAATACAGATAGAATTAATGAATATATATATATATTTATAACATCATGTGTACATATATTTATACATATTGTGATCTTTATAGTAAATATTAATACTAATAATTCTTTATTTTTCAATAAATAATATAATTCAATTTCTTTCTTATAAAACATCTACAATCTTTGGCAGTATAATGTTGATTAAAACCCACATAATCCAGCAATATAAATTTTTCTGTGCTTAATATTTGACTCATTTTTTCAAAAATGATTCAATTGCTAAAAATAACTGCTTCTATATGATTTCTGGCTTTTGTGTTGAATAGAGCATCATATTGTCGATGAAGTATTTGCTTTTCGTTAAGTATATCGTATTTCCCTGTGGCAAACTGATAGATTCGAAGAATCTCATTGTCCAAGTTACTGCTGTGAAAATAGCAGCGTTCGTAGGAAATGCTCGAAGCAGGGTTGGTGTTAAACCCCGTGTTAGCACACCGTAGCCTTCTGCTGCAACGCTTTTTCTCAAACAATCAATTGCGTTTCGGTATTTTGGCTTTGAATTGAAGCCATCTAATTGCACCCTTGTTTTAATTACATCTATGGGATACACAACAATCCAACATACGATTCCAGCAGTTCCACCTGCAAATAGCATCGTAGATGTCGCTACATCTGCATTGTTTTCTGAACGAGTTAAATATTCGTACGTCACGAAATATGCGCCAAAAGAAGGAACTTCTCTTGCTATAGTTAAATTTAGTCCTCTAAACAGTCCTTTGAACCCTTCTAGCGTGTAAATATTTTGCATACATTTGATGATGCCCAAACCTGGGTCCGAAACTTGGAGTCTCGTTTTTGCCAACTCCATAGGGCTACATATGAAACTCTGAAAAAATCCCGCTGTTCCTCCAGCTATGAAATGGGACCACAAGGAATTTTTATCCTTGAATTTTTTTTGGGTACTTCCTTGAATACTGAAGACGATTGCATTGATTCCAGCTACGCCCAATAGAGGGCTCGATATGCCTTTATACATTCCTCTCATGCCTTCTTTAAGCATGAGAGTTTTCATCAAATGCATGGAACCTTTGTATCTAGGATTTTTTGCATTATCATTCTGCAAATAAACCTTCAAGGTATCTAAGGGGTGGCCGACAACCAGTCCAGCGCAACCTGAAATAATATATATAATAAATATAATTTTGTATCTATGATATAAAAGAAAGTTTTGAACCCATTGCAATTTATAAATATAATTTATGTAGATTCAAATATTCGTAGACAATGGAGACGATAAAGTCTAATAAAAATATTTATTTATATTGATTTCTATTTCTAGACCAACTAATCAGGTTTTCAATATGATAATGATAACATTTTATAAATAGTTGAATTATCTCATGATTAACCTACATGTTCGTTTAATTATGTCAGTACAATAGGTTTCTCAAAAGTATCATCGGATAGATAAAACAATTCGAAATATTCCATTGAATTATGTATAATTTTTCCATGTCAACTGATTTATCTCCCAACACTCGGGACATTGTTAAAATGTGTTGTATATTTCATTAAAACGCTTTTGTTGAATTCTGACTGAATTGAAAATACAAAACATTCATATGTTTGTATTATGAAAAGTAAAACCTAAAAAAGAGTAATAATACAACTATTTCTATTTCTTTAAGATTTCTAAAAAATGTCTCTAACTTAGAGACATTTCTTAGAGACCATAGAGTTAGAGACCTAACAAGGTCTCTAACTCTATGGTTGAACTCAGGGTTTCAAATTCTATGGTTACAATTGCTCTTTAGTAGGAGAAAGAAATAAGATTTTTACATTCTAGGTGATCCCTATTGCAATATCGGGATCACATAGATAATAATACTTCGCGATTAACAGTAGAATATGAATAGAAAATCATTGAATATTAGTTAGATTGTTATTTTTTGAAACTAGTTTTGTTTTAACCCTCGATAATGGTAGGAATCCCGAAACTAGTGTTTAAATAATGTGTGTAGAATTTAGTCAATTGTTGAAAGTTGGCTAATCGCGATCGTAACATCTGTCTGCTATTAAGAAACATTTAGAAATGCTTAATGATATTACATGACTCTAAAAGCAGAACAAGAGTGTGTTTATTCTTCGTTTAATTTATATATATATATATATATATATATATATATATATATATATATATATATATATATATATATATGTTAAATGATAAGATACTCTTCGTATCATTTGTATATAGTTATATTATAGTTGTATATAGTTACTGTAAAGAAGAATAGGAATTATATCTATGAATTGGTATCTTTCAAGAGGAAGGGAGAAACTTCATTTCAACAGCGTTCTTAAAAACTTAAATTATGAATACAGAGAAAACAGGTAGATAACAGGTAGAAGGGATCAATTCATACTGAACTACTATATAGTAAACTAAGTAATTTTGAAAAGATTGTGAAGGGGGCTTGAGGTATGATCGATTTGGCTGTTCAAAAGGTTTCCAGAATATTTGTATTTATTAATTTGAAGTGATTCTAACAAATTAAGCTTCATTCCCTTGTTTGCGGTATTCAACATTTCAAAATCGGAATTGAATATATGATTATCATTAATCAAATGATTTGCATAATGTGAATCTGTCTTCTGATTATCAAAGCTACGTTTATGTTCAGAAATTCTTATTTGAAAACTTCTGAACGTTCTACCAATATAAAACTTATCACAACTACCACAATTAATTTTATGCAAATTCACATTATGCAAATCATTTGATTAATGAAAATCATATATTCAATTCCGATTTAGAAATTTTGAATACCGCAAACAAGGGAATGGAGCTTAATTTGTTAGAATCACTTCAAATTAATAAAAATAAATATTCTGGCAACCTTTTGAACAGCTAAATCGATCATACCTCAAGCCCCTTCTCAATCTTTTCAAAATTACTTACATAGTTTACTATATAATAGTTCAGCATGAATTGATCCCTTCTACCTGTTATCTACCTGTTTTCTCTGTATTTAAGTTTATATATTGTATGTATTCGAGAAATTGTCATTAGTCTGCACGTAGCATTTGAAAAAGGTGAATCTCATCGAAACGTACGTCATGCAGTATTCTTTTTAATATATGTATAAATCAGTTTAACAATTGATTTATTATGTTTATCGATTTACATCAAGTATCGGCTCATCAATTATTAAAAGGGATTTATAATTTCTTGATTCATTGTGAACGTAGTCGATTAAAACATTTTCAAATTTTTGCAAAACGAATAGCATTGCTTTATAGTATCCACATTTCAATTTTCCTCATTTTCCTTTTGACTCGACTCAATTTTCATCCTACATTCCCTGTTTTTGTAATGCAGAGTTATTGATATTTGAGTTCAGAAGAATTATTACTACCAATGTTATGCAACTTTGGATTGAATGCATATTCAATCTATTGGCCTTATGAGATAAAAAATAAATTTTTACATCAACAATCAAATACTTATTTTGATGATATTGTGAATTATTTGTATCATTAGTGAGTATTTTATAATAAAGAGAATTCTACGCATATAAGACACAATAAAATTACTGTTGACTTATTGAAGACTCTTCAATTACGTCAGTTGAGCATGAGAATTCGAATATAAAAATGTGGATGATTGAGAATAAAATTATTGAGGACATTCTTTATCAATGTTGATTATGAATTTTATTGGTGAAAATCGTTAGCGGAACGAAAGAAAAAATTTATGAAAGCCTTCAAAATAAACAATGAAAGTTTATCATATAATAAAAGGATCGTAAGACATATACTGAAAATAAATCTCAAAATCTCAAACTGAATTATGTGTCTGTTGTAATCAATATGTTCAAATAATAAACAAATATTATGTGGATAGAAAAATATTTGAGAATTGTTGTTTCCATGGATACGTCAAGCTTCACTTAGGCAATCAACATCATGTAGAGATTTCAAAATCATTCCCGTTGATAGAAACAAACAACTAAACGACCATTTCGTCATAACTAGCAACTGATTTCAATATGGAAAAATACTGTATCTTTTAGCGATGTCCTGAAGTATCTTTTCGATTTCAATTATTACTCAATATTCAAAATATCGGAAACAGTAATTTAAAATATCATTTGGCTCTATAAATGGGTTAATGGACTAAAAGGTGAAAAAAATTACTGCCTACCTCCAATGCACCCTGCTACAAATTCACGAGACATCACCTGGACTCTCGATGTGGTAGGTGTCAAGAAATATGGATGATTCTAGTGGATTTTTACTCAGGAAATTCTTCCTCTCAATATTGACCAAATTAGCTGAATTCACTGTGTATGACATTGATTCCATGTACTTTGGATAACTGTGCTAGCACTGAAATGATAAATCAATATGAATAAAGAACAAAAATGATTTTTAAATGGGTGTTTTAATTTTACAATATTACGTTAAATATGTATATGCATCAGTATAATTGGTCAAATTGAACTATAACTCGATGTTTTATGATGCAAATTATTGTAATTTTCTTTAGTCATAAATTTTCAATGGTTCTTATAGTTCAATTTGTTTTTATCAGGTGTGTGTCAAATGAATGCTTCGTTGTTATTATTTTCATAGTTTTCAAATCTTACTAATAATGAATTCGATACATAAGTTTTTAGCAAATACAATCTTGTTCTTATGATTCTAGTTAGTTATAATATTAATGAAAATAATAATAATAATATTTGTTGAGGAATAATAACTTCTTTATTCTCAACATATATAATACGCAATTGCAGAAAATAAAACTGGATAACTAAATAAATTAAATGAAAAGACATATAACCAAGTCCTCAATCTAATCTAAAAAAGTAACTTATAAATAGTTGATAAAATTAAGTCAAATATTAAAAAGAACTCATTCTGAATGAATTCATTTTAGTCAATTTCAATTGTTCACATAACTTCTAATTATAATTTTCATTTAGTCAAAGCGAATGTCACATTTATTAGCTGAAAGGATGAATGGAAGATCAGGCTCAAAACTGTATTCAGTCCTTTTGAGAATTCTCAGTTGTGAAATTATTGTATCAATTGAATGAATGTAATTTTACAATATAAGGAATGTTTCTCAATAAATTTTATTTTATTTATTATTAATATTATTTAGCAATTGCATTGAACGTAGACTCCATAAATCAAATGGAGGATAATAATTCTATAGTACGATAATTAATCCTAGGAACACGAAATTTCAAAGGGGACAAGAGAGGAAGACAATCATTACTGTTATGCAGTAATTTCTAGAAAAATTTCAGTGATAAAATTTCTCGATCGAAAAACTAAATCGTCTCAATAAATAGTCAGTAGGTATTATTTGATGAAAAAAAATTGATTTAACACTATTATTTCGAAATGAATCACTAATATACAAATTTAAAACGATCAATTCCTCAATTTATATCATTTCCTACACTTCAAGACCAAGAATTTTATAATTTCAAAAGCGCCATTATCGATATTATGTTTTGAATAACTTCCATTCAACGCTAAACTATCACAAAAAATTTGGAATATGCAAAATTTAAAATATGGTCAATGCAATGATGAAGTCACATTCAACATAAAATAGTGGAAATGTAATAAAACACTACATTATAACTAACATTTCACTAATGGGTCACGAGAATTCCAATTTGAACTACAATGAACTCCAAGCGATTGAAATGAATTGCTAATAATGGAATTTCCATAAAAACACAAGCGAAGTACGATTTTTTGATATATATATATATATATATATATATATATATATATATATATATATATTTTTAGTAATAACAGGCTTTTTTGATATGAAAAACTTTATTTTTGTCAACGTTTCGTTGTTAAATGAAAAAGAAGAAAAACACTGGCTAACCATGAGTTTTTCAAAGGTTTCCTCATGGTGAAGAAGACTAAAACTTCCGAATCGAATGCTGAGCCAGAAATATTCCTCTGATAATGAAAATCAATGGGTGAAGATACAAAAAAACTATTTTGATTTTTCTAAAATATAAGTTTGACATTTTGATATCTATAGTTATTCATAAAATCCAATTATTCATTAGTTTGGACAAAGTTGTGATATAACAACGAAACGTTAACAAAAATAAAGTTTTTCATATCAAAAGAAGCCTGTTATTGCTAAAAATATTCAAAATAAAATATCTTAAACAGGCAATAAATCAATTTTAAGAAATATATATATATATATATATATATATATATATATATATATATATATATATATATATATATTCAACAACTTACAAACTAACTTCAATCACATCATTATACCCTCAAAGCAATAACTTAATTAACTAAATTATAGAGAGATCACATAGAAATCTTCACTAAACTATAAGAGAAGATATTGGTTCTGGTACACAATTAAAGAAGATTTATATATCATTAATCAAACATTGAAAGTTTAAACAAAACAATCAAAGTTCAATTGTTACAATATTATCAAGTGAAGGCTCCTAAATAAACCCTTCTTTTTTATACACGTATTTCTCTGTTTCTTATATATATTGGCTTCCACCTGATTAGCAATAAAATATTTCATTATACAGAATTCAAATTGAAATATGTCATATTCATTAATTAATATTTTCATTTTAAATATGAATGAATTGATATAATAAAATGAAAAATTCTGAATAATGAATATTGACTAATACTGAATAATGAATGAGTATTATCGATCACTGGAATTCAACTGAATTAATGATGAAAATTACAAAAAGCCCGAATCGACAATAATTACAGAGTTACTCAAAATGAGAAATTATAAACGAAAATATGAAAAAGTAAATGCAAAAACATTTCATCACTCGCTCACCAGATTTACGAACACCAGAATTTGATGCATCTATTATATGACAATAATTTTTCAAATTGAAAAACAAAGATACAAACATTTTGCACTCTTGTATTCAATTTCATTTATTTTTATTCAATAACCTCTTTATTTGTTACTTTGTGATATCTAAGAATGAGAATAATTTGTTAATAAATTAATAATCTCACCTCAATAGGAATAATTATTGTAATTTTACAATAATTAGTCATAATCAAATTTCAGTTTCAAAAAAGAATTCCTGATATATCCTGGTTTTATTATTATATAACACTATGCACACTGCACTAACAAATGACAAAGTTATATTGGGACACTTAAATAAATTCCAAGACTCTGACCCCTGATATCGATCTCTATTAATTATTTATTCTTAATCACAGTTTACCAGCAAGAGTGATTATGCTTACTCAAGTAATGTAGTTCTTACTAAATTTGTCTCTTTACGTTATGCTTTTTATTCATTTACTTAAGGGCGGAGGTCAAGCACGTATTTGATACCAGTATCGTGTATTTCTTCATAGGCACGAGACTTAATATTTGCCTAGAATTCCATTGAATTTTATATGGGCTGAATGCTTTTGATGTATAAACATTTTGATCTAGTTATAAACACAATGTATTAAATTTTATTCAATTCGCCCTCTAAAGAACTTCAATAAGAAATATAAAACTGAAATGAAACAAAAACTACAAATGTCATAAAATGACCGAAAACGGAAATGGACATTCAATACATAAAATAAAACACGGAAGTTTCATTCAAAGAAATTTACTACAAGAAAAATAATTCTGGTGTTTTCGTGCTATATTATAGCATTTGTAGATACTCGCTATCAAAGTATACTTTGAGTTTCTTTCGATAAGTTTTTGACAAATTATCCAAAAGAACATTATCGCAGAGCTGGCTATGTGAAACCGGGATGTCTCCATTATCCCTCTAGGGATAAATGTAAGAGAATATTGAGAAATCGATGCCTACATTTATTGAAAGCGTAAGACAGTTACTGTTTCGTACTACAATGTACTCATCAGTTACGGCACGTTCAATAAATGAACGGCAACGACTTCAATACTCACATACCCTCCTATTGATTGTAAGGCAGAAATATAAAGTAAATCGTATGTATATATAATATAATGCATAGATTAATGTAGGTACATTTCAAATCTTAGGATTCAAAGAAAAGCACATGAATATATCTAACATTGAAAGTTTCTCACATCATTATCAATAAAGATACTACATTTTACAACTCTAGTTTTTTGAACAATTTCATCTAATTTGATGAAGAAAAGCGCCATCTAGATTGCGGTTGTATAAACGCTCGGTGTCATTACTCAAAATATGAAAGAAATTTACTACAAGAAAAAAGAATTCTGTAGTTCTTTGGAATAGTTTGTCAAAAAATTGTCGAAATAAAATTATAGTATACTTTTATATATATATATATATATATATATATATATATATATATATATATATATATATATATATATATATATATATATATATATAAATATATATATATATATATATATATATATATATATATATAATTGATTTTCTTGGGAATAAGGCTTATTTAAGTTGATGATTTCATTTTATTTTCTTTATTCTCCTTTTTCCAACGTTTCCGCCTCAATTAGACCTTTTTCAAGGCACTTAACATAAAACACTGTTCACTACATCCAAGACAGTCCTGTTTCGACCAAGAGGCCGAAACATTGAAAAAAGGAGAATAAAGTATATGAAATAAAATCATCAACTTGAATAAGCCTTATTCCCAAGAATAACAATCATACATATTTGATGTCTGAGTAGTTTTTTATCCATTATTTCAAAAACATAAATATATTTTTCAATTGTTCATGTGACAATCACATATTAGGCTGAGTGGCTATCAATTGTTGCCTTGTTTTAACAATGAAATCGTTTGATTCTGTAAATTTCCAAAAATGATAATCCGAAATGGAAAATTTTCCATGAGTTGGTCGAAAAAACAAATTGAATGTTAGAAATACTTATGTGAAGGTCAATCAATAAAATAATTATACCATTGCTAGATTAGATTTTCACTGAAATATGAACACAATCACAACAACCCATTGTTGCAACCAAGAGCATTGTTATTATGTTATTATATCTAACTAAGCCACGGTGTAGTGGCATGCAAGTCGTAGAAATGCAGTTAAAACTATCATTGAAATTGTTGGGGTTTATTAAGATGTATGTATACCCAAACTCTGTTCAGGGTGAACAACTTTATTTAACATAACTATTTACAACTAAATACATTGAATATAAACTTAAATTCAAACACATGAACTTATGATTTACACTATGACTACATAGCATGACGCGTTTCGTCGTTACAAACGACTTCTTCTTTGTAACGACGGAACGCGTCATGCTATGTAGTCAATAAAGTGCAAATCATAAGTTGAAGTGTTTGAATTTAAGTTTATATTCAATTATAATGGATTTACATCAAGTAAACGCCAACATTATTAAATAAATAAATACATTGAAGTGCACTAATAATGTTTATAGATGAATTACCTGTGAATCTTTGAACTAGCTATATATATATATATATATATATATATATATATATATATATATATATATATATATGTATATATATATATATATATATATATATATATATATTATTTTAAATTTTCTTAGAAATAACAGGCTATTTTCTTCAATGTTAAACCCTTTATTTTCGTTGACGTTTCGTTCAAACGAACTTGTCAATCACAACTTTGTGAAAACTAAAATATATATATATATATATATATATATATATATATATATATATATATATATATATATTTTACATTATTTTGCATGTTTTCAGCAATAATGTGCAAAACTTTATTTTCGTTGACGTTTCGTTTTATATCACAACTTTGTCAAAACTAATGAATAATTGAATTTTATAAATTACTGTAGATATCAAAATGTCAATAGTAATAAAATCATATATAAATATAATAATAATATATTATAATAAAAAGTCTATAATTATTCATTCATGAAATTCAATTATTCATTAGTTGTGATCAGGCAATAAATCAATAAATCAATTTTAAATATATATATATATATATATATATATATATATATATATATATATATATTCATATCGATATATCAATCATATGATTTCTCACTACGAGAATTGCATCATAGGATTCATGCCCTCTTTCTATGTTTCAAAATAAAACATCATTACAACAATAAATATCGTTATTGAAAAAGATAAATAACTATAAATAACGTTATTTCGAGTTGAAGATAAAGAATTCATTCACCGCATATTCAGAAAATTTGCGTCATCTTTTCGAAAACGCAAAAATGTAGAGATGAAGAAATGAAAATATTATGTAGATTTAATCAGTGAAGAAATGTGCGAAAATAATCGAAAGTTCTATCGCAAATAAACATGTTTAATATTTTATATAACTAATCTTGTCGAAGTCCATTGAATTAAATAGCTGGGCTATTTTCTTAGGTCAATTACAGAAGAGTCCAAATAACTCTAAGGTGCCTCAATTCAACACAATTTGCGAAAATTTCTATGGCTACATCCATTACTGAATTGTTTGAAAATTATTCGAAACTCGTGCGCTGTAAAGATATGTGTTTGGGCGCAACTGATACCTACGATGTTGAAAACACAGTGGGTTATTATATTTATAATAATGTACAATGAATATGAATCTCATATTACTGGATAATTAAACAATTGATTGAAAAAGGGTTTAGATCTACAGCTCCAAATTTCTCATGTATATTGCTTTTTTAAAAAAACTTTATGCGTTAAGATTTCATTTTAAACAATAAAATAAAATATATAGTCTACTTATCATCTTCTCAAAAAATAAAATCAAAAATTTTGAGTAGTGACAATGATAATATGATCTTCCACTGTATAAAAACATAATTTAAATTCTTCGTTTCTTGTTTCTCTATATATTTATTTATTTTTATCATTGATATATTTTGTTTCACACAAATATTAGAGGATTTGTAGTAATATATATCTCTAGAATAATTGAAAATCTATAATATTTGGAATTGATATTTATATTTCACGAAAATTCAATCGAATTACTACTGTAAAAATTATTAAATAAAATTAATATTGTATTTCTGTTACTTCAAGAATCTCGCTCAGAAAATTTTATCCGAAAGTTTAAAGCCTTAGAAACTACATTTATAATGTAGTTTCTAAGTACATTAGGGGCAAAAAATATTAACATATCACGAATAATAAATAAAATAAGTTCCAACATCACTTCAATATATCTAGCCGCCACCTGTCCTAGTGAAATTAATAACATTGTAATGTCCTTGAAAGATACAAGAGTTGTTGGTGATGACGAAATACCAACAAAAATTTTGAAACATACAGCTGACTTAATAGCTCCTCCCTTGAGTCACATATCAAATGTTATGCTGCAAAGTGGTGTTTTTCCTGCCAATTAACAAGAAAGAAGTGGTTAATGACCTCGGGAATTATCGGCCTATTGCTATACT
The DNA here is from genome assembly GCA_030704895.1 of Henosepilachna vigintioctopunctata. Taxonomy (NCBI): domain Eukaryota; kingdom Metazoa; phylum Arthropoda; class Insecta; order Coleoptera; family Coccinellidae; genus Henosepilachna; species Henosepilachna vigintioctopunctata. The sequence continues at coordinate 642,413 of JARQZJ010000046.1, read as the reverse complement.
TTCGAATATTGGTAAAGTTTTTGAAAAGGTGATACAACAGATTGGAAAATTTTGTTCACAATTTAAAAATTATTAGAGATGAACAAAATGGTAGGAAAGTGAAGAATTTAGGAAATGGTTAATCAATAATATAACTCTACCTGAGAAAATAATGTTTAGATTATTTCCAAAATCTAAACTTGTTGTTTTAGAACACGCATATATGGGTAAAAATATCATCGATTTCAGTGCTGAAGAATTGAAATATTTTCCTGTGGACTATTTAGTGAAGAAATTGAGATGGTATGAGATTCTCGAAATTTATCATAAGCTTTCTAAACCAATGATGGAAACATTCAAGCTGCAGACACTCTTACCATGCTTCATTCATTATAATCGACCGGATGAAAACACGCATATTGATGGTCCGCCTGTAAGTCAAGCAAAATGTGTTCGATGCAATCTAGTGCTTACACACCAGCAACTAAATACTTCAGGCAATTCTCAATCCAATACATCATAATTTTTCAATGTAATATTTTTGTCAATGTTCCCAACTAATTCATTTGATGAATCCTTTATGCATTCTCAAGGTTAGATTGTCCCTTTCTCTCTATAATTTCTCAAGGCCAGTATGTGAAACACCCACCTTTATAACTTCTCAAGGTCAGATCGTCCCCACCCATTCTATAATTTCTCAAGGTCAGCTTCTTAAACCCCCACCATTAATATTCAAGGACATTATATAGTATATAATGAGAGGACAGCATTCATTCCTTCAGTTCAGAAGTTGGTTTGAATAATATCGATAAATATGAGTTCGGAAGCAATACCCAATGTATTCGAACCATACATGTTGTGTTCAAAAGTATTTTTCATCAATAAATCGAAAACAAAGTATGTGTCTGTGGGTCTGTCGCACCAATTCAAAGCAGTTGTGAGAATCAGTGGTTCATCGTTGAAGGGTCATCACATTGATTTCACTACCGAAGATTTTCGTGAACTATTGAAGAGTGAAGAATTTCTTTTGAGGAATTTATCTAAAGTTTCGTCGCAGGAATTCAAGAAAATTAATAACGTTACCCTTTTCTTCATAACTATCAACAACAAATGTATTCTCGGTGTGAGAAATGAAAGAAGTCAAATTTACATAGGAAGAGAAACTCTATGTGAATTACTATCGTTACAGGAGCTGATTAATGATTATATTGAGTTCCTGGAATATCATGGATTTGAAGATTTCTACGCAATGATAACGCGTACAGTGACGAAGTTGAATGGGGATGTGTTAGCGAACATAAAAAATTTATTAGAACAATCGTATAAACATTTATTCAACACAGCCATATTTAAAGAGTTAATCAAGGCCGATCCATATACTGTAGTGAATGATGTGATGGAGATAGCTTATTAATATGAATAAGAAAGTACATTTCAGTGATAGTTGCGAAATCCATAACATGTATGCTTGGAATTTCGCTTATCGAGAATCCCGTAAATACTATTGGGAAATGTTTGTAATAGATAGAATTAGATTCAACAATAGAGTAACTAATTTAGAGAAAATTTTGAGTCCTATTTTAGATGTTAAACATAGACAAAAGGTTTATATTGATAGATTTTGTTGAATGTAACAACACTTTGTATTAATGCGTTCAAATAAAAAATTGTAAAAAAATAAAAAACAATTTTATTTCTCAATATCTTTACATAATAATATATATTCAGAATTGAATCATTTCAAATCATTTTGTGGATCCAAGAATTATGCTCCTTTCCCATTCCTAAATATTTTACGAATAGTTTATTTCCTTTTCTTCTTAGCACTTTCTCAATCAGATAAATTTGAGGATGCTTTACTTTCTGTAATTCGAATTCGTAAAACCCACCCATGATATCCTCATTGGAAGAATCGCGTAAAAGGTAAGTTCTTGGGTATGTGGATTTTATCTTTCTAATTGTGAAAATTTCATTAGACCAATTGGGTGTGTAGCCTTTCACAAATGCTTGTCTAGTTTTACTAACTCGTACGAAATCTCCAATTTTATACTTTTGTTTTCTTGGATCTATAATCTTAATGTGTGAATAAGCGGAGTTGAGAATTTTTTTTTCATTTTCATTATTGACATCCATTGGCTTATAACCAGTAGTTGAGTGTTTCCTAGCATTATATTTCGAAACTATGTTATCGAGTATATCTATCCACTTATAATTTCCACGAACGCTGAACTCTTTCCACATAATTGACTTGAGTGTTCTATTCACTCTTTCTACAACACTGCACTTTAAGTTGGAATACGAGCTATAATGATTTATGTTGGACGTATTCATTAATTCCTTGAAATATTTATTGTAAAATTCCTTGCCAAAATCAGTTTGTAAATTTTTAGGGGGATGTGACAATTGTTTCAGAATTCCACGCATTGCATCTCTCACATGTGTTGCAGTTTTATTCTTCAGAGGAATCGCCCAAACATATTTAGAGAAAACGTCTATTACTATGAGAATATATTTGAAACCTTTATTGAAGCGAGCATATGGTATCATCTCTACAAGGTCGGCCTGAAAAAGATCTAAAAGTCCCTTAACGATTACTCGTCGCCGTGGGAAATTAATTCGAACTGGCTTATGCAGTTCATTAACCACATCTCGTTTTACTGTCTGCATTTTAGATCAAGTTCAACTTGAGAATCAATTCAGCGAATAGATAAGCTTGACCTTTTATTGTACGGGAGTTCTTGAATGATATCTTATCTCCCTTTTTTAAAAAATCTTATCCCCTTTTTTCATAACGTAATCAGCATCATTTGTTTTGATTTTTATATGGAAACCGCTAGATGGATTAGCAGTGAAAGATATAACTTCAGCACTTTCATAAGGAAATATGTATTCATTTGTATTTGTATTCAACTTATATATATTCGTTTCATAATCCAACACCCCTGTGAGTTGCAGATGAAGCAAGTAATGCTGCTTAGAATTATCAGTTTGAGAAAGTGTTCTGTGTTGAGAAATATGGTTATAAAACTTATCGATGGTCATGTCGATGCTAGAACTTCACTGTTTGTATCGATAATGATCTATTTGATATTTGCTTGAATACTTATAGTATTATTTTCGAATTTTTAACTCGTTTACAATATGACTCATCTCATTGGAGTGACTATTATTACCAGCAGTCTGAGAGGACATTAATAATTTCAATCTATCCACCAGTTGGTTTGGATTTTTCCAAGGTACGAATTCTAAGTCCTTATTTGTAATCTCTAGGAAGTTGAAGTTGTTTCTTTTATTCGTATTCGATTTCGTTGGAAAACTTTTAAGTAACCCACCTCGCGACTGTTTTTGTATGGGTGATATTGTAGTAGTCTTAAGGGATGTGTGAGTTTTCAATGAACTAGGATATGAGGGGATTGTTCTACTAGTTCTACCCCTAACTATCGGATTCTGAATTTTCTTTATAATTGTTGTATACTTTTTACCGGCATTGCCTGATATTTGCTTATTTATATTATAATCTTTCCGATCAGCATTCGTTCTCTTCACAATATCCCTATAATTTCTCAAATCCGTTGTATTATATCGATCAGGATCTTTCTTGAATAATAATTCAAGGAGTCCTTTACTGATAGGAAAATCGATTGGACTATCACCTTTAGGGTCTATTAAAACTTTATCGTTCTTAAAATCTATTTCAGAATTACCTATATAAAATTTGGATTCTTCAGGCTGGAATCTTACACCGTATCTATGATCAAACAAATCAGGAAATGGTGTAGTTATCATTTCCTCAATATAGTCCCTACCCATCCCCGACCACTGGTCTAACCATTCACGGAAAACATCGGTATTTTTCAATGCTTCAATATTTTCTAACTCAACTTCTGATAGGGGTTCTTGATATTCATCAGGTTCTCCTTCAATTGGCTCAACATTTTCAGGAATATATTCAATACTATCTTCACCACTCGATGTTTTAGGAGTATCGCGCAATTTTGATGAGAATACTTTCAAAGTACCTTTCTTAGGCGTAATAACTCGTTCTGGTGTTATAATATCCCTTTTTATTTCTGGTTTGGTTTCAGATTTCGTAATCAGTGGTTGCTCTTTCTTTATTTCTGTTTTCACATCTAATGGTTGAGCTTTTTTAATTTCACTCAACAGTTTTTCGATTGGATGAGTAATAGGTTGCATTGATCGAGAAAACCTCAATTGTGATGTTATCAAATCATGTTTCAAATCTAGTAGTTTTTTCTAACATTTTTCTTGCTTTCACTAATTCTAAAGCCAAACGTTTATCCATAATGATTATTTGAGACTAAGATTGAGATTATCAATAATCAATATTTATAAGATAAAGTAGTCGTGGAAACCCCTTCTATAGCGACCATTATTAATATCACTCTCTTTATCAATAACTAAAAATCCATATGGTACTTTCCAGCATTCAGAACACAACTTAACAAACTCATCGAATGACATATCAACATTTACATGATCATTATATATATGCTTGAGATTTGTTTTATCTTGAGAAAATAAAACAATTAAATTAGCATTATCTCTTATGAGTTGCTTTGGGATTGCTGAATAAGTTTGACACAGATAGAAACAGTCAATATTATAATGTCTTCCAAAAGCAAAATAATCTCTGATTATATTTTGATTGCTACAAACAACATCATCGAATATAACTACTGAATATGGGGATATATCTTTCGGTGGTGTTATGAATTCACCATTTTCATATTCAAAATAGTTTATATCATCTATTGGTTGTAGTACATTCTTCAAAAATTGGTATTTGGGTTGGTGGATCGAATTTGAATACAAATAAATATTAATGAAACGTAAACCGTTTGGATGTAATAGAATACTAATTAAAGTATTAGTTTTCCTTTCCCTGATCCACCTACAAAAAGACCTCTTTTACATTCAGCACCTAACAAATCGCTATGTCGTATGAATTTCTCTTCAGTTTGACAATAATCATGATTGGTTATAGGTAATGTATTATGTTGTTTTATCAATTGCATTGTCAAAATACTATTCTAAACTGAGCATTGGTGCTCATGTGAATATCTTTTATATGGGGAAAAATAAAATTCAGTAATTTTAATATTGTATATTCATAAAACATAAAAAATTCGGACAATAAAATGGAGATTAAAGAAAATGGAGAACAAACGTATAAACATAAAAATTCAAACAATAAAATGGTGACTTAACAATAAAATGGTGACTTAACAATAAAATGATTATTTAACAAATGTACATATGGTTAGCTTATTGACTTTTTCAAAATATATAAAAAATGTGTAATGAAAACAAATACAGAAGTTCAAATATAAATTTATAACAAAATGTTCATTAATATCAATCAGCAATACTTCAGTAATTCATCCAAAAGTGTGTCGATGTTCTCATGCCAACCGACATCAAAGTGACCCCATGCTAAAGTTCTAAAAGAATTTTTCAACAAAAAACGCTTATCATCAAAAGAAGATAATGCAATTTTATTTCTCATTTCCGTAAACATATCATGTAAACAAGATCTGAAAATTGACATTACGCACAAAAGTGATTCATTTTTGGTAATAACATTTTTATAATCGGATAGATGAATATTTTTTTCAACTATATGCTTACTGATACCCTTCGCTTTCTTATCAACCTTATCCAATAATTCTACACAATAAGCCTTGGCTCCCGTACCGTAGAAACTCTTAATAACTTGACCAGCATATTCGTCTTTCATTTTGCCTATTTGTGACACGTTTGGAATAATGTTGTGCATATTTTGAGGTGAGTAATTGGAAAGATCGAAATGTTGTGAATTTTGCTTAATATCTTCATATATATTTTCAGTGAATACTTCAATCAGAAGTGAGTCTGTATCACTATAAAGTAATGACACTTTTTTACCATATTTTTGCTTCAAAAAATTATAAAAAAAATTATATATTACAGTTTTCGAAATATCTAAAACACAAAATCCCACATAAATAGGCTTATCATATGTCACACGCGTTTTATTCATTTCAATTGCTATTAAGTTCTCAGAAAATATTTCTCTATCTTTAAAGTGGGGTTTAGCAATCCAAGTTTCAGCTCCAAATTTTTCCCCTGCTTTTCCCAATGACTAACTAATTTTATATCCCGTCGATTTTCAACATTTTCCATTGTTTTGCCGAAAATACTATTAATTAATAATTTGAATAAATTTTTTTCAAAGGCATTTTTTGAATTGTTTCGCAGTTCTGTATTAAGGTCTATGTACGGTTTCAACCAAGGGGATTGTTGAAATTTCAAAACTCTATGGATTTTTGTAAGAATCAATCCTTCTTCCAAACATTGTTTCAAAGATTCGTAGTGAATTACATAGTTAGTTTTATTAAATAAATTTGGTATTAGTTTAGGGGTTTTTCCTTGAGGAGGTATTATATTTTCCGGCAAAAATGGTAGATCATTATGTAAAACATGAAGCGTCTGAGGATAAGTAATATCTACCTCAAATATATATCCTTCGGGTGCGTTATTACACAGATTTTCGATATTCAAATTCATGATTTCTTGCTCATTCAACCAATAAAAACCGCCAGTTGGTAAGAATTGACTCATTGAGTAACCATACAAATTAGTAGCATCTAAATACATTATGTATGATGATTCTTTTGTAGGATTAAAATTTGGCAAAAATTTATTATTAGCTTCAGCGAATCTTTTAACACATATACTAACACCTCCACGTATACCCTTCTTAATGAAATGTATCATATCTACATCGGTAAGCAATTCTAATGAGATGTCTGTCTTTTTCAACATAGCATCCCAACTCAACGATGGAGCTGTTAAATACTGTGCAGGATCTAAAGAGTAGTGAGTTAAACATGTATTCCGAAAATTCTCGAAAATATCTGATAATAATAAAACATCTGACTTTAAATATAAATCTGAATATTCTCCTAAAGTTTGACAATCAAAGGTGCTCCAAACATGCTGAGCTCGCAAATATTTTTCTAAAGAAATATGCTCGTCCCTCAATTTATCAAAAAAATTTTCTTTACTTGGTAATTTTGGATCATCTAGTTTGGACCAGTTATCTACATATGAGTAAGGAAATACGCCTTTCTCTCTTATCAAACTGAATTTAGTATTATCTGGAAAATATTTTCGTACGATTTCACATTGTTCATCACTTAATGTACTGGATAATTTATCTAAAGATGAAGCTAAAAATTTAAATGAGTCTATAAACCTAAGTTCTACAAATTTCTGTTTACAGTCTCCTTCAACAGGGATGTATTTTGAAAAGGTTATGTACTTCTCTTTAGTTTGACCTACAACTTTTACCTCCTCACCATTAATCGAAAGTTTCTTTATGAATAAATGTGAATCATAATTAGTAAGGTTGTGAATTATAACTGGTACAAATTTCGATGTTTTATAAAACAAATTACAATTTTGATGAGCAGCGCCTCTATAAAAACCGGTTAAATGATCGTGGTCCCTAACTTTGATCGAATCGGGTATAAATTCTTTCTTACAAATATGACAAACGGAGCAAATTTGAAATTCATGCTCTTGAATATCAGTAAGCGGATCCATAGTAACTACGCGACTCAGATATCTCGAGTGAATGTACCTCACATCATTTTCTAACGAAGTAATAAACCTTACGCAGCAGTCATTCCCCCGAAAGAATACATATTTAGATAATGAATCATCGAAAGCACACTTCATGTAATAGCCGCAAGAATATGGTTCATGTAAAAAAGTTTTCATTGTGAAAGATTTATCGGGATTTGGTTGAGCATTATCTAACGGTTTCAGTAAGCATTCAAAATCAGCATAAAAAACAAATGGAACTTTAATTTGTTTCTGATAATTTTGAACTTTAAAATATTTTCTGGAATAAATTGCTTCAATTCATTTTGGATTATATTAGTTGATGGAATTTTAGCGTAAAGTTGTCCACAATCTTTCTCACAATGCTTGGATAATCTTTCCGCAGATGAAAAATATTGTAGACAACCATCACAAAAATGTTTTTTAGACTTATGCCGACTTATTTGTGAAGAAACCAGACCAGATAAATTTTTTATAGTGCAATAATGTAAATTTCCGTCATCGTCGTCTAAAATTAAAAGATTGATGTGATAAGCTTTTTTTGATACTACTGAAATATAGCGGACCAACTATTTCATATTTTCGTTTACCATTATCTATTATTGATTCTAAACCATAAACATTTATTGAAATATTATCATTCAAGTTCAAAAAAGTTGAAATATTATCTAATTTGACCGGAAACTCAATACCGTTAAAATTAAAATACTGAGAAAAATGCGGATATGACTGTGGTAAATAATTCGGTCCTTCGGGTGTGAAAATACCTGCCATGAGTGCCCATCCAAAGCAGTGGTAATCGGTGTTCCTCACGTTGATTACAGCGTTCTTCTTATTTATACATTTCGGCAATTCAATGTAGGACGATGCTCTCAACGGATTGTAACGATTGATATTCACTTCCAAACTCAATATTTTCACTAATGCCCAACCTAAACAAAAGGAGCGTATTAATAAATATCAATATAATAATTGAAAGTTCAACTTACCAGAATCTCTTTCCTGAAAATCGGCCATCTTCTGCGTAATTATGTTCTGAAATTTGTGGATGATGTCTGTCAAATTAGTCCCCAAAGTGATTATGACATTTTCGGTATTGAATGATTTTATATCAAACAATTCTTTGTTCTCAATTACGTAAAATCCAAACAACTCAAAGTTGAGTTTGAGTGTTGTCATTTGTGTGAGACTACTCCGAATAATGTCAATAATTTTGCTGGTATTTTTGTCGAAAAATTCTATTATATCAATAATGTGGCCATCAGCATCAATACGATAGGACACAATCCTATTCTTGAATGCTGATGCAATTTTGGAAACTCCATTACCAACGGGGATGATGACGTTATTCTTATGTCCTTTAGACTTCAGATGGGCGTTAAAAAGATTGGAAGTTATATCAACATCACACTGATGGCAATGTATCATGCTTGGAGTCTGAGTCTTCTGCTTTTTCTTCTCATGGCAGTTGAATTTCAGATGTCTATTCAGTGATGAAGATGTTTTAAACTTAGCTCTACATGATGGACATTCGAATGGTTTCTTTAAAAAAAAATAAAATTTTAAGAAGTCAATAAGCTAAAACAAGTCGCCTTCAGTTACCATAAGTGTTTCATATAAATCATAAAAATTGATAATTTGGGAAATAAAGCAAAAAAAAATTGATAATTTGGAAATAATATTTATAATTTGAAACGAAACAGTTATATATATGAATTAAACACTTATGGATATCCGACAAGACCACTAGGAGGAGCGACACGCTTGTCATAAGTTGTTGTATTAAATGACGAATAGTGAATTTAAAAAAAAACAAAACCTCAAGTAAGTTTGAAACGCTAAACGTAAAAAAAAAAAAAAAAAAATCATAAATGTGTGATTTAGGTTTTTTTTTCAAAGAAATTTAGAATTTCTCCTATTATATGCCAAAATAGGACTCAGAGGCCGATCAAACAAATCACTTGAAGAGTGATGTGTCGAGTCTATTAATTCTTCACTGATTACCCTACTGCTTTTTTCAAATTTGGAAAGAAAAATCGGCCTATTTTTTTCTAGGACCTTTCATCAAAATAGGACTCGATGATTCGCACTCATCATCACTTGAAGAAAACTGTGGCGAGTCTATAATTTCGCCGTTTATTAAAATAGGACTCAATACTTCACAATCATCTTCACTTGATGAGTACTGTGTCGAGTCTATAATTTTTTTACCGAGTACCGAACTACTTTTTTCTAATTTAGAAAAAAATTTGGTCCAATAGGACTCAATGATTCGCAATCATCATCACTTGAAGAGTGATGAGTTGAGTCCATAAAATCTTCGTTTGTCCTATGGCTTTTTGAATTTGGAAAAAAATTCGGATTTCTACCATTATTTAAAATAGGACATAGTATTGGGGCCGGTGTACATAAATCTGCATCTTCTCGCATAGGTGTTATTGTTTCCATATCAAAACATAATTTCCTTTTTTTGATAGGTTTTTCAATAACCCTCCATGCCTGAATCCACAGTAGTATACCGTCTTTTCATCAATACTAGCTACATCAACAGGTGGTAGTTGAGTAGCAGTAATATTGAAATCGTTACCACTCAGAGGTGCGAGCCCTCCATTATTGATTATCTCATTAATTTCGGGATAGTTTCTTTCACTTGAAGCTTTTAACGATTCAAAATTGTGTATAACAGTATCTCTATGGTACATACTTGATTGCGTAGAAGATGCAGATTTTTGTATACCGGACTCATAAACATTAGAAATATTAAAATCGGAATGAAAAGCAGATTTTGTCATACTTATAGGAGAATAATTAATCGAAATATTGGCCCTTGGAGATTCTAAATAACCTTCACACATATTATCAATTTGTGTTGCTCCTAGCCCACCATCTTGTGAATTTTCTAACAAGGGCACTTCATTCAAATAGATAGAAACATTTAAATTTTCATAATCAAAATTTTGAACGGATCTGTCAGAACACTTTAAAAGGTCATCTGTAAAATTCATAGATGAATCAATATTGTAATTAGTCATCTGTATTGGAGACTTAACACTATCAACTCGTCTATTCGAATCTACAGATGTAATTTTAGAAGCACTCAGACAGTCATCCATATTATCAATATCAATATAATCAGAAAATGGTCTAGATAATACATCGAGATCGACATCGGTTATAGTATTTAATAAAATTTGACGAAGTGTTGAGCTTTCAGCATCATTATTATTCAATTTGTCTGAAGGTATTAAACTCCAAGAAGATTTCTGAGAGTTCATTATCTTAGAAGAACTGAATAAATCATCATGATCTTCTTTCTCAACCTCAGAAAATGGCCTAGATAAAAAATCGAGATCGAAATCGGTTATATTATTTAATATAATTTCACGAAGTGATGAGCTTTCAGAATCATTATTATTCAGTTTGCCTGAAGATATTAAACTCCAAGAAGATTTCTGAGAGTTTATTATTTTAGAAGAACTGAATAAATCATTATGATCTTCTTTCTCAGCCAACAATTTCGACTCACCTACAGAAATAGAAGGTGAATCGATATTAGCCGGTTTGAGCAACACATTAGATAAAATTTTCACTTTTTTATAAGGATTCATGCCTAATAATGCGTTTCTAAGTAAACTTACTTGAGGTTCAGAGACATTATCCTGTATCGAACTTAGCACAGGTTCACCACTTGGCTCACCAACTAAACCCGACGCAGAACTTTGGCTTTCACAATATTCACTAAAAATTTCGCGGCCATTTTAATAATTAGCTTGTAAATTAGCAAGACGTAATTAATAATCGCGACGTATACAACAACTAATGATAATCAGCATGTGTTGCGTGTATATATGTATGGGAGGGGAGATAATGGTGGGAGTGCTCAAGGTCAACAACAGTGGGGGTGCTCAAGGTCATGAACTTACCTGAACCGAGTCAATGACTTATCCAATTCAAGGTCACGATGTTTTCGGTTTAATGAACGTTTTAAAGGTCGAATTTTTTTTTCAAGGTCAATGACCTTCCGATTTCGTGATTTATCTATTTTAATACTGTTTATAAAACTTAGGTTACGTTATAGTTTCAAGGTCATATTTTTCAGAACTTCAAGGTCACGATGTTTTCGGTTTAATGAATTTTTCAAGGTCGAAATTTTTTCAAGGTCAATGAACTTCCGATTTCGTGATTTATCTATATCAATACTGTTTAGAAAACTTAGGTTACGTTATAGTTTCAAGGTCATATTTTTGAGAATTTGTGAATTTTTAACGCATTTTCTGGCCATCTAGAACCTAATTTTTCAAAATTTTCCCCTTCTGCGGGGACTTTTAATTTTTCGCGGTGGACCGCGCGGAGGGGCCCCCTTTGGGGTCCCGCGGACGTCTGTCTATATCAGTAGATATGTGAATACAAAAAAAAATACATTTCTTATTGAAATATTTATTAGAGAAAAAAAAAATATAATTCTTCATTATAGAACAATGCTTTCTTCATCGCTATAGTCCATATCGAGCTGTGCAGGGTTATCGATGACATGTTGAAATGTTTTTTGGAGAAACTTTACATTTTTCAATGAACAATAACATTTGTTGATCTCGTGAAACATACAGTCAGGTTCATCAGGTATTAAAGCTGGATGTTCTGGAAATTCAATAATTTTACTAGGTCTGATGTATTTCCCAATTATTTTTGCTTTTTCTCCTCCTTTCACATATATTTTCTCAATATCATTAGTGAGTGTAGTTAATATTGATTTCAGTTTCCATGGCTGTACGAATCCGGTTTCCCATTTAATACAATGATGATTGTGTATGAGCCACATCACTGGTTTTTTATATTCTTCAGGAAGATGTTTGAATTGAAACGGTTGTTTGAAGATGAAATGTGCAATTCGATCATTTTTCAGGATTGCAAGTTCCTTCGTGAAGAAATGTTTTTTATTTATAAAAAATCCTTGAATATCTATTATAGCATATGACATTATTTCACCGACTTCGTTAGTGGATTATACGTAAATACTCTATCACTAATAATCAATATATGCGCAGTAGTATTAGCAAGTATTGCCGTGTTAGTTTCAAACTCAACTCTAAGAACCACTGATTGTGTTTGAAACCCAGTCTTTTGTTTAGAACAATCCACAATGATGAGTGGAAATGCTTTTGCGAACTGAGATGGGGTTATATCAGTTTCGGATTTATAGTCATAATAGTATGCGGATCTAAATTGTGTAAACATTTCATACAATGTTGCAAACTGATTATTCGCAAATGATATATTCAAGTTTTCATATGGGTATCGTTCATTATTGAGAAATAGTCTTATATTACTGAAATCACACGTATCAAATTCACTACTATCAGCTTCTAATCGTTCTCTATCTGTCTGAAATCCCATAATAATATATCTCGGAGATTCCAATTTTGTCGATGTTTTCACATTCCAAGTATGTCTTGTTGTATTTGGCAATGATGGGAAACTATGTAGTTCCCAAGTTCTGTATGGAACTATGATGTCTTTTCCCTTTTCAATGAATTTAGTTAAATTTACTTCTTCATGTAATCCGGGTATTATATGCGGTACTTTCCACATTATTTTATCTATTACAACTTTAGCCTTTTCGTCTGCGGAACATTTCTTTGTACCCGAAGCATCTGTGGTAACTACACATTTCAATGCAGATTTATCACTGTTGCTACGTATCAATATAAGTTCTTGGAAAATGTTGACCATTACTTTTTTATAATCTTCAGCGAAACCTAGTAACATTTTCAAAGGAATGCAAACACTAAATCTACCATTTTTGACTATAGTACTTTCCTTCCCCGGGAACCATCCAGCATTTTCATATTTCACTGCTTCACTCTTGTTGAATGATGCTAATCCTTTCATTGTGGATGTTAAACCTGGTTTCGTATTAACATCAACGACGAAACCATTCACCTCATACCTTATTTCACTAAACAAGAATGCAATTCCATTATTCACAAATTTTGTATTTATTCCTGAAGCTGTTCCATCTGATTTCAGCAACTGACCTTCGATATATAAGTAGCTTTCACTTGGTAATGTACACAAATCTTCTTGTAGCGGTATTCTTATTTCATCATTATTATTATATCGTGAAGTATATGATTCGTGAATATGATATTTATATGATACTACAGATTCATCAGTGGGTATTCCTTCGTGTATACTAAACATTTTAGTTTTTCACTTCAAAACCTATGGATTTTAAGAATTGCTTGTTCTCAGACGTTAATAGTTTAACGAGCTTCTTCCTACTGTTAATTTTTCGACACTTTTGTTCATTTTTATACTTGCGACGGGTATACGTATTCTTGAAATCTAAACTCATATTTCTTTTCGAAGATGTAGACCTACTGTAATGGTTTCTTGTTGGAAATTAACCAGTTTATCATTCTGATCCACTATTTTAATAACTATGCTTCTTATGGTATTAACACTAATAGGTAAATAAATAACATGTTCTGGGGACTCTACTATTTTGAATCCTGGTGGAGCTGTCGGTGAAAACTGATGTATTATATGCTGAGGTACACCATTTCTATAACTGTTTACCACAATATTACATTCAACAGATATTGAATTTACAGTAATTATATCGGCAATATTGTCTGATTTAGCTTTAGAGTCTTTAGCTAATATTTTTCTATTGAATCCAATTAATGGTGCTATACTATTTGAACTTGTTATATCTACTTCTTCTGTACACTTAATATGTGTATGAAGTGTATTACGATTTTCCGATAACTCGAAAAATATATGGTGATATTTTGAATCACTTTTGAGCTCATGGGTAATAAAATTGTTTAAATCCTGAAGTTGATAGCATCCAGTTGGAATTGTTATTTCTTTAGATCCTATTTTTATTGAATTACAATCATCATCAATGTTTGGGATTGAATTGTACACTGCGAAATCTGTTAGACCTAACACGTATCGACCATCTTTAACTTCAATGGGTGGGTTGAATTCGGAAACTAATATTGATGATTTACCACTTAGCACAAAGAACATTTCTGCAGTAGAGATATACTTCAACTGGTATTTTATATGTGTGACCAATTATATAAGAATTTCAGAACTAAATGCCCGCAGTTATATGTATTAATTTTTTGATACCTCTGTCTGTTATACAATATTCTGTTCCTTCTATTATCGCTCTTGAAATAAGACTTTGCTTCTATTGGAGGACTCAAATTTCCAATACTATCGAAATAATAGATTACCTTACCATGTTTCACATAACCTGTCCAATGAGTTCCATTTCCACTACTTTCATCTAAATTAATTATTCCACTCTCATAATTCCGTATTTTTCGCGGTAATTGATTTCGCATAAAAACCCCTCTGAAATACGGAATCTTCAATTTCTTCACTATTTCTACAAGTTCTACATTACTCAACGCGTGTCTTGGTAGCTTTATTGGTAATTTTTTTGATACCATTGGTACGGACCTATATATAAACCTTTTCC
Source organism: Henosepilachna vigintioctopunctata (assembly GCA_030704895.1). Classification (NCBI taxonomy): domain Eukaryota; kingdom Metazoa; phylum Arthropoda; class Insecta; order Coleoptera; family Coccinellidae; genus Henosepilachna; species Henosepilachna vigintioctopunctata. The sequence continues at coordinate 627,307 of JARQZJ010000046.1, read as the reverse complement.
CTTACGTTTCTTTCTTCGTACTAATCCTTTACCTTTAGTGGCTTCCATTTGCTTGTTATGTCTAATAGTCTCCTTCAACATTGTTTTATTTGTTCTCGCTTTATCAATCGCTGCTGCTATGGATGCTGCACCACCTCCTAAAGCTCCTATAGCTCCAAGAAGAGGTAATAATATCGGTAAAAAACCACCTCGTTTAGGTGTTACCGAAATTCTAGTTTTGCGTGATTTCTTTCTTGATACTCGTTTTGCCCCCATACCTATTTTTGTTTTCGCCTTCATGAGTACTAATACAAGAAGAGCTGCTGCTTTCTCTTTTCGACTTGCTTCTTTGGATTTCAAAATATCACTAGCTTTTTGTATCAAGATATTATCAGCTTGCCTCCTTTTCTCAAAATCTTTCGATTCACTATATGCAAGATCGTGTTCTTTACATGCCTTATCTAATTCATTTATTCCTATATCTCCTCGAGCTAGTCTTTTCTCTAGATTCGTACCGGGTCCACAAAATTGATACGTTGGTAAATGTAACTCAAATGGTAATTTATCTATCAAACTATTTATGAAGGAACCACCTTTCTTCATGGAGTTCATTGATTTTCTGATATCTATCATTTCATTTTTCATTATATATATGATATGTATGGTACGAGTAAAACGTGAGAACTGAAAGATTTTCTATTTATTCTCTAATAATATATTTATATCTACAATTAAATACATATTTACAAATAACATTATATATATATATATATATATATATATATATATATATATATATATATATATATATAATGGACATTTGTTAAATAATCATTTTATTGTTAAGTCACCATTTTATTGTTTGAATTTATACCTAATATATAATTCTAATTTCTAATGTTCAGAGTCCATGCTCTCTGCGCCACTATCACTATCAGTGTCATCTATCTCCCCAACCATCACCTTTCTCAATGGGTCGTGCCAATTGTTGAATATTATATGAAATGCCTTGAACCTGCATCCCCGTTCCACCATTTCTACGAAGTACACCGCCTGCGTACCACAATGGCTACAAAGCATCTCATCTGGTGCTGGTCGAGGCTGGTGGAGATGTTTCACTGTGAACGCTCGATTGAAACTCCTCACACATAAAATACATAGCAATGGTCCCTCTTCCCCATTGCTATATCGGCGAAAAATTTCCAAACATAAATTCTCTGGAAATGTAAAAAAAAAAACATGAATTGATTGATGCATTGTGTTGAAAAAAATACATGAACAAAATATGAAATAATTAAAGCATTGACACTTACCCATTATTCAAAAACTATTTCGAACTTATGTCTTAACAAAATGATAAGATTCGGATAGCCGTTGCTCACAACTGTGAACTAATTTCAGACTGACTCTCTATTAGCGCATTGCGCGATATATGGGAAAGTAGTGCCGGAAATTTTCAAGGCCGTACCTGACCAATCGAATTCAAGGTCAATCCCCACCATCAACCCCACCTGGTAGGAAAATGGTTAGAAAAGGTAGGATCACTACACATGCTATATATACCTCTTTACGTCACGTACTTTATTCCCTAAACGAAAAAAAGGAAACAGTTGCTATGTGTGTCGATCTATAAAAGCCTTTGATAGTGTTGACGACAAAATTTTATTGCAGAAGTTGGAGAGATATAGAATAAGGGGTCCTGCATTACAACTTATTCGATCATACCTGAATGACAGAATGCAGTACGTTGCCGAAATAGATGAAACAGGTCTCTTGATGAAATCTTGAAGAAATTTCGAAAAAAGGTGTACCACAAGGCTCCATCTTGGGCCCTTCGCTCTACATTTTATATACAAACGATCTTCCATACTACGTCAATGGTTTCCTGATTCGATTCGCTGATGATACGTCAGTTATAATCAGCGATGTTGACATCAAAGGTCTCAAAATGAAAGTTTCAGAATGCCTTAATCTTATGAAGACTTGCTTTCGGCAATATAATTTTAAACTCAATAAAAACAAACCCCAAGTTATAAGATTTTCAGGCTCAGGGAACGTGCGGGATGAAGTGCCAACTGACACTGCAGTTTCCAATCTTGATGTTGTCAATCAAGTAAACTTTCTTGGTGTCGGAATAGATTCACGACTTGACTGGACAAATAACAAAGATTACCTCAATCAAAAACCTTTCTCGTTTTTCATATGTGACAACACTTGTGAGTGAAGAGACAGCTAAAATTGCTTATTTTGGACATGTTGAGTCAAGAATTCGTTACAGCATTCTAATCTGCGGAAACTCTAGCGAGTCACAGCGTATCTTTATCACGCAAAAGAAATGCATACGTATTATCTTCAACATGGGATATAGGGATTCTTGTTGATTGATATTTAAGAGAAAAAATCTTTACTTTGTACAGCTTGTACATATATGAGGCAATAATTTTCATAAAGAGTTACCCTAACTTCTTTCAGATGGACAAAAAAAGCATGAGTATAACACTAGGTATGTAACTGATCTTGACTGTGATTGCTTCAGGTATAAGTATCTACAGAAAAATGTAGTACACGCTATCCAGACTATTTTTAATAAATTCAATCACAGTTTCACAGAAAACATAAAAAAACTTCCTCTGGGAAAACTAAAAGTTAGATTAGGAGATATTCTGGCAGGAAAAGCCTATTATAGTGCGCAGGAGTATTTAAATGATGATTCCTTCTAAATTTTTGAATTGTATTGCTAATTTTGACATGTTCCACGCCAAAAAGGCAACATACACAATTCTTGTATATATGGAATGAATAAACCTACTTACTTTCTTACTTACTTACATTTATAGGTAATGAAACATTTTCACTATAGAAATATATGAAATAAATAGTTAACTTACATCCACCGACATTTTTAATCATATTAATTAAGTAGAATAACAAACACACTGATCTTTTGAAAAGCTTTGTTATATTTAAAACATATTACTTTTATCAATTTCCATTTAGTCATTGGATGTATCTTCCGCAATATGAACATTGTAATTAACATTGAATATTTGATTACTTGTGGAAAATTTCTTGCGATTTTTAACCTTTCCATAAATGTTATTGTTTGGAATGACCTTTCTTTTCTGAAATCACAAGAATCGTACATTAATCACTGGATCTCAAGGACCAACTTTGTAAAGCTGAATATTTTGAAAAAGTGAGAGATTAAAGATTAATTATACCTATTTTTTCTAATTCACTTCGTAAACTTACTAACCAACTCTGTTTTTGAATTTCGGTTCGCAAATGAATTCGACTGCTGTTATAGAGATTATTGATGGAAAATTCCCAGTTCCTCAAAATTTTTTCGAATTTAATTCGATTCATCAGTGCTTTATTGAATGAAAAGTGAATTTTCAACTCTTCATTGAAATTTCTAGTTTTTTTTAATTTAGTAATTTAGTTAGTGAATTTGAGGTTATGAATATTGAATTTGCAATTCTTCAACATTTCTCTTCCTTTTGAATTTAAAATAATTCATTCCCTATATCTCATTATCAATCTAAATTTTCCATTGGAAAAACTCATTATATTTTGAGAATTCGTTGTTTTGATCAGGCCTTTTTTGATGTTTTTCTATTCTGTGTTGTATATTCTTCTATAGTGCAATCGTTATACGATTATCGTACACTATCAAGAGTTCTTCGATTTATTGAACAAGTATTTATATATTGTATTGAAATATTTGCCCCTTTTTGTGGATGAGTTTTTTTTATTTGTGAATTTGCACCATTTCTGAACATTCATAATAATAGCTTTCACTTTGTAACACTTTCAGTTCTTCATTAAGTGTCTAAATGTAATATTTAATAGTGTTGTCGTTTACTTGATGTAAATCCATTATAACTGAATATAAATTTAAATTCAAACACTTAAACTTATGATTTACACTTTATTGACTACATAGCATGAAGCGTTTCGTCGTTACAAACTACTTTTCTTTTGTCTGGAAAATTTGCTATGAACGATACTGTTAACTCTAGATCTAGTATTACTATCTAAACTCTCAAATTCTATATGATGTAATCTAAATGATAATTTAGAATGTATTGCCTTCTTTGTAGCAGTCTTCTTTGATCCACGCTTTCATTCCTTGTATGGCCCCCCTACTTGTAGAACTGCTGGTGTTATCTGTCCTTAATTTGGGGATCACTTCTTTCTTCAGAAATTCATTATTCTGTAAGCATCTGAAGAAGTCGTTTGTAACGACGAAACGCGTCATGCTATGTTGTCAGTAAAGTGTAAATCATAAGTTCAATTGTTCGAATTTAAATTTATATTCAATTAAATGTAATATGCGGGTTGCTAGGGCACATCTTTGATGATGTTTGGGGAAATTTAATTTATGCATAACTAGTTTATTTTTCTCCTTCAAGCAATTAGTCTCAATTTTTTCATAGATCTTATAGATATTACATGAATTTCACTCTGTGTTACGTTTCAATACTTTAATTTATTCATGCCTTTTGCAGTTATTTGGTTATACACTGCAATTATTGCAATTATAATGAAATAATTCAAAACTAATCATCTCAAAAACATGATCCTAATCGTTGAATATGAAACTAACATGTCAATTCGTACAAATAGAGAATTTCAAATCCAGAGAATTTCTAGTAACTACGGGAGTGCCGCAGAGATTCTATTTGAGGCTACAAAGTGACCTGAATGATATCAGCCGGTAGTGTAAGAATAATTGTTTACACTTAAATGTCATGAAATGTAATGTGGTGAATTTTACTAAAAAGGGAAATGTGATATCTTTTGATTACAACATTAAAGGTGTTAATCTGACTCGACTACTGGAGGTTAAGGATCTCGGCCTAGTATTTCATCAAAAATTCTCATTCATACCTCATACCAACCTATTAATTTTATCATGTAGCAAAACTTATGGTTTCATCGTCCGAAATGCTAGATTTTTTTCGAGTTCCTCAACACTTGTCCATTTATTTAATACCCTAGTGAGAGGCAAACTTGAGTATGGCTGCTTGTTCGGCGACCAATATAAAAGTGTCACATAAACCGCCTGGAGGCACTGAGGAGGAATTTCTTGAAATGGCTCTCATTTCGAGAGGATGGTTTATAACCACCTAGGGGTTGTGATCACGTATGGTTGCTATCGAAGTTTGACACTAGGAGCCTCCAGGAGAAGTTTGAATGCATTGAAATTTTTATTCAATTTGATCAATGATAATCTCGACTGTTCTGAGCTTCTGGGTAAACTTAATTTCTTCGTTCCTCCAAGGTGTACTAGAATAAGACAGACATTTTACTCAAAAACACACAGAATAATCTTCTCTTGCAATCGCCGCTTATGTATGTTCTATTGCAAACCAGGTATCAAGCTGCTGTGATTTACACTGGGACTCACTTGTTTCATTTATTTTCTTGATTATTATTATAATTGAACATTTAGATATTGACATTATAGATTTTGATTATTATATTTGATAATGTTTTTTATTATTATAATTATTTCTTAATATTGTATATCTATGTTGTTATTGATATTTTTAGTAACCATATTTATGCATTATGTATTTTCCTATTCATTATGTATTGTTACCTGTTAGAAATATATGCTTATTATTATTATAAAAATATGTTAAAAACATTAAATCAAAATTAACACACTTGACTTAAGTATGTTATATTACTCTTGATAATGGGTTAATCACCCGAAACATATGTAGAGTTTTCAATATATATAGTGAAACTTAAGCTAAGTGTGCTAATTTTAATTTATGGTTTTCAACACAATAATTCAACAAGACATAATCCTAGTCTCTGTGTCTCATAAAAATATGTTTTTTTGTAAACTGAAAGTTTTGTATTTAAACACATACAATACATACTATACACAGTGGCGGATTTACCAATAGGCCAATTTACTTTTTGAAAAAAATTAACTAGGATGGCGTAAGATGAGTAACTGAGTAGAATTAGATTTTTTAAATTTCTTGTTTGTCTGTATGTCTGTGGCATCATAGCACCCGAACGAATCCAGTTAATGTACATATCTCAAGTTTTATCCAGATTTCTTTCATCTGGCAGAGCACGTCCAGGTTTCAAAAATATACGAGTACGTTATAAAAATATCGAAACGATCAGTGTCATCGGAAATATTCGGTCTATATGACCGAATCCTTCGAGACGATACATCTCTACCAAATTTACTGGGGTACGAAAATCTCGTTTATAATTTTTGATCTACCCCCGTAAAAGTATATTTAACTTTCCCGCTGAATCCAAATGCAATCGATAAAAGCGTCGCAAAGCAAGCGTCGCGATGCAATTTACTATTTTATTGCTTGCAAATCAGCTGTTTTCTAAAATTAAGTGCACGTTGATACCCAATTCATTCAATTGCCAGCCAACTATTCGTTTAACAATTGAGAATGTAGTTTTATCAGAGGAACATTCCGTAATGAATCATTGAATTAATAGACCGAATACTGACAAATGGATTCATATCTTCAAGTTAATAATGCGAACATGCTTGGGTCTCCAACCAGTGCTTGTATACCGGACGATGTTGCTTCTATATGCCCGCTTATAACGCCCTCGCCGCCTACAAATGCCCTTGTAAACCCTTTGCCAGAATCGCAAGAAATCGAGTATATAATAAATGACGAATTGGTCAGCAAATTGCAACAAGTTAAAGGTGAGTATACGTCAAATATCCGATTTAATTTTTGTAGAGTAAGTTTTACAATTCGCAATTTTTGATGACTAATTTTTTGTGATGGAATGTGAACAAAAATACACTAAATTTCATTTGACTTCCTTTACCGATTGAAGAATTTCTATGGTTTCATGCAAATCTTATATACTTGAAAATATACATAATAATACTACGAATCTGCAGACGCAAAGAAATAATGAATATAGTGAAAAAAAAGTACTTACATATATTTTTCTAAATTATTGTTTCATTGTATTATCAAAGTTAAATATTCATTTCTTGAAAATTTTTAATGACTGTATTTATTATTATTTCGAAAGAAGGATATTTTATGATTTGGAACCTATTCATTATATTCTAATACTTACTTTATTCAAGTTTGACATGATATTTATTGTATAACTTGTACATAGTGATTTTAATTGTATTTATTATATGTATACAAAGCCTATATGACAAAGCCTCAATAGTTATTTAAGCTGCTGTAAATTTCAAAATTTACTTCAAATATTGTTTATATCATATAATAGTGTTAATTATCATGTTTAAACCTTGTTTTCTTCCTCTTATTGATTTCCATGTCTTCTAACAGGGTTAGTTTATAACCTTTTCGCTCTGTATGCAATATTTTGAAGTTGTTGTCGAAGAATCGGTTTTATTTTTTGCAAAGCATCTTTGGTGTTCAGATATTCTAAGGTTGGAATTCCTGCCAGTTTGGCCAACATATACTTTGGGACCAATACCGCAACTCAACTCATAAATACCCGATCTGAACACCAAAGATGCTTTGCAAAAAATAAAACCGATTCTACCTATGCAACAAATCTTTTAGAAGAGAACCATGTCTTCGACAACAACTTTAAAATATTGCATACAGATCGAAAAGGTTATAAACTAACCCTGTTAGAAGCCATGGAAATCAATAAGAGCAAGAAATCGAACAGTTTATTAAATGATCAAGTTTTAATCAATAATTCTCCGTTATTAAATTTATTCCAGTAAAAATGCATTCGAAGAAAAGTATTCTATCGTCATCCCCCACAATTCGGAAGAAATATGATATATAGTCATCCCCCTGTAAAAGAACAACAGTGTTCTATGGTCATTCCCACCCCACGCACTTCAGGATAAATATACGTAGTCCACAATGTAATAACTCAGTTTATCATGAACATCTGATGAAGCCACTGTGTTGTCGAAACTATATTGTCATGTTTTGAATTAATTATAGTGAAAATCAAAAAACTACTTACTTTTATTTAAATTATTAATAACTGTTACAACTTTAGGAATGCTTAATTAAAATTTTGTTCAAATATTTCAGTAAAGATTTGAAGCGAAGGATCTTCTAAAAACGAATATTTCTCGAATTTTTTAAAACTTTTCTTGTGCCTCTTCTTTCGAATACTGATTTTTCAAAATTTTTATCTCATAAAATAATGACTAAAAAATAAATTATTTTCAGATGAAGCAAAAGAAGATGATTCTACATCATCCAATTCGTCCATCTTAAACGAGCCAGCTAGTATACAGCTATTGAACCATAAAAACAATTCCAGTAACTTTCCATTCATTATTAAAGATGAGGAAAGCGTGGTCCAGGTAATGCTTACGATTCTATACATTTTCGAGCATATTTTCATATCTCCCCCCAATTTTAAAAGTTTTTTATTAGCAATAATTCGACAACAGATCATCACGTTCATTCTCAAGAAATGTTTGATTTTATACACGAAAGAACATAATATTAAATATTAGTGTCCTCCAGTTCACCACATTTAACTCAAAAACACTAAAGACTAAGGAATTTTCTCTGAGTAAATGTGTGACTTCAAAAGTTCAATCAGAATTTTAGGATTTAAAAGAAATTGTAACGTCTGAACTGTATAGAATGTACGTACAGTTCAAATCTTGCAGTTTTTTCGCTGTTTAATTACCATTTTTTTCAGGAAACTAACGGAAAATTGCAGCCTCTGCAACTAACCTTTAGAAATCCCCCCGAAAATTATTTTTTTATGTCATGGAATTGGCCCCTGATTCGCAAAATATCTCTGTGGACATTTCTGGCTGGTCTGGCCGCGATGGTTGCCATTGTTGTAGCAATGATATACTCATTACCAAGAGTATGTAATCCCCAGGTAGAATGGTATCAAGGAAGTGTTTTTTATGAAATTTTTCCTGCAAGTTACTACGATACTAATAATGGTATGACAGGAGATTTCAGAGGAATATCTAAGAATGCTGATTATATTGCTTCTCTTGGAGTCAAAGTTGTCAGATTGAACTCTATCTTTGAATCTCCAAGGTATCCGGAGGATTACAAGAATATATCCAGTCTTATCGAAATAGCCAAACCTCTGGGTAATATTGATGATTTTGAAAGCATGGTGAAGCATTTAAACTCTAAAAATCTAACAGTGGTCATTGACTTACCAATATCTCCTTTAATAAAGGAGCTTTATCTGCCCAAAGGTTGGAATATTTTGAAAAACTCGAGCACAGAAGACCCTTCGTTCGAAATATCCAGGTATACATCTCAAGAAGATCCAATATCAGATGCTCTATTCCACTGGACAAAACTTGGAGTAGAAGGTTTTTATTTGAAAGGTTTGGAGAATCTAGTGGATGATAAACATTTTGGAAAGCTGCTACAACATTGGAAAAGAATAATTGGATTTGATAGAATTTTTATAATCAGTGAGTTAGTATTGAAACGAGCTTCTGAAGATCTTCAAGAAACTATTATGAGTAACGTGAATTTGATCGATTTCAAAATAGATATTGAAAAAGGTGCCAATGAAATAACTAAGAGAATTTATAGCATTGAAAATAGCACCTTGTTTACAAAACCTGGAAGACCATGGATTCATTGGACAATTGGCGACGAAAATACCAAAAGATTGGCAAATCGTTTACCACATGGAAATTCAACACTTGGTGCCCTTCTGTTAAATTTAATGTTGCCTGGGACACCCTCTATTTTCTATGGCGATGAAATAGGTTTAAATCAAATTTCAGATCCTAACGAGGATAGAAAAGATTTGAAACACGTTCACCAATTAACCCCCATGGCATGGCCTAAACTCAGGCAACGCTCATTCTCTTGGCTACATGGGGAGAAAACCAAAGTCGACTTTGACCAAATTGGTCTAATAACTAAGATGGCCACCTTGAGAACCGAATCTCCATCGATTTACATGAACTCTGTTTATAAAAATGCAGTCAATAAGGCAAATGCTGAAGTGAAGTACTCTAAAGAGGATTTATTAGTAATACAAAGGTGGTATCCAAGAAGAAAATCCTATGTTATTGTTAGTAATCTCGGGAAAAATAAAAATGACGCAGATCTATCAACTTTACTATATAGAGGAGATGTTATAGTTGGTCCGAGGCCAGATTCTCTTCCAGGTACTATTTCTTTCAAAGAAATATCCTTGTTGCCTGGCGAATCAGTTGTGATAGTATTAGAATGAACAGTTGCAGTTTATTATTTTTATTATAGTAAAAATAAAACAAAATGAATATAATAATTTTTTTAGTTGCCTTCCGAAATAAATATAATTTGAGAAATAACTCTAGTATCATCCTAATTGATAAAAGAATTCACTATGCAACTTCTTAAACATTGTGAAATTTGACTAACCACTTTCATTAGCAGCAGTCATTTTAGTAGATTTAGTTGCAGTCAGTCTCCTCTCTCTTGGCTATCGCACTGAAATCCGTTCTCGTATCGGCAATCTAAAATATTAGTCTATTGTATATTGGGTTGCATGCGGTAACATATAGCGATGGAGTAGACGGTGTTTTACAATTTGTACTTAGTAATAAAAGAATTGATCATAAATATTCCGAATATTATGTTAGATAGGATCACAGGAGCACAGTGCGCGCTTATTAAGCGTATTGAATACCTCAATTATTATTAAGGTATTAAACAATTATCTACAAACATTATCACATCCAGTGATGGAAACATTAGACAATGTCGATAACAGTGACACATAAGCACGTTGTCGAATGTCTTAAACAAAAATTTGTAATTGTACACCTTTAGGATAATTGTAGATCAATTTTCATATAAAATTAATTTCAAGAACAATTTATGAAATAATTGTTCGTAATAAAATGGTGGATGCGCACCCATGCCTCGTACATTATCATGAAGCATACACCTCATCTAGTAATTCATCTGCCAACACTGCATTAGATATAAAATTTAGCACATTTTGTTTCCTCTACACACCAACTCGTATAAAAACTGACTTTCACAAATCATTATTTGCCCTCCAGAGAAAATACCTTTCACGCCACATTTCTCAATTTTTTACTTTTCTCATATACCTATTCAACAAAAATATCAAAATTTTATCACTTCAAATTATATAACTTCACTTATATTTTTATAATCATTTCATTCTTGTGAGCAATTTATTCTCAAATAACAATTACTCTGTTTGAATGAAATTTTAAACAGTACGTCGTATATATATTTTTCTAGTCATTTGTTTGTTAGCTTAACCCAGTTGAACCCACAGAAATCTTGTCATTTTGCTGGTATAAAAATAGGAGGGGATATATTGCAGTCAATATTTTCAATAAATCAATCAAGTACTTATCACTTTTAATGAAAATGATGGCAGCACCATACACTTGAACGAAGCATGAATAATTTCGATGCAAAATAAATAAAAATTAAAACAATATAATGCAATATATAGTCAGTTTACCTAAAATAAGTTGAGCAAGTGTATTCTTTATAATTTTCATATCGTGAAACTATTTGTAGTGGTACAAAAAATAACTTTTATATACACACAGGGAATGAATGGCTTTAAAAGGTTGGCATTCCACTAAATCACATATTACAAGTTGTTTTACCAGAATGCCAAACGTATGACTGGAATAGTTATAAAAGTATAAACTGCAATGATGGCACCCTGAGTATTAACATTAAGTTAATGTTTCATGTTTCTATCATTTTTTCCTTCAACAAAATAAAAAATCGGAAAAAACGCTCAAGAATGTGACTGCATAGTCTTGTGCTTGACTCTTGTATCAGTTAGTACGTAATTATTCGGAGTAGCTCTAGGAATTTCTGGCAACTTGTCACCTGGATGCCTATGACTAATCAATGGAGCTTTTCTTGTGGTTTTATTTATTTTTGAACTACTCAAACCTGACACAGGGTACTTTTGTCGAGTAGTACTAGTTAGCGATTGTCTTGGTACAGAATCGCCAGGATGTCTTGGCATAACGAACGCTTTAGTCTGTTTTATTAGAGACCTATCATTGCACAATGCCGATATCAAGGGCAAGTCTAATTTCTTGCTCTTCTCGCGAAGAGTACGAATGTCTATACCGGCAGGCTTATTTATGGTCACTGCGGATGTCACTTCACTTAGAGATTCACTAACACTTTTTTTCGGTGATTCGAAATGCGGTTCTCGTTTTTCTGGAACTGGAGGCGGAGGTGGTGGAGGTAATCTGCGAAATTTCGGTGGTTGATTATCTAAAGAATTCAATATATTATCATCTGATTGGGTCCTCATGAACCGATTTGGCCGATTTGGTGGCAAAGGTGGAGGTGGCGGGTCTAAACTTCCTGTCGATGAAATACTAGGAGCTCCATATACCGGCAGTTGCACATATGTATCAGATAAATTTTGACTCGATGCATATCTTCCCAAATAAGGAGTGCTTCTGTAAAATACTGGTTGATTTTGTGCCAGAGCCGCTAAAATCGATCCTTGTTTGACTTCTAAGTATTCTTGTTTACTGATTGCAGATTCTTTCAATGGAAACACTACGAAGTCAACATCGCTATACATTTGTTGCTGGTATTGTTCTATTTGAGATCTAGATAGTTGACTGGTGTAAACTGTCGCCACTCCTGACGGCGGAGGAGGAGGTGGGTGCCTAGGCGCGGGTGGTGGTGGTGGAAGGAAAGTACAAGGAACTAGTACACTAGCTTTGCTAGCGGCAACATCCAAATAATTATTCGGAGAAATAACCGTTTTCATTTGAGGTGGTGAACGTAATATTTTAGGAGGTATTGGCAGAACAACAGAATTTGGACGTGAATAACTTGGTGATGAACTGAGATTCACCGCACTTGTACGGGCGGTTAATATGTTGGGTGATCGAGTTGTAATGAATCTGGCAGTTGCTTCTTCAGACGGATATATTGGAGGAGGGACAGGTGTTGAGCCCTCGGGATACGGCGGTGGATGTCTGAGAGATAAATTTGTCAAACAAGCACGATCGTCGAAATCAACACAGCGGTTCTCAATTTTCGGCTTTCCTCGTTGAGATGGGTAGGGTGGTGGTGGTGGTCTAAATCTTGAATCCACACTATCGATTCTCACCGGAGGTACAGGCAAATAAGCTTTATAACTTGAAGGTAATGTAACATAATCTGAATCTGAGTCCAATGTATTGCTCACATTCTTGCAACTTGGATATTTTCCTTTTCCAACAATCAAATCTGACAATTCTTCAGCCGACAATAACGACTGTTGTTTATCAGTGGGATCGCTGCCATCGCCATGAAATGATCCGGAATTACTCACATTTGAATTTGATCTATCTCTGAATATGCCATCTATCTGGTCACCTTGTGTACTATATTGTTCACTAGAACTTAAAGTATAAACTCCACTGGTATGACTACTGGGGGCTGGACCGGAGGTATAAACGATTTCTCTTGTATCTAGTTCAATACAAGTAGCGTCACTAAGGGCTGAATTTTGGGCCGTATGAGAATATCCAAGCTCCAAGCTGCTGCTTGTTGATAACCTTCTTCCACCTTTGGATTCTGAAATGAACGAAGGAATGTTGATAATTTTGAATATTGAAACTATACAGTAGACATTTTTAGTAGAGATTTTTAGTGAAGATAATTTCAAATTCTTTGTTAAACTTACTTGTTTGTTTAGGGGTCACAACAACTGTACTGCAAGATGAACTGCACTGGGACCCCGCACATTTTCCACTGACTGTTTTTGCTGAACTTTCGGAACAAGGAGGTTTCAAAACTTCATCTTCTTCTTCCTCTTTCAACGAAAAGGAAGCAAAAGCGGCAGTGGCTGATGCGGCGGACGTCCGGCTACTAGCAGGCGCACTGTCCAGCAGGTGTGCTAGAGCCAAACTTTCCATAGATTGAGCTGGTGGACTTGTTATCATTATTTCCAATTCATCTTCAGAGTGTACTCTATCACTGACTATACCTGAAGTTGTGTTCGAGGAAGTGGATGATATAACTGATATTCTTTGATCGCCAACCCATCTCATACGTTCCTCTTCTTCTTTCTTAGCTTCATTCAAACGGGGTGCAACTGCCATACTAAATTGATGAGTGGCTTTACATAGAGATAGTAACAATCTACTCTTTTCATCGCTGCTGGTATATAAGGTTAATTTTTCATGACCCGTTCGAATCTCAAATTTTTTCCTTTCGAAACTGAGTTTTCCTATGGAGCTCCAGAGGAAAATGGATGGCGGATTATTGTCCGGGCAAACTCTCAACCCCCTCGCACAAACAGCTAATAATATAGATCCTGGTGAAGACTCCACCTTGCACGCTTTCAGTCTGAAAATATGTGCGTTTACAGGTTCCACCAATTGGCATGCTTCTGCTATAAACTTAGATCGAGCTTCAGCCTTTGACAAGCCCAAGTACGTCCGATGGGTAGTTTCAATGGCACGCAGGGCGGCTGGTCCTCGCATATTTGGCGGGACGTAATCCTCTGGTCGGAAACAAATTGATTCATGGTAGTCTCCGAAGTCTGCTTGCAGAGCCAAGCCTGCCAGCACAGTTGCTCGGTCTCCTGCTGTCCCTGATGCTGCATTGAGACGCAGTTGCAAGTAGTAATGATGTCGGGTGATGTCATCCCGTAGGAGAAGGGGGCTATCGACATAAAATTGCACGCGGAAATAAAACGCGAGGGCTGGACGACCATTTGCGTCGAGGCCATGACTATGTGAAGATCTCCAACTCTTTGGGGCGTATTTAGATAGCTTACTATCTGGTTCGGCAAAGAGATACTCTCCATCTGAAAATTAAATTAAAAAATTCAGTAATTAGTCATATATGGCAATATTTTAGTTTTAAACCTTCATTTACACCCTTATTGTTCCAATTTCCACATAAAATTAAGGCTAAACAGAAAACAGCTTCTAATATTATGCATTCAAATGTTTAAAAGAAGTATTGCAGTGAATTAAGTGTAGTTGAAGCTGTTGCTGTCAGAGGGAAAAATTAAATATGAATAAAAATGTATATATTCGGTATTTAATAGTGTTGGCGTTTACTTGATATAAATACATTATAACTGAATATAAACTAAAATTCTAACACTTGAACTTTTGATTTACACTTTATTGGCAACATAGCATGACCGTACAAAGTTCTTCTTCAGATGTTCACAGAATACTGAATACAAGTTTCGACGTTACAAACGACTTCTTCAGATGCTAACAGAATACTGACTACAATTTTCGACGTTACAAACAACTCCTTCAGATGTTAACAGAATACTGACTACAATTTTCGTCGTTACAAACGACTCCTTAAGATGCTAACAGAATACTGACTACAATTTTGGACGTTACAAACGACTCCTTCAGATGTTAACTAACAGAATACTGACTACAATTTTTGACGTTACAAACGACTTCTTCAGATGCTAACAGAATACTGACTACAATTTTCGTCGTTACAAACGACTTCTTCAGATGCTAACAGAATACAGAATACAAGTATTCTGTTAGCATCTGAAGAAGTCGTTTGCAACGACGAAATGTGTCATGCTAGGTTGTCAAAGCGTAAATCAAAAGTTCAAGTTTATGAATTTTAGTTCATTCGTATATATTCGGCAAAATCTTTGCGATATCCGATCAATAAATTGTTTCATAATAAAAAATAATATAACAAAGTGGTCTTGTTGCCCTTGAATTTCGTGACTGTTACTATTATACACTGCATCGAAGATATAATTATGCATTCAATTGTATGTAGGTATGTGTTACTTAAGAATTCACTAGAACTGCGAATGTGAGGCCTGATTAAATCTGGGTAAAAGTTATGAAAGAAGTATTGAGAATGCGAAGGCACAATTGATTGTAAGAGGATTTAATCACATTAGAATATTGAAATCAGTTCTTCATATTCATTTAGGTTAATTTTTTCAAATAGATTCCATCAAAAAAACTGAACGAATAGTAATATAATTCTGCAGTGAATAATTTATCTATAGAATATAAAATTGCAGTGTAAATTTAACTGCAACAAATATATTTTTTCTGAATCCTGAAGACCAATTGCTGTATAAACTTTTACCTTCAATTAGAGTGCAATATAGGTTAAACTATTTAATGTTTCTGTTATTGTAAACTGACTCCATCTATAATATCTGCAATTAATCATTGATCATCCTTTACCTTCAATTAGAGTGCAATATAGGTTAAACTATTTAATGTTTCTGTTATTGTAAACTGACTCCATCTATAATATCTGCAATTAATCATTGATCATCCTTTACCTTCAATTAGAGTGCAATATAGGTTAAACTATTTAATGTTTCCATCATTGTAAACTGACTCCATCTATAATATCTGCAATGAATCATTGATCATCCCTTTGTTGACCTTCTATTAATTATCAATTATTTGGTGTTACTGATAGTACAGCCCCATCTTTAACACAACATGAAGATACACAACTAAACTAAAAATTTGGAAATCATGAAATCTATAAAAATGCATAAGGAAGTATTCGGTTGGAAGACAGATAATTTTAAAATCTCAAAATGTCAATTCGTCCATTATGTTCTCAGTGGCATAGTATTTTGACAGCAGGTATAATAGAAATATTACATACTACAACTATGTGGATATGAATCAGTAATAGGTCCCCCAATTCAAACGATCTGATCTGTAATAACCTCGAAATGTGTAGCAATCACACTATGTTACGATATAACCAAATAACTTGCATAGTGAAGCTGACAAAATTATCAGTTAGTTTTATTACTCAACGTAAAGTAGAACTATTCCAAAGATTATGCCGTTCTCGTAAATATTTCAACTATTTATGACTACTACAGGATGAGTAATGTCAGTAAAGGATGATTATTAGTATGTATTATTATAGAGTATATACTTTTTACTGACGAATAAATAGTAAATATTAACAAATTGTTTCATTTTATGGTTAAAGACATATTATTAAAGTAGAAAATTGATATTGAGATTATTAGTTAAATACTAAAGTGTCAGACTAAATTGAAAGATTAAAAGATACAAAGACAACATAAAATTTAACAATAATTGAATACATCTGATTATTGGCAGAGTGTATTATATAACTAGAATTCTTGGATAAATTCTAGAGCTTCAAGTGACCCAACATTAATGGATCAGAGGATCAAGTAGCTAATTCAGTAGCTTTATGTTACATGTGCTGGGTTCGAATCCCAGGTTAGATATTATGAAAGATGCAATGAATTTGTGAGTCAAAAACCGATGATATATCAATTAGTTAATGTACGAGTTGCAGTTTTGAGCCTTTAGAACTTGTTTTAATTATAGGTTTCAAGGTACAATTCCAGTGTTATCCTTCAATTGAACGATACACTCAAAACAAATAATAAGACAACTAGTAACAAATTTAATAACTGAACTCAGATTTGCAGAAAATACACCTTTAACCTTGTTCAAGTATTATCAATTAATTTATTTAATTAGTTTTCACAATAATTTGTAAGGTTAGCGTAGGTTCAAACATTTTATGTAATTTTTTCAATATAATGATGGTTAATTTTTGAGAATAAATAACAATCAATAGAGTGTTGACCTTTTTTGGAATGTACAATTCTATTTTTGTTTAAATGTTGTATCCAAGGATTTTTAATGTTTAAGAACAACCACAACACTAAATAATGATTATCAACCCAATATGTCGAAGCTGAAATGTAGCCTTTGAAAAGTGAATTGTCCTTAACGATATAACGTAACAATTTTCAAAATTCCTGTTGAACAAAAGTTCGAAACTATAGAATTGTTTACTGAGTTATTCAGAAATATTTATTATGATTCAATCTAACTACATGAAGTATTCAAAGGAATGAAGTGTATTCAAAGAAACATTAAACAGAGAAGAGTTTTCGGTTATTTTCACTGTTGGGCTGTAATCAAATCCCTGCTTCTCTATCGTACAAATTTGAGAACAGTATCATTAGCTGACGATGATTATTCGGCAATGTGACGGTGGATTCATATGAATTTGTCCATCTTTATCAAAAGTGATTGGTGTGGAGATAGTATCGGTATGGTGAGGTTGACCGACGGTCGATGGAGGCCGGTGACGTGACTGTCGAAGAGAGGAATGTGGTCTGACGATGCTACATTCCTTCCTACTGGCTTCGCTTGCTGCTCGCTTCAAACAGGCATGTATGGCTCTCTCTCATTCAGTCGGGCTCTGGTGGTACACTCCGAAAGACAATGAGAAGATGCGGTTGGACCAAAAAGAGACTTGTTGAGATTGAGCTCATATTTTCACAAAATTAAAAATGTGATCAAATTTTTACGTTCTTGATTTTAGCCGAACATTATACGAAATATATGGATAATGTTTTATGTTAGGTTTTCTTACGTAATTTGATTAACTGTTATATATTTTTGAATTTTTGAATAAATTTGAACTTCATATGTCATCGAAGGTTCAATGATAATTTATATAATATATTTCGAATACTTGCAAAATATATTTTATTCTACAATAATAATTAAGTGCCCTAAACACATTTTTCGGGTTGATAACCCGAGAGTTTATTGTTGTACATTGTATTCAGAGTTTCATAGAATTTAAAGTTTATTGACAGAACGTTAACGCTAGACAGAATATTTTTTCAAGGTATTTCTCATTAATGGTCCTTCGATAAAGCACAATGACCGCCAAGACTATTCTCAACTGTCCTATTCCGTACGAAGACAGGCTACAATTGTAACCAGCAGCAATGAATGCCATCTATCGGACGGTCGAAAAATCTGAACCACAGAAGATATACGTCGAGAATGATTTGTGCGTCCGAATTTACTACTTTTAGGGCTTCAATTCTTACTGGAACAATTATTTGTGTCCTTCGTGCTGATACATAAGAATTCTTCGCAATAAACAATAAACTCGGTGCAAAATATAAATGATAGTGAAGTGAATAGAACTTATAATAACCACCAATCTCATATTAAAACGATAGAAGTAAACATTTCATAGATTCACGAATTCAATTCAATAAGACGAGAAAATGTAAAAAACTTGTTTTAACAGAATGTCATTTTTTAACAAAAATTTTTTGGCATATGTAATTTTAGACGAAACCGTCCTATCAATATTTCACGTAAGTATTCTCTGATAACTCTCAATGTGAAATTAAGCCCAAACATCTTTTAGTATCTCAGTTTCATAATACTTTATGTGCGCTTAATACAAAGAACAACAAACATTTTGCTTCTGGACTAAGAGCGACGATTAAAATAAATTTCATTGCCTGTCTCTATGCCCAGCGGACTGAATGTAAAAGGTTTCACTTCAAAAATTGAATGATTGCTGGTATTTTTGATATATCGTACAAATGGGTGTAAGTTGCAATGGTACACTTTTTCTTCTTTTTCAATCAATTCTTATAACTTAACATTTTTTTACTTCTTATTCAAAAAATGTATCCATTTTAAATAATCTCGTACATCACAATGATGATAACATATGAATATTATATAAATATCATAAATCCTCATACTAGTATTTCTTAGAGAAATAGATATTTCATCAAAGTTGTGTATAAAGTTAATGGAATGTTCGCTGATATCTTGGTGAAACATTGTGTAATATATTAAATAAATTATAAATTTCCAAAATTTATATTGTGTAATATATAAAATAAAAAACACTTGGCTTCGTTTCCCAAAATTTATAATCAATACTTGACAATTGTCTCCGAGTGTTACCCCATTTTCAAAAGTTAAACTGCTGAAAACTTAGTAAAACTTTTAAAAATGGGGTAACACTCCGAAACAACTGTCAAGTATTTTTAATAAATGACACGGAGCTTTCGCTTATCTCTTGGTGAAACATGTGAAAAACTGTAAAATTGAAAATTAACACACTCGACTTAGGTTTCACTGAATATATTAAAAACTATGTTTCGAGTGGTTAACCCATTCAAGAGATGAGTAATATTGTATACTCTTGATAATAGGTTAACCACCCGAAACATAGTTTTTAATACATTCAGTGAAACCTAAGTCAAGTGTGTTAATCTTTAATTTTATAGTCAAGTATTTTTTATAAATTTTGTGAAACCAAGCCAACTGTTGAAAACTCAGTTCAACTTTTCAAATGGGGTAACACTCCGAAACAATTGTCAAGTATTTGACTTAGGTTTCACTGAATATATTAAAAACTATGTTTCGGGTGGTTAAACCATTATCAAGAGCTCAGTAATATTGTATACTCTTGATAATGGGTTAACCACCCGAAACATAGTTTTTAATATATTCAGTGAAACCTAAGTCAAGTGAGTTAATTTTTAATTTTATAGTCAAGTATTTATCAACTTTTAAACCAAGCCAACTGTTGAAAACGCAGTTTAACTTTTGAAAATGGGGTAACACCCCGAAACAATTTTCAAGTATTTATTATAAATTTTGCGAAACCAAGCCAAAAATTTTTATTTAATAGATCAAATTTGTGATTTTACCGAAAATTTTTATTTCATTGTATTTATTTGGTTGTTCATTTTTCTTTAATTTAATTGTCTATCTGTTTATAAGTTTGATTATTTTCATTTATTTTGTTATATTTAATCATTATGTCTATTTTCATGGTCTTGACTTCCTATTTTTAAAAGGTTGCTTTGCTGTCTAGTAAATAAGGTACTATATATTAACTAGTCACGAAATTATTTTAGCAGTCGAAGTCACTATAATTAAATAAAAAATCCATATAAACCTATGTAAATAAATATCATTATCTCCAAGTATTTCTTGAATATCTCTCATTTAACGTTTACAGAATAAGAAATCCATTACAGGATTGTTACCAATTCTTCGAAAAGCACACGTCCCATACATTTTCCATATCCACAATAATCGTATGTTAATGTCCATTAAAATCTAAATTCCAACAGAGACGTGTATTCACGGAATGACGGATCCGTCACTTTAAGCCCGATTCCTAGAACATTTCATCGGATCAATTCGGCTAATTTCTTTCTTTGAAACAAAATCTAGTGGGTCAGGTCAAGGAGTCGTCCGACAGACAGGCGCTTCTTTATTCGCCCAACACTTGTGGAGATTCGCCGGATCGCCCGGCTGTAGAATTCTAATGACGGATGTCAGGATGAAAGCACAAAGCACCAATTTGACGAACGAAGAGAGTTATTTAAATTGGAATAGCTGGAATACTTGAATTTATATTCACCGTTACGTTTGGAATTATTGTGAACAGATACACGTAGCTACATTAAATGTAACCAGCGAAGTTATTAGTCCCGATTTCATTTCGTAATATATCGTAGTGATAATGCTGCAACAGGATCCACGATGAATACAAATTCGTTGGTGAACGTACCAACGTATAATATGGAGTTGGAATTATTTCGATTTGTTAACGCGAAAATAAGAACTGGACAAGAATAGCAATTATGTTGCGACGACCCGAGTTTCTCCCAATAAGTAATATGTACATTTGTAACACAAAAAGTATTTTCATCCTCCTACACACAAAGCGTAAAAAAAACTTATACGATGGACAATCTTCATTTCAACAGACATTTTACGATGAAAAACGTGAACACCCCTTGTCAAATAATGACACACTTCGTCGAGCCCTTCCCTTCCTTTTGACAATTGACATTCGGATTGCCACATCTTGAAGGAATCATATAAAATAAGAATTGACATACGTACTGAAGTAATTGAATGATACATATGCAACACATCCATAGTATTAGTCGTAGCGCATTTTTCCATTAAGTTTAAAACTATGTAAGCGTGATAAATGACAAAATTAACCCATATTTAATGAAAGAATCAATTACAATTATCTCCCAAATGAAATTAACATGAAGGACTAAGCTTAATGTTACTTATGTAATCACTTACTTTAAAAATTGGCTAATAATAGGATATCATCAAAACGTAAAGTGATCGAGTAATCAAGTTATAACGGAAAATAATCACAATTTGTGAACATTCTTTGTGAAAAAAGAGTTAGAGTAGATATCAACGAATAGTTGAAATGTCTTGGGAATTGAACTCTTGTGATTTATTGCTATAACTGTGACAGAAAGTATAATAATAATATGTAAGGTTTAGTTATTAGGTTACTAGAAAACCCAACTAATTATATCTCAATTTTATAACCGAACTAATAATCATACCAGATAAAATGAAAAACTAATAAATGAAAAAAAGTTTATAATATTTTCTTTCATTCAAAAAACTAACAATCATTGCACTTCCAATATTAATAACACTTTATAAGGAAATAACACATTAATAATTTGAATTCAGTTTTTTTTTCGAGTAGAAATTTACAACAGTCCCAATACAGGGCGTTTGTTTAACAGACGGCAAAAATTGAAAGGGTTGTTCGTTAAGATGTAACGAACATAATTTATATTAGTTATGATAAAAAATATCGTTCAATTCCATTTAAGATTAACATTATAAATTCGTTAGTGTGACAAAGGTAGTTGTTAACAAACAAAGAAGTTAGTCGACAACTTACAAAGCTGATTAGTAAACAAAGTTACAATGTTAGCGAAATGTTAAGGATTCTAAATGCTAAAGGATGTATACAAAATAGTATATCAGTTTAATGTAACCACTTTGGATAACTCCGAAACATATTTATACGTAATTTTTAATGTAGATACATAAAAAAATTAGACGATTCCCTTTATTTATTATTTATAACTGTGAGTAATAATTTCCATCAATTTATAAATATCATATCCTCTTTTCTCCGAAGATACAGAGCCATAAACGTATTTTTTCGAAATATGAATAAATGTATAGCATATGAAACTAAAATAAAAAACATGTTTAGCAACGTGTTTTTCAAGAATCTTTTCAACAACTTGAAAAATATTAATATGAGGTGGAATTTTATTATGCTGCTATTATTAGATTATTTCTTTCTGATTTGGATTCTAATTTTTTCTTCAATTTACTTCCTTCTCTAAAGTTTCCTTGTGATGATGAAAAATTAAATGTTTCAGTCATTGCAGACGGTAAAATTAAGTTTTCAAAAATAACCAAGAGTTACAATAGATAACTTATATGAATCATCCAGAATATGAATAAACCAGACAATAAGTTCTCGCATTTTCAATAATAAATAAGAATCCAGTATGAAAACAAATACAAATACTGAAATAATGACTAATACTGAATAGTATTATTTTAATAAGTAGTACGTTATTCCCTTATCTCGAAAAGCATTACTCATAAAATATGCCCACAATTTCTATCTAATGAAGGAATTTTTCGGGAAAATGTATAACGACATCCTTTCTGAACAGTTACATTCCATTCCACAATTCTTGAATTCACACGAAATAACTCAAAGTTAATTTGGAGAGAGCTGCTATTTCAGATATTTCAGCGCGACATTGAAGATCCATTTATTCAAACATAGATAAAATATTTCCATTTAACATTCGCAGACAGGGTTGCCACAAGTTGACTTCATTTGGAGAAGCTTGCGATGAAAACGAGTAATTTCAATGAAGACGTCGTCAATTTATAAAAACAAGAGTTCTATTTGAAAAGTACTTGTGTAACAATTCAATGTGAAATAGAAAGCAGAGGTTTTGAGCAAAAATCAATAATTTTTAACATAGCAATATCACAAATTATAGTATCTAATTTGAAGTAATATAAAACAAAAATATACTCATAAAATATTTCTTTCCATATGAAAATAACGGGTATTTTTTTTAGAGCTATAGAACTTTAAGTTGGCATTACTGTTGAAGATGGCGACCGATTTAACAGCTGAGAGGTGATTTATTCTCAGTTTGGTTCGGCAATTCATCATGAATAGACTCACGCCTGAACAACGCTTGCAAATAGTGCAACTTTATTTCGAAAATAATGGTTCTGTGCGGAATACGTATCGCACACTACGTCCATTTTATCGTCAACAAAATCGTCCATCAGAGCAGTTAATTCGATTAACCATGGAACATTTTCGAACCACGTTTACTCTTATTGATAACTCGCATTCCCAGAGACGCCGTACGGTGGTGCGTACAGAAGAAGCTATTGCTACTGTAGAGCGTAGTATTGAGGAAGACCCGAATGAGTCCATCCGCCATCGAGCACAGGAATTGGATCTGTTTCCACTTTATGGAAGATTTTGCGGAAGGATCTTTGTTTGCATGCTTACAAAATACAACTCGTGCAAGAATTGAAGCCAAACGATCATCAAGCAAGGCGTAGATTCGTCGAATGGGTCCAAAACGAGATTGCCGTTGTTCCCGATGCTCATAAGCGAATTCTGTTTAGCGATGCAGCGCACTTCTGGTTGAATGGCTACGTCAAAAAACAAAACTGTCGCATTTGGAGTGAAGATAATCCTCAAGAGTATGTCATTACACCGTGCGCTTTATGGGCTGGTGGAATCATTTGTCCGTACTTCTTCAAAAACGATGATGGCCAGAACGTTACAGTCACTGGTGATCGGTATAGAGCCATGAATATTAACTTTTTCATTCCTGAATTGAACAACTATGATGTCCAGGAGCTGTGGTTTCAACAAGACGGCGCAACATGTCACACAGCTCGTGCCACAATCGATTTATTGAAAGACACGTTTGGTGACCGCCTAATTTCACTTTTTGGACCTGTGAATTTGCCCCCAAGATCTTGTGATTTAACACCGCTAGACTACTTTCTGTGGAGCTATGTAAAGTCATTAGTCTATGCGGATAAGCCACAAACGCTTGACCATTTGGAAGACAATATTCGCCGTGTTATTGCCGATATACGGCCACAAATGTTGGAAAAAGTCATCGAAAATTGGACGTCCAGATTGGACTACATCCGAACCAGCCGTGGCGGTCATATGCCACAAATCATATTTAAAATGTAATGCCACAAGATTATCTTTCGAATAAAAAAATTCTTGTCAATTGAATGATCCATCGTTGTTTTATTGCAATTTAAAGTTCTAACCTCTTTTACATTCATTGTGACAAGCAAACAAAAACAGAAGACATATCTTTAAACTCAATATTTTTCGAGTTTTATTTTGTACTACAAACATTAATTACCTATTTTTACATAAAAATATTTCAAAAATATCTGTGGTTTGACCTCATGAAATATAAAGTGAACTTTGGTCTCAACTGTCGGTCAAGTACAGAGCGTTTACTCTAACTGGAAGTGAAAATAAGCTAAAATCTACTAACTGGAAGATAAAGCTCATCTGCCGCTCTAACTGAAGGTGAATGACGCGATGCCTTGCTATTTTGAATATTTTTTACAATTGAAAAATATGAGAAATATGAATAATTAAAAAAATAATTTTCTCAAATTCATCGGTTCTACACTTTGACGCCGGTTCAGAACGGACAATGGACTTGTAATCAATGTACATTACCAAACAATTATCTTAATTAAACTACTTAAATCATAAACACATACACCCATGCCTTCAACGGGGCTCGAACCCAAATCCTACCGCACCATAGACGGGTGTTACCCAGACTGAGCCCCGGATTTTTTATGATTATTTGAAAATTCTGCCTTCAAAAACAGCCAGAATTCGAAAAGAAGAGTCAACGAGTAGCACTCATGTCAAAGTAAGCTAAACTGACGCGTTTAAGTCACATGTGGCAACACTGTTTGCAGGCAAAGGAAGTATTCAAGCAAATAGTGAAACGATATTAATTTTAAGAAATTGTTAGGGCAAATGTAGTGAAATACTAATACCAAGCACAAACTAATTCAACTAAAAGTATTGATAAAAATTATTAATTGAGTCTTTTAAGTAAAATACATGGTTTAAATGTAACCAAATGAAAATATTCTGTTATAATCACAGGTAATGCCTCTAATCACTCGTGTCAATGGATTGGCAGCTCGACACATATGTCTAGTGAAAAATTATTTTTGACTAATTTACCGAAATAGATTTTAAATTATATCTTGCATCATTAGTTTCAACATGTGTTGAACGAGACATCAATTAGCATTATCAACAGAGATCTCTTTATATAGGTATGTATTATTGTTCTCAAAATTTTGTATTTTATTTTTGAATGTGTTTGTATTTTAGTTGTTCTTTTATTATCTCTAAAAGTCGTGTGACATCTGTGCTAGAGAGAACTCGTGTATTGTGTAGTGAGTCACATTATCTCTTTAACCAGTTAGATTCTCTAAACGTACGTAAAATAAACACATATTATAATAACTTTTGAAGATGCCTGCTTGTGCAATTTGTACTAAACCCGTGAATAAAAAGTCTCCTGGACCGAAATGTGGTGGAAAATGCCAGCATTTTTTTCATGCCAACGGGAAATGCTCAGATATAACAAAATCAATGTGATACATTGTACTATTCCCAAGTCCGTTTGTAACTTGATTATTTGCATATACAACAGTAGAGTCTTTTTATTATTATTATTGGACTGATGACTGTAGTGTTTGACTATATTTTGGAAGGAATTTCATAGCAACAATAATAATACATTTATTTCCAACAGATATACATCAAATTACAGGAATAAATATCAAATTGTACACAAATGATAATAAATGAGAATGAATTGAAGAAATAAAACAAAAAAAGAGAATATATACAACGAAAATAAATTTAAAATAAACTGAAAAAGTAACAAAAAATAACGAAATGGAACAAACTAAAAGTGAAATATTATTCTTGAAAATTTGATGATTTAATGAAATATAGTTGATGAAGTCAAAGAAAATAAAATTAAAATCAATTGCAATAGTAATAATAGTTTCGCACATTATTTCATATTTTCATTGTTTGTATCTAATATGATTCAATATAAAAGAACTATAATTTTTACCAATCCAAATTCGTAAGCAACAAAAGAATTTTGAAATTAAAAATGGTTCATGTTTGTAAATTATTCCGAAATTTTGGTTATACGAAAATACTTGATATCATTGAAATATCGTCAGCAATAGTAAACAGGCTTGGAGATATGATTATAATAAATAGTTTCTACATTAAGTACTCGTATAAAAATATATTATATGAAGAACAAATATGTAAAAAAATGGACATATTATTATATACCGCTATAGGTATATAATATAATTTTACATTATATAATATTCATTCCTTAAATTTAATTGATCTAATAATTCATCTTAGTGGTACTTAGTTTCACCAAATATATCATTCGAAAATTCAACAAAAGATCACGTTATTGAAACTTATAAATAGA
Organism: Henosepilachna vigintioctopunctata; assembly: GCA_030704895.1. Classification (NCBI taxonomy): domain Eukaryota; kingdom Metazoa; phylum Arthropoda; class Insecta; order Coleoptera; family Coccinellidae; genus Henosepilachna; species Henosepilachna vigintioctopunctata. The sequence goes on along the minus strand of JARQZJ010000046.1, from coordinate 600,115 downwards.
AGAAAAAATTCAATAATATGGGAATATAATTGAGATAAGAACACACATATAGAAGCGGTGATTTTTCAGACACAAAAGGTCTTATTGACTCAAGTGCAGTTAGATAGACAGAACAGAAGATCGACAAAAAACGTGTGATTGTATTGGAAAATTGGTTCACGAAGTTCTCAAGAGGACGAACTGATTAGATGTAGAACTGTATTCTAAAGAATCAAGAACCTAAGTTTAACTTGAACATCATATTAGAAATTTATGAAATTTTTCAGGATTTGCCATTGAAAATCATATATTAAATTATGAAATAAATAACTCAATAAATGCCACGGAGGTTTCGCTTATCTCGTGGTAAAACATTATGTTACAAACTATAAAATTGAAAATAACACATTTGACTTAAGTTTCACTGAATATAGAAGTATACAATATTAAATGTAATATTGTATACTCTTGATAATGGGTTAACCACCCGAAACATATGTAGAGTTTTTAATATATTCAGCGAAACTTAAATAACTTAAATTGGAAATTATGAATAAATAATCCAATCATAATAAGTATTATCATATAAGTAATTCTAATGATTTTTATATCAATCAGTGAAGAAAGAATTAAATTTTGAAATGAATGTAATATATACCAAAATATTGTTTAACGAAATCACAAATACTTATACCTAGTGGCCATAGTTTCCTATTTACCTCTGACCTTTACGTATATATAGAAATATATTTCGAATGCTCAAATAGACGCTATGACTGACCTGGATTTCTATGAATGCTGCGTAAAAATTTGAATGTGGAATTCTACGTTGCTGTCATAGAACGAACTGATTGCATTATTTCATTTGAATCGAGTAGCGCACGCCAATATTCTTTGATATCCTTTCATGATGTCTATACGAAGTTCTTTAGACTTCAGTATCTGTTAATAGTTGAAGAATTAAGATTAAATGTTTTAGCTGAAGTAGCTATATGCTGTAGTTGCATATACTAAGGCATAGGTACACAGATAACTCACAAGAACATCAAATTTATCGAATTTAATGTACTCACATTTATTTATCGATATCAACAGTAAAAATAATAAAAACTGAATTTTAAAAAATCTTGATTGTCTTTCTTTTTGTTTTTCTCGAAATATTCTTGAAGTATAATTTAACCAAGATTGTCATATTCATTTTTTCAAATTACGTTTACTTTATTTGTCGTTATTACATTATTCCTTTCTCCATTTTTATTATCACTTTTCTTTTCCTTTGTTTCAAGGGGTTGAAGAAAAGCCATACTAAAATTCGCCTCCCACTATTGATACACACTTTGTGTAGAAAAGTCCTTACTATAATATTTCTAAACATAAAACTAGAAGGAAATTCGCTTCAAAAAAAAGTCAATAAATTATTGAGAATACAATTGAATAGTGTCAATCAATAATGTTTATGTTTATTTATATAATTTAACACAACCTATATCTTCTTCTCTATCTTCAATTTAGCTACTTATTGTTCAATGAAGAAAAGTTGTTCAACTATAGGTATCGTATAATGATGCAGTGTTATATATGTATTGATTATTATGTTATAAAACTGAAATGAAAACGTAAAGACTAATATATACTATATATACTAAGGTTTTATTGATGTTTAATGTTTCTATATTATTGACAATAAGTATTCTATATAGTCAAATATCGATTATATATTATAAAAAAATATTAAATTGAATTAAACACTTGGTTTATGTTTCATGCTTGCTTAATGTTTCACAATTATATTTAACAATAATTTAGTTTTATAGTTAAATATAATTTTAATATAACAATTGTTAAACTGATTTACACATATATTAAAAATAATACTGCATGACGTACGTTTCGATGAGATTCACCTTTTTCAAATGCTACGTGCAGACTAATGACAATTTCTCGAATACATACAATATGTATGTATATATGGTATGTATTCGAGAAATTGTCATTAGTCTGCACGTAGCATTTGAAAAAGGTGAATCTCATCGAAACGTACGTCATGCATTATTATTTTTAATATATGTGTAAATCAGTTTAACAATTGTTTTATTACATTGTAATTGTTTTATATTGTCTGTATTCGAGAAATGTCATTAGTCTGCACGTAGCATTTGAAAAAGGTGAATCTCATCGAAACGTACGTCATGCAGTATTATTTTTAATATATGTGTAAATCAGTTTAACAATTGTTTTATTATGTTTATCGATTTACATCAAGTATCTGCCTCATCAATTATTAATTTAAATATAATTGCGAAACATTGAACCAAGTTTAATTTAATTTAATATTCAATTATGTTTCACCAAGAATTAAGCTAGAATTCAATCTCAATTATACATTCATAGAATTAATACGGTATTATATCTTAAAAAATAGATGACAAAATTTTAAGGGTTACTTTGTTTCTGTCATAAGTACTGTCATTAGAAAATTATTCATTTCAGAGTATTGACAAAAGGCCCAATTCGTAGCGAAAGTTATTTGTTGGAAATATCACGTATTTTCAATTTAAATATCGGCAGTTGAAAAAATTCCCAAGTGTTTCAATCGAGAATTATTTTGCTGTGAGCCTTTGTACCCTTCCTTCACATCATCTTAATTATATGAAAAATAGCTAACTCATTTATTATTCATGAATTGAATAACACAAACTGTTTCTAGAACAAATCAACAATCAAGTTCACATTTCTAAACTTTCTAATAAATTTCGCTTGGGTCTTCCGAAACTATTTCTTCGACAGGAAGTTACTCATTATATCGGAAATTTTGATTCTGACACAACACTTTCCATCAATTCCAAACACGTGTATAGATTTGAAGAAAAATGATACGAGAAAAAACAATCCTGACACATAATCAAATTGGGTTGAAAAAATTTCGAAATTTCCTCTTTTGAGGAAATTCTGTTATTCGGTTATTCCTAACTACATTGCCTAACAGATGTCATATACAGGATGTTCGTTCTCTGAGAAAGTATTGAGTGGTAATATTTTGAAAATCAAGTGATACAAACATGTTTTTTTAAGTACTAATGAAAATGAATGTAAGCCCTACGATCACCACATTTTGGTGTGATCTGATTCAAATTAAATGAGTGGAAAGATGAAAATGAATGATAAGAATCTATAATAATTGCAACAAGTCATTTTAAATGAATATTTATTATAAGTTAAAATACTTTAAATACAACGACATGGTCCACCTTGAGAACGCATGATTTTTTAAGTAATTTAAATAAAACATTACGAAATATTTATATAAAAATGAATGTTACACGAAAAATACTCGAGGTGGCGATTTTCTTCTTCACACAAATAAATATTTGGTCGATATAAAAAGCTTTGAAAAATCTAAGGACTGAAGTGGTAAAATAGAGAACATTAAAGCAAGATCGAATTGAAATCTCCACATAATGTTTTTTTGAGTATGTACAAGCGAAACTTTATACATTGTAATATTCTTATGAAGGAATAAAAAGCCTATATTATGTACCTGATAATGATCAAATACACTAGAAACTTGTCGAGTTCGTTTTGTGCAATGGAGCCTATAGTTTAACTTCACATCTAATTATTTAGTGATCGGATTGACATTAACGACTGTTTCGCAGAAAGTTAAAATGCATTTTTTCAACGATACATAAATATTGTGTAATATTTATCTGCCTATGCCAAGAATAATGGCCGAAGATTGGCGCACGTCTATGTCACTTTGGTATCCGAGGCACGACCCCCCTTCTTTGACTCGGACTGTACCGGAACGGGCGCATTCCCGGAGTATACAAATGATCTTGATCCCCCCTCCCGCGCGGCCCACTCAGAGCATGGCTACCTGTCTTTACCGCGGCTCGCCGTGCCGTTTTTTTGGTCGTTTTTTACCCGCGAGCAGTCTTTATTTTTTATTGACCTGGCCCGAGTCCGGAGATAATAAAGTTTTGTTCGGATGAACGGTTCTGCTAGGTCGAACTGAAGAAATCGGTAATCAGAATAATTATCTGCTCCAAGCATGGACCAGTTGAATAAATCTGATTCTTCCCGCAAGATATCGATATAAATTAAAGATTTCTAAAATTTAAGAATTCCTCATAGTAGTCTGTACTGACATTTTTAGTCAAAATATCAAAATATTTCAATTAGAATTCTCAGGGAACTGCCTATAGTATATTTTCAACGAAAACACAACCCATCACTTTAGATAGTGAATAAATACATCGAACTTGTTGGGAATACCATAGCAGCTGTTTCATCATATTATGGGAATTATCAGTGGCATCAAGTACACCAAGGACCTATCACTTCTAACTACGGGAAACATTTAGTGAACTTCTCATGTGAGCTCCCTCTATGGAAGGAATAAGATAAACATGGTAGACAGGCTACGTAGAAGATCAGTGCGTACTTCCAAACAAAGATGTCAGGCTTTATAGGCATTTCCTTCAAATTCCTCGATATTTCTGTAGTGAATCCCTGTGCTTATGGTCCAATGCCTTATACACACTATATATTCACTCTCAAAAGTGATGGGTGGTGTTTTCGTTGGTCTTGATATTTCTATCTGAAATATTACGATATTTCGATTGAAAAATCAGTATAGACGAAGTATTGAAAATGGTAATCGTATTGCCCGTTATGGTGTTAACCAGAGCGGTATATAATTTGTGATATGATTATCAAGATTCAATTGCATTATCCAATATCCAGTGTTTTCAGAAAATCTCAAAAAATTGTTTGTCTTTGTCAGTAAACCGGCCCTGAAAATGGAGGTGGTGAGATACATTTTATGAACAATAACTATCATATTTGCAACCCTTTTACTTTTGTTTAAGTGTAACTAAGATGATTTTTCATGACTTAGAATGCGAAACCTGAAGTACCTACTTGAGACGAATTGTTGAATATCTCTTAAATTTCAATCTATAAAAATCATTTGATTACAAGTTTCAAGTCGTGTTTTAGATATTATACAATTCAATTGCCGCTATAATCGAATATCCATTTTATTTATTTGCGTTCGTCTACTACGCATCTATTCTAATTTCATAGTATTGTGAAATTACAATCTATTTAAATTTTGTCATATATACTGACTTCGATCCAAAATATTTTTATTTCAAATATGACGAAAGTCGTCAAGAAAAGAATGTCAATGGGATGTCCAAATAAAAATTCGAAAAACTGAAATGGAATAAGCGATTAAACTTCGATCTTTTAATATTTATATATATTATGATGATCACCGAAACATTCAGATTACTCCAAATTTAACAAAAAATTTAAATTCATTACTATAGATATGTAAAATTAGGGGAATAAAAACTAAATAATTTAATACATTATGTATCTTACATTTGAACGTTACGATATATGAAATTGCCCATTTAAATCTGAACGTCTGGCGTCACCTTTAGAAATACCTTTGGCCAGCTAAAAGTGGAGCTACTACTCTTGAAATAATTATTTTATCTACGGATGATGTCTGAGGAAGAATTATATGCCTATACCTACCTAACTACCTAGTGGTTTGATGCTTCTTCTTCGTTTTTTCCGTTTCAATTTTTTAAATCGACCCCAGACCTATCATTATAGCCTATATTCGGTCTAAACAGATTACTTCGATATTTTTGATAATTTGGTGCCACGAAAACTTATTTATGAGTATAAGAAATTTCAAACATAAATGATGTTGGTTTCATAATGAGTTGGTAAGAAAGAGTTAGAATTTTTTTTACACATTCAATGTTGTTTTATGAAATAATTAACACAATTTTATAAATCGAACGATGTTTATCATAATGATTGATTTATATACCGAAAGAAAAGCATTAGGTACTACTAGAATTTTTTTTAGTTCGAAATTCATTATTTCCTCTAGAACTTCGAATGCAAGTTGAACTATAATAGAAAAATCAATGAAAGATGAGAACAGATACGTGAAGTAAAATTATACGATGGAAAAACGACAATAATATTTTTCAACATATTCAACAATTAGGCATGACACACGTTTCGCCGTAGGTACTGCTTCTTCATCGGATGCTAAGTCAACTTCTGTTTTTGTAAAGATAATAGTACTTCAGAATTGCGTCATGCGACATTGTTAGACATTTTGAGAAAATATTGTTCTATAATGAAAGGAAAATTGAAATGAATGATAAAATCACAAACCAATATTAAGATTTTAAGTGTACACTAATAAATCTCTACTTTTTAGATTATTTTAGAACCATTTCTGTTTAGATATTAAGTGTTGCAGTGGAAAAACAAGTTTTCCTTTTTTAGTAACAGAAAGTTTCTATACAATTTATTTTAATATCAAGAATATTATTGTGAATTTTAAAAAAATTTTCATATTTCTAAAATGTGGTAATATTTCTGGAACACAATCACGATATTGAACTCATATAGTTACAACTGTTATATTGCCAGTTATATATTTTCCAATAAAAAATATATTAAAATGGGACAATTTTTTAGTTTATATTAAAAAAAGCGTTTTGACCTCCACGAAAAGTTCGATAAATAACATGTGCCCATAAATTATTCACTTTTCCATTCCCTCAGACAATTTTATTTTAAATATATGTTTTCAACATTTTCAATTTTTTTTATAGGTTCGATAAAATTATTTTTTTCTAACGTGTTTCTTACTATTACCTACTGTTATTATCAAATTATTGTATTTTGAATTTCTAAATATTTTTAAAATTTTTAATTAAGTTAAAAATTCAGTTTCAAAATATGCGATTTCAAAGTCCTAAAGCGATTTAGTATTTATAGTCTAAATTAATGGCAAAATGACGAAGAATTATAATTTATCATTGCTACCAAGTATAAAAAAATAATTCAAAACTACGTATTAACAAATTCCCAGTTATCACAACTCTAGACAAAATTATATATATTATTATTATAACGATTGGTTCTCATGAGGAAAGCGATTGAACTTGAATTCGTAAGTCTTAGGACTTTTGCTTCATCTTTTTTGCCTCCCAAAAACGCTTCATCCTCTCTGAATGCTCTTTCTTCCGTTAATCTGTCCATTTTATTTCAGGTTGACGATTTGATTTTTGCTTAAACTTCACATGTGCTATTTTATAGCGACACTCAGTACGATCTTCGAGAGTTTTTATATTGATCTATTGTGGATCCTTTGGACCTCTTTTAGCCACAATATTCCGCATTTACTCTTTATAATTATATCGAGTAGTTTCTTCGGTATTCTGGACTGTTTCATTCTAAAGACAATCTATAGATCTGATTTCTTCTGTTATCGTATTTGTCTCTTGATAAAGTTCATTTTCATCAAAACGCCGTTTCTATTGATAGCCCGTAAATCTTTCTAAGAATTTTCCGTTTTTGTTTTTCTATTTCTCTAATTCTTGAATGACCTTCAATAACCATTGTTTCAGCTGCGTAGATTGCTTCTGGAAGAATCGTTCATGTCATAATGTCTCAATCAATTTGGCGCCTCTCGAAATAATATTTTTGTTATAGTACGCCCATATTAATAATTGATGAGGCCGAAACTTGATGTAAATCGATAAACATAATAAAAAATTGTTAAACTGATTTACACATATATTAAAAAGAATACTGCATGACGTACGTTTCGTTGAGATTCACCTTTTTCAAATGCTACGTGCAGACTAATGACAAGTTCTCGAATACATACAATATATATGAGAATATATATTGTATGTATTTTAATTTATATTTTATTCACCTTTTTCAAATGCACGTAGCATTTGAAAAAGGTGAATCTCATCGAAACGTACGTCATGCAGTATTCTTTTTAATATATGTGTAAATCAGTTTAACAATTGTTTTATTACGCCCATATTAGCTTGTGAGCCCTTTGGGGCTTGGTAATTTTCTCTTCGTTAGCGATTCGGTTTAAACCTGAGGACTATGTAACTGCTCTGAGGTATTTAAAATGGCCGACTTGCAGAATTTCATCATGTTATAAGAGAACATTTATTTGCGTATCTGTGACTTTCTTCGCCCTGTATGTTATAAGATCTTAAGCCACTGTCAAGTTCTATCTCGAATGACTGAGATTTCATGGCAGTCATCAGAGAAAGAACTGATATAATTCCTGTCACTTCAATATCAGAATGAGATTGTCCTCAACAATAGAATATGAACTTCCTCCGAATTTTATCACGTAAACATTACATATATCTACCCCAAAAGCGACCAAACACGTCAAGATTTAATGTTCCGCATTAAACAACTGCTATAGAAAAGATTGAATACAAGCAGTCGTCTTAAAGCACATCTTCAACAAATAATAAGTAGTTGAATACATACCGCAGATTAGGGCTAATCCGAAAAGATCCGTATCTAGCATGCCCTGTTGGCTGAAGTGGAGGCATGTCTGCTGGTAAAGTTCCCTGACCCTAGACTTTGCTTGCACAATAAAGTATAGGGTCTGCTGGTGCAGCAGATGAAGCGCCAAGAAGCGGGCCGAAGGCGGTAGCGCTGCTGCCGGGCTGCACGCGGCTAGGGGTGCGCTCACCGTGCAAAGGCCGGCACGCATGACCCGCTCATCTCTTCAGAGGGGAGGTCTCTCACCTGGAAAAATATAGCAAATTCAAAGAACTATAAAAGGTGGTCTCAAATTGTTGCAATATTGTCTCAGGGGTGTTGCAATATTGTCCCAGGGGTGTCGCATGTTGGCGCGACTCATCCAAGTGAGTACTGTGTGAATTCTGACAAAGCGAGCTATTTTTAGAATATTTTCGCGATAATCTGGAGCAATATGAGTGGAAACCTTTCCAGTCATCCACACCATGGACACTTTCAACAGACGATGAGATCAACCCATAGAATTGCTCTGTGATTCTAGCCTAAAGCTTCAATACGACAAGGATACAATTGTGTTAAATTACTATTTAATGAGTTCTTGTGGCTGGTTTTTTTCTTTATATTTCTATGAGAAATACTTTTTATTGTAGATATTTCGTAATTTTAGCTCAAAGTGTACATTTTTCCATGAAAAAACCGAATTCTACTGTCTGCCTGGGTAGACCCCAACAGCCAGAGCAATCATATTTGTCACTGTGGCCATGGGCGACATGCGCAGTAGACGCCGAGTTAATTCGTGCTTAATTTGAGCATATTTAGTTAGTTCAGTGTGCGGTAACGTCGTAAGAACTAAGTTGAAAGATGTGGTGGCAATTATTGCGTATTAGTTTATCAAAATATGAGTTACGAAAAAGAACAAGCCAAATTAGATAAGTTATGGCAAGATATTATGCCAGCTAGTGAAGATGATTTTTCACCCGATATTAGCGAATACAATCCTTCAGATTTCGAATCGAGTGATGAAGGAAATGCTTACACGCCGAAGAAAAAAAGGAATTTTTCTCAAAATGAAAATTTACCAAATAGTGTACCTGTTACATCGGTTTCTATCAGAGTTCTGACCGCTGAAGATTTTCAGACTTCCGGTAATATCAATGAAATAATTGAACAAGTAATAGCTTCTAACCTTGATTATGAGGCAGAGCCTATTGAAGAAAATTCTGGAAATACTTTCACCTGGTCAGACTTAATCGGAAAATACTTGAGGTCATTTCCATTCACAGCTCGAAACGTTGGAATTTCTACAAACCTCTTGAAACAACTTCCTCAAAAACAACTTTGTTTAGCTTGTTTTTTTTAAATGCATAATGGCAATGAGAATTGAAATATGTTTTGAAATAAAAAAATTTCTCCTCCTTATTTGATGAATTTTCACCCTTATATACAATATAGGCACACAGGCCAAAACGAATTTTTTACTGCCAAAAACATCTTGTAGGGTATTCCATTCACTTTATGGAAGAGTCGAATCTATGACGGCTGACAAGGCTAGAAGTAAAATCAAGTACTGATTCCCCATGGCTAGAGGGGATCACAAAACCCATGTAATTTGGGGGATAACATTGATGTCGCATGGCACTTAACGTGTTAAAGGTTCTCTTACCATTTGTAAGTTCGTACAAGTATGGAATAAGCTTTTCTATAAGCTATCTGCAGTAATAAAGAACCAGTACGGGTCAAAAATATACATAGAAAATTATGAGACTGGCTATTTACAAACTGGGGCATGGGTTTCAGAAACTACGCTCAAAAAAGAACCACATCCTTCACATTAACCGGTTACATAAACATCCCCTTTATGTGAATATTTTGACTTCGTTCATATTTTCTAATAAAAATTATAAATGCCCAAATAATCTTTTTCTGATTATCTGTTACTAGGCTAGCACTGAAAAATGGAGAAGTATTCTTGGGGACTTAGTGGGGGAGCGTCCAAAAAATGGCAGTTTTAAGGGCGACACAAAACAATTAATTTTGGGAAGCCCTGGTATATATCATCGTTTTCGAAACGGAGTCGCAACTGTCTGTATCATTGAGGTTTATTTCAGGGGCGTCACGAATCTTCAGTCTCGTTTCAAGAAACCATTCTCAAATAACAAGTACGATTTTCTCATTAGTTCCAGTAAGGAAACAAAAATGAATATATCATCTTTGCGTTCTCTTTATTTGTAAGTTTTATACGTTTTTAAGTTCTTAGTTTCTTGTGTTGATATTTATTCGATGAAAATAAATCAAGTGTGAAAGGTATCGAATTTGTAGTTCATGATTGTAATCTATTAATTTTTGACGAAGTGTTAAAGAAGCTATTGAATCATTGAAAGTGTGGAACCACCCATTAAAAAAGATGCCATGATATATGATATGGTTTACAATATAATTGTAATATTCAAATAAGTAGTTTAATTGTACAGAAATGTTTTACATTTTTCTGTTGCACAGAGAAAATTTAAAAAAAGTATAACTAGTTCAAAAAATACTTTTTAATTTGGAAGTTTATTATTCGAAATACTTAGTGATCGAAAAGGAATTAGTCTGTGCTCAAAAATTGCAAATGTTCTGTAGGACATTTAAAAAAAGAAGGATGGAAACAAATCGATAAGTCAAAATCAAGTTTCTCAGCGACATATTGGTCAATGACATTAGTCACGTCATCCGGTATACGTCAGTTTGGCACAACAAACTGATTATAACGGGAAAAAACAAAATGAAATGAAATCGTTGTTTCATTTATTGTATACATTTATCTCGAAACAAAATAAACATTGAAAAAAATGGAAATTTTGAAACGTTTTCTCAAACAGTTGATGTGACTCTTTCCTGTAGAAACAAGCAGCATTTCAAAAGAAATACTTATCAATTACTCGTAAATCATCGTAATAAGTAATGAAGTAAAGTAATAAAGAAGTATAATTTCCTGTTAAAGTATTTACATTTTTTCGCCAACTAAAGTTAATTCCACCATAAATGGAAATTTTGAAACACGTCGTTTACTGAAATATTATTTTAATTTGCTTATATAAAACGGCCATTAACTGCTAACGAGTGAAAAAATGTCAACCAATATATTTATTTATCACATATATGGTTCTGGAATATTTTTATAATTTGGTATACCTACTTAAGCCCAACGAAATAAAAATTAATAAGCAGAATAAAAATTTTTAATTCGTCAGAAAGTTTCAAATTGGAAATTAAGAATTCAAAACATTCTAAATTTTTGCTACTATAATAATTGCATATAACTATTATAGATCATATAATATTCTTATATTATCATATAAATTCATCTGTGTCTTCTACTTTTATTCTGTGCTACTGTGTAACCACAGACTTTCATTAAAATTCAATAAAGTATTGCGATTGAAAGGGAAAAAACCACAGAATATGTTGTCATTGACAATGTGAATGTTAAAAAACCTCAAGTTATGTGGAATTTGACATTGATAATATAAACATAAACATTGCATGTCTCATTTGATCAATTTCAATGTAATATTTATTTCTACATAAAACGTCTTATGGTCGAGTGTAAATTAAAACATTGAACATACTTTTCTTAGTAGGCACATCATACAATTTTGAATCTCAGACAGACTTCACAATCTGTGAATGAACACAGATTTAAGAATGAAGCACCGAACCAAGTGAATGCGTTCGGGAATGAAAAATTCTACCCAGATAGTAAATTTTAGTTTCGTCTTTTTTAAATGCAAAGCGCTTGAAGACGAGTATCTCTGTAAAAGGCAATGTTATAACAAGGCTCGACTCACGTGGGCAGTCGGTTTTATATAACCGTGTCCTAACTGGTTACAAGTATGCTTGCCAATGCCATTTTTGAAACAATGGTTGCAATCAGAGTAATCAATGAAATGCTCGCTGAAAACACCGGTCAATTCATAACCGATACGACGCCAAAAGTTTGTGTGTATGAATTGAAAGAAATATTTCAGAAAACAAATACCTAACTAGTACAGACCCTGATACTAACCCCTTTACTACATATGAAAAAAGTAGAATTCGTGTATTTGTCTCTTACTATTTCATTAATATCGATTTAGTCATTTTAAAGTGCATTTGGAACAAATATTTCAACCAGGAGTTCTAGCTGAGGGTGGTACTATGTGATTTGGGGGTAGCGAGATACCGAAAAATGTGACAATAATCCTTGGGAAATGTCAAAAAAATTATTGAAGTGCCTATAAATAATAAAGGATTAAAGTAACACAAGTAATGTTGATCATATGAGTTACAAGTGTTTTTATGAACAAAATGGAAGAGAATTTGCTGTTTTTTGAATAAAAAAAATGCAGAATCAAAACCCTTAGCCTAAAAAAATTAAAAGCACTTTCCAATTGGTGGAAAATTCTCAATTTATATATTCAAAAAATGTCAAAACTAATTCATAATTAGGCAGAAACAATTGTTCATAAAAATTTTGAAATGTCTATACTTAATTCTTAAACAGATATCGTAATTTTGTATATTTGTAGAATAGTATTTGTATACATGTAAATTTAGTGTTGTAAATTCAAATTTTTATTGGGCTATTTACAGTTTCCTACTATGGCAAGTAGATTCGCAGAAGCCGTTGTCAAGTGTTCGATATTAATTCGCAGAAATGGTTATTGAAACGAATTCTCGCAATTCTTTACTTCTCTCGTCTTGTTTGGTGTAACAATATGTTCACCGTTTGAAATAACATCCACTAATTCAGAAAACGAAAGTTGTGAAAGCAGTAATAAATAACATTCCGATGTGTATAGCGTATATTGCCTGTACAAGTCACCATTTTATATTTAATTAACGAGTAAATTGAAAAGAAAATTTGTCCCCGTACTCTTTCGGGTTTATACCATTTTGTTGATGGACGAAATCAAAGATTTTTCGCTGATAACTTCATTATCTAATAACTTACGGTAGTAACGGTAGATGGTAGCACGAAGCGATAAGCGATGAGGTATTTATTTCTCGAACCGTCAAATACTTGTACAACATCACTATGTGATTAGTTAATTCGAAAGAACATTTATTACTAGGTACATAATGAATATACACCAATTCATTTCATTACGACGATACGATCCAAATTCAGTATGTACTCTCTACTGCAAAAATTATACCAACATGTAGTTCTAATCCGATTCAAATTATTAATTAGAATTATTAGAAACTAAAAAATACATACAATTTTCAAATAAAAATTAAGTATGATGTCTTCATACTACTTTCTTGGATGTCTACTATTGAGAAGATCGTTCTTGCTTTTTTTGGACAATTTTCGGAAACAGATCTCAAATTATTTTTGAGTCTCAAAAATCCAAAGTCTCAAGTCTTCCAAGTCGCATGTTTTGAAAGCCTTGAACTGAACTATCTCCTCTTTGAATCTTTGAGGATATTTTGTTCTTCAAATAACGTTTTTTTAGGTAGGTACTTCTTCCTTAGTAAACAAAGCTGTAAAGAGTTTTCGTTCAAATTCCACAGGTTCAGCAGGTAGAAGAAGAAAGCAACACTTAGAAAAGCATCTTTAAATGTTATTATTTGAATAAAATAACAGGCAATTCAAGATGATGCCGTTAATTGAGCGAAACGTTCTGTGAAAATATCGTGAATCATTCTAGATGAACAACCAGTAATATATTTCATAGAGTACAGAGGAATTTGCGTTTCGAAGTTTTTGTTGGCCGCCTAGCATAGCTGTATTTTTCCAAGCATTATTCGCTCATTAAATCACTGCATTTTTCATAAATACCAGGAAGTTGTGCGTAGGTATTCAGGAATGCCGGTGAAAATAATAAATGTAGTCAATTTAATAGATATAAACAACGAGTGAACACTTCTGCTATTCACAATGTATACCTTCTATCAGAATCTACTCGGTTACATTCAACGCTGTAATACTTCTTCCCAATGAGATTAATTTCTCATTGTTGCAAGTTTATCGGCAATCAGTGAAATAGCTGAACATATAATAGGGTATGACATATTCTGGATCTCGGACAATGCAATTTATCATCATTTCGAAGAGATAAATAAGACAAAAAAAATGGAACATAATACGTTAGATTCAAATTGATTTCGAAAATCGCAATTTCTGAATATTTAACTTCTGCTTGCAATGTTTCATCCTCTTTCACCTTCACTAGATACATATTTTCCGGGTTATATAATACTTTTTCCTAGCGAGCCATAGTTCATCATTTCTTCAAATACTTTGAAGTCTTCTAATATGTTCTGTCAATTTCATTTGACGTTCTTTTATTTTTGGTTCACAGAGTTCACCTGTCAAACTCTGTTCTCATTATTCATTCCTTTAGTTTTTTTCTTCTGTTTTAATTTTACCATTTTCAATTCCTTATATTGAAACAGATATTTTGGTAATAACTTAATTTAATATGATTTTAGTATCTTTATTTATCTTGATTCGAAGTGTTCTATATGGTATTCAAATTGATTGAAACCGATTGATTTTTGTATTTAGTTTTATTCATATTCATAGATAGTATCTTACTTCTGAAAGTTTACAGTCAAAACTTAAGGAAGATTAAGTTAAAAATTAAGATAAAAAACGATTCGCTTAGTTTTACCGATATATAGGTAATTGCTTGACAATTATTTTGCAGTGTTATTACATTTTCGAAACTTCTTAATATGTTGGGATTTTAAACGTCTCGACCTTTTCAAGATGTTAAATATTTTCAGATAGTTTAAATTTTGGAAAATGAGTTAGGTAAAAACCTGAAACAACTGTCCAACAAGTATTATAACTTTGTGAAACTAAGCCAAGAGTTTTTCAAAAATTTATATTCAAACATATTCCTCCAAAAATCACCAAATTATTTGGTATAATGGGCTTGCTTTTTATAATTTTTTTGGAATGTTTGGATTTACAATTATTTTGAATATCTCTACTTGAATGAAATACTTCAGGATCTTGAATTCATTTACTCAAATAACTGAAAAGACTCACTAACAACACTTGAATAAAATATATGAGTATTTGGGGTTTACTTAAACATGTATCAAAAATTCAAGGAGTTACGAGTTATATTCCAAGTAAAATTTACCATTTACTGAGTTTTGAAAAATCGCCTCCAATTCTTCTATTAAACGAATTGGAGTAGTTTACATAAATGAAATGAAATTGAATCAAATCAAACAATGATATTCAAATCTGGAAACATATCAGGCCTTCAATGAGTTTCACAACCGAATGCCCTGTATATCTTTCATAGAAAACTGGCCTGAATAGTGAGGATATCAACTGATCTGTGACTGTTCATACTCTTTCACTGCGTCGAAGCAACAAGCACATCAGTAACATGTGATGCTGTGCTCGAAATGATTGCTCCAGTGAACAAATGAATATATTTTAAATAGCATTCCTTCACGCACGGTATGTGATAAAATTGTAGGATGCGCAACGTTATTTAAATCTACCTATAATCACGTGATGCTCTGAGTTCCTACATACATTCAATTTTCTCAGTATTCGACACAAATATGAAAAATTCTACCAATGTCATAGCTCAAAAGAAGCTACCTAAACTTGAACGAATGTCCTTGTGGAGGTCATAGAGAATGAACCTGCTTAAGAAAGACGTATTAAAATTTTTTGAGAAATTTTTTCGAATAGCCAGCAAAATTTAACTAAGTTTCGCTAGAGATTCAGTCAATCTATGCAGAACACAAGAAAATTATTATTATTAAAAGAAAGAAAACTAGCTACGTTAGCAAGTCTTTTTTATATTTAAGCCTACTCTTTGCAATTTTCATACTTAATTCGCTATTCTTAATACTGAAATTCAATTCTTAATATTAATGCATGTTAAACTTGAACAAATGTCCTTGTGGAGGACATAGAGAATGAACCTGCTTAAGAAAGACGTATTAAAATTTTTTGAGAAAATTTTTCGAATAGCCAGCAAAATTTAACTAAGTTTCCCTAGAGATTCAGCCAATCTATGCAGAACTCAAGAAAATTATTATTATTAAAAGAAAGAAGACTAGCTACGTTAGCAAGTCTTTTTTATATTTAAGCCCATTCTTTGCAATTTTCATACTTAATTCGCTATTCTTAATACTGAAATTCAATTCTTAATTTTAATGCATGTAGTTTTCAATTTCTATTTATATTTAGTTTCGATTTTAGTGCTATGTACTCCAAGGTCTATGTGTCAATTGTATTATCAAATTTCTGTCATTGTTATTCAAAACTCGGTTAAATAGATCAACAAGATTTTAAATCGGTTAAATAGATCGCCGACATTTTAAAAAATAAAGTTCTCTTACTATTTCTGATTTTTAATATGATATAAACTAGTCATCCAGAGGTTGAAATTCGATCATAATTTAAATTAGAACTTTTAACTTTATTGGAGTTCATTAGTCGAAATTAATATCTCCATATCATCCTCAATTTATGATCTCCTCTATGATTTCCAGTATATTCCAAGGAAATATAAATATACATATTGAAAAATTATAGAAATGGAAACAATTTAAAAGTTTCAGTTTGTTTTTTTCATTGAAGATCAATAATACCAAACAACCTATAATAACCCTTAAAGTCTATAGACAAAAATTAACATACAGTTAAACCATAGAGTAAATATTTTATATGAAAATATAAATAGCTAAGAATTGCTTTATGCATTTCCTCTCAGAAATTTTAAATATATCGAATTTTTCGTTCATTCGCATTTTCCTTAAAAGGGTGAAAACTTTTCGCTTCACGAATTATTATATAGATAATATGTGAAAGAATTAATAATGAAGTATCATCTTCATCGTCTATAACATAAAAAGAAACTTCATTTCTACAAATATATAAGTAATTACATTAAAATGGGATTGAAGAAAGTACAGTACACGTCGATAATTAGATAGTGAAAGACAAGAAAATGTTATGCTAAATTAACCAAATAATGTGAAGGAATGTGTTTCATAAACCTCTTTTTCGAACTAAATAATGGCAATCAATAAAATATTTCATCCGCAACCACCTGAATACCACTTAAATATATCACTGAAACATGGTAAAATTTTCTTAATTTGCAACAAAAGTGTTGACCTTCTGCATAATCTGAAAATCGACAATAATACTGAGTCAACTTTGTTTAAGGTAGAAAATGTTCCTTCGAAACAAGTCAGTGTATTGCCAATAATACCTGAATTATGATTAAGTACAAAAGGCGCAGTTTGAAGAACTATTAAAGAAGCTTCGATACATCAATAGTAGTCATTGCACATGACGAGTGATTTTTTAAGAGTCAAGTTTTTCAGGTTGGCGGCACTGGTTGGTAATAGCATCCAAACGTCATCTGTCAAAATGAAAAGTTTTCAGTATACTCTGCCATTTCATCATGGAAAGACTTACAATCGAACAACAATTGCAAATTGTTGAAATTTACAATCAAAATTTGTGCTCTGTGAAAAATGTGTATCGTTTGTTACAACCATATTATGGTCGTCATAACCGACCTGGTGAATCCACAATTCGTAGTGTTATCACCAAATTTCGCACCAAGTTTACTTTGTTGGACATTAAACCAGTGTCTCGCATGCGTACAGTGCGTACTGAAGAGAATATTGCAACCGTACCGTACACTGTTTATGAAAATCCGCTGTTTCATCGAAAAATTGTGTTCAGTGATGAGGCTCATTTATGGCTTAACGGATATGTAAATAAACAAAACTGTCGCATCTGGAGTGATGAAAAGCCACATGCCATACAAGAATTACCGATGCATCCCGAAAAAACGACAGTTTGGTGTGGTTTATGGGCTGGTGGCATCATCGGTCAATTTTTCTTCAAAGATGACCGTTGAAGAAATGTTACCGTCAACGGCGGACGATATAGAACTATGATACGCAACTTTTTTTTGCCCCAGTTGGTTGAGTTGAACTTGGTTGACATGTGGTTTCATCAAGACGATGCCACATGCCACACAGCTCGTGAATCAATGGACATGTTGAAGAATGAATTTGGCGAGTAGCTTATCTCTCGAAATGGTCCTGTGAATTGGCCGCCAAGATCATGCGATTTGACGCCTCTGGATTATTTCTTGTGGGGTTATGTAAAGTCGTTAGTGTATGTGGACAAGCCGAACACGATTGAAGCCTTACAGGATAACATAACACGCGTAATTCGTGGGATACAGGCCAAAATGCTCGAAAAATGACGCAAAATTGGACATTCCGAATGGACCATTTGATACGGAGCCGCGGACAACATTTACATGAAGTTATCATTAAAATGTAATTGACAAAGGCCAAGTTATCAATTTCAATAAAAATTTTGAATATATGATGCAAATAAAGTGGTTTATTCGGTTCAAAAAAAACTACGCTTAAAGAATCACCCTTTATAACTAAGAGTTTCATTCAAAATTTTTATTTAATAATATGTCACCAAGGGGTAAGCGAGAATTCAATCTCAGTTAGTAAAATTTTCATTACACACATACCAATTCGAAAAAGACATACCATTTTACTCTATCAATTCTAATGAAGATTTGTGTTCAATAAATAGACAAATTTGAATGTATAAATTACATATTGAATCAAGTTATAAATAGAACGACAACTTTCTCTGTGTTGATATGGTTCGATTATTTATGTATGCTCCACGTATGTATTACAACTGTCATTTCCAACATTTCACGATCTACTAATCACTAATATAATAACACGAAGTTCATTCGTAAATCCTCTGAACAATTGAGGTATCATCATCTGACAATTCTGCAAAAAGCAATGTCATGTAGTGAAAGGATTTGCACAATGGTTCAAAAAAAAAATCACTTAATTGTGATTGCGAATATTTTTCGAATAAATAGTGACTATGTGATTATTCTAAAGTACCATTATGTAAAAAGACAACTATACTTATATATAAAAAATATCATTGGATATTTGAGCAATAGAACCGAAAACAATGTTTGTTGGAAATTTTGTCTGTTTTGCGTTTGTGCGTTGTGTTTTTCTTGTGTTTTCCACTAATACATTGTGGTAAACTTCACTCAACATTTAATGTTTGTTTTATGTCAATCGGTGCATAAATAAAAAAGTTATGCAAAGTTAAAAAATCACATCCACATTTGTTGAATTTATTGCTATCTATTTTTTTTGTTCATTGTCATAGAATGAAACTTCAATAAATTTCATAATAATTGTCTATATACAATTATATAAACCATATACTACTACACTGTATATTAGATTATATACACTATATAGACGTCCGTCATGATTGTGTCAGATTACAGTCTTCCCTTTACGCTGTTAATTTGTGGTGTAACAGCAATGAGCTGAAACTGAATATCAGTTAATCTAAAGTTTTATCGTTTTCTCGAAAATTGACTCCAATCCATACTTATACATTTGAAGATTAAATTCTAGATAGATGAGTTTAAGGATCTGGGGGTACTTTTCGAACATCTGTTCTTCTCTGAACATCTTGTATTAAGGGTTCTGCTTCTAGAATGCTGGGTTATTTGGTCAGAAATTGGGGCAGCTTTGTTAATCTTGGCACAATGTAAACGCTGTACTACTCCTTTATTCGCAGTAAACTGTAATATGCGTCTATAATTTGGTCTCCAGTGTACATTAATTCTATTGTCGACTTGGATGCAGTTCAGAGGAAATGTTTGAAATATATGTACTTCAGATGTTATGGGCAATATCCTTCTAGAGACTTCGACCATTCCATCTTAACCGATAGTCTGGGAATTCAATTATTGAAATTGAGGCGTGAACAGTTCGGCCTAACGTTTCTCTTCAAAATTTTGTACAATTCGATTGACTCACCATTTCTTTTCAGCAAAATAATACATTTTATGTCACTTACAGCAGATCAAATGTTATGTCACGTTCTCCTATCAACTGTATATGTAATCCTTACGATGGATGTTGCGGTTGATGTGATATCTATTTTGATCGGCTATCAGTTATCTTGGCAAGACACTTAGAACAGCGCAATGGGATGTCGTGATATTTTCATGAACTTCTGTTGTCTACATATGACTTAGTTATAAAAAATATTTTAATTTTAGTTGTTTCATTTGTTTACTATATAGTACCTACTATTGCAATCTATTTTAATTTTATTTATATTCATCAAATATATTTCGTTACAATATGGTCAACTTCTGCTGACCATATGTAACTTTGTAATAGAAAATATTTTATTTCAATTTATTTTAATTTAATTTTTTCGTTGTATATATTCGCTTATACTCTTTTTTTCTGTTTTCTTTTTCTCGTTCATTTTTTCTTCTTTATTATTATTTGCGTACAATTTGTTATTTTTCTCTGTAATTGGATGTATATCTGTTGGGAATAAATGTATTATTATTATTATAGACACATATACTACACGAAGCTCCGACATAGAGCGGTAAAATAACGAAAAATATGTATTAGCTGAAAAAACCGCCAGGAATCGTAGATGAAAGACTGTTTTGACATCCATTAGAAATTGATGTGGAATGATAACTTACCACTGACAGTCGTTACAGGCTGAGAGCGGTAATCTTTTCTTTATCGAATTATATCTGAATATTTAGAACAAAGGCGTGTTACGATAAGAAGATTAACTCATTTCATTGCGGTTATTAATATTATTCATTGTGTTTAGCAAGGTATCACTCCTTGCATTGACTCTGATTGTTAGGCGTTGCGGAATCAGCCGGGAGATGTTTTACCAAATAAAAAATAGTTTACATCATTTTCGAGTTTCGAAGAAATTAAGAAATTATAACGACCCCATGCCATGTAAAAAACGAAGCGGAAAGTTTGGCAACATTCATTTTACCTGCAACATAAAGTCCTACAAAAATTAGCTCATATGATGTTCCAGATTTCAATTCGAATTTTTGCCAAATTTTATCCAAATCCGTTTAGCTGTTCTTGAGCGATGGAGTGATAAACATACATACAAACATTTAAACTTTCATATCTCTAAAATTAGTTCTGAAAAATTGTTTTTTTTTTAAATATATCGACATTCTTGATTCATTTAATTATGAAACAACATATTTGACACATTAAACGAAGAGTTCGTCACAAAGAATGTTAACCGTTGGAATTTGTTTGGAAAGAACTCTCTGCCATGTCTTTTGGGTAAAGAGCGTGTTTATTAGAATGACTAATCAGGATTTCCTTCTTAAACTTGATACATTCCTTAAGAATTAATCAAAGTTATTCTTACGTAGTGCTTAACAATCTTCGGAATTCAGGCTGAGTAACCATCTCTCGACAAAATGGAAATAAACAACGTCTCGAAATTAAAAATTTTAACATTCTTTGAAGAAGCTTCATCTGTTAATTGGTTGAAGATACTAACATCCTGTCTTCATATAAATTGAAATTTTTACGTATATAAAATGCAAATGATGCTCCGTTTCTTAACAATGTCCCAATTAACTGTTTTTCATAAAATGAAAGGTATTCATTCCATTATTTTGAACGAAAAAAATTTTATTATTATAACAATTTCATATTGTAAACGTAAATGTTTATTTATGTTCCATCTATTGATAAATGTTCCTGCTTTAGTAGAAAAAAGGTTGTAATTCTAACGTTTCAACTATTTATACAACGATCTGTAAAATCTATATGAAGAAATTAACTCCCATTTTTTACTTTCTTTTGCTTTTTTTAAAGATTTTCTAGTATAAACCTCAATTTTTGCATTTCAATACTTAATGTTATTATAATTCTAATCCTATTTCAAGGTTTCCATGGTTTCCAACCTTTTTGTACCTGGACACTTTTAAAAAAATTGCTGCGACCCCTTAATTTTTCTAACAATTTAATTTCATAAATACTCAACTGATATTATAATTTATTTAATGGGCTACAAAATAATATACAATATTATGTGAAAATAAACATAAAAAAATAATTATTTATTATAAGGAATGATAATTTTAAATGTAATAAAAACAAATTTAACAAGAAAGAATATATAATTAAAATAATATACAATATTAAAGAAAATAAACATTAAAAAATTATTATTTATTATAAGAAATAATAATTTTGAATGTAATAAAAACAAATTTAACAAAAAAGAAAGAATATATAATACAACATTATCAAAAAAATGGTTTTAACAATTATAAGTAATTGTCAAATTTGAATTATAGAACTCTTATAGAAACATTTATTGTCAATGGACTTTCCACATAAATAATACCTTAAACCACAAAATATAGAATACCATGGAGGTTTCACTTATCACTTGGTGAAACATGTTGAGTAATAAATTAAAATGAAAACACTTGGCTTGAGTTTCACTGAATACGAAAAGTTATGCTCAGTGAACTTAAGACAAGTGTTTTGATTTTAATTTATATCATAGGAAACACTTTGTTGAATTGCACAAAAATTGTTTAATTCACTGGACATATGTTTCGTTTTGATAAATCATCATCAAGAGTTCAATAAACTGAATAAAATAAGTTTGTATATAGTTTTGAGGACGAGTTAGTAGCCCAAAAAAATGAGAATAAGGTACTTATGAAATAAATAAAGTAGGTAATGAAATTAAAGAAGCGAAATTTTTTTTGGAGGTACCCAAAAAATATTCATCATTTTCTGACGAAGATGTAGGTATCATCAACATTCAACTAGTTAATATTACGCAAAAATCTGGCGTAATATAAAACCCACCTCTAGCGTTCAAAACAGTCCTGTTCCAAATTCAGAAAGAATTTAGTCGAAATTAATATGCAACATTCATAACAATGCAGACATTACACAATCACAACTATTAGCAGTATTCGTATAAAGAATTTCCAGCTGAATAAATTACTTTCAATTGCGAATATTTCGTTGTAAGCGTTTGCGTAGGAATTTCATACTCAAAAAATTTCATTCGGGAATAATTCACAACGGAAACTGTTTCTGCATTCTGTTAAATCGACCGTTAAATGAACAATTAATTAACATACGCCAAATTGTTAAACAATGGAGTTATTGAAGTTTAACTAATTTGTTGAAATAAAAATTATTGAACAACAAGAAAAATAGCAGGAATTTCTATATTTTGAAACTTTGAGTCAATAATGTAAACTACCTACTGCTCAACTATGTGTTATTCAAATTTATTCTTTAGATATTTCTTTAAATAAACCTTGGTGACTGACTACCCAATTTTTTATATTTGAATTTTATAATAATTACACTGTGCAACATACAATTTTTTCTTTCATAGTCTTATTCTATGTCTTCTCGTTTACTGAATGCAAAAATGACTATTAAAAGAAACGATTAGCTCTAGATTTTAGAAATACAAGCTACTTTTTATATTTAATACATTCTTCTTTTTCAATCTGCGGAAAAATTTTTTTTCGAAATTGGCAACATAATGTTACATAAATCCCATTTGATAAATTATAATTTGACTGCCAAAAGATTACTAAAGGGTGTTTTTTTTTAGAGGTATAGAACTTTAAATTGCAATAAAACAACGATGGATCGATCATTCGATTGACAAGATTTTTTTAATCGAAAGATAATCTTGTGGCATTACATGTTAAATATGATTTCTGGCATATAACCGCCTCGGCTGGCTCGGATGTAGTCCAATCTGGACGTCCAATTTTCGATGACTTTTTCCAACATTTGTGGCCGTATATCGGCAATAACACGGCGAATATTGTCTTCCAAATGGTCAAGCATTTGTGGCTTATCCGTATAGACCAATGACTTTACATAGCCGCACAGAAAGTAGTCTAGCGGTGTTAAATCACAAGATCTTGGAGGCCAATTCACAGGTCCAAAACGTGAAATTGGGCGGTCACCAAACGTATGGTTTTTCAATTCGGGAACGAAAAAGTTAATAATAATGGCTCTATACCGATCACCATTGACTGTAACGTTGTGGCCATCATCGTTTTTGAAGAAGTACGGACAAATGATTCCGCCAGCCCATAAAGCGCACCGAACAGTCAGTTTTTCTGGATGTAACTGTGTTTTGACATACACTTGAGGATTATCTTCACTCCAAATGCGGCAGTTTTGTTTGTTGACGTAGCCATTTAACCAGAAGTGCGCTTAAATCTGTCGCCATCTTCAACAGTAATGCCAACTTAAAGTTCTATACCTCTAAAAAAAAACACCCTTTACTAAGTGTTACTATTACGTTAACGGTGAAATTTAGTATTTCGTGCATATCATCTTGTTTTGGAGTGTTTTAAAGAGATAAATCAACATGCCAAGAAAATGTGTAAATTTAGTTCATAATTTTTGTTACACTTGTGGTAAAATAATGTGTGCCGTACAAAATCGCAATTTGACGCCTTTTGTGAAGACTCCATATCAGTATTATTTGGTATGAAGGTAGGAAACCAAAATAAGCCATGGGCTCCACATATTTGTTACAATTCGTGTTTGGGCGAGAATGAGTGGAAAATAAAAAAAAGGTCCATTTTTCCTAGGAATCAATCGTATTACAGCAAAAGGATTTTGCTGTCCTACGATTTGGCGGGGTCCCACAGCCACCTAGATTGCTATTTTTGCTTGACTTCGTCTATAAAATCAGGATTGTCAATGAAAAAAAATTAAAACTTGTTAAATACCCGAATCTTCCATCAACTACGCTACTTATTCCACATTCAGACAGTTTACCAGTTCCTACAACACCCCAGACTTAGGAGTTGGAAGCTGGAAATGAGGACACTGTAGGACAACTCGACGAGTCTTCAACATTTTATAACCTGATTTTAAAGAAGAAAACGATGATCAACCGTATAAATTGAGTAAATCGGAGTTGAGTTATCTCATTAGAGATCTTGATGGAGTTTTGGAAGGAAAAGAACAGGAAGCTTGGAAAGCTCTCATGGATTTTTAGGGAACAAAAGAGATGATAACTACCTCAATTGGTTACCGGACTTCTACAAAAACACCACCAACTTGGTGATGGAATCAAGATATCAGGACCGCTGGAAAGAAGAAATGCTTGCAGATTACTGCTGGTTTAAATGTAGAGATACTCCAGAGGACACTAACAAAAGGAAAGCTAAAAGATCACGATCAAAGGAATCAGGCGATTCTTCGTAGATCTAAACATGTGGCAAGCGTTTTTCGACGAATTTTGAATTTAAATATCATAAACGATAGTGCAATTACACTTCAAATGTTGTTAGGATATGTAATTCATATTTACCAATTTTTCTGAAACAATAATTTTCAGCTTTAGATATAAAAAATGTTGAGATAATAAATTTGTTTCTTTGTCAAAATCATTTTTTTTAACCGAACATAGTAAGAATTTACTAATGAAGTAAAGAAAACGTTTAACTTTTCATTGTTGCGCAGTGTTTTTTATAATTCATAAAAATTTACTACCTGCGCGTACTTTTGTAGATATAGAACTTTGGTAATAAAACCAAAAGAACATAGTCGAAATTAAAATAGTATATTCATTAAATATTGAATAGAATAAAACAAATCTCAAAACTATTACAATTTGTATTATATGTATGTAAGTACAACTATTTACGGCATTATAAAATATGACAAATACGACATTTAAACAGAGTGCTAATATTTATACGAACGAGAAAAAAAACCCAAGAAAGTTGTTCTTTACAAAGAGAAAGAACGAAATGTTTCTCCCTGGTACCTTTTTTCTAATCTTTATTCCTAAGTTATTTATTTGTATAATAAATGCCTTTCAAGTTCTTTATTCAATAATAAAGTTGACCAATAATCCGCTGATCTTGTGAAATATGGTTCAATATTAATTTCATAAAAATGCTTGGCTTAGATTCACAAAATTATTTCAATTGTTCAACAATTATTTTATTAGCCATAAAATCATTACACTCCAATATTCAAAATTGATTCGGCAATTTTTATACGTCGTCTATGTAAAGTCAATACCGATGTAGCTCGCGCTGCCACTTTGCTGCCACAAGACTTTTGATTCGCACCAAAAGTCACTAGTATTCGCATAATAGGACTGCCAATTTCTCTGCCCACTGCCACATTTATCCCACTTTCTATATTCGAGTACCTATAACCAACATTATCAAAAAAAAAATTCATAATTCAAACATTCCCTTGGCGGAATGAAAATAAGTAATTTCCCGAATCATTTAATACGCCAAACCTTTATTGTTCCGTTGAAATACCGATAAAGTGAAGGTTATTTTTTGTGTTATTTATACAAATCTTTCGACAATGAAGACGTGACGTCGTCATACCATCGTAAAAACTTTATTTTTAACTGTTGTGAGATTTTGTTTCCAAATATTTCCGAATATTCATTACGTTCGTATCGATAGTAATAAAGAATTGTGAAACAATTTCATACATTTGATAATGCTAACTGATTTCTAGCGTATTACTTCGTGCAGCATTGTTAACGAGTGTAAAATAACTCAAAACAAAATTTGTGGAATTTATTCTTTTTATGTTTCGGACCATTAATTAATCATCAAGATTTTGATACAAGTTTCAATAACATAAATTCTCAATCATCAATGATGAGTTGGTAGCCGAATCATATAAAGAGCGAATTAAATGATTTTTGGGAAATTTAATGAGGTGTTTCTCATGTGAAAAAATTCTGCAATGGTTCGAGTTATACAATACATGTATTGAAGTTTCAATTCTATTCGCTAGAAATTGTTCCGGGCTACCAAACCCCACTATGAAACTAGACCATTACCAAGAGTTCATATAAACTAGTGCTAATGAGTTAGAAGAAGCCCGAAACGTTTCGAGTGAATTGGACTACTATATCATTATTATGAGTTCATATAAACTCATGCCAATGGGTTAGCAGAAGCCCGAAACATATTTCAAGTGAATTCATGAGGAATATAACAAAGTGTGTTGAGAAATATATATCATTATTTTCTAAACTTCTATTATTGATTAACGAGAAGATGAAATCATCTTGTGTAAAGTGTAATACATTTTTAGGTGTTAAATTATCTAGAAAATAATCTTGGCCTCAAATTAGCCCTAATAGTCTTCTATGATATGAAATTAATGATGACGTCCGATAATTGACTGCTAGTAATTTATTACCACACAGCTTTTACTTAGATATTGCCCCTTTTAAATGCATTGAACAGTTCTGTCCACACTCACTTATCTAACTTGTAAATACAAAGCGATATCAAAATACTCTCAAATTTAAAAGTTTCAAGTCAGATAAACCTTGTTCTTTGTAGGAAACTTGTTAAATCTCCGTACTCTATAGGTTAGGTTGAACGCTAACCGAACAGGACAACGTTTTTTAAAGATTATTTTCCTGTAAATACACTATGTAAATTTGTTACAAAACCATTAATCGAAAATAGACCAATTTGTGCAAGGCTCTAATGAGCTACACCATAAGATAAGTTACATTATAAGCTTTTGTTTAAAGCAGGAATTGTAAATATAATGACTAACTTATAAAAACATGTGTAATAGTATAATTATCCTTTATATATTTTATATGTGTTTGTATTGCCTTTGTAAATAAATATTGTTGACTTGACTTGAACAGGACATCTGGGTTCGAATCCTGACGATTATACGAGTATAGTTTCAGTTTTAGGTTCAGAAATATGATACAAGATGGGTAATGTACAAAGCGCAAAAAAACAGAAAGAAAAAAATTTTTTTTGTTTTTTCATTTCCAGCTGGGTACGATTTAGCTAATCCATTATAAGGAGAGCACATATGCTAGATACAAGAGACAACGTCTATTCTTC
The DNA here is from genome assembly GCA_030704895.1 of Henosepilachna vigintioctopunctata. Lineage (NCBI taxonomy): Eukaryota > Metazoa > Arthropoda > Insecta > Coleoptera > Coccinellidae > Henosepilachna > Henosepilachna vigintioctopunctata. The sequence goes on along the minus strand of JARQZJ010000046.1, from coordinate 572,003 downwards.
ACGAGGAAGATCCTGTGAAGAAGTGTTCGTAAATTACAATCTTATATAATTTATGCTCTTTCATAGCTCGTTTTCATTGAATGAAGATTTTTAGTCAAATATTGAATGAATATTTTTATTTTTAATCTCTTATGTACACTCTTATGAACATATCAATGAAAATGAAAATTTTTTTGTAGTTTCGGAGAGACATACAGTAGTACCTACAGAAATCGAGATCAGAACAATATTAAATATAACATTATTGAACTGACATATTTTCCAGCAGAAAATTAACCCGTTATTTTGAGTTGGACATTGGGCAGTATATCAATGAGAACCGCATACAACTCCATACAGTCATTTTGTGTGATTTGTGGACAAACATAAAAAGAGATAAATGACCAAAAATTTGTTTTTTTTTGGTTTCTGTTGCTCTAAAAAAACACCTATTGTGTTTTAATTTCCATATGTATATCGTACAACCAATTAACAGAGTATTAAAAATTTTATATATGCATAGATAATTTGTATAGAAGTAATGCTATTAAATAAACTATACTTAATTTATTTCACCAGATAAGCACAACGTATTTTTTCTTCTGCAAGATCAAATTAAAAGTATAAATAATGTTTGAGTTGAGTTAAACGCAATGGACTATAGAAAAAAATTATCTTAAGTTTGGAATCGTCATGATGATAAATCAATTTAATTATTGACCAAAATTTTATTCCAAGCGCAAGCGATCGTAAAAATAAGGGAAGTACTACGAATTAACGTCTTTCTGGCTCTGCGGTTATGTTGGCGTCACTCGTCGGCTCTTATACGTGTTTCCGCTTTGCATTATTATTGTACAACTGGGTGGTATTTTTACTACCGAAAAATGGTTGTGAAATAAATTTTGAATTGTGTTTGTTAATTTTTAAGAATGGAAACAACAATTTTGAGGAGTACATGGATGTCTTCACACTGTATCATTGTGGGATTTCTGAATTTTATAAGATGAACACTAGGAAGAGCACTATACACTTCAGATTCGAATGTATTATTCTCTTGAAAAAATATGTAATTTTTTCAATTCCAAAATTTTGAGTTCGTAATCTTTGTATATTACTCATGTTTGATATGATTAAATTTTTTCACCGCTGAAACACCTTTTTACATACACAAACGTCCCTGTATTACAAACACCCTGTATAGCGAGAGACCTTCACTCTACCCTCAAAGATACAAAAACAACTGAGTAACATAATTCGATTACCTAGATTTCTAATCTAGGTATCCTATTTCAATGGCGATTAACTACTGGAGACTTTTTTTTTAACATTTGTCTATAAAAGTTAAAGATCGATTGGTTATTTCTTCTTGATCGAGGGTGCCATTTGGTATTGCAACCTGTATACTAGTCAATTGTCCAGAGAGGTCCCATTTACCTGTTCTTGACAATGTCAAGTTCATTGTATCAGTCACTTCAAGAAAGTGACTCCAAAACACGCCCATTGGGCCAATTCATTTTGAATGGTCTATGGAGGATCGGCTAAGAGATAATAAATTCTTATTTCTCATTTACTATTCTTACCTCTAGCCAATAAGGTCTACTGTCCTTAGGGTGGCTGTCACCATTGTTGAATCGAGAGTTATTATGCATAATGAACTACTGCTCATAAAGAGCGTGTTAAAGTTGAGGATTTAAATGTCATGATTCAATTTCCGGTCTATAAATATTCAGATATCTTCTCAATTGTTGAGAGAATCAGTTTTTTGAGAACAATAAGGAAGTTTTATCAGCAAAGACAATTCTATAATATCACTGTGAAGGAAAGCAATTGATATGGAAGTAACAAGTGATTAGATATAGTATATATATATATATATATATATATATATATATATATATATATATATATATATATATATATATATATATATATGTCAACGGCTGCTACTAATTGCGGGATATGCCGACAGTGTCTACTTTTGATTGACACTTATGCATCCTTGAAGGATAAATAATCGCCTCACGAGCGAAGTAGTTTTTTCAAGTCTCCCAACTCGAAGAGTAAAAGTGCAGTAGCCTAAAATGTGTCGACTTCCTTTAGTGGAGAGTCTGTTTCTTTCTTGTTTTTGATCTCCAGGTTAGTACAACTTGAACTTGGCTACGACGTTCTGAGGAGAACCAATAAGCTCGAAACACGTGTCAACGGCTGCTACTAATGGCGGGATATGGCGACAGTGTCTACTTTTGATTGAAATTTTTCCCCGCAATGAACATTATTCATATATTAATATATATATATATATATATATATATATATATATATATATATATATATATATATATATATATATATATATATATATATATTAATGGAAATATTATGGGTTATCGGCAAAATAGGAGGCCACTATGAATAAATTTTAACCAATTTGTTTTCGTGGTCTATATTTCGACTATGATTATAGTCTTCAGCAGGACTCTAAAAAGCAGATGTTAAAAAAAATATGATACAATTCTTCTTTAACAACTTACTGCTAACTAGGTAAAAAAGTATGGCCCACACCATCAACAGGAGTGTGTGTACTTAAAATATAATAATATTGAACAGGAACCTATATTAATGTTGAGATGTAAATTTTAAAAAATATAAAAATTATTATGAACTACACAACGATATAAAATATTTAAATTACAAGGTAATACTCCTATCCATTATTGTATTATATAAATATGTATATTATTAAATATACATATATTTGTGTATAGACTTGTATTAGCATGAATGTGCCTTTTATTGCCTAGAAATTCAAAAAATATATAGGTACAAAAACTTGCCAAGTGATAACATTTTCAGAAAAAAAACTTTTTTTCTAGTAATAAGTTATCCATTGTAAACAAATTAGCGCAAAAATCTTTACAATGCTCACAGAGTTAAATGGCTAACCTGAATGTTTGTTTGTTTGTGCCTCATATTATGGAGAAGTTACTACCTACCACAGTTGCTGATATCTATTCGTTAAGTGACATCCAGATTCATCATACAAGAGAATTATGGAGTTTTGACATTTTTTTTAATGATACATGAAGTTATGTGATTGTCCTTCATTCTGAACCTTGTTCCAATTGCTGAATTGTTCAATTCAATGAAGTCTGCGTACCGCATAACAAAAACAAGATCGAGATGATTGTCTAATTATAGAAAGACAATTAACAATTATAAAGTGTTAATCTTCAATTAAATTTCCGTTAGGAGTATGAAAGTGAAATTCACTCGTTGGTGAAATCAATCAGAACATTTTTATTCCTGAAGGAACATTTGTCGATTGCTCAGAAAAACAACAGTAGAGAAGACAACCGACAAAAATTGCATCATTAATGACGAAAATATAAGTGATATATAAAAAAGAAATCAAACAGTTATTGCAGTATTCAACATTCCACGAAATAACTACATGAAATTGCTTGAAAATTCGAATACAATTCAACAATGGATACAACTGTTTTCTCCATAAAACAGGAGATGAGTAAGAGGAGATCCGGGTTCGAACCCGAGTGAGACATAGATGTTTGTGCGTGTTCTTGATATGCGTGAATACAGAATATGAATCATAATGGATAATTTAATGAATGAGATTGAATTCTCGCTTAACTCTTGGTGAAACATAATTGAATATCAAAATAAATTAAACTCTTGGCTTAATGTTTCACGATTTATTTAACAATATGTATAGTCAACATGTTTCGAGCGTTAGCTCATTTTCAAGACTTCAGACTGAAGTCTTGAACATGAGCTAACGCTCGAAACATGTTGACTATACATATTGTTAAATAAATCGTGAAACATTAAGCCAAGAGTTTAATTTATTTTAATATGGATAATTTAATATTACAAGCGGAAATTCCGCAAATAATCGAATTAACAACTAGAAAATCTACATGTATCTATACTTACCAATTGAGAAAAATGATAACATAAAATAATAATAAAGAAATTAAATTAGCGATTCGTGAAGATATACTCGTAGATCCAGCTATAGATGAATGATACAAATCTAATGTCGATATAAAGTGTCCATCCTTGATTAGTCATCCCTAATGTCTACACATTTAGTATTAATAAAACTCTATGACTATTTTTTATTGATTTCCGTCACATATGAATGAATGAAATATGAATGAGAAGTCGCATAAAACAGTAAAATTTTAAAGGCTGAATCAAATTTTAATTACTATTATCGACATTAGTATATTAAGGAATATGGAGAAAAACAAGAAAACCTTATCGATTAATTCTACTACTAATGCTTAATGTTTATACCTAAACTGACTCTTGAAAATGCCAATCACGAATTTGAATTGCTAAAAAATGTTATCCGACTTGAAGACAGGGGGACTCGATGACCTATTTTCATATATGAATTGGAATTATCGCCACTAACACAGACAATATTCAAACATTCCAAGCCCATGTTAAGGTATGTAGGTTGCGGTCATATTGTAAACATATTGTAAATATTGAATTTTTACGACTTTATCTTGTGTCAGATAACAAAGGAAATAATTTATACGAAAAGCAAATATGGCCTCGCGAAATTGACATTGATTATTATACATATTCAAATAACTAAGGCAGTTCAATTAATTGTCAACAGAAACCTCAATACATGCGTAAATTAGAAAATTGATGTCCTTTCTTTATATACGTTAAGTAATGATACAACATGTAATTAAAATCGCTGTTTTGGCATTCATTAAAATTTCAATATACTGCATCGATAAATATCGCCAAGTTTGTCACTGCATAAAACAACTAGACATAAAAAATTGTATAATAATTCCATATATCCTTCACTAAAGTTGTGTTTATGTCTTGCATCTACGTAACAACAATAACTGAGAATCATTCGATTGTGTTATTTATTCGTGTCCGAAAAATTTGAAGAAAATAAATATGAAATCAAAAAGTCGAAACAAACACCAAAATTTCTAAAAAGCGCTGCTGTGAAAGACAGAAATGAACACTTCCAGAAGAAATATATTCACCCAACTTACAAATTTTCTCTCTAGTACGATATGTATAAAATCACAACCCTATAAATATGCCCAGTAAGCCTGTTGAGGAATCTAGACATATTCCTCACCCTGTATAGCACTACAGCATCAGTTTTCGTATTTTTTTAAATTACTACTATACTCAAATTGTATTATTTATAAGCGTAAAAACATTAGACAGTCTCGACCATCGAAGAATGATGGTAGAACTCGATTAAAGCACATATCGATGTGTTAACCCAGTTGAAGACTGATAACATTGCCAAAAAAGTCATATTTTATCATAAAATATTTCTATTGAATAAAATACACTTGGCTAGGTGTCACAAAAATTATATTAAATTAATTTGTTGGCGATTATTTCTGGGTGTTACGCATTTTCAAAAGCTAAACTCAGTTTAGTTTAGTGTAGCTTTTTGAGTAAAGCTGTTGAACACCTCGAATAGTAACACCTCGAAATAATTGTCAGACAGTTAGATAATTTAATATAATCTTTGTGAGACAAAACCAAGTGTTTTTTATTAAATTTCTTCAGCAATGTTTCACGAAGAAATCAGTGAACATTCAATCAAATTTATGAAATTTATAACAACTTTATCGAAAAAAATTTTATTTCAAATTCATCATAACTCAATATATAAGAGTCCACCTTCAAGTGAGCTCTATTATTTGTCGAATGGCCCTCGTAACGTGTGTCGAATATAATTTTACTTACTCATTCCATTCGATTTTAACGTCCACTATATTTGTAGCACACTCAATTCTCAACCTTGAAATAACTCAACTGATTCTGAAATACCTTTATAATGAAATTCAATACTATACTTATAATCACGTGTCACTTGATGTATTGTTCGTATAATTGGGATGCGTGAATGATGAATGCTTCTGAAATGAGTAAGTTTATTATTCCAACACCAATGGCAACTGCGATAATGGTGCATTAAATTGATATCGCACCTTCCGATTCCGACAAGGTATCCAATAAATTCTCCGCATAGCTCTGTGGTTTCTCAATGGAAAAATTTCGGTGCTTGACGCATCTAAATATGACAGATAACTGACAGAAAAACGAAGAAAATTAAACAGGTAGTTTAACGACGAGTACGAACGTCTATTTAGGTTTGTAATGTTGTACATCATCTATTATTCAATCTTTTAATATTCCAGACAGACGTCCTAGCTAGCCAGAAATTATAACACAGCACATCTGGTTCACGGAAGACGCAATAATCTCTCAAATCTCTGTCCCACAGATGAGTTAATTGAGCATTGCTTTATAACTAAGTCAATGAATACATTTGTCATTGAAAAACATCGAACTTACACAGCAAAGGGAGTGGAAATGTTTACTGTAAACTCAAAGGGACAACTTGACAAGAAAACAACCACAATTTTGTGATACACCTATTGTTATAGTTGCATTCATTATAAATTCTGAGGCGATGCTGCTATACATTCAAGTATCATCCACACTATTATCAGCTCAGTCTTCTACAGATACCTACGTCTTATCAGATCTACACTGTGATCTGCATTCAAAGTGAAGATTATGAGAAATAACAGGAGAAGACAAGCTCATAGTTTGTATAATCAGTAAAGAAGTCGCACAATTAAGGGCCGAAACAGTTCGTACGTCAATTTTCATTTGAGAAAAATTTCATCGCGCCATCCATATATAGTCTTCAAAGTAACCTGATAGTTCTTTCGAATAAGAGTGGTAGCACTATACGAAACAGGTTACAGGGTGTGTTAATTTGTTTGCGATAGACGTTTGGCCTGTAGTATATACATATCTTCATTTTCTAGAAAACAAGGTACCACTTATTTTGGAAGATGAACATCTGATTTATTCAGACGCCATATGTTGTTCGTGCAATATGATGTTCCACTACCTTTAGAAGTCATCATAAATAAATTTTCAAATGAATTTAACCACTTCATTTGTTTATCGTAGGAGAAAAATTTTCAAAAATTGGAAGATTTTCAAAATTTCTTTCCGATACAAAAGGCCGACGTTTTAGACTGCCGACGCAAAGATGCTTTTATTTTATCTGGAGATACACATTTTAAACATTCCTTTCAAATGTATTGTTTTTTGTTCACGTAATTAAAATGTTACAGTTTCTAATGAATATAATATCTAATAATGAAAATATCGAACACTTTGTTACTCATTAACCACAAAACTCATCACACATGTTTATGAGGACGTTTTATCCTAAAATGAATCCGTTGGATAGATGATCCACTATATTGTGGTAAATCATTTCAGAAATACCCTGTATTCAATATAGTTCTTATCTTTCCACTACTCTCAATGAGCGTCGAATACATCACTATAGAAGTGTCCGAAGTAAACTATTTGACGCAAATTTGATGAGGTAAGTTCTGATTGGTTGCAGCTGTCACAAGGAATTCTCGCCCTTATGATACATCATTGACGTTTCAGTCGATTTTCACTCCACGAAATGGTAATTTTCCCAAATGGCGAACAGTGTTAGTATAAATCATAAAAAGTGGACGTTAAGAGTTATATAATTTCAGACCAAATCAGCTACTGTATATTTTTTCAATCGAAAGAATTTACTAATATTAACTGATACCTTATAATCTTAAAAAAATTATTGCGTAAATAACGAAACGTGCTGTTATTTCTATATGTTTGTTATCTGGACTGTCAGTATGCTATGCACTCGATATTTCATTCCAAATCTCAAATATCGAGATTACGGCATTCCTCCCATTAATGATGTCTAGTACCCACATTAAATAAAAATAATGCAATAATATGTGATATATAGCAAAAGTAACGTTATGTAAATGAGTATATATAACCGGAGTTCTAGAATTGTTAACTGATGATTTATAATGCTTAATGTGAGCAAATTGACATATATATTCTGAAATTATCTTCTTCAGTAGTTATTCATTTAATTTATTTCTATGGTCTACATTTAAATCAAAATATTTCAAGTTTAACTTTTTTATCTTCTTGATACCAAACTTTTTGATATAGAAAACCGTTAAGAAATTCAAAGCAAAGGGTGTAAATGTGTTTGTATTATTCAAGAAGCATCCTATATTAACAGGAACCAAATTTTACCACAAACATTTTCCTTCATTTCCTGTTTATACTCCAAAAAAGCCCAATTCAACTGAAGAATGGAAAAGAAAATTTTTTCGTAGTTAAGAATTGAATAGATAATTTTATTAGAATCTCATTTTTCCCATCTATTTGAAATTTTAAAATTATTTCGCACAAAAATCCCAAAAATTTTCCTTTCAACTTATAATCCGTTCTTGATCATTCTTGATAATGCCGTAAAAGGCGAAACTAGTCGAATAAAGAATTGTTCAGTCAGTGATTTTTAGACAAGTATTTCTTATTACCTCTCATTTTTTATAATCCGTAAAATTAATTTCCAATATTTTTACTCTAGAATACATGAAAATATTCCTATGTCACGCATTTCATTGTTATTAATTTAATAAGTGCTTTCAAATATCATTGATAACGGAAGTTTGAAAAAAAAACTAATTGAGAAACGACTTATTTTCAAGATTAATTCGAAAGAAAAATATTTACAAATTTACCAAGTAATGACGAAGTTTCCGAAACAAATTTACGCAATAAATAACGTCAAATGTAAAAAGTTAGTGCTTATTTTCAACACGACCTTGATGAAGTTGATTCTGACGTATAATATTATCAAAAGTCGAAATATTCAAATTATTTACAGTGATTAACGTGGATACCAGAATTACTTGTTATGTTTCACCCAGTTTTATACTCCATTTTATGTTTTATACTCCATTCATTATGTCAGAATAATGAATTTCTATGAAAAATTCAATGAGTCACAGAACTAATTACGTTGATAACAGTCATCAGTCATATACTGATATTCGCATTTTTTACTTTTTTACTTAATTCATTTATTCTTGAGTTTTGTACCGAATATCATTAAAAGTTTCATAACTATTTTCTATTTCTAATACATTGTTTTGAAGAAAAGAGAGAATGATGAAAACTCCCAAAAACTATTATTATTACTCATTTATCTGTGAATAATGATTTGAAAAAGTTTTTACAGACCTTTAACCGGAAGACCCAATGCTTTAATATATTTTTTTTGAAAATGAAGTCTTTAATAAATAATTCATTTTACAATAATATAAAAAAACCATTCCTTCTAACTAAAATCAGAGCTTTGTTTAGCCCTGGCCAAAAGATTTATAGAACTAATTAATTTTTTCCAATATAATTAAAATCCAAAATTAACTTAAATTCAACAGGTACATATTTATCATCAAGCATTCAGACAAACAGATAAAATCCGTGAAAATATGAAGCAATGATAATGGATACGATACAAAAACAAGCGCCGAAACATCAACAACCAAGGAGCTTCTCCAAACAACAAAATTGAAGATCAGTTGAGAATTGCTAGAAAAACATTATTTGGCAACTCTGCCGCATGAAATATGAAGCAATGATAATGGATACGATACAAAAACAAGCGCCGAAACATCAAGAACCGAAGAGCTTCTCCAAACAACAAAATTGAAGATCAGTTGAGAATTGCTAGAAAAACATTATTTGGAAACTCTGTCGCATGAAATATGAAGCAATGATAATGGATACGATACAAAAACAAGCGCCGAAACATCAAGAACCAAAGAGCTTCTCCAAACAACAAAATTGAAGATCAGTTGAGAATTGCTAGAAAAACATTATTTGGCAACTCTGCCGCATGAAATATGAAGCAATGATAATGGATACGATACAAAAACAAGCGCCGAAACATCAAGAACCAAAGAGCTTCTCCAAACAACAAAATTGAAGATCAGTTGAGAATTGCTAGAAAAACATTATTTGGCAACTCTGCCGCATGAAATATGAAGCAATGATAATGGATACGATACCAAAACAAGCGCCGAAACATCAAGAACCAAAGAGCTTCTCCAAACAACAAAATTGAAGATCAGTTGAGAATTGCTAGAAAAACATTATTTGGCCACTTTGCCTTTTTTACTCTTTAGAGTAAAACTCGAAAAGCAGCTACAGCAATGTCAAATATGATAAATTGGATATTTTACAGTAGAGTTGAATGGAACCAACACGAAGACACACAAATAGCGAAAATCGCATGCAAAAATTTTTCTCTAGTCACAAAACTGGCAGAAGGAAATGGTGCAGCACCTTGACATTAATCTAGCTTTGGTGATGAAGTAAAGTTTGTCTGCAATGAAGTCGGAAGAAGAATACCAAAATGGTTCCAATTGCCTGATAACTAGAAATAAGATCCATTTTACACATAACTACAGGAAATGAGATAGCTTCAGCTAGAGGGACTACTAACTACTGTATACAAAAAAGAATCTGCAGTTGCTGCTCGTATTTCTTAAAGGTAAACACATTTGGGATAACGTAAAACTTTTATAGCTTCAAACATTCCATGGAAGTTAGGTGTTCTTCATTCGACTTTTGAGTAAATCATGTAGGTACAAGTTTGACAACAAATTTCTTCTTGGAATTTAATAATTAGTTCGAATCTAGGTCAGATTTCAATCAAATGCCGCCAATTATATAAGCCAAGTAGTGAGGACGTAGGTAAATGAAAATATGTCTCAATTACGCAAAACTTGAACAGAAGTATGATTCAGCCCAGGATGAAGAGTTTTGCTTACATAGTCCTCAGATAAACCAATACCTCGATTCATATTTTGTGTGAGATGTCCGATTACATACCAGTGGTCAGCCTAATGGATATAAACCCAATGAACCCAGGCCAGAAAGTGGAGACTTAAGAGACTTTGCCATAAAATAGTGGACAACAACCTGTCAGCTTTTATGAAAGGAAGGTGCAAAGACCACAAGGCTTCATCTATTTGAGCTGAGCAATTTATGAATGTTGCTCCACCAAACAACCGTTTACCATAAATGAGTTTATAAATATTAGAAAGCAAAATGAAAGAGTCAGGACATGTAAATAAAAAGATGGTAGATGACCAAACGAAAAAGTTAAAGGCTAGTTACCCATCTAAACCAAACAGCAAATTTCCTATCACATAAAAATATATCTAACTATAACAAGCTACTGGTTAACAAAATATATCTATCAATGTATACAGTAAAAAAGGCTGGCTAGGGTGTATCTAATATATGAGTAGGTGAGACAGAAAACAAGTCCAAATAATTTATCATCTGACAAAAGTTTTTTACAAATTAAAAGGAAAAGAAATTCTGATTCAAGGTTTAACTTCGATTGTAAGAGGGACTGGTTCCAGAACAAATGAACCACAATGAACCTACTAAAACTTTTACGCTCCCTTAAAGAAACTTTCATGATGGATAGAGATCGGTTTGGAAAAATTAGAGGATAAGTTATATTGAACAAAAATAAAATGGTTACAAAAATTTGTAGTTAAAAGTAATGTGAAATAAAAAAACTTAGGTTCATAAATCGGTAAACCTATAAAACGCAGAGAACTGTCAAATTTTTTAAGCCTACTACTTATTTACTTACTATTTAATAGAATTGTGATAAAATGATTCTAGAAATTTTTTCCAAAACACACAAAACTGTTGAATCAAAGTTATTGATGCTAATTTTAAATTTAAATTAACTACTAATTAAACTTGTCAAAATTAAGTGTTCAGTTAATCAACATCTTTCAGAATTCTGTCATATTATGGGTATATTAATTTCTAATTTAATTCGATAGCAACAAATTAAGAGTAAAAGTATAAAAGTAAAATATTTGAAAAATCTTCCGATTTCGGAGTTTGAAGCGATAACCTAGGTTATGTTAGAGTAAACGTACCATAGTGAAAAAAAAACTATCAAATGAAACAATAAGAGGTATATCCAATTAAATCACGGAAAACAACACCTCTAGTATCATAAATAAATGCAAAATTTACATAAATGCTCATTTTTCAGTTAGGAATCAGTTGAAAAGTTTGCAATTCATTCAAAAAGTATATTGATGACAAACAACACACTTTATGTACCGAAACAGCAAACTGAATTTTAGATTACAATTTTCAAATTTCGAAGATTTTCAAAGAGTAAATGTTATTATCGAGCATCACCTGTAACATTTGCCTCGATTTCTAAAGTACAAGAACGCTATGCATGCAAAATGCCATAGGAATTTTACTGTGATAAAATGCCTCCACTAAGCTATATGCTGAAGAGCCTCACCTCAATAAGGAAAATCTCGAAGTTTGTGAAAATTGCCATGAATTTCAATAAAGATTTTAGAAAACTGAGAGGATGTTTTAGATTTAAATACTGGATGTGTTTGTTGCAGTTCTATGAATAATAGAATTCTATGAATATTAGTAGATATAAGTGAAACCAGTAATTGTGTTTACAATGTTTTGAAAATTTGATTTACAAGTTTGCGTTAAAAAAACAAGGTAAAATTATTATTGTTTGGAACATACCATGTAGTTAAATAAACCTCTCAGGTAAGATCACATATCATCCCCATATTTGCATAAATCCAGCTAATGAAACAAATTCGATCGAGTATAATTCACTAGCACAACACAAAATCACTTAGTTCATAACTCCACGTGCAGCTGGGTTCCTGAAGAGCACACATCAACCGGCAAAGGTATTCTTCAACTAAATTTCCCATTTCAACTCTAGAGCGGTCAGGTACATTCTGAAGCAAAACATCGCTGGAATGCAGTGGACCAGTTTGGAATCATTAATGATTTTTAACAAGTTGAGCGTTCACGTTCACCTTACAATTGTACGGCAGAACGGTACATTCCGCGTGATAAGTTCGACTGGTATCCGAGCGACTGGAGGCTATACTAATCGTAGTAAATTTACGAATCCGACTGTACAAAACTCAGGTGTGTATAGTACCTGGGTTGAGATTACATTCCTCGAGTTATGTGCTGCATTCCTTGCGGTGAAAATACATGTAACCTCAAACGGGGCTCTTTGGCGCGTTTTAGTAAGTATGTAATGTTTATTAATCCCTTCTTGTGGATGCCGAAGGTACGATGGAGGGGGGCGAGCCATCGTCCTTGATCATGGTCAATTTCAGAAAAATGATGATTTATTTGAAGCTACCAGGAATGTTCATGAATATTGTTTTAGATTTTACTAATGAGCGTGTTCTTGTAAACCGTACCACTTGGAATTTACTTTTTATATACGCCCATGAGTGGAATATATCATATACGGTTATCAATAATAAATGGTATATTATTACAAGTATCGAGTTATTAGCTGAAATATTCTGTTTTATACCAACAGTTTTTTATTTTAATTTTGATCGAATGTAACTTGTAAATTTTGTTCAATGCAATGGCTTGATTTCATGTGATAATTTTTTTAATTGACAGTTTTGTTCTCTTGTCTGTCTTCATCGACATGGCTGACATATCCAAAGAAAATCTCCGCAAAGAAATAGTTTCATTTGTTCACTATATAGTACTATTGCAATCGATTTTAATTTTATATTTATTCATCAAACATATTTCGTTATATATGGTCAACTTTTGATGACCCTACGTAACTTTGTAATAGACAAAAATTCGACCAGACGTGGTGATCATAAAGGTTCTTCCCAATTACATTTTCGATAAGAGTGAAATGTGTAGAAAAGCATCACATTTCTTTTTTTTAATTGAACGACTTTCCATAACTCGATAATAATCTGGAAATATTATTTTTAGATATATAATCAAATATTAATATATTTTTTGAGAATTTTCTTGCCTGTTTATGTTTAAAACACAAGTTTGATTTTCTTGCAAATAATGGACTGAAAATGGTGAAACTTCCCTACAAATCGAGCTTCGTCAAAAAAATTTCAAAAGAAATTCTGCTGAGTCATTATCACTGACTCAGCTTTCTTTTTCAATATCCATTCGAAAAAAATTGTGGTTACGGACGAAAAAACTCCATTCATGGCCCTAAAATTTAATTTTTTAAATTTAATTTGAATTTAAATAGCAAAATATCAAAGGACCTAAACTCTTTCGTGTTCAAGGTAGCCATATATTTTATTATTGTCATAAATGTTATAGAATTTAATTATTAAGTAATTTGATTACTCAGTAATGTCGAATACCATTATTACAAACATTTAATGCCAATTTTCTCATGTTAATAAATTTATTAGTGCTTGTTAAGGATTGTTTATGGAATCAATACATTTTCACTTATTTCTCATAAAATGAATCAACCATGACCTGTATTGCTTCATGCAATCAGATTAAATCTTTACCTACTATTTCATCTAAATAATTAAGCTATATCCAACATTTCCATTCGTGTTGCAATTATAAATTCGGCTTCAGTATTAGTGAAAACTGATTCCACAACAGAAAAATCTATTTTTAAACGGTAATCCCACCTGTCATTCTGAAGATGAAATAAATTATTGATTTGGTATGATAATTTATATTTATTTATGTTAATGTAGGATTTGTTATATTTCATTATTCTTGTGATATTCGAATATTCCTAAATGAATATTTTGGTTTTATGGTAGACGAAGATTTCATGCTAGGTCTCATGCTGATTGAATCTTCAGTCAATCTTTTTTCATAGATATGTTGTTTATCATATAGGATCATAAAAACAGTAAAACTCTCAAAAAACAAATTTTCAGTTATAAGAACATTTTTATACTATTCTACTGTAATGTATTTTTATATGATTTTAATGCTGTTTTCTCAGTACGTTTCTGAAGTACTCGACTCCACCGGTCAAGTTGATCTGATTTACAAAGACTTTCAGAAAGCCTGTGATAAAGTTGCTCATGCGCTTCTTATAAATAAATTACGCAACAAATTTGGATTTTCTAACCTTTTTCATTCTTACCTGGTTGACCGACGTCAATTCGTACAGCTGGAGGTTATACAGTCTGAGTTCATTCCTATCGAAAAATGATTTCGATAATATTCACTCTCCACACTTTACATGTTGAGAATAAAGAACTTATTATTATTTTTCTTCTTCCTTCGATTTTGGCCGACTATGGATCATGTGAAATAACTTTTCATGAATATTTTTCTCCTTTCTTTCTTTTCCTCCAATACTCCTTCATTCGTTCTCCATGCTTTTGTTTTCTTTCTTCTGTCCATTTTGCTCCAGTCTTCCCCTTTTCTTTTTCTTGAAAACCCCCGAATTCCTTGATCTTCTTCCTGAATTCTTCTCTCCTCTTCAAATCCTCTCCATCGATTTCCATCTCTTCCATGTCTTTTCTGACCTCTTTGATCCATTTTATCTGAGTCTTGGGGTTTCTGTCGAAGTAATTGAATAGTCTCTTGGTCAGTCTTCCTTCATTCATTCTTCTAATGTGTCCGTAGAAAGTCACTCTTCTTCTCCTCCTCATTGTGTCAGTTATCTTCTCTGTATTTGTGTAGATCTCTCCATTGCTTCTCAGTTTCCATTTTCCATCTGCATATTTTGGTCCCAGGATCTTCCGTATAATTTTTCTTTCTTTTTTTCCACCTCTTCTAACTGTCTGGCCGTATTCAGTGCAAGGCATTCTGAGGCATAAGGACCCTCTGGCTCAATAACTGTATTGTAGTGTCTTAGCTTTGCATTAATAGATATGGACTTCTTATCGTATATATTTCTTGTCAACTGGAATGCTAATTCCATTTTTCTTGCTCTTGCATGGATAGCTTCTGTATCAAGGCCGTTTGATTGAATCAACTCTCCAAGGTATTTGAACTTGTTAACCCCCTTAATTTTTCCACGTTTTGTTGAAATCTGTCTTGGTGTATCTTTTTTATTGGTCATATATTCTGCCTTTTCACTTATTATTATTATTATTATTAAATTATGATATTTTTTGTTTTTTTAATTTTTATATGATTGCTACTTTCTATGATTTTTATTTTAGGATCGTATCTTCAAAATGAATTTTATAAGGCAATAATATTATAGAAAAAATATTAAATTGAAATTAGCACTTAGTTTTTTATTAAGAAATTAACACACTTAGTTTTAACACACAAAATAGTTTTCTTGTTATTTCAAATTAATGAATAATTTTCAATTCAAAAATATTGTATTGTTCCTTCATTTTCTATATATTCAAGAACGAATCAAAATTTAATTAAATTAAATATTGAAGTTGTGCTTCTAAAGTTTCGAACTTCCGTTCATCGTCAGCCGTTTGTCTAAGACTGATGCAGTGATACATTCATATCAATATTGAAACAATATTTTACATGAATGCTGAATTAACAACACAATTGTTAATTCAGCATTTGATAAAGAAGTAGTACTTCGAAACGCGTCTTTTTGTAAACATATAAGAAAATTCAAAAATTCAAATAACAACCAAATACAAAGTAAATGTAAACGTAAACGTAAACTGCTTCAGTATAATAAAAAGCATGCAGTAACCACAGAATCAAGTAGGTAGACAGCAGGTTAGAAAAATGTGAACGAAGGAAAAAATCTAAATTGTGGTGAAATATTTTGAAAATTGAAAACCCACGACTTTCTAGAAACGTTGTATCAGGAATGAAGTACTCGATGCGTGTCAGAGATCATGGTTAATATCCCATAAAAAGCAGCATTCCTCGTTCAAACCAATCACGGATTGCCCGCCAACCGTATTTGGCGTGATCTGATGCAGTCATTGGCGTAGTTAATAAGAATAGTCTAGGTATTTACTATCACTGCAAGTCTCCCAACACTCCACAAGAGTGTAACACTCCACTCTCTCCAATATCTATACTAATATAATAAAGTATACTAAAATATAATACATTTTGTGAGTTTGTGGCATTGTTGGGGGTCATCTCTGGATCTTCTGAGACGTTTTTGAAAACTCTTTTAACAATAGAAATCCACGTCATTTGTGAATGACATAGGGTATATTTCTTAATAGAAAAAAATACGGATCCCTACTAAAACTCAATAATGTAAACCAAGGTATAAAAAACTTGCCATAATGAACTATGAATAGTAAATCAAAAAATGAGTTACAATATTAAAGAACATATCAATATGTATAAAAATCAGCGGGGAACCATATGTCTAACTGTTGTGGTTATGTCAGTATAACTACATTTTTGAGCAAAGAAATACTAACAAAAACCACACCGTGCCTAAAAGTCCAAGTTACTCATGTCTCTGCATTAATCCTAATAAATTGATTATTATTTGAGACTGTTTCACTACCTGAAGATAACTTTTTGAATTATTAAAATCGGCCTTTGCATTCAAAAGATATTACGAATTTATAAATGTCAATCTTAACAAAATCCTACTAATTTAAACAAAACTAAGTAGTTTTCTGATTTTGACTATAATTAAGTTGAAACATAACAATATTGTTTCGCCAACACAGTGGCTTCATCAAATGTTTGTGATAAACATGATGATCAGTTTATCATCAATATCTGATGAAGCCACTGTGTTGGCGAAACAATATTGTTATGTTTTAACTTAAATATAGTGAAAATCAGAAAACTGCTTAGTTTTATTTAAATTATGTATTCAGATTTTCACCAAGTATCGGCCCAATCGATTAATGAAAATCCTACTATCATTAACGAGAAAGTTGGTACCTATAGATGTTTGAGTGTTTGAAAGAAATATATATATATATATATATTTATATATATATATATATATATATATATATATATATATATATATATATATATATATATATATTTGCTGAAGGAACCCCCCGGCTTAGTAAATACCTACCTATACAAAAAATCTACATATTTTGAATTGTCAATTTTTAATTATGTACCTATCTCATTATTTGAAATATACTTTCTAAGATCACGCTTAAATATCCTAATACTAGTACTAGTTTTCAATATATTTGGTAAATTATTGAAAGCCTTAAATCCGTCATAATATATGCTAATTTTAAATTTAGAGAGCTTACAACTTTGGTTATAAAAACTATCAGTATTTCTGGTATTATACCCATGTACATCACTGACATATGTAACATTTTTAATGACTGAGATTGAATTCTCGCTTAACTCTTGATGAAACATAATTAAATATTAAATTGAATTAAACTTTTGGCTTAATGTTTCACGATTTTTTCACGATATTTTTACGATTTTTTCACGTTTTTTTTACGAATTTTTTCACGATTCGTGAAACATTAAGCCAATAGTTTAATTTAATTCAGTATGTAATATTTTTTTATTACATTACATGGAAGCAACTGATTTTTTATTTTAAATATGAATATATATGAAGCAAAAAGTATTCTTTGTTTAACAGACATTAGTTCCAAAGAGTTCAGCATAATTTTGACAGGGGTATACCTATAGCTCTTTAAAATGGTTCGCATGGCTCTATTCTGTAACTTTTGTAATTTTTTAATTTTTTCTTTAGTCAAACCAAATAGCAATGTGGAGCAATATTCAAAATTTGGCATTATTATTGATTTGAAGAACAATAATTTCACATATGTCGACAGCTTTTTTCCTATTCTTTTTAAAAAATTGACTGAAAACTGAATTGTCGAATTATATCCAAATATTGGACACAAACGTATGCTATTTATACCAATGTTATAATTATATGGTAGTATTCATTTCATTGTGATAATTAAAATCATCAAATGAGTTTGCTGAAAGTTATCACTCCATCAATTGATTGTGAACTGCTGGGTGTTAGGAAGTTCGCCGAGTGAACTAGTAGGTACATAAATTTCTAATTCTAAACTGGCACTGTGTATGAAAAATTATTATTTCATAATCTTGGTTGTTAATGAAATATTTTTTCATACAACGTGACTTTGCATTCGAGAAATAGATGATTTTTTACTAATGCGAAAAACTCGTCCTGTTTATTCCTCAATGTTCTCTAACATTATCTCTTGAAGGATAGTGACCTATGACATTCTATTAATTAATTTCGGTTTCTCGAGGAATGTTTTAGTGTTATCTCTGTTATTTCATACCCGTACAATTTTATTACATTCTTGTATTTATATGTATTTTGAATGTTTATAATATATATATTTTTAGTGTAGTTATATAGAAAAATAGGTACTAAATTTATTGATCCGAAATAATAGGGAACAATTTTGTGTTTCCTCGAGTGCGGTATACATTTCAATTTCATTAAAATAACATTACTCATCAAAGATTAACGCACAAAATATAACTAACTTAAGATATGTACATTACTTGGATAAAGTTTTCTGTGGTTTCTTAACCATTGAAAAGCAGAAAATTAGCAGAATCAAAATATGACATTCGACCGAATAGCATGTAATTAACAGCCAAAGACCCACAGCAGTAGACTAATATAGACATTAGTCACTTTTGCACTATTCTTATATCTTTATATTCTTTCGAGATATTCTTTTCTATGTTCTTTTCGAGATATACTGAAACAATATCTTGGCAGAAGAAGGTTCAAAAACCTAAAAGCTTTATCCTTTTATAATATTTAGGCAGAAAATTTAACTACCTACTTAAAATTAGTCAATGAAGGTAGATAATATTGATAAAACGTGGTAAATTGTTGCTTTTCCAAAACTGCAATTTTTATTTTCATTTTTTGTTTAAAAGCTACAATTTTTAGCGAGCCATTAAAATGAGTTCCTACATTTTACATTTGCACAATATTAATTATCTTTAATATATTAAATAATAAAAACATTTGCCTCAGATTTACAAAATTATATTAATTGATTGACAGTTGTTTCAAGGTATTACCAGAATTTCAATGGCTAAACTAAACCTGAGAAACTTTGAAAATGGGGAACAGCGAACATGCAATACATTTTATTTTCTTTCAAACGCTAGATATCTTATAGAAACGCATTTAATCTGATATAATCTAACACTCGAGATTTCACTAAATTTTGTTTATGTTTTTATAGTAACAGCCAACTTAATTCAGTTGAATTTATCTGGAGAACTGATCCATAACTTATCTCTGAAAAAAACGGCCATTAGGATTTTAAGTGGAACTTCCGTTGCTTAGTAACGATGTATATACACAAGAGTAGAGAGGTTAGGCTAGAATTTAGAAGTTATTCCAACATTGAAGATGGATGGAATGTACAAAGCACTCAGCTTGTTCCGCAGAAGAAAATACGATCAATGCATCGTTGAATGTAATGAGCTTTTAGATAAACAGCCACTTGATCAAGCCGCCTGGTGTCTTAAGATGCGGGCAATGACTCAGCGGGTGTATGTGGATGATATTGATACTGAGGATGCTTTAGAAAGTGATTTTTTCGATACCAATATTGTAGCCACAGCACCAAGACCGGGGACATCGCTCAAAACTGCACTACCATCTACTTCAGCTGTGCCTTTCAGGTAATTTCTCTAGATAGTTCACTTCAAAACTTTAGTCTTGGAGGTAGATTCATAGGCAAAGAACAGTGGCGTTCCTGGAGGGATAAAGTCTTTAGAAACATTAAACGATTTAAGCTCTCATTTAGAATTATCTACTAATTTTACAGTCATTGATATCTACTAGCTACTTGAAATTGATATATTATATTCAAACAATGTTTCAATATCAAATAACAAGCACAAAAGTAGCAACTATTTGTAATAATGATCAAAAAATTTTATGGTTCTTTTTGGTGTCTCAAATTTTATGGGTATGTTTCTTTGAAAAAATTACCATAAGATATATTGAATACAGTAAAGAAAATTTAACAAAATTATTACTCTGTCAACCATCTATAAATATTATTAGGTTTAAGTTGATTATTCTCAGGAATAATACAAACACAATACAAAAATAAACCATTGATGAACCATATAGAAAGTCAGAGTAGAGGAAATACAGATAGTACGAGAGTTAGCAACGTCGGAAAAACAAGCATTTCAGCTTGTTTTTAGATATGTTATCTCATTCACTCTCCAGGACGTCATAAGGGCGGTTTTAAAGGCAGGTGGTAGTGGTTGCGTTCATCAGAGCGCATCCTACCTATACAGGTAAAATATCGATTTTTCAAATCATTTTGAGTAGTTTTGTTTTTCTTTTATTATTTTTATTGAACTTTTTGCAACATGAATCTAATATTGCCAGATATTTTTATTTTGATTAAACCATGCCAGACCATGGAATGAATTGAATTGAAAAAAAAATTTTTCAAAATAATTCATAATTGCTGAAATTTGTTTTGAATTTTATTTTTTATGTATCTAAGAACTTAAAATTAATTCGCCAAACAATAATTCGTTAAACCTTCAGCCAGATCAGCTTAAAAGTGAAAAGTGATGTGGGATCATTTTGCTTGCTCTAGGAATGGTTATCGAATAAACAACAGAGAAAGAAAATCTATTGAATTAATGTGGGGATTAATATAGTATCAAAATATTTATTTATTGTTGTACAAAACCAAGAAAATATTATGAAAATAAACAAAAATTATACTTTTTAGTTCATAATTTTATCACAAAAAACGGAAACATATTGATAATTATCATCATCATCATCACTGCTGTCATTTTTTTTATCATCGTCGTCTTCTGGATTGTCATCGTCTTGTAATAACTTATCACTTTTCACTTTTAAATCGGTCTAGCTGAAGGTTTAACAATCGAATTATTGTTTGGCAAATTGATTTTAGATTTTTATATACTTGAATAACATCATATAAAAGTTTCAGGCATACTGAAATATTTTGAAAAAAGTTTTTTTTTAATTCGAATTAGAAACTGGCACATTTCAATCAACAATAAAAATATCTGGCAATGATAAATGCATGTTGCAAATAGTTCAATAAAAAAAATAAAAAAACAAAACTTCTTAAAATGATTTGAAAAATCAGTATTTTGCCTGTACAGGTAGGATGTGCACTGATGAACGCAACTACTACCGCCACCCAGACCGCCTTTATGACGTCCGGGAGAGTGTGAGAGATAACATATCTAAAAACTGGCCTACCTAAAATTCTCTCTCAAAAACGTTGCTAGCTCTTAGACTAAGAGCTTTCTAAATAATATTTAGTAAATACATTTTAGAATGCAATGTATTAATTTTTGAATAAAATCAATCAAAGGGATGTTTAAAAAGCCTATTTTCCGCTCTTGTAAATTGTAGTAATATCTGCTGAATTGAATTTCATGTTCTCTTCACAAACACTTTGAAATATCTTCAATTGAAGCAACTTAAATAAAAGTTACCTTCACTGGCCAGTATTTATGTCTGAACATTTGTTTACATGTTTTTTGAAATAGAAATAATCAGAAGATTAATAAATAAACTTTAGGTGAAAAAGTTGTTAAATTTTAACATTTTACGTTCTATGAAAAAAAATCATAGAAAAATCTAAAGATTTCCCTTTTATTCTTCTTTGTAGTGCTAGACCAAGAACATCGACAGGACGTCCACTAACAGGTGTAGTGCGACCAGGAACTCAAAACCGTCCAGGATCTTCGATTGATGCTTTAAGAACTTCAAGAGCTATTACTAATCATTCCTCACGTGCTATAAGACTAGGAACTGCAGCGATGCTATCTCAAAAGGATGGACCTTTTCTTCAAGTTTCAGGACTCAATATCACCAAATACGCACGCAACCCATGCTTGTCTAAACCATTATTCGAGTATTTGTTTTATCACGAAGGAGATGTAAGAAATGCAATGGAATTGGCCGTACAGGCAACACAATTTAATCAATTCAACGACTGGTGGTGGAAAGTTCAACTATCGAAATGTTACGTAAGTTTGAACTTGATCAGAGAAGCTGAAGAACAGTTGAGAAGTGCTTTGAAACAGCAACATCATGTTGAAACGTTCATAAGATTGAACAGGACATATACAAGGATAGGTAATGTTTGTCAAAATATTTTCAGAAATTTAAATGTCCCTTTCAAATGTCTCTTTTCAAATTAGCGACCTTGGAGATCTTAGTGAAGACCATTTCAAATGCGTTTCATACACGTAGTTAAACTTTTCAGTAGTAATCGTAATATTATAAATACTCTTATTCAGTAATATTTTCAACTCTCTAGACAAGGTATTCCAGTCACATAATAAGTTGATGGCATTTCCGGTTAAACCAGCAACATATTAGTATCAATTACATATTAATATTATTTATATTATATATTTTATATAAAATTATATAATCTCCTGCATATTTTCTTAATATATTTAATTTTCTTGTAAATATGTGTTACTATTGACAACAAATATGATATTTAATCTTTAATCGACCATATGAATAAAATTATCTACCTCGTTAAACAGTCCTGTGAAGTTCGCCATCTGGTGATGAATACGTGCATTAATTGCTTGTCCATAGACGTTTCTACGAGTCGGTAAAGTGATTTCTACCTATTCCAACAGATGGCCTGATGTGTAAACAATACCTCAAATTTGAATATGAAGCAATGGTTGTCATAGGGATCTATGCTACTGATGAGCCTCTGGAAGGGTGAAACAGTATAACATTCATAAGTGGATAGAAATGTTTGGTGGTCGAGATCATTTCAGTCAGCCCCCAAAGAAGTTTATCATATAAACTCAATACGAATTAAAGAATTTTTAAATGTCAGTTTGATTAATTGATAATATTTTATTTCAGTTCACTCAATAATAAATAAAATGCAGAAAATATAGCTACAAAAGCAAGTGATTTTTATATAAAAAAACTCGTGTTCAATACAAAATAAGCGAAAAAACTAAGAGCAATGTTTCAGATGAGATAACAAATTTTAATATAAAAAACATACAGAATATAAAAAACTGCGAAGAAGCTTTGCAAATTTATATGACTTCAGCAGTTGAAAGTTTAAGATTATCGTTCAGTAATTCTATTTGTAGCAATCGTGACCATAAGTCCTTTGATTAAGTGCGAACTTAATTTTGTTTGTAATACATTAGACAAATAATAATAATGTATTCAATGTATTCATTTCAGACCAACCAATGTCAGCACTGGAAATTTGCAAAGCTGGACTTGCAATATTTCCCAACGACGTTTCCTTACTGGTGGAAATGGCACGACTTTACGAAAATGTCGATAATAGTCCAATGTCCGTCAAATTTTACAGAAGTGCAGTCATAGAAGATGCAATGAACACAGAATCTATTGCTTGCATTGGAATGTACCATTTTTACAACAATCAACCAGAATTAGCTCTTAGATATTATAGGTAAAATTATAAAATATTGATTTGATGAGATGATAATGAAATAGAAAGTATTGATTATTGCTTTCAAAACAGAAATACGTTTATAATTTCTATGATTGCTTCATTCATTTACATGAAATATAATATCATAGTAACTAATAATAGTTTTCATAATAATTTATGAAGTAGAGAGTTAGTTTCATAGAAAATTGATTAATCCCCTTGATTCTATTCATTATTTCAGGCGTATTCTGGCGATGGGTGCCCACACAGCTGAGCTTTACAACAATCTAGGACTATGTTGTTTGTATTCACAACAATTGGATCTCACTTTAGCCTGTTTTCAGAGAGCTCTTGACTTAGCAATGGATCCTTTAATTAGAGCCGAAGTTTGGTATAATTTGTCCCACATTGCAATTGTAAGTTTATATATTATATATATAGGTATATATATATATATATATATATATATATATATATATATATATATATATATATATATATATATATATATATATATATATATTATTTCGAATGCTTTTAGCAATAACAGGCTTCTTTTAATATGAGAACTTAATTTTTATTGACGTTATCACAACTTTGTCAAAACTATAAAATAAAGTTATAAAAACTATAAAGTTTTCACAAAGTTGTGATATACAACGAAACGTCAACAAAAATGAAGTTTTTCATATAAAAGAAGCCTGTTATTGCTAAAAACATTCGAAATAACTATCTTAGACAGGCAATAAATCAAATTTGAATATATATATATATATATATATATATATATATATATATATATATATATATATATATATATATATATATATATATATCAGAAATTCACTACAAGAAAAAGAATTCTGTAGTTCTCGAGCTATATTATCGGACTTGTAGATATTCGCTATCAAAGTACACTATAACTTTCTTTCGATAATTTTTTTTCGACAAATTATTCATAAGAACATTATAGCAGAGTGGCTATGTGAAACATGAACAATCCGACCTCTCCATTGTCCTTCTAGGGATCAATGTTAGAGAATCTTGAAATCGATGCCTACATTTATTGAAAGTGTGGGACAGTCACTGTTTCGTACTACAAGGCACTCATCGGTCACGCCACGTGCAATGAATGAAAGGCAACGATATCAATCCTCAAATACCCTCTCATCGATTGTAAGACATGAATATAGAGTAAGTCGTATTGCATAGATTAATGTACATCTCACATCTTAGAATCAATGAAAAGCTTATGAATACATCTACATTGAAAGTTCCACACGTCCTTATCAATTGAGAGACAACATTTTACAAATGTTTTTTGGAACAACTTCATCTAATTTGATGAAGTAATGCGCCATCTAGGTTGCGGTTGTAGAGAAACGCTCTTTGTCATTTCTGAAAACATGCCAGAAATTCACTACAAGAAAAAGAATTCTCTAGCTCTCGTGCTGTATTATCGCACTTTATATATATATATATATTCTTTTTTTGATAATTCTTTCGAGGGCTCTATCTAGTTATCAAAAAAAAATTTTTTTTTGTACACATTCAGAATACCTACAACATCAATAAAAATTTTGTCATTTCAGAGCTCAGTTGCATATATAACTGTCTTTTTTCAAAATATTTTAATAATGAGGAAATTAATTAGTTAATGAACTCTTTACAATGAATAAGCTTCCCGATTATATAATATTTTGGGTCTGCATTGCGTATTTTCTTTATCCTTTTATATAAATGACACGGATATTTCGCTTATACCTTGGTGAAACATTATGTTTAATATTAAATAGTATTAAAACACCTGGCTTAAAAAAGTTTCACTGAGTACGTATATCAAGAACTCTACTTATATTTCTAAACATAAATTCGGTAATATTGTTATCACTCTTGATAATGCCCTAACCACCCGAAATATATTTAGTGTTCTTAATATACTCAGAGAAACTTAAGCCAAGTGTTTTAATTCAATTTTCCTTTTTATATTTTGACATTTATTTGTAGATATAACAAATCTATCTTTTCTGCTCCAGTGTCCTTTATCTTTAGCTCACTTTGTTGTCATCTGTCACTTGACTGCTGACTTTCTTACTACCTTGAATATAATTTGATTTACGAATTGAATAATTTCTTCAAAATATCAGCGACTATTCAATCAACTCAGATAATTTGATTTGTTGTTTGATAATTATTCATATATTAGTGTAACTTTATTATTACTGTTGTGTTTGTATTCAGTAATATTGTCAATTTATAATTTGTTTTCTTTCATATACTGCATTTGTAAGTATGTTTAATTAGATACCATATACGTATATCCAATCTGGTTAACTGTAAATTGTAATACTAATTCTCTGCTTATTGGTCTTGTAGAGTCCTAAAGGAGGATATAAGCAATAATCGAAACAACGAAATATAGTTGACAAATTGAAAGAGTCTCTCTTATATTGGCTTTTCTATATCTCAGAAATCATATTTTCACATATGTATATATTCATGTATAAATTATTTTGAATAGTTTCAGTCTTTAAAAGCAAAAAAGGTTAATAATTAACTAAAAAAAAATATTCGTGCTCAAATTACACTCGCAGGTATGGTAGGCCTGTACAAGTTCTCATGCTAAGCCCATAGATCACTGCAACTGATTAGCCTACTTAGAAATGCAGAAGTACAAAACAATTTCTTCTATTTCTCAAAAACGATGCAATAAATTTTCCTGTCGTCAATACATCGACATCGTGTTTTCCTGCTACAAGGGTAGGCAGTTGTTAAAATTCTCCGAATTCGCCATAAATAACCCGCAGTATTTGTTGATTTGGTGGCACCGAGTCACCATTTACATAAAAATTCGATCCGAGGGTTATCAGATCTCACGTACGACGAGCCATCTGGCCATGTCCGATTCTCGAAAGTTCATTTGGAAAAAATGTCCGAGGCGTTCAGTCCTCTATTTGTGTTTATTTGCAGGCAGCTGGAGATCTCGAATTGGCGATACTGTGCCTCAACATATGTTTATCTGCAGATTCCTCGCATGCCTACGCTTTCAATAATTTGGCAGTCC
Organism: Henosepilachna vigintioctopunctata; assembly: GCA_030704895.1. Lineage (NCBI taxonomy): Eukaryota > Metazoa > Arthropoda > Insecta > Coleoptera > Coccinellidae > Henosepilachna > Henosepilachna vigintioctopunctata. Next base: position 544,808 of record JARQZJ010000046.1, on the reverse strand, counting down.
TGCATCACAAAATGGGCAGGACTAATCTGGCAAACGTGTATCTTTCATCGGCCAAAGGGTTGGAAGATGATATGGTTGAAGTGAATAATAACTTAGAATTGCTGAGGAATAAATAATACAATAATGAGTTGTGTTTTGTGTTTCTGTATTGCAGTGGTTCCCAAAATGTAGGTGTGTCTCCATAAGAAGAAACAGAGTCAAAGTCCATTAAAGCTCCTGAATGAACAATAAATGTAAATTTCAGTCTTTATATTAAAAGTTATAATTGATAAATTCATTCAATTTATTGATTTATATCATTACCTACATTCATAGAAATAGCAGCAGTAAAACGATGACTTGACTTAAAAACTAAGACAACCATTGTTTTTCCTTTTCCAAATTTGAAATCATGAAGGAATGAAATTGTCGCAATACTTTGCCGAAAATTTCGAAATTTGGAAGTTACTTTGTCTTAAAAAATATTTTCCATTTATTCCTGAAATGCTCGCAGATGTATAATAGTAATGTTAACTCACTTGTGCTGAAAAGAAAATTTCTTTAAGAGTGTAGGTATTGTTTTCGTATTTCAAAAACCAGGACGCCATGCAAGAAAGTTTGACAACCACTGCTCTACCGTTGGATCTATAAAAGAACCTAACATCCTATAACCCAATGCCATAATTGCATTCAATCCTAAATTCAAATAACAATCAATGTTTATTCATTTATTTATTGTTAATTCAGACACAAACAGTACATAGTTAAAAAAATCATCCTCTAGATCCAATTACTTTTGTAAAGTTGTAAGAACAAACTGATGAACGAATCGAATTCTACAACATAAAAACAGATAATAAATGCTAAGCAAGTTTTTCTATGGAGAAAAGCAAACCAGCAGAAATAACTACCTGTATCAGAACAACTAAATGGATAGAATAAATAAATAAAATTAATATAAAAATACACAGGTGAATATTTGAGAGATGGAGAAGTAGAATGGCAGATGGAGATCAGAGATACTGTTATTCTATTGATCTATTCTGAGATTTTTATTCTAATCACACGAAACTTTAAACAAAATTAAATAAAATAGAAATCAGAAATATGCAAATTGCATTTGCGATAAAAAATCATAACATCAATGCACCAATTCTAATAACTATTTCACTATCTAATAACATTCAATCAATAAATTATCGTTCATTCAAAAGTGAACTACCAATAAAACAAAGTGGGCACAGTTCATTAATCTGAAGATTTGACACTCCACGCAATGGAAAAGCCACAAGTATACAAAAAACACGGATTCTTTCTATAGATTCTTTCTAAGAAAATATAATCTACTGATTTCTATGAAAGGAAGAGGCAAAAATCATTTCAGATGACCAGAAATGCAACGGTTCATTTTCTTTGTACGAAAGCACTTGCTAATTATTTTTTTTAAATCAGTTGAGTAAATAAAATTTTGTTAATTCAATATCTGTGATTTCATGGACAAGATACATTTCAAGATGTTGTTGAATTTACATAAGAAACAATGAAGAAATATATATATAACAAACAAACAAAAGTTATCGTCAGATGTTTAGCTATCAAGACAACTTAGTATATCAAGCTGAACCGTATGCATAAAACTACCACATTCTAACCCAGGTATCAAGGTGACGGTAATATGACGTCATATATTGGTTTTAATATGTGAGAAGAAACGTCGAAATGTCACAGCCTCAAGACGTCATTTTGAACTGTTGAAAAGATGTCATTAAATTACGTTTTATGGCATTTAGAATTAGAACACTAGCCATTTCTTGAAAAATGAACGGTCATAAATTGACGAAAGGACTACCTTGCGCTGCCGTCATCTGCTGTCATCATATGGACGTCAGTTATCTGACGTTAAAAAGAAGTCATTCAACGGTCGAGTGACATCGCTGATCAAAATTGACTCTAATAAGACGTCATGTTACGTCAGCTTGCTACCTGGGAATATTTCAATAAAGGGATTTTTCCTCACAATTTTGCAATCTCATTTTCCAGAGGCCACCATCATCTAAGGATTAGCTTATTTTTGGGAGAAAGATTGCATTCACCTGAGATTGATTCCGAGGCATCTTCTGGAGGCACATTCGAAGACTAGACAGCCAGCCAATACCTCAGACTTGAAATATTCCACTTCCATCTGAGATTATGTGCGATGAGTTGGTGTCTGTATGATCTGGTAGTTTTCTTTGCTAGATTGATGAGGCGTTTGACAGCAACTGATTTTAATTTTGTAGGGAATCCCTCTAATTTTTTCATTTTTTTCTCCCAATTACGATAAAATTCATGTTTTACTTCCATAGATACTCTTCTGCCTGATATGAATGGATCAACTCCATCATTTCATCATGAGATCATTCTTTTTCCACTCTCCGGATTAGCAATCCTTTCGTAAATATTCAAAATAATCGATTTACAACTAGAAAAAGGAAGCCTTCAATATGAAAGGCTTCCTTTCTGAAGAATTCCTGAAGACATAATTGTGAAACTCTTCAACACTGACTGAAGACTTTAGACCTAGACAAGAGAACTGCATTGTGTGTCCACTTTTGTGGTGAGAGCACTTTAGAGACTTGTTGAGGCATGTCTTCGATATTGCTCTCAGACCTCTGATCAACTTGTGAGTTGAGTCTCTAGTTTACTCTTGATATCTGTTCTCTCTACGATAGAAATTTACCTTTAGAGGCATGTTGTAGGCATGCTCCTAATGCATCATTATCACCCGATCAAGTAGTTTCTTATTAGTTTTTTTAAAATTGTTGAAAACCTATACAATCTTAGGGGATTATGGAAAATATATTATCAAAACAATCATTACAAATTGTATTGTAGGAATTTCCAATTAGTTATATTTGGTTGAAATCTGTAGTCCATATTTATGTCACATTATTTTCTATAAGTTATTTGACATTTGTCAAACAGAGTCAAAAAGGTCCAGACAATAGTATCAATATATATTAATAATAAATGTCTGCAGAAGAGAATGTTTCGAAAGTTGAGGGAAGCGCCAGTCTGACTGACAACACGAAAGAATCGGAGGAAACATCTCTCTTGGAACTCATAAACGAGAAGCAATTACTGAAAATACAATACTACTTCGATCGTTCAGAAGGTAAACGACTTGACGAAATAAGACTGAAAGAAATACTTTGGAGAGTTGCTAAAATTGAATATCCGGATGAAGAATTCTCTGTTCTTTTTCAGAAAATTAATTTAAGCAGGTCAGTCTAGTCGCACACATCTAATAGATGATAAACAACTGTGATACAACTTATTTTTATCAATTGCCTCCCTGACTACTGTCTACTGTTATTTTTCGATATTGTTTGGCTCAACTTCAGAGACATTATCGTGCTTTTTATCTTAAATATGTTGAACAAACGCTGACGTCTGCTTTTCTGTGTATATTATTCTTGTGTTCCCCACTGTGCAAGAAGCACTTCGGTTCATTTACTCTATATTTCTTCGAAATGGCAAGACAAAGTGATATAAAAACTACCTTGATTTGCTAGAGCTAATTTTGTAGTTATAACTTGATAGTAAGTTTCGGATCGTTTTAAATAGCTCAATTATCGATGCTATAGTCTGTTTACTCAGAATATGTCCTGTCTTATTTATGATACTTTATCTATAAGACAAATTATTCCTGTTTTCAGAAGGTATTGTTTGTGTTATACACAAACTCATACTTTGTGTCACACACAATAGTAACGAATTTATTTCTTCTATACTCATTTCTTATTTTTCTGAATACGTATTCTTCACCTTTCTTCACTATGTGCTTTAATTTATTGGATACGTCGAAAATTCTTGATAATTTATCATGATTTTCAGGGATGGAATGGTCACTTGGGATGAGTTTATTTCTTTTCTCATATTGACATTTCAACAGAAGGAAATACACGAAGGATACGAGTCTTTAGAACCACCTATACCTTGTTTACCCACCATGATTAAAAGCATGCATAGACATCCTGTAAACACCATCGCCTATTCCCCAACTGTAAGACCAGATAGAACTATCAGCTGGAACGATGGTAGTGTAATGACGTGTAGTAAAGACGGATGCATCAATTATTGGTCGCTCGACATGCACCACGAAAGACAAGTTCAGTCTTCCAGCATCATTCTTAAGGTTTCCACTACATGGGTACTTAACACTGTTGTAATGCCGGATGTCAGTATAGTTTGTACCGCCAGTACTGAAAGGGACTTGAGATTCTATGATACCTCAGCCCGAAAATTTGAACTAAGGGTCATGATATTATCCATCGATTACGCTGTATCTGCAATGCACTATGTGTTCAGTCAAAATATCAATGAAGAGTCAAAATTACTGCTGGGAGATCTTCACGGCAATATAAGAGTTTTATATATTCAATCCATTGGAAGAGGACCGTTCAAGAGTACTCCAGGCGTTCCGCTTCTTACAGTACGTTTCGAAAAAATCGCAAAAAATCAAGTACCAGGTTTCAGGTTCGTAGATTTCGGTAGACAACACACTGATTTTGTTCGTCAAATTAGCTGGTATCCTACACTCCACAGTATCGTGTCGTGTGCTTCTTGTCCAAAGACAGCTATGTTAATGAAAGATATAACAGGCACCAAAGAAAATTATACATATAAAATACCGAAAGGCGTTTGGTGTTTTAGTGTTGTTGAAGGAATACACTTATTTGGGACAGGAGGTCCAGATTGCTTAGTTAGAATATGGAATCCTTTTGTGAGGAACAAACCCACGGCTGTGCTATATGGCCACCATACTGGTATTGTACACATGGTGTTACAGGACAGCGGGAAACGTTTATATTCTCTATCTAGAGATAAATGTATTAAAGTGTGGGATGTTGCGGGTCAAACTTGTATTCAGACTTATTTGAGCCTTCCTAATGAATTAGGAGAACATAGTGATCTATCGACATTATATAATCCCGAAAGTAGACAGTGGATAATAGGATGCCAAATGATAGCTGTATTACCTTTGAGTCCTAAACAAGATGGAGAGCATACTGATGGAAATACACACGTCGGAGGTGTTTCAGTCGTTTTATATAACCCACTTTATAAGGTGAGTGCAGAAAATGCTGATCCTTTTAACAAATGTTACTTTTGATATAAGTACTTGGAAACATTTGGAGGGTTTATAGCCAAATTGCTTTTATGTAGTTTATAGAGTTAAACTCCCACATTCTGGCGGGACAAGCATATAAGTGATGTAGATACTTGTATTGTCATTCAAACGAAAAAGTTTAAACGAGCGTAATTTGAAACGGAATATTGATGCATGTTTAATTCTTCCGTTGATATCAAACCGAGATGACGAAGTCTTCTGTATTTAGAAGAAGTCTATCGTTTAGAGAATCGATACTTTTGATGAACGGCTCTTCGTGAAAAATATTAGTAACATTGCGTACCATTGACCTATAATCTTCTTGAGCTTATTTCAACTATTATAGAGCCTTTTCAAGATTCCTTAATTCCTGTTCCTTCCTTGAATCAACCTTCCAATCTCAAATCAGTCAATGATTTAAAGCAAAATTTTATGCTACATGTGCTCCACACAGAATATTTCAAGAATCGCTCCATAAACGCATTGCTGTCAAATACAAAGAGCAGCAGAACTGAATGACACCTGAGCAATCAAAGGATAGCCAACGAAAACACAATTTTTATAGACTCTAAACATATCTAAATATCCTCTCATAAATTAAACACTTCGATACTAGTCTGTCGTAATTATTATAGATGCCGTATGAGAGCAGACTGTTTCAAATATAGAATTGAAATGAAAACCTTGAAGGTATCCACCCAGCAATTTGAATCATATTAGCTCCCGATCTACAACACTCTACTTGCAGTAGATACTAAAAATGTTTCCTTATATTTTTAAGCTAATCGTAACTTGTGGGTTGGACAGTTACATCATCGTTTGGAACCCATGGGATGGAAGAAGGATGTGTGTTGTTAAAGATGCCCATACAAAATGCATGCATGGCGAAAATCTTCCTATAGAAATTACAGCCGCTGCTTTCGATCCAGGATATCAACGTTTACTAACTGCCGCACATGATGGAACTCTTAAAATATGGAACTTCAATACTGGAACTTGTTTGCGTAATATGAATATAGGCCCAGGACAAGAAATTACTTCTGTGATTTGGGTAAGAAATATTGACAAAATGCACAATATGATTCTAATAGCTATATCATGGTCATCCAAAACACCAAAAAATTTTTTATTGAGTAGATTTGACGGAAGTATATCAAATTCGCTAGAAGGGTTATTTAACTCACACCACTGAACGGGCATCTTTATTCTATTGCAAGTTTGAGCTTTATAGCAAAGCAGATCTCCAAGTGGGTTTCGCGAATTTCTTTGGGTGCGTTATTCTATAGCAAGTGGCTGCTGATAAGATTTATGTAATCATAACTGATTGAATCCACTCGATCTTGAATCATAATTCAGTCTAAACATTTTTGAACTATTCCAAAAAATTATTCGCTAAATCTAAATGAGACGTTGGAAAATTCAATCGAAAAATTGTACTAATCAAAGAATAAGTGAACACACCAGTTTTTATATTACCTAATGTATGCATATTGTGAATCCTTGATCGTCCAATAGATGACGTTCATGACAGTACTTATAGTTATAGCATGTTTTCGCATGAAGTATGTTAGTTGCAAAGAATCTTGGTAATCGAAATAATGTCCTACAGTAGAAAAAAGACTATAAATGTGATGAAAATGCGTATGGAAGAAATTCCGGACCTCATTGAAATTAAAAGATAACCGTCTTTGTTCGATAATTTGGATACATTTCCAGTATAAATTTTTATTATTCAATTAGGTGAAGGGACGCATGATGGCAGTCGGCTGGAGTCGACGAGTTACCGAATTCGCAGACGGAACTGGAGCTGTTGGTCCCGGAGGAATCTTTTGTAAACAGTGGGATCTCCGTCACAAGGAAGACATAAGTTCTGCAGTTGTCCGGGTCCCCCAGACAGTTGCCACCGGCACTTATAACGGAGAGTTAATTTTTTGGAGGTTGGAAACTGGACAAGCATACAAACAGTTCAATGTTTCAGATCCAACCACTAGAATTAAAATTCAATATAAAGTAGTGAAGGAAAGAGATAAATCGGCAGTGCTGGCAACCGTTAGCAAGAAAGCTAGAAAAAGCGTGCTCCAAATTAAAAGAGAATCCGTTGTTAATGAAGATCAGAAGATTAAAATGGCAAGGCGAGGCACACTAATGGGAAGGAGTGAGTCAAATCAGTTTCGTCACCACACCAACACTACACTCAGTAGAAACCATAACTTCAAATAATCACCTATAAAATACTTACAAAACAAAGCAGGTTTTCAAATGTTTCTATCTGTAAAACCGAATAAAATCACAAACGTACGCTGTAGGTAGTTATGAATAACTATAAAGACTCTTCATTTTATTCAGCTACAAACCGAAAGAACTTACTGAGTGTATAAATATTCGTATCTTTTATCACGTTTTATTCTCAAAAGAGTGTCAAAACTAATCAGTAACTTCTATCTTTCTCTATATACTGCATTATATTTAGTTCTTTTTATAAGCCGCAATGAAAATAAACGATTTTTACAGATATTACTGGAGCAAAAAGATTGTCCATGGTAATGGTACCTGAAGAATGTGTCCCACTTCGAAAACTGGCAGTACACTGCATGCTTTTTTTGGAGTACAGGGAACCAGAGCCAAAAGTAGGTACACTACTAGTAGCAATTGAAAATGGAAATGTTCAAGTTTGGTCTCATCACACTAACGGAAGTTTCATAACTGCTTTTCAAGCTGTGCATAAGGCTGGGGATTATGTCATTTCTATGTGTTCGAGTTATGACAACGAGTATTTATTCACAGGTTAGTACGTGATAAAGCTGCCAGAATAGCCTGCATAAGAAGCGGGATATTGATGCGTGTGTCGAGCTAGTAAACTCTTGAGAACGGCGTAGACAATTTTAACTTGAAGATGAAACAACGAAACAGAACCACTGAAAAAAAGAAGTACAATGTAGGCCGTGGTTAGGCACTAACAAGCTAGTAACAGTTCTGCTTCCATGAACAGATTACACCAATAACTTTTTCGTTTGATTACATAATTCCTAATACCACTAAACCTTACACTCTCTCAATCATTTATTCTATCAAATGCCGTATAATTATCTTTGATTAAGCATAAAAAAATATTTGTAAATTGCTGTGATATTTGTAATCGTCAATTATCTTTCGTACTGCAAATTTGCATATCATTAAATTTTGCAGGAACCTCCGTAGGCTATGTCAAAATATGGTTGTTGAAGAATTATAGTACGCCACATAAAGAGAAAATTGTAATGATCAAATACAGATTGATTTTCCCATTTTTATGGAAAGACGTATTCGTTGGAAGAGCCAAGCGTGTTGTTGCAAATCAACCTGAACCAGTACTTCTGACTAGTTTGAGATGTCACCGAATGGCTACTTCCGGAATAGTTTTCATTGATGAAGCTAAAATATTTGTAACGTAAGCATGAAACAACATTAAAACCTAAAACAAAAGATGATAACGCATTAGATAAACTTACTAAAGTATAATAAAACAAAACGAAGGAATGAGAAGATATTTCAAATGCAAATTCACACATTCCATCGCAATAGAATAACTATTAGTTTCATTGTATGTGCATTTATTACAATGTAGGTATGTATTATACATTTTATATTTCACATTTAGTGGAAACGGAAGGCTCTTGCATGTGTCCCCGAAACATACATACATGTATTAGAAATTATTGAAGGTTAATATAATATACAAAGCGGCCTCCTACAAGAACTACTCTTATTTTTGGATTATTGAGTTAATTTTGAAGAATGAATTCTTTTTCATTTCAATATTCTGAAATTTTCAATTATTTAAATGTAGAGAATACTTCTGCTTCGCAATATGTGTTGATTCGAAGTGTCGTTTACAAATAAAATACACCTAAGTTGAGAAAACGAAGAATATTCTAAATGTCTTCATATTGTTATTAGATGTAGTACGGATTGCAGCGCTCGAATGTGGTCACTAGGTGGTCGTTACCTGCAAACTATCGGGACGTTTAAGGAATGGAAAAAGCTTGAGGTAGGAATGCCTCCACCCACAAATTTCGAATTCACAATTCCACCAGATGTGAAACGAGTGGCAAGTTCAACTACGTTTAGGGTAAGACACTTATTGAAGAACAATTTACTTGAAAATAATCCTAAATCTAGAGTAATCTAAATAACCTACTGTGTTGATGTTGACAGAAAAATGTCTCAAACAATCCGATTCCACAATAAAACCCTATTTTTGAGCTTATTGGTTTGATAATTATTGGCTTATTGATTAATAATAGAACTTAATTATTAATAATTAATCAATTGCCTACTTTGAGCAAAAATTGATTTCATGTAATATAACACAAATGAAATTGGTGCTTAAATTTAGATGTCAATCTATATATATATATATATATATATATATATATATATATATATATATATATATATATATATATATATATATATATATATATATATATATATATATATATATATATATATATATATATAATGTCAATATATATGAATATTTTCTTATATAAGAAAATGAACACTGGAACATTCATTTGAAAAATTTTTATATTTGTCAAACAGACATTGCAATTTAGTAGATACCTACGGGTATAGAAGATATGTGAAATTTCGATGCTTGGTGTGTCTGTAATCTGAGAGGTGTTTTCTACTGATTCATATAGATGGAATTGTGGAATATTCATTACTCTACAGTCTTCCACTTGGAGTCACACGAAGATGCTTGGAGGTTGAAATTGTTGCCTCACTTCGATGGACGTGGTGCGACTGACAAGTTCCTTTCAGAACGAAACATATATGTCTCGCACTTCCATCAGGTGTGGCATCGATTTCAATATTTCTCTAACATTTATCCCTTGAAGGATAATAGAGACATCACATCGTACACGTTCACATATCTAGCTCTACTATAACATTCTCTTGGTTAATTTGAATTTTCAAATGAATGTTCTAGTGTTCATTTTCTTAAATATTTCATTCAGTGCTATAAGCACAAAAAAATTTCATTTCCTTATATATATATATATATATATATATATATATATATATATATATATATATATATATATATATATATATATATATATATATATATATATATTTCGAAAATAATAAAAAAAAGGGATAAAATAGTACAAAAATTAACAGTTTATATAGCAAGGCATTATAGAAAATTTTTTTCTTACAATTGCTGTACATTAGTTTTTTGAATTTTGAAAATAAGTACAAATGTTCCCAAAATGCATTGGGTTGGAATATTACTGACAAAGGAAGCGATGACAATAACTGTATTTCTCAATTTTGCTTTTCAAGTGGAGTGTTCCCAGATGTTTTTAAGGGCGTTTCTTAAAATGCATAACGTTGGCCGAAGTTTTATGACTAACGAAAAGAGAATGAATTTTTCGTGAATAGGATATCAGAATATGAGCCATTAATCAGAAGAACCCATGAGATTATTATATATATATATATATATATATATATATATATATATATATATATATATATATATATATATATATATATATATTGCTTAAATTATCATCAGATTTTTTGTTAATACAATTTCCTGTCTTTTTGATATGAACCATTTCTAGGACAAGGCGTTTGTTGTAATTATTTGCGTAATCTAAAATTTTTGTGGCCATTGTAATTCATATTGTGACCACTTGTACGTTTGGGTTACTTATTTTCAAAATTCAAAAACTAATGTACCTTCGGACTAACTTCACAGTAATTGTAAAAAAAAAATTTCTATAGTGCCTTGCTATATAAACTGTTTTTTTCGTACTATTTTAGCCCTGAAGAAGAAAATAAACATTTTCTTCTTCAAAGCTTGAAAGAAAATACTAAAGAGGTAACTGATTTTCCTGTCCTAGACTGCAATCCCAATTAAACACTGCAAAATACATATCTACAGTCGTTAAACATTCAACTATATATATATATATATATATATATATATATATATATATATATATATATATATATATATATATATATATATATATATATATATAATTTCCGACCTTTTAAAGAAATAGAACATGTACGGGCAATTTAAGAGTTTATAATCTTTTTTCTAGGTACTAAGAGGAGGAACACTGATAAAAATGCTGTCAAAGAAGAAAGTAGCAATGTTGGAAGCAAAAGAAAGAACTACGGTGGATTATTCGAAAATATATGGTAAACGACTTGAAGAACCGATTCTAGGTCACCACTTTAAGCTGCCGGAAAAATCAGCTCTACCTCCAGATATCAAATTCGATTCTTCATTTGCATACGTAAGTTTCATTCAAAAGATTAAAATTCAATCTTAGATAGAAATTATTTCGCGTGAAAAGTACGAATTTTGATAGTGAAGTTATTATACACGCACAGAAAGAGGACCGCATTATATGGGCATTTCATTGTTAAACGCATTGCCTAAATATTTGAAGCAAATGAGAAAACATGAGCTCTTCAAGAAAAGTATATATGAATTTATACTTAATTGTGAACCATATAATTTAGCTGAATATTTCCAAACATGTAAAGAATCTTTGTAAATTTAATTTGGACGTAATTCACTTTCATTGTTCTGATACAATTTTGTTGAAAAGTATGATGACTGTTGAATAAAGGAATATTATTATTATTATTTTTAGAATCCATTCAGAACGAAAATTACAGCGTTATCTATAAATAGCGGATATTTATATTTAATCATCATTAAAAATTTATTTATTAGCCTTAAAACTGGAAATCAGAAGTGAAATGTACTTAACTTATAAAATTTTAGACATATCAAGTTTTTATAGTGCTTATTAATGTTCTGATTTTTAGGGAATCACATTCACCCGTGTTTATCAACATCTAGTTTTAAATCCAATTGTTAACTATGAAACCTAAATATTTCTATTTTCATTAAATACATAAATTACTAATCAATAAACCAAATAATCATAGATTCCTGTGTACCAACATCTGATAATGCCACAACCTCAAGAATTTAAAAGGCCATCGACACCACCAACAATAAAAGAGATTGCAAGTATCAAAATGGATAAAGATGCAAAAGATTTACCAAGACGAAAATCTGCAATGTGACCTATTTTGTGACATGTATACTAGTTATGCTAATTTATATCAATAAATGATTTTTAAAAGTTATTTGAAGAACCTTATATATATTACATTAATTTATAGATTAGATATTTTAATACATTAGGTTGTTTTTTTTTTAAATATGAAGCTAGGTATTGTTTTGCATAGTATTTTTAATGGATTAGCTGACATATGTCGATTTTTTGGTTGTGTATAATTTTATATCCAGCCCAGAAAGTAAGACATCAAGATAAAATTTTACAACAAATAAATTTTTCGATTTCAATTTATTTTAACAGGTTGAATTAAATATCAATCAAAAAGAGTAACATTTTAGAATTATATCATAAGAAATAAATACTACAAATATAATGCTTAAGTTAAAATATAAATTTCCATCTCCCAACATTTTCAAAATGAGTCATTGAAGAAAAAAAAACATAAAAATATAAAATATATACTAATTGCCTTTGACAATTTTAAATATTCAAGTAACACCCTATGAATAGTCAAATTACTTATATGTGGACTGCTTCACCTGAAGGTTCATCATTAGCTACCACAGTCAATAATCGTTTGGTGCTATTACCACTACTGTAGCTATCCCCACTACTCCTTGTGCTAGAATGAGAATGTGGGGTCCCTAAATGTTTTTGTGGTGTGCTGTCCAAAGAGCTGCTAGGAATATTGTCCTCGTACAGTGAAGTAGGATTAGGTTCCTCTGGTGTGTAATAGTCTGAATCATCACCTCTATTTTCTTCACAGTTACCTGAGGATAGTGCAATTTTAATGTACAAAGTGCATACCTAGAATCATTTTTGTTAACTCGTTAGACTTTACAAAATGATTGATTTATTTACGCAACCAATGTTTCAGTTAACTATTAGTTATGAGCAATTCAACTAACAAAAAATCAATTTATTTGAATTGAATAGCTCATAACCTATATCATATAATGAAGAGATGAAGTTTAATAAATTTGTCAAACTGAGAGAAAATTTCATTTGGAAAAGATAGATTATATATAAGACATAATAGACTGTCTAAACGCTAAGGAAAATCATTTTCAAGAATATAAAATTTGTACAGAATATTGAAAGATGGATGACAAATTTTTTAATTTATCCAGATATTCCAAAGTTCATCATCTAGGTATTGAAGGAATGAATGCCTCATAATATATGAAATGTCTTGAGATTTAGAGGATCAGAGAAATTTTTAGAAATATATACAAATATTCATCTTTCCATGTTAATCATATTATACATACTGTATTATCTATCATGTTTTACAACTAATAAGATGGGCATAGATTTCAACATCAATTATATATTTATTTCTATTTACTTGATTCATTATATAAATTGATTTCGTCAAAAAAACCACAAAACTCAATAGAATGTGATGTTTTTTTCTGCAATAGTTGAAATTAGAACTCACTTTTTATTTTATTCGAATTTTTTGTCTGTTCCTCATGGTCTGTGTCAACATCATAGGATTCTAAGTCAGTCATTTCAAATTGGGTTAAATTTTTAGAACTGCTATTTTTCTGTAGAAGAGGTGACAAATTTTCTGTTTCACTGTCTTCATCCGCATTCTGTAACAAAGAAAATCGAGGTTTGATGGAATGATATAGTACATTTAAACTTACGTCGTCTTTATTTACAATTTTTTCATTCACATGTCTGACACTGTCTTTTGAGCGATAATGTTTATCCCCCTTATCATACAAATATGGAAGTTGTATTGGTTCCTTACCATCTTCTTCTCGATTAATGACTAAACTTCCATACTAAAATGATTATGTTGGATTATATACAAACCAAAATACGAATTTTATGAGAAGTGTGTAGTTTTCTACGTAAACTTGATATTTACCTCAGGGCTTCCCAAATCCTTACATTTTGATGAACTTCTATTAACATTACGGTTCAAAATTTGTGCTGCTTGAATTGCATGATCACTATCTGGAGTTTCAACTAGATCTGGCATAGCAGATGGTGGTTGTCTGGGTTGACATGGTCCATTCAATGCTTCTATCAATGATATTGCTTCATACCCGGCAGGAATGTTGTCACAAATACCCTAAGAATAATTAGAATTTTATTGCTGGTTAAAATTCTAAGATATCTTCAAAACTGTCAAACTTGATATTTCAACAGATGTTCTTAATTTTTTTCGAATAACAGTCAATTTAAAAATTAATTTTTACAATGCATTGCTAACAAGTAATCTCTTGCTAGTTGATGAAAATTCTAAGATATCATAGAAACTATCAATCTTGATATTTCAACAGATTTTCTTAATTTTTTTGAAATAAACTTCAATTGAAATATCAATTTACAGAATGCATTGTTTACATATTTAACAAGCAATATGTTGCTAGTTGATGACTAAGCTTTATACAAAATGTTTTTGGTTAACAATTAAAAATTTTAGTTAAATAAAAATTTTAAATAACTATGTTAAACATTTGTTTTTAAATTATTCAAATGCTTATATTTATATCCATGATTTAAGTAAGGGTAAATGTTACTTACATCTGAAGAATTAATGGGAACAAGGTTGGGTGAAGCACACTTATGTAGAGCTCTTATTTGCAATAAAGCCCTGAATGGCGCTCGACAAATCGGACAATTATTGGCTTGGTATCTCAAGGAATCAGCACATGAATTGCATAAACAAAGGTGACGACACGGTAATATTAAAGTATCTCTTACATCACACATACAAATAACACATTCTGACCCATTGTCCTCAATATCGTCATCTTGGGAATGCTGAAATCATAAAATTTTCAAAATCACACAATCACTTGTGATGATAAAATACAGTAATTAACTTGAAACTGAGTTTTTTTTGAGATCGATGTATTACCATATTGATTAGAATATCACTGTCATGATAATTTTCATTATCAAAATAATATTATAATTAATAATAATTAATATAAGGATTAATACAAGCTAATTAGGTAGTTTACAGGATGAAGTTTATGAAATGTTTAGAAGAATTAGGAAGTGTTAATCTTTTTAAATAGCTTTATCAAAATATATCATGAATTTCACCAAAAACTTTTGAAAATCAAGCATGCGATGAAAAATTATTTGAAAACCTGAACAAATAGAACAAATTGATAACAGTATTATACATTCAGTTGCATTTTTTATTGAATAACTTTGCTTACTTTATCATTATTCTTGTTTTCAATACCATATATTTCCTGCAATAGGTAGCACAATCCATCAACAAATAGTTTTTGTTTCAGAGCTTTTAACAAATAAATTCCATCTGTTATCTTCTCAACTGTTGCAATAGTAGTATGAGACTGCCTCATATCTGCAGAATAATTCTCTTAATAATGGTAATGTAAGTGTAAAGGATATTATGAGCAAAATGAGTTAGATAATTAATTTGAAATTTAAAAACAGAAAAAGCGAATAATTTTTAAGTAATTCATTTCATTGGCTTGCAAGATATAAATAAAAATTTATTTCCTATCCCTATATATGCTTTTTAAATATGTTTCATGAAAAATTAGCATTATATTTTTTAAATTTCAAAAGTTCATTTTAAGTAGAAGGAAAATATCTATTATTTTCATAATATGAAAATAGTATCTACCGTGTCTAATAAATTTCAAATTTATCATAATTCAAATATGTAAGAAATTTTTTATGAATTTTGTAATTTGAAAATGAATATTAAACAATATAAAATGATTCATTCAGAATGAAATGAAAAATATGTTCATCGAGTCGAGAACTTTTATTACCTTCAGGACCTTCAGCTACAACATGGATGGCAACAGGTATTATTTCTCTATCAACATCATAAAAAAGTTCATCCTCAGAATAAGCTGAGGGATCAAATACATGACTCATTTGACAAAATTGCTGATTTGCACCTTTTTTGTAATGATAGGTTTCTGACACAAGAGTAGGATCTTTAGGGACATATCTGAAAATATTATTTTATTGATAATGTAACTGAAATTTCATAAATAACTTTTCTATGACATGATCCAGTAACAGAAATGCATTTTGCAATAGAAGAGAAAGAAATTATTGATGTTGCATAATAACAAAGCATACAATTTTTTAAGGATATAATAACACTTACGTTACTCCATTGGGACCAAATTCTTCTGTGCAAAAATAATAGATTGTAATTGCACATCTAACATCACAATCAAATGTAAATTCTATATTTACAGCTGACCCTTTTCCAGATTCTATATCTCTGATATCTTTTTTAATCTTATTGATTGGAGGTTTACCAATGTCCATAGGAGCTCTCACAAATCTTAGAGATTCTTTTCTTATGTTTACCAAACATTTTAATGTTTTAGTTGGTTCATTTGGTTGTGGAGGAGGATATGGAAACTGGAAATAAAGAATATTGTGCAAACTACATAATTCAAGGAACATATATAGTTACAGGTGTTGGTCTGCATCCTAGGAAGTTGAGATCAGAATTTTCTCCAAATAAATAGGATTCTGGCTGAGGAGTGTCAAACCTTTCACCTCCCATAATGAAATGACTACCAAAGTAATTTCCTAAAAGAAGCAGTTAATTACAGAAATATATATATAAGAGCAATATTAAATGGCAAATCGTAAAAAATTTACCTGATCTCGGTGGATATTTATAAGCATGATTGGAAATCACATCAACTTCCTCGACTCCTGCATGTTGCCTACTTGTTATTGCTCCCATTTTTTCTGAAAGATAACTTATTCAAACAATATGACAAGTTCTCACATATTTCAATATTATTTGAATATTAATCTGCAGTTATCACTACAATATTATACATTAAATCATTTTTATCACCATCGGCCCAATCTACAAAGAATAATAACAAAGCGGATAACTATGTCAAAAACTGAAAAGTCAAAACATTAAACATATGTGCTGTTCCTGTCACACATTCGAGACACAGAATATAAGTTTACTCCTACTCAATTTTCGAAGTATTACTCTTCGCTATACCAACAAGGTATGAATTTTGTTCCTTAAATTGGTAATTTTCTTCGAATACTGATCAGTATAATTGATATTAAAATCATACACTTGAATTGATGAATGGAATGAATAACTTGAATTCATATAATAGTGAGCATGATTAATAACGTATATTTATTCTCATTCTAATAGTTAATATGTCATTTTAATATTATGCTATAATAAGATTGAACTAAGTAGAAACTATGGTTGAAAATATTCTCAATAACAATTATTTTATGCTATTCAGTACAGAGGATAAATATCGAATATAGCGAATACATATCTCCGCAAAGAATGTTCAATGAGAATATTCAGTGAGTGAATGTTGATATTAAAGTGAATTTTGAATATTGTAAGAATATACCCAACTATGGTTTCAATAAACATCGAGAGCCTGTTCTTTGGGTGAAAGCAGTTATAGTGAGACTGCAAGTGATAGCCAGCAACTAACTATTCCGTTTAGGTTGGCACTACCAGTATCAAGCGTTTGTAGCATCTTTCGAGTTTAAATGTTGGATAATCTGTGTGCGAATAGAATATGGAATTAGAAATGTCGTCATGTTCTAAAACATAAATTACACATGTGAAAAATTTCGCATATAACTGTCAACAAAAATGGTAATAATCTCGGCCGTGTGATAATCAATAATCGAAAGTTAATCAAGAATAGTTTCGTGTTGCTACTTTATGTGAATTCGAAAAATTTAAGGTGAACTGTTCAAAAGATTACCTTCTTTCAGTGAACGTAAACGTCATTGGAGTTTTTATATTTAACAAATGAAATATTCGTTCTTTATCGTTATGTAAAGTAGTATATTGTAAAGGAACGAAATATTTAAATGAATTTTACGATATCAAGTAAGTATTAGATATGAACTTTTGTCAAAATCTGAGTAAAGTAAGCACACCCACAATAACACCTGCTTGATCAGTATAGATCTCTTCCCAACAATTTCAATTGAAAATTATGTATTGACTCTTGATTTTAGTCTTCAATATTTAGAATCTATACTCACTTCCATTTGAACTTCATGAGGCGCCAAAAATTAAGTTCTACAATAGGATTGGATATCTGATAGTTGTTCTAGTTCTATTTTTAAAATAGACTCCTGAATTAGTTGCTAAATTCTTTTTGATTGAAACTGTATTCGATTTGCAATATCAGCCAAGGTATATGATTATTAGAGTAATAAGAATCACTGCTTAAATCTTTGGTATACCAAAACTATTACTTCATATGTAATGTGCATTACCAAATGAGCTTTTGAGCTTAGTAAGAATACTGAGGATACAGTTTTGATATAGTATTTTGTAGGTATGAATTTATAGTGGGTTGCAGTACGTTCTCGATTTTTTGTAACTAATTGTTTATTCTGATTAAAATGAGTGATTCAAGATTGATTCATTAATGATACTATCCTATTGTGCTTAATATAATTAATGAATCATAATTGGACCTGACATATTTTTATTCAAGAATATTTATAGCAAGTTTACAACCTTATTTGTTTAGTTTGAAAATTTATAGTACTAAATTTATTAAAGGTGTAATGAGACGTTTCTCGATTGTAATAAATTGTTATAATTATTTTTCTGTCATTTGTGCAAGTAGTTTGTACTCTTATAACAGGGATTGATTAACCTTCGTGTTTTACTACTAATTCTCTTCTAGTTTGGCTAATTTTCTAAGTGTTCTCCTTCGAATGTATATGTTTTATAAAAATACTTACATAATAATAAACTGAGTGCTTGCGACCTGCGTCGTTTGTGAACGTATCAAATCGGAATTTTTCAATGTAATATACATCGTCTCAGATACAATTCATTTGTCTTATCTTGAAAGCATTTGTTGAATACGATTTTCCGCATGAATTTCCCGTACATGTACGGCTACGATAATATAGCCCATTGCAGGAGTTTACATAATAATTTACCTCTTGTTCACCATAAAGTTGTCTTGTTAGAATTAAGAAGAAAGTGTCCAAAATTAAAACTTATTCAATCACGTAAACATTATGACTCATTGGACTGTTGAATTATTTTTCATGTGTATCATTATAATAACGTAATACTCAGTAATATTTTATCTTTATGCATCCTTTACCTCTCGCAGGTAGCTTATATATTTTTCATTGAATGGTGAAACAACACTATGTATTTTATTCATATTATGCCCAAACTTCTTCTTGGTTTTCTTGATTATTTCGTTGCATCTATAGTTACTCTATTCATTTCCAAGATGCCACTGAAATATATAAGCAAATGAACGCATTGTTCACATGATTCGTAAATAGTACAGAGTCGAACTAAGCATAACGCCCTATATTTTAAGGGACATATTCTTTTTTGTGGTGCTGGAATATAAGGGAAAATATTAATTAGTGGAAATTTCCTAGGAAAATGCAAAAACTATAATTTCTCAAAATACAAATTCAAAAGAGTTGATAGAAAGAGCTGTAAAACTCTAACATACAGAAGGAGCAGTCCTAAATGTGGCAGTGTACACAAGCGAATCGCTATTCGACAGTTTCTGTATTCCTAATCTTGGAGACACTGACCGTTTTAGGCTCCATCTAGTGGTCCCCTTAGAATTTTTCAATATAGCCTCGACTCTGACTTTTTTATTTGAACATTATTCTGTTTTGCAGAAATTTGGCAATAATGGCATTATCGAATGAATAGTTTTGCTCTGGTACGTCGTCTGAAGCAAAAATAATTTACTTGGTCACTTTATTTCTATGTTTTAAGATCGTTTGTAGATGTACCACTGAAACACTTCCATTCGAAGGGTAAATAGGTAGTGACTCGAATTGTTTCTACGAATCAAGGGGAGTTGGAATAAGAGTTGAATTTTTTCTCGATTATTAAGCCATAAATATAACTAGCAACTCTCGTATAATGGTAATTAAATTTGTTCAGATTTGATGATTTCGATTCCATAATTATGTATTGCGAACGTTTCTCGTAGAATAGTTTAATTCGGCGCTACATCGAAGATTTAGTGTCGCTATTTTACATCTAGTATCGACGCAATCGTGTTTGTTTTGTTCTTTTACGAGTCGTCCTGTAAATAGCCTCGAAAGAAACATCCAAGAGAGTTAACGCATCTTGGCAACCAGTTGTCATAAGCATTCTACGAGATGATGCAGTTAGGAATTTCCTAGCATTAATTTTGGTTTTTTGTCTTATAGTCTTCAAAAAAGCAAAATATTTAAAATATGAAGAGTTAATTTACTTCAAAAGTTATAACAAATGATAAATTCGGTTTCAGTTAATTATTGAAATAACGACACTTTCGCTAATTGGGTAATATCTATAACGCATCGTGTGTTAGCTCTATTTATAGAATTTCCGATAAAAATTTTTAATTTATTGTTTTCCCTATATTTAATATTAGTATAAAAATTTGTTTAAATTTAATAGTAACAAGTTGATGTAGGTACAAGGGTAGGTTGATAAGTGTATGGTCTCTTCATGATGTGTTTTTTATATTATGGACTTAAAAATTGAAACTTGATTTTAGGCTAAGCAACAGGGAATTTGTTGTGACATTATTTATTTCAGCAAACTACTGTGCCAATAGAAGAATTGTACTTCATATTTTATTTTCGTTATAATTTGGACAAGCAAATACCTACCAATAATAAATTTTTTACTGACGATTTATACCAAAAAATTCAATTTTTTTTAGTTTTTTATTTATAACATTAAAAATATTTATGCAAACTCAATTACATTAATAGATATATTGTAGGCGATTCAATAACGAACAAAATGAGCAGTCACTCGATCCGATCGAATTATTAGAAGCGGAGAAAATTTGGATAAACTCAGAAATTTATTGTTTATTTAACTAATTAATTAGTTCGTTAATTTTAGATATAAGTATATGTAGTAATACTTACCTCTTTTACTGTCCAAGACCCCCATCCACTGTGTCCCTTACGAGCGCTTGGCCGTTCGAAGTCATGTTTATTCCCTTTTTTCGCGTATTTCGCAATATTTTTTCAAAAATACAAGATATACGTTTTGCTGTACTTTGCTTATATGTTCGAAATCCGTTTTAACAAACCAAATTGGACGATTCGTGTGACATCCAGACATTTTTAAATTAAGCACATTGATTTATTGGAACCGCCAATTACGCAAAAAATTATCATGCCACCATTATTCATTTTTTTTTCAACTTGAATAGTGCCAAGATTGTTACTTTTCCACCAAATCGCAGCCAGATAAGGTAAAAATTAACGAACTTACTTAATTAATTAGTTCGGGTCGAGTGACGGCTCATTTTGTTCGTTATTGAATCGCCTAAAATATGTCTATTGATGTCATTGAGTTTTCATAATCTTTTTTAATGTTATAAATAAAAAACTTTAAAAAATGTGATTTTTCGGTATAAATCGTCAATAAAAAATTTAGTATTGGTATTTGCTTGTCCAAATTATAACAAAAATAAAGTATAAAGTGCCTTTCTTCTAATGACACAGTCGAAATACACAGTGCTGAAATAAATAATGTCAAAAATCCCTTATCAGTTGTTCCTCGTTGCTTGGACTATTTCTGTAGGTGCTATTTATGAAGTTTGTTGATTTGAAACATTTTTCGCCATAATAAGTTTATGAAATCAAGTGGTTTGCAGCGTTAGTTAAAATATAAAGACAGTGTTATCAGGTGCTATGGTTTTAGAGACAATCTCGAATGTAAGAACGCTCCTTTTATTCAAGTAAGCTCTGTGTAATTTGTCGATTTTCATAGTCCATTCTGTGTTTCTTTCTTCGTAAATATGCATTTCATTTGTTACCATCACTGAGTTACTTTGTCTAATGCATTGTTCGTTATAACTTAATATTTTTCAATCATAAGTCATAATAATAAGTCATTACTTTTTAATTGACCTAAAATCGAAGCAGAATTGAAGAAAGTAGATAAAAAAATATTCTGTGTTCGTGTAAGTGAAAGGGAAAGAACTATATACATGGTGTTTCATTGCAAATTGAAAATATTTCAATTATAAAATCTTAAGCTCAAAATAAGAAAAATTAACCCTAAGTAACCCGATAAGATGAGTTGCCGAATGTTGAATTCGAAAATTTTTAAATTTATATAATGAACTATTGTTTTCTGTTTATACTCTATTTCAAATCGTCCAGTGGCGTGGAATTTGGGAAAGTGCAACGAATCACTTTAATTTCTCGTACGCCTCTGTTAGTAGCTAGAAACGTTTATTTAAATTTTTTCAGTAGGTAGTAAACTAAATAGGTTTTATGAACAAGACGAAAATAATTTTGAATAACACACTGTAACTCAGAGTATAGACCTAGTAAGCTTAGAGCAGGGTAGGCGAACCTTTTTGCATCAATGTGCCATTTTTTCTGAAAAATGTTTAATGGGGTCATTGCCGTGCCAATAATTTTGACTTTAGGATTATTTAGAAAATAATAATAATGAATACTTTCTAAACTCTTTATGAAATAAAGTAAACAAAAGAGTTACATTTTGGAATGTTCAATACCTACTTAACACATTTTTTACACATGTTTTATGATCGGCGACGTGCTTAAAATATTGTGTCGCGTGCCATTGATTCGCCTTCCCTGGCCTAGAGTATTTGTATTGAATCTTCATATTTTGTTCACATTTTATAGTTGAGTTTCAAGAGTTTCTTTATTTTCCTGGTGGTCTATATATTAGAAAGTTGAAATGCAAACTCAGCTCCAGTTCGAAAGATTCTTATTTTTGAAATTATGTACTAATTCTTTATATCGAAATAGTATTGGAGGAATATCGAAAACAATAAAAAAGTCATTTATATTTATCACTGAGCATGTGGAGTAGTATTTCAAGGTAATTAAGTACGTGTACCATTCTGTAACTTTCATATTTTCATTTGGGAAAATGTATGTCCAATTGTCTGATCTAATTTCTTAGTGTTTTCGTTCAGTCCAGTGTGGTTGTATGTTTTTGTGTATGTCCAGGTTTGGTGTCGGTGATTCCCCGGTAACCCTCATCGATGGACGGCATCGGCGGAAGGAGGCGACTTGCACCCAAGTCGTCAGCGGAGGATCAAGCTCTCGATCAAATTGCCAAAGAGGTAAGTGGAAAGACGAAGTTAGAATCTACTAAACTGAATGAACTACCGCTGATATAACGAAGAGAATTTGTGATGTTAACGTTGAATATCATTAATATTACCTACAACTCTCCAACTATAAGTGTCTTTAATATCTAAAAAGAAATAATAAACGTATTGTTTCTCTTAGGCAGATGGGAAAGTCGTGGATGGTTAATTGTTTGTGTGTATTTTTGTGTCTGTGAGTATAATGCGAATTCTTATGTTTAGAATTGATTTTAAATTGTTCTTTTCTTTTAAATTTTCTGAATTTACTTTTACTTCATAATAATATTATAAATTTGAAAATATAACAAGTTGTATGGATGTTTATGGTAAAATAAATAAATATTGGAACGGATGAACAGAAAGGATAAATTTTAATAATAATAAGTCTTTATTTTCCTACGGGTAAAAACACCCAGTTCTAAAAAATATATACAGTATTAACACCTAACGATATGATACAAACGTTTAAAAAATAAAAAAGTAATTATAATAAATCATAGACAATGATATTATGGCTTACTTCAGAATTTACTATACATGAAAAGAGTCCAAGTAAACCCGACTAATGAAAGCAAATGAGTCACAGTTGATATCGCATTTGTCAGACATATCCTCGAATAGCGAGCACATATATCTAATGGGTGATTGTACGAGGGAATTAGTTTTCGGAGTACCCAATGAAAAAAATTGATTTGAACGTGAACATTGTCTAGGAACATGAAAATCAATAGAGCCAATAGGGGTAGGACCGTCTATGTAACCATGTAAGAGGTTATACAGAAACTTCAGAGACAACTTCGAGTGATTTAGTTCCAAAACTGTTAAACAGATCAGTTTGAATATACCCTCTGGCCGGATAAACGTGATCTTCCCTCCAAATTAGATATTTCAGAAATTTTCGTTGTATCGATTCTAAATGTTTTTTATGAGAATTGTAAATTGGGCGCCAAATCATACATCCGAAATCTAATTTACTCTTTACAAGCGCATTAAATAATTGTATAAGTGTTTTTGCATTCAAAAAGTGTCCAGCATTACGCACAATAAATCCATAAGATTTGAATGCTGTTGAAATTGTTTTATTTATATGAGGTACAAAAGTGATTTTATGATCAAATATTATACCGTGGTCTGGAACTTCGGAGATCCTGGTCAGAATGGTTTCGTTAATTGTGTAATCAAATTGTATAGGCTGTTTCTTTTTAGTTAATATGACAACGTTACATTTAGTTACATTATTATTGAGTTTATTGTGGTAACATCAATCAGAAACGGCGGTGAGGCCATCCTGTAAGCTTATGCAGTCCTCATATGTTTCGATTTTGCGATATATTTTCAAAGTCTCATGTATGCGATCAGCATACATGAGACTTTATGGTATGCTGAGAGCTATGGTTAATAGTAAGGAATAGGAAATGCTACTAGAATGCCTTGTGGTATCAATAGACCTCATTACGAGCAGCGTTTACTACTCTTTGGCCTTATCACCGAAATGGACATACTGAAGCGTGTAGATATAATAATAATAATATTTATTTGCATAAACAAAATAAAATTTTATCATGCAAAAAGGTAGGAGTTTGCATTGCATTCTTCCACTCCACCTGTTGTAATTTTAAGAAAACAAGTGTAACCTGCTAACCAACATTACAAACAAAACAATCAGAACATAACATTAAATATAAAAGAAATAATTACAAGAAAATTAAAATAATCATTGGTTCCCAAATAATATTTTTAAAAATAATAACCGCAATGAAGAAAACAAAACAGAAAACTCCGTAAACTTGTTCATAATTTCTGGAGTATATAATAATCAAAACAGCCGTCAAACTTTGATGTGCGACGCCTGGGAGTATCATAGTGCCCCTTGAACCTCGTATTCACATTATGCACATACTGTCTTTTTCCTATTCGATCGAAAAGATATTCTGGACATTTATTAAGAAATAATTTATAGAGAAATGTTATGAACCAGTACTCCGCCCTCTGTGATACACTCATTTCACCAAGCCTCTCTCTGTATGGTGTTATGTGATGTCTGAAAGGAACGTTGTATAGAAAACCAATGCACATATTATGAATTCTCTTCAAATAATCCTTATTAGTTTGCGTAAGGTGATAGCACGAGGCTAGTTTGATAAGTCAGTGATTTTTTGAATTTCCCGCGCAGTTATTCCAAACGCAACAGTGCTGCCGTCAACTGTAATCTATTAGTGGGCAACTGTAATATTTTGAGCAAGTTACGTCTTGCAGTTGGTGTTTGATAGCCATTCAAAGCAGACAACCTCGTGAATTTTTACGAAAATGGAAAAAAAGTTAATTTCGTGTGCTGATTAAGCATTACTTTTCACGTAAAAAAACCATCACTGAAACTAAGGAAAATCTTGATAAATACTACGGGGACTCGGCACCATCAATTTCAATGGTAAAGAAGTGGTTTACAGAGTTCCGTTGTGGTCGTACCAGCACTAGTGACTCCGAACGTTCAGGTCGCCCAAAAGAAGTGATCACGCCGGAAATCGTCGATAAAATCCATGACATGATATTGGATGATCTGAGAATGAACGTACGTGAGTTGGCTCATGCTGTAGGTATCTCAACTGAACGGGTACATCATATTTTACACGAATATTTGGACATAAGAAAACTCTCCGCGAGATGGGTGGCGCGATTGCTCACACTCGACCATAAGCGAAATCGCGTGACAACTTCAAAAGAGTGTTTAGCGATGTTCAGCCGTAATCCGGACGAATTTTTGCGCCGTTTTGTTACTGTGGACGAAACATGGATCCATCACAACAAGACAGAGACCAAGGAACAATCGAAACAGTGGGTTGCTCGGGGTGAACGTGGACCGAAGAAGGCCAAACAGAGTCTGTCAGCCAACAAGGTCATGGCCACAGTTTTTTGGGATGCACGCGGTGTCATTCATATTGATTACCTCGAGAAAGATAAAACAATCACCGGCGAATATTATTCAAAGCTTTTGGACAGATTCGACGTTGACTTGAAGCAAAAACGGCCGTATTTGGCGAAGAAGAAAGTGCTGTTTCATCAAGACAATGTACGTGTGCACACTTGTTTAGTCACGATGGCCAAAATCCGCGAATTGAGATACGAACTGCTACCCCATCTAGCATATTCTCCAGACTTAGCCCCCTGCGAATATTATCTGTTTCCAAACCTAAAGAAATGGCTGGATAGTAAGAGATTTGAGTCTAATGAAGAAGTCATTACCGAAACAAACACGTATTTTGAGAGCCTTGAGAAAACCTATTATTTGGAGGGTATAAAAAAATTAGAAAAACACTGGACTAAATGTATCGAGCTGAATACATTATGGGATATATTAATTATATGGAATATATTAATTATCTCCGCCTTTAGAATCTTGAATGAACTCTTTTTAATTGATTCGAGTGATATATTCACTTTAACTGAGGACCATTGTTTATGAGATCATTCGTTGAAACTGAAGCGCAAAACCTTTAAAACTACCATTAGACATTCGTTTTTAACTAATCGACTTTTTGGTGTGTGGAACTCTCTAGACTCTTCGTTTGTTCGTGCCGCATCAATAAACTCATCTACAAAAATGGCATAGATGTATCTGTTTTTAACGTGACTACAATAGTTGCCTACTCACATACTGTGTCTCCTGTGAAAACATTTAAGTTTTGTTTTGAACGTTTTATTTTTATTCAGTAGCTTCATTAGATGTAATTTGTATATTTGTATTTCAGATTTGATGTTATTTCATTTTATATATTCAATGTATGATGTACACTTCCTTCAGAAATTTTCTGATTGAGTCATAGGAAGTTTATCATCCATTCTAATCATGTTTTTAATAATAATAATAATTTACTTTTTATCACTGAAAAATGCACGGTGATGAAAAATCTAGTCAACGATAGCCAAATCGCGGCCTTTGATAGTATAATAAATTTGTAAGTATGTATTTACTTACAAACATTGTTCCGGAATTACACATTTTTTTCATAATTTCAAGTATTATTGAATAGAAGTGTGTGCATCTGCGATAACTACATCAAGGGCGTCTTCGATTACACTAATTTTATTTTCTTTTCTCGATTTTCTTTGTATGACCGTTCCAGTTTTGTAGCCTTTCTGCAGAAAAAAAAGGTTATTTTCGAAATGATTTTTCAATATCGTAAACTGTCTTCATTAAGGATTTGTGATTTTTCAATGTTAAATTAGCATTGCGTCAAGCGAAAATCTCGTATGACGCAGCTTTCATAATTTCAAACAAATGTGATTGATTCCATCGCGATAACTTGGCTTCTTCACAATGATTTTAAAATACCGTTGAAATAATTTTTCATATGAAAATTCTGCAATGACACTGCAATGAGCTATTATTATATATGGACGCTGAAGTAGATCTCAAAATATTCTGTTATTTTAGTTCGACAAACATATTGTTTCTAGGAAATTCTACGATTATTTTCTAGATTGATTTTGAGTGATGATATAAAAAAGGCAGGCATTAATTAGATTTAAGAATTGAAGTACGAAATGAAAAGCTGGAGCTAATGGTGGGAATATTTTTCGCAAGTGAACATTATTTTTTCGTAGAATATCTGGGCGTATATCTTGATTTTCGAATTCGACACTGCTTTATTATAATATTCAGTTAGAAATCTGTGAATGTAAAATTTAGATTACGAGAATAATTTTTAGTTTTAATTAATTATTTTAGTACTCTTCTTTTTCAATTTTTAACTTCTACTTGTATATTGAATAGTGTTTACTTGATGCAAATCCATTATAATTGAATATAAGCTAAAATTGAAACTCTTGAACGTTTGATTTACACTTTATTGACAACATAGCATGACGCGTTTCGTCGTTACAAACGACTTCTTCAGATTTGATTTACACTTTTATTGACAACATAACATGACGCGTTTCGTCGTTATAAACGAAGTTTTCAGTCAGTATTCCAGTAGCACCTGAAGAAGTAGTTTGTAACGACGAAATGCCTCATGCTATGTTGTCAATAAAAGTTTAAATCAAACCTTCAAGTGTTTGAATTTTAGCTTATATTTATATATAAGCTAAAATTCATTAATATTCAAGCTATAAATTAAAATAATAAATATAATTTTAATTTCTATTCAATTTCTTTCATTATATTTTGTATTTTAAGGCATATTTAGGGTTTCAGAAGTTTTTTTAATTTATATAACAATTCCATAAATATTTAAGGCCTTCATGTGCATATTTAGGGTTTCTAAAGTTTTTCATATAATAATTCCATAAATATTTAAGGCCTTCATAAACCACATCCCGCTGAAAATTATGCTAATTTTGTGCTTTTATACTAAACAAATAAATTTTTCTTCAATTTTTGCGTAATTAAAATATTGTTAGAATATTTGAGGAAATAATGAATTTTTGATGGGTGTTTAATAAACACTTCGTAGATCCCGAGAAAATGCAGAAATTTTGAACGAAAAACTGTAAATTGAGAAAAATTTTGAACGTTCTTCTTGTTCAATTTATCTAATTGATTGACTGGAACTATGTATTACCCAAATAAAGTCGACTATTGATTTTTCGAGTTATAGATTGGAACTGTCGTTAAGGATGCGCTCCTGAAATAAACTCGAGGAGTATTTGTTAGTGCCAGTTTCAATAGAAAAGGGGACCACTTTTTGATAAATTACGCGCTATTTTAGTATTTGAGGCTATATAGTCGGGAAGTCGTGTGCCGACTTATGAAGAGGGTCTCACTTCTACTGGAAGGTATTTATATGTGTATGCATAAAATTGAACTCCAGTCGGTGTCGCGAGACGGCTCAGCATCTTCCGCGAGCCTAGTTATTTTACCGAAGACGCGAATATTCGAGTGAAAAGAATGTATGTGTTGTGCAATTTACTCATATAAATCTTTCTTCGACTAAACATTCTCGTTCAATCTGCCCTCTTTTGTTTATTTTTACGTTTCTCGTTAATTAGGCCGTTGATGAAAATCTTTGAGACCGTTGTGAGGCGGAAAATATAAGTGAAACGTATTTCAATGTTAATATCATTAAATTTTATGAAAACTGGATAGATCGGATTCATATTCATCTTCAGCAAGTGTAAGTGGTTAGCTGCTGAAGGTGGATGTGAATCCGAAAACAATTCTTGTTGTAATAAAAGTTTGTAATAATAATTATGTGATGAAAAGTTTATCACATAAAGAGAAATGTCTAGGCAATTAAATATCATGAAATATACATTTCGCTGCGTTCCATTGCGCTTTTTTAATAAATTCGAGTTATCGTAAAAGGTTTGATACTATTTTATGGTAAAGTTTGCGTAAGGAAAAATCGAAATCAAGGAATATTGAACGCAAAGTTATCAAATGAAATTGTTGAGGTGTTTTTACAAACGTTAGTTAATTCTCTATTATTCCACTTGGTAAAATGTAGAGTTAATGAATTTTGAACTTTGCAATTCTTTTTCGAATTTCAATTAATGGGGAATCACTTTCTTTTTTGTTTGGTTATTTTGTTCTGGTGGAAAGGCCAGATATCTTTTCGAGAATACTTAAACTTTTCTTGAAAGACGCGCACTTTCTTGGAATTTTATTAGAATAATGAATTTGATGCAACAAGATGAATAATGAATAGAAGATGAATTTGATGCAACAAAAAATGGAAAATTTACTTTGTTTTACAGTAGTTGATTTATTCTGGTTTGGATAACGAAAAATCGATAATGTTAAAAGTGGTGCATAATTCCATAACTTTTGTAGATCAACGTTTATTTAAATGATTGAAGAGAGAAGGTGTATGAATATGTTATATGTTAATTGCAATTAACACACTTGACTTGAGTTTCACTGATTATATTGAAAGCTCTACGTATGTTTCGGGGGTTAACCCATTATCAAGAGTATACAATATTACTATACAGTAATATTGTATAGTCTTGATAATGGGTTAACCACCCGAAACATATGTAGAGTTGTAATAATATATTCATGATACTTAAGTCGAGTGGTTTAATCTTTAATTTATTGTTTTCAACATAATGTTTCACCAAGAGATGAGCGAAACCTCCGAATCGTTTATTAATTGCAATTGTTTCCAGAATTTGTTTGATAGCATCCTTCATTATGAACTTTTTTTTTGACATCTTCAAATTCTCGTCTTATTATTATTGCTTTGGTTCTCCCATTTTTAACTTTTCTATCTTTTAGAAGAATTGAATATATAATTTTATATGATAACTCTGAGAAAGTTATTACCAAGAATAATGATCGGATCGTATTCTGCCAGATGTTTTTATTTGATCATGTTGATAACAAGGAATAGGTATCAACTATTCGGTTTCATTGGAGATAGTGTTGATGTAATATGAATCTGAAATTGAATATCAAATGGTAAACAACTTTTTTATATAGAAAGAATAAAAAAGTCATATACGCACCTATATGTAAACAAAAATAATTGATAACGGAAAGCCCGCACTCAGAGTCAGCCGCTGATATTTGTTTCGAGCTTGTTGGCTGTCATCAGAACGGCGTAGTAAAGTATCAGATTTACGAACGTGTTTCGTCATTCGAAAAACGCGTCAAAAGCTGCTTTCAAGAGCGGGCTATACCGTTATCTGGTACTTTGGTTTTTTCAAATTATCGGTTACTAGACTCACTTCGTACCAAGTAACACTTCGCCTTTCGTAGAATTACATCATACCTTGAAATGGTAAAGCTAATTCGATTGATACTTTGGACTGTCGAAGAAGCTATCAGTTCAAAGAAGCCATCGCGATGGTGCAAAGTACATTACAATTGTGGTGCCAACTGATATGTTGATAATTATTTGTAATTCTAGAAAACATTGGTTCTTTCACTATTTTATATCGAAATGGGTTCGAATCAAGTAACTATTACTCCTTCTCTCAAAATTTAAATTTAAATTTTATTAGCTGCTTCAGAATTAACTGGAATATAAATATTTTGGGGAGAATTAGATTTTTAGAACTTGGGGTCAATGACTCGTATACATTTTGTTACGTATTGTTTAAAAAAAAGAGTTATCGTAACTACGTGTAGCAGGTGAATATTTATTTTAGCAAATAACAATGAACGTCGTAAAAAAAAGCAACCTATTCAATGTGATTTTTTTGTTGGAATACAAGACTCAAGGGAGATGTGAAAGTTTCAGTAGGAGAGCTGGCACCAATTTTTGGCTAAGTATTTGAGGCAAGCTGAAAACTTGTCACATACCTCTCCTGATATAGTTACCCCAATATGGAATTGCAGACCTGACTGGCGAATAGCGGGGTTAAATCAACCCCTAAATTTTTAGGGATTGGCAGCTGGAAAGTCCCACCAAAATAATCTGTCTTTTTGGGAATCTTATCTTTTAGTTATAAATATACTTAATAAAAATTTCAAGCTGCCTCAAATACATTTTTTACGATTTTTTGCAAAATATTTTTGCACGGGCCTGGCACGGTTAAAACCCCGATTAAATCGTCTGGCTTATTTTTTTTTTCGTATTCATTAATTTTCGTATACACTGCAAGATATAGAAATTGCGTTTTGCCTCAAATATATTTTTGGGGAAAAAAAATAATATTTTAAAAAATTTAGGGGTTGATTTAGCCCCGCTACTCACCAGCCAGGTTTGTAATTCCGTATTGGGGTATATCAGGAGAGGCATGTGACAAGTTTTCAGCTTGCGTCAAATACCTACCCAATAATTGGTGGCAGCTCTTGGACTATTTGTATCTGTGATATATAGGAAAATTCATAATGCATGTTTTGACTACATTTTGACAAGCTCAATTTCGGGGAACATCCAAAAGACGTCAGTAATATATTTAAAGTTAAGAAAAATTAAATAAGTGAATGTATCTACCTCTATTTTTGAAGTGAAAACCTGTTGAGCTGATCAATTGGTATAGAAACGGGATAAAATTTCTTGAACTCATCATTTAGCATGCTTTGAACGTTTTTTTTTACGAATTTGTTATTTTTTATTTTGTTTCTTGATAACTCTAGTTTAATATTATCTGACCTTCTATAATTTTTTCGAATCATACAATGCTACTCAAAAATGGCACTTTTTGAGTTGTGCCTTTTTTATTCTGGACGTGCGATAAACGACGTTATCGCAGAAGACATGAAAAGTGCATTATCCTGAAGATATGGTTATAGAAAACGCTCTTTCTATCATATCATCCACCCCCGTATTGCACTTTGTTCCGTTTCCGGATGTATCTATACAGGGAGGAAGTTCGATCTAGCCGAACGACCGCCTGTCTCCGTTTGTTCGAAGAATTCTTAAAATACTTCTTCTCTCGACGAAGTAACATCATCTTGCACGTTGACTGACGACCGCGCTTCCGTACTTCCTGGGGTTACGTACTCGAAACAATAGAATATTCCGGAAACGGGATTTATTTCTATCTCGACTCGCCATACGATAAGCGTGCGTAAAGTCGAGGCTATCTTGGAAATTGATGATGATTCTTAGAACGCCCCGCCGCAATCGGACGCCCGTGTTTACGCGTTCCACATCCGGGTTTACCCTACCGAAGAAGTGAACGGGATTCGAGATGTCACGAGTAAGATTTAACATGAGTTATAATAGTTGATGGATGGAGATACGTGTTGAAATTTCATGTGTAACGATTAATAGATTAAACACTTTTCAAGAATATCGGTTATTTTCTCCACTACAATACTGTTTCGGTTCTACCCTCATCAGGTGGATGAACACTGGTCAGTGTTCATGATGAAGGTTAATAGATGGATTTCTGATGCACTTCAAATTGTTACATTTTCAGAAGGAATGAGAATTGGAAAAAATAAAAAGAATCAAAGCCAAAATAAAAAAAGGTAATTAAATCTCCAGTACAGGAGGTGTTTCCAGGAAAACCAGATGGGCTAGTACTGAGCCCTGTGGAATCTCCCTGTGTTCGATCTGCCCCATCGAACACCCGAACACTCCAAGGTCACTGAGGAAAATATATCTGCTGAATATGACTGAATTA
This sequence comes from Henosepilachna vigintioctopunctata, assembly GCA_030704895.1. Classification (NCBI taxonomy): domain Eukaryota; kingdom Metazoa; phylum Arthropoda; class Insecta; order Coleoptera; family Coccinellidae; genus Henosepilachna; species Henosepilachna vigintioctopunctata. Next base: position 511,416 of record JARQZJ010000046.1, on the reverse strand, counting down.
ACCTCAACTGCAAACAATATTGTAATTGAATTCGAATTCTTGAAATGTGTGTAAAATATTGATACGTTACGAGTGTTACACACATACGTGAAACGAGAGTGGTCTGCTTTGAATCTAAGGTAGATAAATATTCAATTCGAGGCTGGAACTCTTTGTTGGTGCTTTTTCACCCGAAAGAAAGACTCATTTAAATATATTTTAATATTCACAACATTCCGATTTTCATGAAATATATACACTTCTCTTCCTTAGAAAACTCGATGAGGAACCTTTTTTAAAATATATTAAGAAATTAACTACTAAAATATATATATAAATATTTTTCGAAATGTAATCGGTTTTTATGTAAACGCTTGTCGTATTTTATTAATTGTTAAAATCATGTTTTATTTTGGGTTGTTTTTCGATGTTATATGAATTAGGCCTAATTAATTGAGTATTTGTATTTATATGGTAAAACACTTTGTATTTATGGTGAAAAAATTTAGAATTACATAGACATAATTTTTAATGAAAAAATTAACACAGGGAAAGCTGTGGTACTTACTCGTATATTACTCATGAAGCTGTCGTATGTTCTAAGAATTTAGGATTCAATCCTTGATTCCAATTTATGAAATTTTTCAGCATTTTTTTTTAACTTGAGGAATCAACAAATTTCGGATGAGCCTGCAAAATATAGAATCGATTTCTGAGGAAATTAATTACTTGAAACGGCTTAACGGCGGAAAAATAATTCTCCAAACGTCGTGCGTTACCTGTTTTTGGTTTTTGTATTTCATTAAACATGTAGTATAGTCCGATGTTTTCACAGAAATTACCTCATTTGGTTCAAGTCTTTTAAGGTTCCGGTCTAATTAAATTTATTGTAGTAACTAATTGAATGTGTGTACTCTGTGTTATTTCAACTATTTTAATTAATTTCATATTTGTGAGCTGGTATATGTAATGAATTTTAACGAAATTTCACGCAAGTATGTATGTGTGCATATTCAGTTTAACGAACTTTGCTTCAAGATAAAATGCCGGTCTAACTGGAAAATGTGCCTAGATTTTCTTCAAATTATACATCGTTAAAACACTATTCTATACATTCCTGAATTATCTTTCGAAAAATATTTATTTCAGATCGAAGTACGTCTTTCAATCTTGTTTTCAACGCAGTTTGTTTTGATTTCTCAACAACGGATATCGTACTGACTAAATGGATACTGTAATATTGTTTGAGGATTAAAAATCTGGCAATGATTTAAAATAGCAAGCATGATAGAAATACCTAGCAAAATTTGTGATATAACAGAAATGTTAATCCTATAAGTTGTTATTATTTATTTTAACGTATACGTGAAATACTATTTCATTGTCAGATTATTGTTGAATTAACTATTTTTATTTAAAAACTAAAATTAAAAATTAACACACTTGACTTAAGTTTCACTAACTATATTTCAAACTCTACATATGTTTCGGGTGGTTAACCCATTATCAAGAGTATAAGTACTATAATACACAAGTACAATATTACTTGTGTATTATTTTATATTCAGTGAAACTTAAGTCAAGTGTGTTAATTTTTATTTTTATTGTTTTTCTTATTTGTTGAACGATCAAAATTAATTGCCGTTCTCATACGGTAGATGTTAAAGTTGGCGTCTACCAAATGGGAGATCTGGGTTCGAATACCAGTTGAGACACGTGTCATTGAATAAAGCATTAGCCGACTATGATAACATGGATTGAATAACAAACGCATTCGTCCAAATTTAATTGCCACATTCACAAAAAAAACTTTATTATTTTGTGATTCTTGAGTCCTTATGAGTTTATCCTATTAAAGATACACTCGGCACATATGAGGGCGTGACCACTAAATCTTAGAGACATACAGTAACGTTCTTTTACTACTTGATATCTGGGATTCGAACCCAGATCTCCAGTGAGGCAGTACAATACTCTTAGCACTGCTTTGATAAATAAGATATTTCAAACTTGCTTCTGCTAGTCACTTTGTATTCGTGTTTTCTGTTTAAATGCGTGCGTCCGTATTCCAATTAGGTCTATTCTGTTTTATTTTCATCTCTTCGTTCTCATTTTTTGAATTTCAACTTCCTATAAACAAAGGTAAATATTGAAAGACAGTTGTAATCGGATTAAATAAACTCTTGAAAAGATTAACAGAGCCTACTTAATTAGAAACGATGCATGTTATTGTTTTTTGTTTTATTTTCTCGGACGTTTGTTTTTACATCAATTTATAATTTTACTTCTGTCATTAGTAAAATTGAAAAATTCAGACAATTTGATCATTTTCATTTATATCGCACAAAACTCCGCAAATATCTGTTACAGTCTGATTATAAGTGTATTTGTAGTTTCTGAAAACGTAGAATCTCGCAGTTTGCACTAGCACTCGAATCGGTGTCACGAACTAAACCGTGGTTATTCCCCGTTTATAGTCGCGTCATTTGAATAAATATCCAACCATTAACCCGTACGTCAAAATGCCGACGGTCAACCTACGCGGTCGATACGAACGAAAGCTCACCTCTTTGCCGCAAGTGTGGAAAACGTAACATTCCACTTTCTCGACAGACTACCGTACATGGCCTTCGTATGCAAATTTTTCCAAATCGCTTTGTCCTCGTCGTCAAAAAACGGTGGAATCGGATTAGATCATTCCAAATTGGTATTAGATGTTAGCTATTGTCTAACTGTACGCCAGAAGCTACTTTTGAAGTTGAAGGGGAATAAGTATATATCTGCTACTGCTCTTACCTACTTAAGCGGTGGTTGTTTATTGTACAATGTTAAGGGTATATGAAGACTCTAAAGGTGCCCATAATAATAGAACAAAACATTATATCGTAACGCCGTCGTCTAACTGTGAAACGCCGGAAACTACGTTTTATTTTAAAGAGAAAAAAGTATGCAGTACTCTTTTATGCAAGCAGTTGAGGTTTATGTTCTGGGTATGTCGACAGTTTAAAGGTGCGTATACACATGATACGAAGTTTTGTCTCATCCCTGTACGCACCTTAACGATATACAAAAAGATTAGCTTGGATGTTACTTATATACTTTTAGAGTGAAACCTTCTTTGCCGAATTTTAGGGGCAGTAAAATAGTACCGGTCGTGATAATGACATCTAACACAAGAATACCTTTTAGCCTTTTCGATGTAATCCAAATGAAAAACATCGGTGTATCGCAAAAAAACTGCAACAAATGTGAAAAAAATTGGATCGTCCATCGCGCTTCTTCATAATCGAATATTCATGTAAATACTATTCGATTGAGATGTCAATAGCCTTAATCACATTACGAGGTTCCATCCTCCGATCGTATACGTTCATTCCATCGATTTTATCGACGATTTATTGCGTGACGATCTTTTTACGCGACCTCAACTTTCTGCATTACTCGTGCTGATAAGACCGCAACGGTACTCAGTAAACCAAGTGTTACTATTGGAATTGATGGTGACAAGTACCATAATATTTTTGTAGTAAAGAACTTTGTTTATTTTGGTACTTTTTTACGCAAAAAATGAATAAATTAGACGATGAATCGACTCTGTGATAGTTCACATTTAAATGAGGGGTAATAAGATATACTTGTCTAAAAACCACTAACTGAACAATTCTTTATTCGACTAGTTTCGTCTTTTACGGCATTTTCAAAAATGAATACATATTACAAAGACAACCTTTAAATATTTGTAGGTCAGTTCGGTCCACAGAAGTAGGTTAACCCACTGTTAAATCTCTAATAGTTTGGATATCCCCACCTCTATATTCTATAGATAACGAACATAGAGAACGAGGTTGATATTGATGTTCTATATCCTCCAGAGGCCGAACCACAGAACATACCAAATTTAAGGTGTATTCTGTGGACCGAACGGATCTACAAATATTTAAAGGTTGTCTTTGTAATATGTATTCATTCTTGATAATGCGGTAAAAGGCGAAACTAGTCGAATAAAGAATGATTCAGTTAGTGATTTTTAGACAAGTATATCTTATTACCTCTCATTAGAAAAATGAATGCTTAATCAGAACACGATAGTGTTTTTATACTACGATAAAAACACGATTTTAGATAACTACGATACTCGTAGTTATCTCGTTTCACTATCTATATTGTGCATTAATCAAGTGAATTTATATACGTATCCCAAATTTTGGAGCTAGCCGGTGCAATCACCAACAATTTGCAGGGGAGTACGTTATAAACTTAATAGCCCAGTTTACTCTAAATTTGACGTTAGTCAATTGATAAAATTGAGGATGCCATTTTTGATGTATTTTTGCTCTATTTTTTCTTATTGTGATTTACTTTTCCTAATTGTAATGACAAGAAGATTTAATTCTTTTATTGTGCCACTCAAAAACAATCTGCTACATTTAATGTCCGTCTGGACACGTTTATGACGATGCGTTATTTTCCAGATTTCAATCAGAATATAATATTGTGAAAATTTCGATATTCTTTGTAATTAAATGTGCTCGTGTTTTTGGATATGCGGGATGGAGGTGGGGCTTTGCGGGTGTTAAGTCTAAAATCTCATTATGTATCACCTTTGGAGAGGGGGGTTGTTTAAAAAGTTTCTAAAAACCATAAAGTGATACGATTCCTTATTTTGTATATCAAAAATTGTTTTATGATTAAGTGAATAATTCAAATTAGAGTGGCAGTCTATCAATATAAGTATTAACAATTTTATGGCAATCTATTGCATCAAGGAATAACAAAGACGGCTCAATGTTTGAATATCTGTTCTGTAGTCTTACTTCGCAATGATGTGATTTTTACGAAGTCATATCTTCCACTTTCTCACTTTCATTAATTCAGTCTCAATGATTTTCATTATACTTCTTACTAAATTTTATACATTGGTGGGCGTGCAATAAAATTTGCGCATGCCAATTATTTAAACTTTCGAATGTGTCCATCTCATTTTCAATCTCACTATCAAATTCGCCAGAAGTGTTTGGCACAGTTAATAAACCGGTTGTCCTATCCTATTATTATTCTAATGTACCTATATGTGTTAATTAAGGCGAATTGAACGAGAACGAACGTAGCAGAAAATTAATTATCTATATGCTACAATATTTAATATTCATAGCTAGATACGATCGAAAAACGTGGTGGTTATGTTGAAAACGGTGTTTTTGTGTTGTGCGAAAATGGTGACCGGTCCACATAAACACTGTACGAGAAAATTGGACCTTTTCCGAACGTGTAGAACGATGTCTTCCTTGACGGATTGTTTCGGCGACAAGTGTCCGCCTCACATTTTGCACGCCGCCGCCTTAACCGCCTACAAGAAAACGGTAAGTTTCCTAGTGTGATACTGTAAACTATGAGGAGGAGATTTCTGACAACATTTGATGAAGCTCGAGATCAAAGATGCGTTCCAAATACAGTGCAAACTCCATGTAACGTCACTCGATTTAACGATAAACTCCTTAAGCGTCGAAATCACTCGTCTTTGGTTGATTTAGCTTGTTTTCAATGCAATGGTACACTCCATATAGCGTTACACCCATTCTCAATAACGACAACATTAAGTAATGAAAAGTACCTCTTAAGTTGCAAAAATTAGTGAAATCCGTGCAGCCGTTTTTTTATCACTTTATTATCCTAGCTCGTAATAAACTCGACTTTCGGCATCATGCAAACCAAACTTTCTAAGAAATTCGTTATTCTGTTCACAAATTGGTATTGCACGTGTAGACTGGTGTTGACCATCATCATCACTAAGTAGGAGAACGAACTAATCACATTCTTAGTTGAACGTTATCACAATCTTAGTTGATCACAAACTGTAATTATGGCTAGTAAAAGAAAATTACTTTGTATTGACGAAAAAGTTTTACTGATACTGATACGAAAAGTACTTCCTTTATCTCCAAGATGCCTCAATATAGCTAGACGCGAATAGAATAATTTTAAAAATACAGGAAAATTACTGGTTCATCAAAATAAGTCGGACAAAAATAACAGAATATACGTAAAAGCGTTCAAATAAGATTATTTTTTATATACATAACTACTTGAAATAAACTTTTTCTTTTCATAATTCTGATTTTTCTTCTCTCCATTTAAGGACAATTCTCTATAACGCCGTAAAATGTACAGTCCCTTCACTGTCGTTATATATTATGTTTACTTGTGTATTATTATAGATTTAAAATTTTTTGTTTCTTCTTTGAAATGCTGAGATGATGAAAGGTCCTTATGAAGACGTCATTTCACAATATATCGGTCCAAATCCAGTCAAATTACCAAACGTCCTTTCTGGGAAATGTATCATAATATACGTCAACTGCTCCAAACAATAGACCAAATATACCGTAAAACCAGTGTTGCCACACCTTCATGGGACAATTGATCGCTGAGATATAAAATTCGAAAATGGACTTGAAAGTAGTTTAACCCTTTCGTACTTTATTCGCCCTTTCGTACAATTTATTAACCTTTTCGTACTTTTTCGCCCTTTACGGGGCGGAGGGGCATCGTCATAGGAATTCTAGAATGTCTAAGATTGGGAAAGACTGATATAAACCGTAGTAAAGTTGACTTGTACTAGTTAAATGTATCAAAATCTCTTTTGGTCGTCAACAATCTTCGAACGTCATGTATGAGTTTTAATATTTTAAGACTAGAAATAGAAACTTTAAGAAAGCAAAAGAAACTCTTATGGCCTTGACTGTCGTCATTAGCAATCCGTAAGTCTTGTAAAGAATTTTATATAAGTAATTAGTTTAATTTCCTACCATCAAATTAGAACTAATTTATTTTTGTGAAAGGACACCATACTCTGAGGGGTTTTTAAAGCGATTTTATTCTTGTTACATAACTAGACCTGATGGACGGTAAAGTTAAGGTTTATATGAGGAAACATAGACGGAATTATTTAATTAAGGGTTGTAATTTCAATAATTATACTTAAGAATGTGAGAAAGATGAGACAAAAATGTTGACGACGCATTTCTTAGGTTTGTGCAGTTCATAATTAATATTCACCTCTCCGCAAACACACAAGGCGTTTTTAATATATTCAGTGAAAATTCAATTTAATATATTCAGTGAAACTTAAGTCAAGTGTGTTAATTTTAATTTTATAGTTTCTAACACAAGGGGTTATCATTTTTACCGATCACATAAAAATAAATAGGAGAAATAACATTCTTCTAAGTCCAGTAAAGCCCACTTCTAAGTCTAGTAAATGTTCTAATGGATTCTTCGCTCTATGTTAAATAATTTGAATAAAACTAAATAGTTTAGTGATTTCACTAGAATTTAGACAATATTGTTTCGCCAACACAATCGCTTCATCAAATTTAGATGATAAACTTCACCTCTACATCTACATTTGATGAAGCCACTGTGTTGACGAAACAATATTGTTAAATTCTAGTGAAATCGCTAAACTACTTAGTTTTATTCGAATTATGCTGTTAGATTTTATTCAAGTATCGTTCCAATCGCTTAGTGTCTGTTAGTTGTCCATACTAACATTCCTTGGATCACATTTTTCCTATACTTGCATAGAATGATCATTTAGAAAAGAAACTTGAAAAAGTTTCAAAAAACCAATTACGTGGGAGTTTTTCAACAAGTTACTCAACAAAAATTTGGTTCAAACTCTTGGTTTGATGTTTCACAAATAAGTTGAATAATAAAATAATATTACAACGCTCGAAACATGTCGACAGAACGTTGTAATGTTATTTTATTAATCAATTTTTTTAAAATTCAGTGGACCTACAGTTAACGCCAATTCCGAAGGTCCAATGGGCTTGTAATCAATGAATATTGCCCAGCATATTTCATTATTCAAACTACTTATATCATAGACAACATCCAGTGGTTCGAACCCGAGATCTACCGCACCATAGTCTGGTGTCCTCCCGACCAAGCAACAGAGACTGGCTTATTCAATATATTTGTGAAACATTAAGCTAAGAGTTGGATGCAAAGTTTTATTTAATCATGTTTCGCCAAGAGGTAAGCGAGAATTTAATATAAGGTACTCAAGAGATATTCAGTCATGTGAATAAAAACTAGCACTTTCTAACTAGCATATGCTAGGTCTAGTAAGTATTTGGTCAAATCAGTGTGAATAAAGATGTGTAGAAAACATAGGGCAAGTCTAGTAGAATTCGGAAAACCCCAAGCACTTACTCGCGGGATAGTACATGCTAGACCAAGTAAATGCTAGGTTTTAACATTCCTGCTGTGATGAATGCTAAGAAAGAAGCTTGGGAAACCTTACGTTCTGACTACTGTGGTGCGTTGGAGAAACAAGTTACTGTAGGCCAACTAATAAAAGTATTGAACAAAGTGAAGTCTACCGTCAAGAAGAAGACTGGCGCAAAAGTGACGGGAAACAGGAAAATAAAACTACAACCGTGGGAAAAAACATTCTTGGAGTTGATACAAGATGATAACTCAGTATTCCATAAGATCCGGGGAAATATTTCAGTTGGCACAAATGCCGGACCCCCAGTTTAGCAACCGACCAGTGATGACATCCAAGGAAGTTTGTTTTCCAAGGAAGAAAAATGAAGACCTAAAGAACCAAGAAACAAAGAAGCCGATGAACACAAAATCTGATGCCGACCAGCACAAAAATAATACCAGAAAAAGTGAAAAAATTGTGTCGAATCATGAAGCAGATGAAACTAAAGACCTGTCCACACCGCGTTTGCAAAGGATTGTTTTGTTGCAACAATACTAACTGAATAAGATCACACTGGAGAAGGAAACTATATTGTTGGAAACCACGAAGAAGAAAATCGTTGAAATGTCTACTCAAAATCACCGTGCAGCCCAGGCTTTTGTATCTCAATTTAAATACAATCAAGGGCACCGATTGCAGACGGCAAACGAAAATGTCTCTGCCACAAAACTTTAGCCTCGGTCATATCTTCAGCTGTAGTTTAAAACCGTATCCAATTATGTGTTTGTTCAACTACTCTAATCATCACGTACCTTATAGTCTTGTTAGCAGTAGTACGATGTACAGTGTACACCCAGATCTTGAGCTACACCAGACTGAAAGCCAGCATCACCCACAAACCTCAGAAATATTTCCATTTGCTGTCTTCTGGAAATACCACCGCCACGAGTATCACTTTCTTCAAGAAACTGTGCCGCAAGGAAATCAACACTCTCACTGTTAAATCTTAACAGTTCTTTACAATTACGTTCGTTTATTCCAGAGCGAACAGAATAAATTTTACGATGACGAATAGGCATAAACTCAGCCATGATCAACAACAAACTGTGGACTGAGCAAACAGGTAGTAAATGCTAGAAAAAGTCTAGCATGCCCCAGACCAGGCTTGAAAATATCGAAGCATATGCTACAGAACAATCTACTTCAAAAATTTTATTCACACCATTTTTTAAGCATTTACTACTCGTCCGAGAAAACTCTAGAACTTACTACCCCTAGCAAGTGCTAGTGTGTTTATTCACACAAAACGTAGCATTTACTTAAAAAATCCCTAGTAGGTATTTGCTTATACTAGTTTTTATTCACATTACTCATTATTATGGCTAAACCGCAATTACAAAAGTTCAATATCGTTTTGATGTCGCTTCATACCTTTCGACCACGAATAAAAATATTAATCTATATTCTGGAATATAATCAATGGCTATACGACGTCTGAATTACCGTATAACTTGAGAGTGAGACACGTGTATAGGTAGGTGTGTGTTTGTACGAATTTGATTGTGTTGAACATTTTAGTATCCTCTCTTACATTGTCAAACATTGAAATGCGTTGTAAGATATTGTAGTCAGAGGAAGTAGTCGTATTTAGAATAAATACACGGGAATAGATAGAAATACACTTACATATCGTTCACCTGCGCATCGACCAATGAAATTTCGATGACTCGCCATTAAATTTCCAGCATTGCTGAATTTGACATTTTTCGAACAAGTTGAAAATCTCAACATCGCTCAGACTACGCGATTTGTCGAATGTAAATTACACCTTCTGAATCGCCCGGTCAAGCGTGCCGCGTTTGACGTTTCCCGCAGTCTCGAGTATCGAATTCATTTCCACACTCTTAATTTCTTACCGTCTACGTCTCAAATATTAAATCGTACTTACAGGACGTAGACCGAAACTTCGACTTGGGTACAATATTTACCTTGTCGACGTGGAAAATCGTCCAATTAAAAGTACGTTACGGAGTTAAGATAAGGTTCATCGTATCGAATTATATATCTTTTCGATTTCCGCCGCTCTAGTGTATGTGGGGCGATTGATAATGCCAAGTCGTTGTGGCGTCGCAAGTCCCGGTCGAGATGGAAGGAAAAATGCCGACGAACGACGTGGATTTTACGAATTTCGTCGCCGGTCCTCCCGAGTTTTTGACGACGCAGCATCCCCTGGACGCGCCATTCGGCGGTGTCGAGTCTTCGATCAATTCGGGCATTGATCAGGCGATTCGGTCGGCAAGTCGTTTTCCGGTAGTCTAAACGACGAGCTTGACGCTTTAACGAATTTATCTGGTCGCGGTTCGGATTGCGAAAGTGAAATTCAGAATTTATCGAGCGATGACAGCAGCGATGACATCATTTCGCAATTCATGGAAGTTTCTAGCGGTGAAGTATGTTCCTCAGTTTAATCTTGTGTGTTTTAGGAATATTGTATTATGTAAATAATGTCTTCTCTTTCTATCTTAGAACATTATAGTTAGTAGTTTGAGATCGACATGGGACGAACTTTAGTTTATATATAATTACGTAAAGTACAAATACATTTTATTTTAATGAATATATTTTATTTATTCATAAAATATATTTATTTATATATTTTTCCTTGAGAGTTTTTTGATTTAAGTTTCGCTACAAATTCCTCCTTCAAAACTTTAAAATTTATAAAAATTAACAAATTCAATGGACGATGAATCAACTCTGTGATAGTTCATATTTAAATGAGAAGTAATAAGAAATACTTTGTCTAAAAATCATTCTTGATAAAAATTATTAATGATAATGCCGTAAAAGGTGAAACTAGTCGAATAAACAATTGTTCAGTCAGATTTTTAGACAAGTCTTTCTTATTAAATCTCATTTTTATAAAAATTATTTTGTTGCAAAATCAAGAATAAAATAATTTTCATTAATTTCAAAGTTTTGAAGAAGACCATTTATGGAAACATAAACAAAAAATGTATTTTTCCATTTTCGCTGTCTGTTTTTATTGCGAATTTAAATTTTTAGTTAAAACACAGAAAGAGAAAACACTCAAAAAAAAATGTATAACAGTACAAGATGAACAAAATTTCGGCTTGCTGATGAAAAAGTGTATTTTTTTGTTTGGAAAATGCATTTATATTTTTATTTGTAGTTGTGAAGAAAATGTGCGAAATATTCGCCAGTCATCTTCAAAGAAATTGAGTCAAATAATCTATTTCAATCAAATGCAATTAGTGGCTTTGTACAGAGACTTCTTTGACTGCCGTTTCGTGGTTTGATTTGTTTTTAATTAACATTTGATTAATGCGACATTCTTTTTCAAAGTGCTCTTGACTCTTGACAAAGTGCTGTAAAAATTATACCATTTCTTCAGATATGCCTGCCTACGTTATCTAAAACAGCTTCAAACGATATAGGCATCGTCAAATCAATGATAAGATCACATTTTTAATATTGCTTCACTTTGTGATTCGGTTTAACTGAGGAAAAACCTCAACAATTACAGAAGAGGTCTATGCGAACAATTTTAAAGTGCAATAGATATACCCCAATGAAAATTATGATGAACTTTCTGGAACTAAGATATGTAAAACAGAGCTTTATCTTTGCTACATATTATAAAGTCAATAGAAACTCCTCGGCCTACCATACTAAAACACATTTTTTGGCAAAATTAATTTTTTTTTATTAAACATAATTCCCTTCAAGGATGATACACTGATTATAGCGACCCTCTAACTTTTCGATACCATTTTTGTAGTACGATTTGTCATTTGCTTCAAAATAGGCCTCAGTTTCGGCGATCACCTCTTCATTCGACGAAAATTTCTTTCCAGCGAGCATTCTTTTGAGATCTGAGAACATCAAATAGTCGCTGGAGGCCAGATCTGGAGAATACGGTGATTGAGGAAGCAATTAGAAGCCCAATTCATGGATTTTTGCCATCGTTTTCACTGACTTGCGACACGGTGCACTGTCTTGGTGAAGCAGCACTTTCTTTTTCTTCAAATGCACCCGTTTTTCGGCGATTTCTTTCTTCAAACGGTCCAATAACGCTAGGTAAAAGTCACTGTTGATGGTCCTTGCTCGTTCAAGGTGGTAAATGAAAATTATTCCTTGCGCATCCCAAAATACAGACGCCATAACTTTGCCAGCCGACTGTTGCGTTTTCTCACGCTTTGGAGCGGGTTCATCGTGTGCAGTCCACTCGGATGGCTGTCGATTGGACTTCGGAGTGAAATGATGGAGCATTGCCTCATCCATTGTCACACATCGACGCAAAAACTCAGATTTATTACCCTTGATAATCCTCAAACACTACTCCGAATCATCAACTCGTCATTGTTTTTCGTCAAAAGTGAAGTCGCGCGATACCCACTTTGCACAAAGCTTTCTCATACTCATATATTCGTGAATGATATGATGTACACGTTCAGTTGATATCTTTAGATTGTCTGCTATTTCATTTAATTTCAATTTACGGTCATTCAAAATCATTTTGTGAATTTTAATGTTTTCGTCGGTAACAACCCCTTTTGCTCTATGGTGCTCATTTCACCACGTCTAAACTTAGCATACCAATCGTTGATGGTTGATTTTCTTGGGTCAGTGTCCGTAAACTCGGCATCAAGCCAAATTTTTGCTTCAACTGTATTTTTTCGCTTCAAAAAGCAATATTTTATCAACACGCGAAATTTCTTTTTATCTATTTTTTCACAATAACAAAAGTTATTTCACTCAAAATGCTATAATTCACAAACTAATGATCTGACAGCTGTCAAATTTATAGACCCATCTTTTGAAGGTTAGGCTAACTAAAAAACATATGGATTTAATTCTAGTAACGCCATCTATGAGTTATTCATATTTGAAATACATCTATGTTATTCATATTTGAAATTAAAAATTACTTTCTGCAATTTGTATATATGTCCGAAATTATATCGTTTATCTTCTGGAAATTTTCATCCTTAGAATTTCAAAAAACTACCAGTTCAGGTAGAGATGTTCAAGAGATCCTAGACGAAGTCTGAAGTCGAGGTGGCCACTGCTTTATATTTTATATTCAATGAAACGAAATGCGAAAAGGAATTTTTCGAAAGTGTAATGATCGAATCGTCGAACAAGACCATTCGCTTAACTTATTAAGGGAAAAACCGCGAAGAACTTCGTTTTTGAAGATATCATTCGTTGGAAATTCCTGAAAATACTTTTCCGATACTTTTATTTATTGGCTATAAGTCTAGATATTTCTTTTGCGAATTGTATCGATCCATATTACTTTGAAAGGAAAATGCACGAAATCTTGTATGCACGAAATTTATTAATTTAATTAATTCGTTCATTAACGATGTAGATTTGTCCTAAATTTACATTGTTGTCCGATGTGAATATTTTTCATAATTACTCCATTTTAACCTATGATTTTGTGGAAAAATCTAATTTGTTTATATTTTGAGTATATTTTTTATGTTGGAACTGTTAATTTTGAAAGGGAATCGTTTATAATCTCTCGAAATATGTGATTAATAGGTGGAAAATGTTTATTTTCATTGCATTTTTTGAATTGATAAACATCAGATGTACGTCATCTATGCAATTATGAAGTTGTTTACATTTCCTGGAAAATACATAAATTATCGTTAACTTACTTATTGCAATAAGCGATTTTACAGTAATGAATTATCGATGATGTCATGTGAATTTGAATGATATTTGAAAGGAAGATTTTGAAGGCAGGTTTACAGTTATCATGGTAATGATTTCTTGCTAGAGATGAACTTATTGCTTTATAGATCAAGTCAATTACTTTTTTATTCTTCGCATCGTCGAATAATATTTAATAGAGTAGGTGCAACGTACAGCTGACAGCAACAGGACTATTCGCAAGTCCAAGGCACACAGACGCAGACCTGGATTTTCATAGACAAAATAAATCACAGAATCGCATCAACTATCCAAGTTTTAAGGTTTTCAATAAATTGTCTAACACTCGTAACATTGCTTCTAGTGAATAAATTCAACCTTGGTATATAACGAGTATTTTTGTTGGTAAATGTGATTTCATATTCATATTTTAGATATTCATATTTCGATTAAAATTTTTTCTTTTAACATCGTATTTGCTTCTAGTACTCTATTTTCAGGTTTGAGAGTGGTGATTTTTTTTCAAGATTGTGTATGAGTGTATTTTATATACTATTATAGTTTGTAAGAAATATTGTTTGGAAATATTGTTAAGAAATATTGTTATAAAGTTTTGGAATTAGAAATTAGGCTATTGTGTTCTGTTATTATTAAAACTGATAATAATTTTCCATCAAAAGAATAGTCTATCCACAAAAATTGTGGTAATCTTAAAAAAAATTCTTACATTGGTATTGGGCAAAAATGGCCCCCCAAACTGTTGTCATCGCCCCATTGAAAGCTATAACAACTCCACTTCAGGATTGGAATAATTGTCATATCAACTTTTTTTTTAATAACTTTTTTTTACTGTTACATTGCCCGGTATGAAGAGTATCGATTTTCACTCCATGCTGTTAGATTTTAATAATCATTGAATTCATTTTATTTTCAGGCGGAGGAAAGACTGCGTGCCAAAAGACAGGCTAGGGCAGAGGCGCGGGAGATCCGCATGAAAGAGCTGGAGAAACAGCAGAAAGAACAAGAAGAAAATGCCGATCGGCAGTTCGACATGCTGGCCGAACCCGTGGCCAGGTCTGCGAGGGCTAGCATCAACAGGTACATGTCGAGTCGGCGGAGTTCTGAGGATTCCTTGGAAGATGGCGGCAGCCTCAGGGAAATCAGGGTGAGTGGTGCAATATAACAGTTCCCATACTCAGCTCCCATAGTAAGAAACACTGGTTCAATGAAAGAATTTGAACAACTTTATAATGATTAATAAGAGAAACCATTTGAACTATTCTAATCTAAGAACGTTTTGTGTTCTAATCATAATAAAAATTAAAATTGAGGACTTCAATAAGAGATAAGTAAATTTTAAAAATTAATGCTGCTTCCACAGCTCTTGATAACTTGATCAAGGACCCTACAGACCTCAATCATTTTCGTATCAAAAAAATAAGTCACTGGTCCTGCAAAGTTACTGAAATTGTAACAAGATTACCAACTGAAGTATTGTTACAAAGTATGTACGTGAACTATATCACTAAACATGGTTGTACATTAGTTATTTCAAATAATATTTTTGTGGCTTAAAATCTGAAGAATCAACTTCTTTTGATGTTTGGAATAAATGTATTCTTGAAAAGATGTGAAATGTCTTGAAGTTGAAGAACTTTATTGACTTAAAGTAAACACTTGAACTTATGATTTACACATTGACTACATTACCTATTATCTTAGATGCTTAAGAATAAACCCTATTATCAGATGCTAGAGGCCATTTACTTTGAATATCAATGTGTTTAGCTACCCTAGGCAGTTTCACTTGAAACTAAAAGATGAAAATAGGTAGCTACAAAGAAAAAGCACAAAACAAAACAGACACAATGCTTGTGTGAGGAGGGCCCTACTTAGGTAAAACTAAAAAAGTGTAAGATGCAAAGAATGACAAAGAAAGGATTTGATATGAAAGAAAGAAATGCAGTTTCTTCGTTCATTTCATGTGTTTAAGATATGTGTTCCATATATATAGTGATGTTTAAACGAAAAGAATAATTATTTAAGCATTTTGTTGCTTGATAAAAAAGAATGCTCAAATAGATTGCTTGAATAGGTGTAATAATTGTATTTCTAAGTATTAAAATGATCGTCAGCGTTGAAAATTATTATGTTTTATGACTTTTGATGATGATTTTAGGCCAAATAATTGGTGATTGAACAAATGAACCAGTTCTCATCGATACTACGTCAATAAATCTCTTGAACGCAGAATTAACGTTTTTTGAAAGCATTTGAACTCGTAGACGATTTTTTGAAGCTAACATCTCATCCTTTCAATATATGCATCAATGTAATATGTCATCAGTAGAGAAATGAAAAACAAAAAGATAACGAAATGTTGATAAATCTGTCAAATTAAGCAATACATTCTACTGTTTATTATGTACTTAAAAATAATTTTAATTTGTGTACAACTGGTATATTTGCACGGTTTTTTAACATTGAATTGCGGTTACAATATTCGAAAATATATCATTTCGTGTGATAAGCGAAAAAGCCCGCATCCATTTAGTTACTATCGCTTCTAAAAATAGATAAGTAATTTGTGTTGTTGTTGGCAAGCAATCTGAAATATACTCGATATATTTCGTCTATAAAAATTACATAATATGTACATAGACAACATGTCAGCAAACATCGATTGATATGATTCCATAATATGGGAATGATTCTTATCAGATAGAGTATGGAAAAAAATTGGTGTAGGTTATTCTATTGTAGATACACTACAATTAATCTACAGTTAGATTGTTAGTTGTTAGCTGTAGACGACAATGCAGTCAACATTATAATAAACAATGACAAAGTTGATCAATTACACATTACAGCTCATGATATCCTAAAGAATCAACTTCATTACCCATCTTTCATTAAAAAACTATCATCAAAGTTATCATGTAAAAGTTCAATAAAAAAATCGTTATTACACGTTTTCATCGTTTCAACAATTGAATGCTTGCTTGATATATACATACATATCAAAACAATTGAATGATTGACATGTCTTCCAACTGAAAATTCCAATATATTTGAAATATGGACAAGTTTCAATCAGAATATTTATATAAGTGATGTTGATTATATTTCTCCATTTTTACAGCATGAACTCAAAGAAGTGGAAGATAAATTCCGAAAGGCTATGATAACTAATGCTCAACTTGACAATGAAAAGGCCTCATTAACTTACCAAATAGAACTACTTAAGGATAAGTAAGTTAAATGCCCAATTATGTATTTAGATTGATTCAAATTTTTTAATGGCGGAAATAAATTCTTATTCATATTTCTTTTGTAGGCTACAAGAGCTCAAGAGGAGCAGTCGCAATTGAAGAGAGAACATAGAGAAAAATGTAGGGAGCACGATCAACTGAAAAGGTTATGTGCAAAGCTCAAACGAGATTTAGAGGTGACAAAATCTGAACTCGACGAACGGGATCAATTAATAAAGGAACATGGTTTGGTGATAGTGTCGGAAGAAGTCTTGGAGGAAAGTAATGGTGATATTAGTGTGAATAGTGTTGGTACTTGTAAGAAGTCATTAGTGAAAATAGAAAATGCTCAGCTGTTAGAGAATGCAGGTGATGGTACATTAGGTGAGTAGTGGGCAAACATTTTTTTAATAATATCAATTGATCTTTCACCTCTCTGTCAACACTTTGTGGAACATTGTTGAAAAGTATAATTAAAATTAGTTGGTTCAATTTCACAAAATTATTTAAGTGTTATAGTTGATGCAATGAGTTTCAGTCTGAAAGATGTTAATAGTAAATTAAAATTTTTTAAAAATATTTCAATCAGTCAAGTTTTGACAAAGCTATTAAGCAATCAAAAGACCTGTTTGTCACTCAAATATTAAGTTCTACAACTCATTGCCACGGAATTACCACTTTACATGAGGATTATCCATTCAATGTGTCTTATTACAATCAAATTCAAGTGTTACTTGGGTACTTTAGAGCAATCTGTGGTAGAAGACTTTATTCTGTGGACTGTGATTATCTTGTTTTAATAAGGATATGATCTATTTGGTTTCACTTCTGAGTAGTCTTTTTTATGTTAGAATTATCTGTCAAATTAGTAATTAGGTAATTGAACTTGTCTGAGAGACAAGCATCCATCTTCAATATACTGAGCTTTTCTCTGAACAAATACTGATATTAATAAAATATTAAAATTATAATGTAAATGCTTTGTTGAATAAAAATTGTTATTATCATTATTACTATATGTTGTAAAAACTCAGTTAAATAATATAAACTGTATTGCTTTTGGTATATGCCTATGAATTCCTCCACTGGAACATTTTGAAATGTAGATGATAATTATGCAGAGGTTTGTTGGTCTGAATGACCAAGAAACTTAATAAAGCAATTGCTTTATTAACAGAAATAATTGAAACGTCCGAAAATTATTGAATGGTTCTTTTCAATAATCATTCAGACCAACAAACCTTCCAAAACTCTTCATCTATACTAAATTGGTCCTTATCTGTACATAAATATATTGAAAAGTATTGTATATCACTGCAAAATTCTACATAATTCTCTAATAGACTTGACAACTATAATACCAGTTGAATTAAACTCTTGATAATGTATACCTTTTTTTTCATAAAACCATACAATGCCAATTTTTTGTTCATAAGTCTTTTTTTCAATCATGAGCATGAAAATTTCAATTATAAGTATATTTCCATTTGCTACTTATATTTCAGATGTTAGACTTTCAACATTTATGAAGGAAAAACGAGACCTTGAAGATGAAATAAGTCATTTGAAATTAGAATTAGAAGAAGAAAGGAGTAAAAGAAGAAAATCCCATTCAGTTAACAGTACTAATGGACCAATATCAGATTTTGATGTTGATGGTGATGTACAACGTAAGCTTGTAGTAAATGTTTCATATTCCTACCATATTTTGTTAATATTTTTTAACGTTTGGCTTACAGGAGATGGTGGCAACGCTTTAGCAGATTACAAATTCAGAGCTCAAAAAGCTGAACAAGATGTTGCGACACTTCAAGCGACTGTTGCAAGGTTAGAAAGTCAAGTTGTCAGGTATAAAGCTGCCTCAGAGGCTTCAGAAAAATTAGAAGAAACACTTAAGGCTGAAAAACGTAAACTGCAGAGAGAAGTAAGAAGTTTTTGTTGGTCGTATTGCAATTGCTCATTTTGTTTTTTATTCTAGGCTCGAGATGCCATAAATAGAGCTGAAGAACTAGAAACGTCAAATCTTCACTTGCTCAAAAGGTTGGATAAACTGAAGAATGCAAAATCCACCCTCTTAAAAGAACTATGACAGTAGTAGAAATTATTTTGAAGGAATATTAAGGAGGTGAGTAAAGAATGAATGTATTTAAACTTAGATACATATATCTAAAGCTACTAGATATACTAGAAACTTGTGCGAAAAGAAATTCAATATTATTTTGTTCTGAATATAATATTTATGCATTCTATTAATATAATTGAAACAATTTTCAATTTAGACCAATGTTTTACTAGAGTTTTAATATAAAATAATAGTAAAGTGTATTTGAAACTTGTAAATATCTCTACCAAACAGATATTTCTATGAGAAATGTGTAATTTACACTAAACAAGAGGTCTGAAGAACACAGTTCTTTAGATTATGCAGGTATAATCTGAAATTGCGTAAAAAAAAACTTATTTATAGATATCAAGATTTTATTTAAGTTTTATTTGTTCACAGAATCTATCCTGAGAACCACATTATGTGTGAAACAGGAAGAAATGAAGAAGTGTACTATGTGTACACCTGACTAGACTGGTTAGTCATCATAAAAAATTATTTCATTCCATGTTACATAATGCCTTTTAATTATTTCAGTTGTATCATTGGCTTTTTGAGAAACCTGTATATTTTATTCATACATTATACAACAAACAAAATAGCTGCACTAATACTCATATTTGAAATAGACATCATAATATGAAAAATGTACCTTCTCATTTTGTTCCGCTTTGACAGCAGAATTATCTTAAATGAAAAAATAGCTCGCTAAGGTACTTCTTCATATTATGACCTGACTTGACTTTGTTAAGAAATATTGTTACACAAAATCAGTTGATTTGCAAAATGAAAACAAAATTATATGTATAATCCTACCAATTTGAACTGTGATATTAATTTAACAATCAAAAAAGGTGGGGGCTACAATTGAAAATGTCAAGTCATAAATTTTATCAGCACTAACTTAATATTTAACTTTTATTTTCTATTTGGTCGCCATTACCATAGATTTGAAGCAACTGCAAAAGCTTTATAAAGTTTTGAAATTTATTTTAATCATTTTATTATCCCTTGCTTCCGTTGCTTCCATAGGAATTTTAATTTTCAATTATCAGCTAAAAGCTAAAGTTTTATGATTTTTCATCATGTTAATGATCGAATTTTATTAGCTTATCTGCATTTATACACAGATTCAAGCTGAACAAATCGATTATTTTTATTGGAATAAAGTGTGCAAAAATTTCACAATGATAGATTTTTGTAATTATACTACATAATTAAATTTTCAGTTACTTTATGAATATACTTTGAAAGTTTATTAACGTATTTCCCACAAATGAAGTTGTAGTTTCTGTAGGGTATTTTCAGTAGTGTAAGTCTTCAAATCTGAGAAGTTAGAATTGAAGCAGAATATGAAAGAAAAACAAATAATTTTTGTCACACTTTGTTTGGTTTTTTGTTGTCGTGTTTCATCAGTTATTTATTATTGTAAAATATGAATTTCTATTTATTGAATAACCCAGTGGTTATAGTTGTAAATATGTAAAAATCTAAGAAATTTTAGAAACCTCAGGTTCAAGCAAAACCCAATACTTCAATAAAGTATATACTTGAAACTGTACTAATTGAAGTCGACTTTTTTATTTTTCATTTACTTAGATAACAGCTCAAAAAATTGCAAAATGTTTGATATTTTTAGGATCAGCAATGTATATCTCGATAAATAACCAATACATTAATACATTAATTAGTTATCATTATTTCTTTGACCTATGAATGAATAAGTCCATTGTACTTTCACATTTTATTTACAAATTATACTATTTACAAGAATCAACAAGAACTCCCCTTCCTCTGTTTGGTATGTCAACATAGTCTTTTCTTCCTCTTCTGGCACATAATGTACTAGAAAAGCGGATTTCTCTTTTTCTGCAATATATAATAGACTATTATGGAAATCTTTTATTGTAATCATTAATCGATTGGGCCGATACTTGATGAAAATCTAAATACATAATTTAAATGAAACTAAGTAGTTTTCTGATTTTCACTATAATATTCACTATTTATGGTGAAAATCAGAAAACTACTTAGTTTTATTTAAATTATGTAAATTTTTTTCTCATGAAGAATATTCAATTTTTAATTAAATCTACAGATCAGTGCATTTTGTGAACAAATCCTATTTTTTGCCCCAATAAAATATCAAAGTTAAATTTTCATGTAGTAAGCTACAATACTTACTCCCTACTTGGGAATTCCATTTCATCTATGTACACCTTTTTTATATACAAATGATCATTGCACCATAGTAAACACAGTGTTCTAGGTTCCAAAACGTTCATGTCATATTCCCAGTTCATTTCAATTTTTTTAATATTTCCTCCCAAATCCGCTGGATGAGTTACAACTGTCGTATAGGTTGTTCCATGTTCTAATTTTACATCCCCTGAACAACAAAAATTTCAATTTTGAATGTAAGTAGCGTTTTAGATGCAAATAATTATAAGTAAATGATAATATAAATTGAGATGAATGTTTCACTTGTAATTTATTTGCAATTTAAGTTTCGTTTTTAAAAAATTTTTACCTGAAGGTGTTAGGTCAATTTGCATGATTCCATTTGGACTCAAGATAAATGCTTTCAGAAATCCTTGAACCCATGTTTCTGCAATGGATGGTTTAGCTAACTCTATACTGATTCTGTATGTTCGATCTGAAAATATGAATGTAGAAAAAAAAAGGTGTTGAACACACTGGAAAGTAATTACAAATACCATATACAGTCCAACACATATTTTGTTCTCTTTTAAATACGTGAATGTGATATTTGTATAGAGTGGACTTCTTGATAATAGTTTTAAAATGTTGGATTAAAATAATTACCAACTGGAATATATCTATATTTTAATCAATTCATTTTGATTGGGGTTATATTCAGATAAATTTGATTATTGAAACTTCAATTATAATATGATCAAGTAATAATAAGTAAACAAATTAAATGGTAATACAGTGAAACCTTGTTAAGTGGGACCTTGATAAATGAGAAACCTCTATTATTGAGAGTTGAAATGAGGTCCCTCCCTGTTCTTTCTCATTAAATTACCTCTGTTAATGGGACTTTTTGAACCTGGTTGAATAAGATTTGAATTCTAAGACTTTTTCAATGTTTACCTCTATAATTGAGACCCTGTAGCTCAATTACCTGTATAAGTGAGACAAATTAATCAGGTTTCAACTCATTTTGACATGTTTGTTTACATACATTTCTCAGGTTTTGACCTAAAAACAAGGGAATAAAATTGTACACAATTATCCAAAAGTAAATATAAAACGTTATCAGTATAAACTTTACCGTATTGTTTTTTTTTCGACGCAATACATTATGTATGTATGTACATTCATACCTTCATTAAATTCATAACACCAAAAATACGCATTTTTATTAACATTTCCATCTCTAAAAATGGAATAACGGAACATTTCGACCTCTGTATCCGTAAGCGGTTGCTTCTGTAAATGAGACAACTATAATTTTAAACCTGCTTAATTGAAAAGTATGATTATTGGAAACCCTCAATAATTGATGTCTTGATCCTTGAGATCCTAATTAACCAGGTTTCACTGCTATTCAAATTAAACTCTTCGCTTAATGTATCACGTATGTATTGAAAAATAATACAATAAAATCATATTTATATTATTTCGTAATATAATTCATATAATAACGCAATATGATATATTATTTTTTAATACATTTGTGAAACATTAAGCCAATAGTTTAATTTGAATTATTATTCAATTATGTTTCACTGAAAGGTAAGTGGGAATTCAATCTCAGAAAATAAATTGTTATCCAGTTATCAACGATTGTATGCTAACGCGCTTGAATATGTGGCAACTTAACTGTTTTTCACTTAATCAAGATGTTATTATAATTTCCTGTCATTTTATAAAACTTACGGCAAAAAGGATTTTCTTTTCCAGTGTTCAAGTAATATTTACTTCCTATTGTTTCGACAAATTGCCTCTTACTAATATCAGTCTCTTCAAACATTGGACTAGAATCCAAATGATATCCCATTATTGTACATTGTGTTGTTCCTGGTTTACAGATAAAACATTTTCCATTCATGAAATCTTTGTAACTAGAACACTGATGAGCTGTAATTTATTCAATCAACAAAGTTATATCTAGCTATACAATTCACTCCAATATACCTATATAAGGGCACTGACTTCCGATGCTGTCAATGAAGAGCTTTATTGACCGGATATGATTACAGGCTACAAGTACTCTGGATGCCTCCTCAAGTCCTTTTTTTATGACAGTTAGAGGAATTAGAGGTGTTTGTGCTATTTCGCAACCGGGTTGCTCTTTACCATTGTTAGGATAAAAATCAAAATGACCACAGGGTTGAGACATACCATATCCTGAAAGGGATAAAAGCTCTGGTGAAACCGAGGTGTATACACTGTATCACATTTTTAAAAACTACTACTGCTTGCATTTTAATGGCATACCTAGAAGAAGAATTCCTTTTCCATCGGTGTGGATAACGTCTACTAAATTGGCGTCAGATGGATCCAGACGAACATGAGGTGGCATACCCTTTAAATATTGTGTTTTTATTATGAATGTCAAATATAATTAATTCTTATGTCAGCAGCTTTGAATATCATTTAATAATAATATTATAATAATAATAAAAATGTATTAGTATAGCTATCACAAAATTCTAAATAATAAAAATCTCAAAATTTCTGATCTCTAAAATAATACCTCAAGGAAGGTCAAATGTTTTTATGGAGCTAGGAAATTCATTAAATGCATTGAATTCTTCATAAAATATACTACTTCTAATTTAGAAAGCTCACAAACTTGCATGTAGAAACTATCGGCATTTCTTGTATTATAAGCGTGCACATACTGACACATGTTAATTTTTTTATTATTCTACATGGGAACAATTTTTAATTTTGAGAATGAATATATATGTAGCATCAAGTATTCCCTGTTTAACTGACATTAGTTCTAAGCAATTTAACATGATTTCGATTGGTGTTTATCTAATACATTTAAAAATTTTTATTCTGCAATTTTTGTTGCGAGTTTGTTCTTTTCTCAGTCCAAATACAGAGTGGAACAATATTCAAAGTCAAGCATAATTATTGACTTGAAGAGCAATAACTTACATCTGTCATCATATTTTTTTCAATTCTTTTTAGAAAGTTGATATTCTTGGAGATTTTATACAATACGAAGTCGACGTGATTATTGAAACTCAATTTCTCATCTAACATAATGCCTAAATATTTAACAACTTTTGCCCTTCCATTATTCTGGTTTTCAATTTCAATAGTTATATTCTCGTTACTTTCGTACTTTGACTTGTACCCTAAACTTTATATTTAGACTTTTTTACATTCAGCGATAAACTGTTAACGATTAGCTATTCATTTATTGCTGGTAAGTCTATTCTGTTATAGTCTGATAATTTTTACCACTAATATAAAGCATTGTATCATCTGATAATAATCGCATAGTGTAATGTTCCACATGAAAAACAATATCATTTGTATAAGTAGAATAGCAGTGTACTTAAGACCGTACCTTGAGGTACGCCAAAATCAACTTGGATAATAAATATTGAATAACTAACTTTCAGGCAACGAAATCAGTACAAATTATACCTGGCATTAATCAGTGTTAATTACATTACATAAAATGGATAATAAACATAATTTGAAAAATCAAGGTAAGTAGAACTGTTCTGTTAGATTTCACATTAGAATGAATAAAATATTAATTATGAAATTGAAATAATAACTTTGGTTTCACGATTATATTTAACATGACTTAGTCTAGATGTTTCGAGCGTATGCTCATTTTCAAGACTTGAAAAGACATCAGTCTTGAAAATGAGCTCACGCTCGAAACATGTCGACTGATTCATGTTGAATATAATCGTGAAACATCAAGCCAAGAGTTTAATTTAATATTCAATTATGTTTTTCACCAAGAGTTAAGCGAAAATTCAATCTCGGTCATTAAAAATATTAATTGATTATTTTCGAATAAATAATACAAATTATCTTAGTAATCATCAAGGAGGTCAAAAATTACCTGAAAATATGGTTCAGCTGGATCAAGTCCTGTTATTCTTCCTAAATTTGGTACTAACGAGCCTGTATATCCAGCTAAGTGGGCCCCTAGTGAATGTCCTATAAGGTGGACGTCTTCTGCTTTCATATCTAAATTTTCCTATAGAACAGAGATTAGTACTTAATTAGTTTTTCATGAATCGCATTCAAAATGATTTGATAATAAACGAGATAGAAATAAGGAATTATAACAATGTTGGTAAATAAGTAGGTATAAAATCGAAAGAAGTATTGCTTGTATACTAAATAACATATGATAAGATTTCGAAACTATATAATTTACATATTATTTATATTCATTATATATATATATATATATATATATATATATATAAATATAGGTTCTCAGCAGTCAGGTTGGCCGAGCGGTCTAAGGCGCCAGATTTAAGCTCTGGTTCTCGAAAGGGAGCGTGGGTTCGAACCCCACACCTGACACGTGTAATTTTTATGAAAATAATGTTGAGATTAACAAAGCAATGGATTAGGCTTAGAAAAGCAGACTCCCGCGTTGGTATTCATACAAAATGTACCAGAAATCTCCTGGAATCACTTGAGAATGGTTTACATTTTGAGGAGGGCTGATATTTTGTTATTGTTTTATGCTATTCACCGATCTGCGATGTTATTTTCAGCCAAAAACTGATATAAGGACAATACATAGTTATAATTCCTGTAATAGAAAATTTATTGGCGAATGTAGAAATAAAAAGAAAACTGCTGATATTTGAAAAACAGTAATTGCACCTAACATTCTGTGTACATACAGCAAATAATGCAAATATATCCTAATTTCATACTCCTAAATGTCTTTATTAAACTTTTTATGTACGAATTATTTTGAAGCACTGAACTTACGGGAATTTGTATATGGAATTAAATGGAATGAAAATTATAACCGAATCAATTTATAACTGTAGCGCCATCTACCAATGCATAGCAGTACCGACTCATCGAATATTTGCTGTGGAATAGGTTCCTGTTTATTTGAGTGAAAGCTGTTAAAACGTAATCATAGATACCACAATATGAAATCGTTCCATTGAAAGATGATGCACTTACACTGAGCGTATTTTATATTATTTATGTCAGATGATGTTAACAACGTAAAGAACTCTTATACCTACTATGAGATGAAATGGTGATGATCTACTTGAAATTCGTTTACATACTACCTGACTTACAATTAAGTAGTTGAGTAAATAAGCTAACTCTAATGCCACTAGTCTAGTGTTAGCTGTGGCCTGTGTGTATAATGGTAAACTTCCACCAGCCCAATCGACAAGTATCACATTTACATCATCGTGCTTGAGAAGTTCATCTTTCATATCTTTAACCTAAAACAAAGACATAATTCCATATGAAAATATAAACGTCATCATCAAAATACAACAATTTTATAAAAAATAAATAAGTACTTGTCGATTTGAATTATTTTCGATTCTATATCAAAATGAAAATATATGTCCTATTTTCAATTGGCCTTTGTTTCATTATTTACCTTTTGTTTTACCTATACGAATACAGGTCAAAGGAGAAAAGTAGGTACCTAACCTGCAAGTGAAAAATGTTTCTTTTAGTTCAAAAATGCAACATTTTTCTGTTTATTCCAACTTTGTTTTAATGAACTCTCTTTTGAGCAAATTTTTCAGGTTTAGAAGAATAATGAAATCAAATTTTAATGCAAATAGCTTCACTTTATTTATCCCAGCAAGTCGAACGGCAGTATTAAGCACGTCAGGATTAGGTAGTAGGTATTAGTTCTTGTGCCATAAAATACCCAGAAGCTGTGTAGATAATTTCCGCATACGTAAAACAGGTAGATGCCGCATCATGAACAGAAAGCATTATATTATGTTGCTCAAAACCAACACCAACAGATTTACTCCAGCGAATCATTGGAATAGCCTCAACTGCTGCTAAAATTGAAAGATCCAATGCATCCATTGCAAGATCATCAAGAACAACCATCCAGAAAATCTAGATTAAAGTGTCACAATAGTGTTATTGAAACAACTGGCTAGCTATCAATTCCACCAGAAGCTTGGCGAATTGGCATATGAAAAAAAACATCAGCTAAACCTATTCAACTTTAAAGATCTACATGAAAGACCCCTAACCAACTTAGAACTTGTGTAACAAGGTGCAAAACAAATTTCATGCAGTAGAATTTTAGAGCCGACAATAAGTGCGACTGTGGAATGATCCAGAACTAGCAACATAAAATATAATAATCTGCTCAGACATGAAGTTTAAATACACATATATGGAATCAGTTTTAGGGAATGAGAAAGCAGTGGGTGCTGCTGATTTGTGGAAATGAGTTTTTCAAATTTTGGGACACAAAAGAAGAAGCAGAATAGCACTGCTTCTGTGTGTATTTAAACTGTGTGTATAGAAACAATTTCATGGGTATTGTGTCCAATTACATCTATAGTAACAAAAATGAGCGCAAAATATCAATTGCATTGTTTTCAAATTGTTGCAAACATGGCTCATCCCTTTTTTAATATCATGAAGCTTTTCAAGATTTTCATCGATTTCAATTGGCACCAGGTCGATTTCGTTTTCTTTTTGAAAACAAAGGAGAAAATTCTTGATAAACTTTCAATAACAAAGAAAAATAATTTTATAGCGGCATAATATTCTAATTTTCACAAAATCAACAAATATTATTACGAACAATTTTGATTGAAAATAACTATTTATAGATTAAAAATAAAACAAAAAAAATTTCACCTTGTCCTCACAGATATCTTATTCATTTGATATGTTATCAAACATATTTAAAAAAAAAAATGCATAATGTTTGAGAATATTTCTTGTATTTTCCGTCGACTATAAAATGATAATTAACAGAATACTACACATATATTTTGTTTTGTTCGAAAAATTTAAGAAATCCATTGAAAAGTTCAACATAGTTCAGTTTTTCTCATTCAATCGTCACCTAATATTGTCCAACTGCATATATAGAATGACAAATACTTTACTGAGATTTTTCGAAAACTTCAATTCGGAAACCTTTCTTGAAACTAGCCAATAAAAAAAATATGAAAACAATTTAAAAAATCGATATTTACCCAGTTTGCCAAAATGGTGTCAATAAAACCATGAATAATCACTTTGGTCTTCTTTTCGGATTGGAATATAGTATCTGTAAGAGATTCTGAATTTGGTCTGATCGCTGCCCCCTGAAAATAAAGTAAGGCTAAAGAAAGAATGATATCTTGTTACAAATAAAGGAAATTTACCTCATTTGGATTAGCTCTGGTGTATAAAATGAATCTTGTGTTAATAACAAATCTAGGCAAGGGAAAAATGTTCAAAGGTCGATTGATAAGATGAAACCAGCTTCGGGTAATGTTCAAACAACCAAGTTCATCATAACATCTGGTCTCATTTTCAACTGAAAATAATATACATTTATTAATTTCACTGTGAAATCACAGTATCAGTGTTTCTCAACCTTTTTTGTGTCATGCCCCACCTTAGCCTTTCTGAAATTCTTATATCCCCCCGAAATGGTGATAAAGTTAAAACTAAGAACTTTGGGAATTAGATCATTATCATTTCAGTAGAATTCCAGAATTTACGTAAGTGTTTTTATAGGATATGTTCAATAAATATTCAATTCCTCTGGATATCTTTGAATCTGTTCATTTAAACCTTCTTATATTTCCAAGTCTTCAAATTTTAAAGTTGAATTCTTTCATATTTGTGAGCTTGCATTATTTGGGACATTTATATTGTACACTGAAATCGCGGAATGAAAACCATATATGCGCGATAATAAGCTACTTGTAAAAGACTTCAGACTGTGTAGCTAGAAAAATATTTTTCATTATCCTTTGCGTTGAAAGAAATGTTTAAAAAATAATTAACGTTTTCCTACAAAATGGCGAAGGAGCTAGTACTAATCAGAAAATCTTAACTTGAGCTCTTATGTAGCCCAGTGTCCAGTAGACTTTAGTGTTTACTAAAATGTGCCATGACCACCACCAAAGCTGAATTTGAATTCGCAGAGAGCTTGGAAGTATAAAACATATGGAGGACAACGAAATTCAAAATTAATTATTGATATCCTTGACTAAAGCAATATTTTATATTGAATTTGAATTGATGAGAAATATAAATTAATTAAAATTTCTTCGAACGCAGGAACAAAAGTAAACAAATTTAATAAACAAACAGTTTACAAAGCCGTAAACAAATCCTGGCTTCAAGAAGTTGATTAATTTGATTTATTTATTTATTATTTATCAATTTTTTATTTATTTGTTTATTCATTTATTTATTAATTTATTCATTTATTTATTTATTTATTTTCAATTAATTTCATCAATTAAAAACAATTTTCATTTAAAATTAATAAATTTTAAATGAATGATAAATAAAATTTTTTTATTATTCATTTCATTTATTTTTATTGTTTCATTTATTTGTTCATTTCTAATTAATTTTATTAATTGAAAATAATTTTTATTTAAAATTAATAAATTTTGAATTAATACAATTTTATTATTATTTATTTCATTTATTTTTATTGTTTTATTTATTTATTTATTTTATTTATTTTTAATTAAATTTTATTTTTTCAGTTTCAAGCCAAACTAATAAACTTTCAATCGATATGGACAAGAATAGAAATCACAAAACTAATATCATCAATTATAAAACACAAACACTTTCTTCTAACACAGGTAATATTATAAAAATCTTAAAATTCGTTACTTTTATATCAAAGAAGTGATTCGAAATGATTGATGTGTATAAAAACACATAACCAGTTCTCTCTTTATTGTTGGATGCTTCTCAATGGTTAATAATCTATATACGACTTCTGATATTCAATTGAGTTGCGTGACGAGATAATATATATATATATATATATATATATATATATATATATATATATATATATATATATATATATATATATATTTGATATATAATATGTGCACCTGCTACATTCAAAACATTTGATTGAGTAAAATTGTTTGTAATACTCGGTATATGTTTCAGAACACAACCCGTTATCTAGAGTTTGAAAGGTACATATAGTACAAAAAGTACTGATTGAAACATAGATGCCTAGTCTAACCATACAATTTAATATGACTCTTATAGATAGATATAGTGTTACCTTTTTGAGCTACTTGATCCAACTTTTGATAAAGATTAGGAGCTTGAAAAATGTTTGGAGTGTTTGAAAATTTTTGTAGAATTGATATTACCTAAAACATCTACTAATAATTTATTTCTACACTTCTCTTTATCCTAGTTTCATGGAATCACAATTAGAGTATGAGTTAATATATTTTTCAAATACGTGCCAACAAGTTTGTATTTGAAATACTTATTTTTCGTGGCAGAAATTGAATTGACCATAACCAGAGGTCTTTCGTTCTTCTGTAATTATCCATGATCTCTCTCAACTTTGTCTCGGTAACCAGGTCAGTGTGTACCGTAATTGCCGTCAACTGACCCAGACAAGCCTTGATTTTTCCTGATAATCAGTGTCGTACTTGCCTCTTTAGCATACGAAAATATATACACTCTTTCTGGGTGTTGACCTTCACTATTGTGTAAGTTTGGATCGAAACTAGTGTTTGTTACTTTATGAAATAGAAGGGCCCCAAAATCATTCATAAATCTATTATATATAAGCGAACCTTGATTCTGTGAGAGTCTATGCCTCCATTAAAATCGATGTATAAACTGATAATATTCCAAAAATATCTCTAGGGTGGCAGGGTCAATGTAGGTTTAATTATATTATGGTTTACGAAACAATTTGTTGACCAAAATATTTTCCATTTCAGTTATCGGAAGTATTTGATATTAACTCAAAAATAATTTTGTATGATACAAGGTATTCAATCCAAAATAGACAACTGGTACTTTAGATAGATTCAGATTTTTTGTCACCATCACGATAAAAAGAAAGAAAATTTCTTATTTGATGTTCATATAATGTATCTAACATTCACCTTAGTGATAAGTCATATTCACATTCTATCATAAACAATAATCAGTGAGTTATTAGAGTTGATTGATGATTCGCTGAAAATATTTTTCGTGGTGAAACATGGTTTAACATAATTTGAATGAAAAAAACCTGGGGTCAGATATAATTTTCAATGAAAACTGTATTTTATTCAACTAATACTATGAATTTTGTAGCTCTGCAATTTGTTATTTATAGGAGTTATTCTTGTTCAATTAAGGAAGAAAACTAAAGTTATGTTAACTGAACTATGAGACATTGTTGTGATTTTGAAATATTTGAAACCTTTAAAAAGCTGAGTCAATAGCAATACCATTGTCAGTTGTCCAAATATGTTTATTCGTGTTTTCATCTTTACGTGTTTTCATGAGAAAACAGTCAACTTCTAGAGATAGGGGTACCAACCTCTCCGGAAATTGGTTGGTATAATCGTCCGTCCAACTTTCGCAACGCATTTGTAGGGAAATAGTCATTTCGTCATTCGATGTATACATATCACAGATTAGTATCACTATTCTGTGATATACAAAATAGTATCACTATTCTGTGATTACATTGGCAAGCCCCACCTTCAACTGTTAACATATAAATGGGCTACTAACATACAATTTCTCTACAAATGTTCACTGTGCCAAAAACCCTAATGATCCGAACAATAAGAAAAAGACGACTAGAAAATTGGAACATACACCTCCAGTCAATTACTGGCAGAAAAGGGCTGAAGAAGCTGAAAGACAGCAGAAACATAATACGGAGAATCAAGAAAAAGCAAAATCTAAACCAACGGCGGAAAATGATACATGGAAGAATATGAATCGCATTCTGTAACACAAATGCCACGAAAAAGCAAAAAGTAGACTTCATCGACGAACAAGAAAAGCTAATAAAATTGTTTAGGCACAGAGCTTAAACAATTCCGAAAAGATCATCAAACGAGCAATACTATCAAATCAACAAGAAAAAAAATGCTAATAAAGCAATAAGTAGTGAAATGTGAGAAATCACCAAGCAACATCGTAGAAAAAAAGGCTAAACGAAGACGAAGACGCAAAAGATACAAATCCAGTACTCATCAAAGTTCAGTGCAGACCACTGGCAATTTTTCTCTTCTCTGACAGTCACTATGCTCAACAATCCCACTCGCTTCCATCGTGTAACAACAACAACCACGTGTTCAATAGTTCACTCTTTGTAAATAATCATAAATATAAATTCTCAATACTAATGTCGTTTAATATTTCCATTCAAAGAATATTAAAGCACATGGGCTAAACACTCATTTTGTCAAATGAAATAGCACGTTCTTCCCAGGCTTCCTGATATCATTTCACAAACACAATTTCATTGAATGCAATAATGTTAATAAGTTACTATTTTAGGTTTTTCTTTAGATTAGATTGAGCTTTTTGTTAAATCTTGTTTTTAATTATTTAGTTATGTATTCAACATTGTTATTATTTTCTGTAATTGGGTGTTATACCTATTGAGAATAAAGAACTTATTATTATTAACACTTTCGTCCCTCTTTCACGAAATTACTACCTACGTATTTACAGTAAAAGATGACACATAAATATTTGAAAAGTTTACATACATTTTTTGTATTTGACTAAAGACGTGCTACTTTCACGTACACAGTATTCAGAACAATTAGAATGATAAAATGAAATTATAAGTGAGTATTAAGTATTGAATATTTTTTTACTTCTTAATTTAATACTTTTAGACTACACTTCATTGATAATTCTCAATAAATGATTTATTCAAGATTTGGCGAGAGTAAAAAATTGAGGAGTGATTAAGAAACATATTATTTTTAGATCTAAATGGAAACATATATTGCTTCTTCAGTTATATGGATGAATAGTATTTACACTTTGTGTATTGATATTACACTTCTTAATTTTCAAAGTATTCCATGAATGGTAAATTGAGTTGTAACTGATACGTACATTTTATCTGCCTAACATATGACATCACTGATGTTCATTACGAATATGCCTAGGTATCGTAAATCATGTTATTTCTTCGTCTTCCGTGAAGAAAACACGGAAAACTTCACTTTATCGATATAAAATCATTAAATGTTATTTTAATTTTATGAAGTGTTTCAAGTTGAATGAAATGATTTGCGTGAGGCAAAAGCGGAAATATATCCTGATAAATAATTATCTAATATTAATGGATTCACTTCATCATTTTCTTGAACTATCAGAGGAATCATCGCTTCCACCAATGGTTAGAAAGTAGATAATACGATGTACGCTGAACGATTGTAAACTCACGATATCCTGGGTGTTAGCAGTCGTTTGAAATTTACCATAAAGCAAAGGCTATAATGTTGATAATTTCGGAATTTGAGCCAGTATACATCCAGGAATATATAAGGGAAAGTAGGAAGTTCCTAGTAGAAACATGTGAAATCGAGTGGTTTTCTACATATTTTACTATTCGTCAAATAAAATTTGTCCAATGTTTCTTTAATGAAAGATTTTCTTCACTCAAAATAAACGTTCTGTTCTGACAACGGAAAAGAACTGCAGAACTCTCCCCCAGTATTCAGTAAAAAAACTTGACAATTAACACAATTATTATTATTTCTATTTATAAATTCAACTCTTGCGAATTTTAGGGGAGACTTTTAGGATTCGTTTGTTGTCAATAGAAAGTTTGTCACTTTTTCCAATCCTATTTATGTGTGAATCAAATATCATGTATAATTGTAATTACTTTAAACCGTGAAGTCCTTGCATTAATTGTGGGAAAAATTCACAATTAATATCAAGATGAGTCAGGTTATTAAACTAACTATTATACTTATTAAATCTGGTCGTTCATTAATAAAATTCCATTTCTGAATTATTGTCTGATTATTTCGAGTAAAACCTACTTTCTTTGTAATCATGTTTGTAGTTTTTGAGTAATTTATTATAAGTAATAGTACAATTCAAAACAATGGAATACCTTCCACGAAGAATGCTTGACTTGACACATATTTCGAGCTACTATGCCAATCTCAAGAGTTGATACAATCTTAATCAAATTCACATGAAAATCGGTTGGTGCACGTAGCACAAAACACGTCTTTTTCGAACAAATCTCTTCATACCAAAATATGATGGTAGGTACTTTCAGAACATTTTTACTTTTATTTCGATGTTGTAAGATGAGTATCACAAACTGAGAATATTTAATAGTGTTGGCCTGAGAACTTTAAGTCTTGCTCTTTGGGAGCAATACAATTGCAAGTAAGTAAGTATTTACTGTTGTCTGATACATTTGTATATGCACAAGTCAACATTTCAATAAAATAGAAACAACCACAAACAACAGATAAATTATGTATAAATAAAATTTCAAAATCACCTAAAAACACAGAAACATTCAATTTCAAAAAAATCATTGGTATTGTATATCACATTACATAATAGAATTTTTTTCAATTTATATTTGAAATCTTTGAGAGAATTTTGACGAAATTCAAGAGGTACTTTATTATACAATCTGAGTGATATAAAATCTGGAGTACCATGCGATTTCTCTAATCTAGGAATATGGACATCCCTACTTATTCTAGTATTATACGAATGTATATCCTTATTCAACCTCCAAACAGCAAATTTTTTATGTACATATGTCAGCGCCTCGTGATCCAGTATGGCAGGAAGAGTGAGGATGTTTAATTTGCGGAAGGACAATCTCGATAATTGACATTATCAATTATCCGAACCGCTCGTCTCTGCATATACTGCATATCCCTGAATATTCTTCGGAAGCCACCACAGCTTCCCCACGCCAAAATTCCGTACCTTAGATGCTATTCACAAATTGCACATTATGCCGTTTTCAGCACATACTGGGAAACAGAAATGATAAACTTCTCAAAACATATATGTTTCATCCCAGTTTCGAGCACAAATAATCAACATGCACATTCCAATTGAGTTTGGAGTCCAGGTGCAATCCAAGGAACTTGCAGTTTTTTGTTTCAATGCGCTTCAGGGAAAAAAATAAGACAATATTGCTGGAATAATGTCTCCCACACGCCAACAATTGAAGCAATTGTTGCTTGTTTCATCGTCATTCATAATTTCATCTTTTTATGGTGTTTAAGCAGGTGAAGTGAGTTAAGATTGTCTTTTTTGAAACAATGTTCGAATTTACGTTTGAACGTAAGCAGTTGATAACAAAAACTAATAGATGTCACTAACTTCTTCTTCTTAAAGCGAGACTTCGTTAACATTCTATTTTTATTTCAAATATAAGGAACATGAACCAAGTTTTGCACATAATTTCTTTCTACATGAATTTTGAAATGATCTTTCTTGTCCCTAAAAAGCAGCAAATGCAGACGCAGTTTCAAAGCATAATGTCTTAATTCAAAAGCAATTGAAAGAACCATCCAAATTGAAATTTATTTGACAGCACTTGGAAAAATTCCATGAAAATGTTCATTCATATATTTCGAGCTACTAAAAATTATCAGGAGGTGATTTAATGACCACCTAGTGTAGACCAGTACAATGGAAATTGTGAAATTGATTGTTTCTTATTATGTTCCTTAAGAATGAAATACTCTTTCATGTATTTTTGACGCACATCGGAAAATTCATTAGCTTTGTTTAAATTCTCCGATTTTCCTTCGGAGAAAATTTTCCGGAACTCACGCAGTATACATTCATTGTTCAATCAAGGACATCGATAATTTCTCGGTGATATTACGCTCCACCTTAGGTAAAGCTGGTTTATTCATCAACACTGTTATTCGAAATTGATGTCATTAAAACGTGATTTAACTTCAATATGTTTTCTCTACTGTCGAGATGATTAGTTTCTAATCAATAATGTGTGTATAAAATTTTGGATAGTTGCAGTTTTTCTCTCCTTTTAAACATCTGATAATTTTCCCCTTCTCAAAATTGTTATTGAAGATTAAGTCGCTAATGTCTTTTTGAATCATAACCTTCAAATTAAAAATTAACGATTATACGATTAATAATAAAATTAATTGATATTTAAAGATTTTTAGTACCAATTTACTGGTCACCCAAAGTGACATCATCGATCTAAAAAAGTTGAGCTTATAAATGTAAACTGATTTCATATTTGATTGACCTCTAAAATTGTTAATGCAAGAAATATATTGTTTATACCAATTGAACAGACTCAATGAAGATAGGAGACTAGGAAAATTGTCAATAGGTAGCTCCGGATTCAGTCGCTATGGACACAGAGGAGATAATCTCTTTATTTACTGTCTATGCAAGAATTTCGCAGAAACGGTAGGCAATCTTAGGCGATCTTGGCGAGTAGAACATTCTACTGTTTTCTCTGTTTTCCTCACTTGAATGATGAAGCAAATAATACTCTTGTCCAAAAAAACTAATATCGAGTGGAACGAACTTGTTCTTGACAAATTGATTTCTAAAAGAGGCAACATATATAGGGTGTCTCAGAATGTTTTTCGTTTTTGAATTGACCACTACGTGTCAACCGCAGGTAGCAGGGTGAGGGGAGTGGTCTCAATGGCTTGGCCTGCTTGTTAAGTTTAATAGCCATGAATCGTTTCACGGGACCACAGCGCGCGTTTTGCGTGCGAGCGTTTTATGAAAACAACGATTCCTACATTGTTGTTCGTCGTCTCTACAGGACACATTTTAATTTAACAAGCTTAAAACATGTACCAAGTGCCAATTTAATTAGGCATTGGGTGTGCAAGTTTGAAGAGACTGGGAATACAATGCCTGACAAATCGTCTGGGCGCAAAAGGACATCAAGAACGAGCATGAACGTCGTCCGCGTTCGACATTCTGTTATGGAGGACCCACGACAGTCGTTGAGATTGC
The DNA here is from genome assembly GCA_030704895.1 of Henosepilachna vigintioctopunctata. Lineage (NCBI taxonomy): Eukaryota > Metazoa > Arthropoda > Insecta > Coleoptera > Coccinellidae > Henosepilachna > Henosepilachna vigintioctopunctata. The sequence goes on along the minus strand of JARQZJ010000046.1, from coordinate 474,218 downwards.
GCGCAGTTTCTTTTAATTCGAACAAATGTACGGTTCATCGCATTATTTCGAAAGACTTACATTTTCACCCCTATAAAATTGCTTTCGTTCAAGAAATGAAGCCTGATGATCCGGATAAACGAAGTCGAATTCTGCAGGACAATGAAAAGCGCTTTAGTAGTTTCAATAACATCTGGTTCTCCGATGAATCGAATTTTCACATTAACGGTCACGTGAATAAACCAAATTGCAGATACTTGGCTTCCAAGAATCCGCTAGAACAAGGCATCAGGGCTGAGGGCATCAGAAGCCCTGATGCTCTCAGCATTTTTGCACTCGCCAAAAGTTATTGTTTGGTCTGCCATCAAATCAAGGAATTATCGGTCCTTATTTTTTTGAGGATGACCGAGGTCGAACTCAGACCGTTAATTCTGATCGATATTACCATATAATCCGGACTTTTTTAGCTACAGAAATGCAAACCCAGAACGGCTACAACCGCAACACCTTTTTCCAGCAAGATGGAGCTACTTCTCATGTTACAAATGACTCAATAGCTCCTCTTCACGAATTATTCCCTGGAAGAGTGATAAGCCACCGAGCAGACATCAACTGGCCACCGAGGAGCCCTGATTTAACGCCTGCTGATTTTTTCCCATGGGGCTTGAAAGTAAAGTTTACAATCCATTGCCATCCAACCTGAATGTGTTGAAGCAAATAATCACTGAAGAAATCAACTCTATTCCAGGAACGATGCTCCAGCGAGTGATTGAAAATTTTAGCTCCAGGTTAAATGAGTGTGAAGAAGCGAATTGTGCGCATTTGCAAAGGGTTGCTTTTCATTAATAATTTTCAAGAACTCCTCTTTAAATTAACAATAAATAAAACGAGTTCTAATTGATATTGTTGTTTTTTATTTAACATCTAAAAACGAAAAACTTTCTGAGACACCCTTTACTTGTGTAGATTAAACCCCTATGCCTATGAGCATTTCTTTTGAGCTTTTCAAATATAGATGTATATTAAAAAAGTGTTTTCATTATTCATCCCACTTCATCCTGTCAAAAACTGTATACTTTCTTTTGAGACACTTTGTCGACACAATATTCATATTATTATACTTACAAGGCAACCAAGGAATGAAGGGCAGAGATGCAATTTCGATGTTGTCAGATCGTGCCCAATTGAATGGATCCAAGATACCTGCGTCAACGTTATTCGGAGACACATAAAGCATCACTAATATAAATAAACATGTAGATATGAACATTATCAGTCAAATACACTTTTTCAACGTAACTCATATAGAATATTTATCCATACACTGATGTAGTAGCATATCTTCCGTCATCTATCACCTGAAACAAAAAAATTTACATAAGTAACCTCTAAACATAACATTCAAAACATAGCGTATAGAGAAATTGAATTCAATGGTTCCTCTGAAAACATCAAACCGTCATCACGACTGTAGAACGGTAGTTTTGAAATAATTAATTTATTCGGAAATATATATTAAATTAATTCCAAGAGGTATCTGGGTTACGCATAATGGCTCATTAATATATGATTTTCTCTTGCTAAGTGATTCCATGGTCTTCGAATTATGTCATCATGTCAGCTGGTATGATCGAGACATTTGAGAAAGGTCTAGGTAGAACCGCTATTCAAAACATGGATATTTTGGAAAGTTTTAAAGATCAAATTTGAAAAGTGTAATTTATATTCAGCAACAGCTGTTGTTTTGAGCCATCAGATATTTCCTAGGGAGAAAGAAGAATATGCCAGTGTAAAATCAAAGCAAATAAAGAGTATGGTGAGACACTGGCAACATGTAGTAATATTCATATTATGTCATCATCTCTTTGACGCTTTAAATTAAAAATTACTAGACATTCGACAAATTCAGCACGTCTTACAAAGCTGCTTTGAATATCGATTATTTTGAAATAAGTATAAAATAAATCAAAGTATTTTTTCAATAACTATATCCATAACTATATCAACAATGGCAGTAAGGTTGACGTGGAAATAATAAGGGATGTTTTTTTTTTGAGGTAAGAACTTTAAGTTGGCATTACTGTTGAAGATTGTAACCGATTTGACAGCTGAGAAGTGATTTATTCTCAGTTTGGTTTGGCAATTCATCATGAATAGACTCACGCCTGAACAACACTTGCAAATAGTGCAATTTTATTTCGAAAATAATGGTTCTGTGCGGAATACGTATCGAGCACTACGTCCATTTTATCGTCGACAAAATCGTCCATCAGAGAAGTTAATTCGATTAACAATGGAACGTTTTCGCACCACGTTTACTCTTTTGAAATTCGCATCCCCAGGAAGATTTATGGAAGATTTTGCATAAGGATCTTGGTTTGCGTGCTTACAAAATCCAACTCGTGCAAGAATTAAAGCCAAACGATCATCAAGCAAGGTACAGATTCGTCGAATGGGCCCAACACGAGATTGCCGTTGTTCCCGATTTTCATAAGCGAATTTTGTTTAGCCATGAAGCGCACTTCTGGTTGAATGGCTACGTCAACAAACAAAACTGCCGCATTTGGAGTGAAGATAATCCTCTAGTGTATGTCAAAACACCGTTACATCCAGAAAAACTGACTGTTTGGTGCGCTTTATGGGCTGGTGGAATCATTGGTCCGTACTTCTTCAAAAACATGATGCCCAGAACGTTACAGTCAATGGTGATCGGTATAGAGCCATGATTACTAACTTCTTCATTCCTGAATTGAACAACCATGATGTCCAGGAGCTGTAGTTTCAACAAGACGGCGCAACATGTCACAAAAGCTCGTTGCACAATCGATTTATTGAAAGACACGTTTAGTGACCTCCTAATTTCACGTTTTGGACCTGTGAATTGGCCTCCAAGATCTTATGATTTAACACCGCTAGACTACTTTCTGTGCGGCTATGTAAAGTCATCGGTGTATGCGGATAAGCCACAAACGCTTCACCATTTGGAAGACAATATTCGACGTGTTATTGCCGATATACGACCACAAATGTTGGAAAAAGTCATCGAAAATTGGACGTTCAGATTGGACTACATACGAGTCAGTCGTGACGGTCATATGCCAGAAATCATATTTAAAATGTCCAATAAAATCATATTTAAAATAATCCACAAGATTATCTTTCGAAAAAAAAAATTCTTGTCAATCAAATGATCCATCGTTGTTTTATCGTAATTTGAAGTTCTATACCTCTAAAAAAACACCTATTACAAGCAATTTCAGAGAACTTTGTAGAGGTTGCACTTCTCATACATGTCTTTTCGTAACAACCACGATGAAGATAGATCTATTTCGATAAAGGGTGCTATGCTTTCAGGGTGGGATACCTCGACGGCGATTTGATGGCAACTGGGGTTGCAAATTTTTAATGGCATTGGGATGACAACTGACACAAAAAAGATTTCGATTTGACTACTACTGTATCTAATATTTCACATTAGATTCCGTTGTTCTGACCCACTCTTTACCTTCATATGAGAACGAATGAAATGGACGTATGGAAAAGACATTGAAATATTTAAAAAATTATAAATAAATGGACTCTTCATGGGTCAGAAGTCCCAGATGGTCTTTGAAAACATACAACGAGATCTATAACACAACAACTATCTTTGAGAGTTTTTTATATATTTACACAGGAATAAACAATGAATTACCTAGTAATATAAAATTGGAAATTATATGACATGTAAATGATTATGTATAGTTGAATCAAAGGGATAACCCTGGCAATAAAATACTCTAACTGAAATGCTTATAAACACCAGAGAAGAATTGATGATTGAATTGATGTACATTAATCTATGCATTATACGACTAGATATTTCCGTCTTACAATCAATAGAACCTTTTATAGAACCTTATTTGAACAATCTTCCTCCTATACAATTGTTAATATAATGAATAGTATCCCGAAAGAATTCTTCAGTTACACAGGAAAGCTTTCAAAGATAATGTAAGGAATTTCTTCTGAAGGAAAATGAGTTTGTTTTTAGGTAGTTTTTCTTTTTGTTTTTGTGTGGTTTTTAATTTTTTTATATTGAGCATATGGTTAATATGTATTTTATAGTAAACCACCATACCTGTCTGATTTATTTTAATTCATTTTATTCTTTTCTTTTTTTTATTATGCAGAAATTGTTGAGAAATAGTTTTTATTTGTTTTATTTCGGTTGGATTAATCAGCTCCTGCTGTATGCCACCTCTTAGTACTCTATAGTTTGTGAAGTTATATCAATGCAATTTGAATAAAGTATGTTAAAAAATGTTAGCAACACCATGTTTGTATTAACTTTGCAATGGAGTACTAATAAAGTTCTATTATTATTATTATTATTATTATTATTATTATTATTATTATTATTATTATTATTATTATTATTATTATTATTATTATTATTATTATTATTATTATTATTATTATTATGGGAGGGTATGTGGGGATTGAAATCGTTGCCTTTCATGTGTTGAACGTGACGTAACTGATGATTACTTTGCAGTACGAAACAGTAACTGTCTTACGCTTTCGATAAATGGAAGCATCGATTTCAATATTCTCCAACATTTATCCCTAGAAGGATAATGGAGACATTGCATTGTTCATGTTTCACATAGCCCGCTCTGCTATAATGTTCTTTGGAATAATTTTTCAAAAAATTATCGAAAGAAAGTTATAATATACTTTTATAGTGAATAATCTCTACAAGTGCGATAATTACAGAATTCTTCTCCTTGTAGAAAATTTCTTTTATATATATATATATATATATATATATATATATATATATATATATATATATATATATATATATGTTTCAATTGATTTTTTGTATGCTTCGTTGTATACATTTATAACAATGCGATTATCCATAGATAATATGTCCTTATTTAATATATAACAAGCTGAAATTTATGTAATAAAAGGAATTTATTCCATACATGCTTTTAACCACCGTAGATATTGAATTCTTGTTCATAGAGATTTTTTGATATTATTTGTTTCATAACTTTTTCCATTGATATTTTTAGTGATTGTAATCAAAACTGACTTTTTCTCAACGACTTCAAATATTTTTGCTTTGGAAATAACAACGCAAAAAGTAACAAAAATGAGGATTTTTCGAATCTTCAAGTAATTATTTTTTTTCTCTCCTCGATCGACACGATTAAAACTATCTAGCATTAAAGAGAAAATTGAATTCTACATCACATCGATGGAATTAACATTAATTTATTCAACATATATTCAAAATTAATTCATATTTGGGTATAGATACGGCACCTATAAAATATAAGCAAATACCCTTTTCCTATAAAATAATTTCACGTTTCGTAGGTAAAATGTATTCGTAGGTGGATAGTACAATAAATTTACAGACAATTGAACAAAGGTTCATCACTAAGATATATATGACTGTTAAAAAAACATCTGAATTATGCAAACTTATTGATTTAAAGTTATCGTAATGATTAATTTCAACTCCTTACTATATTTTCAATACTTTAAATTCTGAAGCAATTCTTGAATATATTCAGAAAACTTCAATATTTCTATTATGAATTTCAATTTTTTCCAAGTATAGGTCTCTTTATAGTAACAAGTAGATTGAAACTTTTAAGGTTTTCATTGCATAAATGCGAAAAAATAAGTCATGTATAATACTCGTCTCATAAGCAGACCATCTCGCGGATGGAGGCCTCATGACTTATTAGTTAACTTATGAATAATAGCACAGAAAATAGTTTAAAACAAAATTGAATGTGAGAGATCAATCAATTTTATTGAGAAAAATTTGTTTCCGAATTCATATTTACTGTTAAACTCGAGGATAACTTTCATAAAATTCAAACACTCCTCTATTATCACTCCAAGCAAGTTATATACGTTATAATTATTATTTATCATTTATGATAAACAAAATTTAAAACAAATTCGCTTTTCATGAAAGTTCAATCATTCGATTTCGTAATTCAATTCTGTCTTCTGTTGTATTAGTCCCTCAAGTAAGTCATCAACGTAGAACTCATTTCAAAATAGTTTTACTTGCTATGATTTTTCTTGTGATAATGCAATTCTATCAAATGCTCTAGTGTCTAGAAGATACGAAAATCTTAAACCGTAGGTTACACGTCAGATTCTATAATGTTTTATCGGTTCTAAAAGTATTATTTCAAACAATATTGTGTTGTCTGAATTTTAATAATTTCGAAAATGAATCGTTTTAGACAGCAGATCCGTTAAAGAGAACTTCATTTAATACTTATTGTAGTAAATATATTCATTTCTGAGAACATCATCAGCCTCTAATCTATTTTCAATAGCATAAAACCTTTTCCTGAATATTGTGAACAGATGTTATCCCTTACAGGTAGAGAAACTTGACAACGACCCGAGTAATCCCTAATAAACGTGTATTTGAAAAGTTTTCTATTCGCAATTCTTAACCAAGATATTTACAATATTATTTTATTTAGAATTTTTATATTTCACGCCTAAAACTTTTCTACCTGTTTCGGTAACGAATTATTTGTTATACATATTTAATTGATTAACGGTTGAGTCATTTTGTTCCTTTTTTATCAATGGCTTTGAAGCTTAGTTTTTTTCGACTATTGGCATATTTTTACCTAATTTAAATTCACATATATACACATAATAAAATATATTAAAAATATATTCCGAGTCAATAATAAGAATATATGTGGAAAAGTACCGAATTGTAGGTCAAAATCCGTATATTTTGCGGAATGACAACATGGATATTAAATTATTTTGTTCTTTCAAGTATGCCAAAATAAATACATTTGATAAATTATTGAATTCATTTGGATCAAAAAACAGTTCATTTGAAACAAAACAACACATTTCATGACAGCAAAGAATTTATTCAATAAAGAAAAGGAAATCAATCAATAAGAAAACATTGAAAAAAATTCATAACATGAGCATTATTTTCTGTTCAAATTATTGACGAATGCTTTTAACTGTTGTGGTGTTCTGTGTGATAATATGGGATAGGAAGAAATAGTCTCTTCACACATGTTAATCGATGGTAACTACTTGTTTTCCAAGTACTCCTTGAATATTGAACGAACAATTTTCTTCTCAGGAGTGTTCCATGTTTTCTTACCTAGAACAAAGAATTCATGAGATTTTAATTATTATTCTCATCATGAACTGAAGTAAGAAACATGTAACAAAATATGATACATATTTCAATAATATCTACTGACTTGTGCAGGTTTTCTTCATATTCATTTTTTTCGTTTGATAAGAAACAAACGCTCTTATTTGTGGTGGTGTTCTCCGATGGATACAAAAATTATCTTCCCTCAGTTTGTTGCACTCTGCATAAGTTGGGACAATGCCAGCCTCTATATACTCACTGAAGCTTCTTCTAACGATCTGCACTTCTTCAGAAGTCCATAGCGTTTTAGAGGACTGTCCTGCAAAACAAATTGAATTTATATTTCAAAGACAAATCTCACTAATAGCTTAATGGAATACAAACCAGATGAGCTAACGGATGACGATAATGATATCTTTCAACATTTCGGACCATTTCGGAGTTGAATCCAACGATTTTGAAATTTCAATTTCTTCATCTTGTACTTTATCATCTTGTTCGAAATTGTTATCGTCATTTTGTTGATCCTCATCAGTTTCCCCCAGAACTTTCAATAAAATATTTGCTATTTCAAGGACTTCATTGCCCACTGATTGTCGATATATCGCTTTATGTATGTCGATTTTGTGTCCTAAGTGGTTTGCTATATCTTCTATCAGTGGATCAGGTAACTTGTAAAACTTACAAGCAGTAGCTATTTGCTTCCTCAATTCTGTACCACGTAATCTTTCTGGATTTGGTGCTCCACTGCTTCTAGAGAAATGTCTCATCAAGTTACAAGCCCTGAAATAGGTTTTTTCAGATTTTCCTAAACATCCGAAAACAAAGGGATTTTTATATGGAATTCTGTAATCTGATCGATGTTCCAAAATAAGGTCTATAAATTCTTTATGTTCCCTACTTATAATGACAGGAACTTGTCTTTTCAACTTTCCCCTGATGAAAAATCTTTCATATTCTTGAGATAATATCTTCAAATGCACTGTTACATCCTGTATTTCTTGGTCTGACGAGCAGTCAACAGTATTTGGAATAACATCTTCGAATATTATATCATGTGACAAAGCCTCTTCTAATAGTTTATCTTCATCAACTGAAAAAATAAATTCGATGAGCAGATACTAGTTTCGAATAACTGATATCAAGTAAATATTTGGGAAATAAAAAACCAATTTCACGAGGTAAATATCGAAAGATTTCATCGTTTTTCGATTGGCTAATCTCTAATGGAGTAATTATAGGGTTAATTATGAAAAAATAAAGTAGTTATCAAAATATATTGTGAGTGGAAAGAACAATATTGTGTTTCTGCTTCTTAATATAGAATTTTTGTAAGGTGAGTATTTTTCATGAAATAATGAAATTTTCACTTGAAAATAATTAAATTCCTCGAGTGTTTTCGAGAAAAACAGTTCATATAAGCATTAGTATGCAACACTTTAATTTTTGAGATACAAGTTCAAGATTTATTTTCATTTTTGTTTCACCTGAATAATTCTGGAAACAATATTATGAAAAAAGTAGTACCCTACTTAGAAATTAATATTTCTAGGAAAATAAAATGTTCGAGTTTTTTCTTTATTCAGTATTAGAAATTAAAATTTCACGTCAGGTTTGTAGGCGGCGCCACCCATAAATACTTTTCTCTCATAAAAAGTCACAATTTTGTTTTCGAATTTGTAGCGCACTTATGGGAAATTAGTGAATCCTTCAACCATTTTTAGTGGAAGAGGTATTCTTGTCAAATTTCGACACAAGAAACTAGTTTCGAGTTATTTTGATTTGAAGAAATTAAATTGTCAGTTTTCAAAACATCAAACTTTTTGAATTTTTTTTCAAAATGAAAAAAATTTAAACTCCAATTTAATCATTGATTCGTGCACTACTCGGAAAAATGCTGGAGTATTCAGAATTTTTTCATTTTGAGTGAATATTTTCAAAGTGTACAAACTCAGCATTCTTGTAGTAACAGAGTCTTAACAAATAATCACAATAATAACTAATACAACAAAACGTCAACAGGTACCTTTCTTTTGAAAGTTTCAGCAAATTCGAAGAAAATTTAATGCATTCATTAGTTTCAATGAATATTTCGAAAATTTCAGTCGTAGCGATCTATGACAAGAGTAGGTACTTTCTTCGCGTGAAAAGCTAAAATAATCGACTAGTGCAAAGTGCAACTGATTTTAAAAATGAAATTCTTGGTGTTCCCTGCTTATATCAATTTCATTATTCGCAATATTATTAGTACATTTGAAAAAACACCCTATATGTTGGTACTATATTTCAATATATAAAAATAAAGAAAAATTAATTGGAGTTGACTTACCTTTCTCTGAATTTGCTGTAAAAACTCTACACAATCAGATTCACTACCGGAAAAGAGAAGGCGAACATTGTACCACGTACGTTTCCATTTTGCAGAATATTGTCCATTACTAGATACTTTCATTTTATCGACGCACATTTTGATATTATCATCAAACTCCACAACGTGAAACATTTTGTTTTATTATATGTTTTGTTTAATCAAGAACACACAAATTTTCAGATTATCAGTACTACTAGACTGTAGACAAACTAATCGGCGGATAGGCAACGCAAAAAGTTAAATGTTCTGGAAGCGTCAAACTGGAGCACAATTTTCGAAATGTAAGTGGGAGTTCGTATTCGTTAATTTTGTGTGTCTGACAGCACAGATGCAGTAATATTCAAAATAGTTCTTTCCCCAGTAACAACATTATTTTTTTTATAACTTAAGTACTCAATATCTGGGTAAAACTCATCTGCGTGCCGAGCGGTTTACAACACTATGACATGAAGCAAAGCTGGAATAAACATGGCATATTGAGTGCCGTCTCAATGCGGCTTCTTTGATCTATTCTGCCTACTACAAGAACATGGAATATTGCAGCAAATATTCTTTGGATATTTAGGTTCATTTTGAAAATAGCGTTACTGGTTTAGTTCCATGTGGGTATCTATAATTCATCCTGAGAGGACAAGTGGAACGCAAATGCATATAGAATCCTTGAGGAAAACCCAAAATATTTGCATTCTTTCCCAAGTTAACAGCAATAAATTTGAGAATGGTTCTTCCATGAAACCTCTCAAATTTTCGGACATCTGTTTTGCCAGATGGTTTTTATCACTTGTGAATATCATGAGATATCTTGTAATGAATTATTGAATTTCCTCTTATTTCAGGAAAATAACATTAATTGCCTGACAGGTTTTTATTCAATATATTCAACTTCTATATTTAACTCCACTAAGAGATCAGCAAACAATCAATAAACAAAATATTGAACATTTGTATGCTATTGTAAAGTGTTATGTATTCAAATATTTATAATCAGATTTCATAAGCCGCAATAGCGAAACTGTAAGGCTCAGATCATTAATTTAAAAAAATTCAAAATATTTAATCCACATTTGGTTGGAATATTAAGAAAAACACCCTATTATTTTAAATGAGAAACGATGAATTGATAATGTAACTTCGGAACAATCCAAAAAAAAATACCAAAATCAACAATCAGAATAGCAATAAAAGTAAGGATATAACCAAGAAGCAGAATATTTTTAATCACAGAAATCCTTATATTAATGAGCTACCGTTTTATTCACGAAAGTTGAGTAGATAACTTTGAGTCGAACTTAGATCATGAAATTTCAAAACTTCCTATTTCTGCAACAGTTATTATGTCAATTTATTTTTGCATTATTCCTATATGTACAGTATAATCTATAAAAATATGCATCAGAAAAGTAACGAAAAATCAAATATTGTGCTCACATCATGAGCCTCGAGTCTCAGCGATTGATCACTTAAAAACCTTAGTGAAACGAATAGATTATTTGTATTTGGTTATTTAAGGTAGTTCATGTTATGAAAAATCTTGGATATAAATGAATTATTGAGAAACTAGCAAGTATTATACAATTTTTGTGATATTATGACTCGATCTATTTTATTCAGTACAACAAATCCATATTCGCACTTGTAGGTTAATCCGATCAATATATAATTATTTAAGTAAGTGAGTTTTTTCGGTTTTGATATTCCGTTACTATTCAGTAATTTCCAAAATTTTTGTAACGAATGTTTTTTGGTAGAATGTTTCAATATCTAAAAAATATATAGATTTATGTATGTTGGTCAATTGGTAGAATAGGAGCGAAAACAGCTATTATCTAATAGAAAGTTTTTCGATTCAACAATTGATTGCATAATTTCATAAATATGTTTTGCATTGTGATTCAATTCTATTCAATTGAAAGTAGTTTATTCTCACAGAACCATCAGTATTATTTTGATAATCAAGTATACAAGATCCTCAATATAGGGGTGTAAAACGGTTTATTACACTATAAGATGAAGCAAAACTCGAAGTAACATGGCATATTTATTGCCGACCGAATTCGACTTTTTTTGTGGCCTTCTACGAGAATTGACAATTACTAGCTTTCAACGTGAAAATTAAATTATTTCGGATTTTTTGTCTTTTTTTTATTGAAATCAAAAGAAGTTTGTATGTGAGAATGTCTAGGTGAATTGAATTTCAATCATTCAAATTATTGTTGCTGCTTAAATATGTTCTAAAAAGTAAAATTCCACGAAGCGGTGTCGAGCAGATCCCTCGAGGCGCCTTTATGCTAAACATATGAAACTAGTCTATAATAGATAAAATCACTTGATACTACAATAATACAGAATATAGATGATAATATAGAATATATATAAGATATGGAATATTTCTTCGAAAATTGAAACTATGTATAAACTCCATCCAGAAACTCGCAACCATTTGCGACAACACTGAATCGATTTAAGAAAAAAACCAGTTCAACAAATATTTCATCAAGGGTATCTGTAAATTTCAAAATCCTCGAAGTGATTTTTCATATTCAATCACAACGTTGGGCTTTTGAAGAACAAATTTTTCAATTTCTCAAATCTTATATTAGATTTTATATTAATTGTCAAAGTTAATTACAAGTTGTCAATGGTTTAAAAAAAACGTACACTGGAAAATCTTTTCAATGGTAGAAAACTCATTTGTTTTCGAAAATATAACTTTTTTCTGAATTCGGTGGGCTTATAGTTTGACGCCGGTTTCGAATGGCCAATGGACTAGTATTCACTAAACTTTACCCAACAATCATCATCATTAAACTACTCAATCATCATAAACCAACCCATACACCCATGCTTTTACCAAAGCTCGAACCCGAACCTACCGCACTATAGTCGGGTATTCTCCCGACTAAGTCACTGACAACAGCAAATATTTAATTTTTACCACCTGTGAATAACATTGGAAAACCTTTCTTCTACGTTTAACTCATTTTCTTCGATTTTTCCTCAAAAAGTCCGGAGCATCATTTGCTTCAGAGATTATGTTTTCAAAAATTAATTCTGATTATCTTATGGGCATTCATTATAATAAATCTTCAAGCAATATGAAATGAAAATTTATGAAAATCATTTTCGTGCAGCTTCTCATCATGCAAAAAGGGATGAATACATATATAATGTATATTATTTTTATAATGATCAACAAACTTTTCGATTTTCTACTTGAAAAAATTGTTCATCGAGAAAAAATAATTCACTAAGAAAATGTTCCAATTTTCTCAACGGAAATCTCCTCTGATACTTTTCCAAAATAGCCCCCTATGAAGAGTGAATTCAAGTAATGTTATTTGAAAACTATCACAATGTAATACTCATGTTCGAAAATGAAAAAAATATTAATTATCTTATTCATAATTAATAGAAAACTCGCGTTGAAAATGTATTGATCGAAAATTGTTTTCATTCAGTCATCCGATATAGGTATGACTGAATTTTCAAATCAATAATTTCTATATTCAGAAGAAAATTATATATATTTTAGTGCCACAGTTCCGGTAGGTTTTCTTGGATTTTCTTCCTAGAAAACGTTCTTCGTTTTTTGAATTATTCTTCAAATTTCAAAAATTTGTTCATATTTTTCGGAGTCGAAAGAAAAAGTTTTGATCCCAAAAGTCATTCGTTGAATAGAATATATATAATCGCTAGTTTTTTGTCACTTCACTGAGTTTATGAATATAAATATGCAATTATGAAAAGATGAAAAACAACTTTCCATATAGACATACCTAATGAAAAATTACAAATGAACTCGTTAGTCATGAACAATTATTGTTATGATGGGTTTATTCCATTATTTCGAGAATATTCTCAAAATATTTCAGATAATATAATACCAAACACATAATACACATTGTTATGTAATAAAAACATTTTCGAATATTTTCCATGAAATTTTAAATACTTCGCTATTTATTTCTGCAGTAGACACTTATGCACCCACATAATATTATAATAAGAGAACCGCAAAAAGTATTCTTATTATCATATTAATATATAATTTATATATAATATTTTATAAATAGTACTTTAACGAACTAATAATTCAATGCAAAATTTAAGTTCAGTTAGATATTTCTCATGATCATGTTAAACGAAACCCCTAACACAAAAACATGTGTTACGCCCTATGCTTCAAGTTCGGCTACATTAAACATATAATTTTTATATGTTTGTGTAGTCAAAGTTATGTAGCCGAAGTTGACGTTTTTGTCAGAAATATCGGGTGGAAAGTTTGACCTCGGAGGCCGAAGATAACATTTGTAGCCGAAGTTGTATATATATATATATATATATATATATATATATATATATATATATATATATATATATATAGTAACTATATGTATACATAAATGTATATGCATACTATAAAAAATGGTAATTTCTTCTGTAATAACATAAACTTGAAGTATAAACGAATGTAAATATATATGAACGAAAATGAAATTTGTCAAGGAGAAATCAACAAATTAAGTAGGACATTGTGAAATATACAAACTAGTGAAGGTCAAACTTTCGTTAAACATGCTTTTAACCTACTTCGTTTTTTCAATTATTGATTTTCATTCAACTTCGTATTCAGGAAAAGGTAAATAATGTCATGAGCATGACGCAGAGAAGGTTAATCAGAACATAATGTTGTTGAAAAATTCGACAACCTCCTCTCAGAATTTCCAAAACCCCAGTTATCAGCCATAAATCGTATACGAAATATTTTAAAAAAATAGTTTTTGAACAGAAAAAAAATATCGAATTATTAAATTTATAGTTAAACACTTATTGAGTTTGTATGTTTATTCAAGAAATCAATGCATATTAAAAATTAAATTTTTTACTAGTTAAAAAATTATAAGTATTTATTTCTTGATATTAGTTGAGCAACTTGAAACATTTATCCATTTTCGAGGAATTTAGCCGAATGTTCGTGACCTTCGTCAAATAGTCAATTGTTATTACAAATCTCTCAATTAATTTTCAATTTAATTCACCTTTTTTCTTCTTGAATCTACCTTGAAAAGTTCAAATATAACCGAATATAATTTACCTAAAACGCATTCAGAAAAAAATGCTTCTTACATGTTTTATAAGAATTTATGAGTATTTTTGATAACTTTAACATGGACGTGACCTCACCTCAAAAAGGCCACAGAGTATGAAAGAATAGCAAAATTGAATTAACTCTCCTGCGTTGAAATAAGTACGTTCATTTACATTTAAAAAGTATTGGTCACACTAGAAGATACAATTAGATACGTACTAGATAGGCCAAGTAGTCCAAATTATTTCAACATTTCAGATTTCCAATGGTTATCGACGTGAAAAAAATAATGGAAAGTAGGCAATCCATCATTTGGGTGGGAATTCTCAGATATTATGTCAACATGATCACATAACCCAAAATTCCAGTTATTGACAACACAACAAACAAGTAATAACGTTGTTTGTCTCGTCTTACATTCTATGGGTCGACATTTTTGAAGAATGACGTTTCATTTTGGTTTCTCCGAGGCGACTGAAAAATTATTATTTAAAAAAATGCATTATTCGATGTTATGTCATGGTTACATAATATGAAATTCTACGGTATATTTAACACACTTTGGAGAGAAGTAATAAATTCGTGCTAATGTTAGTTCAAGACCAGTCTTCCTCAACAGTGGCGTAACGTTTCAATGAGAATAAAGGTATACTTGGAAAAATAAGTGTAATTTACATTTCTTTCGTTGTGATATGAATGCATGTACGAGACTTTCTCAATATAAAGAGAATTCTTCTGTATAAATAGATAAGGTACTACTCGTGTGATTTATTCTATTGTTTATTATGTTTCATATTGTCATAAAAATATTTGAAGATTTCAAAAAATTAACTCACCATACTACTAAAATCGAATTATATCAAGTTTCATTCATTTGGAAAATTCAACTTGTTAAGTTGTGTCTGAATTTCAAGCTATATCACCATTCTTTGAAAGAATTTTGAAAATTTGGCCTTGTGTAGTAAATTTCATGTCAACGAAGTTTGTATATTATTGAACATTCAAAACTTTGGGACAAAAATATACATAATAATACTCATAGAATACGAAAACAATGTAAATCTGTTTAAATGGAAACATCACGATATTCCTTGTGAAAACAATAACAATAAATAATAGCACTGATCCTCAAGACCATGCAGTTTCTAGAAAATCTCTTTTGGGAGGATAAAAACTTTACAACAATTTTCTGCTCGTTTTCAAATCTGTAATGCTTGTCGAAGACAGCTGAATAAATAACGAAACGTTAAAGGTAGAACGTGCCATCATTCAATTTAAGACCAATATTTGTCCGAGCAAATATTAGCATAAAAAAAGAAATTTAATTTAAATTTGTCTGTGTAGATATACAACATCACTACGTGCAGGAATTGACTAGCAAATAAATATTTTTGTCATTTATACTCAGGAATACCAAAAAAAGAAGTCCTCATGTTGATGGAACATTAAATATATCCTATTAAAACAGTTGGCTAAATGCTAAGAAAATTGTTTAAAATACAAGCATATGTTTCGAGCTATAAAAACATGATCAAAAGTTTGATTTAACTGATGTAAAAAGGTTAAGTAAATAAAGTAAAATTTTGTGCTTAAAATCAAAGTCTTCAATAGATAACTTTTCTTCTTATTGGTACTTTCGTATGGAGGAAAATCTTTCAAATGTTCAACTGTAATAAATTCTTGATAATGGGTTATTAGCCAAAAACATTGAAAATGTATGGTATAATTTTGGAGGAATTTATTAAATATGTTCAATTATACGTTGTTACGTATAATTATAGTTATATTGTACGCCAATATATTCTAACTAGATATAATACGTTTATTATTCACGAAACGCTCAAAGAAAACCTTTCCTCGTGTAGTGGACAAAAACCATCATCGTCCACATAAACAATCAAATCAATGAGGGTTTTCGCGTATGAGAAATCCACTAGATGGCAAGACGTAAATACGAAGTCTAACTGCTACGTGATTGGTGAATTCTGACATATCTGTCAATGTCATATCTAAAATAATCAATCAGGCAACAGTTGGATCTCACGGCTCCGTACTGCCATCTAGCGGATTTTTCATACGCGAAAACTTTCATTGGTGTTGAGATCAAATTAACGGAAGAAAACAGCGTGCAACAAAAATAATATACATCGTATTATTCTTTTACAAGAAAGTTATATAATAAGTTTGGATGAAAAACAGAATGTAGATATGAAGATATAATTAAAATAGGATTGGTACTTTCATAGAAACAACTATGGTATGTAATAATCATTCGGAATGAACCTAAACACATACCATCAAACAAAAATTAATAGTATTATAAGTTTTATCGGAATATATTTCGATAAAAAGATACTTACACAGAGGAAAACTAATGATTTCAAAGAGTTCCACATTTATTTCACCTTGTTATATGTTTTAAATGTGGTATATAATAAAAACTATTCATAGATATAGCAATAAAGTCTATAGAAGAAAATAATCTATAACATGTGAATAATCACAGATATTCAAGATACTACCTTGCGGTATTCCCGTTTAACATACTAGCTTATGACTGACATACATTTTTTTTTTTCATTTTAACTTACTATTTCAATCTGATCATGTCTGATCAACGAGAAATTTCATTCCAACTTAATTTACTACGACAAAATAACAAAACCAAGATATCGCTCAATAGCGATTCTTAGAATCTAAATAATAATTTATCACTAAGTTAACGTGTACACTAATATCAGTTTACTCTGTTTTTGCACTATCACTTAAACTAACTCAAAAGATTTGGTCCTCTTGAGTCTTCTCAGTAGTGTCGTATTATCGAGAAGTCGGATGGCTTCGATATTGACGTGATGAAGTAGTCGCTGTTCATGACTCCTGGCAAATCTTTCGATAGCTTGATCAAAAGTTTCGATATCCAAATCCCTAAGAAGATCACTGTTCCTAAAGTACTAAGGCGCGTTGATAATATTCCTTAACACTTTATTCTGAAATCGCTGAATGATGTCAATGTTGGTCTTTTTGGGACAGCCTCACAGTTGAATGCCATATGTCTATACAGATTTGAGAATCTGTTTATACATCAGTAACTTGTTTTAAGTTGACAAGGTGGAATGTTTTTCTAACAGACAGTACATCTTCTTATGCTCTGAGCCTAGCTCTTCTCTTTTCTTTTCAACATTGGCCTTCCAGCGGAGCTTAGCGTGCAAAGTAATACCCAAGGTTTTTGCCGTATTAAAATATGGTATATGTGCATAATTTATACTGATAGGGATATATTGATGACGTTTATTTGGGAAACTAATATGAACGGATATACTTTCGTTCAGTTTGATGTGTCAATAATTTGTCTAGTTTTTAGCTTTATTAATTGATACTTGCAAACTTCTTGCTGCCTCTTCGTGCTTCTGCCCACAGTTAGTATCGATGTATCATCCCCGAAAGTGGCTATTGTATGGAGCCCTAGATCAGGAATGTCGCTGGAGTATAGTGGGTAGAGGACAGGTCCCAATACACGGCCCTGTGGCACTACTGCTTTAATTTCTTTTATCTCATAGGATGTACCTTCCTGCTTCACTCCAAAAGCTCTGTTTGAGATATATGATTCCAGTAGTTCTCCATATTGCTTGGGTAAAATTTTTCTTAGTTCAAACTTGAGTTCCTCGTGCCACACTTTATCGAAAGCTTGCCTCACATCAAGAAAGACAGCTGAACAGACTTTTTTTCCTCTAGCGATTTCTCAATCCTGTCAGTTATTCTATGGACTTGATCTATGGTAGAATGATTTTCTCTGAAACCAAACTGATGTGGCGGAATTCCGCCACATGACTGACATATGTGGAACATTTCATAGAGGTAAAAACTCTATGCTTGTGGTCGCTACTTCTGATATCAAGTATTTTTCATCGATCGACATTTCTCAGTCAGAAAGTCTTCATTGGATGTGGTTTCCGTGTATTGACATGTTATAACGACTCTATTCAAATTTTTTTTATATTAAATGAAAAACACACTTGGCTTAGTTTCACAGAATTTATATTGTTGTTTCGGGGCGTTACCCCATTTTCAAGAGTAAAACTATTTGAAAAATTAAAGATTCCATCAATAAAAAATCATTTGAATGATGGAAAGTACTGATGAGCACTTCTGTAGCGCAGAAGAGTGTTCAGATTTTCCACTGATAAGTTAATGTGAATGTTACATTGAATTCTCGAAACGTTTGATATGTGAAAGTAACTCAATCCAACCCTGCTTTTTGGTCACCTGCAGCGAAATTCCGCATGCAATAGATAATTTAGACGGTGGTTTCATTATTATCGCAAAAATAGATAACATTTTGAAATGGTATTCATTCTCTTCAGTCCACTTTCTACAATTTACTGTCCACTCTATGTATTTTTAGAGTTGAGATTGGAATCACCCATTTTGATTTAACGAACATGTACTACCTACATACTTAACGAGTAAAGAGAATGTATTCATTGAAAATTTATGGAACAAAAATTATAACTGGAAAGCGTATTATATTTGAAAGGATCCTTTTTGCTTGAAGCAATAGGTATATTTGTTGATAAAATTCACTAATTAAACATTTCAAGCGATAAATAAAGCGTAGGAGGGAAAAATAGGCGAAAGGATTAAAATTTTTAAAAATATCTCATATATATTCAATTCAGGAAGCAGTTAAAAATGATGTTTATCGTTCCAAAGGAGTAGAGCTTACAGGATTATATTATCACGCTATTACAAGGGTTCCCAACCTAATACCCTGTGTGACTCCCTCAAATTTACTACTACTAAAATACTACGGCCCCTAGTCCCAACTTAACTGCGATGGAAACAAAACAAACAATGAGAACTTTAATGGACTTAAATGACCATTTAATGGACAATAATTGGTACCTAAGCTGCTCGTCGAGCCCCCTTTGCATTACTTTACGGCTCCCAAGTAGGGTGGGCACCAAAGGTGGACATACCGTCTCATACTCATACAAAGGGGTATTGGATTGATCCCATGATTCCTAATCAAAGTTTTAACTCGTTTTTAATTATAAACGTGAATATTAATTTCAACATGGGTGTTTTAGTTATCTTTGTTTGTTTCTAAACAGATGTAAGGTTATTCGATATATTAACACTACGATTGGTTTATATAATTAATATTTTAAATATGGTAAAGTGAATACGTTAAGTATGAAACGGAAGTAATGAATCATTGTAATCAAATACCAATTAGAAATTGTTTCAAATTTAGCATGGAGTGATACCAATTGCAGAAGAATTTGCTCGAAAAAGTTATGAATTTAAAAAATAAGTTTAGATTATAAAAAACAGTAATTGCTTCTAATTGTTCTTTGAATTGTTGATTAAATTCTGTAATGAACAAATATGTTGTTTTTGTGCAATTTTTGTCTCAACCTAAGTCATCTTCAGTGCTACCTGATAAGTAAAGCACAACCTGAACATATAAATTCGAGATAATTGAAATACGAAGTGAAATTTGACTTCGTAGTGAAATTCTTTTTTATATTTAATAGTGTTGGCATTTACTTGATGTAAATCCATTATAATTGAATATAAACTAAAATTCAAACACCTGAACTTTTGATTTACACTTGATTGACAACATAGCATGACAAGTTTCGTCGTCACAAACGACTTCTTCAGATGCTAACACAATACCTATTCTATTTCGTCGTTTGTAACGACGAAACGCGTCATGCTATGTTGTCAATCGAATTTAAATCAAAAGTTTAAGTGTTTGAATTTTAGTTTATATTCAAATTCTTTTTTTGTGGTTTTGTAGTTTTTTTGTAGTAGAAAATGATATAATAAAACTATTGTATAAACTATATAATAAAATGAAACTCTTACAATATGTTTTTTCAAATTTTTCTAATACAGTTCCTTTTCCAAAAACTTTTTATAAAAGAGAGGTTATGCTCACCTTATCACATAAAATAACAAGAGAAACACAAAACATTCTCTTTTTCACGAACAAAGTCGTGGACACTCAAAAACATTTTTAGTTTATGATCAATTTTATTATGTTAGAATATTTTTTCAATCTTTTTCTCTGCTAGTTTCAATTTTTCATAAAATAAATTTTTCATTCTACATTTTACATTACATTTCGTTATTTTTTCAAAAATTTTGTGTCACCCACAATTCAAAGTCTAGAAAATAAATAGTATGAAACCATAGAAGTAAAATTTACCTATAACAACGTATTGAATAGTTTTGTTTATTCGAATTCTACTAATGATGAGAAATACGGAAATAGAGTGCAATAAAATTTCATAATTCAGATTTGTAAGTGCCAATGGAATTAACCACAAAATTGACATCTACTGTTCTTTAGCAACCACAATGTAGTACTATTAATTCAATTGTAAGTATTGCATAGTTATGTAATTGGTATCAGTTTAAAATTTCCATTATTTTTGAACGGGGAAATTTTAACTTCATTCTTTGTTAAGAAGGATATTTTCAATCGAAATATTTCGATAAAACTGCCAGAGATCCGGCACAAATCTTGCTAACGAAAATAGGGACTGTCAACTTTCGAAAGTGAATGTTTAGTGCATTCCGATCAAGATCGAGCTCGTTAGAAATATGCCATAGAATGATGTTTCATCCTATTGTAGGAAATATCAGTGGCAAACATCCAAACAATCAAGTTTCGATATTCTTTCCGAACGCACAAAAGCCAGTGACTCACATGAGCTGACTCTACAAAAGAAACAAGATAAACTCTGTAGAATATGATATTTAATAAGATGTTTAAAATAAAACCACCCCAGATGAATAAAACTGCCTTCTAAGTGGGCTAATTAAATAATCAAAGCGAACTTAACCTTGATTTGGGTTTTTGTCAAACTTTCGAGAAAAAGATCTTGATTTCAATCATAATTCATAGCATATGAACTGTTCAGTTAACCATGATTTTACTACAGTCCCTCAACTGAAGATTGAACTCATAATTTTTGAAAAATTCCTAAAATTATGAAAAGAATGGTCAAAGTTTTATTGAGGGAAGGCTATTTTGATCATTGTCTCTTTTAACGCAGTTTTTTTAGTTTTGAATCACTATTTTCGAGAGGCCTGCCAAAGAAACCAAAAATGAGTTGATTAACGAATACTTTCTTTTGAACAAAAATTATCACAACTGATTGACGTCTTCTTCTGGTGATTAAGCATTCAAATAATCAATACCTGTTGCTTTCTAAATTATCTTTAATAACATCTATCTTTGCTTCTATTCCATAACGGTTCAAAATTGAAAAAATCAAGCAAGTTAAAATTTTTATGTCACTTTACTTTTCTAGCGATTTGAAATAATAAGGGGTTGATTATAGAAGGATTTATTTATAAATTATGTGACTCACGATGTTCTAAGTCCCATTTAATTTCATTTAATACAGTTCAATTCGATAAACAATTAGCCTATATGAGCATTTTCACGAAATTGAACGAAAAAAAACAACAACTTTTCTCTTTTAGAATTTTAAAATGCTATTTCAAATTAGTTTTTGTGTAAAGCTTCTTGGTGAAGATTGGCATTAATGTATCTTGGAAATTAATAAATCTTTGAATCATAAGTTTGTTCAATGCCAAAAAATCCAATTGTGGTAAAAAGATAATTTAAATTATGATAATTATTATCAACATAATTATCAAACCTTTAAAACACATCTACAAAATGAAAAGGAAATGACTGTAACTGAAACGTAATGATAATATCTTCCTTCTTAATGCTTTTCTGAGTCTTTTGCTATTAAAAACAATTGTTCATCAACCAGTGAAATGGTTTGGAAAGTTGTCCTTTCCTGTCAGTGTCTGCTTGAATGTATGGAAAGTGCTCATGTTCACCCTTCATTAGCGGTTTGATAATTGTAATTAGCATCATGTATTTTAATGTACTACGTGTTCTCTATAAGAATGTCGCAATTTGCATTTCATTTAATTGGGTGAGAAGTCTTGAAAAGAGGAAAATAAGACTACCTTAACTAACATCTCGTCAACAAAAAACTCAAGAGGCTTATCTGATTAAATAGATCAATACTGAAACAAACTGTAGAATATTTTTAGACTGAAATGCTTTTCTTGAAAACAATAAATTAAAATAAACACACCTGGCAAGTTTCAATAAATATATTTAATATTAAATATATTATATTACTCTACATATGAACTAGTGTTGTCCTGGTTAAGGTCTCAAGACCGTAATCCGTTGGAATTTCTTCCTAACGTTTCGCTAGCACGAGTGGCGAGCTTCTTCAGAGGTCGTTCCATTTTTGATTCTGAAAGTAGACTGAATCAGAAAATGGAACGACCTCTGAAAAAGCTCGCCACTCATGCTAGCTCTACATATGAACTACGTTAAGAAGAAATTCCTAACGTCGCTAGCACGAGTTGACGAGAGGTCGTTCCATTTTTGATTCTGAAAGTAGACTGAATCAGAAAATGGAACCAAGGGCAACAGCTTACGAAGTTCAACGACTGACGACCGACCCGAAAGGGCAACACTCAACGACTGGCCGCGAAAGCCTCAACCAAATCTACATATGTTTCAGGTGGTTAACCCATTATCAAGATTATACAATATTGCTGTAGTAATATTGTATACTCTTAATTTTGTTTAATATTACTCAGAAATAATGTATATTCTTGATAATGGGTTAACCACCCAAAACATATGTAGAATTTTATATATATTTATTGAAACTTAATCCAAGTGTGTTAATTTTAATTTATTGTTTTTAACATAATGCTTCACCAAGAGATAAGCGAAACCATCGTTTCATCTGTTTTTTAAATAAATGAATCCAATTAAGATTTACTTTATGTATAATTAATTCATAACAAAAAAGATAACTATAATTTAATTTAAGAGCATTATGTATCGTCCTGTTGTGCTGTTTTATCCCTGGTCATTGAAGCATTACTAAAAACATAGTTCCAAATCTTGGAAGTATAAAATTGTGTTTTTTTTTACATTTATTGTGAAGGGTTTATCATTTCATCGGAGACCTGTTGTAATCATTTTATAATATATAGTTCTAAAGATTAGACCAATTCTTTGTTACTTTCCTTCAGAAGTTCACTTATATCTTCGAACTAATTCGGAAATGATTTTCAAAAAAAATTATTACATTTTTTCTCGAATTCTTTTCAAAAAATTTGAAAATATGTGGGATATGCTGATGGAATGACATTTAAGGATGACTAGATAATATACATTGCGATAAAATATTCATGGCATTTATCAACATCAATTCATTTTCTTGAAATTATGAATTCATCTGATTAACATTGAAGAGTTTTGATTCAATTAAAATTTACATAATTCAGTAAACACTTTTATACTACTTACTCATCTAGATTTGAATATATGTAAATTATTTGCAGTACACGAGCAATTTTCATGAATCAAATCAATAATAAACTATAATAATGGGTTTATTATCCCTATTTACTCTTTATAGATAGTTAATTGGAAAAAACCTGATAATAAATTGTTTATTGAATATACTTTGTTATTCAATAACCAACATAATAATAAGGCAAATATATAGATTTATCAATTATAATTGATGTGAATATCAAACATTCGTTCATTCATTTTGTCAAAATTTGCAAAATATTATTCATCAAATTCGAGTATATAAAATTATGTTTTTGAAATGAGAAATATCAAGTCAGTCAGAAATATTTTCAGACAAATCAGACTTGAATTATTTATTTTTGTTATATCGTTTCCTATTTTACTTTTGCTTTCATAATTAATATCTCGGTAAATTTTTAAGTGAATGCAATTCGAGTGGGTTAGAAACATTCTCGAAGAAAGGAATGACACAGGCCTTCCGCATTCTTTCATTATTTCCAAGTCAGTTGCACCTAGCACGCAAGTAAAGCGGAAGTAAAAGACCATCGATATGAAACAAAAAATTATCAACAAGAAAAACATATTTACACTTACCATGATAAAAGAATATTTGTTAACTCATCCATATAAGTTTCTTCACACAAAACTCCTACAAAAAATAACTGTCATAATCACTGAAAGAGTCTCAATAAAATTCACAGACGAGATTGTCACAGGTACTGAAGATTCGCACTTAGTTTAGTTCGTGAACTTGATACGCCAAAGTAGTTGATAGCCGACTGTGTCTCTCGATCAGGAGCGAATACCAATGCCCGGCCATCTCTAGCTGTACCTACATATTAACCTTTCTCGAGCAGCAGTCGGTTCTTACACAAGTTATAAACATTTGTTATGCAAGGAAGAAATAAGAAATTGAGTGAAAAGCTTTCACTACTACTCTTAGTTCGGTGCGTACTGTGGTACCACACGAAGTTGGTGCACAAGTACCTTCTAATTCACCAAGTACCACTTCGTGAAATAAAATCATATACAAGTAACACAATGAGTTAATATTATTGATTGTATCATTCTGATTGCACAATAGGAACGTGAGCGCATTTTTCTTTCATACTCACGTCGCGTATACAAAAATTTCAGCAGTACCTGGTGAATTAAAGCTACGTGATTGGAATCGAAATTGTTCTCAATCAAATGTGACCAATTTGCGTAAATTAGTGAAATATTTCAATATTTCATTTTCTACCTAATGTAAGTGCATTCTTTCAGCAACCAAAAAGGTGATATTCCCCGGAATTGATGAAATCAACTCATTATGTTATTCCCGCAATGGACTGTGGAAAAACCAGGAGCAAAATCAATCTCAGTGAACAAGAAGTTTACTAAATTAAATACGTCAACAGTAATAAAGTACATATATGGCAATTTTACTGAG
This sequence comes from Henosepilachna vigintioctopunctata, assembly GCA_030704895.1. Lineage (NCBI taxonomy): Eukaryota > Metazoa > Arthropoda > Insecta > Coleoptera > Coccinellidae > Henosepilachna > Henosepilachna vigintioctopunctata. The sequence goes on along the minus strand of JARQZJ010000046.1, from coordinate 448,794 downwards.
GTTTCAAGAATAAACTTAATGAACATAACTGAAGTTACATAACAAAAGGCGATATTCAAATTATGCAAGATTTCATTAGAAGATGCAACTCTTAAGCCTTCTAGAAATGCTAGAGATCAATAGGCGCAAAAATAACAATCCTAGATTCAATAACCAGTTAGAGATGAGTAGGTCAGAAGAAAAGGGTACTAACTTTTGTCTGTGGCTTTATTCATTTAGCTTTATATACTTCCATATAATTTGTGATATTCGATGAAAAACATTTCATCAAAATTTTCAAGAACCACTGAAAATGAAGTAGTAGTAGTAGTAATTCGTTCATTAATTTTATATGGCATTTTTTACAATAAAATACATTTTAAAAGAAAAGGAGGGAGGTTATAAGGCCGTTTTGACCTTTTTCAACCCTAGAAAACTGAAACTGAAAATGAATTTAGGGACGACAGTTAAATAACTTCCAAAGCTGAACTTCCAGAGTAGTTCATTGTTGCATACTCCATCTACGGAGCAAGGTTAGAGACAACTTCAGAACATTTCGAATGAATACATCCGCTAATTTAAATGAGGTAATTGTCTGGACAGATATCACTTGCATTTAAAATATTGAGACAATGAATGTTAGAGTTAAAAATTGTAATTTATTTCTAATTATGTTATCAGTGTCGCCGATTTATGAAAAATATTGAAGGGGCTCAAACCGGGGTGTTGCGATGAAAATTATCCAAATCTTATATGAAATATAATGAATTTTAAAATTTCTGAAGCATTTTAAAATCATATGATCAACATAAAAACCACGAAAACTGACAATCCAGGAAACTCGTAAATACTGACATATTTTTGAAAATAACCTAAACACGCACGGTACTTTCGTAAGGAGCTATTTCAACTCATGCTCAATTTTATTTTATGCTTATAGAGTAATAGAAAGCAATTAATAGGAAAAGACCAAAATTATATAGAAAAAAATCTTAGCTTTCATTAAAAGAATAAAACATAAAACTTAAATTGTACTTTGAATAAGGCTTAGCGTTCATTAAATAAAAACAATATCTCAAATCATTAATTGATTGGCCCGATATTTGATGTAAATCTAAATACACAATTTAAATCAAACAATTTTTTTTGATTTATAATAAATTTTAAACATAACAATATTGTTTCGCCAACACAGTGGCTTCATCAGATGTTGATGATAAACTGTTTATCATCAACATCTGTTGAAGCCACTGTGTTGGCGAAACAATATTGTTATGTTTTAAATTTATTATAGTGAAAATCAGAAAACTACTCATTTTTATGTAAATTACAATATCTCAAAATAAATACCTGGTAATACCTTCAGTCAAAAAGTAAATAGTTTGTTTTAATCGGGTTTACGCCTTTAAAACATGCAAGTAATTGAAAATAACTCGTTCAGTACTATAGTAATATACTAATACATTACTAAACTTACCCTGATATGTATTTCGAAGAATGAACTTGTAGTTTCACAAAGATTAATAATGTAACCATCAATTTCCTTGAATTATTGGAGCTCAGACCCCATGAAGTGGACGCTACCGAATGTTATTAATAACTTAATGATTTTTGAGAAGTTTTAAAAATGCAAATACACTGTATATTACTCAATGTAATACTAAACTTATTTCATTATACGTTTAACGTCTTCATGATTAGTTTTTAGATATTGTGAAGTGCAAAATACGAAAAATTTCGAAAAGGCTTATATAATTTCAAAAATTAATACCATATTTGTCGTAATTATAGACATATTATTATGATATACTTAGTGAATGGAAGATTTCATATTTTTAAGAAATATCATTAATATATGACGTATATATTTGACTTATGACTTATTTATAGCAAGCATAATATGAAAATCGTCCGATATTCCACCAGGTGGGGGTAACCGCATCAGACTACTCTGTCTCCAAGAGGACTGGTGCTTTGTATTTGCATTTTTCTTGTGAAAATGTATCAATTTCAGAGAACTGCAATATAATATTTTTGAATGAAATTTATATATATATTTCAATGAAAATTTGTTGAAAGGAAGAATGTTCAGACCACAAAGACTTCAATAAAACTTGAATAGGTTTCATCCAAGTGTAACTTTGAAAGATCAACAACCTTTAGTCCTTGCTTCAAGGCCGTTAAATGCATATGCGAATCAAACTACTCAGTACTTATGATTTATACCGTTAACTTCCGTATATATTCATTTATACTTACAAGTGCATTGAATGCTTATATTTTCCACATTTCGTGAAGATTAATATCTTAAAAATTAATGTAAATTTAATTGCAATCATTTGTGAACGCTGCGTGAAATATTGAATAATCTAATTGAAATATCAATCACTTTCCTATTTAAATTTTCTTTAAAAATGCAGTTATTTTAGAACTGAATCTTTATGTTCATATTAAAGTGCTGAATACTTTTCTTTAGTTGTTGTCTTTTCACTTAACACCTTCGAAAAAATTGCTTCCATTGTATCAAAACTTATTACAACTAATTCGAACTTCATTACTTTATAGTTGAAACATTTAGTCAGCCTGTACAGATATTTTCAAAACTTTTTCCAATTTCATAATATTTTTCCAATTCAAAGTTTTAATTCAAAATAAATATATCATTTTCTCTTAGAAAAAGTTTCAAACTCATAACAAAAAATCACAACTATTTTATCAGATGAATTATACTGCGTGTACTTATCATGAAAGGAAAGAACTAATAAGATAAATATTATAGTAAAATATTACACTTTCGAAGAAAATCTTCAAAAGATAAAAGATTGAATTTTTAAAAAATTATAACAGTTGCTGAAATCCCTATAATAATATATAATTACAAAGAAGTCGTAAAAAAATTAAATTGATCCTTATATGACATTCAAACATATAGAGGGCATTGACGCTTTTTCGTTACGTGATGATTTATAACAACCACAGAGGTGACAATTGGAATTATTCGTTGAAGGTTCGAATGATAAATTCAAAATAAAATGGCACACAAATGTAATGAAAATAAATATTGTCAATTTATATACGAGGATGGGGATGGAAAAGTTTCCCGCATAACCAAGAGATGGCGCTACTAGGTCTACCTTTGGAGCGGCGTCCTACAGTGCCATTCCTACTGAGATTGTATGTAAAGTTTCAGCTCAATCACTACATTAGTTTGCGTTTGAGAGCACATTGCACGAGACGCTTCCGATGTTTTCGTGAAAATGGAAAAATGGGAGAAACGTGCTGTCATTAAATACTTCTATTTGAAAGGTTTCACACCAAAACAAATAAAAGAAGAGATGGATTCAACACTAAGAGACTCCTCTCCATCATATTCAATTAATAAGCAGTGGATTTTGAATTCAAAATGGGTCAAGTGAGCAACAATTTGAGGTAATAACTTCAGAATTAATTGAGGAAATCCATCAAATAGTATTGGAAGACCACTGACCGTGTGCGAAATATTTTGCACAACCATTGAGCATGGAAAAGCTGTGCGCAATATGGGTGCCACGTTTGCTTACCCAACCAAAAACTTCTTCGAAAAAACATTTATATCAAAAATTTGGCGCTGTATAAGTGTAAACTTAACGAATTTTTGCGTCGATTCATAATTGTTGATGAGACTTGGGTTCACCACTACTCTCTTGAAAATAAAGAACAGTCATAAGAGTGGGTTGGGAAGGGAAACCTTATCCAAAGAAGGCAAAAACAATTTTATCGGCAAACAAGGTTATCGCTACTGTTTTTTGGGATGCGAGAGGAATTATATTCATTGATTATCTTGAAAAGTGTAACACTATCACTGGTAAATACTAAGCAGAGTTATTGAAACGTTTGAAGGACGAGGTGTAAATTAAACGAACTCATTTGGCGAATAAAAAAATTTTGTTCCATCACGAGAACGCAACTCATAACATAAGAAATCCATCGATTGCTGCCATGTCCAAAATCCACGAATTGAAGTAAGAATTGATGCCGCATCCCTGCCTTCTCTCCAGACTTAGCCCCCAGAGACTCTTACCTGTTTCCTAACCTCAACAAATGGCTTGGCTTGTAAGAGATTTGAGACCAAGAAAGAAGTTATCGAAACTATAAATCAGTAATTTGAGGAGAATTGAGACGAATCTACGTTTACAAGTGGTATAACTAAAGTAGAACATCATTATGAGAAATGTATCAGTGTTGATGGAGATTATGTTGAAAATAAAGCGAATAAAAATTTTAAACATTGGTTTTCTTGGTCAGGCCGAAAACTTTTCATCCCACCCTGGTAAATTCACCCCATTTCGTATAGAATCACCTCCAACAAACGATATCGTCTTCGAAAAAAACTTGAAAAGCTTGAAAAACCAACACAGTGGCGTGATCATATAGATGATAAACTTCAATATTTACATTTTCATCAAGTATCGGCCCAATCCATCAATGATATACAGATAATGTTTTGATAAAATACTTTCTTTTTGAGGATTTCTTGAATTTCGTCAAGAAGTTATATCATGGATCAATGTATGTTTCTTTCTAAAAGGAATTGTGTGAATTTGAAGCTTGTTTTGTGAAAAGGGTCAGTTTTTGATTTGTTTTGTAATTCTGTTTTAGAAGGCTTGGAGTGTTTTATAATTATATTTGTATATTCTGTTCCAAATCGGGCAAGCATATGGAATAATAGGTCTAATTGAGGCTTTATGTATAAGGAATAAAATTTTTTATGCCAGAGTGGATAATATTTTTCCATAATTCCTGTTGCAACTCATTCATTTGTAACTTTATATGCTCTGTGAAATTTAGTTTTTTATCGCGTTAAATCCCCAAATATTTTGATTTGTTTGTGCTATTTATGACTGTGTTCGAGAAAGTAATTTTTAGAGTAATAAACCTTGTGGTTTACTTTTAAATAAACCACAATTTCTTTTTAAATAAATCTTCTGTACAGTACAAGTTATAAAATCATAAAGTTATTGAAATATAAAACTAGTTTCGCATATTAACGCATTATCCAGCATGAAAAACGAAATACAGAGTTTATTTTATAGATTAATGAACATGTTCACACAAAAAAGAAAACCAAAATAAAAATTTCTATGACCAACTTCTGTGTTCTTATATCTCTAAAATAAGCTCTGTGTTTCGTTTGTTCATACTTGATAATGGCGAAACTAAGTGTTATATTAGAATAAATTCAGTGCTTTTAGGACTCTATATTTATTGAAGATTCATTTACCTATATTAATTATAAATTGAAATATTTGTTGAATTGAAAAATAATAAAGTTCTGATATGAATTTTCTTCTCTCTTTTAGTATACCCTCTGAATTCACAGAATGTTTATTTCATTTGAATATATTTCACACATATTTAATTCTAATATAAATTATTTCAGATTGAAGATTTTGCATTGATAAGACCAAACCCACAAAAAGTTAATTAAAATTTGAAATAGTATGCCGTGGTAAAATTGATTTCTGATATTTTAGTTTAATTGTAGCGTGTAATTGGTTTATTTAAGATTTTACGCTCTCACATTAATCAACTTTTTGTTACAGTCTAAACAATCAAACCATCAAAAATTCAATTAAATCGCTGCTTCAATTCGACATACTTATTTTGAATCGATTTTTATTATAGTCTGTGGTTTCCATTGAAACTGGTTCTCTATGATGTTTCCAATTGATTGCTTTGGTATTTTCAAATTAAGATTTTAGCTGAACATTTCTGTAATTTTTTCAGCTGGTTATAATTTTAATTGCTTACTTACGTATGTTACTACAATTGAAATATATCGTTTGGTATTCGAAATGTAGAATGAATTCATGATTTAATGTAATTCTCAATTGTATAAAATGAAAAAATATAATCTGAAACTAAAGTTTAAAAAACCTCCAAAAGGTCATTCTATTGCATGATTATAATCATTGGATCATGTACTTATATTCATATTTGAATGTAAAATAAACATATTTGAAAACTATAAACACCATTATTACACCACGATTTTATCATTTTGAGTATCAATTAACATAAATGATATGAAACATTTATTAAATTAAATATTTTTCGATAACTTTCTTATAGTGAAAATAAATGAAATAAACGTTCTTTTGAGAATAATAGTTTAGTAAATCTTTGTAATCTTTGATGTAAAATTTTTTTTGGAATATGTTAAACTTGATAAGTAGGTATAGAGACCAACTTGAATATTTTCTGTTCATATATCATAACTTTTGAGAAGCTTTGAAAAAGACATTATTTAAACGTCGATATTAGTATAATTATCAGTTTTTATAGAGTTTAGGTTTTGTTTGTGGATGAAAAGATTTAAGTCAATGCATTGAAAACTTTATTTCGATGAGATGAATGAAAAATTTCTATAAGATATAATAATAATAAAAATATATAATAATAATAATAATAAAATTTATTGAGAAACATTCCTTACATTGTAAAATTACATTCAATAATTACAACTAAGAAGAATGCTCACAAAAGGACTGAATTCAGTTTTGAGTTCAATCTTCCATTCAGCCCTCAAACAAAAATATTGGTTCAATTTATATTTTTTTTTCATATTTGATAGTGTTGGCGTTTTTTATAATTGAATATAAACTTAAATTCAAACTGTAAGCATCTAAAAATGACGCGTTTCGTTTATAACGACGAAACGCGTCATGCTATGTAGTTAATAAAGTGTAAATCATAAATTCAAGTGTTTGAATTTAAGTTTATATTCAATTTATATTTACAAGAATATATTATTCTTGTTATATAATTCTCATTATTCGAGTGAATAATGGCGAGTAATATAGACGTATGTTCCAGGTGTTCCGATAACTTTATTATCAATAATAAGTTCTCGACATGTAAATTGTGCGAAAGCAAATTTCATCTCAATTGTGTGTCTCTGAAAGACTTGTGGCATAGGGTCTTATCAGATAACATCAATCTTACGTGGGTTTGTGATAATTGCGTTGGTAAAATGAAAGTTGCCATTGACTATGTGAATTCTCCGGAATTTAATAATATGGAAATTATAAAAATGGAAATCCAATATATTTCGAAAGAAAAAATACTGCTGGAGAAGTTACTGTCAGAAATGGAATATACAATAAGTGTTCAAAAAAAACTAATTACTTCATACGAAGGTAGATTGAAGTCTAGTTTATTTGAAGATGAAGCTGGTAAACAATCAACCAGGAGATACACGTGCTGATAAAGACGATAACATTCCGGGTATTAGTATGTTGAATAAATTTCATGTGCAGTCTCCAAAAAAAGTAAATCTTCTAAGATAATTGCGAGTACTGTTTCAGATGATCCCACAGTAACGTCTAAAGCGGTAGCAAATGCGTCATATGCTCAGACTACTGCAACTGGTTATCAATCTAAAATGAATAAAATTACTGCTCATGATGTTAATAAGGCGATTGTCTCGGCTAGACGGGATTGCAACCTAACGGAGTCACAAGACAAAGAGGTGTCAGTCTCTAATATAGTGAAAAAGTTGAAAATGAATGGAAACAAGTATCCAATAGGAAAGGGAATCGAAAAAGATCAAGACCTGCCTTAGTTGTAGGTAAATTTAATGATGATTCGTCAATCCAAGGAGTTGAAAAATCTAAAGTTTTGCATGTTTCTAATCTTAGTCCCACTATTACTATAGATGAACTGAAGAGTTTTCTACAGAGAAACTTTCACAAGGTAAAATGTGAGCCAATTATCTCCCGCTATCCAGAAAGCTATGCTTCTTTTAAAGTTATTATACCTATATCTGAATATGACAAGGCCTTAAAAGCTGAAAACTGGCCTATTCATGCTACTGTTAATCATTTTTTCTTCAACAAGAAAAACAACTTGGCGAATCCATAGCCCTTTCAGGACCCCAAAATTTGCCAGAGGATACATTGAACCTTCCATTCAAAATAATGCAGTTGAATGCACAGGGTATAAATAATAAATTTGGTCTACTTGAGATCTTCCTAACTATGAACTCTCCCGATATACTCTGTGTTGCAGAGCACTGGTGCAATCTGGAAAGTATTGTTCTGGCGTCGATTCCTGGTTACACATTGGCAGCTTATTTTTGCAGAACAGTAAAAAGGCATGGAGGTACTTGTATCTATGTTAAATCCGGTTGTGATTTCAAGAAAATAAGTGTTGCTGACTTTTCTGTCGAAGTGCACTGTGAATGTTGTGCCATTAAATTGGCCTTGAATAATAAAAAAGTGGCTGTAGTATGTGTGTATAGGTCTCCAACAGGTGAATATAAATTATTTTTAGAGAATTTATCGTATGTTTTTCAACGTTGTTGTGATGATGCGGATCATGTTTTCGTTTGTGGTGATCTAAACATTGATTATCTGAGTGAGAGCTCCCATAAACAGCATTTTCTTGATTTGTTGGATTGTTTTGATCTCAGGGTTGCTACCAGCAAGCCAACTAGGGTGTTTACGAATATAAGGGGTAAAACGTCAATCTCACAAATTGATTATATCATAACAAGTACTAACACTCAAATTCATTCAGAGGATGTAGTGGAAACTCATTTTAGTGACCATAGACTAGTCTGGTTGAAATGTTTCATTCGCAATTCTGAAACGATCGAGCTCAAAACGGTGGGGGGGTTCAGGTATCGAAGTTGTTCACTAGAAAATTTAGAAAAATTGCGTGAAACTATTTCAAGGGTTGAATTTTGTGATCTGTTTAAATATGACGATATAAATAACTGTTTTCAACATTTTGTGAATGTGATCAGCGATATCATTGAAAAATGCTGCCCCTCATATATCACTAAAGCACGAAATGGTAATAATGTGGAATGGATTAACCCCGAAGTAAAGCAAGCTGGTCGCAACCTACGGGATCTTCATTGGATTCATAGAAATGTTAACACAGAGGGATCGCTGGCTGCTTATAATCTTGCAAAGTCACGTTATAGACATATGCTGAGGAACACAAAATTGAATTTTTATGATAATCTGATTAGCATGACCAGTAATAGAAGCAAAATGGTGTGGAATATTGTCAACCGTGAGACTGGACGATCATTGACTAGAGCACAACCTATCAAGCTTCGGATAAATGACTCTCTGTTGTGTGAACCTGCCGAGATAGCTGTGGCGTTTAGTGAGCATTTTTCTGAAATAAATGAATTAAGTTTGAAAAAACATTATGGCAATGCACTGTCAGTGTCTTGCACAGCTCATAGTATGAAGGAAAAAACGTTCTTCTTCAATCCTGTTACTGAGATTGATGTATTCAAGGTCATTGCATTTCTTAAAGATAAAAGGAGCACAGGATCAGATTTTATATCCACCAAAATAGTTAAATACACTTCTGAATACATTGCTAAACCACTGTGTCACTTAATAAATTTATCTGTTTCCTCGGGTAAATTTCCTACTTCTTTGAAACTTGCAACTGTTGTTCCAGTTTTTAAGAGGGATGATCCTTTGGATATTACTAACTATCGACCTATTTCTATTCTGAGTGTTTTTTCCAAAATCTTTGAAAAAATTGTTCTTGATCAGATGATGCAATATCTTAGTAGATTTAATATAATAAAAAATTGCCAACATGGTTTCAGATCTGGCAGATCTACCCAGTCTGCAGTGATTTCCTATGTTGAATTTATATATGGATCATTGGATTGTGGCCTACATGTTGCGGGGTTATTTTTTGATCTCTCGCGTGTGCCTTTGATTGTCTGATTTTCAACTTTATTCTTAGTAAGTTGTATAATCTTGGGTTCAGGGGTGTCTTTCTCGATTGGATTGAGAGCTATATTTCTGAGAGGCGCATGAGGGTCAGTATTCAAGATCATTGGTCTCACGAAAAAAGTACAAATTTGGGAGTCCCACAGGGCTCCGTGCTCGGTCCACTCTTGTTTCTTTTATTTATTAATGATTTGCCCGACTATGTAGAAGCAGATAAAATGACTATTTTTGCCGATGATACCTCGGTAGCCATTACAGCGGGGAGTCCTGAAAAACTCCTGGACAAATGTTCAATGATATTGGGGAGTTCAAAAAATGGTGTCAGTATAATGCATTAATATTAAATACCAGTAAAACTAAATGCTTAATTTTTAATTCATCATATAATGTAGATAATGGAATGTTTATTCAGTTTGAAAGCGAAAAATTGTTTTTATGCGATCATGTTAAATTTCTGGGAATTTTATTAGATCGAGACCTCAGATGGTCCTTACATGTTGACTCTGTGACTAAAAAACTTAGCTCAGCTTTTTATGCAATCAATAAAATCAAGAATTTTTATCTACCATATCCGTTATGGAAGTTTACTACGCGCTTGCATACAGTCACATCAATTATAATATTATGTTATGGGGTAGCTCTGTTGATAGTCAAAGAGTTTTCATATCTCAAAAACGTTTAATCAGAACTATTTTCAGACTAGGTCCTCGAGAATCTTGTAAGGGTGCATTTATTGGGAATAAAATATTGACTACACCTTGTATATTCATTTATAGGTGTTTGATCTATGTTAAGGAAAATGAAGGCAAGTTTGTAAAATTGAGTAGTTTTCATTGTCATAACACAAGAAATGTAAAAACTTTGTTTATTCCTGGACATAGCTCGGCCAAGTATGAAAATTCACCAGCGTATCAATGCATCAAATTATATAATCATCTACCTTATGCATTCAAATGCCTTGGTCCTGCTAGGTTTAGTTGTTACTATAGTGTAAGGGAGTACCTGACCGATAATAATATTACTTATGTCTGACTTGTCCAACACAATTATAAAATTGTCTAAATGGATGTAATAAATTCTATTCTATTCTATTCTATTCTATTCTATACAACTATAATTGAAAAGGAAAGAAATTATTAATTATTCAAGTGTTTGAATTTAAGTTTATATTCAATTTATATTTACAAGAATATACAACTATAATTGAAAAGGAAAGAAAACACATACCTCAGAAATATTAAGCATTTGAGACAATTTCACATGGTGAGGTACATTCGTGGTAAAAAAATAAACAAACAAATGATACAAAAAATTGATTCATACATTATTGCCTACATCCGAATCATCGAAGTACTCTGCTACACTATAGTATGCCTTTGTTAACATCAATGACTTAAATCTCTTCTGAAACAAACGAGTAATTTCAAATAATTTCAGTAATTTCAAATTTGACGGTGCTCGAATTTAGCTGTTTTATGTGTAGAAATAAGTAGCACATCAATCTTCCTTGTTGAATACTCATGATTACTATTCAATTTAATAAACCTATCTCGATTTTCTTTAACATATGGTAAACATCTATAAATATATAAACAAGGTAGGGTGAGTATGTATTTATTAATGAAGATATGTATGTATGTTAATGAAGATATAGGTTTACAAGAAGTTCGTTGATGAATATTGAATATTAATCGAATTATTCGCTTCTGTGTAATAAACACCCTATTTATTTCTGTAGAACAGCCCCACAGCAGAATATAATAATTTAGATGACTATATACAAACAAAATATACAGGGTGGTCCTAAAAATCGTAATGACTGCAATGATGGATTTTTTAAATGGAATACCCTGTATATTATAACAGTTTATGAATTCTTTTGACCTCTAGAATAACTTCGATACAAGGTACCATATGCCTAAATTCTATGGTTACGCAGATATCGGCACTTTAATTATTGCATACCCAAATTATGTCTGCCATATGTTTACGCAGATCTAATGAACGGCAGACATAAAGACATCATTTTACACATATTGCAGGGTTGCCAGGAAAATGAAACAAACGGAGGGATAATGAAAATCGTACCGACTATGCCTCAAAACTTTTATTCCATTAATATTATAACTTAAATCCTAATAATAACAATAACCATCATTTAAAGAAATGAAAAAAAAAATATCAAACAAATACTACAATAAATGTTCAAAGTGCGAACCATTTACGATTTGACAGTATCCAAGTCTTTTACAAAAATGTTCGATTGAATCACTTAGATATGTTTGTGGCATCAGATTTATCTCTTGCAAAATACGAGCTTGTAGGGTTTGTAAATTTAGTGGTTTATTCTTGTAAACTTTATTTTTAAGATATCCCCACAAGAAAAAATCTAAAGGAGTCAAATCCGGTGACCGTGGCGGCCATTCTATTGCTCCTCGACGTCCTATCCATCTCTGTGGAAACACTGTATCTAGGTAATTACGTACAGCCAGGGTGTAATGAGGGGAAGCACCATCTTGTTGATACCATATGTCATCAGAAGGTAACATGGGATTGTTGGGATGGGGAAATATGACTGCTATTGCTGGCACAATATTATTCCTTAACAGGTTCAAATATTTGTCACCATTTAAATTACCTTCTATGAAGAAAGGTCCGATTATGTGGTTATTAATAATCCCTGCCCAAACATTTATTTTCTGCGGCCATTGCGTGTGTCTCTCCTTCATCCAACAGGGATTACGACTAGACCAAATCCGGCAATTATGTCTGTTCACTTCACCGTTGAGGCAAAACGTTGCTTCATCAGAAAATACAATTTTTTTTTCAAAATTAACATCAACATTCTTCTTTCCTTCAACTAATTCACAAAACTGTAATCTGCGGTCTGGGTCATCTTCTGCAAGTTCTTGATTGTAGTGAATCTTATAAGGTTTCATTTTTTCTGACTTCATAATTCTTATAACGGACGTCTGAGCGATATTGTTGTCTAGCGCTAACTGGTTTGAAGATACTTGAGCATTTTCTTCAACTTGGAGTAGCACATTTAGTTTCGTATCATCATCTGTAGCAGTTTTAGGCCTGCCAGATTTAGGACAATTTTTAACATTTCCAGTATCTGTATATCTCTTGATAGTTTTGCAAACGGTTGATCTATTAATAACGTGTTGAGGATTCAATTCATTAAATATTCGTGTAACTTCTTCATACGTTCTTTTCTTGTCACCAAAACCTCGTAAAATTAGTATTTGTATGCGTTGTGTATCGCTAAGGTAAACCATTGTATATACAAGGATGTAAAACACATATTAGATACACTTTAGTGTATAGGTAATTAACATTTTTATATGCGCTCTTCTATTATAGGACAGTTTTAAACTGTCTGTCGAGTGAGACCTTGTATGTAAAAACATTAAAAAATTTTAAAAAAAAAAAAATTGAAAAAATAAAAGAAAATTATGAAGAATATGGAATTTTCTTCCAGATATACATTATGAGAATAATGTATTGCATTAATTTAAACGGTATTTTCATCATGTTCAGATAACTCATAACATCTGTATAACTTAAAAATCATAGGTCAAATGGACGAAATTTGGCCCAAAAATATGACATCCAGATGTAAAACATAATATTTTCTGTTGAGGATGGTAGCATTAGGGTTATCTGGCACTTTTCGTATTTAGGACTATTATCTCAACAAACACGTCATTGCAAATACCAAGAAATGAACTTTTGCAATATACTAATTGATCTGAAATGACCCCGTCAAATATGTTATTATAGAAAAAGAGGCTATTTATTTACATTGTAAAATATAATAAATTCATTGAACTTTCATAAATTATATAGTTTATCATTAAACCTCAAAAGGAAACTATTCAATTTCGAAATATAATCATGAGAAACTACAAAATTAATCTAAATCTAGATTCTATTCAAGTGAGAATCAATTCAAAGAAACGATAAGAAAGTCAAACCTACTTATTAATTATCCCAATATATTATTACCCATATATAATATTTTCTGTATTTTTCTTAATTCATAGCAATAACAAGATATTTAGGAAATGTATTCATTTCAGCCAATCCTTTATCAGTCAGGTTGGCCGAGCGGTCTAAGGCGCCAGATTTAAGCTCTGGTTCCCGAGAGGGAGCGTGGGTTCGAACCCCACACCTGACACGTGTAATTTTTATAGAATGATGTTGATATCAACAATGCAAGAAGAATGAGCAATAAAAAGACAGACTCCACGTTCGTATTCGTACAAAATATATCAAAAATCTATTAGTCTGGTTCACATGTACCCTTTTTTGTGAAATTTTTCAATAGTCTTCAAAAATTACGAACATGGAGTCATTCGATTCGTATTGTTACCTAGAAAGTTGAAAGGTCCGAAAATGCGCTGGAAAAATAACAAAAGTTATGAACAATAAAGTGAAAAAAAGTGGGGTTCAGTTTTTTTCAATATCTCAGGAAATATTCAAAATTTTCAAAATAGTAAAAACTTTTCAAAACGATGGAGAAATAAAAAACTCCGACTCCCGAAACTGTAGCTCCAATATTTATAATTTTTACATATCCTCGAAAATAGAGCCAAAAGCGGGAACTCTGGCTTCCGCACACGTTGCGTCACTCTAACACAACCACGAAAAAAATTATTTAAATGTATTAAATATTAATATTTAGGAATAATAAAATTCATGGAGTGGAAAAAATTATTGAATTTTTTTAACTCAGTAAAGTCATTCTTAATAGTATAAAAAATAGATGACCGTTACAATAATGAAAAAATTTTGATTTTGCACTTTTTTATTAACAATTGGAAGTTTATAAAACAAATATATAGTGAATAAGAAATTTTTTTATCTTTATCATTTTGAAGTCTCGTTGTTAAAAGCTATAACATATATATATATATATATATATATATATATATATATATATATATATATATATATATATATATATATATATATATATATATATATATATATATAGTTTGAAAAATTGTTATTAACAAATGAAGAAAAAATTTCTTTTTCATTATTTTTTTTTTATAACTTTTAATTGTTAATAAAGAAGTGGGAAATAAAAATTTTTTTATTATTGTAACGGTATTCTATTTTCTATACTATTAAGAATGACTTAACTAGGTAAAAAAAATTTTAGGATACTAGTTTAATAATTATCTGGGTTTTAATATTAACTTTCAGCTCAGAAAAAATAGTTAATTACCAAATGCATAATTTATGTTAAAATTGAGACAAAATTTTTTTGACCGCTGATTATTGTTTATTTATGTATCGCAACACACCATAAATTTTATTATTCCTTAATATTAATACTTAATATATTTAAATAATTTTTTTCGTTATTGTGCCAGAGTGACGCAACGTGAGCGGAAGCCAGAGTTCCCGCTTTTGACTCTATTTTCGCGGCTCTGTAAAAATTATAAATATTAGAGCTACAGTTTCGGGATTTGGAGCTTTTTTTTTGAAGAATTTCTTCTTCTTCTTGAAACTTATTTGTAATTTTGAGAATTTCAATATTTCCTGAGATATTGAAAAAAACCGAAACCCTATTTTTTTCACTTTATTGTTTGTAACGTTTGTAATTTTTTTCAGCGCATTTTCGGACCTTTCCTTAAATTTTCCAGGTAACAATACCAATCCAGTGACACCATGCTCATAGTTTTCGGAGACTATAGATAATAACTATAGATACTTTTCAAAGAAATTCGAACTTCATCTATGTCCAGGAAACTCGTACATACTGATAAAGAATAATTACCACAAGATGCAGAAGAATCAATTTGGAAGCAGGTAGCGCCACCAAAAATACAAACCTAAGCATGTGTAAGCATAACGATACTCATCGAAGTATGAGCATCAACCTCCAAGTAAAAAGAGAGCAAGAACCAAACACTACAGAATAGAAAAGTTGTAATCGAAATTTAAATAGAATATTCAATTTATGACGAATTTTTTGTGCCTATCCTATAATACTTGTCTAGTCAACATTACGAAGTCTAGATTATCTGACCAATGCCTCATATTCAACGAATATTTGAAAGTTCTCAAATAATTCATCCAGTTTGGGATAGGGAAGAATTCACTAAACATTCCTTAGTTGATGCACTGTAACAATTCATCAGTTGTTATTCTAAATATTTCGTGTTCTGCAATATTTGGTTGATGATATATGCAACAAACGTAATATGAATGAAATACGTTATGAAAAGATTGCAAATAGATACTATGTATTTAGTTTACCAAACCCCATGAGAAATACCAAACGTTCTGCATCATAATGAACCATGAAATCAAGTATATATTAGATTTGTCCTAGTCAAATCTAGTTCAGCATTGAATTATTTCGAGAATACCTATAAGAAAGTCGAGGCGTTAAATTGTACATAATTATAATATAAGCCAGCAGTGCTATGATCTTTATTTCATTGATATCCTATATTCTGCTCTAAAGCTTAAAATTTTGTTGAATGTGTAAAACTCTGAGATTATAAAGATTAAGTTTCATTATTTTACCACTTTTTTTTTGATTTCAGGTCGTTTTCTTCATGAAAAATTCCAATTTATATTCTGTATAGGCTAATAATAAAAATTATAATAATAATGTTTATTATATTTATTTATCCTCTCAGACATTACATTAATTTACAGGACACGTCACAATAGAAATCGACAAATACAAATTAAATTGACAATTACATAATAATATAATAGAAAAAAACATTAACAGAATTCACTGGATAAAAAGTCACATAAACTGTAAAAACAAAACTTAAATGATATTTCTTTCTTGAAACGTATTGAATTTAGGGACTTCTATTTTGGAAGATGATTGTACAGCTTTATTCCTTCGAAAGTTGTGGATAACTCAAACTTAGAGGTAACATAAACGTGTCCTTATTCCGCGTATTATATTCGTGAAAATTAGTTAATCTTTTGAGATTCAATAACCTGCTCCGAATAAACAACGAACAATGTACAATATAAATAAAAAGAATGGGAGTACTTTCTGCCGACTGAAAATCGGTCAGCAGATTTTGATCAGATTTCAAATTAAAAATCAGGCGTATAATTTTATTCTGTGCCAGAAAAATTGAGCAAGAAGGTTGTAATACGAAACATTTAGTCATTTAGCCTATTAATCTAAAAGTTATAATAATTCAAAACGCTTGGATAAATTCCTTCAGAATTGTTGAAAATCATTTCATACATGTTTAGAGCAGTTATCGTGTTATATAGAATTGATATCGTGTTATATAGAACAACTAACTGTATCGATACAGTATAAACTGGTATAACTAGTTGTATCAACTCTCGATAATTCGTGGGGAGATCAAAAAACATCTGGATTGAGTTACGAAAAACGTCTACTAGTTAAGATGCAACTAGCACTACCAAGTCTTCATAATAAGATTTTAGTCGGAAACATATGTCCAGGAAGGTGTTAAAACTAGTTGTATCATTAAAATATAATACAAACTAGTTGTACAACTACTTGTTTCAACTCTTGATAATTGGTTAATTGATCGAAAAAGCTTGGATAATAGATTGTTAATCTGAAACATATACAACTAGTTGAATCAATACTAAAACTAAACAAACTAGCTGTATAACTAGTGAATCAATTCGTGATAATTGGTTAGTAGAACGAAAGCATCTTAGATCAGTTGATTCAACTAGTTGTATCAAGTCATAATAATGCGTTAGTAGCCCAAAACATATGTCGAAGGAGTTGATATAACTAGTTTTATCCATCCAATACAGTATAACCTAGTTATACAACTAGTTTCATCAACTGTTAAAATTGATTTAGTAGCTCGAAAAATATATCGACTGAGTTTATACAATTAGTTTCATCAACTGTTAAAATTGGTTTAGTAGCTCGAAAAATATATCGACTGAGTTTATACAACTAGTTTCATCATCTCTTGGTAGAATTACTAGAAATTATTTACTGGAATTCAGAAGAATTCCAGTTAAAAGAATTCTTCTCTGAACTCCAAAAAAAAGAATTTTTTTGGAGTTCAGAGAAGTATTTTTAATAATATTATATATTTCAACAATATTCAAACAAAAGATGTGCAAGTAATTGCACATCCCGTGCAATTACTTGATGATTACCAGATGTGCAAGTAGATTGTAATTGTTATTAATATATTCGAAGCCACTCATATTAAGAAAACTAATTACCTAATCTCAAAGTTTCATTAATATTTATTATAATAAATCTGATACCGTATATATAATCCTGATAATTCTGTTCCTAATTAAAAACCTTGTTTATAGAAAATATATAACTACGTAAATCCCCAATCTCTTTCCAAGAATACCAATTTGTCAATCTCTAAACCGTGGAAGAAATTATCATTGCAAAAGTAAGGAATTAATTGTTGTAGAAACCATAAGACCAAATTGAACATACGCGGAAGACGGTGAGATAAGGAAGTGTTGTAATTCAAATTACACTCACAATCTAATAAGAAATAACAGTGTATCGTAATGTATCATTGAAAGTAACAATTATCTAAATTCGTTGTCATTCACTAAATTTCGTAAAAATTACGTGACCATCGCAAATAATATCATAACAAAAATGATCACTATTTTTAGTCAATTTCATCTATGATTCGTATCTTTTTCTTTTCGGGCGTTTTTGGCTTTTGATGTTTATGATTTTTGATTTCCGAATTTGTAAGTACCAAATCTTAATTTCGTATGTTGGAATATCAGATACGAATTTTCGTATCAGGCGACATCAAGGTCAAATATTTGATTTTGCAAACACTTCATATAAGAAGTACCTAACTTGTTATGAATCATTATCGCTAAACATCCTTGGTCTAGTTGCTGAATATTGAATAATTAATAATTATTCCATAACTGTCTATGTTTATCTCTGCATAATATAACTGAACCTGTCATGGCTACATCCACAGTTACGATCTATACTCCATTCATTTTCAAAAGAACACTGAAATAAACAAATACCTGCACTATTTACGTGATTTGTAAATCCTCCAGAAACGTACTAAACTTTCGTTCTATATTTTATGGGATGGAATGGATTGTTGTGATACTGAAATAAGATTTATTATAATTCACTGATTATTGAAAAGTAACAACATACACCACTTAAGTTACGAAAACGGAAACTACAATTTTAGTAAAAATCTCAGTTCGAAATATTTGTACACATATCTAACAAATCCATGATAATAAATAAAACATCAGTAAGAATTTTACTGAAGAACACCTTTATATGTTGATGAATTGATTGATGATTATTGCTGTAGTGATCATGTACAAGCTTGTTGAGGCAAATACCCTCTTAGAGTTGAGTAAAATTGAATATTGAAAATCGCAAATGGCAGAAGCCATTAGGGTACTATCACTGACTAAGAAGCCTCTAGCACAGGGGTTCCCAAAGTTATTTTGTCTACCGACCACTTTAAGAACAAATTATTTTTTATCGCCTCCATTTCTCACCTACTTTAAAACCAATATAAATTCAAAATAAATTAATTAATTATCGTGAGCTATATTAGCGACGATTAAACATTCTCTTAATTTCTACTATCTCATAATTAATATTAGTTGATGTTGACAAGTTGTAGTCGAGAGTAGAGAGCTCAGTCGGTGTCTAGGAGTCTTCCTAGCTAGATGAAATTATAAATCACCCCACCAAGCCTCTACACAACACCCCCATTTTTTCAGGGTCTCTTACCGCCCCCTTTAAACCTTCATCGCCCACAAGGGGGCGTTATCGCCCACTTTGGGAAAATTGGTTATTTCACAAATTCTAATCGTAAATATTTTTGCGATTGAAAATTCAATTTAAAGACTTCTATGAAACAATCATACAATTATCGTTACATATAATTTTCAATAATTTTTATGGATTTTTAGTTTAAAATAAAAATTATAAATTTAATATTGGATTAACTTCTTAGTTTTTAGTAGGCTACTATAAAATGATAGCTACTTTGAAATCACAAAGGTGAAGAGTGTAAACTGGCCTGATATTTCAGTAAAAACGGGTTCAAGTATTCTGGAATATAATCTTCAATACGAGTTAACAGTAGCGTAACTGCGAGGTGGGAGTGGACAGATAAATAGATAATGCTAGTACTAAAATGGCGGATGCGCATCAGTTCATCAAATTTGAGGGATTTATGTAAAACATTCAGACTAAAACAATGTTGAACTTCTAGTTGCTAGCTACAAACTCTTGTTCCTTCTAAAACTGGTTGGAGATTCAACCGAATTATAATCATTACAATCTTATGAGCTTTCAATATCAGACTAATAGTACTAATTAACGACTGAGATTGAATTCTTGCTCAACTCTTGGTGAAACATAATAAAATATTAAATTAAATTAAACTCTTGGCTCAATGTTTCACGATTATATTTAACAACATGAATTAGTCGACATGTTTCGAGTGTGAGCTCATTTTCAAGACTAAGCTACCTGTTCTTCCTGAAAATCTACCTGTTCATTTACGATGACTTCTTTTTTCTTCCAAGAACTGCATATTTCAATTGCTTCTAAAAGGTCTAAACGTTTCCCTTCATTGCCTGCGTGCAAGCACTTGGTTTTCTCAAAGTCTATCAAGTGGTAGGAGTTAATACAATGTTCTTGTACTTGAACTATGTATGTATCTTGTACTATGTTCTTGAACATTGTATTAACTCCAACCACTTTATAGACTTTGAGAAAACCAAGTACTTGCACGCAGGTATTAAAGGGAAACGTTTAGACCTTTTAGAAGCAATTGAAATATGCAGTTCTTGAAAGAAAAAAGAAGACATCGTAATTTGTTGTTCGTTCCTTACAGTAGTTTAGTCTTGAAAATGAGCTCACGCTCGAAACATATCGACTAATTCATGTTGTTAAATATAATCGTGAAACATTAAGCCAAGAGTTTAATTTAATATTTAGTACAAATTAATATTGAATTTTAATGCTTCAATTCCTTGGTAAATGGTTCTGCTATTTTCGTTGTTTTCTGTAAACCACCTGATGAGTTAAGATGACCAGCATCCTGTTTTTACACGCCACTACTCTATTAAGGCTGAATATTCCCAGAAGTTTTCCAAAGGTATTATTGAATTCTTCTTCTCAACTTAGTAACACTGATACACTATAAAATGGAATGAATTCCTCATGCTTTTGCATTAAAATGCTAACAGAATTCCATGGATATTCCAAGATCTGAGAGTAATTTCTAGTGATTACAGATGGAGCTGTGATGTATTTTTTACTCTTTGATAACGCAATTTTTGGACATATATGACAGATATTATAGATAAGCATCGTTGCATCGATTTGTTAATTGAATTTTCCGAAGATCAATTCATATTGCTTAATTCTGTATTACTTTTCGAACAAAATTGTCATTCTATGGAATACGGTTGATTTCTGATTACCCGTTTCAAATTAATTATTGGTAAAATTTGATTCGCTTATCAATGATTCAATTGACGCCATACTCTCGATTTCTGTGAACTTATTTCACATTAAGTACATTACGAGAAAGTATAAAATAGCATGAACATTTTTATGCGGTTCGACAAATTCGGTAAACCAACATTTAGGTTAGACGTATCTAACAATTTTGAGATGGATGATTTTCCTGACTGCACAGATTTATGTTATAGCTCAACCATGAGCACGTGATACCCTTTGAAATATCCTCAGAAGAATAATTGCAAATCGTTTGTTATAAATATATTGAAGCTGAAATCTTCTTACATGTTATTCAAATGCGCATATTCATTAGCTTGACTTTCTCGAAAACACTAAAGTATACTTATATGTCAGATAATTATATAGCAGAAGTATATAAGTGAAATTACACTACCATAATTTGTAAAACAACATTAGAATTTCACGCTCTTCTCGATATTCTTGAATTTAATTATCTCTATAAGATATTTTAACAACGAAATATTTGTGCCAAATAATTGTTATTGTAATTATTGTGTATAAGTGAAATTTTGATGACTTATTCACTGTAAAAAATCTTACTTTCTACTTTTGAAGAAATATAAAAAAAATTGAAGAAAATGAAATCAAAAGAGATCGCAATTCATAGGTTTATTAGCCGAATTGTTCAGTGACGCTTTAAGACTTTCTTCTTACTGATACTGGTGGGTTCGATTATCACCGTGTTCCTGGACAGTTCAGAATTAGCGTTGAACTCCAGATCCAAATCGGAGATGTATAAATTTCAACCCTAATAATAATATAATATAACATTTGCATTGATAGGTACTCTAATTTCATAGTAATTTTTTTCTTTTCATTTCCAAGCTTATTTGAATCTATTTTTATTATAATTACATAGATAATAGTCCTGAATTAAACAAATAATACTATTTGGATACTTTCATACTGTAACGATTATAACACACAAAATCTAAAAACTTCTTGTGAATAAACAAATATCTCTTCATCTGAAGTTGATTGAATCTTCGCTGATATCTTGGTGAAATATTGGTTGAATATATTGAATGAAAAACAAGTGGGTTGGTTCTTAAATATATTTTTTTAAATATTGCCTAACCTTTGTGTGGCTTTACACATCCTAAGTTCAATACATCTCTTGCCATGTGAGAGGTGTGATGTAAATTTTCCTGTCTGCAACATAAAATAGCATGATGGTGTATCTTAGGTTGCATACCTGCATCACTCGATGTGGTTTCGTACAGTGTTCTAATTTCAATAAAACAAAGGACCGAACGCGCTTTGAAGGAGATTCACCCTAAGGCTCTTTCACTCAATTGCCTAATTAATATTTTACTGATAACTGAATATTAATAATAATATAAGATAGATAACTGGATAAATGCGAGGTAATAATAAAAACTTGTCTAACACTGAATCACAAATTGAATATTATTTTCAGCATTTGTTTCTTAGTTTTCTTTCTCCTGTTTATGGAAAGTTGTAGCTATCGACATGAACTGAAAATTTAATAATATTAAATAGAATTCCACTGGCAATACGTAATTATCTGATAAGGAAAACAAAAATTGGAATAGATTATAAATATCAACATATCGTTTTGAAACGTGGATGACCAAATCATGATGCAAATATATGTTGAAACACTATTAATTCATCAAATAATGTCAGTAATAGTGTTGCAGAAGTGTCTGGTCTAACTAAAACTTAGTTCGAGTTGATTCAGTTCAAATAAAACTTCAAGATAAGATCACAAAATCGTTTCTACAAGTTTCAAATGTCGATTAGTCATTAGCCTCTCAATTCGGTAACATGAATACA
Source organism: Henosepilachna vigintioctopunctata (assembly GCA_030704895.1). Classification (NCBI taxonomy): domain Eukaryota; kingdom Metazoa; phylum Arthropoda; class Insecta; order Coleoptera; family Coccinellidae; genus Henosepilachna; species Henosepilachna vigintioctopunctata. The sequence goes on along the minus strand of JARQZJ010000046.1, from coordinate 425,742 downwards.
AATAATCAATACATAATTTTATACAGTTAACAATTGCAAACCTCCTCATTTAATTCATATATATATATTGTATAGTAAACATGTAACGACAACTGATAATTACTGTTTTCAATGAAATGGTGGATGCGCATCTTTCGCAGAGTTATATCATTTGATTCAGTAACTAGACTCGCAAAACTATTTCTCTGTTATGACTCTGACTACAAAAAAACAAGGCAAATATTTGAAAAATTTCAAGAAAATTATTCATAGAGAATCTATCATACCAAAACACTATCATTTCGATCTGATTTTCACCAACTAAAAAATATTTACCTACAAATGAATTAATTGATGAATCTTAACGTTCCAGAGAAATTTTCAGTGCGAATCTCCCAAAAAAAAAGGAATTACCTATATTAAAAATTCATATTTCGCCAATCAGGAAATTCCATGAAATTAAATTGTTTTCGAATAAACTTTTATGCAACTAATAATACACTTACGCAATTCGTGATAACTTTAGATCATTCTATCAAAATGTTTTTTCTTTGTCATATTCATTTCAGTGTTAATATAGATGATTCTGTTGTTTGTAGACATTTGATGAATACAAAATTAACCTATTTTGAAAGGACAATGTCTACACCAAAAATAAATCAACAAATAAGTTAAAATGTTTACACCCACTACCATCAGTCCGATGTTAAACGTACTTCAAATGAGAGAATGTAAATACGGAAGCTAGTATTTTATAAATGATATTTTATTGTCTATATCGCTTCATAATTAATAACAATTCGGGCTTTTAGATATATGTATCTGTTGATTATGTTCCGTTACAAATTATATCGTTCTCATAACTTTGAAAATGAAATAAAGTGTTGATTGTTATTATTGATAATAAAAATTAATCGGTAAAGTAAATTTATTCGAATATTCTCAGTACTTTTTACACAATTGAAATGTTATGGAATTAGAAATTTAGAATTAGAGACTTTTGCAGATTGTAGATATATAATTATTTTCAATTACTCAAAATAGTATTTTCTGCTTGTTAAAACAATTTCAATGAAAATACAGCTATAGACCATATATATATTCCACCAAGTAATTTCCTATACGATCAATAAAATTTTATTGTTTCAACAAATCAAACGACATCCGTTATAAAACAATAATTCTATTGTTTTAATTAATTACAAACTGTTAGAACAATTAAGCTTCGTTTTTATCGATCCCAGATAAATCAGTAGATGCAATTTTCGTCTTTAAATTACCAATTCGACCAAAAATAACAAACAAATTCATCGACATAACTTAACTCTTAATTATTATGTCAGTTTATGGTTCTATTCCAATTCCGTTCACGTATTTCATTTATTCAATACACGTTTCACCTTGTGTTCCGATTAGTACTATGGCTTGAATATATTCTTTACTCATGAATAGTTTTAGTTGCCGAATGAAGAAGATGAATAAAATCAGTTCTCATAACCAGCGATTCTCAAACTTTTTGGCCTTAAAAATAAAAATTTCGACGACTTCTCCCCAAATAAATAGAAATATTCTAGCATATTCTTCATTTTCAATCATGTTATTAAGACATGAGAGACAGGTTATTCATGGGGCCCCCATATAGACTTTGCTGACCCCTTGAGTGTAGATGTCTGACAAACTTAAAAACAAAATCGAGTTTTGCATATTTTATGGTAATCTTGTATCTGAAAACTAAATCCTGCTGATAAACATCAGCTTTGAGCGCGAGATATCCATTGCTGGATGGCATGAATAGACTCCAAGTAAATTAAGGTGGCTTTATTCGTACATTACCTATCAAAGGACAAGACATAGGTTTCGGTTCTTAATTAATTCTCTTAATTGAAATATTAATACTACAATTTGTTTGTCCTAAATCAATCTAAATTGATTGAATAAATACAGAAGTGAAGAACCAATCTCACAATAACAAAAGTTCGTACGGAAGTGGATAATATAAATGTTGTCCTTTGTTGGAATTTTAGTTTGTACATTTAATCTCCAACTAAGTAAAACTTTTATATTTTCAAATATATAAATATACTGAAGAATTTTTTTCATTTATTTCAATACTATTTTCATTTATTTCTACATAAATTTCATAAAATTGATCATTGTTCCATTTATTTTTAATTAGAAACAAATGTAACCAATTATTGACAATCAATCCAGATAATGAAAAAGAAATTCTAAAAAAGAACCCTGATGAGTCTCAAATTGATAAGAATTTAATAGATAACAAACAATAAAGAGAAAGCATTTCAATAACAATATTTTTTTTGTATATATGCACATATTCTTTTTCTTCTTAAAACGCCGTTTCCCATTAAAGGTTGGCGAATCAACCCAGAAAAAATTTTTATTTAAATTTTGGATTCATATAAATGAATAGTTATTCTTACAATGAGCTCCAAGAAAATGTAAACGTTCTTTATGATTGTGATTTTTTCTTTACTCGGACTTCAGGAGTTGGAAGCCATTTGTAGTACTTAGTAATTTTATTAGATATACCTTGAAATTTTCTCAGAAAATGAAGCAATTGCAGAACTAATGTGACAGCTGAAATTTCATTACAATACTTTAAGCAATCAAGCCTTCCTCTAAATATTGATATTTAATTTTCAATTAATAACGAATTCCTTATTAAAAATATTGTTATGAAACACAAATTAAAATGTTTTCATATATTACATAATATGCATGACGCTCGTTTCAATGTCTCACCAAATTCTAGAACCATGTATTGAATTAGTATTTGTGAAATATAAAAAATTTATATCAAACTCTTGGCTTAATGTTTCACAAATATAATGTTTCATATTTGTGAAATATTGAGGGGTTTAATATTTATTTTTTAAATCAAGAATTAGATTTAAATTTTTATATATTAGTGAAACATTAAACCCAGAGTTCGATTCAAATTCTTATATATTTGTGAAACATTAAACCAAGAGTTTGGTTTGAATTTTATATATTTGTGAAACATTAAGCCAAGAGTTTGATATAATTTTTTATATATTTGTGAAACATTAAACCAAGAGTTCGATTTAAATTCTTATATATTTGTTAAATATTAAACCAAGAGTTTGATTTAAATTTTCATATATTTGTGAAACATTAAGCCAATTGTTTGATATAATTTTTTATATATTTGTGAAACATTAAACCAAGAGTTTGATATAATTTTTTATATATTTGTGAAACATTAAACCAAGAGTTCGATTTAAATTCTTATATATTTGTGAAATATTAAACCAAGAGTTTGATTTAAATTTTCATATATTTGTGAAACATTAAGCCAAGTGTTTGATATAATTTTTTATATATTTGTGAAACATTAAACCAAGAGTTTGATATAAATTTTTATATATTTTTGAAACATTAGGCAAAGAGTTTGATTTAAATTTTTGATATTTGTGAAACATTAATGCTAAGAATTTGATTTAGATTTTCATATATTTGTGAAAGATTAAGTCACTAGTTTTATTTGAATTTTTATATATTTGTGAAACATTAAGCCAATAGTTTGATATAATTTTTTATATATTTGTGAAGCATCAAACCAATAATTCGATTTAAATTCTTATATATTTGTGAAATATTAAACCAAGAGTTTGATTTAAATTTTTATATATTTGTGAAACATTAAGCCAAGAGTTTGATTTGAGTATTTATATATCAAATAAAAACACTTGACTTGGTTTCACAAAATTTATAATAAATACTTGACAATTGTTTCGGGGCGTTTCCCAGTTTTCAAAAGTTAAACTGAACAACATTTTCGACAACATATATATAAAAATTTTTTTCAGTTTGAATATTTAAAAATGGGGAAACAATTGTCAAGTATTTATTATAAATTTTGTGACATCAAGCCAAGTGTTGTTATTTAATATATCAAACAATGTGTCACCAAAAGATCAGCGAACGTTCAATCAACTTTATCAAATTTTTATATATTCGTGGAACATCAAACCAAGAGTTTGATTTAAATTTTACTTAATCAAGTTTTCCCAAGAGGTAGGGGTGAATTCAACCTCACTTATTTGTGTTATTGTCCCAATGTTAATACAGCATCTGAAGAAGACGTTGTACTTTGAAACGCTCGTCATGAGTATTATTTAATATATGAGAAAATTTAAATTTATGTTTCATTATGGTTACTTATGTTCGCCAAGTATCGACTTTATCAATCATTAATCAATACATCGTTTCTAGAACTCGTTACGGTTGAAAACTGTAAAATTCTCATCCAGAAGGAATAAAATAGATATAACTTTTCAAAACAAAAACTTATGTTGAATAAATTAATAATTTCTTTCCAATATAAAAATACATCTAATAAATAAATAGCTCCCCAATTTATTTTGAATTATTGTTCACTGGCCATATTTCAATTTAATTTCAATATTTAAATTCACCTTTGTAGCTCATTTTTTCTTTTTCGGATAACCAAATATCGAATACTCATAAACACCCTTAATTTATATGCTGTAATAACATGTGGTAAGTGACTAAATGAAAAATCTCGAATTATTCACTGAACAAGATCTAGTTCTATAATTCTCTCAGATCGGTCGGGATATCCTGTTTTGTCTGACCATCTTCAGTTTATTTTCATCTGCACACTACGATGGTCACAAATTCGTTCCAAGGTTTAAGTAGGTTATAACCCGCATAATAGTCTACGTTCAGTCCTAGTGACTCTTAAAGAAGTACTTATGTCTTCAGCATCCGCATTTGTTTACGTACTCAAGAGAATCGAACTGATTAAAAGGTAGACTCCTGCAGTTCCAGGTGGGGATCGCCTAGACTTGTATTTGTGAAATGGTGTCAAGAAACGGCAAACTCTTAATACCAAGTGAAAGAATACATTTATTTGTCCGCGCCTGTATAGTTCGTTCTCCGGTACTACGACATTAAAGTGACCGCGTAAACATTTCAATTGATCAACAATGTGAAGTGAATCATCGGTTCTAATCAATAGAGGTGAGTTCCAAAAATTTGGCATCTTTGTTATCTTAAATGATGGTCGTACCATTGATTCGATCTTTCGGTACTACCGAAAATTGAAGATTTGAAAGTGGAAAGTGCATCGAGCGATGGTTTCATGGAAGATTGATCGATTTTTTCGCACTTTCATCTTTATCGGAAAGTTTCCATTGATTTCCTCCTAGGAGACATTTCTCAGATGACGGACTAGTTCCCATAAAGATCAAAGGTTGGAGAGATCGACCTCTTCTGTTCTTCTCGGTGTAGCAAAGAGAAATTGAAATTTTCCTGAATTATGTCAAGTGAATGCCAAAATATTGCGGGGAATTGAATGACCTTGCATACCGTACATTAAATTCTTCAATAATGACTTTGTTATATTTATTTGTATCAATATTTTCGATTAGAGAAAGTTTAAATTTGTGGTATTTGACTAAATTGATGAATCTACATGATTTCGTTCGATTTGTTACCAAATTTGTTATATCATTCTTGGTGTTTTATGTTTCGTTATATTGAAGCAATTATTTCATAACAATAATATTCAATTAAGTATCTATATTACGCTCATATTTTATTAAATATTGATGTTCGTTATTTGATTTAGGTAAGTTCATTTCGTTAAGAAAAATATAAGACACAATATTTCAAAATTATGAATGACTTTTGTGTGATTAAATAAAAATATATTATTTCATTTCGTTATGTTGTTAAGTATCTGATTAAGCTATCATCTAACAGAAATAGGTAGGGAATTTTGTAGTTCAACGAAAATTATATATTTTATGAACCTGAATATATATTTGAGTGAATATAAAATCTAACCGATCTGGAATTTCCTTGTATACAACCTAGTTAATTTTCCATCGGGAATTCAAATAGTAAAATTATTAGATAAAGTATAAATTAATATGTCTACTGTATGATCTATATTTTTATATATTTTATACCTGTAAACGGTTTTCTGTATACATGTCTATATAATTTTTTCTTGGAATTTTAAATTGAAATATTTCGGCATTTTTCAGTATTTAATGGCCTCTTTCAAGGACTTTCGAACACAAAAGAACCTTTGCCAACATAAAGAGACAAACTAAAATCAATCACTGCTGTCGTAAATATTAAATTCTTCTTATTGATTGGGTAGTTATTTTTTTAGGATTTTGTTGTATTCTGTATTGAAGTATTTTTCAACATCAGAACTTAGATTTCAATTACTTTTTTGAATGGGCGATTTGAGAAATAACTTGGGAGGTCCATGTGTGTTTTGTTAACCATTCTCTCATTATTTTGTCCCACAAACAAAAGTTTGACTCTTCTATCAACCCCCATATATCGAAATATCTCACGGAACCAATGTGAAATAGGTACTTCAAGCAGTATTAAAACAAACTACCGATGAAAAGCCGTTTACTTGACATTTTGATGACCTTTATAAAATTGTAATATATGTTAGACCTGTTCTTCTATTCAAATTTGTTAACTATGTTCAAATTGCATGGAATTATTCCGAGCCTTCTTCATTTCGAAAGGATTTTTAATGCCATTTCGTCCTTGTATTCGGAATTGTTTTGGCAAGATGATAAATAATGGATACACAAAATGTTTTACCGGTGTTTTTCGTAAAATGCAGCACAAATGCAAATGACAATCACAGAATTGATGAACATAATTAATTATAAATGATATCAAAGTATGATACTGACTCCGCTTCATTGAATGAAACAGATCAATTATAAGAACAAAAGTAAATTCTTCTGTAAAATAGAAATTCTGAGAGATTGTACCAACAAAAACTTCAAATCATACAATACAAAGATCCATTACAGGTAATTATTCCAAATCTTCTCAGATCCATCTTCTTCGCATCGTAAATCATTTAGGTTGAATTATCTCAATTAAACTGATTGTAGAATGAAACAATGAGAAGTTTTTTCCAATATAAATTACCAAATTCAATTTAGATGTTGAGAGATTCAGTTCAACGGACATTAATGTTCATTCCATATTCATTTTTTGTTTGGGATAGCTTATTAGCGGTCAAAGGATTCTTATTTTTCGGCAATTATCACAATATTAAAAAGTTAGCTTAAGTAAAATTTGAGCATATTCTTTAGGTAAACGGCCATGATTGATCTTCACTATTTGGCGTACGTCGTAGATGGAATTGCAGATACGCAATCGGGATTCCCCAAATGGGTAATGTCTAATTCATGAAAAATATTATATTTCATGAATAACTGAATAAATTCATTTCCATAGTTATCAGTATATATAATTCGACCAATTATTTCAAGATCTCATCAATTGTGTTAATGATTTTATTCAAAACGAGTTTAATTTCTTCTATAAGATTTTAATTTAAATAACTTTACATATTTAGGGTTAATGTTGTGAAGTTTACCACCTTTGCTCTCTCACTTTTGATCGAAGTTACGGTATTAACAACTCACCTTTCTTCCGAGGGAAATAATTATTATTACACCATTTACACAAAATTTATTTTGACGTATGTAACTGTCAATACTGGCAGTTTCCAGAGTAAATCTTTAAAGCTAATTCCATATAGCTTCTTTTTATGATCGTTACATAGTTTTTTTTTGAACTTCAGTAAGGTATTAAGGTTTGTGCAATGGCAATACAATTTAAAATCATAGATGATTTTGCTGTAACAGTTGCTGAAAAAAATACATAGAGTGCGATGATTCAACTGCTGGTTTCTCTACGTTTTTCTTGATTCTATGCATAATTTTTGACACTTAGTTTACTAGAATCTCTGTTAGTTCTAGTTTTTGTTCCAATTTCGTTGGAATGCAAAACTGTCCCTCAAAATTCTATATATTCTTTTCTAACTATTTGAGTTTTGTCATTGTTCATTAGTAATTATTTACTAATAAACCCCGATTTCGTTTGTGTCAGTAAAGTATTCATTATTATTGAATATAAACTCAAATTCAAACACTTGAACTTATGATTTACACTTTATTGACTACATAGCATGACGCGTTTAGTCGTTAAAAACGACTTCTTCAGATGCTTACAGAATAATGTTATTAATGTTATAGAATATTATTCTGTAAGCATCTGAAGAAGTCGTTTGTAACGACTAAACGCGTCATGCTATGTAGTCAATAAAGTGTAAATCATAAGTTCAAGTGTTTGAATTTAAGTTTATATTCAATTATAATAATAGATTTAATCAAGTAAACGCCAACACTATTAAATATTTAAAGTATTCATTATTTCTTCAACATTATAGTATTTTACGGTTATGCTTCAAAATTTGGCAATAAGTAAAAGTCAATGCATGTGATGTTTATTGAAAACTCACTGATCTTCAATTGAAAATAAAAGTTATGGCTGAGAAAAATTGAAAATGGTGGAAAGTATACAAAATTAGTTCGTTCCACTCTTATCAAAACTTTGTAATTATCACTGATAATTCCATTTATTCTGTTCTTCCTCAAATAGGGAAATTTCAATGAGGAGATAATTAACTGTACATTTTTTTAAATTGAAATTATCGAATCGGTAATGATTTTATTTTATACCATAAAAGTTGACTTGCATCGTTGATTTCTTATCGGCTGCGCGTTCCCACATTGAAACTAGATGGTATTGTTATTCACCATTCAGCATTTCCAAATAACCTCAAGAACTTCACCCGTAGCTGGACAATTTAAAGCGACCGTTATGCAAAAAGCATGACGGTGAATATTAAACGCAACAATAATTTCGCCGTGGTAATTTTACCATTATTATTGCAAAAGATCAAGAAGTGTATGTTTATAGAATTATTGTTATTCAATGGTTCAACAGTTTTTCGTTCTATTACAGTTAATTCTTATGGAAGTGCTTTCAAGTCGGGTACACTCCCTTTTCCGACTAAGAAATTCTTTCTAGTTCTTCTATATCATCTTTTAGATGTTGTTGTTAGCTGAAATATTGATCAAATTAAGAAAAAACTTTGAGGTGTCAAATGTTAGTGTATACGATTTAGTAAATAAAATGGCATCGTATAATTAAAACTATTTGCCTAAATTGAACATTATTTATATATTCATTTGCTCTATGTTACAGGCAACTAATCAATACTATACAAAAAGTGGTATATTGAATAAAAAACAACTAACTAATTATACAAAATTGCTTATATTGTTGCTTGTCAATTGTTTCGGGGTTTTATCACATTAACAAAAGTTATACTGAACATCTATTCCAAGATTAATATTTCTTTATTTCACACTTTTACTTGCTATAGAAGCATGGTGGGGGAGAAATAGGGAAAAAAGGAATTGCTATTCTTTGAATTGATCTCTCCAAGAGAAAGGAAGTAGGTGAAAAATTAAGGAAAGAAAGGAATCAATTTATAAAATCGAAGAATTTCGAACGAATTTCTAGTAGTTCTTAGTTACGATTAATTACTCGTAATTCACACAAGGTAAATCCTGTGTTCAGAACAAAAATATTGATTCTTCTTGAAACTAGATAAAAAACTAGCGTGAAAGGACAATATACCCAAGTCAAATGTTGACGTGGGTATGCTGTAAGAAACGCCCAGTATATTATTTCGAATAATTTTCAGACAAAATATAACTGTAATAATAGCAATTATATATTATCCTAATTGAAGAGCTAATTATAAACTAACTGTGTATATTGGACAACAAATAGTTGTTAATGCAAATTATGCAACCAGGCGAGAAAAACTTGTTGTTATTTAGTCACTACATTATGATATTGAGGTTAATACTCATATTTTACTAAGAAAAAAGTTATTAACGGTAACACTTGCGGAAACAAACTTATTTACATTGAATACATATTACATGGATGACAACTAAAATTGCTAATAAATGTGAAACGTGAAAAATTACGAATCAATTTGTAAATAAATGCATAAAACTCTAAAAAACACTGATCTGTAGATTGAGTAATAATATAGCGGCTTTTGATTCAAATATTTATTCAAGAACTGTAATATTAAAAATGCTCTATTCTGTATTAATTCAACTCACTTCAACAATTTATATGAGCAAATGAATGCATTTTCGATGTATTGAATCAAAAATAAAATTTTGAAATGTCTATCTTCAATCTTCAAAACACTCATGAGAAAAATTATCTAGCTACATATAAGAAAACCCTGTTTTAAATAAAAGGAAATTGGAAGATAACATATACCTAGTCTTATAAAAAACTGAAGAAACATTCTGCCAATTACAGAAATTTCACCCTCTGATAGGTGACAGGAGAATGTCAATAAACTACGAATTTTCCAGACTATTCTAAACGTAATAAAACAATTGTTAAACTGATTTACACATATATATGTGTAAATCAGTTTAACAATTGTTTTATTATGTTTATCGATTTACATCAAGTATCGGCCTCATCAATTATTTATTCTAAACGTATTTAACTTGTGATGATTTTAGAAAATCCACTCTGTTTCAAAATACAGAGTAAACCTAACTTGTAATCATTCCAACGCATATGAGTTGTCAAGTTTACCCATTACAGAACTATAGAACAAATAATTACATAATTAATTATAGAACAAAGGGGTATTAGGTACCCCTATACGAAATTTATTTATTTTATTTCACACATTTACTTGCTATAGAAGCAACGTGGGCGAGAAATAGGGAAAAAAGGAATTGCGATTCTTTGAATCGATATCTCCGAGAGGAAGGAAGTTAGTGAAAATTTGAGGAAAGAAGGTAATTAATTTATAAAATCGAAGAATTTCGAACGAAGGGAATTACAAATAGGAAATTGAGGACGAAGAAAGTAATAATGGCTACAAACTGAAGGTTACTTGATCATTTATTATTGGTTTCGGCCGTCATGGCGAATTAGAATTGTTAGAATTGTCCAGTTGTTCTAGAAGTTCCACAAGTTTTTCTTTCATCTGTGAGTGCAACAATTTCACTGAGTTTGAATCTATTCTAAGTTGTTAGTATGAATTAAATGTGCTAAAGTCCAGTAGAATTATCATCAAGTATCATTTTATTCTGGTTTCTATATACAGTTTGGCTCATACAGAGCCAGTGGGTGGATACCTCTATGTATTTTACCAGGTAGTGTGTCACAACCAGCACAATCAATTTAATATACACCACTTTTTTATCGGCTATTTCTCTACACTATTTCCAAAAATTGACCTCAATTATCTCATTAATACAATTACTGAATACTACTTGAAGTTGTGAAACTTCAACTTCACAGTAGCATGATATTTCCTATACGTTCAAAAAATCATCGCACCAACAAAATTTCATTATTTATCGTCAAAACTTCTTACACGATAAAGCATACAATACCGCAATCAGTTTCTTCTGAAAATATGATAAACAATTTCTTGAATAGCACAAAAGAATGATTATATTATTGAAAAGTATCAAACAATGATATACCTGATATGGCAGAAAGCATTTTGAATCGACTCAATGTCTGTTAATTTTTATCTAAGTAATGATATAAAGCAAATAAAAAGTGGTATCCTGATATCCTTAGAATTTTATTATCCCTTTCTTAGTCTAGTTTTATATCTTTCCGAATTCTTTTCGCATGTTCAATAGACACATAGTATATATACAGTTTTTCAGATCATCGAATCACTATTTTTTCCATGTGGGTTTCCTTATTCGAAAGATTCTCAAAATCATTACTAAAGTATCGCCTACTGAAGTGTACCTACGAAAATTAATTTTATTAAAATGAGATATAATAAGATATACTTGATATAAGATATGCTCTCATTCAAATATGAACTATAACAGAGTTGATTTATCGTACATTGAATTTATTAACTATCAGTTTACCAACTGATGATGAAGGTAATTTCTGCAGGTGGCATGCAAGGCGTTATTTCATCAACTGTTCACAGATTCACAAATACATGCAACAATTCAACCTTCATCTCCTACACCCAAAGTTCAAAGAAGGAAACCTTGCCTTTCCATTGTTGACATTCGTTCCATATTAGAACTATATTATTCTACTTGTGTAAAATTTTTCCATTTAAGTTTGCGAATACTTATGAAAGCTGGGTAGGTTTCGATGCAGATTGCATTAAAGCATTAAATGAGTTATTCATGAGGAGGATGCGTATTCTGTAGGCATCTTCCTCTTCAAGGAAATGCCGTTTTGGTAATCCGAGTGGGTCTTGGAACGAATGTTACCAGGTCATTGTTTTATTTCTTAACTCTTTCTGATGTGAATATGTGATTTGTGATGGCGACAAATGTTTTGCTCAAATTACTTGATCTGATATTTTATTATTAAGTGAACTGAACAATCTAATATAATAAAAGAGTAATATGAAACTCTTGATAATAAGTTAGTAGCCCGAAACATAAGTGAAGTGTATTGAAAAATTTTGGAATTTAGGTTTTAATTATACGATACATACAAAAATTATTATACAATGGTAAGTGAGCAAGTTTATTGATGCAGTACATATATATATATATATATATATATATATATATATATATATATATATATATAAGTTATTGATGTATCAGTATCAGATCCCTTTGAAATCAAAACCGGTGTGCGGCAGGGGGACTTTCGCGAATCCTCTTCAATATTATTTTAGATAGAAAAGTATTATAAACGATACAATATATACATAAATAATATAAAATTATTTAGATCATTGGAGAATGAAAACTTCATGTGAAGGGCATACAAGTGGGTATCAAAAAAGAAAATGGAATAAATGTCAAATGTCTCGCCTTTGCAGATGATATTGCTATCATCACAGACAACAGAACTGAAGCCATTCTCACCGTAGAAAAACTACATGAAATGCGCAGAAAACCAGGTTACAAATATCTTATTATAAAACCAAATACATGAAAAGAAAACCAATATATAAATCTCCTCTTATTAAAAACATGATGAAATTCTGCAAGTCGGCCATTTTAAATACCTCGGAGAAGTTATGCAGTCCTCAGGTTTAAACCGCTAATGAACAAAGAATTGCCAAGATACAAAGGGCCTACCAGCTAACATGGGCGTACCGTAATAAAAAAAGCATTTCGAGGGTCGGCAAATTGAGGCTTTATAACACGATTTTTCCAGAAGCAATCTACGTAGCTGAAACAATGGTTATTGTCGGTCATTCAAGAATTAGAGAAATAGAAAAACAAGAATGGAAAATTCTTATAAAGATTCACAATCCCATCAATAGAAAAGGCATTTGGATTTAAAGACCTCGGAATGAACTTTATCAAAAGACAAATACGATAACGGAAGAAATCAGAAAACGACGAGCAAAGTTCTATGCACATGTCTGCATAATGAAACAGTCCAGAATACCGAAGAAACTACTCAATATAAATTATAAAGAGTAAATGCAGAACAGAGTGGCTAAAATAGGTCCAGAAAGATCTACAACAGATCAATATGAAATTCAGTCAGATTTACATCTGGTATTTTATTGGTGAATAGTATTCCTGAATACTACCACCTATAGATCTAGAGCAGGGCTTCCCAAACTTTTTTTACTACGCCCCCTCCTGCTAAAATGGAAACCATCCACTCCCCCTTCACAGTAAATTTTATGGGCATGTGAAAAAAACATTGCATTGAAAACAAAACTTTTTTTTGTATTTGATAGTGGTGGCGTTTACTTGATGTAAATCCATTATAATTGAATATAAACTTCAATTCAAACACTTGAACTTATGATTTACACTTTATTGATTACATAGCATTACTTTATTGACTACAATGCTATGTAGCCAATAAAATGTAAATCATAACTTCAAGAGTTTGAATTGAAGTTTATATTCGAAAACAAAACATGTATTTTCAATAACACAAAGAACAATATCTGAAGACTAAATTTAAAGACATACTGTTAGAGCATTTTCTTCAATAGTAAACCTATTTATTGGTTGTCTAGTTAGTAAGGGCACAACGTAAGTCACTGGTAACATCAAGTTTGTTTCTGACTTTAGTTTTAACTGCAACGAGGGTTGAAAATGCCTTTTCACACAAGTAGGTACTTGAAAAAGGCATATATAATCCAATAGCTGCCTGTGATACACGAGGGTACACTTTGAAATATTTGATCCAAAATGATGATTATGATCTCCGATTATATTTTCGCTTTAAATAAAATGTTTTATTCACATGGACTGTTAAGTTTTCTTAACATCAAGATTGATTTAAAAAAACTACAACGTAAAAACAGTTAAAGAAATGTATTGATTTTATTTATTTAGAAATTTTTATTTTTAACTGGTCTTGTGCTAACGCCCTCCTGACATATCTTCACGCCCCCTTGGGGGGGGCGCCCCGAGTTTGGGAATCCCTGATCTAAAGTATCTGGTTTCGAAAGCGTATAATAAATAAATATAAACATATAAACCTGGTTAGTATAATATGCACAATTGTCTGTAATTATTTTTACAACGTTCTATATAATCCATGCACAAATTAATTATAATTGTCTTCCTCGGTAGTCTAAATATCGTCTCCATAGTTCGACAACAATAACCCTACACCTACAAGCCATATCGAAGCACATATTTAAACAAGGAGAAGTATGCTAACTTAAGCACTCCACTCGACACAGATCCGACCAAATTACGAAGCACAAATATGCTTCTAATCAGTTCAGCATCAATGAATTAAATGTGTTGCCTTCATGTAAGGGGAGAGTAAGGAACTTTTTGTCATCAATCATATAATACTTAAACCTGTGAACCATGCACTTTGTCAGGGCGTTGCCAGTAAACCAACCTTCAGTCCTTTTGTGCTTCCCTCACAAGTAATACAAAGAATATAAAATCAGATCCGTCATGGTAAATGATGGTGTTAACTTAAAATTAAACTCTTGAGATATAATTGCCCGGAGATCATTTATGAAATACCAAAAATAAAAAAGGACCAGTAATAGGTCCATGCGGGACTCCTATGGACAGAGTCCTCTTATCAGACGAACCTCCACAATAGAACAGTGACTAGCATCTATCAGACAAAGAAACTAACGCAATACAAAATTTCATACCTGAAATTTGACTTTGCAACTGCGTTTTATATCCCGATTATATATTTATATATGTGCGATACTACAGACTGTTAAGGACCATATCTTCAAATCTTTAACTTTAACCCCTTGAAGATACAAACTTCTAAATATTCTGATACATTCATTTTTCTGAACAAGGTTTTAATAAAAAGTAGATCAAAAATACAGTTTAAAATTCGGTAATTGAGAAAACAATTTTGAATCATTTAATTTTAATAGATAGTGTTAATTTTATATGTATGCCAAGAGCGAAACTCAATAATGCATTTCTAATTGATAGAAATTATTGTGAACCAATTTACAGTGGAATCATCGAGTAATTTTCACTGAAACAATTGAACATTTGAAACAATAGTAACTGCTTGTAAATAGCTTTTTAATGGACATGGTCGAAAAATGTTGTAATTTTTATCGATCACAACCATAATAATTATTTAAGTAAGAGTTGAACAATGCCTATTCGAAAAGAACTCTGTGTCACAAGAATTTATGAAAGTCAAGTTGTTCACATACGCGACTACCTTTCTAGATAAAATACGTGAATGCTTCATCTATAAGAACAAATGATTTGACTAGAAAATATATCAACAAAGATCCTTTCCATGAAAAACTCATATTCTTTGTATAGCTAAAGTTATGTTGAATATTTTACATATGTATTATACGTCACTCCATGTTCTATTTCAATTTCAAGTTTTTATTTTTGAAATTTCCCAACAGTAAGATACTAGTTAAGGCTGCGGTTTAGTCCATTCAAAGAAACAAGTGTCAGGTTTCTTTGATAACATTTCTGAACGAAAACGAATTTTGTGAATCTAAAAACTGTTTTCGAATCTTGAACATTTTCTCCAGGGGGTAACATAATTTTAAAGTTGAAGAATTGCATCAATAGTTTGAAAAATCGAAGTTACAAATTACTCATTTTTTTCACGCATAAATTGTCCACATTTAGGAATTAATTAAAAATATTCACTCTCATATTGGACAATTTTAAAATATGTTAACCCCTAGAGAATTTATTCAACTTTAAATTGGTAAAGGATTGAAGCCCAATGATTAATTAGTTTAGAAATCTAATCAAAGAAACCGAGACTTCATCAAAATCGATCGGAAATTCAGAAATAAACGCGTTACTATGCAACTTTTCATACATCAATGATGTATGAAGTTTCTATGATGTAACATCATAGTTCACACGTTTTCCGCGACACAGACCAAGCGCTAATATAGATCTTGAAATAACAGATATGTGCTAAGGAACCGATAGGTGTCGTAGATGCAAGATTTATTATGTTATGATGATCGAGTGATAACATTGACACTCCAGAAAGAGAGAGAAGGCTGTAATATTTTCTCTTTCCATTTTTATTTCATGATCCCAAATTATAAAACATTTGTTGAATCTGGGCGAAAGTATCGTCTTGCAGACGGAAGACAAACCAAGGTCATGTCGAGAATGATTTACGAGGTAGAGTGGGAGAAATATTCAACTTGGATAAATAGAGATATTCCTACTCATATAGAGTTAGTATTTATGAATTCATAAGTTATTTTCAGTTTATTATCGGATTGGAACGGTCGGTGTATCAAAATTGGATAATATAAAAATTTTCTGGAAATTAAATTAAATAATATTTATGATTTATGAAATGATGACATTATTTATATATTATCTACTAATTATTACTACTTATCACTAATATAACGAATGGGAATTTAGATACAAATAAATCTACGATTTTACAAATCGGTATCCAACGTAGATTTTAGATAGATGTTTGTTCGCTTCTAGCACACGATAATAATTTATTGCTATATTTGAACGTTTCAAAGCATGTTTGACAAATTAAAATGTAAATGTGAACGAACAATTTGTTTTTAATTAAATTTATTGACCCACTACTTCTGGCTTTTCGATGCGTCACATTAATTATTGAAAAAACTAGAAGATTTCTAGAAAAACAAAATGTAGTTATCGATAAACAAAATATAACTAAACGCTGTGAAAAACTGTTTCCTTCACTTCCATTTTTGGAGGTAAAATATGTTATATATGCATATGGAACTTATATTAGTATATAATAATAATACAGTGTCAAACAAATTAGTATTCATACATTTAATTTTTTCATATAATGAATGCTTAAAATTAATAACCCATCAAAATTCTTCATTGCCACCCAATGTATTTATTGATTATGAAAATAATTTTCGATTATGTTGAAATCACAAGCTCAAAAAAATAATTTGTAACAACAATATACCTACGTTTGCATAATCATAAACCTGTTATTTTACAAGCGTTAATACCTAATATAAAAATAATTCAATAAAATTAAATTACTTCAAGATTTGAAAATGAAACAAACTTTTTTTAGGTATGCATAATCAGACAAACTGCACTATTTATTAACAATTCAATGGCCAATGTTCCTCAGACATGCCATAGTTTTCAGTCCCACTGCATGAAGTTCTCAGAATTACGAGTTCTATAAGAATTACGATCCACTGAAACTAAGAAAGATTGAACATGCAATGTTGCCATTCAATTCATATTATAGGCAATATTCCTCTTGACAATGCAACACTGTATTAGATTCTCAACTTTTCATCACCATGCAATTTTCATGTCAAGTTCAAAATTTTGGAAACTGAACGATACTACTTTGACCCTAAAACTTCATCATCATATCAGAAATCTGGAGAACGGAACAGATACCAGAGGATTGGAAATGCGCGTTGATACATCCATTGCACAAAAAGGGGGACAAAATGGATATCAATAATTACAGGGGAATTTCCTTACTCCCGGTTGCGTACAAAATACTTTCTAAAGCACTCCTAAACAGAGTAGAACACCAAGCGGATCCACTAATTGGGGAATACCAAGCTGGATTCAGAAAAGGCCGATCATGTGCTGAACAGATCTGGACTTTGAAGACGATATTACAGATGAGGAAATGTAGAAATACAGTGATCACATTCATTGACTTCAAAAAAGCATATGATTCGGTAGACCGCGAAACCCTTTTCGAAATCATGAAAGAATTTGGAATCGATCGAAAGACCCGAACAATTATAAAACAGACACTTACAGGTACAACTTCCAAGGTAAAATTTATGGGCGAAATATCAGATCCCTTTGAAATCAAAACCGGTGTGCGCAGGGGGACGGACTTTCGCCAATTCTTTTCAATATTGTTTTAGAAAAGATCATAAGGGAATGGGAACTTCACGTGAAGGGCGTACAAGTGGGTATCAAAAAAATAGAATAAATGTCAAATGTCTCGCCTTTGCAGACGATATTGCTATCATCACAGACAACAGAACTGAAGCCATTCGCGCCGTGGAAAAACTACATGAAATTGCGCAGAAAACCGGGTTACAAATTTCTTATGATAAAACCAAATACATAGAAAGAAAACCAAAAAATGAATCTTCTCTTATGACAAAACATGGTGAAATTCTGCAAGTAGGCCATTTTAAATACCTCGGGGAAGTTATACAGTCCTCAGGTTTAAACCGAATCGCTAATGAACAGAGAATAACCAAGCTCCAAAGGGCCTACAAACTAACATGGGCTCACTATAACAAAAAGTGCATTTCGAGAGGCGCCAAATTGAGGCATTATAACACAACGATTCTTCCAGAAGCAATCTACACAGCTGAAACAATGGTTATTGGCGGCCATTCAAGAATTAGAGAAATAGAAAAACAAGAACGAAAAATTCTCAGAAAGATTTACGGGCCAATCAATAGAAACGGTATTTGGATGAAAAGACCTCAAAATGAACTGTATCAAAAGACAAATACGATAACGGAAGAAATCAGAAAACGACGCGCAAAGTTCTATGCACATGTCTACAGAATGAAACAGTCCAGGATACCGAAGAAACTACTCAATATAATTATGAATAGTAAATGCGGAACAGAGTGGCTAAAAGAGGTCCAAAAGGATCTACAACAGATCAATATAAAAAATATCGAAGATCGCACTGAATGTCGCTATAAAATCGCACATGTAAAGTTTGAGCAAAAATTAAATCGTCAACTTGGAGTAAAGTGGACAGATGAACGGAAGAAAGAGCATTCAGAGAGGACGAAGCATTTTTGGGAGGCAAAAAAGATGAAGCAAAATTCCTAATGATTGCGAATTCAAGTTCAGTCGCCCTCCTCATGGGGAACAATCGAAATAATAATGATAATATATATATATATATATATATATATATATATATATATATATATATATATATATATATATATATATATATATATATATTCATACATATCCCCACCGAATTCAGTGCATTTTAAATGGTACCATGTAGGGTAATTATCACATCCCATATTTTTCATGCCGGTGATTTCGTTATCTGTAGTCATTTCCTCTTCACCATTATTACATGTCCATTCTCTTTATACTACATGCACTATTTTTCTTCCCATTTTTACTTTTTTTATAATTTAACTGCTTTTCCGCTTTCCTTTTTGTGATTCTTCTTTTTTTATGTTCCTCTTCTTCTTTCTTTGCCTTAATCTCAAGTATTCGATTTTTTTGTTCAATATTTCGTACTTTTCCTTTTCGAACTTATATTAGTATATAATAATAATACAGTGTCAAACAAATTAGTATTCATACATTTAATTTTTTCATATAATGAATGCTTAAAATTGATAACTCATCAAAATTCTTCATTGCCGCCCAATGTATTTATTGATTTTGAAAATAATTTTCAATTCTGTTGAAATCACAAGATCAAAAAAATTATTTGTAATAACAATATACCTACGGCTGCATAATCATTAACCTGTTATTTTACAAGCGTTAATACCTAATATAGAAACAATTTAATAAAATAAAATTGCTTCAAGAATTGAAAATGAAAGTAACTTTTTTTAGGTATGCATAATCAGAAAAACTGCACTATTTATTGAAAATTCAATGGCCAATGTTCCTCAGACATGCCATATTAGAAGTTTTCAGTCCCACTGCATGAAATTCTCAGAATTACGAGTTCTTGTATTTGCTAAAGAAGCCGCCCGGCGTCGAAGATGAAAGACTGTTTTGACTGGAAATGAAAGTGGAGTTGTGAGTGACTCATCACTGGCACTCTCGATAGCGTCGATACATCATTCTCCTTCAAATTATTTTTCTTTGTCCACGATTTTGATTATATAGGTACTTACTCATTATAATCTTCAAGTGATCCCCAAGTAAAATCATATTCGTCGACATTATTATTTCCTATATTTATATTTCCGAGAGTTCCTGCAGAAGTATTATCTTTTATCTGTTCGATCTCCTTATAATTACCATTGTCTAACAACCCTTCTCCGTTTTCAATGACATGTTCATCGAAAACAAATTCACGTTCCCTCGTCTCCACAATATCCATCGCTGAACTGAAAATGTTAAATAATATATTCTCTATAAATTTATCACAGTATTGTTTATTTGCAGCAATTTTATGACATCGGCTTCTCTTTGAGCGTTTCTTTTTGAGGTACCTAATTCTTTTCTCGAACCATTCTGAGAACTGAAAGTAAATTATTCGTAATACAATAATAACATGTAAAACAAATTAGTAAACAAACGCTCTATAAGAAAACGAAGTGAATGTATTGATAAATACAATTTGTGATATGGAAATAATTGCTAGGTGTTCCCAAGAAAGTTTTAGGATATTACTCGTTTAGAATCTAAACGAATCTAAGCTTTAGATATTCGTTCGGTCATAAAAGTGAATGATCGTCGAATTGGAGTACCCGCGAAAGTTTTCCAATTTCAAAAATAAACTTACCGTAATTACAGTTTTGTTTCTGCTTAGTCACTCAACACCAGAACACACTTATACCTCTCGTCGACAGATGGCGAATTATTTAAACTTGAAATTTCATCGAATTATGCGAGGTCGTAGAATGACGTAATATACAATCTTAAAATGATATCGGTATCGCCATCTACTGACGCAACGCAATTTGGAGTTTACTAAACCGCAGCCTTAATATATCGATTCCTTACGCCAATGGCAAGAATCTGTCAGATTCGTTGTGAGGTTGCCGAATCTATCAAAAAATTTGAAATATTTGTACCAATAGAAAAACCATTAGATCCAAATAATTTCATCAATTCCTTAGACGTTAACATCTTTATTTGGCGGTCTGTAGCAAGACGTTCTTTCAGTTTCAATTTCTAAGTTGTCAATAATTATCTCTTCAATCATCTTTTGATACCTACTAATTTACAATGTACTTTACGTAATGTTTAAGAGTGATATATTTGAACTACGCCAACACTGTTTCACACAGAACATAGACGAAAGTGAAGATGCTCAATTAGGTATAGGTACCGTCATCAACTTGAATGTGTCAGTAGATACAACAACGTGATAATTTGTTTGAAAGACAAATGTGCCGCAATTGTTCTCGCCCTGCTTATCTTGGAATTGAGATCACTAATTTTACGCTGTTGAATTCAGACCTTATGACTTTATCTCCTAACAGATCGTTTAAGAAATAACTTTATGAATTCCTGAAACATTTAATGAAAATCCAACCAATAAAAACAGAAATGTTTTTTTATCTTATTAACGTGTTTATTTTCTATGTTTTCAGAACATAAAATAAAATTTTTTTCTGTTCATTATTCAGTCAGTAATTTGTAGAAAACTTTTATTGAAGTGAAAACTTCTTTAGCGGCGCTGTGTATTTTTTTTGGAATGGGTAAAAATTTCTAAACTCGCGTCAGGACACGTGACCTGATCCAGAATTCGTAAGAAGGATGGAGAGAGGGCAGGCGGCGCAAGGCGCTTGCGCGAATGTTCGTGTGTATTTTTCATTGAATTGTAATTCTTCAGAAGAAATAATCGTCCAGTGGGAGGAGTAGCTCTTTATCAAAATATGAACACAGTTCATTATTGTACAAATTATATAGATGTGCATGTGAAATACAACAGCATGTTTAGTGCTACTGTTTCTGATATCGGTGATATTTGTATAAGTCGTTGCCACTTTGGTGATTATCAGTTTATTATTATCGTTGCCGTTTACATCTCTCCAGATAAGTCATTGCGTGCTATACGAGACTTCTTGTACGAAATTTATTCATTTATTCTCATGACGCATCTGCATTGCTTCAAAAAAAAATTGGAAAAAGCTTTGATGAATTGCCATTGATTTTGAGTGGAGATTTCAACATAAACTTTGCAGACGATAAAAATCAACTATTAATTGAATTTTTGAATTATGAATTTGGTTCAACTATGTCAAATGATCGCAATCTTAGCACAACGAAATACAAAACTACTATTGATGCGGTCTTTATTAGACACTTAAATAGGTTCGAATCAAAACTGTTCGTTTCTTACTTCAGCTATCATAAACCTATCGTATCAGTTTTAGAGATTAGCGATGATGGTTCTGGTAAAGATGATGATGAAAAAGTCGTTGAAATTATGGATGGAAGTTGATTTTCCTAAGAGATAAACTTTTTAATGTAAAATAATTGTAATAACTAGTTCTGAAGTGTTAAATTTTCAATGTAATATAAATTGTCATGTTTGCGTACGATAGCGCAATAAATGAATATTGTATTCCACCACATAAATAAAAATAGTTTTATACTGATAATGAAAGCAATTCGTACAAAATTATTCTCTAACCATTCCAAAATATCAAAAATGCACAACATTAATATTCAAGTTTTCACTACTGCCGGAGTGCAACCCGTCGATTTTTTATTTTATCTCTAAGAGTAGGTATAAGATTGGTATTTCAAATTGAAATGAAAGTATGTTGTTAAGAATCCGTCATAGTGTTAATTCAAGAATCGATCTCATATTTTTCTTGTCAATCTAAAGTAACAACGTAACCTACTTTCAATCAATTGGATAAATTCCAGAAAAGCTAGTGATTTTTAAGTGCCAGATATAATCATTTTAATGCTCAACTATTCATATCCAACTTTCCTTTTAATACGCATTCTTAAACAATCTGCCGGATGAAGTTTTTACTATGGCGGAATCGATTTCTGCCGTCTGTTAGATTACTTCCTCTTTATCTCATTATATTTAAAGAAAGATATATATGAAGGGGGCTTCACTACAATAAATATTCATAATCGCAGAAACAACTGTCGGAAATATTAATCTACC
Organism: Henosepilachna vigintioctopunctata; assembly: GCA_030704895.1. Classification (NCBI taxonomy): domain Eukaryota; kingdom Metazoa; phylum Arthropoda; class Insecta; order Coleoptera; family Coccinellidae; genus Henosepilachna; species Henosepilachna vigintioctopunctata. The sequence continues at coordinate 402,525 of JARQZJ010000046.1, read as the reverse complement.
ATATTGCGTCGATATTTATGTCAGTATAAATGTGAGTTTAAATGTATTTGTTGATGTTTACCCTAATTCTTGTATTCACATCTAATACGAGGTTTGGGGTGAAAAGTTTCCGGCCTGAACAAGAGATGGCGCCAATAAATATACTTTTGGAGCGGCGACCTACAGTACTATTCCTACTGAACTTGTATGTAAAGTTTCAGTCCAATCGCTACGTTAGTTTACGTTGAGAGCAAATTGCGCGAGACGCTTCCGTTATTTTCGTGAAAATGGAAAAATTGAAAACACGTGCTGTCATCAAATATTTTTACATTCACCATTTGAAAGTTTTTACACCAAAACAAATAAAAGAAGAGATGGATTCAGCACTAGGAGACTTCTTCACATCATATTCAACTATTAAGCATTGGTTTCCGAATTCAAAATGGGTAGTGTGAGCACCTCTGACGAGCCTCACTCAGGACGGCCCATTGAGGTCACAACTTCAGAAATGATTGAGAAAATCCATCAAATAGATTGGAAGACCGCAGATGGAAAGTGCATGAAATAGTTGAGACCTGTAGGATGTCAGCTGAACGTGTGCGAAATATTTTGCAAAACCATTTGTCCATATAAAAGCTGTATGCAAGATAGGTGCCGAGTTTGCTAACGCTCGACCAAAAAAACAGTTCTACCAAAAATTTGGCCATGTATAGGCGTGATCCAAACGAATTAATTCATTGATTCATTAACTGTTGATGAGACTTAGTTTCACCACTACTCTCCTGAAAATAAAGAACAATCAAAACACTGGGTTGGAAAGGTGGAACCAACTCCGAAGAAGGCAAAAACAATTTTATCAGCAAACAAGGTTATGGCCACTGTTTTTGGGATGCGAGAGGAATTATCTACATTGATTTTCTTGAAAAGGGTAAGACTATCACGGGTCAATACTAGCAGACCTATTGCGTTTAAAGGACGAGGTGCAAATTAAACTACCTCATTTGGTGAAGAAAAAAATTTTGTTTCACCACAACAACGCACCAGAGCATTCGTCGAATGTTGCCATGTCCAAAATCCACGAATTGAAGCCGCATCCTCCCTACTGTACAGACTTAGCCCCCAGCGACTATTAGCTGTTTTCTAACGTCAAAAATGGCTTGTCGGTAAAAGATTTGAGAGCAACGAAGAAGTGATCGAAACTATAGATCAGTATTTTGAGGAGCTTGACGAATCTATGTTCAAAACTGGTATAACTAAATTAGAACACCGTTATGAGAAATGTATCAGTGTTGATGGAGATTATGTTGAAAAAAAAAGCAAAAAAATCTTTTAAAACATCGTTTTTCTTGGTCAGGCCGGAAACTTCTCACCCCACTCTAGTATATTCATGGATTTCGTAGAGGATAAAGGCGTCTCCGTGTTGATGCAAACATCACATCTTCAATTCCTGAGATTTTGTGGAGAAGACAATTCGAATTCTTTCTCTGTTTTTTTAGTTGCATCTGTAAGTTTGTACAACTTGAACTCTGCTATGCCATTCTGATGGTGGTGATAAATCTCGAAACCCGTTTAAACGGCAGCACACTCAGCAGGCTATATCGATAACTCGTAAACTGCTTCAATTCATTAATGGATTTTTACAATTTCTTCTAAGATAAAGCCTCTAAGCACAACAAAATTTGTGAGATTTTTCATGTATTATTTTGAAGGCAGTTCGAATTTTATGTGGTCGTTAGTATACCCATAAACTAAGCAGTCCTGTATAATTTGACTGAATCAGGCATCCATTAGAGTGAGAAATTAAGCAACAACAAATACTTGTAAAATATAGTAACAAACCCTTCACTTTTCGTGGATTCAATGATAATCAAAATTGATTTGTTTTCATACTATTCGATATTTGAGTGCTATTTCGAATGAACTTGATCACTGAACTCTTCAGGTGAAGTACTTCATGTTTTCAAGAAGTTATAAAACTACGAAAGTGAATGTACAGACAACTCAAACACCAATTATCGCTTTTTTGGTATAAATGTTGGTCCAATTCAATGCACTATAAATTTTTTATTATTTTATGAGCAGTAATAAGCACAACAGTTTCATTTCAATAGAAAATAGCCACGCAATTTCAAAATACGAAATAACGTTCAAGCTATATTCATTTGCGGAAGTAACATTAAAATCGGGCCACACCACAAATTATTGGATCCTTGACTGAAGAAATGTGCTGGATAAATTTCCAGTGGCGTAGTGGTGATAATATTCGCTAAACAACATTTATGCCCCAAATTTTGCAATTATTTCATTGTTTACTATCTAAGCGAAGTGGAAGCATATTTGATTTGACAAATGAACGCAGTTATAGTTTGTCGTCATTTCTACCTACCCATTATTCAAAAGGTTGGTATTGAAAACCAAAATCCATACACATAACCTAATATTTTCTGTACAAAATTCGATGTTATATTAACTGATTAGTACATTATATCGAAAGTATATCCACAATTTGAAAAAAAAACGCCACTACCTGATTTTGAGTGATACTGTTAACATAAACAGCTCCACAGAAGCTAAGACGCTTTTTTTTTTTAAATGATGAACAGAATAAAAAAATTTTATAGATCAAAAAATTCAAATCCTAAGAGATAGGTATCAAAAACTTACTGCATAATCTATAAATAATCGAAAGTGTAAGTTTGCGATAATTTGCTCTTCCAATAACCGTACACCTATGCCTGCTCCCTTATATCATGATCAAATCGTGCTTTCATTTTATGCCAGATATTTAAATATTGCTTTGGTATACAACGAAATAGAACCATGCATTCTTAGATGTTGAAGTGATCAGCCAATTATCGACGCACCCATTCTTTTCTTGCAGGGCAAAGTGGAACAACGAGGAAATTTACCGTTATTGAATAAACAATAGACAACTTCTTGCATCTAGGTTTATAATATTGCGCTTTTATGATCTCGAAATGAGGTACCCACGTAACAGCTTCTTGCAGATTTTATGGAACCTTTAAAAAATTAGGACTTTTGGATTAAGGGTGCGTCTATTCTGAATGTACCTGTGCGTTACTTTATGTTTCTGTAAATGTAAAGAGAATTTCAATACGCCATCTACCAGAAGATCAAGGAACCAAAATTCCAGAAAATACAGGAAACGTATATCATAAAACTACAAAAATTGAAATCATATTTTCAAATTATGAAAATTCTCTTCTACTACGTGAAGAGGTACTGCGATAACACTGCTAATTGTTTTCTTATATTCATATAGGCATCCTATCAAATGAAACAAAAATCAGTGTCGATTACCTGGTGGTTGTCATTGGAAAGTTTCATAAAACATATGTATACATATACTTTTAACATATTATTTTCACTTCCTGAATAATTAAGATGATATGCTACTCTAAAGAAAAAAAAATTATTTTCTTTAATATTACGAATAAAAAGCATAGATAATTCTTCACTTTTACCTTTTTATGTGGTCATGGAACTTATCATCTGGAAATCTCGTGAATAACAATAATTATCTAGAATTCTTAAATTACAACTTCCTTTCTTAATTGTGAAAGCCATTTCATATAAAATCATATATAGTCATATATACATATATATATATATATATATATATATATATATATATATATATATATATATATATATATATATATATATATATATATATATATATATATATATATATATATATAATAGGTGTTTTTTTAGAGGTATTTTTTATAGAGGTATATTTTTTTATTGAACTAAGAGGTATTTTTTCAGAGGCATTACTGTTGAAGGTGGCGACCGATTTAACAGCTGAGAAATTTATTCTCAGTTTGGTTTGGCAAATCATCATGAATAGACTCACGCCTAAACAACGCTTGCTAAATAGTGTAATTTTATTTAGAAAATAATGGTTCTGTGCGGAATACGTATCGCGCACTTTGTCCATTTTATCGTCGACAAAATCGTCCATAAGAGCAGTTAATTCGATTAACCATGGAACGTTTTCGCACCACGTTTACTCTTATTGATAGCTCGCATCCCCAGAGACGCCGTACAGAAGAAGCTACTGTAGAGCGTAGCATTGAGGAAGACCCGAATGATTCCATCCGCCATTGAGCACAGGAATTGGATCTGTGTCCATCCACTTCATGGAAGATTTTGCAGAAGGATCTTGGTTTGCGTGCTTACAAAATCAAACTCGTGCAAGAATTGAAGCCAAACGATCATCAAGCAAGGCGTAGATTCGTCGAATGGGCCCAAAACGAGATTGCCTTTGTTCCCGATTTTCATAAGCGAATTTTGTTTAGCGATGAAGCGCACTTCTGGTTGAAAGGCTGCGTCAACAAACAAAACTGCCGCATTTGGAGTGAAGATAATCCTCAATTGTATGTCAAAACACCGTTACATCCAGACAAACTGACTGTTTGATGCGCTTTATGGGCTGGTGGAATTATTGGTCCGTACTTCTTCAAAAACGATGATGGCCAGAACGTTACAGTCAATGGTGATCGGTATAGAGCCATGATTACTGACTTTTTCATTCCTGAATTGAACAACCATGATGTCCAGGAGTTGTGGTGTTTCAACAAGACTGCGCAACATGTCACACAGCTCGTGCCACAATCGGTTTATTGAAAGACACGTTTGGTGACCGCCTAATTTCACGTTTTGGACCTGTGAATTGGCCTCCAAGATCTTGTGATTTAACACCGCTGACTACTTTCTGTGGGGCTATGTAAAGTCATTGGTCTATGTGGATAAGCCACAAACGCTCGACCATTTGGAAGACAATATTCGCCGTGTTATTGCCGATATACGGCCACAAATGTTGGAAAAAGTCATCGAAAATTGGACGTCCAGATTGGACTACATCCGAGCCAGCCGTGGCGGTCATATGCCAGAAATCATATTTAAAATGTAATGCCACACGATTATCTTTCGAATAAAAAAATTCTTGTCAATCGAATGATCCATCGTTGTTTTATTGCAATTTAAAGTTCTATACCTCTAAAAAAAACACCCTTTATATACTCAATAATAATTAAAGTATATTTCAGATGTCATCAGAAAGCACGTTGAGCAGCAACACTACAAGGAATTACAAAAGGTCCCATCGAAGATCCATAATTTCTTCTTCAGGATCGGACATAAGATTTACAAGAAAGAAACTGACCCATCAGTACAAATTAGGATGTATTATTATAGCCATTTTCCTAGTATTACTTTTATTTGCTGCTGGGGCTGTTTATATCGGATGTAAGTCTTCATTTCAATGTGAATAATTTTTATGAAGAATATAATAGTAGGAAAAGTTTCTCTTTCACCAAAAATATTGAAACTATATTAAAAATTTAAATGAGCAAAGCATACTAAAATACTGAACACATATTCGAAAGTTATAACTTCTATATAAAGGTATCTGAAATAAAATTAACATCAGTCGCAATTCACTTAATTTACTTTAATGGTTAAACCTATAAATTCATTATTGAATATTAAGGTATTTATCAAAAAAAAACAAATTAAAAAGAATGTGAATAGTATTTGGAACAAAAAACCAAGAAATTAATTGAAATATGGCAAACTTACGTATATTTAATAAAAAATTGTTTTATAATTGAATGTATTGCTTTCATTTTCAGTTAGTTATTTCACAGAAGAGTTAACGGGTCCTATACTTTATAGAGGAACGTTTAAAATAATAGATGGTGATGTATACACAAACGAATTAGCAGATCCTACCAGCAGAAATTTTAAAATAAGGTCAAGAGACTACAGAGAAAGACTTAATTTATTATTTAAAAGAAGTTCAATAAAACATGGATTTGGAGGAAGTGAAATTTTAGCATTGGACGGGTAAGTTGCTGAGTTTAATAAGTTAGATTTTATAAAGTTTTAGAAATTTCATATAGGTGCGATATTTATATTCATCAATTTTTATGATACAATAAACGCACTTGAAAATGCTGAGAAAGTATCTCATGTATTTTCACACTGGTCATGGCATTTTTACTGAACCTTGTAAATTACTTTAATTCTAAGCTCGTTCTATATTTTTCCAGGACACAAAATAAAGACTTAGTCATCCACTTCACTCTAAATGTAGATCCCACTTATACCGAAGAGGTTGATAGAAAAGTCCTTGAAAACATAATACTCAATGACATTAAAGAGGGCGAATCCATTATATTCAAAGATCTCAAAATAGCAGAAGATAGCGTAAATATTATGCCAAACAATGAGATAACCACAGAATCTTCGTCATTGTCAACCGAGATCTTCTTTGAACCAACTACTGAACCCGAACCCCCAAGGGAATGTGTGCCAAACGATCTGCCATATTGTTCGAAAATGAATTATAAAATGACTTCATATCCAAATATATTTAATCACTTAGACGTGGAAGAAGTTGAAAATAATATAATTCCTTTCAGAGAACTTATAGATGCTGAATGTTATAATCACACTTATCAATTTGTCTGCAATGTTTTACAGCCATATTGTTCGAAAACGAATAAAAATATTCTACCGTGCAGAAGCTTCTGTAGATATTTCATGGCTGGCTGTGGAAATAGGCTAACAGATGATATGAAAAATGCTTTAAACTGTAATAATTTCTTGGAATATGAAGGTGATAACTGTTTAATTGAACCAGGTTAGTATTTCTAGATAATAAGATTAGTACTTATATTATGTAGAGTAAAAGTTGAGTTGATGCTAAACTGCTTTCGTCTAAAAAACATATCTCCAAATATGTACAGACATCCAAAAATTTAACTCAATGCTAGAAAAACTGAACTAATTAAAATCACTCATCAAATGATATATACTCAATTATTATTACTTAATAGTTATTTCTCAGCATTTAACTATCTACCAATCATTTAAGCCGATTAAACTTTACACGCAGGGGGGCAATTTAAACTTAACCAAACTTTTAAAAGACGAATCTTTACACTCATCCCAATTCTTGAGCTATCGTCAGATGCCGGTTTGCAGAGCCGAATGAAGTACACATTATCCTGTGTTCAAAAACGTATCAAACCACAAAATAGTCATATGATAAGTATAAGTTTCTGTATTTTTAGAGCCAATGAGTTAAAAGATAGTAATTAAAAGTTATGCAATTCTTTTCTGTAAGAGGGAAAATGCATTTTTTAAGGAGTTTGACAGCAATTTAGCATTAGGTATCTCGCATTACTGCACTGTAAACTGAGGTCAGTTGAGCTGTGCTTCGCACAGTAATTTCCGCATATAGTAACCTTGCTGATCAGGAGTGGGGGTCAAATACGCCCTCTGACCCCATAAACTTACGGCCCTGCTACCAATGAAATAATTCGAACATCTTTTTTTTAGATTGTGGAGTGCAGAAACTACAGGATACACAGATATTCACAAAGACAGCCAATCCTGGTGATTGGCCATGGCATGCTGCTATTTTTAAAGAAAACGTTCATATTTGTGACGGAACTTTAATATCGCCAAACTGGATAGCTACAACCTCGTCATGTTTTCAAGGACAAGCCAAGGCTGAGTGGATGGCAAAACTAGGCTCAGTTCGTCTGTCTATGACCCATCCAGTTGAGGTTGAAAGAAGAATAATTGGCCTCGTGAAATCTCCTGTTGAAGGAAGCACTATAGCTTTAGTGAAACTCAATCAACCAATAATTATAAGTGAAAATATCAGACCAATATGTTTGCCAAAGAGGGACACGGAAATGACTGCGTCAAGCGAATGTAATACTGTTGGTTGGTCTAGGGATACCGAACAACTTAAGCGGATCCAAATCAAAGTTACGCCAATGGAAAAATGTGAAAATATTAGTATCTCCAATTTGAACAGCATATGCGCGGAAGTTGCATATGGCCAAGAAAACTGTCATGTGAGTAATATTTTATATAAAACTTTTAAATATATCTATTTAATTCTCAAGTTGTAATATATAACAAAATATTAACAAAAATATGTGAATCAGATATAGTTAAAGCTGATTAAATTTATAAACTTTATTATAAAACTACATTGCAAACATGTTACTAAAAATACTTTCCAATATTTATTAAATAAATGAATTTTTGTTGATAAAAAATGATCATTAGGGAAGAAGTGGGTAATGGGAGTTACTTAAGCAATAATGTATCAAAAACACAAATCTTTGTAGTAATATTTATTAATATAAGTTTTTAACATAGTTTACTTAATCAACTATCAGTCTGATGAGTTTCATTTACTTTGACCACTATTGCCCACACGTGCGGGTAATTGTGGTCACGCATTGGGTAATGGGGGTCAACAGATCCTAACATTTGTCGCACACATATCTTTCTGCTGAATCCCATCTGGTGCAGTCTGCGTGTGCCCATAGCCACACACCGTGCATCTGTACCAGATCTCGTTGTTGCGTCCGAACTCAGTACAAATAAGGCAGGTACTAGTACCAATCCCATCTATATTTTCCAGGTCATCATCTTCATCGTCGTCACAAATTCTATGGAGACTTGAATCTGGCTTGGAAGTCGATTGAATGTCTTGTAAAACACGTCTTTTAGACTAGTTTTCCGCTATCTTGCATTGTGTTATGCGTTTCTTTGCTTTTGCAGTAGTTTTTTTGTCTTCTATGTTTCTCTTAGATTCTTTTTCTCTACCTTTACTTTTGTATTTTTCTTTTTCTCCTTTTTTTCCTTTTCTAAAAGACTATCTTTTAATGGTGTATACGTTAAAACTTTTGCATGTTGCTTAATTCCACCGTTTCTCGGTTTGACACATGCTGTTTGTTCAGGAATTGGAAGAAATCTTACACGGGCTGTATGTGAGGATACAATATTTTTTTTGTGCAACGATTGGCGATAGCAAAACAGAGCTAGTTGATGCGATTGGAGGTGTTAACAATTGTGGAATTGTTTGTGTTACTGGAGTGGCTGGTGCAAAGAAGGAACTAGAATTTGCAATTAGGGCTGGTGAAGTTTGAGCAACGACTTGGCTAGGTGGAGTGGAAAACGGCAATGCTAGAGTATATGTTTGAGCAGTGTTCAAACTGGCAGAAGCAAGCGTGGGGACCGATACCGCTGGGTTCATCAGTGGTGATCTTGGCATAACCAAAGGGCTTTTAGGTGCAAACGTGGGTATCAATACCGCTGGGTTGATACCCATGCTGTATACCCATGATGTATACCAAGTACACATCTGTGGTGTACTTGGCATAGCCAAAGAGTTTGTAGATGCAAGCATAGGTACAGTTGCAATAGAGTGTGTAGTATTTGTAAGTATTTCAGCAGGTAAAAAGTCTTCATCGCAAAAAACGCCAGGGTTGACTGGAAATATACCTGTTGATCGAAATCCAGACACTCCTTTGTTAATAGATGCCACAGCTTCATATGCTTTGTTTGATAGCGCTGCTACATGAAAAGGTGTTATTTTTTCTGCATGTGAGATTTTAAAAATAAATCACACTCTCTCTCTTGTAAGCAGCTTTAAAAGGCCCGAAAAATGTGACATCAAGCGGCTGCATGCGGTGTGATGTGTACGGAGGCAGTGAAAGCATATGTATGTTATTTTTTTTGCAGTACTAAAGATTTGTAGTGACATGTGGTAGTGGTGTAACATGTGGTGTAGTGACATGATTATCCTGTATCAGTAGAATGGGTTGCTCCCGTGACGGCTTAGTCTGCGCAGTGAAATGTTGTAGCCATTCAAAAAACAAATTCTCGTTTATCCATCCATTGTCAGAACATTTGTAGATTGCACCAGCTGGGCCATCTTTCTCCATCTGTTGAGACATTCCCTTTCTTGGAAAAATATACATCGGTGGAACTAATCCACCAGCAGCACTCATTGAACACAACATTGTTATGATTTTGCCTCGTTCCCAACTAGTGACGGATCCAACTCTTTTCATACAGGGTTCTGACCTCCGCTCTTGGAACAATAATAACGTATAACTAATAAGAACCATCAGATTTCTTACAATAAACCACATAGTCGGTTAATACAACCGTCTGTTTTCAGTCTCGAAATGTAGTTTATGTTATTTTCGAAATCTAACGCCCACTTTGCACTCATCTGCCAAAGAAGTTGCAACGAGCATATTTGTGCAGACAAGTCTCTTGACTGCAGTGCAACGGGGCGCTTTTGCTGGCTGCAACAGCCACAAACTTTGCATGTAGTGGGTAGACGTCCATTTAGCCATATATTCAACTGGTTTTTAAGTATGCTGTGGGCGTAAACTTTGTGTAAACTACCAAAAACAAATTATATCTATCTCTGAAACGAGATAGACATACTCTAATTTGATATATTCTGTCAATATGTGAAATATATTAAATATATTATCTATAAATATATTCTTTATAGGAGGAGGAATACGCTGGAAGTCCTGTGATGTGTGTAAATCCAGAAACGTCTACATGGAGCATAGTTGGTATTACAAACTGGAGGATAGCATGTGCAAAAGAGGGCATGGTGAGACCGAGAATGTATGACAAAATATCATCTAATATCAATTGGATTCATGAAACACTAAATAAAGATGAATAAGGAAAACTTTTGCATTTGATGTAAAATCATTCAATATATTGACATGTTGAGCAACAAAAAGTTTATTGTTTGTGTTGTTTATGTTTTTATTTGTACATAATATTTTTAATAATTCAAAGATATTCGTTTTCATATTATAGACAATGAAAATGATTTGTTGACTGGTCATAAAGAAGATTATGTATTTGAGCTTTATCTAATGAAATGTTTCAATTAAGAGAACTATAGATCGATATTACTATAATAAATACATTTTATATTTGTGCTTATTATTAATATATACCTGCCTCTTATTTTTATAAATTTATATAAACAATTCAATATCCCTCTGAAAATACATACTTGTAATTTTTTTTGTCAGAAAATAAAATTCGAAATGATAAAACATTAAATATCGAGAATAAAAATGAAGCTGAAAGAAAGAATACAACTTCAACAGTAATTTTCTAAAAATATATTATTTCAAGAATTTTATATACATTCTAATATTATGTAAAGAATAATAAAAATAAAATATTACTCACTTAATTAAATTTCATTAGCTAATTGATTTGATTTTTATTACCACCTATCGAAATTGAAAGAGTTGAATGTTTTAACTTTTTTGGATTTTGGTTCTGAATTATCTAGACGCTTTGTATCTGACCTGGAATTATTATTATTTAGAAAAAAATAGTCAGAAATGAGAGAAACTTACTCTTTCAAACTAGCTAGATTTATATATTTTCCAACACCATTATGATAAGCTTTCAATTCCTTTTTGGGTTTAATCTTCTTGAGCTTTTCAGCTTCCTCTGCTAGTAATCTTGCAGCCTCTTCTGCTCTTTCTTTTGCCAACTGTAAGTTTGATGAATCACAAATTTGTTTCTTTCCAGGTTTTTTTTTTACAGAAAGAAGAGTATGTACATTTATTTGGCTAATTTCCAATATTTAGATTGAACATTATTTTAAAAATCTCTTTCATACAGTTCAATATATTTATTCAGACAAAAAATTGAAATTGGGTTATAGTATAATACTCGTACAACTTCCCTATATTTGGAGACTTTAAAATTTTTATATGATACAAGACTTATTTGATAAAAATATCTTATTTTTACTTTCAAATATTCTTTCCTCACACTTACTGATATTAATTTAATGAATATTTACTATTCAATTGTATTAACACATTAAAAAACATAGTAAATTTACACTAGTACCTGTTCCTGTGCTTCTTCATAAGGATCCACAAATATTTGAGTTTTAACTATCACTATGTCTTCTATAGGTCTATCTTTATTATCTACCTCAATTTTTTCCATTTCTCCCAATGTTTCCATTCCTCCAACTACACTTCCAAAAATTGTATGTTTGTTATCTAAATGTTTACAAGAGCGATAAGTTATAAAACTAAAATAACAAAAAACAATTACAAAGCCTATATAAACATTATCATAATTCTAACAATTGAGATCCATTTGTATTCTTTCCTGAGTTGGCCATAGACAATATTCCTCTACCAGTATGACTTAAATTTGGTCGGAATTCATCTTCAAATTTATCTCCCCAAATTGAATTACCACCATTTCCAGAATTTGTTGGATCACCTCCTTGAATCTTCAAACAAATGATTTAATAAAAGGCGCATATCTAAAAATAAAAATCTTACCATAAAATTTCTAATGGACCGATGAAATTTAGTACCATCGTAATATCCATTTTGACAATGTTTTAAAAAATTTTCACATGTTTTAGGAACCATGTCACAATGTAATTCTAAATTGAGAAATCCAAAATTTGTTACCAATCGTACGTAACCTAGAAATTAAAATAAAATATACCTCAATTGTCTCAACAAAAGACTGTAGTCTCAGTGATATTTATATCAATGTGCAACTATAAACTTTAAATTATTACATTTGATTTTATTCATTTTGTATAAAACATTGAACACAATAAACATATTTACAAATGTCTATTTTATAATTGAACTTAAACATTATTCTACAAATTTTCAATTTGAAATTTCTACTAAGTATATTTTGATATCCTTATGTGAAAATTTCTGAATGGCCCTCTAATGTAAAATTTATACATAACGACCACAATTTCTTCTACATAGTAATTTTTCTGGACCATAGATCTTTTATTCTCAATATATTTTGCTACTACTATTCCCCATGCAAAAAGAAATATTAATCAAAGAATATAAAAAGCATGAAAATAAAAACCTACCTTTTTTCTTGACCCTCTGATACAACACTTCATTTTCCGGTACAATTGCGCATTCATGTATCAATTGAGGAACCATAGCAGTAGATGTAAAACTGGCAGCTACTGCTCCAGTTGAAAACTGAGCTGCATTAAATTTATCAGCTTTTTCAGTAGAAACTACTTTGTTAAGTTGAATTGTTGGTTCTTCATAATTTGTCTCCAGTTCTTCTAAAGTATCCTTTGTTTCAGGGTTGATTCTTTTTAACCTGCCCTGAGGATTATTTTTTTCTTCAATTTGCTCTTAAAAGAAAAAACTGATAAAAATATACTAATACTAGGTTAAGGTTTGAAGAATTTGAAAGTTCTTGTAAACCTTTATAAACCTGATATTTAATTTACCTTCTGTCTCTATTTTCAGACTATTTTTAACATGATGAAATATTGAGATATTGAATTTTGACAAATTATTAGGATCTTGCAGTACAATAATATCATTTCTTTCGAAAGGCTGATCTGTAATAAGATCTTTCCAATTTTTATTTTTAATATTGAGCTGTTCAATGGCCTCCATAAGATATACATTGCCTGTAGTTGCAATAGTAGCAATATGTGAACTATTTGTAAACTGTTTAAATAAAACTGGACATTCCATTTGACCTTCCTCATTTTTCCGGAAATTTAACTTTATCAGCTTCTTAAATTCCATTGGTTTCCCAGTAACTGGATTCACTTTGAACTTTTTAAGCCAAGGAATAAGAGGTTCTAGATCAAATATATTTCCTTGGGTATCACAGTAGGGATTTTCATAAGGTTGAAGAGAAAGACAACAATGATCTAAAGGAAGGCGTTTGAATTCATTTTCTTCTTTGGATGGACCTGCTTTCTTACCCCCATATAACGTAGTCCACTCGGTATAAGTCAGGTACCTGTAACAAAAACAATGAAAGAAAGCAATAACATTTACCCCAAATTTATTCCATATTTACATTTTGTCCTTTTGATGCTGTCTTTTGCCCATTTTTGTGGATAGGATTTAATTCTTGTAAGTAAAAAGATGCGAAGAAAAGAACTTCTGAAAAAAAAATTATGTGAAAATGCAACAAAATTATATGTCAGACAAATTATTTTCTGTTTGTTGGTAAGTAACTAATTTATAGAAATTTCTAATTATACGTTTAATATTTATAATCATGAAAGTGAGGTTAAGAGCATTTACAGATTGTCATACAGAAAATTAAAGAAGATCGATCATTTTTTATTCATGAACATCTATGTTTCATGAATGACACGGAGGTAAGGTTTCGCTTGTCTTTGGAGAAATATGTTAAAAACAATAAGTTAAAATTAACACACTTTTGACTGAAAATAACACATGATATTAAGTGAAACTTAAGCCAAATGTGTTAATTTGAATTCATTGTTTTTAATCTATTTTTCATATTCTATAATCTATGTTTCATGTTTATAACCAGATGTGAATTTAACACCTTTTCTATTAATTGATTGGACTGATATAATTCGTATGAAAGTTTTAAGAAGTTTCTCTTTCCTTTCTTCAATTTAAAAATGGACATACTATTAACATCGTTGCGAAAAGACTCAACGATGAATTAACTCCTGAAGACATCAAATATAAATCGATAGTATTGCAATTACAATTATTCATTACATCCCAAGGAGATGTTTGAAAAACTATAAATGCTTTGATTGCAAATTAACAAATCATACCTGAGTATCATACCGAAAGCGCATATTAGGTTACTTCACTTCTGTAGTATTGCTATCGCATCGCTGTCAAATAGATTAAAATTCATGGTTAATTTTTAAACCGCCAAATTACTTAACAGCTTACACATTTGAATTTACCAAATTTTCTGAAAACTATGGGTGATACGGACGTGGAAATGGAAATTATAAGTTCAGATATACAACATCCAAGTACTAGTACAAATACTGTATTATCTACCGCAAAGAAAACACATAACTTGCCTTGGTCAGTAGAGACGTACATTGTTTATTTTTAATTATACATACGTTCGTTTTATTAACAGGATAGAAAAGTATAGACCTCAAAGTTTTGAAGATATTGTTGGAAATGAAGATACAATTCAAAGACTATCAATTTTTTCGAAGAAAGGCAATGTTCCTAATATTATAGTTGCAGTAAGTATGGGATTTTAATATATGAGTAATTCTGCATTAATATGTTAACACTTATTAGGGACCTCCAGGAGTAGGTAAAACCACAACTATATTATGTTTGGCAAGAATATTACTAGGGCCATCTTTTAAAGATGCAGTTTTAGAATTAAATGCATCGAATGATAGGGGAATTGATGTTGTAAGAAATAAAGTCAAAATGTTTGCTCAACAAAAGGTTACTTTGCCTCCAGGAAGACATAAAATTATTATTTTGGATGAAGTAGATAGGTAAATTTCAAATAAATTATTTATTCCATGAAATAATGTTTTTCCTTAAGTATGACTGATGGAGCCCAACAAGCATTAAGGAGAACTATGGAGATTTATAGCAATACTACAAGGTTTGCTTTGGCTTGTAACTATAGTGAGAAAGTAATAGAGCCAATTCAGTCAAGATGTGCAGTTTTGAGGTACTCCAAATTGACAGATGCCCAGGTTTTAGCTAGAATAATACAGATTTGTCAAAAGGAACAGGTTAGTATATATAAATTGCTATTTGATTGTATTATATCCATTTCTGTTAAAGGTCAATTACACAGAAGATGGATTAGAATCCATAGTGTTCACAGCCCAGGGTGATATGAGACAAGCTCTTAATAATTTGCAGTCAACCCATAATGGTTTCGAAATTGTTAATTCAGAAAATGTATTTAAAGTTTGTGATGAACCCCATCCAATGTTAATTAAAAATATGCTTAAAAGTTGCTTATCAGGTGACATTAGAAGTGCATATAAGGTAAATCTTGACCTGCTTTCATCATTAAAATCTCATTAAATTTCAATTTAATTAAGAAAATATAATTAATATCTCAACATTTACCTTAAATTTGACATTAATTTTTTAGATCATAATTTTAATTTATCTTAAATTTGAAACCTAATGAAAATAATTCTTCAACATTTGGGTATATCTTTGCAACCATTTTTTAATGAATAAGATTTTCTGAAAAGAAATTCATAAACTCATTGCAGGTAATAGAGCATTTATGGAATTTAGGCTATGCTGCTGAGGATATTATAAAGAATATATTCAAAGTTATTAAGACGATGGATATTGAGGAATCGATAAAATTGGCTTTTATAAAGGTAATGTGTTTTGATGAGTTGAGTATTATATTCATCGTTCTATTTTATTGAAGGAAATTGGAATAACTCATTTGAGAATTGCTGATGGATTATGTAGTCTAATGCAAATGTCTGGATTATTGGCCAGGATGTGCTCACAGGCAAAGTCACAACAAATAGATTGATTTCTCTGTTCAATCTTTTCATTACAGAGTGTGATACTGATATTCTTATCTGTAAGATCAAAGCTATTTTTTTAATTAAATCTTGCATCAATGTTGAGTTCAAGTTTCATTACATATTCAAATTTGAATATATATATATATATATATATATATATATATATATATATATATATATATATATATATATATATATATATATATATATATATATCTACGATCAATTAAATCTTATAAAACTCAGGCCGACAAAGAGAGGTGATGCTAAAAATGGAATGGTATGTAATGGGTCAGCATTCCAGAAGATTAGCTCCGAGGGAAGACTTTATGTTGAATTGAATAGATGTCGGGTATATGAAATTCTACAAGTCATAAGATGCTTTGGATGTTATAATTTTAACCACAAAATCAAGAGTGCACGAGGCAGGAGATGCTCAAAATGCGCAGGTAGTCACGATTATAAAGAGTGTACTTCAAATATAACTAAATGTATCAATTGTTGTGAAAGTAATGAAAAATCTGGAAATAATCTGAATATCAATCACGAATTAAATTCAGTAATTCGCCCTCAGTAATGAGTGCGAATTACTGAAGCAACGCAATAAAATCCTCAAGGACAAGACCAATTATAAAATTTTGAATATTCACGATTTATGATGAACCAGTACGTAATGGATTACGATGAAAATATAACTGTTATTAGGGGTGATTTCATTGAGAAGATTGGTGGTTTGAATGCCGTGCTGGGAAGAGACGGTGATGGATCTTTTCGGGTTTTTCACGTCAATATTAGAAGTCTTCCAAAAAATTTTGATGAACTTGTGCTTTTGAGTCAGCTTGAGGGTGCTTTTGATGTCATCGTCCTTACAGAAACTTGGCAATTGGTAAATAAAGAACTATTTTCTTTAAATAATTACGATATAGTATATAATTACGGGGATGCTAACCAGAACGATGGGGTGGTAATATATATTAAGAAACAAATAAGGTATAAGACATATGTAGATACCTTAAAAAATGGTTTGAAAATACTGAATTTAGAAACTACTTTTAGTGATAAAAGCTTATCGGTGACAGCTATCTATCGACCGCATTGCGTACCGGTGATGGCTTTTATTGAACAGTTAGGCAATTATTTAACTCATAAAGTAACATCGGACATTGGAATAGTTATAGGGGACATAAACATAGATATCTTACACAATAGAAATCCTTTTTGTAAAGAGTATTTGAGCATGATGTCAGCGTGTGGATACGTCTCATTTGTGAACAATATAACGCGACCCGAGAGTGGATCATGTTTCGATCACGTTTTTATCGGATCAAATATGGCCAATGATGAATTTATGTCGTTTGTTTACGAATGCAACATTACGGATCATTATCCAGTAATTTTAAAATGTATACCTCAAAAGAAAGAAATAAATACACTAAGAACTGAGTCAATTGATAAAGTAAAGTATTTCATAAATTATCAAGCATTAAATAGAGATTTGGAACAACATAATTGGGAGAATATTATTTATACTGAAAAAGACGTGAATACAGCATGCGACACCTTTGCTGGAGTATTGAAATCACTAATTAAAAAATATACTACAACAGTAAAGATTAAAAATAGTAATATCAAAAGAAGCGAGTGGATTACGAATGGTATAATCAAGGCTGTTAATCAAAAAAACAAGTTATATTCGCAACTCAAGAGGGATCCTAATAATCTTGAGCTTAAAACCTCGTACAGAACATACAAAAATAGATGAAACATAGAATTGTTTCTTATGCAGGTGATTCGAAAAAACTCTGGGGCTTTATTAGTAACGATAAATGCGAAAGGCGAAATTTAACATGCATAAAGAATAATTTGGGAGAAATCAATCATAATAAATCAGAAATGGCGGACGCATTTAATATCTTTTTTACAAGTGTTGGTAATAATTTGACCGGCAATTTGAAAAGGAAAAATTAAAAATGTGGAATTTCTCGGTTTAAGACCAACTGATGAAACCGAAATTCTCGGAATTATAAAATCCTTAAAGCCAGGAAACACAGGAGGACTAGAAGAAATAAAATCAGATATTTATAAAAAAATAGCGAATAATATAATAAAACCGATAACCTATATAGTAAACCTATCTATGAAAACCGCTACATTCCCAATAGCTTTAAAAACCGCTCTTGTGATTCCAATATTTAAGGCTGGCGATAAGGAAGAAATAAATAACTACAGACCAATTTCATTAGTTCCCAATATGTCCAAAATAATAGAAAAAGTTATCCAACATAGAGTAGTGACCTTCTTAGATAAGTGCAAAATAATATCTACTAAGCAATTTGGTTTCAGAAAAGGTGTTTCAACTCAGGATGCACTGGCATACCTGACAGCTAAAATATATAGTAGCCTAGATTTGTCCAAACCCTGCTTGGCAATATTTGTTGATCTAGCTAAGGCTTTCGATTGTGTCAACCATGAGGAACTTTTGGAGATGCTCGAACGAAATGGCATCCGGGGTCACCCCTTGAGATGGTTTAGAAGTTACCTGACAGAAAGAGGACAGCGTGTAAGGATTGAAAGTGAAATCAGCTCTGAACAGAAAGTTAATTGCGGTGTTCCACAGGGAATGGTCCTGGGTCCCATTTTATTTATATTATATATAAATGCCATATTTTCCCTAACATCTAAGGGAGACGTGATAAGCTTTGCTGATGATACTGCTGTATTTTATTGTGATGAAACCTGGACACAATTGAAGAAAAACGTTGAGACAGACTTTTCGATTTTCTTAGAATTCTTTGAAACTATATTTTTGACAATTAACAAAGATAAGACTAAATTTATTCCTTTCTCAAATTATGTTACCTGCCTACCACCCTACAACGTCCTCAAAATTCAAAGCTTCAATCAAGAGCTCGAAATTAACTCTGCACCGCATATGAGATACCTTGGAGTCCAGTTGGACCCACATATTATATGGGACATTCATATACAAGAAGTGGTCAAAAGAATTCGCTATATAATCCCTAAAATACGAACCCTCAAGCAGTACTGCGACATGAATTCTTTGAGAATGGTTTATTTTGCGCTTGTATTTCCGCACATAACATATGGTATACTAGCATGGGGGGTGTAACTAATAATCACCTGAAGAAACTAGAGACAGTACATAAATGGGTTATAAAAATAATTTGGAACAAATCATACCAGTACCCTTCCGACGAGCTCTACAAGGTATCCCAATTACTGGATATTAGGCAACTGTATTATATGGCACTAAGCAGATATCAAAGACAAAATATTTCTAATGCTTCTTTAAACATTCACAATCATGACACAAGGATTAGGGGAAAATTGTTGAAGTATCCACCGATGACTAAGACGATTGGTCAACGATCATTTCAGTTTCTGGCTCCAAGAATTTATAATACCATACCCAATGAAATAAAACAACTTAAAACACATAAATCATTCGCCAATAAATTGAGAAGATCAATATTGCTTAGACCACGAGCAGAAATTCATCAGATTGTGGATGTCAGTAAAGGTGGTCGTGGTAGTGTAGATGTATATTTTCGCAACCACAGAGCGATCGATAATTCATATATCTATGATTTCAATTATATTTGTGGGCTGAAACAGTATTTGTTTCCGTCACTGTTTATCTGATATTTGTTTTCCATATTTCTGGAGGAAAATACCATGAGATGGATTCGAATAAAAAATATATATATACTATGCTCTTGCAAAATTCTGAATCATATTGGAAATTTTTAATAGGTTACCTTATAATGCTTTTATTTTTACTGACAATTTCAGAGGTGTGCTATGAATTTTCGGCAGCTGTAATTATATTGGCTCTGATGTACATAGTTTCCTTATGGATAGCTACCATGTATGTGATGATATTTTATCTTAAGAAACTGTTAACAGAAAATTTACTGCTGAACTGGAAAATTTTTGATAGTGGTGAAAAATCTGGAGTTGACATAAAACAAGTAAATGAAAATAATATGGAAAAGCTGCTGAATTTAATACAAGAACAATTAATTAATTATTGGTACAACAATATAAGTAGGGATGAAAAATTCCCCAAAGGATGTGAAATTCTTATAGGAAGCACTCTGAGGCACTTTAATGATACATTGCATTCAACTGATAAATCATGTTTAACATATGTAATTTCTAATATATTTTTGAGACATTTGAAAGAATTTCGGCGAACTTCAAAAATTAAGGAGAAAACTGGATCTAAGATATCAGAACTGTATAGGTAATTTTTTTTATAAAATATATATCTAGCCTAGTCATAGTCCTAACCTTTGCTCATTGTTTTAGGAGGTAAATTATATTTTCTATTATAATTATCCAGAATGAATACCATAATATAGACTTTTAGCATATGTTGAAATTATTTTAAATGTTATTTATATTATGGGCAAATTTAGAGCTTTTGAAAGAAATAATTGAATAATTTTTTATCTATTTTATTATTACATATATTATCTTTGTATTCTTTTTCTCTTAGCACTTTTTTTGTGCCTGTTCTAGAGTGAATATGATTTTATAATGCATAATTTACTATTATGAGAAATGGTTCAATCAAAAATTAGAAAAGAATATTGAAAAATATTTGTATTGTCAGTTATTTAATTTGCCTAAATGGTATAGAGTCATATTAATTTTTTCTCACATAATTAATTTTAGATATTCATTTGCAATGATGCCTACTAAGAAAACACGAGAATATTATGTTCACCAGATAACAAAAAATTTACTGATAAATTTTATTCATTGGGAATTATGGAATTCCATACCATGTCAATTGGTAGTATCAATAATATCTAATAAATTGTCAAATCTAATTGATGTATGTGCAAATCCAGAATTTATCAATTATTATTTATTGGAAACATGCATTTCTAAGGAACAGAAAATGTATTTAGATTTGGGCAAATTCTCTTATGTGAAAATTGAAATTGGACCAGATAAAAATGGGTTCCGAAAAAAGAAAACACCATATCTAATAAATGATGAAAATCAATCTCTAAATTTCCCAGAATCTATTGAAAACAGTGAGATATTGGACACACTCATTCAAAATGAAGAAGGCAGAGCTACTTTGTCAGATTGCATATCTGACCAGAAATTACCTATCCAAACAGAGGTGAAGAAATTACTTATTATGATGAAATATTAAGTATTTATTTTATAAAAGACTAAACAGAGAATTTTATGTTTAAATTGTAGATGTCCACTAGTACAGTTAAAGATGTATACGCACCTTATGAAAAAATAGTAAAAATTCATGTTCCTAAAAGTGCTACAAAAACATGGAATGAGGTATTAGATCTAGAGATAAGTTTTGGTGAAGATCCACTACGTAGCTCTGTACATGATTCGAGTGTAGCAGATCTTGTGACATATACAACTTCAGAAGCAGGTATAAGAATCAATCAAACAGTTTACTTACTAACATAATTTTTGATAACTGCTACATTTGTGAAAGATCAAAAATATTTGTATTATTTTTTGAGCTATCTCACTTATAAAAATATAACTAGCACTGAAACATCTTTCAAATCTTATTTGAATAAAGAAATGTATTGTTTGATTCTATTGAAAATTTTATGTTAGATTAAAATTTGTTTTGGGCACCAATTATAAGATTTTTCAACTGGCACAACAAAAAAACTGTTAATAATTGGTTAGTAGCTGAAATAATGCCAAAAAAATCTAAATAGTTTATCAGAATCAAGCTAAGGGTTTATCTTAGTTAATTTAACTGAAACTACTGAAATGAATATCCATTATATGATATCAAATGAAATATAAAATTTAATAACTTTAAATAAATTTCTCGAATAAATTCAGTTTTCTCCCATTTGTGAAGCAAGGCTTGTTGATTGAAACTTTTTGAATAGGTAATAAAAAATTATCACTCCTAACTCTTATAAATTGTAAAAAATATTAAAGAAATAATTGAATAGGTAACTTATTCTTCATAGCTTAAAGGCCATAAATGTTACTTCTAGGGTTGAATAAAAAATTGTATATTCTTTGTTAATTAATAAGTTGCTTATGATTCCTAAGCAGGTTTTTTTGACATGCAAATAATAGTGTTTTTTGCTAGGTACTAATTGCACTTTTACTCTACTTTTGGAGCATATTGTGTATCTATATTTTAACTTGCAAAAATTGGTTGAGGCTTTTACAGCTGATTAATGTACTATTGTTGTCCTGATGTAGGTCTAAAGACTTTCTGTGGACCAATATTTCACTAGCACAAATAGTGAACTTCTTCAAAGGCTATTCCATCTTTCTTTCTTCGAGCCTTAATAATTTTTGGAAGCAGGATAACATTAGGAAGCCAAACAACAGCTTTTAGACCCAAATCAGGACAACACTAATTAATTTGAAATTTCTTAGTTGCTTTTTATGTAGCAATAGAAGAATTGAGCGTACAGTTTAACTCTTGTTCTTTCATTTCTGGTAAATGAATTAATTTTATAATTTGAGTGAAAATTTCATTCTAAGAAATGATTTTTGTGTAAAAAAAGCTTGAATTTATTTTTGATTAAATTATTTTTTTATAAGATCTAGATATGTCTCCTTTGAACAATAACAATAAAACGTTATTGGAAGAAATGAAACATATAACCTCAATGGAAGGGTTGAAAATTACAATGAAACCTTTTAGTAAGTGTATTGGTTAGTACGTGTGTATTTTTGTTAGAAACACAGTGTGAACAGTGTATAGTTTGCGTATCAGGTGTTAAAATGGTATTTGTCTTCTAGAAAAGATTTGCCTGTGACAATTTGTATTTTATTTTGGAAATCTACTTTTGCTTGGTTTCAGTAATGTGAGAAGTAAATGTTTTTTTATCAATTGTAATATTATTGTTGATTATAAGGTCCTCTATATAATGCATATTGTCAATACCTATCAATCTTTCATTAGACTATTAGAAAATTGCTTGGTCTGAGTTAACAAATTGCAACCTAATATATTGACCCACCTGATATATATTTGTTGAAATGTATTTTAATGTTGGAGTTGCTTGATCCTTCAATGTACCGTTTTATGAACAGTTGCATAAGAAAGTATTAGATGTGTATTGTACATGTTTTTAGATTAGACGTCTTACTTAAGACCTAAAAAATTGGCTTGCATCACCAAATTCACATCACTATTTCTCACTGTATATACACTATTTCTGCAGTGTAAATTTAAGAGAACTTACATAAATTAAAATTTTATTAAAACTTAAGTAAATTTTAGGTGATGCTACTGTCAATACGTTACGTGATATTAAAGATTTTCAAGAAAATACGGTTAATACTGTGATGAAACCTATGTCCCAAGCTACATCACAAGCATTGCACAAAATTGGTGACTTACAAGTATGTAACTTAATATGAAAACATTTATTTTGTTGATTCTTTTCTATGTTTAGGATGAAGCCGCAGGTGTAGTTGAAGGTTTATTTGATTTTGGAATGGCTGGTATTAGGAAAGGTTTAAAATTGACAGGTTTACAGGAAAATTCAGTCCACGGTAATGCTCCATCAGACACTAGGAGCAAGCACATGTTAAGCAGTCCAAGTATTACGCATAAGAAAAGTAAAAAACATTCAAAAGACGAAGTTGCTGAAGAATGTATTTGGGTGAATCCATTGCAGCATAATCCTAATTTTGATGATGATGTATGTAATTGATATCAGATTTTCTATGCTGTTCTATATATAGAATGTTGATAATTTATATTCTCTTAGGAAAATGAAGATCCTATTAAATTTGATTCAACACCATCAATCATAATGGATTCTTCAGAATATGAGAGCCCAGACCCTGAATATGAAGAGGCTGCAGATTTAGCAAGCACCATTGCTAAATTGAGAACTCTTTTACAACAAAGATCGGAATCTACTGCAACGACACCTATTGCTAGTCCTATGTATGTTTTACACTTATTTTTCAGATGATGAGGAAAACTGCTCTCTCCTTTATTGCTTTATTTAATTTATGAATCCCAACATCTTGTTCACTCAATGAGGGTTTTCGCATGTGAGAAATTCACTAGATGGCAAGAAGTAGATATGAGGTCTAACTGCTACGTGATTGGTGAATTTTGACATATCTGTCAATGTCATCTCAAAAATAACCAATCATGCAGCAGTCGGATCTCACGCCTACGTATTGCCATCTAGCGGATTTTTCATACGCGAAAACCCTCATTACTTTCATTTATCTGACATAATTTTGGAAGTCTTTAGTGGTATAATTCTTTTTTATTTGGTGAAATTTGAAATGTTATTTAATATTTGTTACAGAGCAAAAATGTTTAAAATGTTGTGGACAATAACAAATTTCTGCATTGAGTTACTCATTCCGTTCAATAATGAAAAATTATTTACATAAAGTTGATTAGTGTCACAAAAAAATGTAATATTTTCAGGATTGTCGATGATAATAAGTCTGTAATTGATTTGAGTGAAACAGACACCTTTGTACCCAGTTTTTATAAACTGGCTAAAACAGCAACAGGAGTTTTTAATAATACATTGAATACTATTAAAACTGCTTTACCAGTCAATGGCAACGAAATTGGGACTTATGAAATAGAAAAATGGGATTATGAAGACTCCTCTGACCAGGTAATTAGTAAAAATTTCAAATGCCGTTTATTATGTAGGCTATGTTGCATATTACTTAAATACTATATCAAAAATCAATATTGGAAACTCAAACAAAGTCAATGATAAAATTTACAAACGGATTCAAATGAAAAGCTAATCACTATTTGGCACTTCGGGACAGTTCACAGGGAATTAAAATTTTTTTTTTAACTGGTTTTAAGCAAGAACTACTCCAACTTTGTAGATTAATAATGCAACTCTTATATTTTCGTGAAAAAACAAAATTGTTTTATATGTTTTGAAATTTTTTCTTTGATTAGTATCATATTTCTTTTGCTTTTTTATGAACTATGAATATGTTTTCTACCTTCTAATTCTGAATGTCTTTCTGTTACATGAATCAATTCACCTATTGAAATAATTCGATCTTTTTCAAACATCTAGACAATATTTTAAATATTTATTATAGGAGGCATGTTTATTATCACGAATGAATAAACTGGTTCACGATAGAAAAGATTTTTGTATGATAGAAGCAGCTTATGATGCTTTTGACTCTCAGCAATTACCAGAAGATAATAAACATATATCAGATATCAATTATCAAGGTAAATATGAGTGTTCTATATTGGAATTGTTTTAAATCTATATGTTTGCTGTAGATGAACTGGATGAGTTTGAAAGCAGGGTACCTTTAGCAAAAACTATCATAGATATCATTTGTGAACTAATTGTGGAGTCTGATACACTTATATCACAGGAACCATTTATTAGATTCATTCTAGCTGTTTTTGGCCAATCATTTGATAATATCATATCGCAAAAAGTGGAGGATTTCCTAAACACCATATCTATTACTGAAATACCTACTGAGAAAAATGATGAAGTTCTTTCCATGGAATTGGATGTATTTGTTAATTATTTAACCTCTGCTATTCCTGGTGAGTTGTGTGATTATACAGTATTTGTGTTTATTGTTTTAATTTGGTCATTTTTCACTTTCATTATTTTCAGATGCTTTAACATTCATTATTGGTCAGTCTACTCTTCAAGATGCATTAAATCTTTTAGTATCATCAATTCAGATCAGAAAATGTAATGAGGATATAATTTTGCAGATATTTGAGTTTATTTCACTTCGACTAATGGAAGAGAGTTCTAGAAAAGAATCAGTTTATTCCACATAGTATTAGAGATTTATTGTATATATTTGTTATTCTCTTTTGCCATATGTGTTTCAGACCTATCTCTATGAAGAATTTTACAATGGAGTCTCTTTTGTACTTGACCCAGTATTCTACAAACTTGAAAAAATTGTGTTAATCATGCAAATTTAGTTTTTTCTCAGGGTATAAGTCTTGTCAACTAGACTTAGTAGTTTAATGTTTGCCAAATAAAATATATTTTAGTAGTTATACTTTGGCACTGTATAATATGATCATTTGGCTGTGTATGTCCTTTTTAGAAGTCTTGTAGCAATTTGTATATTTTCATTGCATTTACCAAATAATATATATTATTTCGGTCTTAGCTGAAATCTATATTTTTACTAAAGCTATTGGAAAAATTTGTTTTTAACTACTGTTATTTATTAAATTTATAGTTGAATTAGGACCAATATGTGATAATTTAAACTTTATGTTGATTTTATAAAAAATAAACTAAAAACCTCATTGACTACATTAATCCTTCATATTATCTTTCAAGATAACATATAAAGAGAATGTATTCATTGAATTTTTCAGACTTTTCGCTAGGATAATGTATTAGTTGTATTTATTGAGTAATTATGATTCAGTTATGATGATTTCAAAGAACAGTTTTATTTGGTGATATATTATCACACGATCGCACTTACATAAAAGTACCTTGATCATAATGTAATAGCTTTTTTAAAAAAAAGTTAGTGAATATTTGTTGTTTTCAATTCTTGAAATATCTTTGAAAAATTTTCATTTCCGTTTGAATGTCATTATTTCTCTGATTATCCTCTATTGTTAGAATTTCAAATTAACCTTCCGTGAGTTTAGTAGTTGATTTCAGATTAAACATTTAGAATTGAAAAAATTCCCATTGGCATTACATACTTTTAAGAATTATGTTGGTGGTTTAAAATGAAAGACATTTTATTAAATTAATTTATAACAACACATGAATATATAACATAGATATTTTGCTGAGAACAAATAATCCAGTAATAATGAAAATTTCGGAGTGATACTCTTTTATTTACATTTAATGTTGATGATTGATTTTCGTACTTCACTAAAGCACAGTTCAGGTTAAAAATTAACGTTTTGTTCGCTGAAGTTTATGGAAAATCTCCCAGTATTTGGCTTATATAGCTCCTCAAATAATTTGAGAATTTGACCTCATTGTATAAATGTCATGAAGGTTAGCACTGCGTGTTTTCCTTACATTATTGATTTCATTAAGTAACACAATAATACTAGTATAATATATAAACACTAGTCAAAGATATAATGATAAAAATCACAGATTATAGGAAGAAATCAAAATTCATTGCACTATTTCGGCTGAACAAACAATAATATAAATATAAAAATATCGTAATTTGTACAGGAAATTGGCTAACAAAATTGTCAATATAGGTGTTTCAACACGAAAACAAGGTTACCTATATTTAGAAAATAACAAAAAATATTTACATTTCAAATATACACCATATATTCTAAGTTAGGGTTGTGTTATTCTCTATACATTCTTTACTTTGTTTTTATATCTATATATACAAAAGATCACAATTTATAATTACGTACAAAGAGTTACTGTAACCAATATATCAATAACAAAAATTTCCATGTTAATTATCGGTTGAAACTTCGTTTTTAACAATTATATTTGGGATTTTTCCAGTAATCCCCTTTTTCAACTTCGAATTCGAACTAATACTATTTATTATTTTCTGTTTTGAATGAACTGGACCGTTTTCGATTTAACGTTAAAACTCAAGATATTCTAGTAGGTCTCTTAGTTTTAGGATTAAAAAATGCTTCATTTTTGTAGATATAACCTTACTGATTGAATAGAATATAATTTCAAAAGCTCCTCTTGAACAAATACCTAAAACGTTCATAGACCTAATTATAACAATACAACATAGTTTATTTTTATAAAACAAATCAAAGTTGATATCAAAAATGTCTGCAATCATCCGAAATATATTAGATGATATTGATAGTAAATAAAAAAAACTGTAATATTCATTCTGGTTGATAGATTTATAGAATCAAAGAATTCAGTTTGGATTACTGATTTTTTTGTTACATTTTTCTATACTGTTCAAATTTCTAAAATTAGGATAAAATTTTATT
The DNA here is from genome assembly GCA_030704895.1 of Henosepilachna vigintioctopunctata. NCBI lineage: Eukaryota > Metazoa > Arthropoda > Insecta > Coleoptera > Coccinellidae > Henosepilachna > Henosepilachna vigintioctopunctata. The sequence goes on along the minus strand of JARQZJ010000046.1, from coordinate 374,383 downwards.
CTTAAAACCAACTGGCTGACCTCTCTTCTCTATAAATGAGGACTACTACTTCATTCAGAATGAAATAAGGAACATTTTTTTATGAATGCCTTTATTATATTTTTATAATTGAAACTGAATAGTAAATGAAATCTCCATATTAGACAAATTTAATTTGGTATATTCATTGCGTTTCATTGATTTTTTTAATAAAAATGTTTCGAATAATTTTTATGGGTACAAAATGGTGGATGCGCAGTAGTGATACTTTTTAGGTAACGGAAATATAAGAGAGGTATTATAAATCCTTTTATTGAAAATAGGCGACATGAATAAACCTGTGAAGTATTTCATAGTGTTATTTCATTTTCAATTTGACTCTTGTTCCAAGAAAACAATGATTATTTTCTTAAAAATTGAGCTTTTCTCATATTCAGAATATTATGATGAACTCTTCTTTCAAAATTGTATTGCAGCATTTTCGTTCATTGAAATAAATATTTCTGATGATTGTCATCAATATTTATAATGAATACGCTCAGTTTTTCCATTTAATCTTTAACAGAAACGTGAATTTCTGGTTTCTATTGAATCCAGCTCTTCCACAAATTAAACATTTCTTCGAGTTGAAAATAGTATATTTTGCAATATCTTTCGTTCTGTTGAATTGAAAAGGCTCTCCACTGCATAACTGATTTATATGAAATACTGAAATAGTACTCGGTAACTTTACTTGTTAAAAACATGTTAGAATGGTGGATGAGCCCAGAAAAAATTTTTGGTTATAACGAGAGGAGCTTTTGAATTCATAACATTCAACTTTTTCCCGCAATTACCTGAATACAACTCCATTTCTATAGAGTTGTGAACTGTTGAAACAATCTTGATCCTAAACTGTTCCGTTGAAGTAAAAACATGAACGGATATACTAGTTTAAATTGGCGTTGGTAACACAGTGAAATCTTGTAGAGCACATTTAACCGTTTCGTACAAGGGACGATTATCTTCATTGCAGTACGACTCAGGGGTGCACAAGGTTTGTAACTTGGTGAGGTAGGAATCGAAGTTCTCTTGACCTATCTTCTCAGGATTTGGACCACCTCCAGGCAGACGAACGTGCTCTAGTAGAGTAATGACGTTGTTTCTCAAGCTTTCGTAATATTCATTCAGGTTGTTGTTCCGTTGAGTCAGCACTTGGGTTTCCTAATGAGAAATGGTAAGTGATGTAGGCCAAATTCTTTTTTGACGAAACGGCTGGTAAATATGAAACCAGTTAGGTGATTCTGACGATAGGACACAAGGTGCTATCCGAAGCAAGAAATTCTGATCATAAGATACTTTTGGGTTTCAGACACAAATGCTTTTTTGTGTATCTTTTTTGCTTTTGGTATATCATCAATAAAAACAATCATCACCTTGTGTTCGTTTAAAAATACTGAAGTAATTAATGAAATGTAATTGCTTCAATATTAACTATGATAGTATAGAATAATGTGTTTGATAGTATATTGAATCAGTGTTTGTAAGTGTACCAAAATTTAGATAAGATTTGAATTTGCAGAAATTTTATGTTGATGTTAAATATCAATAAAGTATTTCGCGAGTTAACTACTCAACATGAGCTTGGTATTAATATTTCCTGGTTGCATACCCTTTTGACAGGAAAGGAATTGATTCAACGATTCATCAACAAAAATTAGGTACAATTGTAGCTTTCGATTCACCTCGTTAATTTCCGTATCACTTCAGTTCAGAAGTGATACACTGCATATGAATAGAACGGGGTATTTTGAACTGACACATGAAATAAGGTTATGTGTATGTTTTTGTTATTGTTTTCTTATTTTTTTTGGGTTAGCGGGAATCTAGTTGAATAGAATTCGACAAAATTAAATGAATATATTATTTTATAAAAAATGACTGCACACTTCAGAGAGTTTATTGTTCCATTGCGAATCAATTATGAGGAAGAACTACTTGATGATTCTTTGTCATCGTCCTCATCAAAGACATCGTTAACTAATGCTTCCTGAAAAATATTTAATTTTATAAGACTGAAATTAGAAGTTTCCTAGTATACTTGCCACAAATGTGTCTTCTGTATCTGACATCTTATAATTCAGTTATCAAAAAATCCCAACGTTTTCCAAAAAACATAAACAAACCAAGAGTAGTGGAGAATAATACAAAAGTGAAATACATATAAAACTTAGGGGTTAGAAATTTGAATTAACTGAAGTGAAGCAGTAAGTTGAACTGAAGCGGCCAGAGAGCTTGATCAGTTAAACTGAAGCGCTTCAGTTCGATTGACAAACGAACTGGCTAAAATGAAGTGAAGTGATATTTAATGAACGGATCAGAATGACAATTGTGATCAGAATTGACAAAAATGGCGTTTCTATACGTCATTGAAGTGGTGGACGCTGAACTAACTACGGAGTAGATACAATTGCAATCATAACCTTATTCTGCGTACCTACCTATCTTTCTATATGAAGAAAATCAATATACACTAACTGTATCTGACTCTATTAAGAAGAAAATCAAATATTAGTAAATTTTGGGACAGTTTTGTGTTATATTCTATCATCGGAAGTTACTGAGCTCATTTTCCTTTCAGCATGAAAGAAAAATTGATATCTATTACATCATTAATTCAATAGTTTATCCTTTTCACACATAATTATTCATTAGTGCAAATTTTATATTGAATATATTTTTCATATTGCACAGAAAAACTAAAATGTTGCACGAATTGTTAAGTAACTGACTTTACCAACTACTACTCACTACAAATTTACAAATTCTGAATGTAATAGGTAATTCATATTTCGGTTAACATTTTCAGACTATTGGAATTTGATAATAAATGTATTTTGAACATTTTGAGACTCCTGTTAATGATTAAGTTTTACTTCATTTCATATCTCGAAACATATATGTAAATATATTACCGTTAAATTTTTGTCTATTGGAAAACTATGAGTGACTTGTTTGTATTAGACATTGTTTATGTACTTTGAAATTCAGGTATGGTGTATACTTTTGAAAGATAATATTTCATCAATCTATCAATTGAAAATATGCCGCCATATTCAAGGGGTTGTATACAGACTGTTGCTCGAACTAAATTGAATATTATGAAAAATAATTGAATTGATGTAAGAAGGTTTATGAAACGTGGAACGAGAACCATATTCTTTAAATATTTATGAATTTTTTTCATGATGAAATTTCAAACTGAAATTATTATTTCTTTGAGTATTAGGAGTTCTGCGATGGAATGGTTGAAGTATATGAGTGGATAATATTTTCTATAGAATTCAATATTCAACAGCACATTACTGAAACATACCTAAACTTGTTCATAATCAATTTATTGATGGATATTTTGATAAATTTAAAATTATTTTGAACTAGGATAAATGAGCTCATAACTTGAAAATTTCCAAGATTTATAACTTTATTTTTTGTATTATCTTGTGAATATATTTGTATGTGGTGGTTATTGTGAAATGTACCGAATCTTGCGACCAATTAAAAATATGATCCTGATGTTCGGTAGTGTTCTATGCATTCTATGACGTGTGTAACCTTGAACTCACCTTTTCTCCATGGTTAAGATGATTCTCCATCGCGTTGATATCAGACTTCAGTCTGATCATCTGAGATTCGACTCTCGCGTTCTCGCGTTGTAACTCGGAAATTTCGGCCTCCAAAGTCATAAGATCTTCGCCATTTCCGTTCCCTTCCATGCCTAGAAATTCCATGTGCTATCGTTTTCGAGACAATCTCAGATTATTTGTAGCCATTCTGATTATCTCATGGGGAAAATGTCCGTATATTTGTTTTTGAAGACAAAATCCAATCATTCCAATCAAATAAAAAAGTTGGTAGGAGGAAATATCAGTAAAATATAACAATAAATTTCACTATTTCAACACAGGTACGTACTGTCAATTTGTGGGTGATTTTTGAACTACCATTACCTTACTCAGATGGGATGCATTCTTTCCACATAAATCTTGAAAAGTAGTTGAAATTTTCGTCAAACAGCATTTCCCCTACAAGTTAATCAAAGTGACTTCTTCTTTCTGACCAGAGTCATTTTCGCCAGTGTTGCCAATGCGAAGGAAATTGAACTAGATCTTGATTTTGAATTACAAAATAATGCAGATTAAAAACACCTAATAACTGGCAAAGATTAGGCGTTTTTTATTGGATATCGAGTTTTCAAGAATATTTTTAAAATTCTAGTTCAGTTCGTCCCTTCTGAATTTCGTTAAGTAAAGATTTTCACGTCTTGATTCACCTACCTGAATAACTCTTCGAATAGAAGGACGACATATCGTCGGGATATTTCGATTTCTTCACAGTCTGTCCGGCAACTGGGCATCCGCTTAGCGATCGGTGAGTTAGAAAGGAGCCATTTATGTGTCCAGTGCCATCGCAACCTGGAGTTGGGCAGTTGACACCTTCAAATTTCATAACTGTCGCTGCTGCTACCGCTGCTTTATGTTGTTCCACTGAACCTCCACTTTCTAGAACTCGCATTTTGTTCCTGTTAGCAATTGGGCATCCGGATGCACTGGGAAATGCAAAAACATTTTGAGTAACTAGACAAAAATAATGAAAAATCGGAATTAATGTGAAATAGTTTAATAGTGAATTCATCTTGTAAGGCTACTAAAAGGTTGAAGTCTAAACGAAAGTTGAGTTTAACTAATCCTTGAGACTGAAAATATTCCAAAAACATGATCTGCAGCTATTTTAATACTTCTTCTTAGCGTACCATAACAATCACACCACAACTACCAGTGGTGAACATACAGCGGTTGTCATTGCTTTAATATAAAGTGTGTTTTTTCAGAGGTATAGAACTTTAAATTGCAGTAAAACAACGATGGATTCGATTGACAAGAATTTTTTTTTCGAAAATAATCTTGTGGCATTACATTTTGAATATGATTTCTGGCATATGACCGCCACGGCTGGCTCGGATGTAGTCCAATCTGGACGTCCAATTTTCGATGACTTTTTCCAACATTTGTGGCCGTATATCGGCAATAACACAGCGAATATTGTCTTCCAAATGGTCAAGCGTTTGTGGCTTATCCGCATAGACCAATGACTTTACATAGCCCCACAGAAAGTAGTCCAGCGATGTTAAATCACAAGATCTTGGAGGCCAATTCACAGGTCCAAAACGTGAAATTAGGCGGTCACCAAACGTGTCTTTCAATAAATCGATTGTGGCACGAGCTGTGTGACATGTTGCGCCGTCTTGTTGAAACCACAGCTCCTGGACTTCATGGTTGTTCAATTCAGGAATGAAAAAGTTAGTAATCATAGCTCTATACCGATCACCATTGACTTTAACGTTCTGGCCATCATCGTTTTTGAAGAAGTACGGACTAATGATTCCACCAGCCCATAAAGCGCACCAAACAGTCAATTTTTCTGGATGTAACGATGTTTTGACATACACTTGAGGATTATCTTCACTCCAAATGCGGCAGTTTTGTTTGTTGACGATTAAGTTTGTTAACGATTTTGTCGACGATAAAATGGACGTAGTGCGCGATACGTATTCCGCACAGAACCATTATTTTCGAAATAAAATTGCACTATTTGCAAAGCGTTGTTCAGGCGTGAGTCTAATCATGATCAATTGCCAAACCAAACTGAGAATAAATCACTTTTCAGCTGTTAAATCGGTTGCCATCTTCAACAGTAATGCCAACTTAAAGTTCTATACCTCTAAAAAAACACCCTCTATATACCAGGCCGTATTTTCGTTGACTGTTTGATTTAATCTTAAAGTGACAGTCTCCAAAACGAGAACACTTAAATAAAGAGTCGAAGCTTATAATAATTTCTCATAATTATTTCGCTTTTTATTTGCGTAAAAATATATCTTCTAATTATTTAGGTTGGCGGGAAATTTCAGAGGAAACACTTTCAGTTATCCCTATATTCTTTCAAAAGAATCATGGAGTGCTGAGCAACTAGAATTTTTTTGTAGCCAAGATAATTGGATCCCTTTCTCATCGAGATGCTTCGTCTTTGTAAGTGAGAGCCTTGTCTATTGGTAGAGTTGAAATACGAGTATATACTGGTTGAAGATTTTAGAAGAACTGCTGGATAACTTCGTGGTAAAAATTCGGAATTTTATATTTTATTTTTTAAATCGCATACATAATTTAAAAAACTTGCTACTGAATGTAGGGGGAATTGCTTAGAACGAAAGGAAGGAGAAATTGATTTATCTCAAGTATTTACAGAAATATTTTGATTAGAGCATTGGAAATTTTTTCGAAACTAAAAGAAATGTTACCTTCTGTGTGACAGAAATTTTCCTGTCGCATGACCAGATCCATCGCATCCAGGTATGGGACATCTGATAGCGTGAAACATTTTGCCAATATAAAATAGAATCAAAGACTTTTATATCAATTTTAATTTGCCAAGTGATACAGTTTCGTAATTTATCTTCAATTTTCATCTATATATTGCCATGAATTTTTTAGTATTTCGGTCTTTATGTTAATATCATTCGATAAGTATTTATTTTATTATTGAAATAAATACCATATATTTATTGAACATTTCATTTTAAAAGAAGAAATCAAAGCAATAACGAAAAATTACCTTAGTGGTTCTGAATCTTGTCCATCTCTTGGTTTGCTTTTGGGCTTATTCGCTCTAGGACACCCTGAAAGGCTTCTATGCGATGAATAATTTCCTGTCACATGACCGGAACCATCACATCCGGGAGTTGGACATTTCAACTCTTGCGAGTGGGCTTGAATCTGTGTTCTGTCGGCCCTAGGACAACCAGAAAGACTGTTGGAACAAGGAATTTTGATAAAAATCCAAGTTTCAAAAATCATAACTAATCAAAAGTTAATTGGTTATCAAAAGTGATAAACGTATCAGAATGTTCTGTTTCTAAAATAGTCAGGACTGAATTGAAGTCACTCAATTCTATCAATGGTTGAAAATTTGTTTCGTCTATTTGAAACTCACAAATGTATGACTCGAAATGAAATTTGGATACATTTTAGTAGCTCCAATACTATTCGTAATAGCAATATTTATTTACCCTCCGTCTTTGCTGGGCGATTTATCAAGCTGTGAAAGTGAGTGTTGTGGAGGGGGCATGGAATAACAAGGGCTTGGTGAGTATCCACCAGGAGGTACCGGATATCCACTAGTAACTGATCCAGGATATCCTCCTGTACTGCACCCGTAACCGCCTGGTCCTGGATATGGAGTAGCATAAGGATTGGAAGGATAGTCACTAGCTACAGTGGTCATTCCATAACCTGGATGTGGACTCATTGGAGCATACCCTGCAAAAATGAAAAAGTTTAGATGAGTACAGAAAATAATAAAATCATTAACTGTCATCATTTATTTAGCAGAGACAAGGATATATGATTAAACATATTTATATCAAAAAAATGTTATTGGGTGGAAAAATTGAATTCTCACCTGAAGAATCTCTGTAGGCGTCCATGTAGTGTGATCCACCGCTGTCTGGTGTTGATTCCCTGCTGTATCCAGATCCGGGCGCCAGGATTGGTCCAGCGAACGTCGCCACGGGTCGGACGCCACTGAAATTAACGGGTTCGTTTGCCGTTGAAAAATCAACCGGCTCTGTCTGTTCGTCGCGGGGGGGCCCTATGAAGGCGGGGGCACCGGCACCGAGCCCTCACTGGTTTGGTACTGGGGGCTCGTGTTGCTGGAATTGCGGATAAACGTTGCGGATTGACTGGTTTTAACGCGATTCGATGAATCGTGTATTCCAAGAAAAATTTTTTGTTTACTGCTTGACGGTGTTGTTCTCAGGACGAATATTCACGAAAGTCCGAGGATGAGGAACCCAAGCGGAAAAACATTTTTATTTTGAGTTGTAGCGGAGAGATTTATGACGTGTTTTGTCTCTATTGAAATCAAAACAAATCTCATAAAATGCGGTTAAATTCAAGTTGTTTGAAATTTGTTTGATTCAATATAACGTGTTTTTATATGAATTCCAGTTTTAAACTTGGAAATTGCGCCACGTTCACGATTCACCTCAATAAAGGTCAACTTCGGCATATATCTGTGGCATTCGTAACTTTTTCAACTATTTGTTCATTCTCAAAGTGAAGAATGAATGAATTCAATATTAAAGTGATATTACAGCTATTTTGCACATATGTGAAAATAAATCATTTAGTTAAAAATATCTAGAAGTTTGACATATAATGCACTGAATTATAGGTTCTTGTATTGTTAGAAGTCCAAATACTTAAATGTATACCTAAAGGTCATCATCCACTAGATTATTGCTTCAAACGTCACATACTTTATTCATAGGTGGAGCAAAAATTCATGAGGTTTTACATAGATATATCTTTTTGAACTATCTGATTTCAATTGAAAATGACATTTTCCGCTACAACTGAAAATAAGAATGTTTCTTTCTTTGGTTACTTCATCAATAGGTCCATCAGATTGCATTTTCAATTACTTGTTTACCATTAGAAAACTTATAGGCATATAAGAATATAAATTGATTTATATAAGAATATAAATCAATTTCTGTGTTCTGAGCTTTTGTTGTTTGATGTATTATTTACTTTATCGTTCTGTATCTATTGAAAAACAAGGAATTTAATAAAAGGATGTATGAAAATTCGCCTTAGAACAACTTTCGAATTACCGCAAAAAGTTTGCTTTGTGAATGAAAAGAAATTATATAATCAATCTGGCCCCCGAATTGAAAGAAATGAAATTACTATATGCGTTTCTCTACTGCTCAATTCACTCCAATTTCAACATGAATAATATTGAAAAGTTTGTATTCGTATTCGTCTTTCTTAATATAAATATCAAAAAATACGAATACAGCAGTGTTGGTGAATATTTTGTATATTTTACTATTTTCAACAATTAAAATAACAGTTGGAAGGAAAATTTATTTATTTTTCCTTAATGTTTCGTTACTTCCTTAATACTATCAGAAACACTGATACAATCGAAACATTTTTATTTATTAATCACATGATATAGTAATGTTTGATGTTAGTTTAAAGTTAAAGCCACCTATGAAGTAATTTAGAATGAAAATTAATGATATTTTAATGCTTACTGATTTCATGAAAACAGAGGAAACTCAAGAAAAATCCATCTTAAGTCCTGTTTTGATTGTCATCAAGTGATTAATAAAAAAGATATTGACTGAGATTGAATTCTCGCTTAACTCTTGGTGAAACATAATTGAATATTAAATTAAATTAAACTCTTGGCTTAATGTTTCACGATTTATTTAACAATATGAAATAGTTGACATGTTTCGAGCGTTAGCTCATTTTCAAGACTTGAGAAGTTCAAGCTCACGAAACATGTTTACTTATTGAATAAATCGAAAGTTTAATTTAACATAAGATATTATATTTTCTATTTATGGTCGTATTTTTCTTAATGTTTGTGAAAGTTGGAAGTAATTGTTGGCAAAATTTATACTATATTTTATGCTTTCTTGAATTTTCATAATTTTGAGGTTAACTGTATAAAATATTGGTATAAAATAATTTGTGAAGCTGAAAAGTTGTTAGTGTGTTACGTATATTCTTGAACGGTAATGAATATTTGGCAGCAACAAAATCACTGTTCAATTCTAATTTATAGTCGTAACATTAATTTTCTTGGACCCTATCGAAACTTATTATAGTCAGCTGCAAATCTATGTTTAATTGGGCCGCTTGCCTCGATGTACCGGATTTGAAATTCTATGGTTGTCTAACTTATCACTGACTATTCATATTTATTCAACATACGCAGTGAGGAGTTTCATTTTCGGTTGTAAAGTTTAGAGATGCGTCAATAAATAACGAAGAGGGAGACCTACCTGTGGGACAGGCGGCTGACGCTAAGGTCCAATGTTTGTCCCTGCGGACTGGGAACTTGCGGACTGGCCGATAGATGGGGACTTGCCGCGGCCTGCGGACTTCCTCCAACTCTCTGTCCCCCGTAATGGGGCGAGTTGTATGCCACCTGTGTAACAAAAATGGCTTTAATAATGCCACCGCAAAGCCGGCCACATACGCGGCTCGCTAACTACCACTTCATTAACCTTTGGTCGTTTATGTGGGTCAAATATGCCACCAAAGTGTTGAATGAAACGGGTTATTAATTAATATGTACCAAAATATCCAAGATTTTTGAAACGCACTCATTTTGATTGGTTCTTGCTTAGAAATTGATTCTTACAAATATTCTCAATCTGTTGATCGATAAATATATTTCGAATTATGTGATCTACTACAGATTATTAGATTAAACTTGTGCAATTGTATTTATCGAAGAATTCGATTATTATTATAATGAAAAAATATCTAAATTCAATAAAAAAATATTCAATGTCATGTTGCGTTTTGAGGAAACTATGACATTTTATGTAGTCATTTATGGCTTTATTTTGAGATATAAATGCAAAATGTAGATGTCAAATATTATATTTGGAACATCTTGAATATCAGTTTTTTTCCTCTCAAAGATTTTTTCCATTTTTGAAATTCTTTGTTGAATTTTGATTTAGGTACTTATTCATATTTGCAGTTGTATTCATTAATTTTTTTGTAAATACTGGAAAACTCCATTCTTCTTCGAGATTATTTGCAACGAATTTAACGCTTGGATAGTAGAGATTCAGAGAGAGGTTTGATCACAGAATCTGCGAGTTAAAGTTCCGATGAAAAAGAAAAATGCGTAATATTACTCTGAATTGACTTCAAAATGTCGTTTGCCAGAAAATATTGATTCGAATCGAGAGAATCAATGAAAAATTTGATAATTTTTCCTGATTATCCTTCCAAGAACCATTATACTTATTGCTGCTCAGTCCAGTGGCAGAATACAAAGTTTATACGTTTATCTATCGTTGTATTATATCCATACTATGTATTGGACTTTCAGTATGAAATAGCGGATAATTGGCATGGCATATGCAAAATTTTAATAAATTTCAGAGTCGAAAAAATTACTTCAAAATTTTGTTGTAATGTCAGTTGAGTTTGAAAAAATATTGGGGTGCTCTCAGATAAAACACGTGGAAACAAACTGAAATATCGTTTTTCGATTTCAGACCTTTGAAAGGTATGGTATGTAGTCTCACAGATTGCAAGGTTGCTATATATCCCCAATAATTCGACGTAAATAGAGGAAAAACGAAGTTTTACATATAGTAGTTAAATGTGTCGAATTTATGAAACAATCAATCTCGATTAACGAATATGTGGTGATATTCAAACGGAGCAAAAAGGGAACACATAATTCAATACCAGAAAATAGGAAAAGCATTATATAATGTATAATTTCCTAGAACATTTTATTTTTACAAAATATTAAATTTTTCGCGATAGATATTACATTTTTTTATAAAAGTAGTGGCACTACTCACCTGAGGGCTAGTGGTCACACTCGAAGTTGATAGATCAATAACTGAACCCCCTGGAGACGTATGGGGTCCGGCACCCTTCATTTGCGCCTGGGTTGTCACACATTTCACTGAAAGGTTGATGGCGGAAAACCCCACTGGCAGGGGTCCCCCGGATGCTGTTTCGTATTGGTACATCGGCCTAAAAATTAATAAACTTCATGCTAACCTACTTTTTCCAATGGAATACTTATTTTCGTGGAATGATTAATGGGACAGAAGATCGATAATGTTTTAATTTTCCGGACAGTTTGGCAGTGGGTCATTCATATATGTTAGTATACTTGTTGATGGATACATTTTTTGAGGGAATTCACAAAATACAAATATGAGACTAATTGAATAATTTGTGCCTCAATAAGATATACTGCCACATATAATAATTCGACATGGAATGATATGAAATACAATTATTTTAACTGCGTGATAATCTAATGAATTTACAGAAGAAAACAGGCTCAATCAATTGAGAATAATAATTGATATTTGATGAAATATTTTGACCAATTCTGAATGTACACCATGGAGCAGTCAATTTAGATTCAAATAAAATGCAGAATTGGAAATATATTATCAGAAATTATCCGAATAAACACTTTTGGAGAAATTAATAACATATATCTATTTGTTCATTAAATATTTCATGATTTCCATAATTATACCAAGTTAAAGTGTGTGAAAAGACATATCTCAGTTTTGGATTTTACCTCGGATAAATGGGGCCTGTAGATTCTGGAGCCTCTGTTTTTATCATGCTTTGTGAAACTGCCACCATGTGTTGTTGTTGGGCTACCGAAGCTGCATCGTGTTGATACCGTTGTTCCTGTTGTTCTTCCATTGATCCATAAGAATAAAGGTTTTGTGGAGGTGGTATCCTCTGTGGTAGAGGCTGTTGTATGCATTGGCTAGGTTCGTACCTTTCGAAAGCAGTTGCAGTGCCAGGGTCATAGGGCCTGTGATTGCTGGAGTTTATGATTCCAGCATCATAAGTTCTCATTAAATCGTTAGAGTATGTAACTATTGGACGAGCTACAGAATTATTCATAGATTCATTCATATCAGTGTACGTTCTGTCTCTATGATACATTTCTTCTGATAAGGATGACTGATGATAGGGTGACCTGTGTGACATTTGATGCTCCAAGCTATAGGATGTTGGTTGTGCGTGATGTGAACCTCCATGGTGTAATTGATGTGGATTATTTCTAGAATTCATTGCTTCCAAACTGGATATAGAGGACGAATTGGAATCTTGGTTGACGTATGGCTCGTAGCCCATACGAATGCCAGTTGAAGGCGATCTACAGCTGTTCGTATTTTCCGCCTTTGGTACTAATAATTCGGACTGGTTTTGGATGCTGCAGCAACTGCTGTTGTTCACTTCACTTTTGGGAACTTTCAATTCTGATTTCACAGAATTTAACTTGGAACTGTAATATTGGTCGTATGATTGTTTTGTAGGTGCAGATTCTTGGCTATTTGTGTTGTATCCTATCATATAGCTGGGTTTGATATCTTCACTGAGTGAAGTAGGTGTTTTCTTAGCTTCGAAGGAAGTCGGGGAATATTCACCTGTAAAAATGTTGTTTCTGCTGTAGAACCGTCAGGAATAACGTGAGGATGCACATAAACTTTTCTGTATCTCTACTCTATTGACAAAGAGTCACTTATGCCATTGGCAATGAAAAGGCTCAGTTATCTTCAGATTTCATTTTGAAATCATATCATAAATGGTTTCTTATAAAATAATTTTTAAATATTCATTATTCTATATATGTGAGGGTAGTCTTTGGGATTTTGCAAAACATCATTTTAATATTAATGCTCTTCAGTTTCAACTGATTTTTGAATCTAAGTTTATTCATTATTTTAATTTGAACCATTTAATTTGAAGTCGTGAGTTGAACGGGGGCAATATGTAAACTTTTTACAAATTTTATAGGTTTAAATAAATAATTTTTAAATGAGGGGTAATGAAAATACTTGTCTAAAAATCACTGACTAAACAATTCTTTATTTGACTAGTTTCGCCTTTTAGGGTATTATAGAGAATGTCTTTCTTTGCCTTTCTTGATAATGCTGTAAAAGGCGGAACTAGTCGTGTAAAAAATTGTTCAGTCAGTGCTTTTTAGACAAGTATTTCTTGTTACCTCTTATTTAAATATGAACTATCACAGTTGATTCATCGTCCATTGAATTTATAAATAATTTTTAATAAAAATTAATTTTTTCTCTCGGTTTTTAAGTCAAAAATTCATTCAATTGAAGTTTGTCGTTCAAAAAGAGAATTCACGAGAATTATGAATCGATACATTTTTTTGCGTGAGCTTCAAATTGCGTGTTAATACTTATAATTTCAGTGAAGAATAATTGAAAATTTTGGACAACCAATTTTGAACAATTTTCTTACTAGATGAGTTGAAGATTATTATAAACCTCATATATAAGTATATATTTCACAATAATAGTTGAAAATTTCTTTAAATGATCAATATAAAAATGTTTTTATGGACGTTTCAAAGCTGAGAAAAATTGGAGTCAAAAGTTTTCATTTATTATTTCATTATACGCCCTTGAAGGTATATAAGAATTTTCATTCAATTTTGCAAATGACAGTGAAACAATATATCGGAAAAAAATGATTGACCAGATGTAAAGAGACCAGAAAAATTTTTTTGTGTCCGCTATGTAGCGTTTTTATTAATCTGATGTAAAAAAAGTACAATGAAACATGAAAACACATAACAATGCACATGCATAACAATACGAGATCCCCAAACCAATTGATTCTTATATTATACGACCTTTATTTCCGACGGTTAATTTTTGAAATGACACACTTTAAGATTTTTCCTTCATTTTAGAATTGAAAAATATGATATTCAATTATGGAAATATTCTACTGTCACCTGATGGTTTTATTGTTATATTATGGTATTTTGAATTTTTCAGAGTCATATTTCATACATATGCAATCCGCAAACTCCTACAAATGTTTCAGAAAAGAGTTTAATATAACACGTAAAAATATCAGGATCGCAATTTCAAAAATGAATTCTTCTTGTAAATTTCATAAATATCAATAAGTAACTATTTTATTTTTGACTAAAAAAGTTACGGCACCATTTGATGCTGGTAAAATTTCCTCTGTAAAAACAATAAATTGAAATTAACACACTTGGCTTAAGTTTCACTAAATATATTAAAAGCTCTACATATGTTTCAGGTGGAGAGTATTCAATGTTACTGAGTAACATTGTAACTCTTGACAATGGGCTAACTACCCGAAACATATGTAGAGTTTTTATTATATTTAGTGAAACTTAAGCCAAGAGTGTTAATTATAATTTATTGTTTTTAACATAATGTTTCATCAAGAGATAAGCGAAACTTCAATGTCATTTCTCTGTAATTTCATGCTTGATTCTACATACGAAGAAGGGTGGTCATTATCTCGCCCTTTGACGGAATTGATTAATTCCACCGGTATCAATTGAATTTCAAACAAATCAAAAACAACCGTGGAACCTTCAGAACAATTAGATACTCACCATAATTTGGTGGCGATTTTGAACTGCCAGACAAATTGGATTGATATTTTTGCTCACGGGCTGCCTGTTTATTGGCGGCCGCAATCGGACAACCGGAAAGACTCCGGTGAGTGTTCCGGTTCGTGCTCACGTGACCTCGACCGTTGCATCCCGGCGTGGGACATTTGAGGATTGTCTCATGCATTGCCAGTACTGAATCACATCAACAGAACATCAAATTGAGTAAATATTTGACAGATTTTCGAAAATTCTCAATTTAGATAGGGTAGAGAGGTCGAACATGAAGAATCAATGAGGGTTGGACATTTTTGAGACGAAATTTACCATAAATTAACATACTCAATCTGATTTATGCTGTAGAAGTGATTCGTAACTTAATTAAATTCGGATGTGATGGTTTCAAGCTGATGGTGATAACTAAGAGCTAAATGTAAAGCTAAGCTATATGCTAACGCTCTCTACCCCGCTAAAAGCAAACTAAAAATTTAGCCTTAAACTTAAGTGAAGCAACATTCCCAGCCTAAAAATCATCCATCAATATTGTGCCTCTTTATTTTGATTTATCCATTATTTTAGAATATGTGTGAATGTGATTAGGCTACGAATAGTGAACATAAAAAAGCCTATTGCCTTCAGAGTCATCTAGAGCAAAAGACTAAAGTGGAGACGATGCACATATTTTTTCATTGAACTTACTTTCTGGAGTAACTTTATCTTTTCTAGGACATCCGGAAAGACTGTTACATTTCAAATATTTAGCATAAGTGTGTAAAATTGTAATATATCAAAGGTATGAACATGTAATTACCTTCTATGATGGGAATAGAGCCCTGTCACGTGACCTTGACCGGTACATCCAGGAGTTGGGCACTTAGCCCCCTCTGAAAAGAAAACTACATATCAGAATTGCGTTTCTGCATCAGGTGCAATTTTATTGAACGAATGAAATATGAAATTTTATTAATTTGATTTTAATTCTATTTATTTGATAGTATATATATAATATTGATAAAAAACAATTCATTCAGTTGTTGCAGTTTTTTATTACTTTCGGATCTATTATTACCTATTATTAGATTTTAAATGATAGAAAGAAAATAATATTCTGCTAGCTGAATGAATGAGAATCGTAATTTCCGAAATACGAAAAAGATCTTTCATTAAATAGAACGAGTTTGAAATGTAGTTGAATAAGAATATGTATCAATTAAAAAAAGTTTTTTTCTATTAATGAAAGAATGGCCTCGACAAACCGTCATTAGTCAACATAATTCAACCGATCTGATAGATTCCATGAAAACAGAAGATGACTTGATAGTTGGTAGGTGATTATACTTCAAATCTTCGACAATTTAGAATTAAAATACCTACATAGGGGAATACACATGGACAAATTACGCCATGGACTCGTCGATGCGATTTTATTCTTTTACACACACAAATAATGAATCACGGCGAGAATAAACACAGAGAATGGTTCAGTACATGGGATTTGCAATGAATTATCAAATTTTTAGGCCAATAGAAGTAACGTGATTGGATAAAAGTTTATAGATCTCTAAGTTGTGGACGTGGCGCGATAATAAAAAGGCTACATTGGAAGGCTGATTATACTTTATCGTTTTCTGTATATTCTGTAGTAGTGTTATGCCAATAAACAGAGGCCGATTTTGCTACAATAAAAGTTTGGCAAGATTTCGGTTCGTTTTGTTCTTTGAATATTATGATTCAACTCAACGAGATATATCACTATTGGTAATATTACTTACTGAGTAATGAGTGAATTTTTGTTTGATAATATCATTTTTTATCATACAATGACATTGTTATTGCGTGAGGAAAATTTATATATATCTATACATTTTATAAAAGTCTTTTCGATTGCATTTAATGTTTATATATATCTAAAGCAGTGAACATTTTTTTGTTTCTGAATAGAGTAAATTTTTCAAAACTATAAGTATTGTTTTTATCATACACAACTTACTTAACTTCGACAAATTTTCGAATTACTGATGAAACATTGACTTGATACAATAGTCAAGTTCTTTTTTCTTATAATATATGCATGCCACTGATGCTTCCCATAATAGGATGAAGTAGAGTTTTATGGCATTTCTAACGACCTTCATAATCTTCGGAGCACAATATCTACTATCGAAAGCTGGTAATTTATGTTTTCATTGACAACATTTATGTAGACAGGTAGACAGATCCCTGAGAGTTTCATTCGAATTATTTCGCTATTTCGATATAATTAAATATAAGTCAGGTTGGCCAAGCGGTCTAAGGCGCCAGATTTAAGCTCTGGTTCTCGAAAGGGAGCGTGGGTTCGAACCCCACACCTGACACTGAATTTTATATGGGGGTAGTTTTTTATTTATGCGGCACCCAGGTGAATCGGATGTGGTCTCAATTTCCTACTCAGCGAAATTAAATAACTCTGAAGAACACGTTAATATTACGATATAATCGGCAAATGTCATAATAGGGGCAACAATTACGATATATAAACTGTAGTTCCAAAACTTGTTTTATACTATCCTTACCAGATTTTTTCTTATACGCTTACGAAACCAGAGACCCTGGTGGTAGTATTCACCATTATGGTACCAGATGTTAATCTGATATTAGACTTTATTTTACTGGATTCCAATTACAGGTATTGGAATATTCAATACTTTTCCTGCATGGTGGCCACTGTAAGTTCAGACCACCATTGAAAAATATTCTGATCGAAAATGTGATTCATAGTTTTACAGATTCAGAGTTTTTCTAATAGACTTTTCCCAATATACTCCCATCTAGCTCGTTTTTCTACTGTTGATTTGACGACATAGATATTTATATACATATAATTATAGATAATTATAGATTCATTTTGGCTAATTGTATTTTATATTAAGACTTGTGTAAAAACAGTTATTCAACTTGAATTGCACCAATAAACTCAATAACTTACATAAGTATCTCTTGCGGATCAAGATATAGGTTGAAGATATAGTATTCAGTTTTTTTCTCCTTGAAAATTGTGAGATTTGCGTGTCTTTGTAGAATTAATTCAACTTAATCTGATAATATTCTATAAAATTCCCCTATTTGGTTCGGAGCAAACAAGATACGGAAACTAAACTTAAATAAATTATTAACAAAAATTCCCAGAATTTTATAGATTAACCATTGAAACACCAACCTTTCTATTCATTGGATCATCTAAATTTGATTAGGTCTGCTACATCCTCCTGAGAATTTTATGTTTGCTTCACAGGAAGTGCTTCATTATAAAGTAGAACAAAAACAAAGACTATCTCGCACCTACAGCAACCGTTTTTTGTACATCCAAAATGTCCGACAACATTCTCGGCATATACGTTGCCTAAATATTACTTGGTACAGTAGTTGTAAATCAAAAAGGAAAGGATAGATGAAAGGATGAAATAAAGTTTTGGTCGTTGCGCGTGAACTTTCCGGACTATTCCGTAACCATAAAACCCCGCCCTGCAGGTCGATTAGCCTATCCTGCAATAACGGGTGGAGACTCGGGAGAAAAATATTTTTTTTCAAAAAAGAAACCGCATCTGTGAGTGGATGGCGATGCGGGTGCGCGCGAACGGTCACCGCACCTGCGGAGTAGGACCTGCCGGCGGGAAGCCACCCACTCCTCGCCCGGAGTGGGTGGAGGCGGCTGATCTTAGCTGGACGCCGTCGTCGATGCGCTAAAAAATTCCTGGTCCCAAGCAACGTACGAATGATGTTGATGGGTCACCACTGAAAAGAGGTGGATAAATACGAAAACACACCTTCGCTTTTTCAGATCACAATCAAAAAATATTGCATTGAAAAGTAAGAATAAAATATGAAACCTGGACACCAATAATGATGAAATACTAATAATAACTTAAATGTTGATTGAGGTAGCTTTTAACGGAATTGGCCTCCATATTTTGTGGCAACAAAGATAAAGGCCAAAAATAAATACTATAAAAACAAACGTTGGTATTTTGAATTCAAGTTTTATCTCATATCTTTTTTGGGGTGATTTATTTCAAATCTGGCAATGGGAGGTCCAAGGGGCCTGATATCTGATGTAATGAACGGACGTCGTCGTCATCGTGAGGAAAGAATGTCAGTTCAAAAAAAAATGTACGAATATTTTTAATAAATAAGACATCATAAACATCATAAACACTCTATGTAAATATAACAATATGAGACTGGTAGAGGTAAAATTTTTCTGTATATCGTAATTCAGAAAAATCTTCAAAATTTCTGGACCTGATATTTAAACATTTCACGTAATGATTTTGTTGTTTGAAAATTGTTGATGGTTTCTTAATTATATCGAACAAAAATTTCTGTCCTTTCTTTAGTATAAATTTTGACTTATGTATTATATTATGCAATCACAGGTATATGTTATTTCATATTTTTCCTTTAATACTGAATAAATGTTTTCAAAATTTTAGATTATAGTGTTATTGAAAAATTATGATTATTTGAATTTTTTCTACTTTTTTCGACTTCAATTTTTTTTTATTATTTCAATTTTTTTTATTAATATGTTATTGAATTATAAATAAATTGGTCACTATTAAACGGATATTGTGAAATATTTCCCATAATTGGGTGTTTTTTGACCTGAGAAAAATGAAGTATAATTATAATTGTTATTATAAATACATTATTATTAATCAAACACATTTATACGTTCCACATTTTCATCTGATAATCAACATAAATTATATGTAATTTATCATTCAAACCGATGTGTTGTCGAAATAAAATTTCGATATGGGAGTAAATTATTCTGAATCAAGCTAAATTCATTCAAATCTGCCCTTAACGATAATAGCACCATAAAGTAAGGAAAATATCCACGAAAATTGAATAAAATTGGTTCATGAAATGTTCTCTTATATAATTTACTAGTTTTTTGCGACTATGAAGATCCATGTGAAATGGAGGTTGCGAACAATATGAGATTGCTTTTACCACCCACTCCGGAATAGAGGCGGAGGCAGCTTTTTACTGGACAGAAAGGGAGGCCATTGAAAATGTTCCAAACCTCCGTCTAGCGAATAGCGTATAAAAGAATCTCGATAGGCATGCCGAATCAAGACACGTCAGTTGAACTTTTTGGAAAATATATTTTGCTTCCACCCACTTTTCAATTCTTTCTAATCTATATTCTTCAACTGTGTTGAATAGTGCTCTGATTAATTTCAAAATATGCGAGACACTATAACGTGAGTTGAATGTTAACGTTCTAGATATATTATATTTTATGGAAAAATGATAAAATTTTGAAAATATTGCTTGAATTGAACCCTTGCTTTCGCCATTTTATAGACACGAAATATTCGCCATTAGGAAATGATCTCATTCACCTTGTGCATTCGCCATTTTGCATGCACGAAACTGATATAAACTTAGTTCTATAAACGAGCGCATTCGCCATTTTACAGGCAAATGTAATTTAAAGTGGTTTTAAAAGAATAGTTTACGTAATTATGAATAATGATCTATTGATGAATTGTTTTTTAACGAATGTATGATTTAGTTGTTACTGATTTTCAGAGACTAATTCATGAATGAATTGATAAAGAGTTGCGTATAAATATAGCCAAGTTCTTTAACGGAATGAGAATGAATACAGATATTTTTTGTCATAGTTGTCAAAAAGAAAATATTTTCTTTATGGAAGAAAGGTTATCATCTATTTTTAGTAATTGCAACTAAAATGGGAGCAACATATCAATTCATATCATTTATATTAATGCCATTAACGTCTTTCAACTCATTGTGAATTTTTTATTAAATATGCAGAATTGATTGAGATCAAAGAATTCAATTATCTCATGAATCGGTATATGTAGAAGTTCAAAGTTCATTCGAATATTAAAGAAATAAAAATGAATATTAACACGGGAAATAATTTCGCAACTGATATTGAATTGGCTTCGATAAAATATTATTTTTATCAGTTTATTATTTTTATCAGTTATTTTCAGTTTTGAATTTTGTCTTTCATTTGATAATTCCAGTAAGTTAAGGTTTCATTTCCTATTGGACGGCTTAAGTCAATCGAC
Organism: Henosepilachna vigintioctopunctata; assembly: GCA_030704895.1. Taxonomy (NCBI): domain Eukaryota; kingdom Metazoa; phylum Arthropoda; class Insecta; order Coleoptera; family Coccinellidae; genus Henosepilachna; species Henosepilachna vigintioctopunctata. The sequence continues at coordinate 353,276 of JARQZJ010000046.1, read as the reverse complement.
CCCTGCTACGTTTTGCATTCCAAAATCAAGTTCAAGTTTTTCAAGTTTAGGCATTCGAAAAATCTTTCGTACTTTATCAACAAGTCCCATTAAAAAGTTCGACTTCTAACTTTTTTCAACCAGACGATGACCAAGTTGCAACATAACTTCTGAAACTTTGAAAATAGTTCGTCTGGTTTGTTTCGGAAGTTGGGAGGCCAGGAATGAAAATACTCGCTTAATAATTTGTGGAATTTCGAATTTTCATTATGAAGAAACCGTTGCAACTGTAAATGATGGAAATGAAAAGAGAAATTCGAATTTATCATCATAATGAATATTATGTTATATTCATACGTGTATTGACACTATTCCAAAATTTGACTCTTTTAAATAGGAATGAGCTAGAATACGTTTTCAATTTAAGGGTTTCGAACTTTATGATTTCAATCAATCTATTAATATTAATGATATATCTCTTCATGTATCAAATATAAATTGGAAAATATGAAGAAGGTATTTATGTAATTTGTTTTATTAGTAAATGAATAGTTTTCAACAATCTGTTGAGTATACGCTTTTCTTGAGATTGAGGGAATTTCAGAAATAAGAATGAACCAAAATTATTTTTCAATTTAAGGATTTTGAACTTTATGATTTCAATCTATCTATTAATATTAATGATGTATTTCTTCTGTTTGTTCAGTATCCTGAATAACTGAGGAGGAATCTCGGGAATATTTTGAGTAGTGGTTGAAATTTCTTGGTTTGTTTTGAAAGAAAAATATATACTCATATGAATCTCCCCATTTATTGCTTTTGAGCTAATATTGAATTGATAATTTACTCAATATGAAGGAAGATGAGATGAAATATGGAACAAAAAGAGAAAATATTGAAATTGGAAATGTAAAATGTAATGTAATGTAAAAAATAAGGTATTAAAAAGTTTTGGAATATAATTATGTTAGAATATTTTGTTCTTGTTTATTCGGTCATATAAATTTTAGCTACTACTTAAGAGATATATCGTTTTTTGTAAACCACTATTTTTTCGACATATAGAACTTCATCTAACTTAGGAATCGAACTAATCATATCTGTTTCACAGAATTGTCATGAGTTATCTGAACTTCCAATCCACTGATGGATGTGAGTTAAAATTTCACTGTCACGTTACCCGATAATTCCAATAATAATATCGATAATACAGCCAAATGCATCGCATTTGAAGGTGACATACTTATTGATGTCAATTTTGTGCACTAATACGACTCTCGTGAGAGTATGTTCTATTTGTTTTGTTCTTTTCTACAATGTATTTTGCATTCAACAGAAATGAAGTATCTATCTACCTATGTTCAATACCTTTAACCCTAAACATCAAATGAGATTTTCTAATTGTAGCCATATCTCAATTTTATTGAATCTCAATGAATTTCAATAAATTCTGGATTTTAATATGGAAAATGAAGTTTTTTAAAAATAACTTTTTCGATGTAGAGATTTATATATTGAAAAAAATTTTCAGTTTTGAAATGGAATGTACAAAGCACTACAGTATGTGAGAAAAAGTTCATACATTTTTGAAAAATCTGGAAAATATGCGAATGTTATGATTTAAAAAATATTGTCATTGAAAAATTTTTTATCACGTACAATGAATTTTAATTATATACATATATTGACTTGCGGCTTTAAATCATATCACAAAAACTGATGACAACATTTAGATTTCTCTCAGTTATCTAACGAGATCCAAAATCAGTCATTTTCTGTGTCATTTGCGTGTATTAGAAGCTTACAATAGAGTCGAACGTAGTCGTTTTACGTACACATACCACAAACACTAAAAAGCAATAAACTTCTACAACATGCACTAAACTCAGACATCCCATCCTAAACGATCCACAATTAGAAAATAAATTACGCTCACCTCTTCCTATACTATTCGGAGACAGCGCGCCCCCAACAGTGGTAACTGTCACAGCCTTCCCCCCGGATTCCGTGGAAACATTTGTGGAGGATCCGCTAACTGCCGTCACCCTCGTTACTCCCTCTCTTGACGCTTCCTGCAGGGCGCTCGCGGCTCTAGATCCCGCCGTAGCAGGCTGAAGAATAGTGTACTGCTTATTCGCACCCTCCGGAGATTTGTTGGAAGCGGTTTCGCTGGTCACCTCTGCAGGTTTCAGGACTGGGGGTTTCTCCTCGCTTAACGGCGAAGGAACACCTACTCCGATAGCTGTTGGATAGCCGACGAAAGTCGCCTCCGCGGGAAAAGGACCCAAATTTGCCAAATTCGTTCCTTTGGTAGGTTGCGGAGGTCGGAACGCTGAAGACGAAGAAAACGGAGACGTTTGATTTGGTTTCGTGAAATTATGATATGATTTTCTAGAAATCGAGTCGTCGCTATTTTTTTCAGTTTTGAATTTGGACTCATTTTGGTCATCTTTTCCGTAATTTTTCTCGGACGCTGCTTCGGACATATCTATTTCTAGTTCGTTCGATGAATCATCGACCAATTCATTGAAATCCGGTGGTTTGTATAGACTGCCATCAGGTTTAGTTTTACATGTCGCAACATCGTCAATTTTCAGTCTACCTCTGATATTCTTGTCCGAGGATTTTTCATCTTCGTCATGTTGATCTCTCAATGTTATAACATCTTTTAGAGAAGAGGAAGCGTTGTCAGTGCTACTGTTTGATGAAGAAGATGGAGACATTTTTAGGTTAGCTTTATTTTCATCGAATAAATTCTCAAAAGCTGGCTCTTCTTGCTTTTTGCTATATGAAGATCCTCTAGGTCCAGGCCAGCTTCCTGAGAGGTTTTTCAGGGCAGCTTCGGTTTCACGTATTAAATTTTCATCCGCAATACTCTCGTCCATAGGAAAGTTTTGGGGAGAAATTTTCTGGTTCTTTTAACTGGACTATTTGATGAAGAAGTCGGCATTACTCTCTTCTTTTGTGGCAGTAATATAGGTTTCAAAGATTCATTATCGTCCGATTTTCTTCTACGTTTATCGTCGATTAGATCTTGTTTCAAAAATGTTTTGGCAGTTGTGGTCATGCTAGATGTTGTTTCAATTTTTCGTTTTTTCAACTGTGGTAGAGTATACTGGCGATTTGCCCTGCAAGAGAAGGAATATATCATTCAGACTTTGTCGAGTCTATACAATCTTCGTTTTTACAATTTTTAGAGAGTTAGTTCTTTACTGAAAGAATGCCTCAGGGGTCTCCCCTCCCTATGTTAATATATAAATGTATGATATATACATATATTTTTTCGACATATAGATACACCTGCTTTTTCATCTTGTAATTAAATCCTCGAACGGAAATGAAATTTCTGTTACAATGTTCAAATAACTTGAAAATCATATGAATATATATATATATATATATATATATATATATATATATATATATATATATATATATATATATATATATATATATATATGTATAATGTATGATACTACAATGAATTTATATTGACAGTTTCGAAATTTGTGTTCAAATTCATGTAACAAATATCAATTGGAAAATATGAAGAAGGTATTTCTGTAATTTTTTTTGTCAGTAAATGAAAAGTTTTAAACAATCTGTTGAGTATACGCTTTTCTTGAGATTGAGAGAATTGTTTATGTTTATATTTGTTTATGCTTAATATAAATTTGAGGAAGTAATACCTATTTTTGGTACTGTTTGACGAAACACATATATTAAGTTCATATTTTTCAAATAAGTGGAAATTTTTTCTATTATTTTTTTGAAGTTATAAATATGAAGTTTTGGTATGATACCAACAAAACTCAATATTTTGTTCTATATTTATTATCATGGTTTTACGCATTATAATTTCCACTAAACCGAGACTTAAAAATTGGAACAGAATTTATTTTCAGTACTTTCATTTCTTTTCTGATTGCGCGAAATAACTAGATAACCAAGTCGATTAAAAAGCAACAATACAATAGAATTAGCGAAAATTAATTAAGGATGCTTGTTATGTATATGCAGAATCAAAACTCAGTGTGGTAATTCCAAAAATATTTTCGAACAATATACTGAATAAGAGATGAAGTACAACAATAAACCTTTTTTGAATTTATAATGTAATAGATTATTAAAATATTCAGTTCCATATAGTATAATTAGTTTGAATCACGAGAAGTCACAACTCGAATTTTGAGTTGAGTTTAATAAACTCTAGAAAATTTCTGATGATGATGAATTTTTATCTGACAAAATCTTCGTATTTCATGTGTGCAGTATTACAATAGGATTTTAAAAAACATTTGAGAATGTATACCAAGCAAATAAACTTTCCTTAACTGTTTGTTCCGTGAGTATAATATTTATGTATATATAAATATTTCAATTCGTATTGTAAACCTTTAAAGCCCTTTCAATCTAGTTGATTGAAAGGAAATAATTGTAAAACAGAAATCTGAGGAAACCTTCTCAACTTCCTGTCAAAAACAGATAGTTGAAACGGCAATACTATATCCCGGTTGGATACTCCAAACAGAGTTAAGTCATTTAATCCTCCCTTATATTAAGTAGATCGACGACTTTAGAACATTTCCGAGTTCCTGAAGATACTAGAATCGAAAGGTCGAAATTCCAGAAGCCTTACGGATTAAATCACTTACGGAAACTTTTTATCTTTGAAATTAGAAAGGAAGGGGAGCTCGCCCTAGTCTTGAATTTCGTTTCCCCTATTTCAAACGTCGTGACGTTAGAGATTATAAAATACTGATATTCTCAATTAGTTGAACGGTGCCTATTCTCTGAATTTGGACTGTGGATTATAAGTTGAGAGTACAAATATGCAAGTTGATTTTTTCCTATGTTTTTTTTAATTCTTTGGATATTACTCAAGGTTTGAATGTTATTCTATATAATATCCATTGATTTATTATACAACAATTTTTCGATCAATGGTAGCAATCTGATCTTACAATTTGAAATTTGAGAAGATAATTGAAGTCAAAATTTTATAACTGAAAACACTTATTATTTCGATTGTAGCAACTGAACAAGAAAAAAGAAAATCTATTGAAAAATACAGGAGAAAATTGCACTGAATTGTTTTCTTCATACCTATTTGAATGAATTCTAATTATTTTTGCGCAAATTTTATTCATTTAATGTTTTCAATTTGTTTCAACTCGTTACATAATTAGGGCTTTATAATTTTTCATTATTTGAATGAGTTATCTCTTTTAGATATTCCTTTTATTCACAAATTGTAATAAAGTAATTGTCGCTTTCGGTTCGAAGAAAAACGCTAAAATTTCTTGATATCTTTTCTTTCGCGTAATATGTTTTCTCAAATTGATAATCTTAGCTTGATTATTCATATTTTATATGTTTTTATTCCAATAAAAACATATAAAATAATAATAGTTATTATTATTTTGATCGTTCTATAAATTATAGTTAGCTGTGTTGAGTTTTCGAACTATTCGTTGTAATTATGTTGAAAACTTTTCATTGGAAAAAAAATTTCTGAAATTACGGAGAAGAGTTTCCAGTATTCCTAGAATATATTTCCAGTAGAATCAATTTCTTAAATTCTTCGTTGGGTAACTTTTCAAATCATCAGATTAAATTAGAAGAGAGAACATTTAATGAACCTTATTTTTATACATTTTAAAAGTTTCTTGAAAAAATGAAAAAATTTGAATTTGTCGAAAAAATTTTCGGGAAATAATCAAAATTTATTTTGAAACTTTTAATTCACATACCTATTAGCGACAGCTTCGAGCATTCCCAAAACTAGACACCCCCTATTTCTACTGAAACTTGAAAACTTTCGTACCGAACAACAGTTAAAAACAGTCACAAATCACTCCTTTCCCAGCAAGTCGTCAAAAGACAAACAAACCGTGAAATGGCACGCAAATTGGACACGCATCTCGCACGCAATCGGGACGACTTCGCAGCAAAGTTGGTCTCCGCAGGTGCGTGAGCGACACGCACAAAATTGCAACTGACTGGTGCAGAGAGATCGCGAAATCGTTTCTGGCTCTGCTGTCCGAAAAGCGACGGTAAAACGGCGCGTCGAGACGCCGATCGCTCAGGCGCGCGCACGGTCAAAGAATGCAACCCTCTTCTTACGACGCTGAATTGAAGGCTCGGACCACCCTCGTTTTGTGATATTTTCGGCACGAGGGATAGATGGCGGTACTGTGACTTTTATGATGGCTCTAAGGTAAACCTCGTTTTTGAATTTTTTTATATATTAAATAATTCGCATGACGCAAATTTCGAAGTACAACTTTCTCTTCAGATGCTAAAATTAAAGATTCTACAATTTCACAAATACATAAGTTTATACATATTCTATAGTACCATAACATAGAATAACAGAGAAAGAGAAGAGGATCTGAAATTAAATTGAAATTTAACGAAGGAACCTTCAATAACGGTATAACAATCAAGATTACATTATAACGGATTAATAAAAGCTAATTCTTCTGACCTGCCAAGGAAAAGATTACGATTAATATATTATCGACTAATAAAATGAAAGCCCGAGTTTTTGAATTTTTGTTTTGTCACAATTCTGGAATACTCAATTTAAAACCTTTGTTCTTTCTATTTAATATTTGAAACTCTTAACTAATTTAATATTTGAAAGTTTAACGAATTTTCTTGTTTTCAAAACTCCGTTTATCTTCGTTCATTCTTTTTTTTATTTGGGAATTACTGAAATTCCACCTAGTATAAAATTTATCGAAGCTGTCACAGTTTATTTTGTAAAGACTCAATCATTAATTTGAGGAATACAACTTGTGATTATTTGAGATTTGGTTAACGAGTTATTTCATTTCGCTTTCACTTGAAATAAATTTGATATTCAGAATTTTAAAAATAGCTAAGACAAGACGCTTTTTCTTACTTTCACCGAGAACAAGACATCTGAATTGGTATTTGGCATTTTTTTGGTATGAGGCATTTGAATTGGTATTGGATATTTGAGTTATTTTCACAGTTTCACTTTCGTTGTCTTGAAATGGCTTCGAAACGTGAACGAATGACTAAAGAAATAATTTTTTAGAAATATCTTCCGTTGAGATGTTGAATATTAGAATGAAACTCACTTAAATTCTACTTTTCGTCTCATCTATATTTCCAAACAACTCTCAGTGAAAAGGTGAAAGGAAATGAAATTTTCTCTGAAAAATTTTAATAGAAAACATCCTCAATACTATGAATTTTACATATATAATTATATTTTTATAGTTCAGATTAGTACGAGTCTTTAAATTGAGAGTCTTAAGATATTTCACTGAAAAGGCTTCACTTATTTGTTGCAGTACACTAAAAAAGTTCCGTAAAATAAGAAAATGTTAGTTTAGATAACAAGCGTTCAGTTTAATTTTCGAAAATGGGGTGAAACTCAGAACATTTGTCAAGTAATCAATATTATTTTCTGAAACTAAGCCAAGTGTTTTTTGTTGAATGTAATTATTTTCATTATATAAAAATTGTGTTTTTGTCATAAACCGGGAAAAAAAAATTCACTATTTATATATAATATGGTGTATTGGAACAAATTCGTAGCTCTTTGGGGACATTCGGACATCATTTACAACAAAAATCGCCAATACTCCCTATTATCAGCACTCAAGAAACTTCCATCCCTCCTTTCATAATCTTGAATTGAGAAGTTATCTCACCCTTCGTTCTACTTCCCTTGGGTTATTCCGCTTCTAACCACGATCGCGCAACGAAGCTATTTAGGTTATTTTTCAAACTACGAATTCAGACGAATGTGTTTCTCTGGGGTAAATGAGCTGTGTACGAATCCTATAAAAGGACCCAGACAACTGTGAATTGAAATTATTGAAAATAATACACTTTTCGAGTTTTCAATTGAAGCTGATATTTTTGTCGAAAAATGAGATGAATACGAAATAAGTTACATAATTTGAAAGTAATATTCACGGACTTTTGACCTAGTTTGACATCAAAAGCATTTAAAAACTACTTGAGTTTGATAAATTTATAATTGGTTTGATGAATTTATCGTCTGACTATACCTAACTGTCTTAGTATAAATACTGAACGATCATGCACTTTCTGTGGATTTCTACCAAAGAAGATTGAAGTCCATTAACATTTATGTTTGAATTAAGCAACTCTTTCTGTTCGAATTACTACTTATACATTTTGGATTTTATTTATACTTTTGCAAGATTTAATCAAATTCAGAAATGACAACAAAGAAGACCAAAGAAGATTGAAGTCCATAGATAAAAATTATTCTATGATTTAATCATTCAGTTAGTATTTATGTGCGGTATGTTGTGTGCCGTTCCAGCAGTATTGTGTGAAATGTTAACTTCCATCAATTTAATGTGTTTTTGATGCATGATTTCATATATAAAATACATCTGTCATCTTGTTCCCAATATAAATTTGAATTGTGTCAATTATAATCTACATTTATATTAAATAAAAAACACTAGGCTTGGTTTCACAAAATTTATGATGAATACTTGACATTTTTTTCACATTTAATAGTGCTGGCGTTTACTTGATGTAAATCTATTATAATTGAATATAAACTGAATTCAAACACTTGTACTTTTGATTCACACTTTATTGACAAAATAGCTTGACGTATTATGTTAGCATCTGAATAAGTCGTTTGTAACGACGAAACGCGTCATGCTATGTTGTCAATAAAGTGCAAATCAAAAGTTCAGGTGTTTGAATTTTAGTTTACATTCAATTAATTGACAATTGTTTCGGGGTGTTACCCATTTTCAAAAGTTGAACCCTTCAACTTTTAAAAATGGTGTAACTCCCCCAAACAATTGTCAAGTATTCATTATAAATCTCGAATTATAAATTTCATTTAATATATTAAACAATGTTTGTTTCACCAAGAGATCAGCGAACATTCGATCAACTTCATAATCTACATTTGTATTACTAATTTTCTTCTAGCGAGAGGTATAAAGCTTTGTTTCACCTATTAATGTGAAAATAGCAAGAAATTTCGATATTAAATTGAATTAAACTCTTGGCTTAATGTTTCACGATTTAACAATATGAAATAGTCAACATATTTCGAGCGTTAGCTCATTTTCAAGACTGACTTACGTGCATTAATTAGGTGTTTGAGCTTCTTAGATTGTCGTTCATATTGTAAATGACATATATTTCTCACTTCCTCCCTTATGTTATTATCTAGGGTGTCAAATTCTACTGCGTGTAATCTGTATGATAATTCACTATGAATGATTTTAAGATGTAGTCCTAAGTTGTATCGTTGTCGGTAACATTTTTTCATCTCCTTTTCTAACCAAAATTTCTTGAGTCTTGAAAGAGTCTTGAAAATGAGATAACGCTCGAAACATGTTGGCTATTTCATATTGTTAAATAAATCGTGAAACATTAAGCCCAGAGTTTAATTTAATTTAATATTCAATTATGTTTCACCAAGAGTTAAGCGAGAATTCAATCTCAGTTATTCGAAATTTGTCAAATATAAATTTTCTACACATATAACGTTTAGATATCAGCTTGCGTAATATGAATCATTTCCCTTATATTCTACAGGATCATCCTTTAAGAACCCACGAGCCTCCTCAATTATTTGCTGATGCACCTAAAGTGTATTAAAAGATGATGTTATACTTTCATTTTGTGTATATCCAACTGGTTGCTTCGACTCTATTTTTGAATATCAAAATAAGTTAAAACAAGCTTGACATAAGTTTAATGTGCTCTAATTGTTTTTAAGAATACGTAACATTTTACGGATACCTTTTCTATTATCTATAACTTAAATATCCAAATTTTACCTGTACGTGAATCATTAATTTCATTGAAATAACTGATATTGATAAATAAGTATCGAATGTTGAATATGTTGAATAAGTAATATTTATGTGAAATAATAACTTCAAATTCATGTTTATTCATCTTAAACTTTTTTAAGGTTTTGACTTCATATGTATCTCACTTATTGATGTTTAATAAAGTTATTAATTGCTTACTCATCCATGTTATCATAGATTTTTCGATATTTGTGCATATATCAAATCTATCTTGACCCCATAAATTAGGGTTCGAAAAGGCAGAACATAGATGTTAGTGGATTTCTGGCTGAAATATGCCCTGAGGGTTTCTTACATCATTCTATGGGATCTTATGGGTATAGGATAATTCAAACACATGAATTTGATTTACATTTTTTTGTGATAACGTGACGGGTTTCGTCGGTATTACCGACTTCTTCGGAATTTATATGAATGAGTGGGACCATAGATATATTCTCAAAGGCCTTCCATACTGGACTAAGTACTTAACCTAAAAAGGTCAACAATGTTGAATTATTGCAATAATGGTAAATAAGCAAGTTCTCACAATGTTTGTGTCTACTGATTTCTACTACTTCCCATGAATTTAATTGTCTACTTTAAGAATAGGTATTGTGTTAAATTTCAAAATTTGAATGGTTTTTGGAAAGGTATGATTTTCTTTTAACAAATGGTTCGATTAATGAGAAATAATTTCATTATATGTGAAACTGTATTTGTGTTTTTTATTTCTAATATCGAAATTCCTACTTGTTTTTTCTATATATGTACCTGAACATGTTCACAATTTAACTTAAAACGCTTGATTTATTTCCTTTTTGAACTTTGGTTTTTGTTTTGATGTGGTTAAAAAGGTAATTGTTTGTTATTGTGTTCAAGATTGATTGTTTGAGATTATTGTTTGGGAAAAACGAAGTTAATAACTTCGTTTTTTTTCTAATACTTTGTTGGAGTTATGAAAATAAGGGTGAATTCATGAAGTCATATTCTGAAAATCATAGTTATTATTCAAATCAACAAACCAATGAATTGTTTTCAATACTGCTTTTTATTTTGTTTTGTTTATTTGGTAGTTCAAACTTCATTTTGAATTGCTTCGTTTTAAGTGTATGTTTTATTCCAGATACAAAGGACGCTAACTATTCAGAATACTGATGTTTATCAGTTCTGCGATCAATTTCAACGACCTTGAAGTTTCTTTTCAGTTTGATATGAGCGCTATCCAAGTTTGAAACCTAGTTTGGGAATAAGTAGGTCTTTGGAAAACTTTTTTCAGACCGGAAACTAAGTTCGGTCATTAAGTTGACTTTGGGATTAATTTTCTTTATTGTAGCAGTTGATGATTGGAGAAACAAGTTTCGCGTTACGATCAGCCGATGAAATAAGTATTAGGTATGTGAATATGGAATTTTGATTTTAGTTCAGTCAATCGGTGAAAGTTGTAATGTTTTCATACCCCATGCGTGCAGTTGGCAACTTTGTTCGGGAGTAATGAACGGCGGCCTTGAAATTTCGAGAAAAGTTAGTTTAGCCATTCAAACTTCGAACAGACAGAAGTTTAAGCCCAACTTTTGCGGTTCCTAAAAATTGAAACTGATTACTGAACTTGCTGTTCATGTATTCTCTCACTCCATCAACTTTCCAGCCAGAAATAATCATAGACAACTATGAATTCTCATATATATATATATATATATATATATATATATATATATATATATATAACTGCATATAGCCAAGTAACACATACAATTCAATTGATACATTAAAACCGAACAACAATATAATACAGGAGGTGACCAGTCGGGAGGGAGTTTGCTTCCTTATCCTGGATTAATTTGAAACTCCTCCAAACTGTATATTGGTACATCTACAAGATGGGCTCTCAGCTTAGCTCTAACTTTAGTCTCACTCAAGTTACGCCATTCCAAAGGTAATCTGTTATAGAGTTTAAGTGCCAAATTTGATCTCTGGGTAACATCCAGTCTGTGTCGTGATAGTGTAAGATCTTCTTTTGTTCTTATATTATATGGTATGCGGTCAGATCTCTTGCTAAACAAGGACTTGTCTTTATATACTCCAGTAGCAAGTTTTATGGCCAGTTCAGCCATAACAGTAAGAATCTTATATTTCACAAAGAGGGGCCTACAATGGCATCGTGGATCATTTCCGGCAATAGCTCTTACAGCTACCTTCTGCGATATTAATATTTCAGTTACATGGCAGGAGCCACCCCACAGCTCCAATCCATATATCATTCTAGAATGAAATAATCCATAATACACCATGAGTGCCGCTTCTGGACTTACTATGTGTCTTATCCTTCTTATTGCATATACTATACCATGCAGTTTATGTTTAAGTGTCATACACTGTTCCCTCCAAGTTAGTCTAGCATCCATTGTTATTCCTAGAAAAGTCGCGCTTCCACTAAAAGTGTCTCGGCGGGATGATGAAAAGATTAGGGTTTTTGTTTTCTCTTTGTTCAAACATAATTTATTCGTTTGGAACCATAGTGCAGCTTCCGAGATAATGATTTCAGTTTCATCTTGCAAAGGAGACATACTCCTATCCCGTACAGCGAGAGTTGTGTCATCCGCATATAGAACTGTATGGCAATTCAAGTTAGCAGGTAGATCGTTCATATATATGATAAAGAATAATGGCCCAAGGATTGATCCCTGTGGTATACCATGACGTATAGATGTTGTAGAGCTAATTTTGTTGTTGTGATGAACACATTGTTTTCGATCTGATAGGTAAGAAGACAATAGCGAGTGAGCAACTCCTCTTACACCATAGTGCTCAACCTTGTCCAGGAAGATGCTGTGAGTCATGCAATCGAATGCTTTGGAAAGGTCACAGTATTGAACTGATGTTATAAAATACTCTTCGAACCCTTCAGCTATATAGTTGAATAGGGACCTGACTGCATCCATAGTACTCCTATTCTGTCTAAAACCAAACTGTGCATCTGTCATATAATTATTCTTATTCAGGAATGATATTAGTTGCTCAGCAATAGCCATTTCCACAATCTTTGAGAAGGTTGGGAGAATAGAAATGGGTCGATAGTTATCTACATCAGTTGGATTTCCCCGTTTCAGTATAGGGCATACTTTAGCTATCTTCAATTTGTCTGGGAAAACACCCTGCTGTAAAATTGAATTCACAATATCAGTCATTGGACATATTATTTCTTCTGCCACTAACTTGACTAGATTAGAGCTAATTTCATATATATCCTGGGTTGCTTTGGATGCCATTCTTCTGATATAAGTACGTGTTTCGTCCACAGTTATTGGTCTAAAGAAGAGAGACTTAGAATTTTTTATTGGAATTTTAGATAAAAATTCTTTTGGACTACATTTAGTATTCTGTACTTTATCATGAGTCGATTGACCAATAGTTGAGAAAAAGTTATTCAGTTGCTCAGCTGTGGGAGTGTTATTACTATTTAAATTTTTCATCTTACCGGTTTCTTCATTAATAATATGCCATGTTGTTTGTACTCTGTTTTTTGCCTGCCTTATTTTGTTTTCATTGATAGACCTTTTTCTACTCTTGCTTTAATCAAATATGACTGTTTATATGATTTGTATAAGCTCAACATTTCTTCATCCCTAGTCTCAACATACACTTCTCTGATGAAATCCAGTGTTTCTTTTATTTGAGCCACTTCATATGAGGTATTATGGTTTATTGTTGAATTGTTCTTGTATCCTATGGGGATAGTCTTGTTGTAATAAAGGCAGAATGTATTCAGAAATACGTTGAACTTTTCATCAGCCTTTTCGGCATCATAAACCTCCTTCCAATTCTCATTGAATAGGCAGTCCCTGAATGCATTAATATTGGTTGACGTTAATTTTCTGTATTTGGTTTTCGTATCCTTTAGATTTGCATTGAGACTCACTTCAATAATCAACGATAGATGATCAGAGATATGTCCGTTATATGTATAGGCATTATAACTAGGAATGTTGGTGAAAATATTGTCAATACAGGTTTGCGTACCATTAAAGTGTTCCCTGGTATAGGAATGTATGGTTCTATACACACCATAGCCAGCAAGAACATTGACAACATCCCTTGAGGCCCTTGTGTCCAAATTAAAGTTGATATTAAAGTCACCTGTGATGATTACAGATATTGAAACACCAAATGTAGAGTAAATATATTCAAAAATATATGCCAAAATATCATTAGATTGTCATTTATCTTTGGCTTATAGTATGAGATGACAATAGCATTTTGAGGTGGTAAGTAGATGGCACAGATCTCATCCACCATTTCATTTGACATATTGGAGATATCCTGTAGTTCTCTGAACTCAATCCCCTTCAAAACATACACCCCCACTCCCCCATGGATGTGTGAGGGTCTCACATAACATGCAGCCAAACAATAGTTCTCTAGATTATATAATTTCTGGTTTTGTGTGGTTAGCCAGTGTTCACTTACACATAGTATTTGTACTTTAAGGTTGTTACATAGACTTTCAAGTATTTCTGTCTTGTTGGTGATACCTTGTACATTCATGTAAAGAACTTTCAACGGATTTTCATTCTTTTTAATTGGGGTTATAGGTACTTTGGGTGGAGAAGTAGCTTGTTTTATATAATGCTCGTCTTCACAAGTTAAGTTGTTACCTCGTTCAGGGTCTCCTTGAGAAAATGGTTCCCTTGTCTAAAATCAAATCTGGAAAAGGCAACGCCCTTAGGCCAGAATTTGGGGTCATATACCATATCCTTTTATTTGGGTTCGACGCCAACCATAAAGCATTTGTTGTCACTTGTAGGGTGTTTTACAGAGAGTGGTTTGACAGATATTGAGGAGTGGGATCCAATTTTCTCCTCCATGTATCCTTTGATAGCATCTGGTTCAACTTCATCGGATAGAAAAAGCCAAATTCGTTTTTCTTCAGGCGATTTATATTTCCCCGTGAATCTAAATTTGTTTACTTCTATATCTCCTATACCTATCATCGGTTTAGGTTTGGTTCTTTTTCTGTTGACAGCTTCAAAGCCATTTTCATCAATATTTTTGGATTTTGATTTCAACTTTGGTACGTTGTCTTCTTTTCCAATATCAGTGGATTTGGTTTTGGTGGATGCGCGTTCAGCGTATGTTTGACGTTCTAATGGCATTTTACCATTTTCTGTGACTGGTAGTTCAGATGTGTCATGAATGTCAGAAGCCGACTTGTCAACTTCCGATGTTCCATTCATCCTTTCTCTCTGTCTAACATTGTTATTGGGATGCACAATCTCGTCTTGTCTATCTTTCTCTCCATTTGAATTTTGTTTCTTTGAGTTTGCTTTTTCATCAGTTTTTTTCTTGTTTACATTATTGGCGGTATCTTCAAGGAATTTCAATCTTTCACATAGTTATTTTCCATAATAGAGATTTTTATTTGTACCTCCTGATCAGATTTATGATGATTTTCCACACTTTGGTTAGCTTCATGTTTGCACAGCGTAGATTTTTGTTCTGCTGCCTTTACCAAGCACGACGGATGAAAATCCTCCGAGCACTTCGCGCACTTTACATATTCAACCACTTTTTTATTACAATACAAACATTTAACTTCATTAATTTTCCTAGATTTTAGAGAGCGATCTTCAGACTCATCTTCAATCGGCGCCATATATTCGCCGATATATATATATATATATATATATATATATATATATATATATATATATATATATATATATATATATATATATATATATATATATATATATATATATATATATATATATATATATATATATATATATATATATATATATATATATATATATATATATATATCTAAGAAGTATTATCGGGAAGCGGTCAGTGAAAATTGAAATCTCAATTATTCTCAATATTTCGCCATTTATTTCATGGCTTCTTCAGGAGAAGCTACAAAGTATATTGTAAGAATAATAACATAATTTGTCTGCATGAACTTTCAATACTTACAGAGATAATTCACTTATACAAACTGTAAACAATAAAACATCGACTGTCACATATGGCAGTCTGTCAACATAACAACGAATAACCCGACGAGACCGAACCTAGTGTTAATCTTTTTAAAATGTTACAATAAATGCTACTTAGTTGATTTGTATCTGTTTTATAATTTATTGCATTTTGTGTTTTATTGATGTGATACATTTCAAGAAAAAGACGATTCCTGTAGTTTTGGTTTTCTTCCAAAATCTTCACATCTCCGAATCTGAAGTTATGTCCCGTTTTTTAATGGTGGTCTGTAGAGCACATGATCCCTTCCTTATGTTACAGTCACTTCTGTGTTATGTAATTCTTTGTGTCAACCACTGACCGGTTTGACCTATATAATATCCATTACAGTTGGAACAATCTATTTTGTAGATAACATTGCTTTTTAATAGTGCTGGGGTGATATCTTTCAACTTTGAGAATAGATTTTTCAAATTTTTTCAATTTTCACTGACCGCTTCCCGATAATACTTCTTAAATGTTGAATTGTTCCAGTCGACTTTCAAAAATATTTTGGAATATTTTAGATGTGCTATATCAAGAATACTCCTAATAACATCAACAAAAGAACTGATGTTGAGAGCCTTAGTTGTGTTTATAGCTACCTGTTATCATTGGATGAGCCTGGCGAAATTTCCAATGG
The DNA here is from genome assembly GCA_030704895.1 of Henosepilachna vigintioctopunctata. NCBI lineage: Eukaryota > Metazoa > Arthropoda > Insecta > Coleoptera > Coccinellidae > Henosepilachna > Henosepilachna vigintioctopunctata. The sequence continues at coordinate 336,794 of JARQZJ010000046.1, read as the reverse complement.
CTAGGACCATCAGCTGTGTTGTGATTGTTTTCTGTGTCAATACAGATTTGTACGTTGATGTGTCATACCATATGTTCTATGATTTAACTTCGCTTTATGAGTTTGTTTTACATGTCATTTAAATATCTTACGTTGTTGAGCACTGTCGCCTTTATATTGCAAATAACTGTTGGACGACTTTTGTGTCGTTTTTGTTGGTTTATTGACTTACATGTCAGATGTAGATTTCCTTTTTCTAGTGGTCGTGTCTCGGTCTTGGGCCACTGCGTCCTAAGCGATACGGCGCCACACTGTTCTATGCTTAGTGGCTCTAGAATTTTCATTGATGCTGGAATGCGTCACAGATTTTATTAGATCTGTCCACCTTGTTGGAAAGCGCTCACGCGATCTTTTGCCCTCGACTTTCCACTTGGACCACCAATCGTTCGATAGAGTCTTTGTTTCGGGTTATATGTCCAAAGAATTTAAGGATTCGCAGCTGTACAGTCGACGATAAGCTCTCTTTGATGTTTAGCTCCTTCAGAATCGAGAAGTTTGTTTCTCCAGCACCACATTTCTAACGCATCAATTTTGCGACGATCTTGCATCCTCAATGTCCATGTCTCAGCTCCGTACAAGAAGATTAGAAAGATTAGGCATTTCATTAGTCGAACCTTTGTGTTTTTGGTTATTCTGCGGTCCGTCCAAATCTTTGTGAGCTTTTTCACTGAAGATCTTGCTATGGCGCAACGCCTGCCTATTTCGTCCTCGCAGCTGCCATCGTTTGAAATCTTGGAGCCCAGATATACGTAACTGTTGACTACTTCACATCCAGCAATGTTTTGAACGTTCACCTGGTTGTTATTAGGGCGGTCCACGATCATAATGTTGGTTTTATTGTGGTTAATAGCGATAAGTCCAAACTCCGTAGCTGTGGTCTCCAGACGACAAAGCAGAGTCTCCATGTCATCTTTGGTTGAGGCTAAGATAGTGGTATCATCCGCATATCGTAGATTTGACAATTTACGGCCTCCTATGGATATTCCCTCGTAGCAGTCTTTGAGAACTATCCGCATGATCTATTCAGTGTATATGTTGAACAATAACGGAGATAATATACAACCTTGCCTGACGCCGGCTCCAGTTTTAAGTCGTTCGGATTAAAAAAAAAAAAAGTTAAATAAAGTTATAGCATGCTCGAAGGCTATGTCACTTCAGAAATTAAGGACGAACGCGCATAAACGAACTGAATTCATTAAATGTCTAACCGCTCCGTATTTTTAATGAAAATTTAATCAGAAATATGAACTGTCAGTGCATGAAAAGTGTGTATGTGTGCGCGAAAGTATTCACAGTTTTCATTTCCTCCGACAGGGGTTGTTCAAGGGTGGCAATAACAGAAATCATAACGGACTGGCCTCGGTGGCCGGCCGCAGACAGTTTAAAATTATTATGCCGCTACTCCTCCGAATTTTTGTGCCGGTCTCTGACGAAAACAGACGTCTTTCATTTCGTATGAATAAGGGTACGTGAGTAATTGGAAACGGGGTTGGTCCTGAAAAATATGTTGTTCTAACGTGGTAGCAGGATGGGCATCGAGAAAGACAGTTTGATTTGATTGTTTTAGGGAGGATTAATTGTTAGAGAGTTTGGAACATTGTTATTACAGATCACGATGTCTAATGCAGAGATATTGGGTTGGTTTTGATGTACTCAGATATAGTATTAATTTCTGAAGTTTGATTCATTATCCATTTCATATAATTATAACTTTCTGATCATATGAAGGGTGTTTTTTTAAAGGTATAGAACCTTAAATTGCAATAAAACAACGATGGATCATTCGATTGACAAGAATGTTCTTTTTATTTGAGAGATAATCTTGTGACATTACATTTTAAATATGATTTCTGGCATATGACCACGGCTGGCTCGGATATAGTCCAATCTGGACGTCCAACTTTCGATGACTTTTTCCAACATTTGTGACCGTATATCGGCAATAACACGGCGAATATTGTCATCCAAGTGGTCAAGCGTTTGTGGCTTATTGGCATAGACCAATGACTTTACATATCCCCACAGAAAGTAGTCAAGCGGTGTTTAATCACAAGATCTTGTAGGCCAATTCACAGGTCCAAAACGTGAAATTCAATAAATCGATTGCGGCACGAGCTGTGTGACATGTTGCGCCGTCTTGTTGAAACCACAGCTCCTGGACATCATGGTCGTTCAATTCAGGAATGAAATAGTTAGTATTCATGGCTCTATACCGATCACCATTCACTGTAACGTTCTGGCCATCATCGTTTTTGAAGAAGTACGGACCAATGATTCCACCAGCCCATAAAGCGCACCAAACAGTCAGTTTCTCTGGATGTAACGGTGGTTTGACATACACTTGAGGATCATCTTCACTTCAAATGCGGCAGTTTTGTTTGTTGACGTAGCCATTCAACCAGAAGTGCGCTTCATCGCTGAACAAAATTCGCTTATGAAAATCCGAAGCAACCGGAATCTTGCTTGAGTCTATTCACGATGAATTGCCAAACCAAACTGAGAGTAAATCACTTTTCAGCTGTTGAATCGGTCGCCATCTTCAACAGTAATGCCAACTTAAAGATCTATACATCTAAAAAAAACACCCTTCATATTTAATTCGTTTGAGTTCGTACTAATAATCAGTTTGTATGGTGTTCATCTGATGGAAATTGATTTAAGGTATAGATATATCCTTTGACAAGCTACAGTATTAGCAGAACGTGTACAGAATTTATAATGTACATAAATATCGATAGAAATTGAATGATTGTCAATTTGTGTAACTGTGATAATGAATTTCCATGGAGTGGATGTCATATCCATACAAAATTGTTACTTAGAGTTATAAAAAATAATCTGACTGAATTCATTTCAGTCAATTTCCTTTGTTCACACAACTACTAATAATAGCTTCTATGGAGTCGAAGTGAATGTCACATGTCAATACAGAATTAACATCTGTATTAAATGTATACTCCATAAACCAATTGGGGGTTGTATTAGTTGGTCCTTGGAGTCTCTAGATGTGATGTTCTTGTGTGGTGGAGAATTTTGCCCAGGAACACGAAATTTCGAAGCGGACAAGAGAGGAGGACAATCAATATTGTTGAGTAGTAATTTGTAAAAATATCTCAGTGGTGAAATTCCTCTCTGGCCTTGCAATGAGATGAAACTAAATCAACTCAAAGATAAATTGAAGTGAATGAGTTGAAATAGAAATGAAGTGAAATGAAAAACCCTTGATTCACTCTTATTGTTACCAAATTATCTAACATAATATAGAAATGAAGGGAGATTCAACAATTTCAGTTAACAGAAAATTGAAAAAATCAAATTCAATAATAAAAAGGCATCACCATCTGTTTGAATTTAGAGAAGTGAAACTTACACCAACTAGAAATCAACAAAAAAGATACATTAAATAATAATTTCTCTTTCTTTTAGACGTTAACTTGTGTTCGAGCTCCATGAGTTCACAAATTCATGCTAGCTATCCATTCTTGTCTATTTTCTGCTTTCATGAGAGTGATTCGGTTAGGTTTTACTGGTTAAAACCGTTATAAGATCAATGTACCTTGGAGCAACCTTCTTCTTGATCTTTTGCTGGGCGATGAATCTTCCAAGGTGATTCTTTCAAGGGCATTTTCTTTAAGCACAATAAGAATTCCGGAAGAATTTCGCGATTTTTTGTGCTACTAGAATGCTGAATATATTCTTAATGATTAATTTATCTGTTATATTGATTAATTATCTTCTAAATGAACATTCTACGAATGTATCAACATTCTACGACAGTGAAACATCTTAAGTACATCGGTCTTTTCTTAATCTTTTCTTGAGACCCAACATTCTGAACCATGATGAAACACCGAAAACACAAAACTGCTTAGTAATCTCATTTTGGTGTTGGAAGACATAAGACCAAAATGAGAATAAGAGGAACAAACAATACGAGAATAATAATAAAATGTTATACCAAAAACCAAATGAGAAATGAAGATATGAGTAAAGAGTTTGGACAACGAAATATAAGAATGGTGTTATATCTTCCAACACCAAAATGAGAATAAGAGGAACAAACAATACGAGAATAATAATAAAATGTTATACCAAAAACCAAATGAAAAATGAAGATATGAGTAAAAAGTTTGGACAACGAAAAATAAGAAGGAAAAATGAAATGGGGACAACATATTGAAATTAAGCAAGCTGCGTTAACAAGTTATACACAATAGTTTGTCAGGAAACGTGTCTTAGATATCCCTAGTGAAACATAGTTCAGTGGAAGTAGAGCAGGTTGGAGGGAATAAGAAGGAGAAGAAGTATTATGGTATTGTCATAATATAATCTTTGGCTCTATTGCATCAACTGTTCTCTTGAATTCATTGCAGTGGTTTTGAATTGCTCACTAACAACATAGCACAGAAATTTATTGTTTGAATGAATATCCCACTGAATTTATTCCCACCACTCTTTTTCTGATCGAACAGAAATAAATAAAAAATTATTATACATGTTGAGAACATTCAGAATCAGAGTAAGGCGAAGTAACTAATGGCGTCAGCTGCCCTACTCTGTTTTTGTGAGTGCTTAATTAACAGAAATCTTCCTTGGATGAAAAAGCTTCTCTGCTTCGAGTCCTCGATCGATAAAGTCAAAGTGTAGGTGAAAAAAAAATTAAAATTGCGCCGGGAATGGAATCATTAAAAAGTTTTTCCCATTTAAACTCGCGTGTTCTGACGGAGACCTACCCTAAGCAGTTGCGTTACTATTTCAAACCGGTCAGAAAGAGAAAGTAATAGGAACGTAGGTGCAATTTACTGTCGGAAAGTTCCCTCTAACTTAGCGCCAGTTCCAAATTGAACTGAACTTTTTATGGAGTAGTATGAATTTTGGGAAATCGATACTGTTTACTTTTAGTTCATGCTCCATACACGCCCTTGGCGATCGATATGACAATGAACGAAACGTGGAGAAATTAGGTATTTTCGAATTCGTTTCAATTTGAAAATGGCTATTTTCTCGATGAATACTACCGTTTCTAGATCTAAATCCATTTCGAAATTAAAATGGCGAAGATAACACCGGTTTCTAGATTCACACACTACTATTTATAAGAAAACACTGTTTTCTTCACAAATATAATTTTTGAATGTTATCGTGAATGTAAAACCTTGAAACACATTCCTGAGAATTATCTGAAACATGAGAGGTAATAAGATATACTTGTCTAAAAATCACTAACTGAACGATTCTTTATTCGACTAGTTTCGCCGTTTACGGCATTATCAAGAAAGAATACATATTACAAAGACATCCTTTAAATATTTGCAGATCAGATCGGTCCACAGAAGATACCCTAAATTTGGTATGTTCTGTGGTTCGGCTCCTAGAGATGGTAGAATATAGAAAATCATATATGAACTTCGTTCTATGTTCTGTATCCATAGAACATAGAATGGAGGTTGTAGAGGTGGGGAGTTCCCAACTTCCAGAGATTTTACAGTGGGGAGTGGTTTAGGTCTAACTGGCCATTGATAAGATAGTAATTATCAGATTTTTGGAGTTTTTTATTTCCATGGCTTCCAAGTAGTTCATTTTCATAAATTGTTGACAGTAATTGAGAATTTTTGGTTTTGAACAGGATGAGATGTTTTGTACTGTCGTCTCTAGATGTTCCCGGAAAGCTGGAAAACCCATGAACTCATCCTGTTTAACACAAAAAATTCTCAATTACTGTGTAACGGGTATGAAAATGAACTATCTGGAAGTAATGGAAATATTAAAACTCCAAAAATCTGATGATTACAATCTTCCCAATGACCAGTTAGACCTAAACCACTCCCCACTGATAAATCTCTGGTTGTCATGTTGAAATAGTTAAGGTACCTCCAAATAGATGTGAAGAATTTTCTTGCTTTTCTGATGCAAGGATAAACTATTTTTGGGACGCATTTTCGATACCTATATAAGCATTATTTTTCAGCAGGTGTTTCTTGACCATCTCACCAGTTGAGATGACCAGCTGCATGATAGTTTCTTCTTCATTTCGAATGCTAGATTATGGTACATCCTGAGTTTCTCTATGTGAGCTCTTGAAAGATTTTGATTAGAAGAATCGTATCGTCTAGAATGTTCAAATGTTTTTGTGTCTCGTTGATTGGGCGTCTTTGGAAGGTAATCCTTCCATCCGTGATGATGGCAGTATCCTGAGTTTGAATGTTTCAATTTTCAACACATCCAATATTAGTTATTAAGATTTTGAATTTTTTTGTATTAGTCCAGATCTTTTGGTAATCGCTTTGGGATATATTTTGGCCATAGCGTTTAGAATTTTTGTGTATTTAGTCGATGCCAGCTTTCAAAAGGACGATTTGATGTGCTGGAGTTCGTCGCTTGTGAACACTTTCGATATTCACCAGTTGGTATATTTTGTAATGTGGACTATTGTTTGTTCGTTTGATCTCTTTCTTTATCATGAGAGAGGAATATTGGCTTGCAAGTTGAATTCAGTATTAACAACTGTTAATGCTAAATTTCACAGGTGAAATTTGAGAAAACATAGGCTATTCCTGATTGTGTAAAAATAGGTTTTAACCTTACTAAAACGAAGTACCTTTAGTACCTTGATGGTCGTAAATGACTGTAAGCATGATAACCTTGAAGGAAGAACTCAATGCACTTTTTTTTAATAAACTGTTCTGTTGATGCAGGTTTTTGAAACAACAAAAATTTTATTGATGCGTTTTTAATTAAAAAAAAATTTTTATCAATTCTCTTAAATTTATTATTAACTTTTTAATTTTGTGTATGTTTGTCCATAAATTGGAGCTATTTGCGAAGTTTTTGGAGCTGAAGAAAATTGAAATTTCATGTACTTCCGCATATTTAACCTAACACACATATTGCGATATATTCGAGGACCCCACATGAATAATCTAGTAGGGTATATGGCTCTACAAGGTATTTACATTTGCGGTAAAAGGTGAAAAAATTAAACACAATTATGCCGCTTGAAGAGCGCAAGAGGGAGTTTTAACTGAAAAATGACGTTTAAATGGTCCTTAATTAGCGAACTAAACCCCGCTCTCTTTAAAAAAGATTAAATCGTGTGTTTGTGAAGCGCCCTAATGCCAAATGACTGACATGAGCTCGTTGCGGATGCCTGCGCCCCTTGCAACAGGGGTAAAATGAAAAAGTAAACTTGTTAACTCGATATGAATACCCTCACCTCAATTTTATAATACCAACCATCGCGAACGGTGCCGTTCCTTGAATCGACAAAGATTGCTAAAAGTTTGCCCAAATAATTATATAATTCGAGGAGTCCAATATAAATAAATACAATACATCATCGTTTTTATATCACTATTAAAATAAGATTTTAAACACAATATGGTCTAAATTACACGAAATTATTTAATCAAACGATGTGTGCTTCGAGCTGCAGAACTATTATCAAGAGTTAGTACAACTGATTTGAAATAGTTTATCATCTCTGATTTAGTTATAGGGCATATCAGGACAATTTCGGGCATATCGGGACTCATAGAAACTGAAAACAACAACGTTCCTCAATCATTGACAGAAACTGAAGATGTAGTTTCGTACTACTGATAACTCTGGGGAACAATTTGTAACATAAATTCTGTTGACTTCGATTTTTAGGCTGTTTTAGCGGTAAATTGACATGTTGATTCCAGAACTTTAGTCAGTCTTTCCTATTACGTCAAGTTTTTTTCTGCAGTTGTTGCGCATAATATTACGCTTCGCGGAACTGAATGCAAATTGCAGAAAGCCCTACTGAACTCCTACTGGCGGAACTTTTTCCAGTAACGAGGGGGTAATGACGCGGCGTAATAGGTTCAGATTCGTATTGCCTAGACTCTAGACTAATTTGGTCAGTTACGCATGAGACATGTAGTGAACAGGTGTACTTGGTACACCAGTCACCAAGCCACTCTTACTACTTCAAGTTAACTCAAGAGACTACTCTGACTTGGTAAAACTTCACGTGAAGATCTGATCGGAAACCTGGTTATCCAAACATGCCAAATCAGCCAATTGTCGACATAAAAAAACATTATATTTCCGTCTTTGCATATAAAATTTATTCATGAGACCTAGGTCTCATGAATAAATTGTTTGAAGCTTTGTTAACTGAATGGGACTTTTGAGTATGGGATCATTTCGGCATTTCCTAGCTTGTCCTATGAGAAGAAAAGGACTGGTGTCTTTGATGGACCACAGATTAGGCAACTCACTAAAGATGAATGTTTCATTGAACAATGACCGAACTCGAAAAACAATTGCTTAGTTGGCATTCAAAAGTATTGTCAAGGGTTTTCTCGGAAATATACGAGCCAGAATTACATCGAAATTGTTCAACTCTTAGAAAGCTTCAGAAATCTTGGCGGTAACATGGGTATCAAACTGCATTTCTTACATAGCTATCTTTTCAGAAAATCTTAGCGATGCTAGTGATGAACTACGACAGTTATTGCTGAAACTGTAATGAAAACTGAACATTTACAACAGGCAAATGAAACCATTCAGATTTTTTAAATTTTGTGATAGCTGGTAGTGAATAAACAATACTATTCTAAAAAAAAAACAACAAAATGATACGGGAAAGGTCAAATGGTAGTCTTAATAAACTGTAAGACTGCAAGAGTCTTGAAGCTCAGTCTTGTTCTTGCTTGAGTCTTGCAGGGTGGGTCTTGGTCTTGGTCTTGCATTCAATTAGGCGGTCTTGGTCTTATATTTTTGCAAGACCAAGACTGCGAGACTTTTTGGGCAACACTTACTCTGATGAAAAGAATCCGTTGACATATTTCACAAACTTTATAAATTGAAATGAAGATTTTGAAAAGCAGAATCAAAAGAGCTTTCAAGGTGTATTATAGATTGATAGGCAATATCCTTCAATATATTCCACTTCTATTGATTTCGGGAACACATTATGAGTTTTCGGGTAATTTGCAACCGCGAACACGTAGACACATTAGAATAGTGGAGGAAGAGAAAACGAAACAACGAGGCGAGCGCCAGATTCAACTGGTTATAATAAGCGCGAGATTTCTCCCAGTCAGGTACATCTGTAATAACGTTTATTTCCTATCGGGGACGCCGTCTACGTGACGTATTGCCACAGTATAAAGGATTGCCACGGTATAATAAAAAGCCGCCAGAGCCGCGGGGCGAAAACTCTGACGGTGCCCGTAAATGCATAAATACTATGACCGCATTTGCCTGCGACGCGATAAAGAAGGAGGAATGAGAACGGAAACCGGCAAAACTGATGACTAATTTGGCGAAAGTCTCGTTGGGGAACGATAAGAAATACTTGACGGTTTTGGCTCTGTGCTGGGCGAACAAAGCTGGCTGCGCCCGTCGGTTGACAGGCACCAAATGTTGGGGAACGATTAAGCAAAGTTGGCTTTGATTTAGGAATTTTGGTGATTCGAATTAAGATATCTTGAACCGCTATATTTAATGTAGATCAAAAGTTGAACGTGTGCTGAGGTTTTCGTCGTCTCTATTGTTTTTTTCCGAACGTACATTAGTTTCTAGTTCTCTGATGAAAACCGCCAGGTTGAAACCCGTTAAACATCTTCTTACAAAGCCAATAGCTGCTCGATGATTTGATTTAAATGAACCTTTCGAATGATTCATGAACTCCATCATCACCCTATTGAAATATGTCATGATAAAAACGAGATTTCATTCTTATTACGTTTATTACCACATAAATCAAAATCTTTTGGAAAGTGGAACTAATAAAAAAAATATGATCATAACATAAACAAGAGGAACACTTCAAAATGAAAAACCCCAACATGAAGAAGGGTTTGAGTTTTTATGCTCCACAATCGACATTGAATACAACTTCTTTTATTATTCTACAATTCTTTCCGGAAATGAAGTAATTCTGAATTGAACGAAAAGAAATTTCATACAAACAAGAAAGGACTAAATGAATTTTTGAAAAATTATTATGAAAAAAAATTAATATCTTTTATGAAACACTGTTTGATATATTGAATGAGAACACTTGGTTTGGTTTTGAGAATATTAATTTATTGAATACAAAACATTTGGCTTGGTTTCAGAAAAAAATATATAAACTATTCGGGGTGTTAACCAGTTTTCAAAAGCTAAACTGAAGAGATTTTCTGCAGAAAAGTAATTTCATAAAACTTTGGAATACTTTTTTCAGTCGATTGGAACAAGTTTTTTGCAAGAAAGTAATTATTAAACTTAGGAATACTTTTTTTCAGTCGATGGAACTGTATTTGGAATACAGTTTTTCAATGTTAGTCGAGAAAGCATGTGTTTCAATTTAGCTTTTGATTTCGAAAATGAGAAAACACCTCGAAACAATTGTCAAGCCATTATTATAATTTTTGTGTAACCACGTCAAGTGTTTTTTATTGAATAAATTATTATACTCAAAACTATTTGTTGAAAATACACTTTGTCTTTAACTTTTCTATGTTTCAAATTACCAGAACTTAAATTGCAATCGCAGTAACAACTATTTTCTACTCTTCGTGTTGATAAATATAGCAAAAATCAAATGTTCAATTCTTACTTTTTCATCCATCTCATTCGTAGAGTTTGTTCTCAAATTTTTGAAAGGTTAATCATTTAAAACTTCTTGATAATTATTGTTATACATTATTAAATGAGTACCTTATTTTTTTGACTTTAATCTTTTTGGATGACGCGATAACATCAGATTATGTACGATCAAACACAGAGTGACGAAGTATTAATTTTAAAGCTCTATTCGATATCTAAAATCTTCTATAAAATCCAGAAAATGAAAAAATTGACATGCAGCATATGATTGAATGAATCAAATTTTCGGGAAATTAATTTCGATTTGATAACCGAGTTTTACTCTCACTGAAAAGCTCCGTCGTGATATATACCCAATACGCTACGTAATGTAGCAAGAAGTAGTAGGAAAAACGTAGGGCAAAAGGTTCTCACCCCATCGTGTCACAACAGTTTGTGCTACCCCCGAGCACGGATAGTAGGGAACTGATTTATCGGCAAAACGTGATATACCGTGTGATATACGGCCAAATATCCCCAAGAAATCGGCATACGCGATATCAAGGACCGATCTGAGCAGAGTCGAGACTTCAGGGGATGGAGAAGGGTTTTTAGTTGGAACAAATAAATGTAATAATTGGTGTTAGCAAAATTGATTTCAAAAGAATATATTTAAATTTGAGGTTCGATACGCGTGGTTTCCACAACTTTTTCTTGAACAATATGAAAAAACGAACGATATAGAAATTATCAACTTCAAAATTTGAAAAAATTATTTCTGGGTTGGAAGCACATCGTTTCTCGTTACAATCAAATTCGATGAATTAAATTCTATATCAGAAATAATTGTTTGATAATAATTTCGATTGTAATTTGAAAATAGACAATTTTCTTTGTAATTGGAGCACGCGTTTCTTGACAGAATCAAACTTAAAAGATTTATTTTTCAAGTTTGATTCTATCTTTGAAAGTTGCAAAAGGGGAAGAAAGATTTAAAAGAGAAAGTCAAATGTAAGAAAACATAAAAATGAATAAGAATACTTGAATGTATGAGATTTATTCAAATAATTTCGATATTCTATCGATCTGTAGCTTCTTCGTTTATAACAATAACTATAAGTATAAGTTACGTAAGGTTAGATCAGGTAAAGTTTATCAATAAGTTTCAGAAAACCTATTGAATGTTTTCTGTCCTATATGCATCAGGAATTTTCGTTCGGATCGTGAAGGAACATCAAAGTGATTGAGAGAAAATTCAAGAAATTGTTATTGATTCTCTTCCATGAAGAATTTATCATACAGGTGAGGGTTGGTTGGATTTGACAATACGTGTCAAAGAACCAAGAAATTGTCAGTGCTTATTTTTCATCAAGACATATCTGTATAAGTGAGGTGATGATTTTATCAATCGTGAGGTTTTTTATCACATACAATTGTTTTCAAAATATGAGTTTGATTGGAAATAATGACACAATAGATACTACAAAAAAAGTGACACAATCTCCAGTACATTATATTTCATGAAGTGTTAATTTCATAACGAGAATATAATTCTTATTGTGTGAAATCTCTCAGGCAAATTTTCCTGAATATTTTTTCCGTACGCATCACCGTCGCCACTGGATTCGAGAATATGTGCCCGAATATAACTAAATTTATGCCTTTTTACCTCAATATAGACCCGCCGGATCTACCTACTTGAGTTATTCACTGTCCCTTTCCTGAGTCGTGCACTTTTTCGCCTTTCCCGGACTTTTCTAATTACGAGTATGTCACTCAACGTTCAGCCTCTTTGATATAGTGAGTTTTTCGTAAGGAAAATGTGTCGCATCGATAGAATGTGCCGTTTTTTATGTTTCGTTTGTGAATTTATGTGACTGCCGATTTTTCATGGGGCGAATAAGACTTTTGTAAACATTGACCGATCAGAAGAAACCGTGCAGTTTCGCAAGTATCAAGTATATTAAATTATGAATCAAATTCTGTTTTCACGTATTTTTTGAAATAAAATCGAGTTTATTATCGATATTTACCGATTCAAAATACTTACAATAATAGGATTTACTTTCTAACTGAGAAACACATCAACTTGCCGGTCGAATTTACAAACTGAAATCAATCAAGCAAAAGAGCAAATTTTAGGGTTATTGTACCTGTCATTTTAACTATCTGCATCTTATTTAAGGTCAATATATGATATTTAGCTTCATGATTGTATTTATTGTTGCTCGAAAATTGTTTCAGGAAGTTACTATATTTTTTGTGAGTATTGAAAGTGAAATTGAGTTCCACTTTTCCAGTTCCATTTTTTGAGTTCCAAAATTTGAACAGAGTGCAATTCAGTTAACTTCTGAAGATTTTGAACAGATATACATAGTTGGAATGAGAGAACAATTGTTATCATAATGTATAAGGCAATTAGTAAGTTAACGCAACTATAGCGAATATTATCGGTTCACCACACTCGCATTAGTTTGATGAACTTCATTTTAGTTATTAAGCACTTTTTATTTATGTAAAATTTGGTAACATTTTCGTAATAAAAACAGTTGTCCATTAGTCGTCGACTCATTCATCAGACACGGAGTAGGCAGATTGAGGACTTGTTAGCAACGAACCCATTCATACCGATTTCCAAGAATCGGGAGAGTTGTACTTTAAGTTAGTTGTCCATCAATAGGCTACTAATTAATCCCCTGACAAGGAGTAGGCAGATTGAGGCCTTGTCAGTGAGAAATTTCTTTGTGAGGAAATAGCACTCCAAATTTCTATACAGAACCCAAGGGTTATTTTTATATATACCAACAGGAATTAGGTAGGGTACTACTTATGGCCACTGTAAGGTTATTTCAATCCCCATTCTAATATAAAAAAAAGGATTTGAAGGAGACATTTGTGTTGAATGTTATTGATATCTCAAGACCTGCTCTTTCAGAAAATCTAGTGTCAAAAAAGATGTCACACCAAATAAAATTATTACAGAACTTTTTGTCATGAATTTCAAAATTCTCCACTTTTTGCCATTTTGATTCCTCTTTTACCCATTCATTTCCCGTAGATTTGGCAAACCAAATAAGGATTGCGTAATGAAATATTTTTAGCCATAAATAATATTTATCGAAATAAAGAACTATTTACTTTTTATTTCATCAATTAGAGGGGTTGCAACAGATGGGGCAATGGTAATAAGTGGTGCCGCTGCCTTACTGTTTTTATTTTTGTTTGTTTTTATTTATTAGGGCAGATGAACCACTTATGTCCATTTTCAGACTGTTTCAATTATTCTTTTGATATAAAAGAGCAGGATTTGCAGAAGACATTTTGACTGAATGTCATTTATATTTTAAGACCTGGTCTTTCAGAAAATTTAGAGTAAATACACATTTCAAATAGAGGTAAATTATTACAGAAGCTTTTGTTGTGATTAAATTAATATAATAATAATAATAATATAATAATCATTAATATAATAATAATAGGTACTCACCTGAAATATTCAGGAATTCTACTGTTCGTTGCGGCACATTCAATCTAAAAAAAAACATATTTTTAATAGTTTTTGATAATTAATTTTTAATAATAATTTTAAATAATTTCACGAATTTTTACATTTTTGTTGTTCAATTGTCCTTAATCGCTCAGTTGTTCTTACTTATTATTGGATAATGTGACCTAATAACTGTTTCAAAATTTAATTTAATTGATGGTCGTTACCTTCTTTATACGAGTTGAAAAGCAAAGGTGAATTTTGAATTTTCGCGGACTGTGCACATTCGATTATCGAAAATTTGTTTTTGTTAGGTTGGTACACATATGATACGTATCTCATATGTTGACATTTTATCAATTTCGGATTAGTAGTTTATTTTTGATAACCGAAAAGGTTGAATTAAATGTTAAATTGAAGGTTAAATTTTTGTGTATTCTTTGATTTTTTACTTTTGAAAGAAATGGATCAAAGAATCTGTATTAAATTCTACGTTACAATGCTCCAACGCAAATGAAATGTTGTCTGTGGAATTTGGAGAGTCTACTTTGTGTCAATGAAGCGGTTATCAACCGCTAAGTGTCAATCAACCACTTCAACAAATAAATAAAACACCGAAAAAGTGAAGAAAATGGTTTTAGCAAATTGTCGAATCACTATAAAGGAAGTTGCAGCGGGTGTTAGCATATCAATCGGATCATGTCATGCAATTTTGACCATATAGTTATGACGTCGAAACATCGCTCATTTATCTCATTGCAAGCAGCCAGAAGAGCCAAGACCGAAAAAAGCACGACATGTCCGATTAAATGTGAAAGTTTTACCCATTGTTTTCTTTGATTACAATGGGGTGGTGCTCCATTCTTGCCAACAAGTGGTATGGTTTACAAGAAATACTGCAAGAACGTTTGTGTAAAGCAATACGACTCAAACGATCGGAATTGTGGAAAAACAAATCATAGATTCTGCATCACGATAATGTGCCAGGTCAAACATCAATTTTTGTCGCAAAACAACATCGAATAGGAAAAAGTAAATTTCTCTTATTCCTAAAACGGAACAGACCAACTAAAGGTGAGCATTTTGCCACAATTGATTGCACCGAGAAGCGTATTGCAGAAGTATTTCGAGGATTGGAAGAAGCGATGCATAAGTGCATTATATCTAAGATGAATAACTTTGAAGGGGACAATATGGACTTTGATGAATAAATAAATACTTTTTGAGAAAATTAAAAATTCACTTTTTCATTTGAACAAACGTTTATGGAATTTTCAACAAATTCAAGTTGTCAACGAAGAATCTGTGTTCTAGGCGAAGGTTTTGAGATACTTATTTCATTTCTTTATCAGCGCGCTTCTACAATATAATGGTAAATAGAACAAATGGAAAAAACTGTTTTATTGCGCCTACTAAATGTGAGTGTGAAACAAAAAAGAAATTGGGAAAAAGTAGAGAATTCATTATAATTTCACAATGAGAGTTGTAACTTCATATTTTGAAAATGATGATACATCATCTCATGGGATATGATGATACATCATATCCCATGAAAAATCTCAGATAGATAATACAAGTCATGCTATACCCTTGGTAATACATATTTTAAAATCATAAATTTCGGCTTGCGAATGAAATTCGATTAATCCAACCGTTTTCTGTCATATAAAATTTATCCCTCTTGTAAAATTACAATGCACCAATAATCACAAACAACTTCATTTATTAAATAAACTCAGTCGAACAGTACATTCTTCTAGATAATGAAAATGAGTGAACACTCTGGTTGCGGCTGACACAAAGCTCTCGGCTTCATTATTATTTAATGGGCTCTTTTAATAGAATAAGAACAGCAATTCCGAGGTGTGCTTACTTTCATCTTCTTCCTCATCGATGTATTTAAACGCTTTTGTTCGGTGTGTAATGAATCTTGAAAGAAGCATTTATGATTCACGCTTGCCTACGCTTTAATCAAAGGAAATTAATATTGTGTGTAATTCGCCTGTTTTCAATCAGTTCTGTCATTTAGATATGACCTTGTTCACCTGAGATTCATTTTTATTTATAAACTCTTCTAAGATAAAATAATATTTTCTTTTATAGGAGAAAATACTAGGAGATTCATTCGGAAAAGGTTGAATTGATCAACACCAATTCAACAGAATGCGATTTTTCAATCATCGTTCAAGGGTTTGGAATATTGAAATCTATGCCACTTTCGATGGAAGCACAAGGCTGACTGTTACGTTCTACAAGGAACTCCTCAATCGTGCCAAGTCCAACGCCAAGTGAGACAATGACCTCAGTCTCATAGATCGAAGCAAACCAAACATCGAGTGTTCACACGTCCATACCCGTAGATATCTACTAAACTTCAACGTCGGCTGTTATGAAAAATGTTCATTTTCTTCTTCAGGGATGAAATTGTACAATATTAACAATTAATGTAACATGGCTTCAATGAAAATTATTCTTACAATTACTGTCAAGTTAGTCCGAAGCTTTATTTGTTCTTTGAATTTTAAAACGGATTATTCTAAAATGTTTATGTTCAGGTGTGTTTTTTAAACGGTAACAATCCACTTGAAAAAGTGAATTGAAAATTTTAGTCGGTGTCGTTGCTTCCTCCAACCACTGTACACGTAAAATTGAATAATATTTAAACCCAATGCATTTGAGAATGATAAGTTTAAAAATTCAGAAAACAAATGTGCGTTAGAATCTCACAGTACTTCACAGTAATAATAACTTTACAGTAATTGTAAGAATAATTTTCAATATCGTCTTGTTATATGAACTGTTAATATTTTACAATTTCAGCCCTGAAGAAGAAAGCTAGGAAAGTGCAAAAGAGGTAACTCATTTTCCTATCCTAGACTATATCCTGGATTATATCAATACTAGAGAAAATTCTAGAATCTTCTGTGTAAAAAATTTGAATTAATCTAAATAATTATACAAAAATATATAATTATGTTCATTCCCAAAATAAAGAATAAATTTCAACCAACTTATCAAGTAGAACAATTTGCCATGAATATAAGAGAAAACGTCAACAGTTTTTATTCCTTGATACATACAACACCAAATTGGTATAAAATATATTCCTTTTAACTGTTGGATGAAATTGTTCGATAATTTTACAATAACTTCGAATCATTTTACTCAATCAAATGCTTTGATGAAATCAATACATTATTAAAAATTTATACAAATATATGACAATGATTGATTAATTCAGGTGAAAAAATCGATTTTATTGTCATTTGACACATGTATTTTAAAATCGAAGTAATATGTCTTCAGTTGGTCACTTTTTCAGTTTTATTTCAATTGGATATATGTAGGATCTTCAGATGATAATTATTTCAGCACAAAAACCAATGAAAAAATTTTCAATATGCACAGAAAAACATCCAGACATAGATCCGAAAATATAACGTTCGAATTCATTTTTTCAATTCAACATACAAATTTATGTGAAATATTTTTATTCGTATTCTGTCACCATCGTACATAAAATTCATTTCCCTAGCTACTTATAGCCTTCGATAAAAATTTGTCAAGGGGGATTACATGCATAGCTAAGTATGTGATTTTTCAAAGGCCCCCATCTACCACCAATTTTATCGCAACGCTCGTCATGTGTTCCTAATCTCTTCAAGCACGTCTGCGACATTTCTTCTCATTCGTCTTGTCGAGCATTACCTCAGATGATTTTTTCTATCCGTCTCCGGATTGATTCTGGAGATTAGGAAGAAGTAATTGAATAATTCACAACGATATTTTCATGTCGCCAGATCGACAAATGTATATCATGGAAAACAAGTGAAATCTATACGAAGCACACTAGATAACTCCTAATGTCAAAGACAAAAAAGCGTCGACTTCCACAGTAATATAAAATAACCTATTATATGAAAATCTTGTGAAAGAAAACATAGAGCGCTAAAGAAAAATTTCATTCTGACACAAGAAGTATGCATTATATTTTTTTATCAAACTCATATTGGGTGATTTTTGGATAATATCCAGGGATGCTCTCACTTTCGCGAATCGTCACGTATTTAACATGCTTTGCTCTTTTGATCCATGAAAATTGCTTTCTCGAATACAGTTATGAATAGTGCAATAGAACAAAATATTCGAGATAATTTGAATAAAACTAAGTAGTTTGTGATTTTCTCTTTCACATTCACTAATCGATTGGTCCGATACTTGAGAATTTAAGGCCAGCTTACTCCAAACAATTTTGAAAAAATTGGAATTTTTTTCTTCATAAATTGCTACTATATACTCGTAGAAATAGTATAGAATTAGTCCCGAAGGACAGCAAGACCGAGAAGCAGGTATAAAAGATTAGGGAGCGCTGCAGTAAATCCGGCCGCTCGAACGCCTTCGGTTGCGGCAGCTGCTGCATTCCTTCGGGTCGTCTTATTGTTTTGTTCTTTGTTTTGTTGTTATTGTCTTGGTATTCTGTTGAATGCTTTGAGCAAAGCAAAAATTCTTCAGAATGATGCTCACGAAGACCAAGAAGGAGTTGTGTATGAAGCTGGAATGGATATGAAAAAAATTAACTTTTTTTACGATTTTTCACGAATGAAAACTTTGAACTGATTTTTCTCAGAACCACGTTTTTTCGCATGAATTACACTCTCATTTCAAAACTATTGCACTTATCGATATGAGCCAAACGGCATTTCACTCCTTAGATGTCTGGTTATGGCCTCAAGCAGAACCAGAAACATTAATTGTTATTTAAAAAAGTTATAAACCAATACAAGTGAAAAAAGGGTAAAAAAATTCAAAGGTCCGCCATTTTGTTTTTTTTCAATGAAAATAATTCATTCTGCTTGAGGTCATAACCAATTCGATACAGAACATGAAACCGTTTTGTTTTTTGCTTTCAGATAATTCTTTTCCATGAATGATGTCATTCATCTCCGATTCAGATAAGTTTCAGCAGCCATTTTCAGGACTGCCATTTTGAAAAAAAAAATTTTTTCAATTATTTCATATATGTGCTTTCATATGTAAATAAATTGATTACTCAACATGTTTTGTACTATAAGTAAAATATACTGAAAAAAATTACCTTTTTTGGAGTAAGCTGGCCTTAACAACATTATTTGAAATTTAAAACTAAGTCGTTTGTAATTTTCACTTTAATTCAGTCAAACATGACAATATTGTTTCGCAAACACAGTAGCTTCATTAGATATAAATGACAAAAGATGATACGTAGTTTATCTACATCTGCTGAAGACACTGTCTTTGCGAAACAATATATTCATGTTTGACTGAATTGAAGTGAAAATTACAAACGATTTAGTTTTATTCAAATTATGTTGTTAAATTTTCATCAAGTATCGGACAAATCGATTAGTTAAATAAAAATATGGCGGAGTTTTATTCGATAACAAACTCAGTTTCACAGTGTATACACAGTTACAAATGTATAACACAAGAGTATTCACGACAAACATTATCCATCCTAATCTAGAAATACTGTACTCCCTCAGAAAAATAAAATCCTAATATATAATGCCGCAATTAGGTTTATTGTTCTATATGCTTGCCCGATTTGAAACAGAATATATACAAATAATTCTCCAAAACTTCCCAAAAAGAATATTGAAAACCTTTAGAGACTCTTATATACACAAAACTATGCGTGAACTGAATCAAAAAGTAAAAACAAATACTATCCCCCAAAAAATTAAAACTTGAAAAGAAATAAACTTAAAAAAAATTAAAACAAAATAATTTGAATTATCAAATTATCAAAACATAATAAAATTGTGACAGTAACGTTGAATTGTTGACAGTAACTTTAAAATTGTGACAGTAACAGTTGAATTCTAACGGCTGGTTAATTTACCTGAAGGCTTTCAGTACCACTTAACAAGAATGAAAATAGGAAAGTGAACCTAGTAAAACTCAAAATTATCATATCGAAATTAAATAAATGTATATGTTTTGAGATGACTTGAGAGGATTTGGTTCATGGAGTCTACATTCAATAGAGTTGCCAATAATTGTGACATTCACTTTGACTCCATAGAATTTATTATCAGAAGTTATGTGGACAACGAAAATTGACTAAAATGAATTGATTTAGATTGAGTTATTTGTAATATTTCATTGAATGCTATACTGTAAATATAAATTACTATTTTTTTCAGATTAGATTGAGCTCTTTGTTAAATCTTTTTTTAAATTATTAGTTATGTATTCAATATTGTCATTATTTTCTGTAATTGGGTGTTATACCTGTTGAGAATGAAGAACTCATTATTATTATAATTATTATTATTATTATTATTATTATTATTATTATTATTATTATTATTATTATTATTATTATTATTATTATTATTATTATTATTATTATGACATTAAAATGGCACACAAAATGTTCGAAACTTTGAAAATCGGCAGTGATAGGAATAGCCGATAGGAAAAAAATCATAATATTTAGTACCAACATTTGAAGTTTTATGATTTTTACATTGCAATTGTCAGCATCAATCTATTTTTTACATCTATTGGCATTTCGAGCAAAAATTATTCACATGTTCATATGGTTTTTATTATTCAGAATGTAACGTCTTGAAATACCTTACACTGGTTAAATAAATAATCGAAAAATCTGAAATGAATGTTTGGAATATATCTAAGTATAATACGTCAGCACTAATGCTACTGATATACTGGTATGAGCATGTTGGTGAGGGAGAGGAGATTTCACCAATTCAAAAATCATCTAACGCACATAGAACACGGTGCACCATGTCGGTGACACGAACCCATAAGATTTTAACCTACCAAAAAGTGCCCGACTTGACTGAAGAATTTTTCTCTTAAAAAACGTGTGTTTTATTCCCCTAAAAGCTCTCTTGTTTCCGAAGGTCTAAATGACCTTGTCACCTATTTTCAATCCAGAATGAAACGATCGAAAGAAAATGAAGAAAAACAGAATGAAGATGAAATAAATAGTGACATGTAACGACATAGAAATCAGCGTCAGCTTCGACAAAAATACGTGCCGAACATTTTCGAAATCGCGCAATCTGTTACACTATATAAATCAGATCTTTTGTTTTTTGTGTACACGTTCGAACCCGCAGCTGAAAATATTCACCTGAATAGAGCCCGTATTCCGTTTTGTAAATCGAGCGACGCAAAAAGTGGAACAAAACCTAATAATCTTCTTTAGAGATTCAGCGGTAGACAATGCCGGACAAGATAATATTCAGTTCACCGGTTTTCGTCCGCAGAAGAGAAAAACCTCCCTGTGCGGTGGAAAACTCGCAACTTTTGAAAGCTCCCTCAGCACACAAATAGCTCGCTCGCTGTTTTAAATACATTATATTCAATGGTTAATTGAAAATCCACTTTAAAGTTACGAACGCCCGGTTCCGCAGAATTGCAATCAACGATACAATTTCCACATTTTTAAATCTAATTTTAATGTAATGAGCGAATGCCGAAGCAAGAGAGGGCCGGGGGATGAAAAAAGAGGCACGTAAAATATAGGAAAGAATGCTAATTAATTATTCCGAAGAGCTGAGCCGACGAGAGTGATTAGCATTCAGAGTTGGCAGAGGTTTGCAAATCACTTCATCGCTGCTACTGAGATTCTTTCTTCAATCCCTCTTATCTTCGGGGGAGGATGTAGCTATAATTCCTGAGCTCAGACGTGGACGAACGCATCGTTTACCAAATAAGTGGTAACTTTAACAAATCCGATAACTTTTCAAATGATTTATGTGAAGAACACTTAACTCATATGATAGAAATTTTTGAAACGTCTAGACATTTTGAACATCTGCAACTCAAAATTAGAAAACAAATCCTATATTCTGATTGAACTTTCAGTGTATTTTTTCATAGAGACGTAGTACCCCAAAACATTTAATTAAATAATCCTGTAAATCCTGTAAAACTAAGTGATTTTTATTCACTGTAAATTGAATCATGTTTCACTCAGAAATATAGGAAATTATCAATCAATTTTGATTTCTCAAGCGTAAAAAACGCATGATATTTCACAAAATTTTCAAACTGAAAGTAAATATGTTTTCTTCAATAACAGTTAATGTTCTTCTGCTATGATAGCAGCATTTCTGCTTGGTGATATATGAAATAGTGTCTAATTGAGGCACAATCATTGTGATAACATAAACTTTGGCTATTTCTACATTATTTTGAAATGAAGTGGGTATATGTATTCTATCAGACCGATATAATGTTATCTAAGGGTTTCAAGTTTGAAGGTTGAGCAGGTTGTAGATGTGGTCTTCCATGATCAATTCGTATTTTTCTGACAGGAGAGCATACTAAAATGTGGTGGAATAACATACACATGTTACATCAAACTACTGGTTGCCAATGGTATATCTTCTAGAAACTCAAAAACTAGAAGAAACCATTGACGACAGATTTATGATAGTAATATCAAAATATCAAACCAGGTTCATAATCGCAGAATTTTCTGAAACTATTACATGAAATAACCGAATGAATTTTTGTTGTGTATTCAAGAAGCACCCCTATTTCACATAAGAACATATAGTTATAACTATATAGTCGGCAATCAACTACTTCAGAATAGGTTAAGTATTATTCAAATAATGTTGATATTTATATATGTAATTTGAATAAAACTAAATAGTTTTCTGATTTGCACTATAATTAATTTAAAACATTATTGTTTCGCAAACACAGTGGCTTCATCAGATGTAGATGACAAACTGAACTAATACATTGTGGACTGCCAGCATTTATCCTGAAGTGTGTGGCAATGACCATAGAACACTTTTCTTCTGAATTAGGGAGTTGACCATAGAACATATTTCTTCTGAAGTGTAGGGAATGACCATAGAATACTTTTCTTCGATTGCTTTTTACTGAAATATATCTAATCAAGGAGAATTGTTGATTGAAAGTTATTTGATAAATTATTCGATTTCTCCCTTTTGTTAATTTCCATGGCTTCTAATATTTTGAAGTTGTTGTTGAAGACATGGTCCTCATTTTGTATATAGGCAACCCCATATAAAAAATCTCGAAGTTTTTATCTGACAGAAATTTAACGGTAGCTTTCAAAACCCCGAATAGCCTGGGCAGGCACATCAGAAATGCCAAAACTAAAATTTCGCTGAAGGTAAATCTGGTATCTATGAGTTGAGTTTCGGTACTTGTCCCAAGGTGTTGGTCAAACTGGCAGTAATTTCAGATTTCGAATATGTGAACACCAAAGATGCTTTGAAAAAGATAAAACCAATTCGACGTATGCAACACATCTTCGAGAAGAGAACCATGTCTTCTACATCAACTTCAAAATATTGCATACGGAACAACAAGGTTAAAAACTAAGCATGTTAGAAGCCATGGAAATTAATAAGAGGAAGAAATCAAACAGTTTATTAAATGATCAAATTTAATCAATAATTTTTTTTATTAAATTTATTCAAGTAAAAGGTAATCTAATAAAAGTATATTATGGTCATTCCCCACACTTCAGAAGAAATATGGTCTATGGTCATTCCCCTACAAAAAAGGAACAGTGTTCTATGGTCATTTCTACACACTTCAGGATAAATACAAGCAGTCCACAATGTAATAGCTCAGTTTATCATCAAAACCTGATGAAGCCACTGTGTTGGCGAAACCAGGTTTTATGTTTTAACTGAATTATAGTGATAAGCCAAAAACTACTTAGTTTTATTTGAATTAAGTATTTAGTTTTTTCATTTAGTATCGACTCAATCGATTATTGATTTATATATGTTATCATTGTCTATGATCTTCGAGAATGAAAACATAGTAGTTCTAGATATTGGCAGCGACAGTAGTGCACTTCAGAACACTTAAAAGTTGGCACTACTGTGTCACTGAATTTGAACACATAATATGAGGTTGGTATAACAGAAAATTTAGAATTGATTAACAACGTCCTGATGTAGAATAGCAAAGCCTGTATTATTTCATAAATATTTTGAATACTGTTGAAAAGAGAAAACTACGACAACGTTGAGAACTGAAATGGATCACAATCAAAGACGCAATGTGTTTCACAATCCTCTGTCTTCCACATAAATTTGGATTGACGCGACAGGCGATGGGACCAATCGAACCATTTTCGAATGATAGGGCCAGAACACGCGAATGTGCATTTTCAGATCGCATGGCCCATCCAAGTCCCCGCTCCTAACCTATACCCTGTAACTCTGGTGTCTTTTATTATACCCAAGCCGAATTCGATGTAATAGCTATCATTTCGACAAGTGGATCTTGCATGTAATTTGAATGCTATGGAAATATCCGTCCCCGACATCGACGTGTCTATTACGTTCCTGAGACAATTGGATAGCATGCAAAAAATATAATTCATACTATTAGCGACGTTAGAGGGACTTAATCTTGGCGATGGTTTCGATTTAAAAATCCGTAAAAATTATTGGTCTTTCGCACGCTTTGTGTTTTCATGTTTAAAGGGAATTATATTTATTTTAACATGCAGTTTGGAGAAGTAATTGTGATCTTTTGGAAATTAAGCGAAATTTTCTGACATATTATTTTGATTTGTTGAAACGGAAAACAATGAAACTATTGATTGACCAATCTTATCTTTGGTTCATTATTAGGAATATTAGCAAGTGAAATTTTAGAAATGTAAGGTTGAATTTTCCAAGCTTTGTTACAAAATATAACTGAAAAAGCACAGTACTGAACGAAAAAGATATTTTGAATTATTGTGATAGAAAATTATGTGGAATCAAAACACTTCTTATTCTTCAACCTATCTTGAAAACATAAAAGTTCATGAATGATGCGTATTGTTCATTTTGTTTTCTACAGATAGGCATTACTTTTATGATTCTTCAAATTTCATCAATAATTATTTTTCTCATGGAAATTTTTGTTATACTCCTTTCGAATTGGTTTTGTTTCAATTTACAGGGTGTTAACAAAGTAGTTTTGAAATTTCAAAAATTTTTGTTGGCAATTTATCCTTCATTTTTCTGTCGGAAGGTCTCACAACAAAAGCTATGAGTTTTGTTGTTCATTTAATACAAGAGGCTGGATGTTTTCATTATTAGAATAGAAACAATAACTTCGAGATGAAGGTCAAGTAAAAATAGTGGATTCTATAAAAACAATAAATTAAAATTAACACACTTGGCTTAAGTTTCACTGAATGTATTAAAAATTGTACATATGTTTCGAGTGGTTACCCATTATCAAGAACATACAACGTTACTGAATTGCAAAATATACAGCTTTCATTTATATATCCTAAACTACAGAATTTAACACAGGTTTCAAGGGAAAATCCACCTGGTCATTGCAAATAGGTAAATTCTTCTTTATAGCTAATCTGGCTAATTCTTTATGTAATCTTTAAAGATCACATAAAAATAACGTGAATACAATATGCAACAACAAAAAGAATTTGGGTTCATTGTTGGTAAATAACAAAGACAAACTTGACTTATTTTCGAGAAGTGGCGTTTACAAAATATTTTGCAGTGAATGTGATAGTTTTTTACATAGGTCAAACTGGACCGTCTATACAAAAAAGAATCGATGAACATAGAAGATCAATATTACTGAATAAACCTAATACGGGTTTCTCGGAACTCTGCGTTAAACATAATCATTCATTGGATGCCAGGAAGACCGAAATAGTATACTCAGGTAGTAAGGGCAAAATATAAGATATCCTTGAAGTCTTGGAAATTTCGATAGCCAAAAAGAAAAATTTGCCTATTTGCAATGACCTGGTGGAATTTTCCGAGAAAGTTGGCTTTTCGTGGAAGTGTTAAATTCTGTGGTTTGGAAAATATAACAGTGATAGCTGTACATTTTGAAATTCAGTAACATTGTATGCTTTTGATAATGGGTTAATCACCCGAAACATATGTAGAGCTTTTAATATATTCAGTGAAACTTAAATCAAGTGTGTTAATTCAAATTTATTGTCATTAACATAATGCTTCACCAAGAGATACACTTTTCATATAACGTTAGAGATGTTGCTTATATCGCTTTTATTCCACATTTCTAATCTCGAAACAAATGGATCAATCCTTTTAAATACAATTCTGATATCAGTTTTGAATATTTTATTCAAAGCTATATTCGAAATATCAATTTGAAATAATAAAACACTTTCATATGAGCTCGTCAGCAAAGTGAGACTTATCTATCGTAGATTATTTCAAATATAGGAACAGTATCGATTTATCAGGGGGATCATATTCACCCTAGAGCAATATGACTTCGAGCGCCTGATTTACTTCTAGATTCGCTGTATTTTTCTTGTTTATGTGTTATCGCGAATGTCGATCGTGGCTCCCTCTTTTCCCTAAAATATAGCTTTCCAACCTATTGGTGAACAATATTTCTCGTATACCAATTTTTTGATTTATAAGCTACACTCTGTTATTCTGAACTAACCATAATTCGAACTGAGCTATTAACATTCGCGTTTTATTATTATGAACAAAAACACATATTTCATTGGTTTCAGTGCATCAGGGTTAGAGTATAGAACTGGTGCAACTGAGTTTGAATTCTGGAGAAATGAATATAATTTTTGAAATTTAGATTTCGATCGATCAAAACCCCCAAATATTTCATTACATTTATCACCTCTAATTTATTACTATTCGTTCGAGCATTAATACCGGCAATCTATAATACTCTCCTACATTAAATGTGATATTATTGTCAATGGACCATGCACTAATATTTTGTAGATCAAAGTTCATATCTCTCTCCATCCCAGGAACATCCACATCAGATATGAAAAGCATTGTGTAATTTGCAAACATAAGTATAATACACTAATATCTTCAATATATGTGTTGAAAAATGAAGGACCCAAAACACCATTTTGTGGCACACCGTGTTTTACTTTTTCTCGGAGGAGTGTCTGTTGGGTTTAACACTTCAGTATCATTCACTGTAGTATAGAATTCTTCTACGTATAATAAAACAACTGTTAAACTGATTTACACATATATTAAAAATAATACTGCATGACGTACGTTTCGATGAGATTCAACTTTTTCAAATGCTACGTGGTGCAGACTGATGACAATTTCTCGAAAACATACAATCTATAAACTTAAATTATGAATATAGAGAAAACAGGTTAGATAACAGGTAGAAGGGATCAATTCATGCTGAACTATTATATAGTAAACTAAGTAATTTTGAAAAGATTGAGAAGGGGGCTTGAGGTATGATCGATTTGGCTGTTCAAAAGGTTGCCAGAATATTTGTATTTATTAATTTGAAGTGATTCTAGCAAATTGAGCATCATTCCCTTGTTTGCGGTATTCAAAATTTCAAAATCGGAATTGAATATATGATTTTCATTAATCAAATGATTTGCATAATGAGAATCTGTCTTCTGATTATCAAAGCTACGTTTATGTTCAGAAATTCTTATTTGAAAACTTCTAAACGTTCTACCAATATAAAACTTATCACAACTAGTTACAGTTAATTTTATATACACCTGATTTTTTATTTTTGTTGACCTTAGATTTGTTATTTTTGATATGTTTTCCTAAGTTATTTCCAGTGCGGTAAGCAATGTGGATGTTATACTTAAAAAGAAGAGATTTGAGTTTTTCACTGGACTTACCGATATATGTAAGACTGTTATAGTTGATATGGCCTTACATATATCGGTGATACATGACATAAGTCCAGTGAAAAACTCTAATCTCTTCTCTTTAAGTATAACATCCACATTGCTTACCGTACTGGAAATAACTTAGGAAAACATATCAAAATAACAAATCTAAGGTCAACAAAAATAAAAAATCAGGTGTATATAAAATTAACTGTGGTAGTTGTGATAAGTTTTATATTGGTAGAACGTTTAGAAGTTTTCAAATAAGAATTTCGGAACATAAACGTAGTTTTCATAATCAGAAGACAGATTCTCATTATGCAAATCATTTGATTAATGGAAATCATATATTCAATTCCGATTTTGAAATTCTGAATACCGCAAACAAGGGAATGAAGCTTAATTTGTTAGAATTACTTCAAATGAATAAATACAAACATTCTGGCAACTTTTTGGACAGCCAAATCGATCACACCTCAAGCCCCCTTCTCAATCTTTTCAAAATTACTTAGTTTACTATATAAAAGTTCAGCATGAATTGATCCCTTCTACCTGTTATCTACCTGTTTTCACTGTATTCATAATTTAAGTTTATATATTGTATGTATACGAGAAACTGTCATTAGTCTGCACGTAGCATTTGAAAAAGGTGAATCTCATC
This sequence comes from Henosepilachna vigintioctopunctata, assembly GCA_030704895.1. NCBI lineage: Eukaryota > Metazoa > Arthropoda > Insecta > Coleoptera > Coccinellidae > Henosepilachna > Henosepilachna vigintioctopunctata. Next base: position 308,405 of record JARQZJ010000046.1, on the reverse strand, counting down.
GAAACGTACGTCATGAAGTATTATTTTTAATATATGTGTAAATCAGCTTAACAGTTGTTTTATTATGTTTATCGATCTACATCAAGTATCGGCCTCATCAATTATTAATTCTTCTATGTATTATTTTTCAATACATTCGTGAAACTTTAGAACATGAGTTAAATTTCATTTATTATTTAATCATGTTTCATCAAGAGGTAAGCGAGATATTGAAAGACTATAATAAAGGCAATAGAGATTTAATATGATTGTCAACTGAAGTGTTTAAAAATTCTCATTAGGGATTTCGTATTGAGATATTTCACTATGAATAACTTCATAACTTCAGTGATACAGGTTTTGAACTTTTCTCATGAAGGATAATAATTACCTTTATGCATGACTAACGTAAAGGTCATTACGAAGGATATATGTCTCATTTGTTGCGTACAGTACTAGGGTATTATTTAGTAATCGACAACATGAATTATTTCCTGGGGAGCATAATTGATAATCAATATAAATTGCTTATTAATATGGCTTTTCTTCACCTCACAGAAAATTGACATAATCATAATTTGGGTATCGTGACAGACAGAATGGGCGAATTCAATTTAGTCAATGTTATTTTTATACCCGATTTCAATTATATGAATTACACTATTCTTTACGTTGCGAATGAATTACACAGGATGTTCGTAGACGATGAAAAATATTGAGGAGGGATTAAATTTCGTCTATAGGCAAATTTTGTCCGTGGATGAAGGATATGTCGTGTGAAAGAATTGTTGTGAGAATTGTTGATGAATTCAGTTATTTATTAGTGATATTTCCTAATGAAAAACGATTTTGTTTAAAAAAGTAACGCAAAGTTACCGCAATATACAAATTTGCCGCCATTTATGCAGCTAAGGGTTGCCAACCCTAAAAAAAACAAATTGAAAACCAAAACCAAAAACTGACACTTTAAGGTTAGTGAAAATGAAGCGGTACGCGATAGAACAACATGTCTTTATTATTGAACAATATTTTAAAAATTAAGAAAACTTTTTGGCAGTCGTTTGAAAATTCCATAAAAGATATGGACGGAATAGTGATTTAACTTCATCAATTTAGCGGAGAATTATTGAAAAATGCGGAAAACAAGATCAGATATAAAAGCCAAACCGACTGGTCTCCAAAAACAAGCCGTTCAAAGGCCAATATTGAAGCAGTGCGTCGGATTGTTAGTGACAATCCAGGAACCTCAATTCGGCGTCGTGGACAAGAATTGTTTATTTCAAGAAGCTCCCTGCAGCGTATACTGACTGAAGATCTGTCTTCATGCTTACAAAATTCACTTAGCACAGCAACTGGAGCCTAATGTCCCTGCACAGCGAAGAGAGTTTGCAGAACGGATTACACTGGGGAACAATTTGTAACACAATTTCAGTTGACTTCGATTTTTAGGCTGTTTTACAGGTAAATTGACATGCTGATTCCAAAACTTTGATCAGTTTTTTTTTACAGTTGTTGCGCATAATCTTACGCTTCGCGGAACTGAACGCGAATTACAGAAAGCCCTACTGCTCTCCTGTCGGCGAAACATTTTTCCAGTACCAACTGGAGGGGGTAATGGCGCAATAGGTTTAGATACGTATTGTCTAGACTAATTTGGTCAGTTACGCATAAACACTGTAGTAAACAGGAAAACTGTAATTCACCAATGGATCATCTGTGTTGACCTTAAAATGGTTTTTTCGTTCTTGGACAGTAACGCAGATATACCAAGTATACCTGTTTTCTATGTATGTGGGACAGCAGAGCTCGTGAGAAGCATTGGGTGTAAAGTGATCCCAAGATCTGATCTGAAACCTGGTGATCCAAACATTCTGAATCAGCCACTTGTCGACAGAAAAAACATATTTTCGCCTTTGCATATAAAACTAGGTCTCATGGTCATGAAGCAATTTGTTAAAGCTTTGTTTTGAAGGGGACTGTTTTAGTATATTATTTCGGCATTTCCTAGCTTCTCACATGAGAAAATAAAGGCTGGTTCCTTTGATGGGCCACAGATTCGGCCACTTATTGAAGATGAACGTTTCATTGAAGCAATGACCGATCTTGAAAATATTGGTTGCTATTCAAAAGTACTGTCAAGGACTTTCTTGAAAACACACGAGCCCAGAATTACGTCGAAATTGCTCGACAATGGTTTGTTGAACAATTTTTAGAATTTTTCAACAAATTGTGGTAACAATAATTGAACAAATCTTAGAAGGCTTTGAAATGCTTGGCAGTAACCTGAGTATCAAACATTTCTTACGTAGCCATCTTGCTAATTTCGCAGAAAATTTTGGCGCTGTAAATGATGAACATGTTGAGCGATTCCACAAAGATTTGAAGGTCATGGAGGCAAGGTATCAAGGTAGATGTATGTCAGTAGGCTGACTACTGTTGGAGCATCAAGCGCGACTGAACATTCTAGGAAAAGTTACAAGCGACAATTTTTAGCTAATATCCTTATTTATTTCTTGTATAAGCACAATTTAACTTTTAGTATTATAATAACCTCAATATGAATAAAATATTCTTATATGTTTGGTTAGTACCCACTTTATTTTCCTTTGTGTACTCACTTCGAATGACTTTTGAGAAAGAAAAGAAGGGGTATTATGTAGATTGAAAACTTGATCCGATAGTGGAAAATTGATAACTTTTTTGAAATCAGAGACCAAAATTCAGTCGAAAACAAGTCACAGATCTAAGACAACAAAATTGCTGTTCCTCAGTGTTATTGACCATCAACAAATGGATGCTGAATTTTCGGACAGAATTATCCTAAGCGACTAAGTACATTTTCAAGTTGATGGGTTTGTTGATCGCCAAAACTGCCGCTGTTTGGGATTCTGAGAATTCACATGTAATTGTCTGAACGAGTCACTGTTTGGTAAGGATTTTGGGCTGAAATATATTTGGACCATACTTTTTTAAAATGAGGGTAGACAAGCAGTAACTGTTACTGGTACTCAATATCGCTACATGTTAAGACAATTCTCCTTGCCAAAATTCGATGATATTGATCTGGGCAATATGTGATTTCAACAAGACGATGACACATGTCATATAGCCCGTGAAACACTTCAATTTCTGCATGAGACATTTCCAGCTCGTGCAATCTCTCGTTTCGGTGATCATTAGTGGCTCTAGATTCTGCGATTTTACAATGAGATTTTTTTATGGAGTTATTTGAAATCACAGGTCTATGTCAACAAGCCCACGACCACGCGTGTGTTAAAGGAGGAGATTCAACGCAGCATCAAGGAAATTCAGCCACATCCATACAGAATGGTCATGGAAGATTTTGACAAACGAGTGGTCATGTGTATGCGAAAACGTGAAGGCCATTTGCTCAATGCGTTATTCTGTAAATAACCCTATTCTATGTACATTATGATTCAATGAAAAACTTACAATCAAACGGCTAAAAACTGTGTAGAAAACATAAAACAGAAAATATTGATTAATGAGATTGAATTCTCGCTTAACTCTTGGTGGAACATAATTGAATATTAAAATAAATTAAACTCTTGGCTTAATGTTTCACGATTTATTTAACAATGTATAGTCAACATGTTTCGAGCGTTAGCTCATTTTCGAGACTAAACTACTATAAGAGACGTACAACAAATTTATATCTACAAAATGGATGTGAGAAGGGAGGATAGTTGAAAATCTATTTGTTCATTTACAATTTCTTCTTTTCTCTTCCAAGAACTGCTAATTTCAATTGCCTCCAGAAGGTCTAAACGTTTACCTTTATTACCTGAGTGTAGGCATTTAGTTTTATCAAAATCTATGAAGTGATTTCACTTAGTAGTAGTTTAGTCTTGAAAATGAGCTAACGCTCGAAACATGTTGACTATACATTGTTAAATAAATCGTGAAACATTAAGCCAAGAGTTTAATTTATTTCAATAGAAAATATTGAATAGAAAATAAAATTCAAATCGTGCGTTGATTTTGAGACACCGTATACAAGATAAACAAAACAAAATAAGGAAAGAAAAGTTTAGGGCAAAATTGTTGTATATGATATAAAAACACTTGGCTTGGCTTCACAAAATTTTTGATGAATACTTGACAATTGTTTCGAGGTATTACCCCATTTCCAGAAGTTAAACTCAAAGTATTCATTATAAATTTTGTGAAACCAAGACAAGTGTTTTCTATTTAATATATTAAATGATGTTTCACCAAGAGATCAGCGAATATTTAATAAACTTCATCAAAATTAGTAATGCACGCTATTTTTCACCATTTTAACATTTTATCACAAAACAAGAAAGGAATATTATATGTGTTTTTGTAACCATCTTCTGGCAATTTAATTTGATACTGAATATACCAAGGATACCTAAAAAAGTCGCAAAACTTAATCTTTCTCCTATTTAACAAATAATTTAATTGTGAATTAACTTATGAACATTTCAATAAAGCATCTTCTATCTCACATTTCGAAGTGCATTTTTTGTATTGAATGAAAATTCCGATAGTTTCCTTATAGGGTTTTCTTCACTTGCAACTGTATTCTTTTCATTTTTAGAACCCACGAAGGAAAATATTTCCACAGCATTACATTTAAACCGAGTCAGAAGTTCGCCAATCTCTTCTGTACGATATTCTAACGAACCAGAACAATAGGCCGAAGTTTCCATTTGCGTGTCGTTGCCCTATCGTTCAGCAATGTTCGATTTGTCCCACTGCGCGTCTGTCTAAATTGTGATGGAGTATGTGCTACCAGGGTCCTAGACAAGCTTTTGGGGACCTTGGGACTGCCCACAGCCTCCGTGTTCGCCACCAAGCTAGTCGCGGAGTCCCTAATGCACCAGACAACCTGATGAAGACAACTCACTCGCCTGGGACTGCCAGACTCTCTGTTCTAGACCAACAAGGGCTTCCTGTTTCGCCTCGCTAAGCAACACCAACACGCCGTTTTATTAATGTTTATTTATATCGTGTTGCTTCTCTATTTTTCAGGATATTTCCGAAACTACAATGAGAATTTCGTAGGTATAATTATCCCAATTCAGCTAGCACATGTTGGCTGAGCTATCTGGAATTGTGATGGTATAATTATATTTTTCAAAATTGGTTTTATTGCCTGTTCAAGATAGTTATAATTATAATATTTTCATTAATATTACCTGAGGGCGTTTTAATAGTCATCGATTCTTGATTGATTGATTAAATAGGACTGATGATTTCAACAATGATGAAATAATTGTATCCTATTATCATTCAACATGTTCGATGATTTTTCGAAGCGCACTGAATATTCACTTTCGAAAGTCATAGACTCATGACATCAGTTTTGTGTTTTGTATTGTAAGCGTGAATCTACGATCTATATGTTACAAACTCATCAAAATATTGTGGAAGTAAGTTATTCAATACCGTATATAGGAAAATCATTGAAATTTTATATAGTTTCCCAATAACTCATAACCATTCTAAATTTCTTAGCATGAAGGTGATACCAGTATATCTGTTTCATCTCAGAATAACCCTCATTTCTCTATTTTGTAGCTTTTGTAAAGCAGTTAACTTACCAAGGTCGACAAAGTACATAAGAGTGGCATAATAACCAAAATGTGGTTCAATGATAGTTTTGTAGGAACTTAATCGAAAAAATGGAGACATATTTCTGAGTTTGAAAAATTGAGTTTCTTAGAAATCTATTTTGATACATATTCAAAATGAAAGCTAACTGTTCAACAGCAATACCAAATTCAAAATTCAAATTCCATTACTATTTATATCTTTTTGTTATTCACTCTAATACTTATTAGATCAACATCAATACCCATTAATTCATATTTAGTTGTTAATATCATTGCCTTAGGTTTTTGAATACTCAACTTCAATTTTTTGAGCCGGAGTAGAAAAATATTTATTTGTGAATCCTTCATCCTTCGGATGACCATATTCAAACCTCTATGAGAGGATGATAATAAGGAATCATTTGCAAAGAGACTCAAAAAATCACAGCTATGATACAAGTAAATGTCATTAATATATAATAAGAATAGCAGAGGTCCCAAAACGCTTCCTTGAGGAATTCCACATTTGCTAACAGTATCCTTGGAGCATACATCATTCATTCTAGTTATCTGGTTTTTCGATCATTTAGATAATCAGAAGACCAATACAGAACCTTACCATCAATACCAATACTTTTTAATGAAAGTTTTCGTCTATATATTGTGTCAAATGCTCTTTCGAGATCTAAAAATGTACCAACTAAATAACAACCGTAATCAATGCTTTTTTTTTAAATTTTGCACTTGTTATGCACAACTAACTTCAGCAACTTTTCCAGAGATGGTAATGTATTGATTGGACGGATGCTTTATTTGAATTTTTTACTGTTCGAATTGGCACTATAGTGTTTATTTCAAGATCATCATCTGATGATTTATCGAAATATGAAGGTGTATTCATAAAATTCAAGTAAACATGACCTATCGAATCAAATTTGTTTTTATGAATTTATTATCAATTTTATCTTTCGACGCTTTGTTATTCTAATAAAATTAAGAAATTTGACGAAATTATCTACGAGTGAAGTGAACCGCAATGCCAAATATTTGTTAGCACTGACAAGGTAAAAAATTCGGAAAACTTATTCTAATAAAAAACAAATTGAACCCCGCATACTGTTAACTGTTTTAAATCATTTCTATAAAAATTTCTATTATGCTATGAGGAAGGTACTTCGGAAAACCAATTAATGGAGATAATGTGGCACATGCCTTGAAGGATCTTCCGTCGCTGGCTCCCCGGTTCAATCCGAATAATTACAATTCCGACAGGAACAAGAATTGAAGTAAATGTCGAATTTCCCAATGCAGGAATAAATGCCAGGGTGTTGAATTTCTTCCTCTGTTCAGAAACCGGAAGCGGACTTTCTCAAGAACAATGGAGGCCTTAATTAAGATTTCTTTATCTAGCTTCATCCTCAGAACTTTGGAGGGGTTATCATTTCATGAGCTGTATATATGTCTGTACGTCATAAATCAAGAACAATTTCTGATAATTCTACTGAGAAAATGATATAATAATAATATTGATATTAATTCAGCCGTAGCTATCACAAAAACCATATACTCATTTACTTTCAAAATTTATTATCGACAATTATTCGTTTGAAACGAACTTAACTATTCCACGCTTATCTAGTTGCCTTCAGGTCACCCACTTTTTATAGTCCTAGGCAATTCATTAAATGCATCGAATTCTTCATAAAGTAAGCTACTTCTAGATTTATAAAGCTTAAAACTTTACATTTTTTGTACTAAAAGCGTGCACATTAATGCATGAGACATGTTACATTTTGTATTATTCTAATTATTATTGAAACAATTTGTCTTCAACTTTGAATCTAAATATATATGAGGTATGAAGTATTCTCTGTTCAACTGACATTAGTTCTAAGAAATTAACATGCTTTCGATTGGAGTATATCTATTACACTTCACAATTGTTCGCTCTATTCTGCAGTTTTTGAAGAACAATGACTTCATATGTTTCGTCGGATTTCTTCCAATTCTTTTCAGAAAGTTGATTTTCTTGTACAGTTTAGACGATATGAAGTCGACATGATCATGAAAACTCAATTTCTCATCTAACAAAATGCCTTGATATTTAATAACATTAGTCCGTTCAATGGGTTATCTCGTTCACAATTTTAATGATTATATTTTTGCTTATTTACCTTCAGAATTTTAATTGTACCCAAAACTATAAATTTCGGCTTTTTTACATTCAGCGATAAACTGTTATCGCTTAGCCATTAATTTATTGCTGTTAAGTCTCTATTAACCATTCTGTCATAGTCTGGATATTTCTACCACAAAGATAATTCATTGTATGATCTATAGATAATAGTATAGAGATTTTTTCACATGAAAACAATATCATTAATGTACAAGGAGAATAGCAGGGGAACCTAATACCGTACCATGAGGTACGTCAAAATCGAGAACAATGCTGTCCGACACCATTGAACTTAACTTTTAGAGATCGCGAATTAAAATAAAAATGGAACCAATTGTTTGCGCTAAACTCTCAAAACAAATTCTATTCACTTTTTTCAACAGCAATGATCTACATAAATTTTGGAAGGCTGTTTGGAAGTCCAGCAATACTAGAGTCACTACTTCTTCTTTATTAATTTATAGTGATAACTCCCTTTAACATTCCTTACATATGCTTAGCGGTGTTGTCCCAGTTTTGAGCATATATTATACAAGTTCTCGAGTTCTCAGTCTCATACATGGTTTCATTATCCCCGTTTATTTATAACCAATCGATCAATTATTATATGAATGAAAAAATTATATTAGAGTCTTATCGAGAGAAGAATTTCTATCGATTTGTACAGATTCGTTTGATTATTATTGCTGGTCAAGAAAATTTGGAGGGAGCTAACTTGATTGATTGAATTTTCAGTTTTCTTTAGTAAGCATGTTGAATTACAAATACGTTCATTTCAATAAGAAACGGTATATGTTTTGTTCTTAGAGTTTTGAGATCAGATATCGCATCGTTATATGGAATGTTTAGAAGCTTTCGTTAAATTTTTTCACAAAATCCATTATTCTTCGTTTAGGGGATTCCTAATTAATTTTTTCTCAATTCAGCACCTTCAAATAATGATCAAATTACATTAAAATCTTATTTTATAAATATCCACATTCATATGTTTTTTTAATACTCTTCAGCAAAAACAAAGTTTTTGATTGGAAAAATCTCTATTTCAGTTGACGTTTCGTTGCAACTTATGAAATAGTCAAAACTAATGAATAATTGAAATTTATAAATTAATATAAATAGCAACCTTATCGGAAATGCTTCCGATGAAGTTTTCGAAAATGTTTATTTTCTTCTTCAGGGCTAAAATTGAACAATATTAACAGTTTCTATAATAAAGCACTATTAAAAATTTTTGTCACAATTACTGTGAAGTTAGTCCGAAAGTATATTTCTTTCTTGAATTTTGAAGAAAAGTACGATCATTTCCAAATGCATTGGGTTTGAATATGTGAAATGGTACAACCCAATGATATTCGAACCCAACGCATTTGGGAATACCCGTACTTATTTTGAAAATTCAAGAAACAAATGTAAAAACTTTCGGAAAATAATAAAGAGGTAACTTATTTTCCTGTCCTGGACTGAAATCTCAAATAAACATTGAAAATACTTATCTATAGTCGTGAAACGTTCAACTACACACACACACATATATATATATATATATATATATATATATATATATATATATATATATATATATATATATATATATATATATATATATATATATATATATATATATATATATATATATATATATATATATATATATATATATATATATATATATATATATATATATATATATATATATATATATATATATATATATATATATATGTTTGAACGTAGAGATTTACGGATGGAAAAATATAATGGTATATTGTTCCGGGAATACATCCGTTGGTTTGTTGAGTGCCTGTTGGGAACTGGCAGACGTTTCGTCAAGGTCTCACGTCTGGTGACTGAAAGAGGAGATTACTCTTTCAGTCACCAGACTCCGAGTAATCGATAACCATCATTTGAAGCATTGATAATGTCAAGTGAGACCTTGACGAAACGTCTGCCAGTTCCCAACAGGCACTCAACAAACCAACGGATGTATTCCCGGAACAATATACCATTATATATATATATATATATATATATATATATATATATATATATATATTATATATATATGTATACAAATTCTATTAGCCTCATTAGAAAGAAATTGATAGAACGGCGGTTCATAATTTTTTTATTCTATAAGAAGGAAATAATTGTTTAGTTTTGTTAGTTTCTTACTAAATTTTATGAATAATTGTTTAAATTAAGTTTGAATTCAGTTTAAACTAAATTAATTAAACTCGTCTGAGGGACCAGCTTACACGCATCCATTTTGGACATGCAAAGCTTTTCTCTCAAAAATGATGAGTGATTTGTAATTTTTGATGAATTATTCTGAAGAATATTATAGCAGAGCAGGCAGTGTGAAATATGAACAATGCGATGTTTCATTGTTCTTCTAGGGATCAATGTTAGAGAATAATAGATTCTGCATTATCCTTCATGGGAAAAATGTTAAAGAATCTTGAAATCGATGCCTACGTTTATTCGAAACGTGAGACAGTGTACTGTTTCGTACTACAAGGTACTCATCAGTCACGCCACGTTCAACGGATGAAAGGCAAAGATTTCGATCCTCACATACCCTCTAGTCGATTTTAAGACAGAAATATAGAGTAAGTCGTATGCCTATATAATGATTAATGTATATCTCAAATCTTAGAATCAATGAAAAGCCCTGTTACTACAATGTACTGATGAGTACCTTGTAGTACGAAACAGTATACTGTCTTACGTTTTCAATAAATGTAGAAATCGACTTCAAGATTCTTCAACATTGATCCCTAGAATGACAATGGGGAGATCGCATTGTCCATGTTTCACATAGCCAGCTCTGGTATAATATTCTTTAGAATAATTCGTCAAAAATTATCGAAAGAATGTTATAGTGTTCTTTGTTAGCGTATATAATCTTAGTTTTAGAAAAAACAACTAAAGGTATTTTTTCTGAGGTTGCAGTCAATTGAGCAAACGGACAGTGTAAGGAAAAACTCTTTGTTAATTTGTCGAGCTTTCGAAAAGTTTTATTTTCTTTTTCAAGACATCTGGAAAACAATGAGAGTTTCGAAAATAAAACGTACAATTGTATAATATAAATTGAAACTTACTAACTACAAAGTTGAACATTAGGATAAACGTAGCAACACTTCATAGAAAAAATTCTCCTTCCACAAACATCAATCACACAAACAAATTGAGAATCACTAAAACCAAAAACTGAAACTATTAGACGTTTACGTTAACAAATATACAAGAATCAGGGGAGAGCGTCGTCCGTAACATCTCGGTCAGGTGAATTAATGTGAATAAACAATCAATAATCGGCCTTCGGTGACAGGTTTTTCTTCCGATTATATAGTGCAGGTGTTAATTTTTAATCTAAGACGGTCCATTTGAATGCTGAATCATATTAGATGTTTTTCTTCTTTTCATCTTTTCTTCCCAACTGAGTAGATAATTATATATAATACTTAGATTAGCGATGTCGGAACGTTTATTCATGCTATTATGATTGTTGTTAATGTAAACCATTTCAAGGAAATTTCTTTTTAAAAAGTTGTTTTCTGTAGCTAGTATTGTTGGATCATTGAAATTCCCGAAATGTTTATGTTTAAAAGTGTGCTCTGCCAATGCACAATTTCAAGGTTGCAGTCACTTTTGTGAAACGTAATTCGACTCGACAAGTTTCTACTCGTTTGTCCTATTTTACGTTTATTATAATAACGTTTTATTTTTAAAACTCTCCTTGTTTTCCAGATGTCTTGAAAAAGAAAATGAAACTTTTCGAAAGCTCGACAAATTAACAAAGAGTTTTTCCTTACACTGGCCGTTTGTTCAATTGACTGCAACCTCAGAAAAAATACCTTTAGTTGTTTTTTCTAGAACTAAAATTTATAACATTTCCAGTCAGGAGACTATATTACATGTATATATATATATATATATATATATATATATATATATATATATATATATATATATATATATATATATATATATATATGTTTATATAGCAGGCCTGCGCGAATAAGGAGAACCGTTTTGGTGGTATCTAATTTATACAGAACACTCGGTTAGCTCCATTATGAAAGCTCAGTTTTCGCCGCTGAGCGTTTATCATAAAAACGATAGATAGGGATTACCATATTAATATTTAAAATAAGCAGTATACACATCTCCGACAACTGTGTCGTAACCGTGGGCCGAATCTCGGCTCCTTCCTCATCTACATATGTTCTCGTCAGCTGTGCTTTGTTTCTCAAAAGGCTTATTACGAATGCAAAATTTCCCATTCATATTCAAAATTTTATATCCCAGTTTCACCACTAATTTATTCAGTTCTTCCCCTCCTATCCTTCTTTCGTTTCGTTTTGTCCTTCTTCGAGGAAATGTCTAATTTCTATCCCGAAATTTAATAACCAAATCCAAATCAAATCATAATCCCACGAAAGACCCCGCTTGGAGCGGTTCTTTGATGGGAGAGCTTGCTACCGTTCACTCTGCATTTTATGAATGTATTATTTTCATTACCTCTACTCATAGTTTTCATTTTTATTCGAAAATTACGACATAAATGATTTTATTAAAAGAAACATCCACGAGAGAAGCATTAGTTCAAGAATTAGAATATCAAATAGTAATTAAAACTGTAATGGAAAATATCAATTATATCCCTTCCAAATATTCAATGAAAACCAATATTCAACAAATAGACACAGTTGTGACTAATTTAAAATGAAAACAAATTAGTAATATAGGACATGAAAAGAAAAAGTATTTACATAAAAAAAATCTACATAATAACGAATTGTGATAGTAGGAATAATAAAATATTGCTAAGGTATAACAAAATTTGTATAATCAATTAAAAATGCTACAAGAAATTACATTATCGGACACATTGAGTTGGAGAGTGAAATCAATCAATTCAAATATTCAGAAGATCTGAATCTCTTGAAACTTGTGAAGATTCTTGGCAAACAAAAAATGGAAATGAATTCTTAGTCATTTAATCTCTCTCCCTTTCTCTCTCTCTTATTTTGGAATTCATAAAAGGTCTAATAATGAAAAGTTCATCACACATACAACGAATTATTTCATACACCAGTGACATTTTGATTTGATAGATTCTTGATTTATTCGTCCTAAAAGTAATGTAATATCATTAAAAGTGAGAAAAATTTTATTAGTAATAAAGAAGAAATATTTAGATTATTTTGCGAAAAGATTGATTTGACTTTTCCACTGAGTATATCAAGATGAAATGAAAACTTTGAAGTTTTTTGAGTATTTTTAATGGTAAATTGAAATTGGAATAGAATTATTGTTGATTTATCACCTGACGAAGTGCGTCATAAAGTATTTTCAATTATATTGAGAAAATATTACTGATAAAATTTCAGTATAAATATTGATTACCTACAAGTATTGGTATCATAAAAAATTTTTTTCAACTTAGATCTTTTTATCTAACTATTTTAGTCTAACTTTTTATCTAACTTAGATCTCACTTTCTTTCATAAAGTGTTCAAGAAATCAGACATAGAAAGAATATTTTCTGTTACTTGCAAGCGTATTTGAAGACTGATTAGTTTCGTAAATACTTCATTCCCAGCAATTATCATCACCAATATTGTAACTAATAATTGCATCTGGAAAATTATTATTCAACTGCAATATCGTCTTTTTAGATCAAATTTCCTAAGAAAATAGTTGAAATTTTTTACATACAATTGAGGTATATGTTGAAACTGATGATATATTCGTGATCTGCGCATTCATTGAAAAAATGTCAATTTTTAGGATAAAAAATTCTAGAAAAATTCAAAAAAATTTCCATCGTTTTCGTCGGAAAAAAATCGAAAATTGTTTTCTTTCAATTTCGATGAAAATGTAATTTCTGCCCAATTTCAGGACGAAAAACACATATTCCCAATCAGATTTTCGATACAACTAATTTCGAAATTAGCTTTCATTTCACGTGATTTTGAAATTTTAGTGCAATTTCCCATCGAATTTTCGAGGAATCTCGATTCAATGAGAAAATGTGAATTTCTAGCAAAAAAATTCTCAAAACATTTTAGAAAAATTATCATCATTTTCGTCGGATGAAAGTAGAAAATATTTTTCTTCTGAATTCGATGAAAATTTAATTTTTGACTAATTTGAGGTCGAAAAACACATTTTCCTAATCTGATTTACGATACAATTAATTTGAAAGATAGCTTTCATTTCACACGACTTTGAAATTTCAGTGCAATTTCCCATCGAATTTTCGAGGAAACTATGAGGCTCATATATTTATGTGTAATTTCATGTTTTACTCAACTACACTATCGCCTTTTCAGATCAAATTTCCGAAAAAAACAGTTTTAAAGGTTGGCGGCACTGATTGGTAATGGCATCCAAACGTCATTTTTCAATGTTATGAAACGTTATTTCTAAACAAAAGTTTAAATAAATTTATACATAGAATAGAAATTTCAAGTATATTTGTTAGGAAACAAACCACTAAAGATTTTATCGCTGTAAAAGCTGCAAAGTGAAATTCGTTACAATAAAAGTGACAACTTCTATGTCACAAAAGCAATTTTTCATATAATAGTTCATAATTGTCATCAATACATGAGATTTGTATTTCATCAAGTAAATGTGGGTTTTTTGAGTCTGATACCCAGCAATTCGACTAGAAAAACTGTAAAGTAATAGAAATACTTCAACTTCGGTGTCGTGCATTTACTCTGACATCTTTTCGATTCAAATTGTTGAATACAACAGAAAAGTCTTCAAATAACACAAATTAACTGCAGAAGATACAAATCTCATAACCAATGGAAAAATTTGAAACATATGCGTTATTAATAATTTTCCAACTCTTCTTGACCGACAGTGAGAAAAAGCTATCAAAATAACAATTGCACGGTCACATACGCCACGTTTTAAACATCAGTTAAATTGTCAGAAAACAACATCGCGTCGTCTATGAACTGTCGATACGTCATTACCTGAAACTTATGAGATTTTTATTGCTTTCATTCAAAATCGGGTAAATGGCCGTAGGAGACCATAGTCATTAAATACGACACCTGTGGCACGCGAGGTCCTCATTATTCCGAACCGAATCAGATAGCTATTGAGCCGAATTAATAGCCTTCGATTATTTTCATAGTCAACACGTACATTACTACAATCCTTTTACCCTTATTGACGAGAACGGCTGCCATAAAAGCCTTTGTTTGTGCTTTAATATAATGCCGCCGACATTTCCACTAAATTTATTAAATATTTCTATTTATTTTACGGTCATTTAGCCGATAGGTTTTCGATCAGAAACGATGGGAACTATTAATACTTAAAATGTCGTTATGGGAACTCATCGGTATGAGGTCACTTAGGTCGTAATTCTGCTGTATATTATGGTATTACTTCGATGAAAATGATAATATTCCATAAGCGCTTTTCATTATTCCACTAGTGAAGCACTAGTTCTTCTTTTTACACCGATGTTGTAAAGATTGGCAGTCAATAGGAAATAATTAGAAACAATTAGACTACAATATAGTCATACATTTTCACTAAACATTACATGAATCGGTTTTGGATTCACAAGCATTTTCAGCAAGTGTGAATGATACTTTGAACTAGACACGAAAGAGTTAGCGAAATGGTTTACTTCTGAGCCATTCATGTATAAAGATCACAAAATATGAAAAAGAAGATGGAAATTATTACCGCCATAAAGAATAACGGGATCTAATCGTTCTTTGACTTCGCAGTGACGTTGCAAATGCTTTGAATAACGAATATTGAAGGAAAGTATATTAAAAAGCTCATCTTCCTTATAAAATGGATCTGGAACGCCACAAAAGAAGTAATAAATTTCCACTAATGTTGGCTGGCGATTTCAACATCAACTTCGCTGATAAAAAAAATCAGAGCAGTTGACAACTTTTCTTTCGGAAAAATTGAATTTGAAAATGAATAATGATCCACAAGTATCCATAACAAAATATTGGACCACCATTGACGCGGTATTTTCCAGATATTTGGAGGATATCAAGTCTCAAACTTTTTTTTAACTCTTTCTTATTTCAGTTATCATAAACTTATGGTTTCAATGATAAAAATTCCTGAATAATCTATATGTATTGTAAGATAATGAAAATATTTTAATCGATATTAATTTCTCATTAATTCAGTAAAAAGAGAAAAATTTGTTTTCTCATCGGGTACCACGCTCAAAAAATGTAACATGAATTAATATCAAAGAAAAAACTTGAATTAATATCAAAGAAAAAACTGCATAAATAAAAAATAAATATGATTGCATAAGTCATAGTTGTCATAGTTGCCAAGAGCAACTTTACAGTTTTTTTGGCTTTAGTCTTCTTGCGACTACCTCATCTCAATGTTCCGATTCTCTCAACTAATAGTGAACTGGTAATTTTGTTAAGTTCTCGAAGAAACGGAGTAGTTGTACAAAAAATGTACATATTATGAAGGATGAACGTACTCACCTTTTTCATCTCAAAAGTTCTCGTGACATCGGGTCTGAAATCTGAAAAAAAAAATTATTTGAGATCTGGAAGTATTCACTTTCGAAGTCGTACAAGCATATTTTTTTCTCGAGACATTTTGAGATATCCTCATTATTTTCAGCTCCACAAACTTTTTGAAAAATATTTAAAAGTGAAGTTTTGTTTCATTGTTTTAATTATACAAATGAGTTTAGCACACACACACTCACACTTATATACACAATATTTACCAATATTTTTGGTAACTATTTTTGAAACTGGAGGGATGTCTTGATAAATTCAGATACTCAATTTCCTATTCAAAGTTTACGCAACGAAACAACCTATTAAAGCAATCACGCCAGACAAAACCAATTCTGGATGGAAATACCAATTATCAAAAAATCAATAAAATTTATACAACAAATAATTCCTCCTGTACTGTAGTCATTGATGTTGAACTCAATACTTTCGGATGAAATAGAAGAATAAACTTCATAGTAGGACGAGGGCATGAAAATCGTTGTTGAAAAAGAGTGGACGCAGAATATGACCCTGAGGCAATCCATAACTAACAAGACATCATAGCGATCAATGGTCACATTGATAGCTCTACTTTTTAATATGTTTGTTGCGAATTGTTTGATGAGTATGACCTATATGGACATATATATCAATCATTTAATGTGTGACATATATGGAAAGCTGATTTCGGTTACTTATAACCGAAAAGTGATTTTTTCACAGTATATTGACTTCCATCAATTATTTCTTCAGTCTCCCCTTAAGAACGAAATTTTCAATTTGAGAAATTGTTGCTATATTTCTGATTTGAATTCTGCATCACAGTTACTTAGGGGTCATCCATAAAGTACGTCACACGTAAATGGGGGGGGAAGGGGGTCGACAAAGTGTGACATGGGGTGACAAGGGTTGGGAGGGGTCCTAAGTTTTGTGACATCACATTTCAAAATCTAATATATCTAGAGATATTGAATGCCGTACTTTGAAATATTAATTAAAAAAAAAAAAATTCCAACTCTATCATTATGACAATATGGTTTAAATTGTTTTGTTGACGAAACAAAAAATCATGAAATTCGTGTGAAGTACTTTATGGATGGCCCCTTATAACTGTGATGCAGATTTAAAATCAGAAATATAGCAACAATTTCTCAAATTGAAAATTTCGTTCTTAAGGGGAGACTGAAGAAATTGATGGTAGTCAATTTACTGTAAAAAAATCTCTTTTCGTCTCCCAATACCCAGTGGAACCCTTAAAACCTAAAAATGAATAGTCATCCGTATCAACCGTGGATTTAATACACACTTACAAAGACGGACGGGAAGGTGAATAGGCAGTAGCTCCGAAATGCCAAGCATCCCGGTTTGGGTTCGTTAGTCTTCGTAAGAACTGACAGCTTCTTATTGAAAAATTGGCTGACACTCCGGTCGATGGCGAGTAATTAATTATTTTTGGCATTATCGAGCGGTTCGGGGGTGTATTTTCCGTCTGTTTTCTTTCTCTAATTCATGAGCCGCGAACGACTAATAAAACATCAAACTCTCTTTATTCCTGATTTTAGCTCGGAGCCCGCTTTCAGTTGCTGCTCTCTCCTACATCGATTTAATCGTTCGTGAATGCATAACTAGTGCGGCGTATTTGCAGCCCCCTTCGGAAACTGTTTAATTGCTCCTACCTCCGTCTAGGTTCGATTAGACAGTTTTAATTATAGAAGCTTCGAAATCCTTTCCTTTCGTCGACTGCCTTAACGCAATCTGGAAGGGAATATTGGAGATTCCATAGCCATATACTTTGAGACAGTTTCCTTAGTATTATTCCCTGTGTGTGGTTTGGGGTTGCTGTATGGAACATTACAATGTAGGGGTGATATTGCTATCGGCGAACAGAAATTCTTACTGATCGTTTGTCTGGAACAAATTCATAAAACGTGTAAGATATAACACCTCTGGTCACGAAGGATATATGTCTTTATATTTATTATTACGAAATTATGAAATAATGGGTGACTTTTTGAGCGTAGTTTTTTTCAAATCGAACACTAAATTTGCATCATATATTCAACATTTTTATTGAAATTGATAACTTCAATAAAAAAAAAACTCCTTTGCCATTTACATATTAAAGATAACTTCATTAATGAATATAAACTTAAATTCGAACACTTGAACTTATGATTTACACTTTATTAACTACATAGCATGACGCGTTTCGTCGTTACAAACGACTTCTTCAGATGCTTAAAGAATAATATTCTGTAATGTTATTTTAACTACATCCCTCAGAGAGACGGATCCTGTGAGACAGTGTGAAAGTTGTGAGACTTGAAATGTGGATCTTAAAGACAAATGAATTTATTTTGTGAATTTAAAAACTTAAATACACAAAAAATCAGGTTTCGGTGAAATCTTCCTACTCCATTCGAAATTAAGAAAGTTGTAGAGAAAATAAAGAGAAAACAACCTGAAAATCAGAGACAACATTATTGTACCTTATGATGTTTATAATATAGATCAATTCATAAATTAGCCCTAATAACACATGATAATTCATGTGTTATTAGGACTAATGCTAATATTTGAGGTAGGTGAAAATAAATGTTTCTTCTTTCGATTGAAGTGCCAAGGTGTGGTTTTCATCTCGAAAATTTCATTTCCGAAATGCCAGACGTGAAATCTCCATTCCGCTAGAGTCAATTACATAATGAAGACGATCCCGATTAACTTCCGCAGAATTGTCGATCTGAATATCATCGAGGGAAAACAAACCTCAACTTCAGATTCAAGAGGCGGAAACCTTTTTTATAATCGAATCGTTGCCAGAATTTTTAAAGAGGAAATGATACCATGCGAGCAGCAGTTATCAAGAGCTCTTAAGCCCGCTTTTATCGTTCCCCGATGGGTTGTAAAAGGGTTACCAAAGGGTGATAATTTACTGAACCACAACATTGACTGTAATACTACAGTATCAGTATAATAAAAAGAAAATCAAATCCATTATTATGCGGAAGGTGATTTTATAAATTATTCATACAAATGGAAGCTTGAAATATGATTCCTTTCATTGCTTAGCGTCAGGAAATATTTTGGGTAATGAAATCAGGAAAAGCTTTTCTCGTAATTTGGTTTAATTTTTTACAGTGGAAAATATTACTGGGCTACTTGAATTCATACGTTGTTATATATAGAAAATCGAAATGAATTTGCCAATCAATTTCATTGAACCGAATAAATTTTTTTTTAAAAAATAGTCCTATTTAGACTGAGGAATTTGAGTCAGAAAAAAGAAAGTAATCATACAGGCTATCAAAATGACAGAAGATTGCTTAGAATTGCTTCGAAATACAAAAAAATTGAAGAAGAAAATAAAAAATGAGACCGTGTCGCGGGACACGAGGTAGGAATGTTAGTTCCTATAAGAATTAGTATTCAGTTAATTATAAAAGAAGTAAATATTATTTATTCAATAAATAATAAATAAGCCGTCATAGTCATTTATAATATTTTCATTTATTACAAATTGAAATCAAGGTATTTAATGTAAAAACAATTTTTTATTCAACACAATATGTATTAAATACTCATTTCACCTTTGAGTTATTTGAATTTGTATTATTAAAATTGTGTTGATATAACAGTGCTGTATATTCGATGTGAGTTTGCTCTAGGCTCATGCAACACTGCTATGTTCAAAGAAAGAAAGATCGATTGAAGAGAGAAAGAGACACAGCGTGCACGCGGAAGATGCTAGCCACTCGGCGACAACAAATTCCGATGACATGACCTGACCACATTCCAATCACTCATTTCTTGTCGCGACCCCCTCGCTCTAACCTAAAGTAAGGAACTAACGTTCCAAAAACTGCAGAAGAAAGGCGTAGGTGATAACAGCGAACTAATGCTTCAAGAATAAATAGATTTTCCGGAGAAAAATGTAATTAGCTGATTAGTGTGAATTCCTCGAGAGACACGCGAAGATCTAGCGCAGTACTGAAACAACATTTGAACAAATACAGAAAAATTTTAAAATTATATCAAAAGAATTTACGTGAAACGTGGAAACTTTCGATTTCATGTGGATAGTTATAAGTGTATACTGCGCTATTTTCAAGTGAATGTTGCATTAATCATTACATATACGAATTTATTCTAATCTACATATATAAAAATGAAACCCGTTTTCCGTTGTCACGACATAACATGAAAACGGCTTGACCGATAGAAAATCTCTCAGAAAGATTGAAAAATATACATTTAATTTTGCATATTTTAAAAAACGCGCGTAACGAATGTCAACGTCATTCAATTTAAAACAAAAAATCTGTGGTAATCTGTGACACCACATCGATAACCGCGCTAACAAATGTCAACGTCGTTCAATTTGAAACAAAAAAATCTGTGGTAATCTGTGACAACACATCCATAACCGCGCTAACAATAATTTTATTAAGTTTTTGATAAAGTTCGTTTTGTTTTAAAGACTAAGGAGTTTTTTGTTTGCTAATAAGTGTTTGTTAATCACGGTAAGTTCACTTCACTTCCTTTCGATTTTTGGTAACTTTTGGTGACTACACAATATGACAATTTTACATGGTTATACAGAAAATATATTTTCAGTTGGATTTTCTGACAAACTGATGAGCAACGCGAAGCGCGAAATGAACTTCAACGGAATCGAAATCAACATAGAAATGTTGTGTTTAATAAAATATTGCGCGAACAAATAGAGGCTATTGGTATAAACACCAAAGCCACTAAGTTCAATTGGTTTCCGGGAATGAACTGTATTCTGGACATTTTTTGTCTTATATCCAGCAAATATCTCATGTAATTAATGATGAGATATATTCGAATAAATATGCGGTAAATAACAACAATGCTGTGAATAAAACCTAACCGCTTAAAACGCTTTCAAAGTTTCTATCATATCTAAATATTTCATTTGTAAGTATTATATGTAATATTTAGTCATCTTAAAATAATAGATAATGATGATCTCTTTCTGTGAATTTACTAACAAGACACAAATTATAAATTGAAAACTTATTATGGTGTCTCATATTCTATATATATTGAAAAATATTTTGAGAAAAATAAATGGGAATTCTACGTTCGACTTGGCAACATTGATTTTAAATCGAGGCGGTCATGACAATGTATTTCATTTGTAAGTCATAAAATCATTTGCAAATCTCTATTCTATATATATTCGAGAGAATTCTACGTCGATTTCTTGTTGAATTATTGATATCGAAATTTAAGTTTTAAAAAATTGAACTAAATTGATTTGACGTTTAATTGGTAAGAATTATGAAGTCATTACTTTGAATATGATGGTGTTGAAGGCGTTTCAATTTTAAATTGGTTCTGGTTTGAATCTCGAGTGAGAAATGAAAGTTTGTGTGGATGATTATAATTTTAGTGCTTATAAATTCTGCGTACATCCGAAATAAAAGAAATGAAGTTAGGAATCTGATCAGCTGTTTTCTCGCCCTCTGTCCAGGGGGTCGAGAAAACGTGACCGACATCTTACGAAACACAAGATGACGAACAGAGAGGGTTCGAGAAATATCATCACTAGGAGAATAATCAGGAAATTTTAATTACGCAATCAAAACCTCAAGATGCCTCTAGAGGAGGAATTTTAATGAAAGAGGGCGATGGGGCAAGAATCGCAGTTAATTACTACTAAATTCGAGAAATGATTAATCGAGTTCTCCGCGAAACAACACCAAATGAAACGAATTACGTCGAATGCCTGACCCGGCGCCAGAAAAACCGCGTCCAGCGAGTATCTATCTCAATTACATTCTGACGGTTCTCGATGGGGTACGACAAACGAAATTCAGAATTGAAAGTTTCCGTTATTTTTCAAACTACTCTACTTGTGCTTAATAGAACAATTTTGATTAGACTATAAAGATGAATCCTCGCTGATACACCAAAAAAAACTTGTTCAAATGAATACATATATATATATATATATATATATATATATATATATATATATATATATATATATATATATATATATATATATATATATATTTCGAAAAGCGATATATATATATTTTTGATTTTTAATTTAAATTTATATATATATATATATATATATATATATATATATATATATATATATATATATATATATATATATATATATATATATATATATATATATATATAAATTGCTAAAAATTGGAGTATTGAGTATTTATTGAAATAAAATATTGTAAATATTTAATTCTATTTTAATTTCGAGGGATCTATTACTGGTATTGCGATAGCAGCTTTGCAATGGACGTAACACTCGAAAAATAATCTCTAAACAGTATTAAAGTAATAAAGATCATTTTATCTGTCCCAATAAACTCGAGCTTACAATGACAACAATCAGAAATAGCTCGTGTCATTCGGAAAACCACGACAAAAGCCAACGACATATTTTCTTCTCTAAAGGGGCAATTTGCCACGGTTGGCAATTTCGTAAGTAACAAATGTCGCCAGGAGTCACCGGGATTCCGGCATACTTAAATTCTATCCATTAGATCGTAGACGACTTTTGCAGTACGTTAATTAAATCCCTTTCTGACATCTACAGGGCTGTTGTCACGGCCCCAAACGAAGATTTCTACGTGATGCGGTTTCGTGAGTGCGAATTGCCACCGACAGGGCCAATGCGAATCCTCATGATTTACTTTCGGCTTGTTTCGGTCTGTTATGAAGTTTGGGATATTCAGAAATATTAACCGTTTCTTTACACAACTCTCAACAAAATATTCGAGAACCTAAAAATTATATACAGGGTGTTTAATAATTTCTAGATTTTAATGACCCAAAAGTCTCACAATATAATTCATAATAATTGATGAGGCGGATACTTGGAAAAAATTAATATCCATAATGAAACAATATTTAGAATTTTCTCGTAATTTAATACAATACGCATGACGACGTTTCGAAGTACTACGTCTTTATCAAATGCTGAATTAATGCTAGGTGTAATTTTACAAACTCAATACTCAATCTTATACTCTGCGAACATGCCAGATCATGACTAAAATGGAAAAAGGATCATTGAAAACTGATGTTTAACACAAAAAGAATTTATACCTGCGAATTCATAGTCAGGAATACCAACTGAGAATGCAGGAAAAGATGAAAATAATTATACAACTGAGACTAGTAAGAACAAATAAAGGAAATTTAAAATTTTTGAACATCGAAAAACATAAAATTGAAAATGAATAAAACCTAGTTTTTAGTTAATTTACTTTCAATTTTATGTTTTTCAATGTTCAAAAATTTAAACTTTCATTTATTTGTTCTTAGAAATCTTAGTTGAATAATTAGTTGTACCTTTTCCTACATTCTTAGTTGGTATACCTGACATAAGAAATTGATTTTCTATGTTCATTTCCAGGTATACGGTCCTTTCTATTGTTAAACATGAGTTGTATTCTATGGTCCTCATTCCGTTTAGTCATAGAAATACCCGGAATGTTCTGTGAGAGTAGCTATAAGTTTGAGTTTGTAAAATTACACCTAGCATTAATTCAACATGTGATAAAGATGTAGTACTTGGAAATGTGGACATGCGTATTTGTATTAAATTATGAGAAAATTCTAAATTTTGTTTCATACTAATTAACTAAATTTCACAAGAAATTGTCAATAATTGATACAAGTCATGATTTTCATCAGCAACATCCATAGTAATCAACATTTTATAAATTAAAATAGATACGAACTGGTGAATATTAGTGTTAACTAATTAACTTCATGAGAACTTGAGCAGAATATGAATGATTCATACGTCAAGCTGAAACGTAATGTCGACAAGTAAATGTCGTAATTTACCAAATTTCGCAATACCGTTTTGTTACCATATTCAATATTTCTCTCATCAATTGCCCCTGAAAAGATGAACATATCTATGAATTTTCAATATGTAAACTGTATCAGGACATCTTTCGATAGATTTTTCACGACTTTATTAGGGGAATATCATAGCAAAGCTGACTATGTGAAACAGTGGCAGCTCAAGGATATACATAATATTTGCTGGAGTCAAGACCACGGTAATGTTATATAATTTGGGTAATAAAGTAGTTCTGTATACTAAATGCTGCACGTTAGTTGTTAAAGCCGATTTCAGTTGGTAAATTACAACTAGGTTATTTCAATATTGTTTCTAAACGGTGAAACAAAGTGAATACAAGTGAAGGCAAGAAACAGGTCGAAAAAATTATATATTATAAAAACTTATTGAGGTTAACAATATTTTACAGAAATTTCAGAACACAGTCCAAGTTTCTTAGTGTAATTGAGAATTTATCAATAACTTCCTGGTCATCTACAATAATATCCCTGTGTAGATGGAAAGTAAAGCTACTCCGTTAAGCCTATTTTTGAATGTGCTGTTTCTTAAGTAGGTCTTCAGTCTTTTCAGGCTAGCAACAGAATCAGAAAGAACTGCTAGAAATTTCAAGAGGATATAAATGTAAGGAAAGAAAATTCTATAACAATTTGCGGAAGATCCAATAGCCCTAAGGCCTCTTCCTTCTTGCCGTAGGAAGAGGCCGTAGACGACGTTGAATTTTACCAACCGAACCGCTTTTCTTTGCTTATTAGATATTTTAAATTACTCTTTTCAACGACTCACATAAGTTATAAATGAAAAAATAAAGATTCCTTTTCACTCATTCGCATTAGTTTATCAATAAAAATTCTACATTATCCTGGTATCATGGTTTTCACATACGATCATTTTTTATTACAATGTCTGATTTCGGGGGCCCTTGCCATCTGCCCCCCTTTATATACGCCACTGAATATGTAAGATGTGATGACCTCATTATCCTTCAAGTTATGAATGTAAAAAAATATCGAAATTGATTCTTAGACTTGATGGAAAGACAAGCCAGTACACTGTTTCGATCTACAAGGAACTCATCGGATCGGCCAAGTTCAAAGAGCGAAATGCATCGACTTCAGTTCTCAAGCACCTTCTGATGACAAAAAATATAGAAATAAGGAGTAATGCATTCTGTATATATAATGTATGGAATATGTTTCACACGTTTGTACCTGATCAGGTATTTACTAAATTTGCATATCGGTTATGACAATTACATCTAATTTGATGAATAACTGCCATCTAGGTTCCAATAGAAGAATGCTCGGTTTCTTCCTGTCACGCAGGTAACCTAAAAGAGGGTACTTGATAAACATGAATAAGTCTATATGAATACATATAAATGCATACATATGGTTATCGTGCTCAGTACACTCTGAAGATTGAATATGTAGAATATACTAGGACTTTTTTTATAATTTTTTTCGCGATGTTAAACATGCGAAATAGAGCTGGCTATGTGAATCATGTACAATGTGATGCCTCCATACTATGAATATTCTAAGAATAGTTGAAACTTTCGTGAACGAAATAAAAATTTAAGTGGTTCATAGCTCCAATCGATGCTAAATATGTAAAACAAAAAAATAAAAATTGAGGGCCATTGATACTCAAAAGTTCTGAATAGCATCAAGAGCTTGTTAATCATGATACAACATTGAACTGATATGTTAAACCATATCTACATTTCATATCATTGATTTTAAATACTCGTGGATAAATCTGATATTTTAATATACCTAAATTCATAAATGAACAGCAGCAAATATCCTCCATATAAAAGCGGGGGAGCACCGAAGGGACGGTTGGTTTCAGGGAAATCTCCTGAAGTTAAGGGGCCTGCATATTGGTCTAGGGTCCCTTATGTGTGTCCGCCACAGATTCCAACTCCTAATTAAGACTAGGGCGAGGGGGGCTCAAGGAAGGATATTGATCAAGTCGGTTCAGTAGACGAGAGGGAAAAAGAGGGACAGAACTGCGAACAAGGACAGTCGAGTTATTATTTGGCCGACCGCGTTCATTCTGTTTGCATGCGCATGACTTTCTAGTGAGAAAATTAGCGCTGCCTCCGCGACCGCCTGGTCCGTACGTCCAAGAAAGAAACCGACTACGTCCGGACCCTCAGACGTGCCACCGGATCTGAATCTGGCCTGCTTAGAGCAGAGTTGGATTTGATAAATCCTGAAATTACGCTGATTGTTAATCTTCCCCATTCGGATATTTCTATAACGTTAATAGCTTTCTTAAAACATGATGAGGAGGAAGCCAAGATTCCATCAAATTGAAACGGAACACTTAACATTTCGAATGCGTCATTATCAGAGTTCATTTCTTCACGTTGATCATAATTTCACAATCGGTTATGGTATTTAATACATTGCATCCTAGGACATTGATGGCACTGAAACTATGAGATGATAGAAAGCTTACTGGATCAACGAGAAGTTGACAAAGTAAATTAGGAGTAAACTAGAGGAGCGAATTAGGGAGGGAGGATACAAATCATTGACTCCTTACTCTCACTAACCGCTACCAACAGAAATGGATACTCTCTACAACATTCAATCTTTCTCGTCGCGACTTACTTTATGGGGACAATTGGATAATCTCCACAATTGTGTCGTTCCCTTGGTGACTCAGTCAATCTAGCTGGTTTGATTCGGTAATGAGATTTGGTGAGATTGTTTGAACGGTAGCAAGGTGACATTTGTACCAATCAGTGGAATTTGCGTGGATAATATACGCAATGTCAAATATTTTAATAATTATTCAACATTCCTAGGATCATTTAATACCCTAATCCGTACCAAGTTGGAGTATCGCAACATGATCTGACATCGTATTTACACTCGCCATCGACGCTATCTTGAGGCTATTCAGAGAAGGTTCTTGAAATACTTAGTTTGGAGGGAGGACAAAGTTTATCCACAGAGAGGAGTCAATCATAACGAATTATTGAGTCGATTTAGTTTAATCACATTGCAGATCAAGAGAGAAACCTTGTCACCCAAATTTCTGTACAAATTTTTGCACAATAGTATTGATTGTCCTCCTCTCTTGTCCGCTTTGAAATTTAGTGTTCCAAGGAAAATTCTCGTAATACCGAATTATTTCATCTAGAGACTTCGAGGACCAACTCCCTAATACAATCCCCCATTTTGTTTATGGAGTCTACATCGAATAAAGTTGCCAATAATTGTGACATTCATTTTGACTCCACAGAAGTTATTATTAGGAGTTATGTGAACAAAGGGAATTGACTGAAATGAATTGATTCAGATTGAGTTCGTTGTAATATTTCATTCAATGCTATTATTTAGTTATTAGTTACTATTTAATTTTTCATATTAGATTGAACTCTTTGTTATATATCTCTTCAATTTAAATAATTAAGTAAGTATTCAACATTATGTTTTTATTTTCTGTAATTGGGTATTATACCTGTTGAGATTAAGGAACTTATTGCTATTATTATAATGACTGGAGTTTTCTTTGGCCATAGACAACACAACCATGTGTTTAGAACACAAGTTCTGATAGAACAATCTATTCAAATAGTTTCGAAAGATAGGATATTTTCTCAAGCATCCTCAATGAATAGCAGAGACACTATGTGGAGAAAATCCGAATATCGAGTTTACGCAGATGTAGGTGTTCGTGTTTTTCAAGCCATGGTGGATTTGAAGAGTAAAAATAAAAATGAACATAGAGATTCAATGCTTCTTATAGCTCCTCGGCTTCATACTACAAACTCACAATTAATCCAATTGAAAAAGTGTTATGGGTACCTGACAAATACTTCTCCATTTCGCATTTGCATAGTTTTTTTCCCATTATTACTTGATGGAATAATTCCCTTACAGTATGGTTCTCTTGGATTAAAATTCTTTCAAACCCTGGGATAGAACTATGTTCAGGACAATGTGGTAGGAAGTGCAGCTAAGCAGTATCCTGTTACCCCAGATAATTCGTTTGGATTTTGACAGGTTTGATGACAGATTTTGGATTTTGTCATATACTTGAGGAGTTTGTCCTTGGAAAATTACTTTGGTTAATTTTTAATATTCTACAGCTGTATACTGAAATCCTCATATAGGGTTCATGCGTTCATGAACGCGAAAGACTCAAAAATCAATTTTTGATCATTCAAAAACAAAAATTAATGAGCTCAGGAAGAAGAGAAAAGTTATTCGAAGATCCAGTCAACTATTTTCAACATACTATTTTTTAAAACATACCTACATAGTTACCTTGTTGAACAATGTTTTAACTTCATTTTGATTACTCCATTTTATATTCGGAAAAGCTGCTACCAACGCATTGTTAATTGATTATTCATTCAAGGAATGAATATATGCGCAAGAAATGATAAACTGAAAAAAAAATATCAAAAATTGTAGCAGGTAATAGGAAAATGACATTTAAAAAAAGTTATGAAGTTATGCGCGTCTAGAATTATAGTTGGAGAATGAATAACCTTCGCTCGTTATATTAATTCGAAAAAACCCTTTTGAATCTATTTTCAAAAGAAGACGCATTCTCGATTTCGACAGGAGGGCGGTTATAATTTCCTCGTGTTATCGATTCAAGTTCGCACAGACTTAACGACAAAACATTGAAAGTTTAACGTTAGTCAAAAAGTTGGTCGGATTCACACCAAACTATAGTAGTTTATAAGGACTTGTAGAAATTATGCCATAACTCCTAAACTATTCGTCGCAGAAGTTGAACTAGGTAACATCATTGAGAAGTTTCGAGGTCACAAATGTGTCGAAATCTTGCCGAACGCCGAATAAGATTCAGGTGGAATGGTTTTGAATTTCGCGGCAACGCAATTCTACACCAGAAAGTGAATTCTGAACTGATATTTATTTAATTTTTACTCATATTTTTTTACAGTATGTTGCCCGGAGAGAGATATAATCTACACTGATATATAAGATTTTTCATTTTTCTTTCCTTGTTTATTTTCCAATTTTATGGTTACAGGTTTTTTAGATGTCAGTCAAATTCATATACGGGGTGATTGATGGTCGATGGCACTTTAGACGGTTACGGAAAACTAAACATAGGACGTCTCTCAAAATTTGATAGTTTCAATAGTTGGCTATGATATAGCCTTTTCACGTTGCAACGTTGTCACTTACGTCGAAAAGGGGCAAAAGTGTTGATATTATGAATGGGAAACAATTTTGCATTTTCAATTTACACATTAAATTTACAATGAATTTTCTTAAGGTATTATGAACCATGAATTGATAGTCGATTTCTTCTGAAAAAATTGACAGATGAGGTAGTATTTCAATGAAGATATCTTTGCTGTCTGTCAACGGAAGGCAATGAAAATTGGTACAATTCAATACTGAGTATTGTCTCTTTCCAATAATGCATTTGCTGTCACTTTCATCTTAATTTTATCTTTTTCTCATTTTCGACGGTAGTTGAGTTCCACTGTTTTTCCTGAGATGCATTATGAGTCGCTAATTTAAAATGAACCAGATCGCTTTTTTTGAGTAAACGTAGAACACAAGTAATAATCATCGTTCTCTTGGTGACACAGTCGATTCAGCTACCGTGAGATGGTTCAAATGGCAATAGGGTTATTTTTATCAATGAGTGGTCCTCTTTCGTCATATACATCATTGTGTTAACTTATTAGTGGGCTATGTGCTCTATCGATCTGGAATACTGTCAGCGTAGACAAGTAATTATCTTTCATATGATATTAGGGTTTCCTATACCTATGAGCAATAGTTCTTGTGATATTTAACACTTATATAATTGTTGACAAATTTAAGCTTGCTCATTATGTATTGAGATTCATTTGCGAGTTATATTTGAATGATGATCTCAAGATGAAACGAAATAATACTATTCACAAAATAATTTTTGATCGCAAATGAATATTTTACACATATGTTTATATGTATTCATATATGTTGATGATAATAATAGGTAAATACGAGTATATATATATATATATATATATATATATATATATATATATATATATATATATATATATAAATAGATAATTTCTCGACAGTGTGATACTTATATACAATGTAGGTTACGGAAATAATCGGAGAATTGTTCGAAAACTCATTTATTCTTTACAATTTTTAATATTTCGACACTTTTTTTTGCCTTATTCAGGAGAAACTGGTTCATAAACATATAGTGTATGAGTGGAAACAAAATAAGAGACGTTTGTTGTTAAAAAAATGTTAGTTGCGTTATCATCAATGCAAAAACTGTAATTCTTTTTTTCTCCTGGAGAATACACAAAAAAATTGTCGAAATATTTAGAATTGTAATGAATTAACAAGTTTTCAAACACTATATATATATATATATATATATATATATATATATATATATATATATATATATATATATATATATTTGACAATTTATCTGATTCGTGAACCATTTTATTTATATTGTAAAAATTCGAATCTTGGGTTTTTTAATTCAATTGAAACAAAATGATATCAGTTTATTTTCAAATTACGTTTCGGTTAATTTTTAACCTTTATCAAACTGGTATAAATATTGCGGATGTGATCGGTTTCCGAGTCCAGTCATATATTTTCAATACGCCTTGAGAGATGAACGTAGAAAAATTTTTAATATTTAAGTATAATTCTCAATATAGTTTTTTGTTCGTCACTTA
This sequence comes from Henosepilachna vigintioctopunctata, assembly GCA_030704895.1. Classification (NCBI taxonomy): domain Eukaryota; kingdom Metazoa; phylum Arthropoda; class Insecta; order Coleoptera; family Coccinellidae; genus Henosepilachna; species Henosepilachna vigintioctopunctata. Next base: position 277,543 of record JARQZJ010000046.1, on the reverse strand, counting down.
TGAACTTTTGTTCCGAAGTATTTATATTATGGTAAGATTAAAATCATGTCTGTGAGCGTTGTTTTTACATTAATTTTGTTTTAGCGATCATATGACATATATACCAGTTTGATGAAGGTTAAAAATTAACCCAAACGTAATTTGGAAATAAACTGATATCATTTTGTTTCAATTGAACCAAAAAACTCAAGATTCGAATTTTTACAATATAAATAAAATGGTTCACGAATCAGATAATCTCTCTCTCTCTCTCTCTCTCTCTCTCTCTATATATATATATATATATATATATATATATATATATATATATATATATATATATCAAACTAATTCATACATAAAAAAATATTCAATGAAAATTTGGATAGTAATAATAATGATGATAATTAGAAGGCTATGGAGGATTCAAGTCGCTGCTTTCACTGGCGTTGTTCTTGTCATAAATGATGAAATCCTTGTAGAATTAAACACTCTGCCTTCTGCTTCCTCTGCTTCCATGTTAATTATAAAATTTCGATGGATGGTAGAAGCAGAGCATGTCATTTTTATGTTGCCACATTCGATTTTTTGAATGAGTATAGCGCTAGTTTTTTTTAAACATAGTAAAGAATGCTAATTGAATCTCTATTTTGAATCGCATTCAAATCAAATTATATATGAATTGTACAATATCAACCCTTCCTGAAAATTTCTCTCATGTGAAACCCTCCGCGAAATATGACGTTCGCACAAATGTCTGAATTATGTTTAGCCTTTTAGCTAAAACCAGTTTATCTGAAAGCTTCTCTTTGAATAAACGCGACAACTACAAGAGTCCACTCGTCTCAAGAGCCGAGCCTGGACGGATTCATTAGTCTCGGCCGGCAGTGGACCCTCTTCATTAAAAATCTGATACGGGTCCCTAATAAGAGTTCCATTTAAAATCATATTAGGGGTTTGTTTTCAATTCCAAAGATGACTGAAATACGCCATGATAAAATCGGGTTTCAATCGTCTTTTGTTCATTATGGCGGCTATTTCGCCATAGGTTTAATATCGAATTGGACGAGTAGAAAAATTGAAATGTTTCAATTGAATATACTTAAGAATTTCGTTCATAAGGAGAAAAGTAGAATAGGAAAGTGTACAGAAATCGTACTTTCCATATCGAGTTGGATAACTTTCAGGTATTACAGAAGTGTAACAGATACACTTGTGAAGACTATGTCAAAATTGTCAAAAGGAAAAGGATATGAAGCAGATGATTTTTTATCTTTAACTTGAAAAATCTGAAGTTGGCTCTTAACCTTAGCCATATATTGGGATTTGTCAGTGAATCAAAAGATTATCAAACCAAAGTTATAAATGATTTTAATTTTGGTAGCTCTAAGAGAAAAAAGAATATGAATTCTATTTATTCGAAAGCACTGTGGTTGTTCAATGGATTATCTGTGATCATTATGACTTATTTCATCCATTTTTATATCTACATCATGATTTATTAAAGTGTTTCAATTGTTTATTGTTACTCGTATATAGGTATCTTCTTCTCCTCGTGCCAAACGCTTACAGCGTGTAGGCGATCATCCACTCATTCAATAATACGTAATTGCCCCTCCGTAGCTAGTGCGAATATATCACCCCCGTTTTTCACTCCACACCAGTTCTTGATATCGCACAACCATGAATGCCGTTTTCGGCCTGGACCTCTATTACCTTCTATTTTACCCATTAATATTAGACTAAGAATATCATATTTATTGCCTTGGAGTATGTGGCCCAAATAAAAGAACTTGCGTTGTTTTATATTTTTTAATAACACACGCTCGACGCCGGCTCTTCTAAGTACTTCCTCATTCGTTATTCGGTCCAACCAAGGAATCTTTAATAACCTGCGGAGTGTCCACATCTCAAAAGCCTCTAAACGGTTCATGGATTTTATTTTGAGTGACCATGTTTCGGCCCCATATGTTATTATGGGCCAAATATAGCATTTTACCATACGAAGTCTTATGTCCAATGATACTTCTCTTCGACATAGATATCTTTGAAATTTAATAAATGTAGTTCTTGCCATCGTCGTCCGTATTTTTATTTCCATATCGCTATCCAATTTGCCATTAATGCTACAACCAAGGTACTTGAATTTATTGATCCTTTCTATGGGTTTATCCTCTATCATTATTTGGGCCTGATTATGCTGTTCACTGCTGATGATCATGAATTTTGTCTTTTCGGTGTTGATTTTAAGTCCATATTCCTTACCTATCGTATTAATTTTGTTTATAAATTGCTGTAGATCTTCAAAATCGTTTGTTGAGATGGCAGTGTCATCAGCATAACGTATATGGTTTATTGGGATTCCGTTTATTTTCATACCTTTTTGTCGACTGCCCAACGCCTTCTGAAAAATCATCTCAGTATATACGTTGAATAGTAGCGGAGACAAAATACAACCTTGGTGAACTCCGTTTGTCATTTCTAATTCTTGCGTATCTAAAAAGTTGTTAATACGAAGTATTGCTGTTTAATTCTAATACAAATTTTGGAAAACTCTAATATATTTTGTATCAAGGCCAATTTGTTGTAGTACCATCATGTGCTCATGCTTAATGCTATCGAAAGCTTTCTGATAATCAATAAAAACAATAAACACGTCTTAACGTTGATTGTATCATTTTTGGGTCAATAATTGTATGCAATACATAGCCTCCCTTGTACTTATAGCACTCTTAAATCCAAATTGTATGCTGCCGCTGTGCTCTTCGTATTATTATATATAGTATATAATTATTATATGTAGTATTATTATTATATATCTTATTCGTATATAGGTATAAGCAAGGCTAAATAAACTAAATTCACCTTTACATATAACCTAAATGGAGATAATAAATTCTTCCATTAAATAAAGAAAGAATGTTCAGTACTCATGTATGTGAATAGTCTCATACATTCATGACGACATTCGTGATGTGAAAGAGTAGTGAGCATATGTGATAATGTTCACTAGTTCATATTACGAAATAGTGAAAACTATCTTTCTATTCAGATTGTTGCATTTTTTCTTACAGTTTTTTTTCTAATATTTTCTTATCATAGCTTGAAATCGTAAAGAAAACAGTGCTTCCTAGTTTCAACGTATGTTCCACTGTAACTATGACGTTTTTTCTGTCTAAAAAACCTATTTGTATTAGGAAGTAGTTATGAATTTAAGGTCTATATTTCTTAATCTTATAGGTGGATATATCTATGAACTCTAAATTAGACAATCTGGAAATAAGTTTCGAATTTAGAGCTGTAGTTCTGAATATAAATGGTAGTTACTTGTTCATCCTAATTGAATAATGAATTTCAATAGTAGGTCTCTTTTTATTCTCTTCTAAATTTTGACTTTCCGATGTATATGTATTTTTAACTGTATTCTGTACATTAAGGAGAACATCAATTCATTTAAAACTCATAGTGCGGTTCATAGTTATCCTACGAGAAAAAACGACTTACTGGCTCTCCCTAGTCACAAAACTGCTAAATTTCAACTGAGTCATATAATTCAGGTAATTAAATTATACAACCATTTACATGTGGCCCTCCGTCATCTTAACCTTATAGCACTAAAAAGCTGCCTCAAAAAAGTCTTACTATCCAAGGGTTTTTATGGCGTTGAGGAGTTTATGATAGATGATTAATACAACTTGTGTGGTCGGCGAATATTTTATTTTATACTCATTTTATTTTTTGTATTTTGTTGTATTTACACTTTTCTTGAATTGACTTATCCTATACATTTGTCAAATGTCTTGAAGGAATAATAAATATTATTATTATTATTAATGGATAAAAAATATCATATTCTGAATTGAAAGGATTATTAAGTTTCAGTGAAAGATAACTGAAGTATTAACTTCTATTATATGCAAACTAATACTACAGTTATGTTCAATAAATAGTTTGTAAATAAGGTAGAAATGAATTTCCACATGAATGAGAATTGATTTCTCCATATCCTCTCGACTTTCAGAAACTGCACAATTAATTTCTACATACACAGTAACAATATCTCACATAATATACATGCTTTATCATGTTATTTCCAAAAATCTGATATACCTACCTGCTAGTTTGTAAAGTTCGGCCAACATATCGAATTTAACGTAACATCATCATTAAAAGGTTCAATTTAATTAGAACTACATCTAGTAACTGCATTTTGAAACAAGAACTAATAGCAACCGTACAACGAACGACGTGTGCGGCAAACTTAGATTAATAATTAACATTGCACACATTCGAAACAGAAGGGTTGCGCCCTGTTGTATACAGTTACATGTTCTATTCACAACTCAGGGCACTCTAGATGAAAACGATTAATAATTTGACATGTGCAATATCTTACGAAATACCGTCCCGTCTGATATTGAATTCGATCATAGGAGGCATTGACGCAGTCCGGCAGTCGTCTGGTGCAGCCAAAGCATTCATTCAACCGATATAAACGAAGTTAGCCACTATGCAGTGATTCATTGTACAGTAGCTACCTCCATTCTCTATTCAGAAACATGGCCAACTTTGCAGGTGTTGCATGAATGCCTTATTGGAAGCCACCGTCATGAGCGTCACTTGCTACAAAGCGGGCACTTGGGAAACTTTGGCCCTTAACTGTTTGGTTTAGCTGGCAATCGCCAGTAGAATATTCTAACAATCTTATTATTAGAGAATACAGATAAGTTTGGGAATAAACCACAATTCTTTCGAAATGTTCCTGATGTGTATCTAGGAAATAAAATGTGGATTGAAGAAGAAATCCAGGTGTTATTTTTTGCCGTTTTTTATTTTGAGAATACTCTGACCCAAGTTAATTTTCAAAGACGCCTCCTTTTCGAAAATACACAAATTACAAAATTTCCAACTGCAACAATATTTTATCATCAGAAAGTAATTATAAAGCTTTACAAACTGAATGTTCGAAGTGAGTTTCGAGCATAAGAACACAGAAATATAATGTACAGTCGAATGCATATAAAATACATAGATCACTGTACTTCTCGAATCTTAGGAACCAATAGAAATCAAGGGCTTTTTGAGAATTGAAGTCGTTCCTTTCGTTTGTTGGACGAGACACAACTGAAAAGAGCTATGTAGTACGAAACAGCGACTGTCTCACGTATCCAATAAATATAAGCACCGATTTCAACATTCTCTCATACCTCATTTTGAAGGATAATCGAGACATCTCATTGTTCATGTTTCACTTAGCCAGCTCTGCTAAAATATTCTTTTGAATAATTCGTAAAAGAATTATCGAAAGAAAGTTGTAGTATACTTTCAATATTGAATATTTATGAGTGCGATGATATGAGTACGATAACTATGAATTCATTTCTTGTAGCCTATTTCTTCATGTTGTTAGTGTCCCTTGTTGGCAACCTATAGAAGGTGAAAAACAAGGGTTTCTAGCATAGCCACCTAGATGGCATTAGTTCATCAGATTATATGGAATTGTTCATAAACACGAGTTGTACAATGTAGTATCTGAATTGATTAGGCCGTGTGAAACTATCAATATTAATTGTATTCATGCTTTTTTATTGATTCCTCTGATTTGAGATGTATAGTAATCTATGCATTATATATGCATACGTCTTCACAGTATATTTCTGTCTTTTGCATAATAAGAGGATTTTTGAGAATTGTAGTCGACGCCTTTTGTTTGTTGACGAGATGCAACTGAACAGAGCCTTCTAGCAGAAAACAGTGACTATCTAGCGTTTCCAATATATGTAGGCACCAATTTCAATATTCTCTAACATTTATCCCTTGAAGGGTAATGGAGATATCACATTGTTCATGTTTCTCATAGCCATCATCATTTTTTTTGAACAATTTGTAAAAAAATTATCGAAAGAAAGTATAATAAGAAATATATATATATATATATATATATATATATATATATATATATATATATATATATATATATATATATATATATATATATATATATATATATAAAAGTGACAGAAATGTTTCTAAAATACCATTCTTGGCGTGAGCATGCTACAGTGGTGTGCTTGTGCCAATTTATCTGGAAAAGACATTCTACCCCATTTCCAAAAACTAAATGGAGCCAGGCACACTTGTTGATTAATGATGGAAAGAGAAAAAGGCGCGAACACAATAAAAACGAATTTTCTCTCATGCGACATATTAAGAAACGGGGCGTTCTTCTCGGTTTGCAGCTTCTCGCCGACACCCCATCTTGACGCTCTCTTTGATGAAAAGAAGTGAGAAAATCTGATTCCAAAAGGGTGTCACCAACACAAACACTTGATTCACTCGCCTGTCTGGCAAGTCAACGTCATTTGTGGGTCATCACTTTAAGTCTTTTTGATCTCGAAAAGACATTAAGTTAATTCGATTTTCTTCCTCTGGTTTTTTTCTGAATTGCGTGTTCATTTGCTCTTTTATCTGAGGGATCTGTTTTATTATGGATTCGGTTGTGGATTCTTTTTAGTTGGGGTATCTGTACTTAAGGGATGATAGTTTGTATTCTTAACGTGAGTTTCAGTAACACGGGGATTGGAAACCATTTTCATAAACAGCTTTAAATATCACAGTGAGTTAACTGTGATGAGGATAATTTCTAACTCATTTTGGAATTGAAGAACTTCACCTGAATGTTCATTCAACTAAACTGTTATTTAACATAAAATAACCGTTCTCGTTAAATAGCAAACCAAAGAATATACAAATGAAAATTCATATTTAGGTACAAACAAAGCATATGTAATGTGGAAAATCATTTATATTAATTGATGTCATACGATATCAGTATAATTATGAAGTTCAGTAGCATTTCTCAAACAAAAAATTATCGTTATACTGGCAAAATAAATTATATAAAATACAGATTTTTTTTCTCGTAAACCAAGACCTGAAAATTCATATTTAGGTTCAAACAAAGCTTATGTAATAAGGAAAATCATTTACATGAATTGATGGCATACATTAACAGATTAATTATAAAGTTCAGTAGCATTTATCAAACAAAAAATTACTGTTGTTTTGGCAAAATAAATTATATAAAATCCGATATTTTTGAAATTTGGAATCACATCAAATCATATCATAAATCATAAAAAAGACATCATAGATAGACATAGGTAATCTAGATACCGTAATTTTTAATAAATGACTCGGAGGTTTCGCTTATCTCTTGGTGAAATATTATGTTAAAAATTGAAAATCGACACACTTGACTTAAATTTCACTGAATATATTGAAAACTTTACATATTATGTTTCGGGTGGTTAACCCATTATGAAGAATATACAATATTGATGTATATTGTAATACTGTAATTGTAATTACTGTAATATTCAAAAGTCGAAGTACTGTAAAAGACAAAGTCAAGTGTGTTAATTTTCAATTTTTAATTTTATAGTTTTTAACCGTAATTTTGTTGCGGTGTGAAATTTCGTTATTTTAATTGATTAGAAAAACTCCAATAGGTTCGTTTGAAACAATTAGATAATCATAATTAACTGATTATCAGAGAATAGATAATGTAAACGCTTTTAATTTGTAGAATAGATTTTCATGTTCTTCTATTATTTTGACAATGTATAATTTTTTTTTAATTCAGTGGACCTACAGTTCAACGTTGATTCAAAACAGCCAATAGGGTGCTGATCTATGTTCATTAGCCAAAATTTATAATTAAACATCTTAAGTCATAGACAAACTCTTATGTCTTCGCTGGGATACGAACCCGAATTCTACCACGGCATAGTACGTTATTTTCGCGAATAAGACGCAAAGGCAACAATGCAGAGTGCTCTATGGAATATTGGAGAAGCCATACATTTGAAATTTAGCACTCATTAAGTAATGAGTGCTAAAGAGAAAAGTTAATCCTCCTATTGATTATTGAATGGTTATAATATCCAAGCTAATTACTTTTATGCTCGAGTTTCAGTGTCATGATCTTACGAATTTCAAACAAAAATGTTTCAATTTTATAATCCTCGTTGACCTGATAGTCAGGAACTGATACGTTTACCCAGTCCATGGACGCAATCCATTTTTGACACAAGTACCTTAAATTTCACAGTCACAATGCAATAAATGCACCCTTCAATGCCAATATATCCAGGTGGAAGTGGTCCCCTCGGGAACGGCGAACGTGTTTCTTGAACCGCTTCGTGTTTAATCGATTATACCAGGAACAACATATTACGCAGACATCTTTGGGACAATCTATCAAGTTGGCTAGCTTTCGGGGAATTCGATTAATTGAACAATTGCATATTTTGGATGCGCTGACGTAGACGGCGGTCTGGCCGCAACGCGAAAATGAGCAGGGTTCATATTGAAAGGCAGACGGGATTATAATCAGACGGTTAGTTTCCATCGTGTGTTTTATTAGCTTTTGTTGTTTTGCTTTATGAACTCCCATGGAATCAGAGATGGTTCAAAAATGACCAATGATATTCAACTTTATTTTAAATTATCAGGTAATCTTTTGCAGATGCGATATGAGGACCAACACGCAGCAACAGTGTACTTCAATGAAGTCCGGAGATTCCTCCATAATGTCTCATAATATTCATCTTTGCCCTTTCTTTTCCAATATTGTTCAATTTCTCCGAAAACCTTCATGTTCTTCTTCGTGTCGATGACGTTCCCACAGCGTTTGTGGATTTCGCACCAGTACTGGATTTGTACAGTGACGTTCTATCTTCCTTATTACATGCTTTTTTCTTGTCGAATTCTTCTCTCCGATGTCGGTATCCTTGATCTCGGTGAATCTCCCTTCTTTCCGGTGTCCTCTTTTGTTGTCAATCGTCTTCGTCGATGCTCCTCTCTGGTGTCCCAAGATGAAGTGCCAGCTTCGATATCAAACGGCGAAATTAGTGAGAACACGCAGGAACAAAGCGAAATGTTAAATTAGGAATTCCAAATGCATCATAATGTATAGCCAACCATAAATGCCATACGCCAATGGCGTTACTCAATAGTCGTTGACTAACACAAACTAGAGCGTCCAATCGGCTGGTAGTAGTAACATAATGTGACCTTAATACCGTGAAACTAGTAGACGAAAAGAAAATAATGAACTTTGACTTAAGAGCTGAAAAAAATTGTTGAAAAACTAAAATTATGGGTATAATAGATGGTATAACATAGACGAAGTTGTAGTAGATGGAACACTGGCTCGACAAGGCTGTTCTGAAAGGACCAAAGGACGTCGAACATACTGGTCTACCACGGACATAGTATATCAGAGAATACAAGCCACATAAAGCAGAAGTTTGGATAAGATGGAACAAAAAGTGAAACACGAATAGGTGAAACACTCGTGTTTGTAATTGGAAATTAAAGAAGGTGAAGAAGACTCTCACGCTATGTCAATCAATACCAAAACCTTGTATTGGTCTTCTTTTCCTATTGGATCTATGCATCGTTCAATACTTTTACGGAGGCAGTTTGGTGTTTGGAAAAATTACAGAGAATCTTGATATGATGCTTTTCACAAACATCCCGCATCTTTCTATTGTGAGCAAGGGAAGCATGCAATTATGGTCTTCCAATTTTATTCCATTTGGAGTGTTGTCGGTATAATCATAAAAATTCAAGAGAATGCTTGAAAGTTGGAATAAGTTGAGTAATCACACTAGACATCTCGAGAAAGAATACAACTACATGTTGCAAAGTGTTTGATTGAATTTTTAATTGAGACAAAATTGATTGATAAGAACACATGCTACAGTGAATACCAATTCATTTAATAGATTAAAATATCGAACACCTTGTAACGTTTTAAAATACTTTACACTGGTTGAAGAGATAAATGTTAAGACCGCACCGCATAAAATAATCGTAGTTCGAAATGCACCGATGTGAATATGCATGATATTCCAGTTATAGATTCATTTCGCTATTGGATTGCTCGAATCCAGGGTTACTACTGATTTGTTTTTTGGTTGTTAAATATATCTTTTATCTTCATAAATTTCGAGTGCGCTTGTAAGCGCCATATCCCCTGGAGTTGAAACGGGAGTTTCAAGTTAGGGTTTTACTATATCTTCTAGAGTTGAAACAGATTCCAAATTCCACCCAATTTCGATTGACTTTGAAGATTGGAAATCTTAAGGGCCTCCTGAACAAGCAGTGAACATCCGGATTAACCAGAGTCAAGATAAGAAAGATCTTCCATTCAAATTTGTGATCTTGCATCAAAATATTTTGAAAAGACATTTTAAATATAATCATCTAGTTTCACTGCGTATATTGTGCATAAATCATATGAATTTATATACGTCTTCCAAAATATAAGAGCTAGCTAGCTTAAAATATAAGAGCTAAATCACCAACATTTCGTAGGGGAGTACGTTATAACCTTGTGGATATATAAATCCCTTTTCTAACTTTGCAATTGACCATACATATGCATTTCAAATTATCGAAGATTTCAACTCATAATGTGCAAAATGAAGTTCATTCTTCAAGCAATTTCATATCTTCCGTTGCACAAATGTCAATTCCATTAGCAAGATGCAACCGAGGCTTGGAAATCTAGCGAAATGGGAACCAGGAACACACATTCTCAAGGCATTCGCAATGGAGTAATGGACCCCCGATGTGAATCAATTCGGCGGCTGATTGCATCCAGGCAGATCTGCTTAATGGGATAGAGAATCCACGACTTAGCGGCTGAGCCAGACACAACCGATTTGATAATTTACTATCTCTGGAAATAACACGCTTGGAAGATGGTTATTTCAGCTATTTTCCGATAGGTATCCCCGCAATGCAGTTAGTTCTTAGACATCTCGCACGAATTCACTTGACCTAGATCTATTGCTTCCTGAATACGTCTAAGAATATGCTCCCCACTACAATTTCCGCAGATTGTCATTTGAAATTATGAATTAATATTCATTCGAAAGAGCGAATAACGACAACACTGTTTCGCAGGAACGGGCAAAATTATAGATTAATTATTGAATCAATTGATTATTCTTACTATTCAACAGAAAGCACGTTTCAAAACTATTTCCAAAGCAAATTTATTTCAGGGATGTCAAAGCAAAGGGTACATCGAAAAGTTGCATCAATTCATCGAATGAAAGCTTAGATATTTTCGATATTCCGAATTAAACTAAATTTAAAACTTTTTAAAAAACTAAATCTTTATTGAATAATGTTTTCGAACAGTGCTACCTTAAGTAAGTTTAGGAATGTATGAGTTTCTCAAATTATAAACACAACTGGATAGATATAATAGAATAGAACGGGGAACAGAACGCTTTGAAAGTAAGACAAATAGTGACTAATTATATGCTTAATTTTAAGATGACTTGGAAATTAGAACTATCGAAAAAACATGCATAACGAGTTTTCTTACCTAGAAAGAAAAACAGATAACTTTGATATATGGCCAGCTTACTCCGAACAATTTTGAAAAAATCGAAATTTTTTTTTCATAAATTGCTACTATATACTCGTAGAAATAGTATATAATTAGTCCCGACGGTCAGCAAGACCGAGAAGCAGGTATAAAAGATTAGGGAGCACTGCAGTAAATCCTGCCACTCGAACGCTCTTCGGTAGTGGCAGCTGCTGCATGTCTTCGGGTCGTCTAATTGTTTTTTCTTCGTTTTATTGTTATTGTCTTGTTATTTTGTTGAACTGCTTTGAGAAATGCAAGAATTCTTCAGAATGATGCTTACGAAGACCAGGAAGGAGTTGTGTATGAAGCTGGAATGGATATGTGAGTAAAATTCACTTTTTTCACGAATTTCTACGAATGAAAACTTTGAACTGATTTTTCTCCGAACAAGGTTTTTCGCATGAATTACAGTCTCATTTCAAAACTATTGCATTTATCGATATGAACCAAACGGCATTTTACTCTTTAGATTTCTGGCTATGGTCCCAAGCAGAACCAGAAGTATTCATTATTATTTAAAAAAGTTATAAACAATTGAAAGTGAAAAAAAAAAGGTAAAAAAATTCAATAGTCTGCCATTTTGTTTTTTTTTCATTGCAAATGTTCCATTCTGCTTGAGGTCATAGCCAATTCGATACAGAACATGAAACCGTTTCGTTTTTGCTTTCGGATGACTCTTTTCCAAGAAATGATATCATTCATCTTCGATCCAGATGAGTTTCAGCAGCCATTTTCAGGAGCGTCATTTTGAAAAAACAAAATTTTTCAAGTAATTTCATATATGTGCTTTTATATGTCAATAAATTGATAACTCAACATGTTTTGTACTATAAATATAATATATTGAAAAAAATTACGTTTTTTGGAGTAAGCTGGCCTTTATAAGAAATAACATATATTTTATATCAATACAATTTCCTATCTTTATTTTCTCATTTGTTTTGATTAGTCTAAGCAATGCTGTTGAACTAGCGGAGAAGGCAAACCAAAGCGTAGTGCGTATTACTGTAACGAAAATGGGCCAGTTCTGAATTCTAAAAAGACGATTAGTTTATTCTACTCTCCTTCAGGAAATATTCCGGATTTTAGTCCTCTGATTTGGTCATATAACTGACGTAGTATAAGTCAATCGAACCATATCAGGTTTCTGGTTGTGTCATAAAAATAATGTTTCTATAACTTTGACAGTATAACATTTGAAAGGCGTATATCAAAGGATAAAGGCATATCAGAAATGGAAACACTCGAAATGTCTGAAGATTTTCATCGTTTCGAGTTGTTATACAACGCGATAAAATTAACGTCGCTACAAAATTCTTGATTGCCATAATGTCATTCCGCTCATGAAATATTTTGTGACAAAATTCACGTTATTATTAGGAATTATAGAAATTTTACGTCTTGAAGGTTACATTATGATTTAATATTGACTTCATTGACATAGCAGAAACACTAATGTTGCAGAATGCTAATTATATAATTATTGATAATAAGATCATTTGGAGCTTCACATTATACCATTCAAACATCAGCAAATTAGTGCCGGTCTCTGTAGCTTAGTCGATAAATCACTCGACTATGGTGCTGTAAACTCGGGTTCGAGCCCCGCTGAACGCATGGGTGTTTGTCTATGATTTAAGAAGTTGAATGAATAATATATGCTGGGTAATGTACATTGATTACAAGCCCTATAGCCTTTCGGAACCGGCATTAAACTGTAGGTCCACTGCAATTGAAAAAAAAATCAGCAAATTATTCGTATGAATCTGTTTAAAAAATTTACTAAAAGTTTCAATGAGGAAAAAATTGGCAGTCCACATAAAGAAGTTCATTTGAAAAATATTCTGAAAACTTGTTTGTGAATTATAACAAAGTTCAAGTTATCAACTCCCGGTGAAATTCGTGAGCTACAAGGAAAAAGCAGTAATTTTTTGAAGTTTTTCATTTTAATGCATGGAGAATTAAATCATTATTGATGCATATTAAATCATACGTTGCGTGAGAAGCAGATGAGAATTAATTACAAGTAACGGGCGTTGTATGAATTCGATTTGATTTTGAGGTTAGTTTTGGGAATTTGATAGTCTTCTCGCTGAACTAATTAGAGTTTTAAATGTTATGAAACTTGGTTTCTTCTCACCTTTGACCTTAATAATTCAAACTATGTTAACTCTTCGGAATTCAAGGCAACATGAATAATGAAATTAAATCTTGAAGCATTGTGACAGTGAACATGTTAGATTTAAGAAAAATTTTTTTTCAATCCAAGAAATATTTACACAAAAAAATAATTAAGAAAAGCATATTCTTTAAGAGGGTATGATATTTGAATAGGAGTAGAAAAACATGAAATGAAACGAATTATTGAGACATCAACGTGACTTTAACACCAACAGTTTGAGAGTTCTAGGTTGACAAGATAGAAAATAATATTTTGTTTCTTTTTGTTATGCACTGTTCGTGATTTTTTGATAAACTCTCATATTATATTTAATTTCGAATAATATGTCACATGAAATAAATAACAGAAATTTATTATATTTCAATAATCCGCGATACTTATTTCTTTTTGTTGAAGTTATATAATGAGTACCAATGATTTAAAAGAGTAGGTTGAAAAGTGTCCTTACAGACAAAAAAATGGATTTTATTTCTAGGGATAATATGCTTCGAAGAAACCTCGAATATAAATATGGATCAGTAGGTCTTTTTTCAAATTCCTGTTACGTGTAACAAAACACTTAGAAACACTTGTCTTCAAAAATTTCACCCCATTAGCGAGTTTTAAATTTTTTTTCAGTGTCTTTCAAGTCCTCAAAAGTTCGATGATGCATCTATAATATATAATATATTGTAGATGCATCAGATAATACTCTATAATACAGATATAGAGTATTATCTTATACAGATAATACTCTATAATATCTGTATAAGACAAATTAGGCGAAATTGTGTGTTGTCTGATGACAAAAAATAGTAATGAACGTCTTTATTCAGCTTCTTTTTACTACTATGCTTAGTTAATCTGTTAACGTACTTCGTAATACAAATTAACTGCCTTTAATAATGTAAGTATTTTTGCGAAATGTAGTTTGCCTGAAAATTGGAAAAAAACTTCCTCGAGCAATTAGAAAGTGACACCAAATGAGCATCAGATGAAGGCGAAGGCCGTTCGCCTCTCGCAGCTCGAGCGGAGGCGGTATGCAGATGAACAGATGGATGAGCTTGTTGCGGGGGGGCAGCAAGAGCGGTAAATGGCAGAGGATGATTGATCGGACCGCTAATTGGATGATCGATGGCCTCAGTTCATCAAGTACCGCACGCTTGCGAACGCCGTCCCCGCATGTGATGACTGACTACTCTCTCTGGTTTTCGCTTCGCCCAAGTGCGGAAAATCTCGCTGTATATTTGATCGAGGCGTGTGTGGAGATAATGTATCGGTCTCGATTCGTAACGTTCAACATGTGGTAGCTGCATTCAATACCGGAGATTCCAAACAGCAATACAGGTTATTTCAGCTACTCCCGAGAAAAAAGAAGATCTGATCATCAACATTTACCCTCAACAAAGCAGCATTACACAAGTTTTCCCGGAGAAAAAACAAGGGATTAAGAAGAGAAACACGAAAAAGAAAGCGACTTCCAATATTTGTCCCTACTAGGAAGTCCATTCAAGGATATATCAGCTTTTCGGATGTACACCTAACGATTTCATCGATAACTTTGAACCAACGAAATTTAACGAATTTAGCTCATTAACGAGAGGAAAACATCCAGAAGGCTATTATCAATTAGAAAAAACTGTAAATTGTTATCCGATTGTTGATGGCGCCAAGGACTAAATCGTTTTTTGTTTATTTATCTGAAATTTACTCTATCTATTAGCAGTAGTACAATTTGCAATTTGATTTTGCTGATGATGTGGATTGAGGTCAAATATATTTCAGGTGATTTCTCTGTGAAAAGTTTGTTGCTAAGAATGGAAAGTTTTTTTGTCAACATCGATTTTCATAGTTATTATTCTCACATGTTGAAAATAGTACCAAAAGAGATAATAAGTAAAAGAAACATGAAGGTATCAGATGAAATGTTAAATGTGTGGTACCTCATTTCGAATAAAACTTCAATAAGTTACAAGTCCCAACTTGTGTAGAGACCGTAAACTACTGAATTTATTTCAAATACAACAAGGTTATTCATTTATTAATATTGAATATAATTTACACTTTATTGACTACATAGCATGACGCGTGTCGTCGTTACAAACGACTTTTCTAGATGCAAACAGAATAATATTCAATAATAATGGATTTATATCAAGTAAACGCCAACACTATTAAATTTTTATTATTATTGTTGAAGATATATGAGCTTATTTCCCACATAATTATATATATATATATATATATATATATATATATATATATATATATATATATATATATATATATATATATATATATATTATATATATATATATATATATATATATATATATATATATATATATATATATATATATTTATATATATATAAATTCATATTGAGAAGTATGTTTTACTCTTTGATATAGTATAGTACAGAAAGATTTTCATCTTCGTAGGCTTTTATATAATATTTTATTAATTTGGTGTTATTTTGTTAGAGACAAACATATTTTTGACAAAATATCTAAAAATTTCCAATATGTCATAAAATTGTCTTCAAAAAGCCTCAAGTCCTGGGGCAAAACGTTAACTACTTGATTGGATATGATATTAACAATTGTGAAGATGAAAATTCTTCGGTATTCGGTAATATGGAGAGATACATTTCGACGAATATTCGACATTCTGTAGGTAAAATATGTAACATAAAAATTTCAAACGTTGAAAAGACTTCAATAAGGAATAGATTGAAAAAAGTTAAAAAATAAAAGATATGAAACAAAGTTCTTATCTTCATAAGTGACTACAATTCGTCTTGATTGTCATTTTTTTTTACTTTCATTAATTCCATATTTATGACTTCCTTAATAATTTTCTCTTACTTTTCAAATTTGTCAATCTTGTATTTTCATTTTTGAGACTGTTGATAAATTTTGCTGAAGTAATATCACATAATTAGTTTTTTCGACATTTTATTCATTTCATATATGTGATTTACCCTATATTTGAAACACTTCTAATTTGTTCATCTTGTAAATCGTGAAACAATGCTGGCTAATAATAAGTTTTCTATCCATTCGCTGTTGTACTGAATTATATTTAAGAAATCGTATTCACATTCCTTGACATTAAAACCTCGATATATATATATATATATATATATATATATATATATATATATATATATATATATATATATATATATATCATGTAATCATGTAAGTATATTCCAATAACTTCTACTGTCAAAAAGTGAAAATTTGGTACGAAAATCTGCTAAAATCCCCTAAAAAAACGAAACAAAAAGTAAATTTAGGCCGTTTATATCATTAAGCAACATCGCTTGATGAAACAAAACATTTTTAAACTGCTATTTCCAGAATAAACAACTTGGTAATCACTTAAATCCTCTTTAAAAATTATTTTTACACAGTTAAACCGAGAACGGAAAACCCTTTCTGGCAGCGCGGCAGGAGAACGACGAACAACGTACAAAAATACAAGCACTCCCGAACGTCCGTGTTCTTGTTGTGCATTGTTAAATTACTATAAATTATGAAGTGCGTCCTGTATGGGGAGGGCGAGTTGCTTTTAAGGGCTGAATCGGTAAAGTAGCTGACGGGAAAAGAGGAACGGGAGAGCGTCACCGTCCTTTTAATGCTCTTACCCGCTTTCAGAGACAGGGATGACTCTCCCAGAAAACTGTACACCGAAACTGCTTTCATGTCAACCCCACAATCCTATCTATCGACTTTTAATGCGTATCTCAAAATTAAAATAAATCATCCTCCGTTTTCTCGTTAACAAAATACTCCCCACCACTCGGCCTCGTCTCTTCTTCGAGATCTTCCCTTCTTGCTATACGGAGAACCAGGAAATGTCTTCGCCATTCAATTATGAGGCTGAATATCATTTCAGATGAGAATCGCTTTGGGCCTACATTAAGAAACTCACCAAAACTTATATTTCATCAGGTATAATAACCCTACTCAAAAATCCATATATTTATTTCACTAAAATACATAGCAGATATATTTCGGTCTTCTGACCTATTGTCAGGAGTTGAAGCTGCTTAATAATAATAATAATAATTTTTATTTAGCAAAATTGCTACATGATATTAAAAATATAGTAATAACAAGTTAATTAAAAATTAAAATAATGAAAAGTAAAATACTGTAAATTAAGTAAAGTACCAATATATGTAAATAACATAATATAGTAGAAAAACAATAATTTATTACATGATAAACATCAATTAGAGTACTATCAGAAACAAAGCCCAATTGAATTAGAGTGACTTTAAACTGTATTGCATTTCGTTGAGATGAACGTTCTCAAAAGTCTTTTAAATACTTTTAAACTTTCACAGTTTTTTATATGTGCAGGAAGTCCATTCAATTCCAATTAAACCTTTATACAAAATAGATTTTAGCTTTTGTGTAGTGTCAAATTTTCCAAGGATAAAGTCTGTTTTGAATCTCGTATTATAATTATGTACATCTTCAAATAATCGAACTCTATCACTAATAAAGGTTGGTAACATATTTCTTTTCAGTTCAAAAATGAACACTTGTAGATTAAACACAACTCTTTGGCTAACAGATAACATAATTAACACATTAAGCATGGTTTTGTTAGGTGCATATCTATTACATTTTAATATAGATCTCATAACCCTATTTTGTATTTTTTCTAATCGATTTATTTGATATTGAGGACAATTAAACAATGAGGAACAACAGAATTGTAAATGAGGAAGTTCAATGGTTTTATAGAGTGACAAATTTGTACTCATAGACAAAGATTTGCCGATTCGTGGTTAGAATCCTACTTTTTTCGAAAATTTTCTCGCTATATAATCTGCGTGTGCGTGAAAGTTTAAATTCGAATCCAAAATTGTACCCAAGTATTCGATATGTTCATCGTGAACAATAGCTTCTCCGTTCAAGAAATATATATATACTTAATTGGAACAGGTGAATCTATCTTCATTATTATTCATTTAAGTAGCTACATAGAAAATCACAGATTATGTGTGTTCAGAATCTTGAAGATTTTGAACAGATTTATATAGTTAGAATACAGGGAAATATTTTATAATAATGTATTAGGCAATAAGTATTTAAGTTAACGCAACTATTGCGAATATCATGGGTTCACCATACTCTCATGAGTGTGATGAACTTCATTTTAGCGAGTAAGCAGTTTCATTTTATGTATAAATACGATAACATTTTCTTAATAAAATCAGTTCTACATCAGTAGTCAACTCAATCACCTGACAAGGAGTAGGCAGATTGAGACCTTGTCAGCACCGAAATCCTTTCATACTGTTTTCCAGGAATCGTGAGAATTGGGCATTATTAACATTCATACTTTTAATAACATTCTCAGATTTATGGTTAGAAAATAGCACTCCATATTTCTATAAAATGTGTTTTTTAAAATTTAATTTAATTTTAATTTTATTTTGAATTTAACATAAAGGGCTGGCTTCAAATTATTTCTGACCTTGGCACATTAGGATAAGGGGGCTCCAATATTCTTGACAACATTAATCACTTGTCACAACCATTTCCATAGAATAGATGAGAAAGTAAACAAAAGGTGATACAAGGTGATCACTCGGGGCTTTCAAGTAAAAGCTAGATAAGGGCCTAAAGTGCTATCCAATGGAAAAGAGGAGTCCGCTCATAAGGATTCAATTGTCTTTAACCTTTAATTTTAATTATTGGTTATGGAGTAATATTACCAGATTAATTCAGATCTTCAAGGTGGTTATTTTCGAGGTCGAATAGAACTCCAATCAAAGAATATATATATATATATATATATATATATATATATATATATATATATATATATATTTATATATATATATTTATATTTATATAAATATTGAATTACGTTTTTGATGATAAATCAGCTTTTTAATATGAAATACTTTATTCAAAAACAAACAAAAAATTTCGTTGTATATCATCACTCTGTCAAAACTAATATTATTTTAATATAAACAAATATAATTTGAATTATACTATTATATAAATTTTATATATTTATTTAGATAATATAACATTAGTTTTGACAAAGTTGTGATATTTCATTTTGAAACGTCAACGAGAATAACAGTTTTTTTGATATGAAAATAAGTTTATTATTGGTAAAAACATTCAAATATAAACTATATTATATATATATATTATATATAATATATAATATATATATATGAAAACTGAGAACAACGATTTCTTCAATGATACCACGGTTTGAGACAATTTGTGCTGAAAAACAAGCGCAACCGTCGTCTCAAATTTTTATAATGTTGTATTAGATATATTTTCTTTTTTTTTTATATTTTTGTAAGATTTGTTTTTATACATGTAAAATTATTAATTTTTATAATAAATAATTTTTATATGTATATTTTTACATAATATTGTATATTTGTTTGTAGTCCATTGAATAAATTATAATATCAGTTGAGTATTCATGAAATTAGACTGTTAGAAAAATTAAGGTTTCCAACATTTTTTTCAAGGGGCGCAGGTACAAAAAGATTGGACCCCATTCAACCAATGATTACTTCGAAATTACCTATTCAAAATATTTTCTCCATCCATTTATTCAGTTTTTATATAATTACTATAATATATTTACTAGTATTCCCGTGAAGAAAAATATCAAGGAATTATTCATTTTAT
Organism: Henosepilachna vigintioctopunctata; assembly: GCA_030704895.1. Lineage (NCBI taxonomy): Eukaryota > Metazoa > Arthropoda > Insecta > Coleoptera > Coccinellidae > Henosepilachna > Henosepilachna vigintioctopunctata. Next base: position 257,256 of record JARQZJ010000046.1, on the reverse strand, counting down.
TATCCGCTTCAACTAGGAGAGTCTTGACTCTGATCCATTACTTCCACTAAAAGGAAAATATTTCCAACTTAAGAGACACAATTTCTTGCGACAGGATTTTCTCAAACAAGGCCCTGGGATAGATAAAGAAATTGCAGGAACAATGGAATTCGAATTGGATGCTAGACTTCTCCGATCTCAAAGGATAGGGACGAGTTTCTTGATTCCGTCTTCAATTGGATTCCTTGATTAATTCGATATTTTCAATATTTAATCTAGGTTCATTAATCAATCAACTTTTGTTTGACGAAAAATCTTCTGTAGTCCCCAACATTAGTTTCATATGAAAATAAACTCTTATATCAACATTATAATAGGAATTCATTGTTAGTAAAAATAACTGAAATGAATAATGTTAATGAGTTTACATTTTCTTACAGGTAAAAAAACAACTATTCACATGAAGTAAATATTTGTCATTATCCATTTAATGTTGGCTTATTTATATTCCAGTGACATGAAAATAAATGAACAGATTAAAATACTAGAAGAAGAGGAACGAAGAAGTCGAAATAAAATAAACATAATTCGGTGGTACCACTATAAACATCTAGAATAAGAAAACATATGAGGATAAAAAAAATATGAAAGAACGTGGTAAAATATAAAGGTGATTTGGGAAACAATGCATAATACATTCAATGTCCACTAATAATATATACATATACACATGTGTGCACATAAAGGGTGTTTTTTTCAGAGGTATAGAACTTTAAATTGCAATAAAGCAACGATGAATCATTCGATTGACAAGAATGTTTTTTTTATTCGAAAGATACTCTTGTGGCATTACATTATAAATATGATTTCTGGCATATGACCGCCACGGCTGGCTCGGATGTAGTCCAATCTGGATGTTCAATTTTCGATGACTTTTTCCAACATTTGTGGCCGTATATCGGCAATAACACGGCGAATATTGTCTTCCAAATGGTCAAGCGTTTATGGCTTATCCGCATAGACCAATGATTTTGCATAGCCGCACAGAAAATGTTAAATCACAAGATCTTGGAGGCCAATTCACAGGTCCAAAACGTGAAGTTAGGCGGTCACCAAACGTGTCTTTCAATAAATCGATTGTGGCGCGAGCTGTGTGACATGTTGCGCCGTCTTGTTGAAACCACAGCTCCTGGACATCATGGTTGTTCAATTCAGGAATGAAAAAGTTAGTAATCATGGCTCTATACCGATCACCATTGACTGTAACGTTCTGGCCATCATCGTTTTCGAAGAAGTACGGACCAATGATTCCACCAGCCCATAAAGCGCACCAATCAGTCAGTTTTTCTGGATGTAACGGTGTTTTGACATACACTTGAGGATTATCTTCACTCCAAATGCGGCAGTTTTGTTTGTTAACGTAGCCATTCAACCAGAAGTGCTACGTCGATAAACAAAATTTACGCGATACGTATTCCGCACAGAACCATTATTTTCGAAATGAAATTGCACTATTTGTAAGCGTTGTTCACGAGTGAGTCTATTCATGATGAATTGCCAAACCGAACTGAGAATAAATCACTTCTCAGCTGTTAAATCGGTCGTCATCTTCAACAGTGATGCCAACTTAAAGTTCTATATCTCTAAAAAAAACACCCTTTACTTGCAATACACTTCCGGAAGATACGGATAATTGAAGTGAATATCGGAACTGCTAGATATCTCGAACAATCAACATATATCTGATGATAGAGAATTGTGTTGAATAAAAACACTTGACTTTGTTCCACAAAAATTATTAATTGTTTGACAATTGTTTCTGTTGTCAGCCGAAAACAATTGTAGAGCAATTAATATAATTTTTCTGAAGACAAGTGTTTTTTACTCGATATATTAACCAATATTTCACCAAGAGATCAGCCAACATTCAATCAACTTTATGATAGAGAATTGGTTTGAAGTACTGAACGAAAAGATTAGTCTGCACGTAGCATTTGAAAAAGGTGAATCTCATCGAAACGTACGTCATGCAGTATTATTTTTAATATAGGTGTAAATCAGTTTAACAATTGTTTTATTACGTTTATCGATTTACATCAAGTATCGGCCTCATCAATTATTAATTTGAACGAAAAGAGTTGATTTAATTGTAAACATAGTTACGGCTAATGAAATTTTATGGTCAGTATTCTGTCAGCAGCTGTGTTATTGTGAATACAGTGTAAATCAAAAGCTCAAGTGTTTGAATTTTAGTTTATATTCAATTTGATTCTTGTTGATTGTAACAAACTCTTGTTGATGTGTGACTAGCTCGAAACATTTTGAGTGAATTTACTTCAGCCAATTGCTTTTTATTATACGATACATTCACTATGTGTTGTTGAAATGTTCCACTAAATGTTGTGCAATGATGAAATTATAAGTGACCTTATAATAATTCTCACAGTAATTGTTTCCAAACCTGAAAATATGAAAGATTTTGAAAATTGTAGAGGGTTCTGACAATTTTTCACTTTCGCCTTTAATATTGTGAAATGTACGGAAGGTTTGGAATTCACTCATACCATTTCATCTTCAATGAATCCTCTCCATCGACTTTATTACTTACTGCTTTGAAATTGCTTTCATAACGGAAAAATGAAAAGCCTAATAGCACTACCGCATCACATAACGCGTAAAAATCGGAGGTGAAGCTATGTAAAGGGATCCAAAACCCTTCAATAAGGATAAAAATTACTACATCAGAGATGCTGATTAAACAGCAATCACCCAGCAAAACACTTGCTATATACTCGAAGCACTTTCAGCTGGACCGCCAATGGTTGGCTTATATCTCGAGGGCACGCTTAAAAAACTCGAAAAGAAACAGCGCCAACCTTTTAGGGCTCCTCGGGACTTCTTATAATACGTATAGGCTGCTTAAAGAGATCACTGGACGTCTTAATTCCCTTCTTAAAAAAGGGGAGATTGTTATCACGCTCTCTAATTTACTTATTCCCCGCTTTAGATCTATTTTACAACAATGCTTTAGTGCACAATAGGAAGAAGGAAAAATTAAACTCGGGTAGCTTTTGATGAGTTTCCTGCAATTTTGTTTTATTGGTGCCAGATTACTATCGACGCATTATGAAACACTTTGTTGGATGTTTATATTCATGTTCGAGAAATTGTATGTAGAAAACGATATTTTCATAAACCTGTTGCCTTATTTCATATGTTCATGTGATATTTCAGGAGTTTTCTTTTTTGAAAATAAAAGAAAACATTTTTCGATGAGTTTTTGAAGAAAATAATCATTGAACTTGACAATATAAGTAGATAATAAATTAAATTTAACACACTTGACTCAAGTTTCACTGAATATATTGAGAACTCTACATATGTTTCGGGTGGTTGACACATTATCAAGAGTATACAATATTACTCGAATTCTTGATAATTGGTAACATATGTAACAACCGAAATATATGTCAGTATTCAGTGAAACTTAAGTCAAATGTGTTAATTTTAGTTCATTGTTTTTGACATAATGTTTCACCAAGAGATAAGTGAAACCTCCATGTCATTTATATAAGTAAGTAGTGTTCTATGTTATGATTGCAAATGGAATCACCACAACAAAATATTGAGGAGAAAAAGATAAGCTGTGAAAATTAGGCAAATATTGAAGAAACTACAAGAAAAAAAATTAATTCCGTTTGAATTCAGAAAGAATAGAACAAGAAAATCTATAGAAAAGATTACTCGTTATCATTCCATAAATTCAATGTTCCACAATGGAAAAAGTTATACTTCTGTAATATGATGAAACTTGATGAAGATATATTCAGCTGTTGAAGAATGTGGATTGGTTAATTTCAGAATTTCAGCAGTTTCGAATATTCTGTTTGCCTTTGAAATTACCATCAAGAGGTATTGAAAAAACACGAAATCAGCTGAAAAAATTATCAAAATGATGAAACAGTAATTTCAAGATAGAAAATTCATTTTGTTTGGATTTGCAGAGAAAACAGAGAATTTTGAACAAATTGACCAACAGAAAATGAAGAGAAGATTAGTCAATATCGTTCCATAAAATTGGTAACCTTAGTGAATTACAGCTTTCGTAAATATTCAATTATTTCTTATTATTTGTATATTCGTAAATAAACCTACTTCTCATCCTCATTCTGCAGATATTGATGAAATTCTGCCGAAAATAATTGCGAAATGAAATGAGCCAAGAATAAATGTTTTAATATAATGAAGTATTTAGGAATTTTCGTCAAAATAGAACAGAGGAGACTGGTATGGAAGACATCTTTATCAAAATCTTTCATTTGTTATCTGGTATGAAAGGAAGTAAACATTTTCTGTGTTTTGTAGTGCGAAAAATAACTAATACCAAAAATGAACAGGATATCTCAATGATTTAATACCAAGTTTTATTGTGGAATATTGTATTTATGCCTTTTCCCAGTTGTCCAATTGGTTGGACAACAGTGATATGAGCTTTATTGAATAGCAATAAATTTCAAATTGACTCTACATTTTGGTTAGAAAACGTTTCAATGGGAAAAAGGAAAGGGCTGTTTTTAGGATTTTCCCGGCAATTATTCGAATTTTCCTTGGACTTCAACGAACAATTAGAAGAAAGGATTGGCAAAATTGGTCCATGCATTGTTGAGTTATGCGCTTACCAACACATTTTGCGATTCATTTTTATATTAAGATTATCATTTATTCTGAATAAGGGTACACTACATTATCATACAATATTTATTTCCACTTTTCGAATATCGCAAAAGTTACACGTATACGTTCCCGATAACAAAGCATCGAAAAGTGATACCAATCTTTTACGACCACAGATTTCCTCACACGTTTTATTGCATTTTATGAACTTTCGGCGACACAATCAAATAATGGCCGCATTATGCATTCATGATGATTCCAAAAGTGTATGCCGCAACGTTTCTGCTCCCCAGGCAGTAAAGTAAAGCAGGACAATAAAAATGTTCCAAGGTGATGAGTCCCGCCGTAGCCACATACTGAATAAAATCCCAACATTTGCAAGTTAAATGCTATAAACGAGCCCTGGAATAAATTCTTTGTTTCATTTTTTCATTCCACGTAAGGCCACTGGGGAGATATCTTATTCTTATTGTCGGATCTTCTTTGCTATTTCGTTTCCTTCTCGTGAGCTCTCTCAGATTCCCATATCAACATCGCATTAGGTCGCTTTTATTTCCTCCTTTACTAGCAATCATATCAAATTGAAATAAAGTTGTTTGTAGTCTGGGGAGTAAACAAAATCGCGGTGAATTGTTAGCGATAAATGACCCGGAAATTATGTGGTTAAATATTGTCCCTCTTCGGTTATATTTTCCTCCACTTCCGGTTTCACATTGTAGAGTTATCACATATCGGCGTTTCTGGAAAACGAATGGTTAGTTATATGAGAATCATAAAACGTAAGAACTTGATGATTCATTGAATTTATTGACTGTTAATAATCATTAAATTGATATTTTCGGAGAGAATCTCATGAAGTTCTATGAATATTCAAAAGTGAAAAAAGCGTAACTCTAATAGCCAACAACAGTTATTGTCACGAAGTAATGAAATGAAGAAGTGATGTCAAGTCCATGTAACATTCTTCAGAGATATTTTTTATGGTTGATTGTTAGGAGTTTGGCTTCGATTTTTGAAAATTGAGCTATAAAATGGTATTTTAACAAAAGAGTATCCATCAAAAATTTTATTTCAATATTAACAAGTAAATATATGAAGTTATAGATATTTTCTTTGAATATTACTCTTCTCAGAGAAAGAAATTTATTTCTCTCTAAAATATATTCAATTTTGTGTTGAAGGGTATAAATCTGGACAATATACATTAACATAGAGGAATGAGCTCAGAGATCTAATTCTATTTACCTTTTGTTTGGGACATTTAAAAATGTATTTCATAATTGAAAAAGCTTTGCTAATTTCAAGAATATTCTTGAATACACTTATACATGTTTCGGCCTACTGAACCATTATAAAGAGTTTGATACAACAACGGCGTCAGTTGATAATTTAATGAATGTCGTGTAATGAATGAAATTATGCGATACATTTCGATAGCTAACAATATTTTTCGACATAAAGTCGTACAATCAAATAGATTTGCCTTATCCATACAACAATATTGACATGGATTTCTTATAGTTTTTTGATATTTATTCATCAATTTTTTCATTTATCAAAAAAATTACTAGTACTAGATATACAATTAAGAGTGACTAATGCTGAGATATATTCGCTACCAGATTTTTCGAGATGTTTGAAATAAAAAAAAACAAGTGTCGGTTAGAAAGTGAATTATTCTCACTTTGGTACCGTGAATAATGAAATAGCGGACACTTATGCACAATCGGCTTAATACATCCAAATTATTCTCACATTTCAATTTTCTTACTGAAAACTCAAATTGAGTGGAATGAAACGAATATGTATATAAAAAGTTTGAATGCTTCCCGACACACCCTCAGTTTTAAGTGAAAATTTTACTTGGGTGCAACCAAATCAATCACAAACATACAATCAAAAGTGAAGTCAAATCAAGTTGAGATTTCACCAAGAATTTGATATTGGTACATCCACCTATAGATGTTATCAACCATATCAACTTTATAGAAACAGAGTGAACCGGATTCTCTAGTCTCAGCTTCTTTTGAATATTATCTCATATGCAGCGTCATCACATTGCTTTTACTATCATGTAAATATATATAAAATATGCCGGTCTCCGTAGCTTAGTCGGTAGAACACCCGACTATGGTGCGGTAGAACTTGGGTTCGAGCCCCGCTGAAGGCATGGGTGTTTGTGTTTGTCTATGATTCAAGTAGTTTAATGAATAATATATCCTGGGTAATGTCCATTGATTCAAGCCCAATAGCCGTTCGAAACCGACGTTAAATAAATAATGTATATATATATATATATATATATATATATATATATATATATATATATATATATATATATATATATATATATATATATATGTAAATATCCAAACACTTACAGTGACCGACAGATATAGTTACCATTATGAGTCTTCTCCCAAAATGAGACTCATTTGAAAACATTATTCGAACAAAATTGCGATATTCGGATGAATGAAGAATATTTGTCTGTTTTTTGAACCATCATTGTATATCATTAAAAGTTTTATGTCGAATGCGAACTTCAGAGAAGAACGGACAAATTCAGTAGAAGTTTCGGGGAAGTCCTTCTGAAAAGTGCGAACAATTCACTCAAATTAAAATACTCGAGAAGTGATTTGAGTCGTTTTCCTCCACTTTCGTATTTTGGTGTTTATTATCGAACGAATATACATTTTGTAGATTCAAATTAACTCTTTCAAACTGGTATGGACTGCCAACACATGTTTGAACTATACATATTTTCTTGCTCTAATCAATATAATATGTTTCAAAGTCGTATACAAGTTTCAGATATACCAACAAACTTTGAGATGAGAAATTGCACAAATATTTCTGAAGAGGAGGTGAAAATTTCTGGTTTAAGAATGCACTATGCGGATTAGAGGATTTGATCATTGCTATGCCAAAAAACATTTCAGTATTGTTTATAAATCAAATCTCACGATCCGGGTACATTCTAAAGCCGAAAATTGTTACTTCTCTTTCAGTAGTCTCCATCTGCCAGTTTCATCTGAAACTTGACTCGCCTTTCTGGCAAGAGCCATCAAGTTAGAAACACGTGACAAAGGCTATGCCAATATACTCTACTTTTGTTTTTATCATTTCTTCCACCTCGAACGTTTCAATATTTATTTGTTTATTTATTTATTTTATGTATTTTATTTTTCAGTTTATATATTATTTTCTATCTTTTTAGCAATAACAGGCTTATTTTAATGTGAAAAACTTTATTCTCGTTGACGTTTCGTTGTATATCACAACTTTGTCATAACTAATTATTATTATTGCTCAAAACCTTGAAAATAAACTATCTATATTAACTTATATTATATAATAATAATAATAATAATATATATTTATGCCATATATATATATATATATATAATGGAAGCTATAAATTAACTTGACAATAATATAATATTTTGTTTCTGTGTGAAACGAAGCGATTTAATAAAAATATTAGCGATTATTTACAATCTTTACCTTAATTGCAAAGTTACCATTGAAACGAAAGAAACAACAATTAAAGTTCATTATTATCACTCTTTTCCTCAACACTCTTGTGCATAACTTGATTAATATACTAGATAAAAATTTATTTATAGTTTACTGATTCTTTTGATAATGTAATCCATACTTTTCATAAGTGATTTATTTTTTTTCAAGGTATCAACTAGTTTTACATAATTATTTGTTTTTTCAACTCAAAATGGTCTCCCATATATCTCAATTCTTCTGGCAATATATATCTTTATCCATCTTCTGTATAGATTGAGGTTATGGCAATTACATTAGTCTTGGTATCTTTTGGTGAAGCCACTATATAAATTCAAACTGTAGATTTGACATCATTAACAAAATTGTTGTTTTATAATGGGAGGTATAAATTAACTCGATAATAATAATCAGTTTTGTTTCTCTGTAAAAAGAAAGATATTGATAAGCTATTCTTTATTATCTCTTACATTAATTACGAAGTGACCTGTAAAACGAAATAATCAACAATTAAAGTTCATTATTATCACTTTTTGCTTAAAACTCTTGCGTATTACTTGATCAACACTCTTTAAAATTTATTTATTGTTCACTGAACAATTCACTGTACTGCACGTCATCTTCAAAACTTCAAAATTTGACAGACATATTATCTATGGTTCCGTCTAGCGGAGAGTTGGAGGACGCGCGTATTATGAAAAGTGCGGAAAATTTTAATGAAGAAAGTACTTTGATTACATATATATCTATATACATCAAGTGTGGTATAAATTTAGATATTCTCTAACATTTATCTTGTGACGGATAATGGAAGCATAACATCGTTCATATAGTCAGGTCTACTATTACATTATTTTGATAAATTTATATTTTTCGAATGAATTTCCTAGTATTTTCTTCAGGAGATACATAATACCATAATCAGTGCATAGTATCACCCTACCATTCAATGATTGTTTTCAAAAGTATGGTTGAGAAATTTGAAGTATCCTTTCGTAAATTTCACATTTCTTTTACATACTAGAACAACTACTTTTAATTAAGTGAATTAATAACTGCTGTATCCAGTTCATATGTATATATTCATATAAATGTACATTTATATTTTCCATCACAAAAGTTCGATTATTTATGTTTCAGCCAGTTCTTCATTTATCTGTTTTTTCTTTCAACTTTCTGATGGATCTTCAGACTTTTGATCTATCAATTATGTGATGAACTTTTTCAATCTGGATTTGCGTGACAGAGCAGAGTTACCAGTTATATATAATCTGTACTTTGTCGTAAAGTCCATGATTATTTCATGAAAGATATTGTTATTCACTCAAAGAAAATAAATTGAATGTTTCAACACATTTGATGACAGGAATTTCTATGAAAATACTACAAACAGTAGCGAATCGTTAACGATGAATGTTTTTCTTCCATTTTTACAGTTCCTTATTTGATAAAAATATCAATTATATTTTTCTATATATATGCTGCAATATGCTATGCTATTTGAGCGAAATAGATTGACATATTTTTCAATTACATGATCTGAAATAATGTGACGGTTTTCATGTAGATTTCCTTTTATCCCCCGTTCTGGAAATTTCAAGGAAAAAGGATCATCCACAACTTCGTATTTTACGTTCAGGTCAAGTCTCATCCTGGATTAGTCTGTTTAGGGCGTCGTTGTATACTCTTAATGGAGTCAGATTAGTGCATAGGATGTGTTTTGCATGTAAGTGGAGAATGATGTTTGGTTTAACGGCAGAACGAGTTGTTCGTCTCGACACCATTTTAAAGGAAAGGCATCCGAAATAAAATACGTTTACGTACGGTCTTCTGTACGAAATATTCGAAATTTATATAATATAATACGTAATATTTAAATTTTATTGTCGTTTCGTTTCAACAAGGATTGATAAGTGATTATCTCAACAAAGATATAAATATATGTATTCGAGATATATTTTGTTATTGGAGATTCACCATCATACTGTAGGTAGAATTCATATTGAAAGATATTCAACTGAAATGGGAAATCTATCAAGAGTTTAGAAAATATTAATCGATACATCTTTGTTTTCGATGTAAAATGTACATACTCGCTTGGTCACCCTTGTTACATTGACAAAACTCTATGACTATTTTTTGATACCCGCGAAATATGAATTTTAGCGCGAAGTTAATTTATTGGAAGACAATTTAAGATGGTTTATGGTTTACCCAAGTCCATAAACCTTCTCAGTAAATCTTGATGATGTGAAAATAACATATATCATTTGAAAAATTTTCGCAAAGTAGTTTTGAAACAAATTATATTTCAACTAGAAATGAGATATTATTGCATACCTTCACAAACATTCTGAAACAGCCAAAACTTTCATCGGATTTTAGACGAAAGTTTATTGAACCCTCTTATCAATAAATAGCACAAATTATTAATTCCAGATTCACGTCCGCTTAATTAAGATTTCACTTCGGGCTGAAAGTAAGAGAAATGAATGTCGGTAAGCAATACTATAAAATATTTAAGAAACGTGGGGAACTTCAGGAGCAAGCCAAGAAGGGGTTTAAGATACGACCACTTACTTTAGCCATACCTCCTTCCTCATGAATAAAATAATTTTCCAATTTTATGAAACGGATGTTAATAAGGGTTTGAGAGGAAAGCGTAGGGAATATTCGTAAAATGATAGATTGAAAGTAGAAAATTAAGTTACAATATACTTTAACCTGAAATTTATATGAGTATTATATAAGTGAATAATGCTTAAAACGTAGATTAAAAATGCTTAATTTTTAATTTGAGCTAATTGTAATTTGAGCATTTGAGAGTAATATAAAAGAAAAATTTTGAAATGTGAGGTAGATAGATTAATTCCAATTGCACACTTCACCCAGGGTCTTTTCCTGATGGTGCATTAGACGAAAGTCAAAACCGAGATATTTATGTAATACAGTTTGCTTGTCAACTTGTCTCTGTTCTTTCGATTGAATATATTTTTGGTTCTGTGGTAATGACATTTATAACAGAAAGTACCGATAACTTTCTTAAGAGACATTTGATTGATGTAAAAGTCTGAAATACTCCAATTTTTCAACTGACTAAACGTGACACAGAAGGTGAAATTATATTTGATTACATTGGACACAAATTTAGTTCAAAAGATATGAATGCTGATTGTAATTTGGCAGATCATTGCAATGAATGCAGGATTTAGGATAATAAATTTTTGGCGTATGTCAAATGTCGTCGAAAGACCAGTAAACTTTTTAAGCTGTCAAAGTGACAATTGAATAATCACAGACGAGATTTTACAAACATGAGTTTAATCATCTCAATCAATTCTGAAAGGAGTCTGAAATATCTAAAATGAGATGAAAAGTTTATGTGAATTAATTCGTCGTCTTTGTTTGTCCTATATTAGAAACTGAGATTTTATTTCAGTGAGATTTTATTTATCACTATCATAAAATATCATTATTTCTGTGGTCTTGAATCGTTCTCAAATATTTTTTTATACATTTATATTATTATTATTATTATTATACTGAAGTTAAGAATTGAACTTTGAATTCTTACGATTTCATTTTAGCGTAAATTTGTCATTTCATACCTATTCGACGAAAACAATTTGGGCGAAAATAGAAAATTGTCCATATTCCCTCTAGAAAACTGAAACTGCTTACTTGCCACAGTGAAAAAAATGACGAGAGTAACAAATTCATTCAATTAGTTGTCACATTCGAATCATCGGGGTAGACAAACTGTTCGTTTTATCTCTGGGAATGTATAAGCTCCTGAGAAGCCAGCCTGTCTAGAGGGAAATATGCAAACATGATGGAAAGATCGAACTTTTTCTTCTTGAGGTGACAAATACGGAATTTGCATTTAAATAGGGTATTTCCATCTGTGATACGCGCATATTGTGCCGCTAGACCTTCTGTCGAGGAAACTCTTAACTTCCTCTCGCATCCTAAAAATTAAACATCTGGTTGAGAGCGGATAATTGAAGGCCTTCTCTGGGAAATATTTTCATCTCGGGTTCGTGTCTGTTTTCTCGGTCGCATATGGAATTTGAATAATCGGTAAGCGCATTTCAAAGGGAGAATACGTCAATGTCTGTTGCTTGATTGAATTGTCAAAAATAACGTATTTGGGTAATTGTTGCTTCATTTAGAACGATTGGCATAAGTTCCAGTTTTTGATATACTTCTAGATGGGTTTCGAAAAAAATTTTAAAATAGGTGGAGATAACTGGAAATATTCATTACGTTCACAATTTTAATGAATGGTATCAGATACATTCTGCTTATTTTCGATAATAGAGCAAATAGGTGTAGGTATATAGATTAAACTGTTATTGCTGAAAGAATTTTGAAAATTGAAGATCTTTGAATTGAATGACACAATTTTGAAAAAAAAAATCATTTCGTTGAATATAAACTTAAATTCAAACACTTGAACTTATGATTTACATTTTATTGACTACATAGCATGACGCGTTTCGTCGTTACAAACGACTTCTTCAGATGCTTACAGAATAATCAGAATAACAGATTATTCTGTAAGCATCTGAAGAAGTCGTTTGTAACGACGAAACGCGTCATGCTATGTAGTCAATAAAGTGTAGATCATAAGTTCAAGTGTTTGAACTTAAGTTTATATTCAATTATAATGGATTTTTTTACATCAAGTAAACGCCAACACTATTAAATGAAAAAATAATAATTAAAAAAAAATAAACTCATTATTTTTCAAATAATGAGTTTACAACAAATAAATTCATTTCAATGAATAACATGAATCAGTGCAAAACGAATTTATAAAAGCTTTGAAATAATTAATGTAGGCAAAGGAATATATTCAATATATCGAATATATTTCTACAAAACCACTGTTTGTGTTTACTGTTAGCAGAAAGTGAATTTTTCTGCTGTTTGTTTTACTGTTACAATGCGATGACTTCATTATCGTTACAGGAATAAATGTTAGAGAATATTGTAATATCCATTATCTTAATTGATATGGACGTGTTAAACTTTCAATGTTAGATGTATTCATGTGCTTTTCATTGATTCCCAAGATTTGAGATGTACATTAATGCATACGACTTATATTTCTGCCTTACAATCAATAGGAGGGCATTTGAGAATTGAAATCGTCTACTTTCATTTGTTGAACTGATGAGTACCCTGTAGTACGAAACAGTGCCTTTCTTACGCTTTCAATGAAAGTAGGTATATATATATATATATATATATATATATATATATATATATATATATATATTATATATATAATATTGTGAGCATCAGTACGACATTTGCATACGAAGTATTGACGTACCAAGGCAATACCAGCAATACTAAGGCGTACCAATTACAGCAGATCAAATGTTATGTCACGTTCTCCTATCACTACTGACTATGTAATCTTTATCATGGGTGTTGCTGTAGATGTGATATCTATTCTGGTTTACTATCAGTGATTTTTACATGCCACTCAGAACAGCCCAATGGGATGTCGTGATATTTTCATGAACTTCTGATGTCTACATATGACTTTGCTATAATAATATCTCAATTTTAGTTCTGTTTCATTTGGTTATCTTTCGTTACATTCATATTACTTTTGCGATTGTTTTCAATTTTATTTTCGTTGACTTCAACAACTACATTTAATCAGATTCTGTTGAATAGGTATGTGTGAATTTGTGATACATAATATTTTATTTTTGGTTTGTTCAATTTAGTAATTGTTTATTACTATTTCAATTTATGTTAATTTTATTTTCTTTGTATAAATTTGCTTAAAATCTCTTTTTTTTCAATTTTTTATAATTCATTATTATTTGTGTAAAATCTGTTATTCCTTATTAAGAAGAAAAATTTCTTTTTCTTAATTTCTCTTTAATAATAATTTAATTTTTCGGACAAGTCACCGTCAATTCATAGTAACCACTGGACGGCTACGTTCTGCACATGGAATGTACGGGGAACATGTGCATCGAATAGGTTTGTCATTCCTTAGTTTCATCCTAAGTCATCCCCACTTTGTTTCTGTGGAGAAGTTAAATCATTAGAACACATATTTATGGTCTGTCCACAATACGTAAATGAAGAAAACAAATTCTGGATCACATATATTCGATTAGAAAAGAAGACCATATTAATATAGGTAGATGAAATTATTTCTTATAATGACTTAGGACTTTATGAAGTAGGTACTATTTTGATTCCTGCAGCAATGTCAGACAATTCGTTATATTACTCTAATATTCACTTTTAATTAGTTAATTTCAAAATGAGGATGACTGAATGGTAGAATTTCCAAGGTCATGAAACTGAAACTGGTTAATTTTTGAGCTGTTCAATTTGAACGAGTCATACGATATTATTAATTAGAACCTACCCCGTCAACTTATTCGAATTAATTCTCAACGATTTACAATATTCGATGTTGTGTTAAGTGGTATTTCAATAGATGCAATGACGGTGCGAATTTTCACTCTTTGACAACAAAGGCATCTCGGATCTCAATAACGGTGTACAAGGAGACTCGTTACATCAAGAAACGGCGGGGCCGGAGTGAAGCAAAAGGGTGTCGCCGTAGAGTGTCGACTTCACAGGGGATCGTCTTTCTTAAGGAGTATAATGAGATCACGTTTATCCCTCTTAGACGGGATCAGGAAGTCTTAACTCGCCATACTTTACTTCTTTTTGCTTCTTTCCGCCACAACGACGCTTGTCTCCGGGTATTTACTGGCTCTCGGTGTGTCTATAAACTTGCTCGAGAGAGTAATTCGATGGGTTGTTTATGGCTCACCTTTTTTCTCTGATCAATCTGAGGGGAGCGAGCGAGCCACCCAATTTTTTCGAAATATCGTTAATTGACGTCTCGTCAATTAGGTACTTCACTTCGCTAAAAAGTATAATATTATTGGAAACAGAGAACAAAGAGCTTATTCAACTGAATAAAAACAATTAACGATTTTCATATACTTCATATATCGATACACGAAGCGAAAACATCCTAAGAAAATTGCGTTATAGAAAGAACAAGGAATTAAACACGGCTGAAATTCATATGGGAAAGAAGTGCATCCAGCTATTGTTCATATGAAATTTTTAAGAAATAGCTACATAAAATGAAAAAAGTAAAACATGAACTACGTATCAGCCACAGTAAGACGGAATAAGTACAATTTAATTTTGTAGAAACAGCCGATGTAGTTATCGATGTGTTCATAAACGGCACACCACTTCATAAAGTAGAAAGCTTCGAGTACCTTAGAACTGCCATAACACCTCATGCCAATGTCAACAAATATGTCAATTCTCGAATAAATACTGCATGACTCAAATGACGATGACTAACTGTTGTTTTTGAAATGGTCATCAAGATCAAGGGGAAGGTGTATAAGACAGTGGTGTGACCAGTCTTAAATTATGGAGCAGAATGCTGGAATATGAAAACACGAAGAACAACAACACACAAAAGAGATAAAGATGTTGTGATGAGCGGATGGTGTGACACGTTTCGATAGAGTCTCATGAGTACATTGGAGGTTCCTTCAAAGTAGCTTCTATCTTAGAAAAAGTGAGAGGTAGTCGTTCACGCTAGTATGGTCACATCCAAAGATACTACCTAGGATTACTACGTTGTTGGTAAAGGCCTCAACATACCTAGAGAACCCAGAGACCAGTAGAAGGAGACCTCCTGCCACCTAATGGAAATCAATAAAAAGGGAATGGACTAGAACAACCTTATTATTCAGACCACCCGGAAGATAGTTCTCTGATGCAAATGTACAGGCAGGCGCGACCCCAGATAGACAAGAAACATGCGTTGGATAAAGAAGAAGATTTCTTCTTAAAAATGAATACTGTACCCACTACTGCTTTATTTATACTACAAACACATAAATACATAGCATACATACTCTCTAGTTAAACTGTAAGTTAATTTTTGTCTGTAAAGTTTGATAATATTTTTTTTGATCTCGATGAATGTCGCTGAAAAAAATAGAGCTTCGGAATTATTTTATTTGTAGTTATTCTGAATTTTTGAAATACAAGTCGATCGAAAGCATAAAAGAAGTCAAAATGGGCGAGTTCTTCGACAAACGAACTCTAATCAAATTCAAATTCAAAAATTTGATGGTATATTTGTTTTTAGGACCAAAAAATAGAGTGGATTTTATAAGTATATTTTATGAAAATGTTTCTGTTTTTTCGTTGAAATTTCTCAAACTCTTCCAAAATCATCAAGTAAATGACCATACGCTAATAATTTCCTGCTAATGAATTATCATCGTCGAAAAAATAAGTTCGGTACTTTGTTGTAGATCTACTACTACCCTTGTCCCTTCAGCTACTCAAGACACACTGGGGCCATGGAAAATCGCCAAGTAACTTAGGAGGAAAAAACTATCTCCATTCGCAAAAGAAACGCCAATTAGAAATTCAAAACATACGGGAAGGATGATATAGATCTTCGACAAAAATATTAATAAAGTTCGAACCGAAAAAATTAAATGGATAGTGGTCGAATTTTGACCAATGGACGAACATTAGGTTTTGAAATTTTGTGATGAACACGAATAATTTAATGAAGTATATTCGTTGAAATAAAAATGATAATAATATCCAATTCACAATTAGCTATTACAAAATCATATATACATTTTGGTTCAAAATATATTATTTAAAATTATTGTTTAAAACGAACTTTTAGCTAATTTACGCTTGAATACGTAAAAGACACTAACTGTTTTTATGGAGCTGGGCAATTCATTAAACGCATTGAATTCTTCATAAAATATACTATATCTAGATTTAGAAAGCTTACAAACTTGCATGAAGAAATTTTCAGCATTTCTTGTATCAAAACCGTGTACATCATTGACATGTTTTATGACTCTATATGGGAACAATTTGGTTTTAACTTTAAATATAAATATATATGTAGCAAAAATTATTCTCTGTTTAACTGACATTAGTTCTAAACAATTTAGCATGCTTTGGATTGGAGTATACCTATTACGTTTCAAAATTGTTCACATAGTTCTTTTCTGTAGCTTTTGTAGCTGTTGAGTTTTTTCTTTACTCAATTCCAATTATAGAGTAGAACAATGTTCAGAGTGTGGCATTATTATTGACTTATATGTCGTCAGATATTTTCCAATTTTTTTGAGAAAGTTGATTTGAGTAGACTTTGTTACATTCAGCGATAAATTGTTATCGCTTAGGCATTCATTTATTGCTGCCAAGTCTCTATTGATCCATTCTGTCATAGAGTGGATATTTTTTCCTCTAACATAAAACATTGTATCATCTGCGAACCATCAATATTTGAAAATTTATTTTAATATATAAATATTTGAAACTAAATCTCATAATGTTATGTGAGAATTATACAAAAAGCGGTTATCTAGAAAATGGAGGCACTGATCAATTTTTGTTTTACACAAACTTTCAGACAGGAGAAACTCAGACAAACAAAATGTAATTTTTCAACTTGAAACCTCTTGGGTATAGTGTACTTTTTCGGTTACCATACTTGAGCGCATCACCGTCAAACTAGATTGCTTGATGTTTATTTTACCTGTCTTCGGCGAATGATGGATTAGCGTATATTGAAATCGCATATTTCAAACGTTTTATCTCTAACCCCGGAGCGAACAATTTCGAGTTTGTAAAGTTTACACATGTCAAGTAGTGTCGATAGTGATTGTGGCTGCGTGAACTCCCTCACTTTGATGACAAAGGCGGCGACGATATTAATATCCGTGTAGAAGACTCGTTACACGGGATAAAGTACAAACTAGGTTGAAGTGCTGTGAAAATTCGAAATCTTTGGAAATATCGAATAGCAAGACGTTTGTTTCAATATATTTTATAAGTCATATATTGATGACTCATTATCATCCCAAATATATCAATATTTTACATAATGTCACTTATAATATAATATAATAATAATAAGTTCTTCATTGTCAACAGCCAATCACACGAAATAATAACAATGTTGAATGTATAACTAAATAATTGAAATGAAAAGATATAACAAAGAGCTCAATTCAATATAAAAAAAATAGTAACTCATAACTACATTATAGCATCCAATGAAATATAAAAAGAACTCAATCTAAATCAATTCATTCTAGTCAATTTTCTTTGTTCACATAACTCCTAATAATACCTTCTATGGGGTCAAAGTGAATGACACAATTATTGGCAACTCTATTGAATGTAGACTCCATAGACCAAATGGGGAATTGTAGAGAGTTGGGCCTTGGAGTCTCGAGCTGAAATAATTTTGTATAACGAGAATTTTGCCTAGGAACACGAAATTTCAAAGCGGAAAAGAGAGGAGGACAATCAATACTATTGTGCAGTAATTTGTACAAAAATTTCAGTGATAAAGTTTCTCTCAATTTACTACGGATTAGAGTATTAAATAGCCCTATGAATGTTGAGGTATTATTAAAATATTGGCCATTACGTATAACGAATCCATATTTTTTCGCAACAGATAAAATAAGTTGGTGATGTGTGGGACAAAGGAAAGCTTCTGGTCGCAGACTACACCAAGTTCTCTCACCTTATCAGAACGAGAAAGAACCTGACTACCGAAGCTGTAATTACAGTCAATTCGGTCTCTCTTCCTTGTGAAAGAAAGAACATCACACTTTGACACATTCAAACTCAAATAATTGTCCTTACCCCAACTAGCAACATGGTCCATAGCGAGCTGAAGTTAAGCACAGTTGTCCTGTGATCTAATTTCATGATATAGTTTCAAATCGTCTGCGAACATCAAAAGTGGAGAGTGAATATTACCCATCAGATCATTTAGCAATAGTGGTCCAAGATTAGACCCTTGAAGTATTCCAGAGGTAGGTTTGAACTCAGACGACTGTATACCCTCCAGCTGTACGAATTGACGTCGGTCAACCAGGTATGAATGAAAAAGGTTGGTGAGGCTATCAGAGAATCCCAATTTGTTGCGTAATTTCTGTATAAGAAGCGCATGAGCAATTTCATCTAATGCTCTCTGAAAATCTGTGTAAATCACATCAACTTGACCGGTGGAGTCTAGGACTTCAAAATTGTACTGTGAAAACAGCATTAGATTGCTTGAACAACATCTCATTGACATGAATTGTTGCTCAATCTTGATGCTGTTTCTGACGGCTGGATATATCATTATAGACCACAATTTCAAAAAGTTTGGAAAAGTTTGATAAGATGACACTTCTTCAGTTCTAATGTCATCAGTTTGTTCTCTGCTTTTGATTATTCTGAGAGGCTTCTATGAATAAGTATCAGGAAACAGTTGAAATTAATTTGGACAGTTTCAAGTCTTATTTGAATAACATCGATTCCGAAACCTCTAAAATATTTTGGTTATTCAAAAACGCCTCAACACATATCTTAGATATCGAATATGTGTACTATCTTCTAACCTCTAACTGCTAATAGAGTGTGGTTGCAAGGAATAATGGATGTTATCATATCAAAACACTTGACGAAATAGTATGTAAGAAAAGGACATGTGACAGTTCAATTTCTGTTCAAGTATAAGAAATTGAGAAGATATTGCATGTTTCAAGAGACTTGAGTAAACAAGCACTCTTCTTTGAAGGAAGACTGCAACAAAAATCTTCACTTACTACATGTGTATATTTTGTTGAACAAACGTCAACCCAAAATGAAAACAACCCCAGAAAGCAGTGATTATGAATTATTCACAGCATTTTCTAGACAATATTTTTTTGAAGATTATAATGAATGAGACAAGTAAAAGTCCACTCATCTATATATTCATCAAAAAATTATTGGAGTTATTATAAATATGTTGAAAATTATGAGATGGGTAAATTTTACCATGTCATAAGTGGTTCTTTTTTTTTGGAGATCTATATATTGATAAAGCAATGAATTCGCTATGATGTTAACATAATTTTATATCAGTAATACAAGAAAATACCTAAATTTCTCAGCAACATTTTCGGGAAAAAAACTATAATTTTGAAGGGGTCAGGCCAAAGGATTTACTGAAACTTGAAGTGATTGATTGAATCAAAAACACTCGGTATACTTTCACAAATTTATAATAATTGCTTGACAATTGTTCTTGGTTGTTAACCCATTTTTAAGAGTTGAAACCTGTGTGAAATAAAAGTACGTGAAGTGATTAAAAGTAAGTAGGTGAGTAGATTACAAACATGTTTACATGTTTTATCTTTCAAAAATGGGCTTATATCCCAAAAAAAATTAAAACAATCAATATTATTTTGTAAAAGGGAGTCAAGTCTCTTTTATACAATTTATATTAGAACCAAGTTTCATCAAGTGATCAGAAAATGATCAGTAAACTTCATTCGAAGCAATACACTTTGGGCAATACTGTTGTACTCAATAAATTTGAGTAAAGTAATAACGATCACATTAAGATAGTTTTGAATATCTCAAATTCTGAGATTATTCGATTTGGAAAGCTATCTTTTTCGCCTACTTAAGTATCCTTGATGAATTGAATATTTCTATACGAAATAATCCAAGGAATGAAATGTGTATTCTTCTTGTGAAATTAGCGTTTATTAGACACTCAAATGTGATGGTTCATTTCAATTTTAGCATTCTTTCTGTATTCTTCATCAGCCATCTTTTTTATTTGATCTAGTTTATTTGTCAGTTGTTTATTATTCATTTCTTTCATGATGTGGGCATGTGAGTGGATATTTGGGTTGATACGTAAATATATAATTGTCTATATTCAGCTGCCAATAATTTCTTGGATATTTTATATCTCTGACTTTATCAAAATTAATCAAGATACCTATTGGAAATGAAATTTGCCTACCTTTTTTCGATTTTTTATTTTTCTTTGTTGGTTAAAAACATCAAATCAAACCCCTTCGAACTGAAGAAACATCTGTGGGTATCAGTAATCTGAAATATTCTCTGATATATTCTACAGTAAAACTTTTGTCATAAAAAATAATAGTGACTTCATTTTAGATATTTTCTAATACCGCCCTGTAAGGCACTCAGCATTATAAATTTAATAAATCCATCCTCTGAGCGATTATAAATACTTAAGTGAGGGAAAACACCTGAAAGAAACTGTTTAAACAGGCTGTTTTTATATCAGATTGAACAAAGGAAATCAGGTGGTTCGTGTGAGAGATACAAAGGCTCCCTTCAAAGAAGGGCGCAATAAAAATACAATGAAAGTCGCTCCCGCGGATTCTTTCGGCTTCTTTGCTTACTTGAACATAAAGAAACGTTTAAAAGGGACTGCTTAATTAAATTATCGGCTGATATTTAAAACAGCTCCCGGTAACCGAACAAACACTTGATCTTGGCAATCCTCCAACCCCCTGAGACAGAACTCGAGTACTCTCTGATTTACTTGACTTCTGCCGCGATTATTTTCATTGTTTTGAAAATTAATTTTCCACGGAATTGGACGGAATGAATTTTTGTTGTTTCAAAGATTGCATCTTGAGTTCGTAGATGTAATTCAAAAGTTTTATCATTCTTGTCTCTTAAGTATTTTAAAATGATTTTGAAATTTTTTCATAACTATAATTCATTCTAGAAATAATAATTTGAATAAAACTAAGTAGTTTTATGATTTTCACTATAATTAATTCGAAAACATGACAATATCGTTTCTCCAACAAAGTTGCTTCATCAGAATTGATGATAAACAGAGCTATTACATTGTGGACTGCTTGTATTGACCCTGAAGTGCGTGGAAATGATCATAGAACACTGTTATTCTTTGGTAGGTGAATGACTATAGAACATATTTCTTCTGAATTGTGGAGGATGGCCATAGAATACTTTTCTTCGATTGCATTTTTACTGGAATAAATTTATTTATTTATTTATTCATTTTGCATGTCTTATAAACACCCATACAGTACTTACATATAAGACAGATTAGTAGTAAACCAAAACTTAGATCACTACCATAAACATCAACTAATGAAACTAAAACTAACCATATACATACATACAAATACCTCATATAGAAATCATAAAAATTGCTATATATAAAGAAACAAATTTATAATGAATTTACCACACCTGCCTTGAAGGTTCTGGGAACATCACTAAAAAAATCCATGTTTCTGTTAATGTTCAGTAGCTTGTTACAGATACTCAACATACAATTTAAAGGAGGCAAACCACTTACAACAACCAGAAATAGATCCCAACTGGAGCAACGCAACCAAACTTTTGAAACTTTCAAATAAATAAATTCTATAAGATTGCAATTTTTGTACTTGATGGAATTCAGAACATGATAAATGGAAAGAATAGCCTGAATATTTCTTCTCACTGACAATCTTTGCAGATTAAAGCTAATCAACATAGAGCTATATGATATTTTAAATGGATAACTATTATGTGTTTTATAATGTAAAAACCTCAGAAAACGTTTTTGAACTTTCTCTATTCTGTCTTCATTAGTGAAAGTTTTACGTGGCCAAATATTGGAGGCATACTCCAGGTGAGGCCTAACAAAAGAGCATTACAGTTTTACGATAGTAGAAACTTCAAAATTTTTACTATTTCAGATAATAAAGGAGAATTATTAATTAAAACTTGATCATTCAATATGCTGATGATAAACTGTTTATCATCAACATCTAATGAAGCCACTGTCATGTTTTTGAATTAGTTATGGTGAAAATAGAAAAACTACTTAGTGTTATTCAAAATATATATTTAGATTTTCATCAAGTATCGGCCCAAGCGCTTAATGATTAAGGAAATATTCTAATTCATTCAGAAAAATCTTCATTCATAATAAAGAACCTTTAAGATTCTAATAAATGTTTTTCATCATCAATTATTATTGACATATTAATCCATATTAATGTTTTATTCATCCTCTCATTCTCATTCAATTTCATTTCTTTTTATCATTACATACTTGTGAAAACTTAACAGGCAGTTAAAGCACATATGACGAATGAAATTTCACAAAATAGCCATCATACAGTTCATAATTGATCGATTTATATATGATGAAATACTCCAAACAAAAACGGTGATAGGAACACATCAGAAAAGAAGGGCAATAAGAAATCAATAGAGTGGTTCAATCCAGCTCAAAATAGTAATGAAATTATATATAATAATACACTATATTTTTCTAGACTTACTTATAATAGACTTTATAATGAAGTCTAGCATGAATAACAGAGTCGTCTCTGTAGCGTAGTGAGAGAGTGTCGGACCCTCACGAGGGAGATCTGGGTTCGAATCCTGGGTGAGACATGAACATTTGTGTATGTAAATGCGTTTCAGCGGTTAAATAAATGAATGATATGAATGGGTAATGTCCAAAGATGACGAATCAAAAAAAAATGTTTAAAAAAGTTAGAAACGGAAAAAATTACGCCGAAAAAATATCCAAGCTGGTTGCATATGCAATAACTAAATTGAGCATGTGAAAACATGTGTGGTTGAGGGCGAATCAACACATTTATGTGTAAAATTTCATACTATATGTGGTCAACAATTTCAGGTTATTAACAATGTACATGTGAAAAAACGGGCCTCGAATCAAGTATTAAACTCTAACAATACAACCTGAAAAATCTCACATTACTTTCATATGGTGAAATCCATAAAAACAACAATGATTCGCAATTCATTTCAGATGAGTTATGATTTTCATACTCTGATTTTCACTCAAGCTTTGAATGGATTTATCATCCAAATTTCAATTTGATATTGATAAAAATTGAAAATATTTGTTGACGTTTATATTGAAGGAATATTGGATAGATTATCACCCTCAGTAATTCATATCATTCAATATTCAAATAATTGGTTTCTTTCTTCAACAATACCGTGTAATGATACACCGAGATTCTCATCGAATACAGTAATTTAAAGTATATCGTTGTGTTATATTTTTTCAACAATTACGTTGATAATCTATCATTTTATTCGTTCTCAGATCCATTCCATAAAATGATAGAACGTGAAGTATTATTCAACATGAATTTTTTCCTAGTTGCACGTGTAATAAGTGGAAAGCTATTTTCATATATTTATTTTTTATTCATTATCAATTAAAGGTTGATTTTTTAGGAATTAAGTTTTTCAGGTGCCAGGTGGTTGGTCCTGGCATTCAAACGTCATCTGTCAAAGAGGAAAGTTTTCTGTATACTCTGCATTTCATCATGGAAAGACTTACAAACGAGCAACGATTACAAATTGTTGAAATTTACTATCAAAATGTGTATCGTTTGTTACGACCATTTTATGGTCGTTATAATCGACCTGGTGGACCAAAAATTCGTGCTGTTATCACCAAATTTCGCATCTAGTTTACTTTGTTGGACATTGAACCATTGTCTCGCATGCGTACAGTGCGTACTGAAGAAAATATTTCAGACGTATCGTACAGTGTTAAATCCGTCGCCGTTCTCAGCAATTGGAAAATATTACGTGTTGATTTGGGTTTGAAAGCCTATAAAATTCAACTTCTGCAAGAATTGAAGCTGAATGACTTATCACAACGTCTAATTTTTGGTGAATGGGCGTTAGATCAGCTTAATGAAAATCCGCTGTTTTATCGAAAAATTGTGTTCAGCGATGAGGCTCATTTCTGGCTTAACGGATATGTGAATAAACAAAACTGTAGCATCTGGAGTGATGAACAGCCACATGCCATACAAAAATTTCCTATGCATCCCGAAAAAACGACAGTTTGCTGTGGTTTATGGGCTGGTGGCATCATTTTTCATCAAAGACGACCGTGGAAGAAACGTTACCGTCAACGGCGAACGATATCGAGTCATGATACGCAACTTTTTTTTGTTGTCATCACATAATACTTTTGTTTATGGGATGAACAAACTTGAGATGTTTGTTGATGATTTTTGATAAAGGTTGTGACAGTTGCTCATATTTCTGTCATTTCAGGTTATCTCTGAAGAACATACACATTATTAATTCCCAAAGAGATCGAAGTTTGAAGGGCAGTTTATGTTCAAATGAAATGCAGGTGTTAAGATTACAAAAGTGTAACTAGGGCAAAGAAGTACAAATGCATTTATATATACCTTAATATTTACTTATTATATTACCTACTTTATATTCCGAAATATCCAAACAATATTTTCGAGGCACTTCAAGATTTGAACATAATATTATTGGTCATGAAAAGTAGTGAATTGAAAAATGCTAGCCCAATTCGGTGAGTTCTATTTCAATGCTTGAATGTACTTCAAACACGTTGCACTTATGTACAACTTTCCTGATTGTCTGGCAAGTAGAAAAATTCACTGAAATAAGGTGGCTCCTTTAAATCATCAATTTTGGACAACAAAGGGTATTATGTATGAATCTTAAAGTGCCTCGAATATATTTTTTTGATGTTCAGAAAAAATAACTTTGAGGACATCTGGCTCTATATTATATCTATTGAAATGACCGGGCTTCTATATTTTGTATTTTTACGTATTCATTACCCCAAGAATTTTCATTGTCCTTCTCAAATTGCAATTTCAAAAATCAGTCGTCAGAATCGTCTTTAGATAACACACAAAATGTTTTTCTCAAGGAGTCTCAAATACCTGGTCAAAAATGTCACTCAACTCTCTGACTATTTGTTTGTATGAAGTCCAGTTATTTGCTTAATATCAATACGAATATTATTCACAAATGAATAGCAAAATGAAATAATTCAAATTCCATAAAGCCAACTTATTAGGGACATATCAAATCAGAAGGAGTTCATATGAGCAGGGATTGTTTCATCACAAATTAAATATACAAAAGCCCTGCTCGGTCCACTTTGACCACACTTAAGTACCGTACTCCAGGTAAGAGCTCAAAGACAGTTATGGCGATCCATAACAACGTTGTATTCAATTAACCCTTCTCGTGTGTCAAAGGCTAATATTGAGGTAACCTATAAGCGTCTTATTGATGTTTACCGATACATCCGCAAGAGAAGGCGCGCTGTTGTAGAACATCTTATTTGCAGGTCGAACGGGTTCTGTGTAGCTTCCGGTCACTTTATTCGCCCTTTATGTCGACCCTCTCAATGTCAATATATCACAGTGCACACGGGACATTGCCTGCTCTATTTGCCAACCCTGTCCCGGGAGGGAAACACGCTTCCCGGAATGTATGACGACAAAATGAAAAATTCGATAACTTTGCTAGAGGCTATAATTTTGAGCTGATGTGATGTAATATTCATCCGTTGACATGATTACGGTAGATGGTTATTGTTTTTCCTGGAAATTTGCAAGTAGGTCTTTGGAGAGCCGTTTTCGGAGCTCGAACCGTCACCGACTGGTGAATTTTTCCAATTTGGAATATTTAAATGTATTGAACCATATTGAAATGAAATTATTATTTGAAGTATTTGTGCTTACATAATTTTCATTGTAATTTGAACTGAAACTCTGATTAACCTATATAACAAAAATTTCCAAAGTTGAAAATCTACTGTTATTTTGAGTCGTTCCTAAGGTAAGGCTATTTATCCTATCAATTTTCGCATTACCTATTGCCTACATTGTTACCTTCTCCAAAACCTCCGGCGACTTTCGATCGAATTTTCATTGTACAGATCAAGATTTTAATAGGAATGATTTTCAAGAAAACATGTTCAAAACGTAAAAGAAATGATTGTTTAAGAGTTAAAAAATAATTGGTTTTGTTAAGATTATCTAAACACCTTGTCTCGAATAACCCATCACAAGAGAAGGACGTCGATGATATTCCGCTCACGAGAATGGTACAATCTACAGATGAAGATGACAACATACCACTTGCTAAATTGGTTGCTCAGTTGCAAAAATCTACTGCTACAGAACAAAGAATAGAGATAGAAGAATTTATTGGAATAGATGACAATGTCACCGTGTGTGCCTTAGCAGCTGAGGAATAAATTCTTGCAGAAGCTGAAAGTACCACTTGTAACACTGACGAAGAAAACGAAGACCTTCAAGATTCCGAAGAACAGTTTTGCAAAAATTTGTTGCCGTTAACGACCAGTTAACGACTGATGATACTCATACCTTGAGGAGTACGATAGGTAAAATACAAAAACTATTTGAGACTGGGCTGAAAAAAAGCAGACTAAAATCACTGATTACTTTAAGAACTAGTGTAGTCTTATAACCCGTACTGTAAGCAGCTAAGTACATTTTGTATTTTAATTATTCCTTGATAAATATTTTTATTTCTTTTCTGACATTTCATTTGACAACAAGTTCACATACATATATGCCTATACTAGATAGATACCTATGATAATATAACTACACAACTAATATAACTATGTAATGTACTTGTGTATATGTATGTATTGACTGAGATTGAATTCTCGCTTAACTCTTGGTGAAACATAATTGAATATTAAAATAAATTGAAATCTTGGCTTGATGTTTCACGATTTATTTCTACTATTCATAATGTTAAATAAATCGTGAAACATTAAGCCAAGAGTTTAATTTATTTTAATATTTAATATATGTATGTATTGCTTATAACAACTATCGGATATAACATCGGCAATTATATGGCCCCTTCAATGTCGTAATATCAGTTTTTGACTGTATATATATATATATATATATATATATATATATATATATATATATATATATATATATATATATATATATGTGTGATTTTTGAACAATGGCAATGATATGACGTTTAGTTTAAGTTCAGTTGAAGATTTATAAATTATTTTCGATGAATCCTGTTCATTGATTTATTCTGATAGAAATTCATTTCGATCAATTCATTGAATTTCGTTTTTAAAAATTCCTAACACCATAGAACTCCCGCTGAAGAAGCTGCATTATTCAGAAAATATTTTCCAAATGTTTTTTGGATTCAGAATATCACAAGCAAAGAGTAATAATTCTCAACAACAAAGAGTAACAATTCTCATTGATA
Organism: Henosepilachna vigintioctopunctata; assembly: GCA_030704895.1. Taxonomy (NCBI): domain Eukaryota; kingdom Metazoa; phylum Arthropoda; class Insecta; order Coleoptera; family Coccinellidae; genus Henosepilachna; species Henosepilachna vigintioctopunctata. The sequence goes on along the minus strand of JARQZJ010000046.1, from coordinate 229,125 downwards.
TATATTATAAACACGAAAATATCGTATAAAATATCTACGAAAAATATTTCATGAATAAGATTACTCGAATCTTGCTGTAACTATTGATATTCAGTTTGCCATTATTAACTAATGCTTAATTTGTTTTGTATATTTAGAGACACAAAAAAGGAAGTAATGTTCACCTGTGGGCTATAGAATTTGTATTTGACTAATTATAAATTGATTAAAATTAATCAGTTTCTCAGAAATTCCCGATTCGTGGTAACATCCAGTTTGTGTCGTTTGAAAATACTCAATCATTTACATCCGTGCCTATCTTGATATAAAATTGATGAATTGCCGAAACCGATAATCCTCACGTAGATTTATTTCGCCTGAACTTAATTCGATCATCTGAAGTTTCGCCATTTAGTGTCTGGCGGTGATCCCCATTTATAACTTCGCAATATAATAATGAATCTTCATAGAGAAAGACGTTGTGGCTGTGAGAAAATTCCCGCAAGACGATCCATTGTTTAATGCTAGTTGGCGTTTTCCTAAAGTGAGAAGGCAGGCGCCAAGGCATTTTCATAAATCACAAATCATTTTCTCCTTAATTCTGCGGCAGTCGAGCGCGTAGGGGGGGCACAGAGAGTGTGGAACCCCAGCTAAGGAACTCATATTGGCTACTTCCAGTTCCCCTGACACAGATTAAGTTGGCTGCGTTGTTAAATATTCATGTGCCAGAAGGACCGATAAAAATAAAAACGGAGCACCGTCTAAGTCTCTCCAGCAGTTGGCAAGTAAACACTCCAGAATATGATAGGATAAGGTGACGAGCCCTAGGGATAGCGATACGCTCAACATTTTCCAACTTATTTGCCATATTTTCCAAGGAACGAGGCTGCAGATACTGCAAAGCGTTTATCAATATGAGAATAATTTGGCTGTAGAAAAATAGCTTCGGTTATTTTCTCATGAAATCTCAATATCTACCCGAGGTTGATGCATTTAAATAATAATGAGAATAAAAATTGGAATCAAACTCTTGGCAGAATGTTCACAAATATATTGAATAATAAAAAAAAATTACAACAATGAGTCGACATATTTCGAGCGATCATCTCGTTATCAAGAATCATCAACAATATTCTATGTGTGTTTTCCAGGATGTGTTGATTGCTGTGTCCTGTAAAAGGTCTAAACGTTCCCTTTGATAACTGCGTGCAAATATTGAGTTGTATTCAGACCTTTTAGAGACCATAGAAATCAGCACATCCTGGAAAAAGAAGAACCAATTGACAATGAACAAATAGAATTTCAACTATCCCCCTTCTCCACTTTATCTCATAAATATTAATTTGCTTTTTGTCTGTTTTTGCAGTTACTCTTGACAATGAACTGGCCTCTCGAAACATGCCGACTCAACGTTGTAATTTTATTTTATTATTCAAAATATTTGTGAAAAGCCTAGAGTTTGATTTGAATTTTTATTTGATCATGTTTCACTAAGAGGTAAGCGAGAACTCAATCTCCGTTAATAATAAGAAAAGTGGGGGTTCATTGAAATTGACCATCATTTCGGAAGTTTCACAACGAAATTGCACAGAAAAAATGAAGATATAAACTTGAGAAAACTAGAATTATATCTTTGGTAGGTTATTGTTGAAGTCATCCTAACCAGTTGGCTAAATTCAACTATTATTCCGTCACTTGAGTTTCTGAGAAATCGATTTGATAATAAAAGAATTCAAGTACAAAATCACGTGAAAATACTTTTTGAGTTGACAAAAATTAACAAAGAATCTGGAGGACAATTGACAAAATTTATAGTTGTATTAATATTCTTTTACCTGCTTTGAAATCTACGGGCGAACTGTAGATTCATGAGATACTTTGAGTGTGGAAAGGTCTGTAGAAGGTACAGAGCTTCCTAAATGGAAAACATTATTGGAATTTTTGGACCAAAGGTGCCCAATATTACGATGCTTGCGGTTAACATGCGTTCTGAATTTAATAGGTCAGTTAGAGATTTTAATTCGAAAAGGTAGTAAATTTCAACCATCAAGATAGGAACATCTATTCAAAACTGAGAAAGGTAACTCCAAATACGTTTAACAAATAAGTGGCATCTCTTATTGATTCAAACAGAAGCAACAGTGTATGAAGTCCGCAATAGTTAAATGTAGTACTTTGCCTGATACTTTTTCATTAAGGCCTCACAAACCTTATTACAAATTTAGCATCAAGTAATATTGGATGTTATTTACTTGACTTGAGTGTCTTCCTAAATCTGAAAACTCTGAGAATTGTTCATTTGAACCTGATAATGACTTGCTAACCAGTAGAATATCGTGACAATAGAATAATTTGTTTTGCAGCCTACTGCTTCCGCTTATAACATATTCACTTTCATAACATATTTCACCAAATCCTAATGATTGCTTCAAACCATTGATATAATAATAATATTTATTGAGAAAAATTCCTAACATTGTGAAATTACATTCATTCAATTGATACAATAATTACAATTAAGAAGAATTCTCATCAAAAAACTGACTTAAATCTTTTCCTTAACAAATGAACTTCAGTAATTTCAAATTTGAGGGCAAATGGTCAAAGATTTTAATACTCTGATAATAGAGTGAGTGCTCATATTTAGCTGTGTTATGTTAAGGAATAAGTAGCACATCACTGTTTCTTGTTGAATACTCAAGAATACTACTCAATTTAATAAACCTCTTTTCATTTTCTTCAACATATACTAAACATCTATAAATATATAACAAGCTAGGGTGAGTATGTAATTATTAATGAAGATAGGTTTACAAGATGTTCATTGATGAATATTGAATATTAATCGAAGTATTCGCTTCTGTGTAATAAACACCTATTTATTTCTGTAAAGCAGCCCCACAGCAGAATATTATAATTTAGATGACTATATACAAGACTATGATACAAATTCATAAACGTTTCTAGGTAAAATGTTCTTAATTCTAGAGGTTGCAAAAAATGAGTTACTTAATTTTTTACATAAAACAGCAATGTCTGTTGTCCATCTCAAATTTCTGTCTATATATATTCCAAGAAATTTAGTTGATTGGGATGACGATATAGGTTGTCTCTATATTTAACATTCAAGGCGCCCTTCAGACAAAAATGAACACTTACGATTTTGTCAACGTTCAGTATCAGATGACCCGGAGGTTTCGCTTATCTATTGGTGAAAATGTTAAAAATTATAAAATTAAAATTTCACACACTTGACTTAAGTTTCAAACCTAATTCAATTCAGACAATAGTTCAACCAAGAATGTATTTTTCTCGAGAAGATATGCTGACGATAAATTTCGTATATGGGCTGGTACAGATAGGCAATTAAATTCCTTTTTGAAATTTTTGAATTCAATCTATCCTTCAAGTAATTTCACTCTGGAATCAGAAATCAATCAGGCTATTAGCTTTTAGGATTTACATATAAGCCGTTCCCTTCATTCCCTAGTTTTTGACATTTACAGAAAACCAACTTATTCAGACATAATAATACACAACTCAAGTTGTCAGTCGCAAAAAATAACAACTACTGCCTTTCATTCATTAGTTCATAGATTACTTTCGCTTCCGTTGTCTGCTGATAATTTTAGAAAAGAAGTTTGTATAATAAAAACAATTAACAATTGTCATAAACCTTCTTTATTGATAAACTAATCAAAAATGAACAGAGAAAGATACTATTACAAAGAATGTTTCCTATTCACTTAGAAAACAACAAAAAATATTTCATTCAATTAATTTTGAATCTAACTTGAGCAATAAAATTTGTAGAAATTACATAAAAATAATGCGAGCACAATAATGTGAATACAATACACACCAACAAAAAAATTTGGGTTCATTGTTGGTAAATAACAAGGACAAACTTGACTTATTTTCTAGAAGTGGCGTTCATAAAATATTTTGCAGTGAATGTGATAGTTTAACATAGGTCAAACTGGACAATCTATACAAAAAAGAATCGATGAACATAAAAGGTCAATACTGTTGAATAAACCTAATACGGACTTTTCTAAACACTGCATTAAACATAATCATTTCTTGGATCCCAGGAAGACCGAAATAGTACACTCAGGTAGTAAGGAAAAAAGATTAGATACCCTTGAAGTCTTGGAAATTTCAATAGCCAAAAAGAAGAATTTACCTATTTGTAATGACCAGGTGGATTTTTCCGTGAAACAAGTTTTAAATTCTTTGGTTTAGGATATATAAGTGAAAGTTGTACATTTTGAAATTCAGTAATATTGTATACTCTTGATAGTGGGGTAACCACCCGAAACATATGTAGAGTTTTTACTATATTCAGTGAAACTTAAGTCAAGTTTGTGAATTTTGAATTTTATATTTCAATATCAGATTGATTATCAACGTTCATCATCAACGTTCATTATCAGTCTCTTCCTCCTTATCTTCCATAGTTTGTACATTTACTAAGAAATAACCCGTTGTAAAGACTGATGAGGAATTCTTTCCAAATCTTCGCAGGATGTAAATAAAAAGTCAAAGCCTACTGAAAAGGGTAGAATTTTAATTAGAGGCCTTAATTATGATGCGCATTTTCTAATATTGGTCCGTCGATCCCTCCCGCACGAGCAGTATCCCTAACTAGCTCTCCTCTCACCCCCGTTTCGTCATTCTAAAGTCAATAAGGCAAACCCTACGCCTCCTTACTTGCTATAGTAAAATCGAAATATCATTAATTTTTTATGCTATATAAAAGTGCCGTTTCTGCGACATGGCTCAGTTATTTGATACCGTAATGAGGATGTTTTCCTGCTTCTATATTGGGATGAAACGTTTACTATAAAATCTGAAACTGATTTGGAATTTTTAGGGTTTTCTACGTAACGGGTGTTTTTTTAGGGGTATAGAACTTTAAGTTGGCATTACTGTTGAAGACGGCGACCGATCTGATAGCTGAAAAGTGATTTATTCTAAGTTTGGTTTGGCAATTCCTCATGAAAAGACTCACGCCTGAACAACGCTTGCAAATAGTGCAATTTTATTTCGAAAATAATGGTTCTGTGCGGAATACATATCGCGCACTATGTCCATTTTATCGTCGACAAAATCGTCCATCAGAGCAGTTAATTCGATTAACCATGGAACGTTTACGCACCACGTTTACTCTTATTGATAACTCGCATCCCCAGAGACGCCGTACGGTGCGTACAGAAGAAGCTATTGCTACTGTAGAGCGTAGCATCGAGGAAGAATTGGATATGTGTCCATCCACTTTATGGAAGATTTTGCGGAAGGATCTTGGTTGCGTGCTTACAATATCCAACTCGTGCAAGAATTGAAGCCAAACAATCATCAAGCAAGGCGTAGATTCGTCGAATGGGCCCAAAACGAGATTGCCGTTGTTCCCAATTTCCATAAAAGAATTTTGTTTACTGATGAAGCTCACTTCTGGTTGAATAGCTACGTCAACAAACAAAACTGCCGCATTTGGAGTGAAGATAATCCTCAAGTGTATGTCAAAACACCGTTACATCTAGAAAAACTGACTGTTTGGTGCGCTTTATGAGCTAGTGGAATCATTAGTCCGTACTTCTTCAAAAACGATGATGGCCAGAACGTTACAGTCAATGGTGATCGGTATACAGCCATGAATACTAACTTTTGCATTCCTGAATTGAACACCTATGATGCCCAGGAGCTGTGGTTTCAACAAGACGGCACAACATGTCACACAGTTCGTGCCACAATCGATTTATTGAAAGACGCGTTTGGTGACCGCCTTTTTGGCATGAAATTTCACATACAGGTCTCGTAGAATTCGAAAAACTTGTCACAATTTCACACATATTATTCGGTGGAACTACAGAATAAGGTAATATCAAGATGTTGATAGAATTGGTAGGTACTGTTGAAAATATATGGTGCTATCATAACAAATTCTCGAAATGAACACTAAATCTAAATTGTATAATTTAAATAAAACTAAGTAGCTTTTCGATTTATACTATAATTAATTCAGAAACATGACAATATCGTTTCGCCAACACAGTGACTTCATAAGATGTGAGTTTAACCTGAATGTGGCTTCACCTGAAATGCGTGGAAATGACCATAGAACACTGTTCATTTTTTTGTAGGGGAATGCCTATAGAACATATTTCTTCCGAATTGTGGGGGATGACCATAGAATACTTTTCTTCGAATGAATTTTTACTGGAATAAATTGAATGAAAGAGAATTATTGATTAAAACTTGACCATTTAATAAACTGATTTCTTCCTTATATTAATTTCCATGGCTTCTAACGGGGTTATTTATAACTTATAGGTTCTGTATGCAATATTTTGAAGTTGTTGTCGAAAACATGGTTCTAAACCTCTTCTAAAACTCTTCTAAAATGTTTCATACGTTGAATCGGTTTTATTCTTTGCAAAGCATCTTTGGTGTTCAGATATTCTAAGTCGGAAATTCCTGCCAGTTTGACCTACATATACTTTGGGACAAGTATATGTTGGTCAAACTGGCGGCCTCACCATAGGTATTTGAGAGCATTCGATGAGCTTCAGCCGCAAATTTCTTCATATCGAAGCAGAAAATTAAAACCTCCCACAAATGACGAGAATTTTCCTCGTAAGCCGACATGTCAATCTCTCCAACCATGTGTCTACAGCAAGTACAGATATAAAAGTATATAAAAATGTTAGTCGAGAAACATGTTTCACCAAGAATATTCAATCAACTTTATCAATTAAGTTTCAACGTTAATTTTTCGGGACTGTAATAAATATTTGAAATTTTACTCCGTCTAAATTATCATTAATCATTCAGTTCCCATCTCTCTTCTGCAAGTCAAAGACATACTGAACGTTTTTCGCAGATCGGCATCCGGTTACGTTCGCTTTGAGCCCCTAAATGTCACTCGAATTATTCGTTTACGTTCAGATTAAAACTGATAAAGCATTCTTACCCGCACACACAAGCCCGTATATAATATTTATAGACGAAGGCAGCGTGCTTCTGTTTTTCGGTCCGTATGAAATTTACAGCGATTCGTCCCCCATCGCCCCTCTCGGCCCCCCTGACGGCATATTTACATGAATGTGCCCTGCAATGATTCCTCTTTCGCTGATTCCGATGCCGAGCGAACCCTCTTCAGAACTTCGTTTCAGTTTTAACCTACTCGTCTAGTTTGCAATTTATACCCTCTCCACCTTTGCCAATATTTCCCGATTTTGAGGCTCGAGAGCCGAACCACTTAAAATAATTCGTTAGTTAACAGAAATATAGAAGAGAAAGATCTCAAGGATTGGGGTAATTCATATAATATTAATGCAGTTTGATACAAATCGAGAAAATTTAAAAGGATTAATTATGTAGTTCATTATGAACCACACAGAATAACAAATAGCAGTCTTTCTTCAAAAAAGAAACTATCACATTGAGTAATATAGTTGAAAACATTTGGGAAAATAGATGAATTTTGTTCAGTAGGCTTGACATGTTTTGAGCTACTGACCTATTAACACGTTGAAGGGAGCCAACAAGCTCGAAACGTCATATCAATGGCTGCTCCCAAGTGCGGGCCATACCGTTAACGTCTTTCTCTGTTGATACCAACTCCCTCAACAAACGTTTGTTTATATATTGCTCAAATTCTCGGTTGGACGTGAAAGATAAATAGTCGCCTCAAAGTAGGGGCAAACGATCAAATCTTTGAACTCGGATAGTTTTTATGCAGAAGCCTGAAAGTGGTCACTTCCTTTGCAGGAGTCTGCTTATGACTTTTTTCATCTCCAAGTTGATATACCTTGTACTCGGTACACCGTTCTGAAGAGTCCCAACAAGCTAGAAACATGTGTCATAAGCTGCTACCAATTGCGAATTACACCGTTAACTGCAAAAGGTTGATAACATACCGTTAAGGGTGATTCACGTGACGTGTATGCCATCTCAGACATTTACGGAGAAGGTCACGATTATTCTGAAAATTATGTTCGTTGTATGCGTGGCTCGAACCTATCGATCAGAAATACTTTCAGCTTTGTTGCTTATATCTAAAACTGGTATATATCGAATGATACAGGATGTTTATGATCATATTTTTTAGTTTACAGGTTATTTTTGCCTCTCACATCCGATCTTCAGCCGTTTTCGAATGATTGTTTAATTTTCTTATTTTTCAGTCAAAACATCGTAACAACGTAATGCTTATTATTGTACTGTTTGAATTTGTAGAGAAATGAAATTCTTTAAGGACTTCAAGAATGAACTGTTCTTCAGTTCTGCATAACGAAATTAGTTCTATATTATACATTGTCTTTCAAAATTCGTTATGTTTCCGCCAAGTTTGAAAATGCTGAAAAATTAATTTTTTCAAATAGGACACCGTGTATATTATCAAATCTCACGACAAATAATTGAAGTCTTCACAATATGATATATCATGTTCTTATACCTAAACAGCAAGATTTCTGAAATAGAATTATTTTCTATAAAAATTTGATAATCAAGTTACCTTTTCGCATTATTACAATGAAATATCACGAAAAATGACATTGAATTTGGACATAAGTATTGATGACATTAATATGCATCCACGTGAGATGAGGATTCATATTGATGTCATGATAAGGCCACAATTTTTAAATCTGTGAAAGTATTCGTGTAAGTTTAGTTAGGACTGGGAAAAAGGGTTTTCATTACATGGTATATAAATGTACACCCTTTGTCGTCACCTTGGCCATTGAAGAGTGTGAAGCTCCTCCCTGGGAAAATCTGGAGTCGAAACCCAGGTAAAAGATTAACGTTTGTGTATGTAATTGAGTTTAAGTTGTCCCAAAATTGATTTATAACAGATGGATAATGGACAAAGATTACGAATTCAAAGAATTGAAATTGAAGAACCAAAAATGTATGCCCTGGACTTATTTCACATAATTTAGATCACTGTTTTATAAAAATTACTATAAATTTCTAACGTTTTGAAGAAATGAAATAAACGAGTTTTTCCTATAATCATCGTCACCGATTGGTGTAGATCCATACAAATTTATTTCCATCGTACATAATATTACTATTATTTGCATAACACAATCCAAGATTAGTTTGTCTGAAGTTTCTGATCGTACTGTTCAATATGTATGCTCATTTCGACATCGATTGAAGCACTGGCTGATGAAAAATATCAACAAAAGTTTCGGAATTGGATTTTGTTGTGAGGCTGGCGATTCTTTCGGTGGCTTCCCCGGAGAGGAGCACCCGAATGAAAAATTTAGATTGCATTAGAGGGAATGAGACCCCTTGAGCCACTACAAATCAACTAATTAGCCTGGTAGCTGAGTGTCTCCCCCTCCCCAGCTGATACCCCAGGGCCTCTGTTGGCTTGACTCGATCGCCCTTTCTGCGAGTCTGTCGCGTTTTTCAACTGCCTCTTCGATGTGATTTAAAAAAACGAATCCGAAGAAAAATGAATTACATTAGAAAGGATTTTGAAACAAATGGCGGCTGCGTCTAGAGAATTACGTCGTCATTTATGATTATGAGAAACGGAAATCTCTTGGCCTTCTTTCGATACTATTCCATGTTTTCTTCTCAAAATACTTCTACAAAGTACTACTTCTTTATCAAATGCTGAATTAATCCAGCATTTGATCGTAGTATCGGCCTTGTCAATCATCAATTTAATAGGATGAATTTGCTAATATTTTCAAACGGAAATTTCGATAAAGAACACATGTAATGTTTTCATGCGCAGTAGATTCAATTTGCCTCTTTTACTTGATGTCCTTATGAAGCAAGAGAACTTCGATTGAATTGCCTGCAGAACTCATTGGTTTTCAAATTGGAACCGAAGTGTAGTGTATTGCGTTGAAAGTATTAGCCAGAAGGTATTTGGCTACAAAATTAATGTTTTTCAACCTCTAACTTCGTTTTGCAGTTCGCTTAAGTACTGGTGAAATAACGAACGAAATGTACGAGAACGTCTGATTTGACGGTATGTTAATACATCGAAGTGCAGAAATTTTCATAACGACATTTTAATGAGTTTAATAATGGTGATTCAGTTAACTCTTGAAGTTGAAGAATCAGTGACATGAAAAAATGTGTTATAGAAGTGAAATGCAAAAGATTTGTGTAATAAAAAATGTGAAAATTTATCAGAATGGAAGACGAAAGAAATATTTCGCAGTGAGGCATTCATACGTCACATAAATACTGTCACAAATTACCTGCAATAATTAAAAATCGATAAACCAAATAATTTCTGAAAATATTTACGAATGAATAACAAGTGTTCTAGGAAGGCGTTGTATATAGTGATACCAAAAATTGAGGAATATATTATTAAAAAGAACAGTCAGAGTTCTATAGAAAGGCTATGCAAATATTTTTCAACAAAAAATAATTCATTTGAATATTCCTTGTACTTTGAGTTTCATTTCAATACATGTAATTCGTGCAAATCCATAATATATTTCTCACGAAACTAAGGACTTTTTTTATTGGAAATTAAACTATTTATTTAGTGGATCCATACAATCCTCAACCATCAATAAACACGTTGAAACAAGTTTTGGTTGCAAGCACGGTTTATACTTTGATGGTAGTGATATAGACGATGTTACCATTTGATATCGATACATCGATACTGTGACCATATTCATTACTGTCACAGTGATTTTTGTATCGAAACACAGATTCTACAAGATGTATCAACATAGATCACAAAGTGAATGAGACCCTTAACTGTCATTTCATTAGAAATAGCTCTAAATGAAATGAATTCATTGAATATATAGTCGATGTTTTGGTTAGTAAGTCAGTACCTTGATTCGAGTACAAAGATTTCATTAATTTCAAGCTCTGCGATCAGAACCTGTGAAAAAAGAGAAGAAATTCATTTCCTGTCTTGTTCTAGAATTCGAATGAACGTCGTGTCCCGTCGTGAATTACACGCCCGATTTTTTCATAAAAACGTCAAACAAGATCGAAAGTTCGTTTCAGCCTTTTCCCCAGCTTCGAATATTAATTAACATTATTAACACCAGCTTTGCCCTTTCAATGAAAAAAGTAATTATAGTAAATCATCGCTTTCTTATAAAGGGAGAGAAAGAAATGACTGAGTCGTTTCCATGGGGAGGTTAGTGAGCAATCAGGGGCGCATAATGACATGTTTCTTCAGCATTAACCTTAACAATTACTACGGAACGCTTCACAGTAGATGAAAACCCGGTATTGGTCGAATTGGAAATTTTTGTAGTTATGTGCTGGTTAGTACAATAGTTAGCCAAGTTCTTTCGTCTTACTTATTCAACATGTTTTTTGAGTGGTAATTGAGTCGATTTTTGTCACCAACGCATGTCAATTTATCATTTTCATGTAAAAATGTGGTAAGAGTGAAGTAAAACCTAGTTTTAGTAAAATTTGATTTGTGTCGTACTGAACACGGTTACACAAGTGATATATGTACAAGGAAGTTTAGGATGAATGTATTTTATTACAAGGTGGAAACCTGTGGGACAGTTTGGTTTTTCATGACAAATTGTAATTCGGCGTGAAAAAAGAAATATTTTTATTCGTAACGTTTTTCCAGCAACCGTTTCTCAAAATCGATATCAAAAAATTGGTATCGTTTCCAAATAATCAGTTAGGAGTTCATTTTCTTTCTCAAAAATGCTTCATCCTCTTATGAGTTACAGTTTTACATCTTCCAATACTTTAAGTTGAAGTGTACCTATGGGATCATGGAATTAGTCGAACGCTGATGAAAATTTTCTACTGACTGTGTAAGAGATTTTCCTGATTATTAGACAATATTTTGAGGACACATTTGAAAATTTAGGTGGAATTTTCGTTAATTCAAATTTTCTGAATTTGAAGGTGTCAAAGAGAGAGTTTTTACAGTGGTCCACTGGTGGTTTTTTTGAAATAAAATTACACGAACAAGCAGTTTCCCATTTTTGCATATATTCAGAATCAAACTGTCACAGGATCACAATGTCAGTGAGTTAGGGGCTCTCAACTGAAGTAAACGAAACAATTTTTTTTGGATTTGGATGGGTGTTTCGCAAACTATCAGAGTTTGCAAAAATTTTAAACAAATTGAAGTGAATTGAGCAATTCTCTGTAGTGTACTGTCTGTATCGTTTCTACATCATGAATTCTGTGCAAGAATGAATTACCACAAAAAATCTGAATGTATCTGTGTGAGAAGTTACAAGATAAAAGACACAGGAATAAAAAATGGAAAAAACTAATTCGAATTCATGAAGAAACATCAGTACTTTTTCGAATGGATAATGAAGACGAATTACCCAGGGCAACGATGAAAAAAAAAACTTTTTCAATACTTTCATCTAATCCTTATTTTATTGGATGTGCTGATTCAAAAAATTTCATAAAAAAGTTGTATCACCCACCGATTTCCCAAGTTTTCCATATTAAATAAAATTTTAAAAAATTTTCAAAATGTAAGCAAACTACATAATCATTTAAATACAATAAAATGACAACATATTCTAGTGTTATAAGATTGGCAATAAAATTAAATGATATTTGGTGGGTAGTTGTAATAAACTGCACAGCTTGTTTATGTTCTTTCGATTGACATAACCTCTCATTGCAGTGTTTAAATTAAGTGATTTTTGTTCAAACTCTAATATCGCTAATCGTGGGTGTAAAAATTCTCCCAATGCTTTTTGTTACATATGTGGTGACTTTGTAATTAAAAAACATCAAAGTAACATTACTGATTTTGTAAAAATAGTATATTTCGCATATTTTGGTGTAGCAATCAGTAATCAAGGCAAATGTTGGGTCATTGACAAAATTTGTTATGTTTGTGACGAGGATCTTCTGAATTGGTTTGAGAAGGAGAAGAAGTTAAATTTGCAGTACCTATGGTATGGAGAGAACAGAAAAACCATTTAAACGATTGTTATTTTTGCAGCATAGATGTTTCTGGATATAATTCTAAAAATAAGAAAGTAATTTTCTATCCTAACCCTACTTCAGTTGATTTCTTTTTCCTTTGTACAATGACTACATAAGAAAAAGAAGCTTGGATATCATTTAAAGAACTAGTGACTACGTTTTGGGTAATGTGGGAGCTCCCAATTATAAAATTATCGTATCTAACATGATTGACAAATTTAAAAATCTTGGTTGTCCGATGAGCCTTAAAAACCACTCCTTGCATAACCATCTTGATTTTTTCCTGAAACCTTAGACGATGTGAGTGAAGTACAAAGGGAATAGTTTCATCAGGACATAGAAGAGATCGAGAAACGATACCAAGAACGGTGGAATGTCAATATGATGGGTGAATACTGTTGGTCTCTTCACAAAGAACAACAGATCTCTTCAATGTAAAAAAGCTATGCAAGAAATTTTACAGAGAAAAAGGAGAGAAAATACAAAAAAATAAGCACATGATATTTGCATCTGAATATTTCAATATTATTCTAAGTAAAAATTGTAATTTAATGGAAAAAAGCTTGATTTTTGATTTTTATTCATCAAATTTTCCTACTTTTTGAATATATAATGGCTGTCATATTGTGAGAAAATAGTGGGCGATAAAAAAATTCACAAAGAAATAACGTTTCAGCACACAAAAATACATAAGATTTAGGTAAATTGGTTTGAAACGTTTTTACAAACATTTTTTTCGTTGGACTGTGTTATTAAACTAATCTGATAAGTCAAATGACCAGATCAATGAACCCATCAATAAAGTTGTTTTCTTTCAGCTTCCAAATGAGTTAAAGAAAGATTGGTTTTATATAATATGGAATAATAGAGTTTAAAACGAAATCCCAATTCGAAATTCTGTCAGGTTTCGTCTGTTGCTGTATGAACAGACGATAATCTGAAATTGAATTAAAATTCATAGAATAAATCTTCCTATTAAACCCAGACCTGTAATAAATCAAAGGGAGGAGTAACGGGCGCCTTCGTACATAGAAGAAGCAGGTCTTTTAAGAAAGGAGAAATGAGGGAGAGTTTTGAATCAATATTTGATTGCGGGAATTAGTGCTTTATCGGGATTCAGCAGACCTCTCGGGCTTGATGAAGGTTTCTTGATTGTTTGACAGCGGCCATGTATACGCGTGAAGAATTAACGAGGACCCCAAAGGTGGCCCGGTCACTGGAGATGCCCTTTCGGTCATCCAGGAACAAGTCAGTCATTAACTATTCGATCTATTGACGCCACGGATAGATTGCCCGCAAGAATCCAATTTTGGCTTCAACGGCACCCTTTTCGTGTCTCGAAAATTTGCCAAGGACGCGAATTGTTTGTTTTGGTTTCAGGGCCCCAATGTATCGGGAGGCTCATGAAGATTGAATTGCCACGGATTCGGTTACCTGATTATTGTTGGTGCCTTTGATCATATAAGCCTTCGAACACAATCTAAGATAATTGTCGAGAAGAATGAGGTGAAGCCGGCTAGTGACTTTGCAGTTACGTCATAAGACGAAGTGAGAATTACAGAATACCTACCAATTTGTCATGTTGAAAACAAGGAGTCCGCTTAGGCAATGAATATACATAACGGCTTCCTATTCAAATCTTTTTTCGAACTCAACGAAGAATAGTGGTACTCAATAATTGGCAAACTTTCCATGGATCCTATCGTAATGTTTATTCGTCCAATACCTCATTCGTAGTTTGACATGGAGACATTACGTGTGAACTAATCAGATCTCTTTGTTTGAATATTTATGATATTTCGAATTTTTTCAATTTGTACAATTCGGATTGCAATTAGATATTCCAAATTTGACAAAATTTTCATGATGAACAATGGAATCGTTTTGATATGAAAATTAATCAGTACTCAATTCTTGGGTATAATATGAAATAGGGACTCAATGTGACACACACACAATGGAAGAGAGGCTGTGATGTTACTTACCATCTACTGTATCAAACGTTGACACTTAATTTCCTTTTGCTTTCTAATTTAAAATAGCTATTGCGGGGTTCACCATTGCTTTCCCTTACATACTCCTTCTCCCTTCATATTTGTCGAACATTTTAACCCCAACCATTCATTATAACAGGACTGACAGATCATATATTTTCTGCTTTTCTGGTTTCGAGGAAAATTTGGAAGCGACAGAAATAGCTAGATAATATTTCTATATATATATATATATATATATATATATATATATATATATATATATATATATATATATATATATATATATATATATATATATATATATATAGTTTCAAGATTCATGAATCATTCATACTAGTAAATACTGAGATCCTTAATCGAAATATTTCAAATAAAACTCTCAGTCTTTCACATTTCAGACATATTTCTGTGGTTTCGAATGAAATGTCCACGAAGCTTAATGTACTCGCACTAATGTTGTCGTGAGTAGGAATCCAGAAGGCTAGGGAGAGTTTATACGTCTTTTCTTCGATAGAGGGAGCTTACTTGAATTTTCACAAAGTATTGTTTTCCCTTCATTCGGTTATAGGACCTGTGGGACTTCTGAAAGTCATGAATTCTCGATAGTTCGATTAAATATGGAATGCTGATTCATAATAATGATGGAACAATTGTATCCTATTCAACAAGATCGATTATTTTTTCGAAACGCACTAAATGTTCAATTATTTCGTCTTTTTTTGTATCTATTATTTTTTTCTCTTTGAATAATAAAGAGAAAAAAAAACTAATTTGATTTTATTCAAAAAATAAATTTGATATTTTGATATCTATGGTAATCCATAAAATTCAATTATCCATGAGTTTTGTCAAAGTTGTGATATACAACGAAACTTCAATAAAAATAAAGCTTTTTACATTGAAAATAGCCTGTTATTTATTAGATATACGATGGTGTTCTTCTTCAGTGTATTTCATCTTTGTTTGAAAAGGTATATTTAAAGCTGCCGGAGAAAATGTGAAATATATTCTCAAATTATGTTTAATTAAATTATCTTTTAATTTTCTATATCTCCATAATTCTAATTTTTTTTTGTATCTCATTAAACTTAAATTTTGAAATATATTGAATCAGTGTATGAATTTATTTGACTATTTTCATTCTGTTCTGATGTACTGTATCAATCCTTTTCAGTTAGAATTGTAGATCAAATGATCTGAATAGTCAATGTATCCTAATTTTTACATATGTAATATATGTTCCTCTTTTGTAGGGTAGTTTTAAACTGTCTCTTGGGCGAGCCCTTGTATGTGAAAATGAATAAATGAGGATAATTTTACTCAGTTGCACCGCTTGAGGTTTACGAAAAAAAAGTAACAAATATTACCTTTCAAAATGGCAAAAAGTGGAAAAAAAGAATGAGATGAAATCCATTGACATAGAGAGAAATAATAAATTACATGAAAGGAGAGATAATTTACGGGTGGACTTAGGAAAATGGGAATGTGCAAGGGGATGAGTTTTTGAGGTTGAAAAACGATTTATATACATATCCGGCAAAATTACAATTTCAATGGAAAAAAGTCAAATGGCAAGGTTATGGGTACTAAAAATATCTACAACTTTTTATATGTTATACTTTTTATACTTCAATCAGACAACCCCCGAATTTATCTGAAAAATTCCCATTTTTTTGTATTTTTATTTCATCTTTTACGAAAACAAAAAACTTTGTTGTTTCTATTTTCTCATAATTTCTGGGGTGATATGAAAAACGTGTGAACACAAAGTTGTAGTTTTTTTCATTTCCACAACATTGCCAATAAACTTATATCTTGTTTGTAGTTTTGCTGGAAATCGAAATCAATCGTTTGTTACGCTTAAAACTCAACCATTTCCACTTCCGGCCTAAGATCGCACGTTGATTGTTTTCCTTTCATTCTTATTATATTTTCCTACTTTTATATTGGGTTCTATTCTACTATTTTTTCTGGTTTCAGACATTATCGAGTCTGCTTTAAATCGGAAACAGCCAGTGGGATTTTAGCCCACATTGTAGTATATGAAAATATAACGACAAAACTTTCAAGGTTAGTTTCATTAAAAATATGAAAATAACAATTCCAACTGGAACAAGGCCCGCAAAATATTTCTCCTTCCGGGCCAACAAGTCAAGCTGTTTGTGACAACGTATCTACCTGCAAGGGAGCTTTCCGTCTTTCTCCCCCTTCGAAAATTTATTTTTCATCTTGGAGCGAAATCGTATTAATTTAAAAAGAGGACGGCGCTGTGCGGTATAATATTCTGACATGGTCGCCTTGCCCGGCGTGTTTTATAATTAAGTAAGGTTAGAGAAAGACACCATGCTAATGCTGTAGGTGAATTCAGTCTCTCCGCATTTAAATCCGCGTCTCCGGAATGGCTCGGGGCCCCCACAGCTCTCTCGGTTTTTGTTTTTCACCGCCGCCCTGAGATTTCCTTTATCTGGTGATTAAAACTTCATCCTGTCGCGGCTCTGTGGGCACACACTTTTAATAAAAGAACGCATACGCGGCGCGGGCGGAACATTGTTTTTGCCACATCCCGGCATTAATTTTTAATGTAATTACTCAGATACAAAATGGGCAGACGTCGCAGGAGGAAACTCTCCATTATGACTGTTTTCCGAAAGGAACGCCTTTTCGGTATGACGCCTTCTAGTGACAGCGTGTCACTGTTCATTTATTCAATAACGCCACAGATGACCATGTAAAGCTGCGTCACAAACAACCTGATCTAACGTTATAAATTCATAAATATAGTTGTTGTTTTCGTCACTTATGACCATGATCAGAGGAGAATAATGAAAAACCATCGTGAATCATTTTATTATAACGATTGGAAGTAACTTCTCTCCTATTGCGTTAAGATAAATATAATAAAATCAATTACAGGAGGTGTCAAATATTTGCACCTATGAAATAGAAGAGAAACATGACGTCATAGCAAAATTCTGCGTTAAAACTAGCTCTAAAATCACATCTTGTACAGAAGGAAAAGCTGCCTAACTACAACTTCATTTCGCAGTCAATTTTGGAGAATAACCTGTTTATACTTTACTGGTACTGCATTATCTTGACTGATCAAACAGTTCTTCACAATAGGCTTGACCTTGTCCTGGATGACAAAAGCGCCAGGAAAACGGCTTGTATCGTGGTGATTATTTGAACTGCGAACAACCTAAATTGAGAAGAATGCCGATAAAATCTCTAAATATCTAGAATTTGAAGTGAGCTACAGAGGCAAAGGCACATGAACATCGTCAGACTCTTTCAATCACCCTAATATCTACTGCTATATTCCTAAAAAAATTACTGCCGATCATCAGAAAACTAGTACTCGGCGATCATATCTATAACAAATTGAAGAAATCGGAGATACTTGTCACACCAAGTTCTTTCCGAAAGTTTCTCAGACATAACAGAAATCAACTCCCTGAAGCTCAATCCTTGTGATATATCATATCTGGAAAAAGTGAATATCTGAAAGTTTTTCTATGTGGGAGTGTGAAAAGGACTAGAAGTCAAGATGAAGTAAACGTTAATTCAGCTACCAAGGTTAGTTGCTGAGAAATTTACAATCTGTATCCACATTATTACCCATTATGTGCACCAAATTATTAACCCTTAAAATTATTTGATACACTTAACCATGTTTAATATTCCTCAATGATCAAATTATTACAGTAGTAAATATTAAATATGTGGAACGAGCGATATCTCAATTTGTGCGAATTTGGTCTGAAAGCTAGAAAACAACAGCAACCCAAGAGTCACTACGAATTACTTCAGGTAAAAAAATAACACTATTATTCAATTCAGGAATATAATGACCTAATCCGAATCATTCGAAACATAAATTAGCAATTCGAAATGGAAAAAGGATTTATCGGAATTTCTACACTTTTATGGTACAATTTTATCACAATAAACACAAATAATGTAATTTTTCCTCATTCTATTCAATTAATATGTGGATCGCTAGTAGTAGATGAAATCATTCAAATGAAGGTTCAATATTAGTATAGCATATGTTTGGATTATTTGGGAACGTGGTAACCATGATGATGAATAATGATGAATGTCATGTGTTAGTTTCACCTTGGCTATGCATTTTTTGTCATTTAAAATATACAGTTGGAATATTGCTTCCTAAACTTTGTTTCTACTTGAGGCCTATGAATTCGCACCAATTGCATGACCATATGTGCTCTCTGATGATTCTCGTGTAAAATAGTTTTGTGACGAAACCCAGTTGAAATTATTCACTCATAGCCAGAAGTGTTTTATGATTTCATCATTTTGTTTTTATGATTTATCAAAACCTAAATCGTAATCGAGTATGTTAGCCAGCTAATTATTCTTCGAAAATTCCCCCCAATTGACATACATGCATACATACATAGATTAGGATTCTCCTAACTGGATCGCAAATTCGAAGATTCAAACTTTTCTTATTCAATTGTGGTAATTAACTCTAACCCATACTTTGGATAAAATTTTTAACGTTCGACCTTTGATGACCCCTTGCAGAACAATGTCGATGTCAATGTCAATTACCCCTTGCAAAACACTTGGTGCAATAAATTCAATGAATTTCAAGACTCTTAGCTGAAGTATTCAATTCACCAAACAAGGCATATTTTGGGATGCTTATCGATTGTACTGATTGAAATTACATAATTTCGTACAATTTAACCAAGTGATTCAAATTATATTTTCTACGTGCTCTAGAGTGCCTCAATTAAAGAAAATTTCCTACAATTGTACTTGTCGTTTGAAGTAAAAAGAAATAAAAGAAATTATATTCTCAAAATGTATACCATCATATTGCCTGTGTTTCCATCAGTTCAGAACGAATATTGAAATTTATAAGTATAATTCTGAAGTTAATTGGCAAATCAATGAAAGATGATATCAGAAAGGAATCAATTATTTTGTTCCTGATGAGCTTCAGTTGTAAAAATTAGAGCGACTTAATTGAATGATCTTGAAATGGGTTTCGAAGGGCGGTTCAATCCTTCGTTCGTAATCTAATGACCTCAGTTTACGGATGGAAGGTGATGTAAACCAGTGAATAAATTCCCGCTAAGAAGGAAGCAGCAACGGTATTAGAAACTTGCAGATGAGCAGCCGAGGAGGACCGGTTAAGATTACACTTGAATTATGGGTACAAAGATATCTAATTGTAGCCCAAGGGCTGCGAGGGGTGCAACTTGACCCTGACTTACCCCGGCGTCTTCACTGCCGTCGTGTGCGTCCGTGGCATCGGGGATCGAGCGTCGGTTTCGTCTTATACTCCTTACAGGCCATTTACCGCCTCACTACATTTGCTAAAACGGCAGCTCATTATTAACGCCACCGCCGCCACCAGAGCTAAGTCAACGTTTGCTGAGGTGCGCTGCTTACTAATTTCAATAGATTAACCGCGCACATTTAACCCATTCGCCTAAATCGAGTTATTTGTAATTAACTGGCTTCTATTCGTGTTGCCCGCCGCGACGCCGTTCCCGCATCTTAGCAGACCCGCGGAATCGGCAACGTCGAGCCTCAGCCGCAGATTAATGCTTATTACCGAAATATGGCAATGTTGCATGTACGCTTTCTACCCAATTGCCGTTTAGATAATCTGGATAGTGGTTTCTATGATTGTCAATAATGCTGAAGCTGATGCTAAATTCCAACCGTACGCTACGCTATTTCGAGCAGATATCAACCCAAAAAGGAAAAAAATATCCAGTTGCGCGTCTCTATAATTCAGAAGAACACAGCCATATTAATTATGAGTGTTAGATGGAGTGACCTACCGAAGTTTGGTTTTCTACCATTTTCATCTAAAATATTTTGTTTCTTGAGATGATGATTTTCCGGCACAAATCGGATGGAGCTACGGCCAAAACGAAAGTTGAGAGTTCAAGAATTGTTGCTATAATTCGGTCTTTTCTGTAAGACCTACAGTATAAAATGACGTTTAACTTGAAGTTGAAAGAATGCACTTTACTGTTCATTAAGAGAAATTGCAAAGATTCAATCGAGATATATATTTCGTTAGAAGAGTTTAACGCAGTTTGTTTATGTAAGAGTTATGTGGAATTATTATATTGTATTCATTGATGTATTATATAATCAAACAATACATTAAGATATACATTTTATATCATCTAATGATATCACTATGGACTTCAAACTCATCAAAGCCTGGTGATCACCAGGTGTTCCTTCTAGGTGTGAAAAAAATTGTGATGTAGAAAATTTTCAAGAGGTGTGATTTCAGCGAATGATGAAATATTAATATTCTTAACTTCTAAAGCTTTTTTGTTTTTGGCTTCCTTCGGTGAATATAATAACAATAATAATAATAATAATAATAATAATAATAATATAATAATAATAATAATAATAATAATAATAATAATAATAATAATAATAATAATAATAATAATAATAATAATAATAATAATAATAATAATAATAATAATAATAATAATAATAATAATAATAATAATAATAATAATAATAATAATAATAATAATAATAATAATAATAATAATAATAATAATAATAATAATAATAATAATAATAATAATAATAATGAATAATGAAATAATAATAATAAGTATATATTTCGAACAGGTAACTACCGAATTACAGGAAAATACATTATAAATAATGAAATACAAAATTTGGTAACTGGAATTACCAATAATAACATAGATTTACAATATTGAAAAATAATTGAAATAATGAAAAACATTATCAAATATAATAATCTAAATCTATAATATCAATATATTAAATGAAAACCACTTGGCTTGGTTTCACAAATTTTATGATACTCGAAATTTTTTCAAAAGTTGAACTTCTGCAAATGGGGTAACACCCCGAAACAATTGTCAAGTATTCATTATAAATTTTGTGAAACCAAGCCAAGTGTTTATATTTAATATATTAAACAATGTTTCAACAAGAGATCAACGAACATTCTATCAACTTTATTATATCAATATCTAAATGTTCAATTATTCAAATGAACCTATAAATAATCAGTATTAATTAAAGGAGAAAACAAATCTCTCAGAACTCAAACCGGATGAAATCAAGATACCCCAATGGTTAAGATTTGAATACATATTAATGATGGCAATAAATGAACACCAGTGCAAATCACATCAGCTTGATACCTGAAATACACAAATTTCTGTTTTCGTGGCTGAGAATTTGTGGCTTTTTCGTTTTCGACTGGATGTCGATTACCAATATGAATCAGAATAATGAAAATATTCGTGTTGCTTCTATATTCGATCCTTTCAAATCTTTCAGCATGAAACATTCATATTCATTCATTATTTATTGTCAAACACAAATTTGAACTTGAAATAGAAAATGATTCAATTATTAATTGTGAAAAATATCAACAAATGAACATTCTCAGATGTTTTTCCCAAAATCCCTCTCTTCTGTTAAATATTCGAGGACGCTCTATATTGAATAAGAGTGTGAAAAGCGTAACGCGTGATATTTAACCCCTAAATTGGCACTACCCCCAAGAAGCTTGTGAGAATATAAACGGATAAGGAAAATTTTATGTTTCCGTGCAGTGCATGTCTTCAGCCGCTGCGGAAAGTCATAATCGTGTATCTTGATTAGCGCTGTTTGTGTAGAAGAATCTCCCCACTTGCTAAATATTCGGCTTCGCTCTGTCGCCTTTGCTTCTTCGTCTTGCTTCCCTTTTCACCCGTGAAATTAGGGAATATATTCAGCGTTACGTCGAGTTCATGAATCATAAATACCGACTAGAGATTTTTCCAGCCACTGCCGATTTAGGTGCGGGTTACTAAGTGACTAAATCCTATTTGCAAAAAAATACGGAGACGAATTGCAGCAACAGTTTAGGCTGAGACAGTAAATAAACCCTCCAAATTATCTTTTCTGATTCATGAATTTCTCTGATTTTTATGCGAAAATTGTCAGTAACTGAACTAAAATCGAACCTGTGAAGACAGAAGTGTCTTCGAGAAGATATCAACTCAAAAAAACTAAGATTTCTTTCGAAAAAATTGATCTGAGTTTTGAAAGACGAGTAGGTTCATATACGTCATATTTGTTCAGAAAGTTTTAAAGAAAAACTCAATCAACACTCACTTTATCGCAATAATCTTGGTTAATTTTCAGGTAATAATATGGTACATGAAGTACCACAAGAACATCAGACGTGTGTTTATACGAGGTCTGTTAAGGAGAAAAGGAGACTTTGAATTCTTCGATTACAACGTCTTGGTGCACCATAAGTACTTGTTAACAGGTCGGTCGGTTAATAAGGAATACAACAAGAAAGTTATGCAACGTTTGCGTGAAGCAATATGGCTGGAATGATGGGAATTGTGAAAAAACAAATCATGGATTCTGCATCACGATAATACAATAATGATTGTTCGTGATTTTTTGGCCAAAAACAACAACGCAATCTCGTCTCAACCACCATATTCAACCCTGCAACTTTTTCTTTTTCTCAAAACTAAAGAGACCAATGAGAGGAGAGCGTTTCGCAACTATTGATCAGATAAAGTTGGAATCAAAAAACGAGCTGATGGCCATACTGAAAAGCAAATTTCAGAATTGCTTCAAGCATTGGTAGAAGCGCTGGCATAAGTGCATTATATCTGAGAGGATTACTTTGAAAATGACAAAATGGATATTGATGACTGAATAACTAATTTTCGAAAAATTTCAAACTTCACCTTTCATTTTCAATAGACCTCGTATGCTACCTAAAGATGAGAAAGCAATAGATTCAAACCTGTCTTAGAAACTACTCAGTCTGTATCAGTTATGTACATGACTGTCTAGAAAGAAGATGGCTCGAAAGAAGATGGTTCGGTTTCCAAGGCAAAAGTCTCGCCATTTGAAAGAGATGCCATGATACGAAACAGAAAAGTCAACCTGGTCAAAATTCTACAGAAACTAAAATCTAAAAATATCTGTTGAATTCGAATAAGGTAAATAATTAATAGTGTTACTATACGAGTAGCAGGAACAGCATGTTCGGGGTAAAAACCAGAAAACAAAAATCTAGCTTCATGGAGCGTAATGATATCATTGTTATAAGAATATCTATACATTTTCTAGCACCAATGGTGACATCGAGGTCATAAAGAGCTCTCAGAAGTTCAGAAGGTTGGGATCTTTTCTTGATCTACTCTAGATCTTCTCCTTCTTCTTGATCCATCTTCTATCGACGGCTGGCGATGATACGGTTGATTTCCACCTTTGACTCAGTAGTTCGAAATAGAAATCCGGTACTCCTGTCATACTATTGACGTGAATTCTAGAGCTAGGGTGCTCTTCTTCTGAGAAAAATGCTTTTTCGTCTGATCCGTCAGTAATAATCAACTGCAGCAGCTCGTGCTTGGTATTTATCACTATATGTCTAAAATACTCCAATTTTTTCTCTCTCCATTGGTTGCAGTACTTCTGTTTTTTTCTGTATTCTCTTCAGCTCCACTTCCTTTCTCATTTCGTCTACCAGGACATCCTTTACATTCCCCTCTACAACCAGATCTCGAACACATCCATTGCTTCACATGTTCAACACCGTACAGAAACATGGAGATTGTGCTAAAACTTCGGCTAGATTCTACTGTCCTGTCCTAAATTCTACTGTCAATTGAAATTGATATTCTTGCAACTACGAATTTCAGTATATAATGGAGAAATAAATACTACCTAGGTTTCAATCTTTTTCTGTGCACATTGACTGTGAGATATATGATTTAAGATAAAGAGCCAAAGGTTTTTTTACTTCAAATCGAGGAAGAATGGGTCTTTGAAAATCATATTAAATTCCATCGGAGGTCATTGTCGGAATAGAAGTGTTTACGTTCGCTTTGGAAGCTAATACCAGCGGGACGCAGTGCAATTTTCCCTCGGTCCATAACCGCGACGGCTCGCTTTGATACGTTCATCTGACTAATTCTACGGTCGGTGATTTAAGGCAGTTCTGAAAACGTTTCCTAATTAAGCTTCTGTCGCAAAACGACGTTTGGCTTTTTCACAAGTTTAATTTTTAGCATCTCGAAAAACCGCCCGCCAGCAGGGCCGCGATGGAAATGCCCCTTACGCCGTTTCCATGGCAACTTCTGGGACTTGGCGCGCGATAATTCGAGGAACGATTGGCTCGGCACCGAAAAAAGTTAATTTTCCAATGAAATGAATAATTTGTATTCGAGATCGCGTAAGAAATATCGAAAGGGTTCGTTCTATTGACACTGGCGCGATATCGTCACGGGCTGGGAACATTAGCGAAGGGGGAGAGAATCTGGCATATTTTAAGGGTGTATCACTGAGAGAACGGTGCTTCCGGTAGCTACAGTTGGCAATCAAAGGATTTGATCGATAAATGACGTTAAAAGCTGTGCGAGGAATGCAATTTATCTGATTATATTGTGACGTCACAAATGAGGAAACCTCCAGCAGATATCAAGTTTCAACAAATATATGAACATTATAGAAATACTGAATTGCAAATATTGTAATTTGAAAATTATTTTCTCTGCTTTCAATGTTCATTCAAAAACCAATGTTGCACTTGGTATGGTTTATAAATTGAATAAACATAATTAGATTTTCTTGAGTTACATATTGATTGATTTTTTACTATTACTTATATATTTTAATGAGTCTTTATTATTATATTTAAGTCATTTGTTATTTCAATTTCGTAATTTCTTTCCGATAAGTAAGGGCTTGAAGCTAAGAACCGTTTTTATTTTGGTTCAAATATGTTTTCATTTGAAACGTTTACTATTGTCACATTTAAATGTAAGGTCATAAATTTGAAATTACAGTTCAGAGTTTCCAAAATTTTGATGGATGCTATGAATTGAATATCTGAACTATGACATCGATCAAATCTGTACATTTCCTCTATATCGCTGAATTAACCCAGCTTCAAATAACCTTCTCACAAATGAGGTAGCTAATCTATTTAACCAATTCTGGAATATATCAGAAAATCGAGGGGTAATTACTGATATCCGCGTCCCCGAAGGGGTTGATGAATTAGGGCAAATCCGAGCTATTTAGTATTAAATTATGGATCTGCTTACTAATGCAATTTCCTGAAGCGAGGCTCACCGAACACTCGGAGCGATACACAATGCGAATTTTGCCTTTTCTATACGGGCATTTGTGCCTCCTTTCCATATTTCGCAAGTCGCTTTCATAATTCCAAGCATCAGGTCGGGAGACAAGCGAACACGTAACTGTAGGTACGTTTCTGTCACTGTCAGGGTGGTATTGGCGAATTGAGGATGGGTCAGCAAAAGACAGCCTTCATACTCTTTCACTTTTTATCGGTACATCTATGTATTTATTTCAATAACAAATATATTATAAGGAAAAATAAAGCTGGTGTAGCTTTATTTTTCTATGGACATGATTACTGGCAGAGCTTTTAGAGTTCCGGACTTCATATTTAGGCACTCATCTGATTTCTCGGATATTTCAACTCTGAAGTATCTTTAATAGTGTTGGCGTTTACTTGATGTAAATCCATTATAGTTGAATATAAACTTAAATTCTAAACAATTGAACTTATGATTTACCTTTATTGACTACATAGCATGACGCGTTTCGTCGTTACAAACGACTTCTTCAGATGCTTAGTATAGGAGTCTAAGGTGAAATGTTCATACTATTTTCCTTCTTATTCACTCGTGCTTTCGAAGACTGTAATTTTCTCTGCTTCACAAGCAGCTTCGAAATTGAAACTAAGAAATCTGTCAAAGTAATACCGATATATGATTATTTATAATTTGAGTTTCAATTCAGATAATAAGATGGTAAAATATGCCGAAAAATTATATAATTTTAAGAGTATTCATATGAAATGGTTTAGATTTGAGTTGAATATACGTAATGATAATTGTAGGTTCTTATATAAAAACAAGAAAACATCACATGACTACCGAGGCACGTAAAAGGTTCTTTACAAAATGGCATTCACCCCTTACCAACTGCCTCCAAAGTGACACTGAAAGTACTGGGTTGAAACGAATATTCCTCTCGATTTCGTAGCCAATCTGGTGAGAAAATAGTGAGCTCAAACGGCATGAACTTGTGTAGAATGACTGATGGTATCGGCTCAATATTTCTTCACCAGGGTGTATTAAGTTGGTACAGTCCAACATTCAGAGAAAGTCCCTTCAAGGATAATGCAGAACTTCCTACTGATTCCATCTAGTGCGGTGGTCACTATGATCTTGCTTGCATTAAGTTCATTGTTAAATTGTCCCTTTTTCATTTTATTAAATTTCAAAAATTCAAACTGACATAAGTAGAAAAATTCCCAATTCAGAAAATATCTTATTAGATACCTAGTGTTCTAACTTCTTCATAATATTTGTATTCTTTCAGTTCAGTAAATGAAAAGAATAATTTATAAGAGTGATCTGATTTAAAATTTTTTGAACAGCTCTTCCCATCTTTTTACTCATAACCCGAATAGAGTGCCCTTAATTTAAGAAACTGATGATTGACTGATGAACTGAATTTTTTCAATTAACAATTCTGAAATTCTAATAAATTTGTGGTGGTGGGGGTGGAAGGCTGTGGCAGGGTGTTCTCTTTCCTAAATCCTTCTCTGGTGGATGCTCATCGTATTTCCATTTTCAAGAGGGCCCCGCTTCGTTTTCTATAAAAGCGAAGGCACATAACACCTTACGCCATTTGCATACTCGTCAGCTGCTCCACGTCAACTTTTCCAGGGATAAAGTTGAACTAAAAAGGTACTCAGAGATAAACTATCAAGCCAAATGTGATGCATTCGAAATATCCCTTACATATTCGCATGTGCTCCAGGGCTGCGAGTGCCGAACTCATTTTGTATGGATGAATATATCAGGGCAATCGGATGCGAAGATTTCGCCTCCCCCGCGCCCATAGTACTCGCGGGATTCGGGAGTTCTGCGGAGATTTGCTTGCCATTTTGCCTTTGTTATTTTTCGCATATATTAATTATTATGGTGAAATATTGAAGATTATCCAGGTATATTTTGGAAAGTCGTGAATAAGCATACGTGAACTTGAGTGCTCATGAGAGACTTCTTGAGATTTGTTAAGTCTCTCAAGAAGTATAAATGGAAAGAATATTCATCTTTTTACAAAGATTTTTACGGAAAGGTTTTCTGTGATGTACATATTTGTGAAATGGAAGTGATAGAAGTTGTAGATATCGGGTGTTTTTTTTAAAGGTATAGAAATTTAAATTACAATAAAACAAAGATGGATCATTCGATTGACAAGAACTTTTTTTTATTCGAAAGATAATCTTGTGGCATTACATTTTTAATATGATTTCTGGCATATGACCGCCACGGCTGGCTCGGATGTAGTCCAATCTGGACGTTCAGTTTTCGATGATTTTTTCAACATTTGTGGCCGTATGTCGGCAGTTACACGGCGAATATTGTCTTCCAAATGGTCAAGCGTTTGTGGCTTATCCGCATAGACCAATGACTTTACATAGCCCCACAGAAAGTAGTCCAGCGGTGTTAAATCACAAGATCTTGGTGGCCAATTCACAGGTCCAAAACGTGAAATTAGGCGGTCACCAAATGTGTCTTTCAATAAATCGATTGTGCCACGAGCTGTGTGATATGTTGCGCCGTCTTGTTGAAACAAGATGGACATCATTTCAGCTCTGGACATCATGGTTGTTCAATTCAGGAATGAAAAAGTTAGTAATCATGGCTCTACACCGATTACCATTGACTGTAACGTTCTGGCCATCATCGTTATTGAAGAAGTACGGACCAATGATTCCACCAGCCCATAAAGCGCACCAAACTGTCAGTTTTTCTGGATGTAACGGTGTTTTGACATACACTTGAGGATTATCTTCACTCCAAATGCTTTTGTTTTGTTTGCGCCATTCAACCAGAAGTGCGCTTCATCGCTAAACAAAATTCGCTCATGAAAATCGCACTATTGCACTATTTGCAAGCGTTGTTCAGGCGTGAGTCTATTCATGAGGAATTCCCAAACCATATTGAGAATAAATCACTTCTCAGCTGTTAAATCGGTCGCCATCTTCAATAGTAATGCCAACTTATAGTTCTATACCTCTAAAAAAAACAGCCTTTATCTCCATGTTATCTTTTAGAGGTATAGCTCTATGATAAGACGATGGGGGTTTGCCAATACGTACAAAACTTAACAATGGCTCATAATATTATTTGATTAGATAAAGGCACTTCTTATAAACGGAAAAGAGCCAAAATTCACATCTCGTCTCCTAGTGTTAGTCAACATTCCTCCAAAACGGCCCAACCGATTTCGACGAAATTTTATATGTTTACTCGTTCAACTGATCCAGCCCAAAATTCTTTCTCAGTTTTTGAGAAATTTTCATTTTTCAATATTTTAAGTGTGTCATCAAAAAAATACATACTACCCCGAATTTTCTATCTCCTACCCTCAACCCCAATTTTTGAATAGCGTCATTAGTAATTTCATAATTTTCAACCGGAATCGATAATCATATTAACAACAATCAATAATTATTGTCTAAATAGGAAATATTGTCTCTACATCTACATATACTCTACATATTCTTGATATATGAAACAAAATCGTGTTAGTTTCACTTCAAACCGTTTGAAAACTCAAGAATGACCATATGTTTTTATGCTTTTCAAGTTTTTGAGTTTATCTTCTTTCCAAATAGGATATTGAACTTTATAAAATGAAGCTTCATAAAATTATTATATAGAAAAACTTTTTCAATGAAATAATTGAAAAAAAATTCAACACTACTAGATGAAGCAGATCTGACATAGAGCAGTAACGTATTGAAAAACATTTATTTGTTAAAGAAGCCACTCGGCGTTGTAAATGAAAGACAGTTTTGAGTAGAGGTGAAAGTGGAGTGATGACTCATCACTGACACTCGTGAAAGGGTGAGAGTCGTAATATTTTCTTCTTCGAATTACATTTGAATATATGACATAAATACGTGTTATTTATACCAATTCTATGATGATGAAATTGTTTTTGTTTCATTACGTTAGGTTGAATCATCAATTGAGTTTAGCTAAAATGTATCATTCCATTAATTGACTATTGATTGTTGTGCGTTGCGAAGTTCTCTTAACAAGCGAGTAATTATTATAAAATTGATAACTATGGATGAAATAAGCATTCGTTATTAATTAGGATTAACACTATCATTAAACATTAATTAACAATTCAACTTAGATGTACCTATTCCCAGTAGAGTTCCACTGAGCAATTGACTTGCTGGTTACACCCTTTGAAGTAGTCAGAGCAAACGTGATGAGTTTGGATTAGCCAAAAAACACACTATGAACATTTTAACCCCCACTTTCACGCAAGTTTATGCACAGATAGGGAAATATGCTTCCGCCATAATTTTATCCGCGAGTCGGTTCCGTGGGGGTGGCATACGGAGCGGATAATTAGGATATGACGATCTGATTTCGGGTTCGCGATTTCGTACAAATGCAATTTATTGGACGCCTCTAAGCGTTCCCTATAAATCAGAGATACAAATTCATTATTTCCGTGTTCACCTGTACATAAATACAGGGAGTAAATTATACCCCCGCCAAGAATTCGCCCTGAGCACCGACCACGTGTTCCCGATAATTTGTGGGAGCCATATTCTAGAAAAATTCATAAGAGAGAGTGAGTTATGCACCAACTTTATATTTACGGTATTAATTTCCTTGGCGTTTCCTTTGCGAATGGAGATCTCCCTGTTTTCCTCCTGATTTAGCTGATGATTTTCCACAGTTTCGAGTGTGTGGTGAGCAACTGAAAGGGTGGGATGGGGGTAGATCTAGAGCGAAATATCGAAATGATTGTTGGCCAATGTAGTTACTCATTTCTCAGGAATTATGCGTGTTCTGTCATTTACTTAATGTAAATTATTTGTACTAATTTCAAATTATAAATAGAATTATCAAGAAAATTTTGAAAAATTAATGATCATAAATTATCACATGATTGAAATATAATATGAGTTTCAAAATGGACAAAATCATAATATGAAGCATTTAATTCTCAAGTTTGAACATAAGATTTCACTTGTCAAAAGCTATACCATTATATCATCTGTCCTGTATACTTTGGTTTCGTTTTCGTGTAAGTTCTATTTTACTATTGAAAACAGTTTCAAAGTTTCCTTTTTTTTTATTGACATTCAAAAAGACGAAAGAGAATATAATCATCAAAACCTATTGACAATCAATGTGTATTTTGACTATAGAGTAAATATGGACTTCGCCGAGGATTTTAAATACAAAGAATTTTTATTATTTTCAATATTATTATTATATGGTAAGTTCGTGTGTATATGTGTGTTTCATTCAAGGATTAGTGTTTATAATGTTTATTTTGAATAATTCAATGTATTTTCTATTCCTTTATATAAAGAAATGCTTCTTCAATTCTTTTCTATACAAACCTTAACTGTGTGGAATTTCACGTCCAACCCTTTGCACATTTTTTTCAAAAAGGGGTACAATATACAGATAGAAAGATATAGATAGTAAGATTTAGGAGTGGAAAGTACAGTGAGTGAATGCGTTGAAGCAGAGACAATTGCTTCATCATTCCACGTTTCATATAAAAACAATAACAAAATAGACAATGTTTCTCAGCAAGAAACCTGATTCCCATTTGAGGAACAAGGAAAAAATGAATTCAAATAATGAAACATGTAGAAATTCAAATTTACCAAACATTCTCGAATCATTGAACGCAAATGTTCTGGGAATGTTGAGGTAAAAAACGTGTTTCAACATTAATGAACTACCACAGTCTGACATCACTGCTATAAGTGAAACACTCATACTGACCCCAAACAAAAAGTTATCGCTCAAAATGAGAAAACCCTGAATGAAATATTTCTTATGACCAATAATATGCCATTATTGGTCATAAAAATATTTCACCCATTCTTTGACGTTAATACGTACTTGAACAGTCCATTATAAAGCTGTCAAAAAGTTTATCAATGTAAAATCACATAAGAATATTTCATTCAATGTTTTTTTTAGTTTGTGCAATTTGTATATTTTGTTTCAAGAGTCTGCCTTTGGAGTACAAAATATCCGTTTGTAATCAGTTGATTAATTTTAATTCGAGTTCAAACACAGGCTCCAAAATGAACTATTCAAAAAGAAGTGTTATAGTATCGCTCAAAATGAGAAAACCCTGAATTGATAAAGCATTGATAAAATACATTGATAAAGCTGTCAAAAAATTTTATCAATGTAGAATCACATAAGAATATTTTCATTTAGTGTTTTCCTTAGTGTGCAATTTGTATATTTTGTTTCAAAAGTCTTCCTTTGGACCACATAATATCCGTTTTTAATCAGTTGATTAATTTAAGTTCGAATTCAAACACAGGTTCCAAAATGAACTATTTAAAAAAAACGTCCTAAAATATCACTCAAAATGAGAAAACCCTGAATGCAATATTTCTTATGACCAATAATGGCCATGACCCATTCTGTGACGTTGAGACTGGGACAGTCAATTATAAAGCTGTCAAAAACGTTTGACACAGTGTTTGAGGAAGATTTGCATCCATGGCAATTTCTTCCAATAACCATTAAGGATCATTTTTCCTAATATCACTAGTAATAACTCGCACTAAACTCCACCACAGTTTGAGAAGCACTGCCTTAAGACATTACGTTTATTCAGCCACGAAATGAGATAGTTTATCGTCCCAATTAGACAACAAGGAAATCTGAAAGACGTGCTCGACATGCGGCACGGGGGATTGTCAGTTTGTATATCACCGCAGTCTCCGTTGACGGCACACGTTGGCGTTTTAACTCATCGGGTGATGATGGAAGACAGTATGTCGACTATTGCGAACATAATGGCTCAGGTAGCGGTATCAGACGGGTTTGCGATGCGGTAAACCGGCATCTGTTAGCTGATTGAAGGTGCTCCAATGTACCAGACCGCGTCAGACTGTTTTCCGCCAAAAGGGAGACACTCCACCCCTTTTCCACCTGCACACATACACAGTCTCGACAAATTGGCCGGAATATTAGATGAATTGGGTGAATTCCCTGATACCAATGGCATACGCTTTAATAGGTATTTCTTGATATGTCAACTGGGAGTATTTATTGTTATTTGATCCGTTCACAAACTTTCAATAAATTTTTATGATTAGTGGAGAATTAGGACAGTATAATTCGAAATATTCCAAATTCATACATTTCACAATAATTGAAAACCTTAGCCGACAAATAACTCAGATAGATAAATAGCTAGATGAAATAGCTAGATGAAAATGTTGATAGTCAGATAGAAAAATGTATAGAAAGATGGAGACAGAAAAATTTGTAAACCACCATATGACCGCTGTATATCATATATCCATGCGGCACTCCCGCGTGCCGCAGGGATCCAATCTTGGACCCCTACTATTTGTCCTGTTTGTTGACGATCTCTTAGAGAAGGTGGACTGCATGAAGGTGGCTTATTCGGACGATATTAAAAATAAGAGCGTATCATCTATGCATGACTGTTTTAGGATACAAAGTGACCTGAATGATGTCAGCCTGTGGTATTATATTAATTGTTTACACTAGAATGTCATGAAATGTAATGTGGTCAGTTTCACTAGAACGAGAAATGGAACAACTTTTGATTTCTTCATTGATGGTGTTAATCTGACATGACTTCTGGATGTTAAGGATCTAATATTTGGTCAGAAATTCTCATTCATACCTCACATCAACCAACTAATTTTATCATGTTGCAAAGTTTATGGTTTCATTGTCCGTAATGCTGGATTGTTTTCGAATTCCTCAACACGGGTCCATTCATTTAATGCCCAGTGAGATGCAAACTTGAGTATGACTGTCTTGTTTGGCGACCAATATATAAATTGTCACACAAACCGCTTGGAGGCACTCCAGAGGAAGTTCTTGAAATGGCTCTCATTTCAAGAGGATGGTGTTTATCCACCTAGCGGTTGTGATCATGCTTGTTTGCTGTCGAGGTTTGACACTAGGAGCCTCCACACAAGGAGAAGTTTGAATACATTGAAATTTTTATTCAATTTGCTCAATGATAATCTCCTGAGCTTATGGGTGAACTTAATTCCTTCGTTACTCAGAGGTGTACTAGAATAAGCCAGATATTTTACTAAAAACTACTAAAACCCACAAAACCAATCTTCTCTCGCAATCGCCGCTTAGCTTTGCATGTTCTACTGCAAACCAGATATCAAGCTGCTGTGATTTGACTGGAACTGAGTTGTTTTTATCAATAACGTGTTCTTAAATCTTAACAGTGAGGTATCATGATTTCTTCCGGTTGAGTTCCGAGTGATTTGTTTTCTTGATTATTTTTATGATTGAATATTCAGATATTGACATTATAGATTCAGATGATTATATTTGATAATGTTTTTAATTGTTATAGTTATTTTTTATTATTGCATACCTATGTTGTTATTGATATTTTTAGTAACCATATTTATTCATTATGTATTCTTCTGTAATTGGGTAGTTACCTGTTGAAAATATATGCTTATATTATTATTCTTATTAAATCAATATTTAGATAGATTTAGCGTTTCAGGAGTAATAATGTTAGTAGCCCTTTATTCCAAGATACCATGAGACGTACAAGCTAATTTGTCTGAAATAAAAATGAAATAGAGTCAAATAACACTGACTCTATTCGAGCTATAAATATATAAACCCATGTTAGCAATATTTGGAAAATTATATCTCAAAACTTATCAACCTTACTGTTGGTACGGACTATAGACTGGAAGAGTGAAAAGGTATTCAATTTAAGTGTTGACTCGATAGAAAGAGAATAATGTACGATGCTCCTTGAACCTCCTTTGAGGCGCTATTGCGCATTGATAGCCTTCAACAATTGATCATAGTTGGACATGAACGTTAGTTACACAGTACACAGTGAGTGAAAACCGAAAGGAAAGGCAGGACAAAGCGTGTCTTTCATTACTAGCATGGTATATGCCTATGTGTCTTTGATTCTGACTTCAGATTGGATATTATCGAAATATTTTAATTAGAATTTAGAATATTTGCTTTACATAGAGAAACTTGTGACTTCATTTGGTCAGAAATGGAGATATTTGGTAGGTATTGAACCACCGTTAAAAAGTTTGATAGTTTTCGAGAACTAAAATATAATTTTTTGAAACTATAAAAAAAATTAGATTTGATGGAATCTGTTAACTTCAAGTCTGCAATGAGGAGAACTAAAGCTAATGAAAATTCTAACCAAACTCCAAATTTCAGTATTAATCATGAAATTATTGCAAAGTGTGAGGTGGAAGAATATTACCTGCCTAGATCAACCATAGAATATGAGACACAGATTTCAATAAGAGAATTCGTGGTGATATGATGAAAAGTTAGTTTTTTAAACTGGTTTTATCAACTCTTGATAATATATATTAGTAGCCAAAAGTATATGTCGAATATTCTGCACAAAACTCTTGTAGAATTTAGTTTTTCTATTCGGCATCTCAGAATAATGTATCAAGTATTGTGGAATAGGTCAATTGACGTCACTATTATATATATTATATACCTTTCTGAATTGAAATTTAATTTTCATATGTTTCATTTATCCTTACTCAGGGGTCGTAATTGGGACCACAAAGTATTTTCAATGACGAAACATATTCATTACCCTGGTGGGATCTGAATAAATCAGTTGGCCATTTCATGTGCGTAGTGAAAAGAAAGAATTTTCCAGGCTTCGCCTTTATTGAAACTGCCGACTCGTGGCTGACAAATATTTTTACAAATGATTCCACTCATTCTCCCCAGTAACACTCACGATGCCACACGCCTCACGTATTCGCATCAACATATAGCCATTGAATTTTCCATGGATTCGTCGACGGCTTTTCCGACCCCGCAGTTTTTCAGGAAGGGCGTTCTACAGGTGGCTCTCAGCATAGATAGGATTTTTCAGAAGCCCTCTCTTTTCACTGCGAATCTACTTCGCATTCAAAAGGAAGCGTTTTTGGTCTTTTGTACGTTTCCACACGTAGATCATTTCATTTTCGGGGTAGGTACATATATCAGGGAATTATGTCTGGAGGAAGCTTCTCAATTATGCATGGAAACGTATGGAGTTTATAGCACTTTGGGGAATTGTCATTCTTTAATTATTACATTTCTTGAATCCATTTCTTTTCCCCATTACAAATAGTTTGTTCAGAATGACAAAATATTTAAATGAGAGGTAATAAAAAAAACTTGTCTAAAAATCACTGGCTGAACAATTCTTTATTCGACTAGTTTCGCCTTTTACAGCATTATCAAGAATGAATACATATTACAAAGACAACCTATAAATATTTTGCAAATCTGTTCGGACCACCTTGAATTCCGTCAAAGAGGTGGGGGTTTCCAAATTATCAGAGATTTAACAGCGGGGAGTGGTTAAGGTCTAACTGGTCATTAAGAAGATTGTATTTATCGGATTTTTGAAGTTTATTTTATTCCATGGCTTCCAGGTAGTTCATTTTAATTCTTTTTTCACAGTAATGAAGTATCTTAGGTTTAAAACAAGTTGAGATCTTATGTCAAACCTAAGATACTTCATTACTGTGAAAAAGGAATTAAAATGAACTACCTGGAAGCCATGGAAATGAATAAACTTCAAAAATCCGATAAATACAATCTTCTTAATGATCAGTTAGACCTTAACCACTCCCCGCTGTTAAATATCTGATAATTTGGAAACCCCCACCTCTATGACGGAATTCAAGGTGGTCCGAACAGATCTGCAAAATATTTATAGGTTGTCTTTGTAATATGTATTCATTCTTGATAATGCTGTAAAAGGCGAAACTAGTCGAATAAAGAATTGTTCAGTCAGTGATTTTCAGACAAGTTTTTATTATTACCTCTCATTTAAATATGAACTATCACAGAGTAGATTCATCGTCCATTGAATTTATTGACAAAATATTTGAATGATTCGAGAGTTTTTCTAGGTGGGTTATTTTGTGTTAAAGATTTCCAAACTAAATAAGGGATAATATAAAATATCAAAACATTCTTCAATCCACTTCATATCTGATTAATTGATAAAAAATTCAAAATAATGAATTTTACCATATAGGCTATATCCCACTCGATTCTAATTACGTACCATTCGATAGAACGTCAGATTGAAATTCTTATGACATTTGGAGGTGAGGTAAACCACAGAAAACTTCACCCACGTAATTTGTAGTATTGAGTTTCAATATAGTACTACTACTCATGTGAAGATATGAAAGTGATAGATATGTAATAGCTTAGGATCAGGATGGGGAAGAATAAATCCATAATTTTATTCCTTTTGAAGATCAGATATAGAAAATATTCACTTTCTGGGGAAATGAGAAAATGTTGCCGAGTTAAAACGTCTACAGAAATTAACGAGATGAATTGTCTGAAAGTATAAGACCTTAAGCACTATACTGGTACTCTAGTTACCTTTCATTCTTCTCACTTCAACTTTAGAGATAAGCTGGTCACTTGTTGTGATGTTCAGGGACGCCTTTTGAGGTTTTGAGCGTGTTGGAAATTCCTTAATTATGTTTGGGTGGTTACAGGAGTTGTTTCACTCATAACGCAATTTTCATTTTCAATAGCGTTCCAGTTATGACATTTGGTACATTGTTTTCTTTTGAGGGTTTTAACAGTGTTTTTCAGCAGGTGTCTCAGCGTGGTTACTAGGATTTGACATTATTCAATTTTATTAACGGAGAGGTTAATATTTATATTTCTCTTGCTTACAATTTTCATTTCAAAAGTATTAAGTAGAGCAGCTTATGCTGAACTTCGCTTCTTCTGATGTTGTACTGTACTAATATAGTAGTTAAATGAGGCAATTTATGTTCATTATCTTCATTTTGAGAGATGATTGCCTTGAATGGAAGGCAAATATAATTTGAAAATATTTTATGATTAGTATACCTAATTACGTTGATACTCATGTATTTGAGTTGTGAAATTTCAAATTATACGAATTATAATGATAAAATTTAAATGGTTACGGTTACAGGTATAATCACTGCTATGTTCGCTTCTATGCATTTTTTCTATATTGTTTCTTCTAAACTTTCTTACGTCGTGGTAAATTTCATAAGAAACATCTAACTCTCCTAAGAAAGAGATGATTTCGAGAGATAGTACTTTTTTCGAATGTTTTCGGTGATTATTCAAGAGTTTTTATTGGTTTTTAATGTTAAGAATATACTCCCACAAAATATAAATATCTCACAAAATATATTTTACGATGTTATTTTCACAGAAAGGTGAATAACTCGAACAATGCCGTTCCATAATGCTCAAGAAAGCATTATACGAAATTGAGGATCTTGTTTGCCCATCCTTATTCGACAATATCCCCAGTAATTATGTCATTCCTCAGAAAAGCTATCAGAATAATATCAAACCGATAGACAAGATACTCACTCACTAATCATTAGATTCATACTGCAGCCTCACCTTTCCTTCCTCGTTATCATCTGCGCGTCCGATGGAATCGAACCAATTTCCGATACACAATCAATCATCTCTTTGGGTTATCAGGTGCTACTATCAGTCAGTTGAGTAATAGTAAGTGGGGCCGATATCCCGAAGGATGAGGAGCCCTCACGACTCGTAGCAAGTACCGTGCGACGAACCCAGTATTACGCCGTAATGACTGTATTAATGTTGCCGCTGGCTCTCTGTAATTTCTTGCTGAAACTTTACCTAATTTATGCGTAAGATATTTCATGCTCTTGGAGACCAAGGGCTTTCGCAGGTCCACGGTAGTTAGATCTACAAATTTACCAACCTATAAGGGGTATCCCCTTATTTGTACATGCTTAGCTATGCCCGTAATATAACATTAGGGAATTTATTGCTTAGATTGTGTTTCGTTGACCTGGGACTAATGCGTAATTCTCTTCCCCGAACTAAATATGAGGACACTTCTGCTAGATAGAATTTGTCATTTTAACGTTGCTGTGAGTTGGTTAGTTGCAGGTTGATGTCGCATATTCATTTTGAAGGTATTTAGTGGGATGAATCATTCCTCTACTTAGAATTCTTTCATACAGTGTTTTATTTGTAGCTTTGTCATCATCAGAGATGCCATTTATTTTTATTATTATTAATTTATTCATTAATTTATTTCTTATTATTTGAATTATTATTATTAATTTATTACTTGTGAATCCTATATATGGACCTAAAGCGTTCAACAGGCTTGACAACGGTATTCTGTTGAATAAACTAGGCACTTTCGGGATTTCGACATCCCTCATGAAACTTTTCAAATCGTACTTGATAGGCAGAACAGAATGCGTTTTTAGCCGGGGGTATACATCAATTGAATACTGTGCTTCATCTGGACTGCCACAAGGTTCCATACTTGGTCGTTTGCTTTTTACAATGTTCATAAATTATTCTGAGTGTATTATTTTGTGTTGAAGATTTCCAGACTAAATGAGGGATAATAGAAAATCAAAAATTAAAATAAATTGGTGTGATCTCAACAAATTGAGCCCCAACATTTTCAAATGTCATGTTATGTCGTTCTCCACAAAATATAATTTGATAAATTTCAACCATGAAATTGGTAATAATATTTTGGGAAGACCTAATACATTTATTGGCCTTAGCGTAACCCTCGATTCTCAATTAACTTTTGTGTCACATATCGATTCATTAATCGCATTGGTGAGGAATTTAGCAATATATCAGCTTTGGAAACTGAATATAAACTTGAATTCAAACACTTGAACTTATGATTTACACTTTATTGACTACATAGCTTGACGCGTTCCGTCGTTACAAACGCCTTCTTCAGATGCTTAGAGAATTATAAATTTATTATTCTGTAAGCATCTGAAGAAATCGTTTGTAACGACGAAACGCGTCATGCTATGTAGTTAATGAAGTGTAAATCATAAGTTCAAGTGTTTGAATATCAGTTTATATTTCATTATAATGGATTTACATCAAGTAAACGCCAACACTATTAAATAAATGAAAAAAAACTATGGAAACATTGTATCGTGCTTTCATAAGATCTAAACTTGAATACGAATCAACAGTCTGAAATCCAGGTTATCAGTTACATATTGATCAACTGGAGTCTATACAACGAATATTCTTAAAATTTTGAGATTCAGAATTGATGGAATATATCCACCTATAGGCATACAACATGAAACACTTACAAGTCGACATAATGTGGACACACTCAGTGCGCCAAGGAAATGCCACGCAATAATTTTCTTGCATAAAATTATTAACAATGAAGTGAAATGTCAGGAATTTTTACAGAAGCTCAACTTTATTGTTCCAAGTGTTTCTTCCAGAAG
Source organism: Henosepilachna vigintioctopunctata (assembly GCA_030704895.1). NCBI lineage: Eukaryota > Metazoa > Arthropoda > Insecta > Coleoptera > Coccinellidae > Henosepilachna > Henosepilachna vigintioctopunctata. The sequence continues at coordinate 188,772 of JARQZJ010000046.1, read as the reverse complement.
CGAATTCACGTTCTACCTTCCAGCAGCTAGAACGAATGTTCTAAAATTTTCTCCATTGCACACGATATGTGAAAAATGCAATATTTTGGGAGCTCAGGTGGATATTTTCAACTGTTCTGTTTATTGATATTAACTGATATTAAGGCAAGTTTCCTTGATATGCATAATCTCTGCTAGCACAATCATTTATATGTATTCACGTACATGATTCATATTTACACATATACTTGTATGTGTGTATAAGTGTTAATATGTGAATGTATATGTATGTGTGTGTTTATCTTCATGTGTATGTATAAGTTTGGTCGGCATTTAAGTTTTTCATTCCTATAATTATATTTCATTTTATCAGTTGTGATTTCATATCACAAACTCTTTCTTCGAAATTGAACTTTAAAATTTGAAAGAACAAAATTGAAATTTTGAACTTTTGTGCTACCAATTTTGTTTTTATTATGTGTTATCTTTCCTGTTTTGTAATTAGGACCCGTCCTGTAAAACAGTTATGTTCAACAAATAATGAATGAAGTTATTCTTTATTGTTCATTATCATTAATACTGAAAATTTTGTCTTTTATGGACTGAAAAAAATCTGGCAGCCCTAGTCAAATACCTCAAAAACTGACACTTGTTGCGCTAGTATTCAGCACATAAATCCCAGTTTGTAAAAAGGCTATATTCTCCTGTGAAAATGATACAAATCACGTGTATCGTGCGGAAATGGCCGGAACTGACCCGTTACCCGTTCCATTTTCCATCTTTCGTTGCGATAAAGACTCCCCCACGGATAGGCCACGCTAAAAGAACAGCTTTTACACACTTCCTTTACTGCCGGGTGCATCCTATAATCCGCCTTCAAGGAAGCTCTCTACATAAAACATAATATTCTACTTGATTCTATCAGAAGAGGAAGAGGCGGTTGAAAGTCAATCATGATAAAAGAATTTATATAGGCAAGGAAATTCGATTCGGAAGCAGGAGGCTTGAGGAACAATTATTTTTTGCTTTTCCACTTCAGGAATGAGCGTCGTCGAGAACGTTTTGTTCTTTGTGTGAAGATTATCATTTTGTTTTAATGATGGAGATAATCAGTTAAAAAACTCATCATTCGTCATTTTCAAAGTTCTCATTATATTCAAACTGAATTGAAATTTTCGAAAGAAAACTTTAAATTCAAGTTTTTTCTTATATTCAAATATGAATGTATAAAAAAATATAAAATGACTCGCATTTTCTACTATATGTTTTCGAATTCACTCACACCTCCAAATACTTGAACGCCTTGCAATATCGAAGTGAGAGACATTCCACATTTCATTGCTGAAACGATTGGTTATGGTGTGAAGAATAATTTTTTCAGAACTTCCAAAGATTACGAAGGCTTAAATTCAAGAAAAAGTGGAGGACTTTCGCGAAAAAATACGAATTCACAATTTAGGAACAACTTAAACGCAGAAAATCTCTGAAACATAAAAGCCTCTATCAAACAATACTCAAAAGAAGAAGATATATAAAATGTACTTACTAGAAGATGTAATGTGCGGTTTAATATGTATCAAGGAGGACGTGTTTTGATCCCTTATACGGTACCTTTTCTGCTCAAAAATTTCGAAATGACGAACAAATACTAGAAGAATTAAAAAAACATGAAATTATCACAATAATGAAAATTAATTCTTTCCAATAGAGGAAATATGAAAAAGTTAAATCTTTATATAATTGATAGTTATAACAAGTATCAATCTCGATAATCATTCAATTTCAATTAGACCTACCTAACGGTAGCTCGAGAAAGTGGTAACACATGAAACGTATTATTAAGGCACTCATCGATTCTGACGTCACGAAGAAATATAAGAATTGAATCTGTGGAATGCCCTTCTTCTGAATTCAAGATACGTAAACTTCAAAACATTTTCTCCTTTATTTTTTTCTTATAATTATAATATTGATACACTATATTTATATATAGATTCGTACTTAGACACCGTCTGAAGTACGAAACGCGAAATTGATTATACACTTAAGTTTTAGAAAAACTTGACTTCAGATAATTTTCTCTCGCTAGACGAAGGTATTGTTCTTCAATATAATCAATATGCAAATCAAAAAGTGAGATTACAATTGAATTTGATCCCTACATCTTCCGTTTGGACAGCTTCTATCTAAGTTGTTATTTTTTATAATTTAAATAAAACTAGGTATTTTTCTTATTTTCTCTATAATTGACTTGAATAAAACATAACAATATTGTTTCGCCAACATAGTGGCTTCATCAGATGTAGATGATAAACTGTAAACACGGATACTCTATACAATATTGTTATGTTTTAACTTAATTAAAGTGAAAATCAGAAAACTACTTAGTTTTATTCAAATTATGTTTTCAGATTTTCATCAACTATCGCCCCAATCGATTAATGTTATTTTTTAGGTATTTGCTGATTTCAAAAGGAAATCTGCTTTTTGAGAATAATTCGCAAATTTTTTGAATATTTACAAATTCAACAGTGACCTATTTTTCACACGACTTTCTTGAGGTCTTCAAGGTATATTTGAAAAAACGAAAGACCCAAAAAAAATGGATAATTCGAATAATATTACCCCCTTTTTGTGGTTCTCAAGATGAAGATCTTTCTGATTCATGTTATTGTTCAAGTATTTGCTGATTTCGAAAGGAAATGTGCTTTTTGAGAATAATTATAAAATTTTCTGAATATTTACAAATTCAACAGTAACCTATTTTTGGAAAAAAAATTCATCAACACGATTCTCTTGAGGTCTTTCAAGTTATATTTGAAAAAACGAAAGAACCAAAAAAAAAATGGATGATTCGAATAATATTACCCCCTTTTCTGTGGTTCTCAAGATGAAGATCTTTCTGATTCATGTTATTGTTGAAGTATTTGCTGATTTCGAAAGGAAGTGTGCTTTTTGAGAATAATTAGAAAATTTTCTGAATATTGACAAATTCAACAGTAAACTGTTTCTGCAAAAAAAAATTTAACAACACGACTCTCTTGAGGTCTTTCAAGGTATATTTGAAAAAACGAAAGACCAAAAAAAAATGAATGATTCGAACAATACTACCCCTTTTTTGTGGTTCTCAAGATGAGGAACTTTCTGATTCATAGACTGTACCTAAGTATCTCTGGTCCAATATGCTGAAAATAGCAATTATAGCAGAAAACAGCAAAGTAAACACTCTTTATGAAACCCAGGCGTTTATTCAGCTCTGTTTTCTCATAATAAAGTGACTCACTCATCTTTAAGTAACAGTAAAAACAAATATTTTAATTAAAGGCGCAATGGGCATATGTTTAAGATGAATTCGCCGAGCGTATACATAGTGGTTGTTATGAAAAGTGGGGTAGACCAACCGAGGAACGTCTACGGGGCGCTCACGACCCTCATCGCCTGTAGCGCGGAGCTGTTCACTATGTATTTATTCATATCTACAAGGCAGATGATGATATAAATAGCACTGAAAGTCGCGTTTTCTATCTAAATCACGTCGACATATTGCTATGTGTGGCAATTCTAAGTGCATCATAAATTACACTGAAATTATAATATTCGCTGCTTTTATACGAGAGGCATTTTCTCTGTGCAAACATGTTTGTTCTCTTTTTCGTACTGCACATTCCTCATACTGATGTTTCAAGATATTTCTCAACTTTTTCGGGTATAAATTGTGCATTTCAGGGTACATTTTCGAAGTAGAAAAGATGAACAATTGGATGAAAAGTAACGTCAAGTGAGTTCTTGAACATCATTTGGTAAAAAAACATAAAAAATATGATAATTTCTTTTTTTATTCATCTACAATTGGTAATTTTACAAATCTCTGTCTATGTGTGCATGCATTAAACGGCGGTTACTAACATATATTTACAACTTACCCTACTCACTGGCTGAGGGTTATTTAACTTATAATAATCGTTGATACTCAATTTATTATTCAAAATTCAATCAAAATTTTGTACTATAAGTTTGGTATTGTTATTTATCCATTCAATTATATATTTCACCCTAATTCGTAAACTGTATGTACATTATCGAATAAGACGAAGTTCCATATTGATTTGAAGCACTTTACAAATTTCTGATAAAGTGTTTCAAGAAAACTTGATTGGTTTCAAGAATGAACACCACAACAAGATGAATCGACAGGACATATTTTCAATACTTCTAGCGTATCTTACCAGAGTTAAATATGCTGGAAATCTAGCATATTTCCTTTTTTAAACATATGCGATTTTTTTTTCGAACAGTGCAACATACAATATGAACATCTCAGAGCCTTTGTTTCGATTTTGATTCGTATATTTTCAGTTGTTCAAAGTTTCTTGAAACAACTGTTATTTGGAAGAAAATTTTGATAAAATCGAAAATATTTGGCTAATTTCTGCGAAACGTGCCCAATTAACTATACAAATGTTTCGGGTAGTTAACCCATTATCAAGAGTTGCTACCAGGGTTATCTCAGCAGAGGATTTTTCACTATATACAACACGAAAGGCATTTTTTCTGCTTAAACATCTTAAAAATAAGCATACTAATATTCCAAAAAGTTTTTATTATATTTCGATACGAAGTATGCATTTACTTGGATTCTTTGGAGTTTTGATTCGTACGAGTATAATTTCAGAAATAAGTTTTTGAAATAATGCACATTTTAGATAAGGCTGCTAATCTGCTATCAAGAATTGATAGAATAATTGTTTAATCAGCAGAAGATGACCCAAATAATATCTTCCGCTTATTTAATACACAGCTAGTATGTTGCAGTAAGGCGGTCAATGAAGAAAAGATATTACGAGAAATAATAATAATAAACGTTTATATTGACAGACATATTGTGCTAGATAAGAAGAGACGAGATTTAACATGAGCTATTCTTCCATGATCTTTTGAATCATATTCTTCTGAAAATAGATGAAAATTAAGAGAAAAAGAATCAATACAAACATAAGGAAAATAGTTATGAAAGATAATTTTTTCACTAGTCGATTGAGCCGATACTCATCATTGTATATACCAATCAACTCTGTGATAGTTCATATTTAGATGAGAGGTATTAAGAAATACTTGTCTTAAAATCACAAACTGAACAATTCTTCATTCGACCAGTTTCGCCTTTTACGGCATTTTACGGCATTATTGATAATTATTGATAATGCCGTAAAAGGCAAAACTAATCGAATAAAGAATTGTTCAGTTGGTGATTTTTAGACAAGTATTTCTTATTACCTCTCATTTGAACACAATTTGAATAAAACTCTGTAGTTTTGTAATTTTCACTATAATTCCGCCCAAATTTCGACCGCCCAAATTTTTGCTGAAGTGTGATTAAATGATAGGAGGAAACTTTTCTTATTCTCCTATTCTTTTTACACTGAAATAAATTCAATGATGGAGAATTGTGTATTGAAAGTTGGTCGTTCAATAAACTAATTGATTTTTCTCCAAGCTTATGACCGGGTTACTTTGTAACCTTTTCGTTCCGCACGCAAAATTCTCAAAATTGTTGTTGAAGCAGTGGTTTTCCACTGTAAGGTGTGTTGCATCGGTTTTCCATTCTCATAGCATCTTTTGTGTTCAGCTACTCCAATTCTGAACTTTCTGCCCGTCTGGCCAACATATACTAAATACTTCAAGTTAATAAATACATCAAGTTAACTCGTAGATACCCGATTTATTTTCAGACGAAATTTAAGATTTCGCATTTCAGATCTGCCGACCCATGGCAGTCGGGGTTTTGAAATCTGTCATTAAATTTCTGCCAGATAAGAAGTTTTAGATTTTGAATATAGAGTTGCCTAAATATGTCATTGATTAAAAATTTTTCTTATCTTCTATTCCTTCCTTCCATAATAATAAAAAATTATTGAGAAATATTCCTTACATTATAAAATTACATTTATTCTAAATAATAATTAATACATATGTAGACAAGAAGACTGACCAAGAGACTATTCAATTACTTCGACAGAAACACCAAGACTCAGATAACATAGATCAAGGAGGTCAGAAAAGACATGGAAGAGATGGAAATCGATGGAGATGATGTGAAGAGGAGAGAAAAATTCAGGAAGAAGATCAAGGGATTCGGGGGTTTTCAAGAAAAGGACAAAAAGAACACTGGAGCAAATTGGACAGAAGAAAGAAAAAAAAGCATGGAGAACGAATGAAGGAGTATTGGAGGAAAAGAAAGAATGGAGAAAAATATTCATGAAGAGTTATTTCACGTGATCCATAGTCGGCCAAAATCGAAGGAAGAAGAAGACATATATATACAACCGGCTTGAAGGCTTGGATTCAAGATGATAAAATGTTCAAAATACTGGCGAAACAACTGTATTAATATGAATGTGTAAAGTATGGTCGAATTTTGTGTATATTACATTCCTTCATTGTACATAAAATTGAAAAATGTCTGAATACTTCTAACAATGTGAAGGTACTGAGGAATTTTTGATAACCGCGCTCATTAGTTGAAGGGAATGTAATGAAATCTTTTTATCGGAGCCGGTTATTAGATTGGCATGTGTTCTCTCCGCGCGTGGTCCGCTACGAGCGTGGGTTACGTTCACCTCTTCAGATCTCGTGTGTGCGTAAATACCACGGATAAGTCGCTGCGGCCGAGGCGGCAGCAAAACAGGCATCAGAGCTGCGATGGTACAGAGGAATAGTGAGGCAGTGTTCAATATAATAACGAGAGATTCCTCGACAACCACAACCCGCGTGCGCTGGCTGCCTCTCTCCTAGGCCAGCGTCTCGAAACCGCACATTTCAACCCCCCCGAGCCACCCTCTTTAACCCCATCCCACCCCCTTACTACACTCTTAACAGCGACGGGGGAGCGTTTTACTGTTTTATTGATTAATTGAGTTCAGCCGAATTTCTCTCGCTTTCGGATTTTGCTTTTATTACATTTTATAGTTATCTTTATGATGTATTTTTTCTGTTACTGAACTTTACGATTTTAATGTTTACTCCATCGCAGTTTATTGTCATTGTGCGAGCGAATCGCTTTTATTTTGTCGTAAGAACGTATTAATAACGTCGTTAATTTTTATGGTGCGATTATAATCTTCTAGTCTGTTAGTCAATTTGTTACTAGAATTATTTCGCAAATTACAATGATGCCATTTTCGCATGCTCAATCGCCGTTGCTCGAAGACAACTTCGGTTATTTCATTCAATTTCGAAAGAACTTTATATCCCTGAGTGGGAACTTATAGAACAGTGAAACTTTGTAACATCATAATTTCTAACTTCTTATAAAGGACATTTCAGACTATTATCACGTCACTGCGATCTATTATAAGTTTACTTCTATGGAAATTAGATAATTTGTTTTATAAGAAATTCTCGAAACAAATTTTGAAAATCAGAACGAATTTCTTGTCACGTTAGAAACGGGACATCAGATCAACAACTCTTTGTTTAGAAATATGCAGTGCTATTTCCCCACAAGGAAATGTTCTCTGACAACGCCTCTATCTGCCTACTCCTTATCAGGGGGTTGATTAGTAGGCGAGTGATGGACAACCAATTTAAGGTCCAATTCTCCCGATTCCTGGAAATCGGTATGAAAGGGTTTCGGTACTGACAAGGCCTCAATCTGCCTACTCCTTGTCAGGTGAATGAGTTGACTTCTGATGTAGAACTGATTTTATTGAAAAAATATTGACTTATTTATACATAAAATAAAACTGCTTACTCGATAAAATAAATAATCATAAAAATATCACATAAATATTTCCTTATTCTAACTGTGTACATCTGTTCAAAGTGATTCTGGGCATGTTGGGTGCCTCCGAGGTTCTAACAACAAGGGCTTCATCTCGACAACTGGACTAAATTCTCCCATATGAATTATTAACTGTGCATACAAAATATGTTCGAAATCTCAAAGGTTTCGAACATGCTGGGGGACTGCGACGATCTAGCACCAAGGACTCAATAGCGAAGTTTGTACTAAATTATCTCATCTGGCTCGGTTTACAATCTGGCTTTCTTGATCGGTGAACTTCATCTTGAATTCGTTTCAATGTTGAAGGACCTGGAATGTGGATCCTTTCGTGTGTGACTGCCCCATGATAGACGCTGATGGTTCTCTTGGTTGCTAGTCTTGCATTTTCTATTTGAAGGACCTTGACCTTGGATTCTTCCGTGTATAACTGCCCCTTGATAGACGCTTGGACCTATTGGTTGTCAGACTTGTATTTTCTAATTGAAGGTTCTGGACTGTGGATCCTTCTGGACTGCTTTTTGATAGAGGCTGATGGTCCTATTGGTTGCTAGTCTTGTATTTTTTGTTGAAGGCCCTGGACAGTGGATTTCTTCGTGTGTGACTGCCCCTCGATAGACTTTGACGGCCATCTTGGTTGCTAGTCTTGTGGTGGTTCAACTGTAGCTCGAAGGACCGTGAATAGAAATTTGAAGTGATATTTCTTCACAAGGAAAGTTTTCCCTGACAATTGCCGATCAGTCGGCAACTAATCAACCCCCTGAATCAAATGTAAGGCCCAATTCTCCTGATTCCAGGAAATCGGTATGAAAAAATTTGGTGCTGACAAGACCTCAATCTGCCTACTCCCTGTCAGGTGAATGAGTTGACTACTGATGTAGAACTGATTTTATTAAGAAAAAATTGACGTATTTATGCAAAAAATTGAACTGCTTACTCGCTAAAATGAATATCATCACACTCATGCGAGTATGGTGAACTCATGATATTCGAAATAGTTGAGCTAACCTAGATACTTATAGCCTACTACATTATCACAAAATATTTCCTTATTCTACCTATATAAATGTGTCCACTCTTCGTTACTAGTCCGCCACTTATGGTGCGGAAAAAGTCCTCTCCTCTTTACGTGCAACTCAGTGTACATCGATATAATTCTGGTTCTGCTTCGCCATTTTGATTTTGCGTTTTTAATTGGGATCAAGGCAACTTTCGAGTGAGGCTGATTTTTGAGAAATATAATAAATTCATTTTGGAGTAATCAAAATGCAGTGGTGTTAAATATTCATTGGTCAGTATAATCTGCTTTATAGTTGTTTCTATGGTTTACGTATTTTTGGAATTTCGGGTCAATAAAATCGACTTTGTCGGATTAATCATCGATCTTTCGTATGCATGACTATCTTTTAATCGACGTTGTTTCAATTAGAATTTCTTTATAGTTTGCACCTTCAGGTTTGAGTCCACACAAACGATAGACGAAATTTGAGACCAAAATTATTATCACATATCAACTAAAATTCAAACATTTGAACTATTGATTTACATTTTATTGACAACATAGCACAAATAACGCATTTCGTCGTTAAAAACGACTTCTTCATATGCTAAGAGAATATTGAATAGTACAGACAGAATAGTATTCTGTTAGCATCTGAAGAAGTCGTTTGTAACGATGAAATGCGTCATGCTAAGTTGTCAATAAAGTGTAAATCAAAAGTTCAAGTGTTTGAACTTTAGTCTTTATTCAATTATATTGGATTTACATCAAGTAAACTCCAACACTATTAACTACCGAAATTTTAGTAATTTTATGTAAGAGTTATGAGCAGGTGTATTTCTGAAGAGAAGATGATCACCATACGAATTGGAAGTACAATATTGGAAGTAGGTATAATATGAATCATTAGGGGTACATGAAGAAGATGAAGGTTTTCCATATTCAGTATGAAAGCGAATAGCTAAGTTGTTCGTATTTACCAGGTCAGTAAACTTGTAATCTCGTTTCATTGGAATTTTGTAGAACTATAAATGAGACAAATCATTTATTATAGTTGATACCCATTGTATGATTTTTGTTATAACTGGTTACTTGATTTGAAAAGTTATATATTTTGAGCCGATCTGTACATTACACTGTTACATTGATGGAATGTTGAATGTTTAAATAACAGCATTTTTATTAATATTCATTTGTAAGCACATAGAAAAGTGTCAGAAAATTCATAGAGTTTTATAGCTATAAGTAATTGTTATTGTAATATTTTTCTGTGGCATTAGTATATGTAGCCTTTCTGCATTGATCTGTCAATTCCATTTGAATTTCATTCTGATTTTCGAGTTAACTAATAATTTTAATGTAAGTCAAAATTTCATGATATTTTGTTTTTCTTATAATTTTCAGCAAGTTTATAGTTAAGTTTGTAGTTATAGTGAGATTTTTCAAAGTACATATCCCACCTTTTCGTCCAATAGTTGTATCACTGAGTAAATTATTTAGTATATTATTGACTGGTCAATTCTCCTTCTCCCACACCCTGAGTAACTGTATCGCCGAACGTCAGATAAAGAAGGTGGCGCCAGAAATAAATTACAAGCTAGCCGGTGATACAGGAAAACCCAGTCAGTTTTGTTTAGTGATAAACTGTTGTGAAAAGCTCTCTGGACACATGGAGCAGTTGATACAGACCAGAAAATGAAATATCTGTACCGACATACGAATTCATAGAACAATAGAATTTTTTTCCTATGAATGCCCCTTTTCGATCTTCCTCAGTATGTTCTGTGCTATTTGTTGATATATATCTCTATGTCCTAGAAATTTATTTTTCCTACTTGTATTACTGGTTTCATTCTAGTTTTTTTTCATTCAAAAGTGTTGGCGGTTACTTGATGTAAATCCATTATACCTAATTGAATATAAAATTGAATTCAAACACTTGAACTTATGATTTACACTTTATTCACTACATAGCATGACGCATTTTGTCGTTACAAACAACTACTTCAGATGCTTACAGAATGATGTATTCATTATTATAATGTATCAGTCTTCTGTAAGCATCAGAAGAAGTCATTTGTAACGACGAAACGCGTCATGCTATGTAGTGAATAAAGTGTAAATCATAAGTTCAATTGTTTAGAATTTAAGTTTATATTCAATTCTAGTTTTTGTTGATATTCATCTCTATGTCCTAGAAATTCATTTTTCCTACTTTTATGTATATTTTGATGAACATTTATTATACTAACATGGTAAGCCTTGTCGTGAGCTTTGTTTGCCTAAAACAGCAGCTGTCAATTTGCAAATTTGTGTAATTTTTTTAGGGTAATATTGTTAGTTCACTATTGATTCGGAAATTGGGCGTATCATTAATTTTCCTCTTCCTTCTACTAACATGATGAACATATTAACAGGAAGAATATTCTCTATTTTTGGGAAATTTTATTCACTTCAGATAAATGAGATATGAATAAATTTTCTGGCAGCAACATTATTCAGCGAAAAATTTAAAAATCCTCACGAAATAATTCCACTTTCTGCTAATATGAAAATGAATCAATGGAAAACACTTCTTTAAATGGAAGAATCGAAAAAATTTTATTGTAGCGAATTTATTCAAAACGATTTGAGATTTTAATATGCCAACGTAAGTCAGGCAAAGAGAACGGCACGTGAAATAAGAAAGCTCCACCTCATCAGGAGAGTTTTTAAATAACGGCATTCCTTGTATTAAGATTGTTTCTGGAAGTTTTTAGAACTTCCCAGATGAAATTTCACAATGAAGGTATACACATTCTTTTCTCGATTCCTCGTAATCCCTTAGTCAAGGCAAAAATGAAGTTTCGGAATGAGAATGCGAAATAAGCCCTTAATGCTATTACACGGGCCAGAGCGGGGAAAGAATTCGAGAATACATCGAGAGAAGAATCAATAATGTTAAAAAACAGCATTATATATAATGATGAAACACTTACCTTGAAAACGGTGGGATGGTCCGGGCTCTGACAAAATATACGTTGAATTTCTAGCCCGTGGGTAGGTCTGAAAATGACAACACTTTTATTACAATGGCAACATCAACATTCTCAAATAATGAAAATGGGAGACAAAAAATTCAAACATTCGTGTGAATGATAATAATTTGAATAACAATGTAAAATCTTGAGGAGTTCTTCAATTTATCTTACACTTTATTATCTAAATACTCAATATATTTGAATCGAATATATAAACATCGAGAATAGAAAAAGTATTTCAAAAAATCTCAATCCATTACATCAAATAAATTAAGCATGCAACTTGAGGAGATAACAATGAATATTAAAAAAACCAATAAGAAATGAATATATTTTAATCTAATCCAACAGAACATAAAAAGTTTGAAGCGGAAATTGACTGAAACAAATAAAGTGGAAATAATCTTTAAGATTATAAAAATTTCTGATTGTCTGTACACTTCGTGTAAAAATATTTTTCATTGAAATGAACATAACTTTCCGCAAAAATTTATTATTTCGAATGATATTTCATTTATTCTTAAATTGGAAATAAACCCTACCGGAAGAATATTTATTGTTTTCAGAAAAATAATATTCAGTTGAATAAACTTGAAAGCAATCAACTTCGCGATGTCGATGGGTAATGATGGAGAGTGAGCAACAGATCTTCAATTAACGTACACTGAGTTTTTCATGAAAAATTATTTCATTTCTGGAATACAGATAGTAAAAATATCAAAATTTTTTTGCATATCTTCAACTATGTGAAAAACTCAGTGAGTGGGGGTCAGATATCTAAAAATTGATTTGTCATTTATCGAATTAATTTCCATCAGTAAATACAGCTTTTCTCTAGATGGTGGGGGAGCAGTAGTAAAATTATTTTTTGATAGGAACGAAAAAATTAAACACGATGTGTGATTTATTTGAACAATATATAATGAGGATTTTTTTTAGAGGTATAGAACTTTAAGTTGGCATTACTTTTGAAGATGCCGACTGATGTAACAGCTGAGAAGTGATTTATTCTCAGTTTGGTTTGGAAATTCATCATGAATAGACTCACGCCTGAACAACGCTTGCAAATAGTGCATTTTTTTTTCGAAAATAATGGGTATGTGCGGAATACCTATCGCGCGAATTTTGTTTAGCGATGAAGCGCACTTCTGTTTGTATGGCTACGTCAACAAACAAAACTGCCGCATTTGGAGTGAAGATAATCCTCAAGTGTATGTCAAAACACCGTTACATCCAGAAAAACTGACAAAATGATGTTGTGATCAATTGATGATGATGATTGTTATCAAAACCAATGATGTTTGACAAATCATTGGTCCGTACTTCTTCAAAAACGATGATGGCCAGAACGTTACAGTCAATGGTGATCGGTATACAGCCATGATTACTAACTTTTTCATTCCTGAATTGAACAACCATGATGTCCAGGAGCTCGTGCCACAATCGATTTATTGAAAGACACGTTTGGTGACCGCCTAATTTCACGTTTTGGACCTGTGAATTGGCCTCCAAGATCTTGTGATTCAACACCGCTACTTTCTGTGGTGCTATGTGAAGTCATTGGTTGCGGATGAGCCACAAACGCTTGACCATTTGAAAGACAATATTCGCCGTGTTATTGCCGATATACGGCCACAAATTTTGGAAAAAGTTATCGAAAATTGGACGTCCAGATTGGACTACATCCGAGCTAGCCGTGGCGGTCCTATGCCAGAAATCATATTTAAAATGTAATGCCCCAAGATTATCTTCCGAATGAAACAAAATTCTTGTCAATCGAATGATCCATCGTTGTTTTATTGCAATTTAAAGTTCTATACCTCTAAAAAACACCCTTTATTTGCTTGGTACATGCCTAGAGATGCCAGTACATGGCTTAGAGATATTTACTGAGAAATAAAGAGAATGCCCTACGTATTGTAGTGCATACAAAATGACACATGTCGAGTACATATAACTGTTTTAAGATTCAAGGCAAACACTTGAATAATTTGACAGTGTTTCTGACGAGGAAGAGATCAGCAGCCAAAAGGTACAGTGACCCTTCAACGATTTGAAGCTAGGGTCAATGAATTTCCAAAGAAATCACCAAAATAAGACAGCACAATGCACTTAAATATATGTAGTACCTACACAATCTACCTTTCCAACATCTGCAATTCTTTCGAGAAACATGTTGTATATATGTAATTTAAGTAGATCCTATATAAGTGTTTGAAATAAAAATTAATTAGCAAAAGCAGATTTTTCTCCAATAGTTTTCAGTTATAAAATAATGATAAAAATAGTATATAGAATAATCACTGGTGAAATGTAAATATTTATTTACGACAAAACTCAAGCTTTATACACCTATTTCAATAGGATATAATAAGTGAATTGAAATAAATTTTAATTTTCAGTCAAACAACAGAAAGGAAGTAGATTTAATGAATAATATAATGTCAAAGGAAATATGTATTATATTAAACTAAGTTTAAGATAGGTACTGCATATGTATGCAGACACCCCCATGTAAATTTGACACCACCATGTACTTTGTAAATAAAGTTTTGTTGCTTGACCTGTAACGCTTCCGGTTTAATGGTGCTGGTGGGACACAGTGCTTCCGCAAGTAGGCCAAGCAACGGGGAACAACTGATAAGGAATTTTTGACATTATTTATTTCAGCAAATCGACTGTGTCATTAGAAGAAAGGTACTTTATACTTTATTTTTGTTATGATTTGGACAAGCAAATAAAAATACTAAATTGTTCATTAGTAAATAAAATAGGTACTAAACAATAGGTACTAATACAATAGGTACTAAATAAAAAAATTAGTACCTATTGGAATTTGCTTGTCCAAATTATAACAAATATAAAGTATGAAGTACCTTTCTTCCGATGGCACAGTCGGTTTGCTGAAATATATAAATGTAACAACAAATACCCTGTTGCTTGGCCTAAAGATCAAATAGCAATACTCAAAATAGTTTGAAATGAAAAAAGAAACAATGATAATATCATATTCTACACCAAACGCGATTTTGAAAAATCGACTTAATAGGATCCTCAGGAGACTTTAACTAGGTCAGAGAGCTTGTTTACTAACTCAGAGAAAGAGTTCGAATAACCTTAATAAAAACATATGCCACCATAAGATCGATTTCATCGATAAATCCAAATCCGGAACAACGTAGATATCTTGTACATCCCAGGAAACAAAGTCGCCGAAACCAGAAGAAAAACATAGAAATTCCATTAGCGGTATTGACGGACGCAGCTGCGTTTAATTCCGTCCCTTCGCACGACGGTTCCTCCACCAGCACCGCGACGCACATAAATTCGGATCTAGCCTCTCTCTTTTCGACTTTGAATTCTAATTAACATTTGGTTCTCCCATTAGTGTAATTAAAGTGCCATTTCATAACCTAGCGGTACCTTATCTTATCGTCTCAACGGAGAAGAGGGAACGCACAGTCATTCGCTTGTTCGTGGCTGCCATGGAGGGCCTCGGGCCATCAAATCTTCCCGCGAATTTGTTACAATCGGAAATGCTTCCGATGACGACGACATCAGCCACGAGGCTGTTTCCAAAACCAACTCAAAAGGGAAAATGTGCGAAGCAACGTAATCCTTCACATATTCTAGATATTAAATGCGTTGTGAATCATGAAATTTGTTTTTCACTATTTTCTAATGAAAGATATTTGAATAGAATATTGTATAATTTCAGTAGTAGAAAAACAATTTTCAATGAAAAAGTAGAAGAATGAAGAAAGTAGAAGATAGTTTTATATCACTTTCAAACACAAAACACAGTAACAAACACTAGAGCAGGGGTTGCCAACTTGCGAGACCTCAAGAACCTAACTGTAATCCTTGATATGATTACGAGGCATGTACTGATATATCATTGTTTTTCGAGTAACAATAAGAAATAAGGTATGGTATAAAAATAACTGAAACAGAAATATTGGTATCATTTCAATTTGTTACGAAAATATTATTGTGTATCGGAAAATTAAACAAAGATTTTAAGAACTAAGACAACTATTATAATACGAAGAACAAGCGTTAATTGAATATAAAACCTTTTTCACAAGTACGGCGTTTAAAGAACACTTCAAACGCCGTACAAAAGTAAAGCCGGCCACAATATAATGCACCACGAGCTGCTACTTGTACAACCTTGATCTACAGGGTGTTACACACCTATTGGTAAGCATATACTTTTGAATTTTCAACAAAATTATTTTAATCAATTGAATGTTTTTTTCATATTATCGATAATATTTGAAAATCAATTAATTATATATTACTTAGAATGGGTAAAAATCATATTGAATATTGTCAATATGAGTACCAGAATGAAAGTAAGATTAAAAAAATAATCCTGTTGAAATCTTACAGAAAAAACACTCATGTAGAAGTAATTTGACAGAAAGCTTGTATATAAAATATACCAGCTGGGGTATTCAGATTTCAAGAGCCCGTTTTACTTTAAAATGAGATATAATATATATATATATATATATATATATATATATATATATATATATATATATATATATATATATATATATATATATATATATATATATATATATAATTTCATTGAATAAACTCTTTATCAGGGTGGATTCTTTTTTTTTGAAATCTTAATTTTTTTAAAATAATATTTCTGATGAATTTTCTAACATACAATTTAATTTTAACAAGAAATAAAAAAATATTGAACAAACTCTTACTTCTTAAAACTCAAATAAACTTACTATTAAAATTGGAATGGCCTTTTTCATTCAATCGATAATTAATTTTATAGTTAATTGAGGTACCTTTTTTCTTCTAGTTCTCTTCTTTTATCTTCTACGATTCCAGACTCCTTTATACTAATTCTCATGAATTTTTATATTTCAGCTCCAATTTTATTTTCCTCAACTTGGTTTCCAAGCTTCTTATAAATTTGCTATACTTCTATTTTGCAAATTATTTTTCTTTTTTTTATATATTCTCACAAATTTTATTTTCAATTCCCAACTCAACATCTTAAACTTCCTCTTGGCGTCCCTCTATCGATTGTTCTTAAATTCCTCTTAATTCTCAGTCTGATATATTTCAAAGCAATCTCTGATGTCCTATTTTCAAATTTCCTGCATAAAGTTGATTTCTGTGATTCTCCATTCAATTTTAATTTATATTGTCTATGGTGTGTTTCTGTGTTCGAACTTCCGAACTTCATATTTGTGGTTATGTTATGTTTTTACAGTTGTCAACAATTTCATACTTATAAAAGGAAATCATGTATACAATGTTTGAACGTTTTGAATTAACATTATTATAAATTATATCATTTTGGTAAGGTGGAATACATTTGAATTATGTTTATTTTATATATTTCAATTTTCAGGTTACTGTTAAAAGTTAACTATTCTTTACTATTGATTTTGACATTTGAATCGATTTCATGATCAAATTTTGGAAGTGGATTTTGCAAATACATTATATGAATACTGTTATGTGACAAGAAATGAGTTATACAAGAAATATATAATTATGAAGAATCAAAATAAATGAACATTACATACTCATATTAAATACAAGTGATTGTTATTAAAATGTGCTGTGTTGAAAGGTGAATAATAAAAATTATATAGATATTAACTTTTGAAAGAAATTTAAATACATATACATATTATCTTAAATGGAATTACCTATATCTACAAAACTGTATGTATGTTTAAAATTTTACAAAATTAAATAAAATACACGAAATATGACTTTGTCAAAACAATTTAGCAGCTTCTATATCGTTATAAAGATTGCATGAAATTTTACCATAACAATATATATATATATATATATATATATATAATAATAAAATTTATTGAGAAACATTCCTCACATTGTAAAATTACATTCATTCAATTGATTCAATAACTACAACTAAGGAGAATGCTCTTAAAAGGACTGAATTCAGTTTTGAGTCTGATATTCCATTCAGCCCTCGAACAAAAACATTGGTTTAAACAAAAATATTGGTTTAATTTATATTCACAATAATATACAATTTTATTTGAAAAGAAAAGAAAAAAATTATCTCAGAAATATTAAACATTTGAGACAATTTCACATGGTGAAGGACTGGTAAAATATATACAAACATATGATACAAAAAATTTATTCATACATTATTGCCTACAATCGAATCATCGATGTACACTATAGTGTGCCTTTGTTAAGAGCAGAGATTCAACTCTCCTCTTAAACAAATGAACTTTCAGTACTTTCAAATTCAATGGTAAATGGTTGAAGATTTTGATACTCTGATAATAAAGAGAGTGCTCAAATTCATCTGTTTTGTGCATAGGAATAAGTAGCATATCACTGTTCCTTATTGAATACTCACGATTACTATTCAATTCAATAAACCTATCTTTATTTTCTTTAACATATAACAAACATCTATAAATATATAAACACACTATGTAATTATTAATGAAGATAGGTTTACAAGATGTTCGTTGATGAATATTAAATATTAATCGAAGTATTCGCTTCTGTGTAATAAACACCCTATTTATTTTTGTAGAGCAGCCCTACAGGATAACAGATATGAGTGATACAAAGAAAGTATAGCAGGTAATAACTGTGCCAGGTGATAGATCCTTCAAATTCAAATAAAATGAAATACCTTTCACACCGGTTATTCATATTAGTATGAAAACATTGAGAAATAATTCTATATGAAAAATGAATTTCAGAATTTTTTTCAAGGATTTAACATTTTACCCATTCTTCAATTATTTATTAATGCTATTTATCAGACGATTTATGCTGAAAAAAATTAAACTTATGAAAACATATTTCTTTCGCTTCATAGGTGAATTTTTTTCAGTTTATTTTTAAGGTAATTTACAAATGTTTTTCACAGTGGCACTCTTAAGAGTTCAACATTTTTCGATCCCCTCTTTGCTGATTCTTGTCAATATGCATTTTCAGTCTATTGAAGAATAATTAAAAGAACTACAAAATACATTTTTATTTTTATCAACAACTAAGAACCTAAAAACAAATAACTTACAAATAAATGAAAATGCAATAATACCTTTTCCGATCTCGACTGGCTACTAATAGAGACACAAATGTTTTACATTTTCCCTAGAATCAATATTCACTCTATAGGGAATCGCAGTTGTAGTTTGGCGACCACTAATATCTTACCTAATTGATCTATATTCTTGTATATCGACAAAAAGGTTTGAAATTTATAAAAATCCTATTGTTATTAGTATTTTGAAAAAACTCCTTCATTGATGAAGTGAATGAAAGTGATATATTTGAACAAACACATCATTTACTTCACGATTGCACCTTTCACATTCAATCAATGAGGGAATTCAGTTAGAGGTCAACACTGAATTGCCGGCAAATTGGAGTCAGAGGTCAGCAAAGGGTGAATGGTTAATTTTGATAGAATAGGTAGGGTATTCAATAGCGAACGGGCAATAGGGTAATATAATTTACGAACATGTAGAATATAGTTGAAAGCTTATTTGACAAAGAGGATCTAGACAGTCGTCTTTTCAATCAATTCAAATCGATATGATTGCAACTCATTTTTTAAATTGATTTATTGTGGCGATGAACAGATCGGTTGAAATAGTAGCAAGGTATAATTGATACGATTGGAATTCTGAATCTAAAACAGAGCTCTTCAAACATTTTGTTCATTCCTTTATCTGCTTATCAATTATTTTGCTTGCCATGAACTCCTTGTATATATACAATGTTCAACGTTTGTGATGTCATCGTTACTGTTTGTAGAATACTCAGTTATATTCATAGAGTTTCTACTGAGAGAAAACTTGTGAAAAACCTTCAATAATTGTATTATCAGCCTACTTCAGAATTACACTTTCTTATCGTAAATTCCAATCAAAATGAAACCCATTCTCAAGGAGAATGATGTAAAAGCAGCTGTTGAGACGCTAAAACCGTCTAGTTCTTCTGGTCATGATGGAATACCCATGTCCATCATAAGGAAATGTGTTCATATAATATGCGGCCTTCATGCACACCTCTTGCATGATCTTGCACATCTCTTTAATTGTGCATTCAGAGAAGGTTGCTTTCCTGATGATCTCAAGGTTGCTTTGGTTAAGCCACTCTTTAAGAAAGAAAGTGCCTGTGATTTGAATAGTTATAGGTCCATCAGCAGTCTATCAAGTTTTTCTAAAATATTTGAGAAGATTCTGGCTCTCGGATTTCTCAATTTTTTCCGGTTCAATGTTCAAAAGTTCAATGTCCTTGCTAATTGTCAGCAGGGTTTCACAAGAAATAGAGGCACTGAAACTGCTATTTTAAAGTTGGTATCTGCTGTTCTTGTAGCGCTTGAGAATGATTAATTTCCATTGGCTCTGCTATTCGATTTGACTAAGGCTTTTTACTCTATTGTCCATATAAGGCCTTACTAGCTAGTCTTGAGCTGTATGGGGTTAGGGATATGTCCTTGGAGTTTATTGAGATCTACCTGAGCAATCACCTCCAGAAGGTTGTTCTGAATTTGGATGGTGCAGTTCATTTTTCTGAGGAACGACACCTTACTAGAAGTGCTCCACAGGGAACTGTGTGCTGGGACCTTTAGTTTTTATTGTCTTTGTGAACTCTCTCTGCTACATAAAACCATCATCTAATTTCAAGTCAATTCTTTATGCTGATGATTGCAATTTCTTGGTTATATCAAGGAATTTAAAAATATTTAAAAGTTATTGAAGATATTATGTTATTTAGAAAGCGCATTTGCAGTTTCATCTTGATCTGCGAACCTTATTCATTAATTGAATTTATTGCCTTCTGTGAAAAAAATATTCTTTCCTTTTGACTTATCTCTATTTTATTCAGTGCCATATTGTTTTGTAATGTGAATAATTGTTGAGATTAATAAATATTATTATTATTATTAATATAACCAATGGTTTTACTTAGTTTTTTATTGGTTTAAATGGTTTAAATTAGAATGAACATGAAGTTTTCTAAAGAATTCCACGAATATGGGTACTGAATTTGTCACAAGTTTGTATTCTATTCGCATGATATTAAATATGTGCCTGATTTTTTCCATCGAGATCACTCCTTTGATAAAAATATCAGCTGAAAAAGTTGAAATGAAATGGTGGAAGAATTTAGAACTTAAAAGGGAATCACTCAGTATACCTGTCAAACCATAAATGGTTGTCTAGTTCTTCGTTGCATTTGCTTTTTATTCATTCATATTCAGTCATATATTCTTTGCTGCTTCCACCAATAGTTTTCTTTATTCCTGGTTATTAGTACAACGTCTTCTGCATAAGCAACACACTGGTTGCGTTTAGTTGTATAGAAATAATATCCTCTAATATCTGAACCTATGCTCACAGTGTTAAAATTATTTATTACTCTAAAATACCAAAAAAATTTCATATAATTCCCCACGTCTGTACAACTCTAAAATTCAACAAGATCCAGTCCCTAACCACATATTAATGAGGTAATTTAGTTATATGACAAGATAAATACAAAGATCTAAACAAGTTGATCCCGATGCGCCTCCCAGGGGAGAATCGGCCTAAGAACGCAGCGATGCCGGGACTAATTTTCCTCGATATCGACTCGGCCGCTCGAAAATGGCTCCGAAGCAAGCCTAAGAGGCTCTATCAAAAACAAATTAATTACTCAACGGGTAAAACCTTGTCGAAATCGTAGCGCCTTGTCGGCCTCACCGGGGAGTATGATTTGTGCGACCGGTTATGGCCATGTTCGGGAGGTCCCGCAGAGAACTTACCGAGCAAGATGAGTGAATTTCCAATATGGCGCAACAAATTGCCCTAAGATCATATATAAAAATCATCACAGGAAATAAGAAATCATAGAAAACACGATCTTACTTATTATCAATTTTTTTTATCCTTATGAAAAACAGCCCTTGAATTAAGTACAAATCGAAAAAAAAATTATTTTACTTATTAAAAACACTTTACTCTATGGCAACACCACCATAAAAACAAATCTACAAAGGTAGAATGAAAACATTGAGAGAAAGAAATTATTCAGTATTTTCATTCGTAAAGAATTTAATGTACTCGTAGATATGTTTATTTTAAAATGATATTTAACGTAATTGTTCAAAATTCGTTGAATGAAACATCCAGGGAACTGAAAATTTTTGAGGATGAGTTTTAGTAGGGCATTTTTCAAAATTTTTCCGTAATTGCCAAGATTTTGAAAACTGTTCATTTTTTTTCAATGTTTGAATCTTATTTTGGATGCTTTTCCCTATATATACTTCAGCAAATGATGTTAAAGTCCTTCCTCCAAATCCTTTGAAAACAGAGGATTCTGCCCCCATTGTCAACTTACATGGTAGATTAGCTCCTTCACATACAAGTGCCTTTGTATCCCCGGAATCAGGAATTTTTAAGTATTTAGCGATATTTTTCTGGAATTTCTGTAATGTATTGACCACATCTTGAAAACGTTTGAATCGAATAACATTACCAAGCACATAACGGTCTGTGTGTCCAACTTACGATACTTTCGATACAACTCAATGTCAATAGCTCAAGAAGTTATGCCAAAAATTCGCTTCTAATTAGTTTTCGTACTAAATAGGGGCACGGAAATGATTGATTTATTCTCTGCTATATCGCTTGGAGTTGGTAATCCTAATTCTTACCTTTTCATTGTTCCGTTTGAAGCAAAAACTAATGCTTTTTTCACAAATGAAAACTATTCATAAGAGCCATAATTGAAGAGTTCAAAATTCGTTACAACATCCACACTTACAACTTTTGTGAGGTTTTGTCAGATTTCTTATAAATTGAATAAAAAAACACTTGGCCTAGTTCAATAAATACAAACTTAACCTTACCAAAAGATAATCTGGTGTTTTAGTTCAGATGACATAACTGTGGTGAGTTTTAGGTAGGAAAAACTGGAAGAAACATTAGTACAAGAACAGTAGAAGTCTACCGTACACAAAAAAAAGAAGTCAATTATATATCTGACCACTGTATCAATCATTTTATTGTCCAAATTGATCGAAATATTCAACTTCCTAAGCACAGGAAAAAGATGTATCCACTTTCTGAGAGCAGTAAGGATCATGTCAGTATCAAATTTTGGAAGGATGTCTTAAATTAATATTCGGAAAGTCTAACATTTTTTCTGAATTGTACTGATATTATTTTCGAAGTTAACTAGTTGTCTGCCCATTTTTCTTCTATTATATTATGGTCTGTTGAATCACTCAATACAATTCGATTTTTGTTGTAGCAATTTTTCGTAATTTATAGTCTGATACAAAAATGTTTCAACTTGCTATAACATAAAAGTTTATCATTTTCGACATTATGGGATTTATTGAAAGAGACAGACGACAGCACTTCCTCCTCGTCATATATATTCACAAGATCTAAAGGCGGAAGCAAGGAGTCGCAAAAGTTGACGTGTTTATCCATATGTAAATGCGAACGCCGCGTCCGAAGGGACACCATAACCAATAAGTATTGTTGGTATTCGAACCCTGAGGATGCCGTAAGGGGTCACTTTGAATTATTTACAAGGCGTTTCCGTCGATATTCTCATGGAAATAGGGGGAACGAGCTGGACTAACGTTTTTCATGTTCGAGTAAATGATGCTGAAACTGTCGTTCTTATCAACGATAAATTCAAAATCTTCCCATGAAAATATATCAGTCGTCGTTTCCAATGGTCTGAATAATTTGTTGAGAATTGAAGGTGGCTGAAGATCTTTGTTGGTCAATGGCTTAACAATACATTTGTTTGCATACTACTGCTTTTTATTTCTTTATGCTTGGGAGATCTGCGAAAAAGATGTGACAAATTCCCTAAAATTATTCTCCATTGGTAATACTATTTCCATTTTTGATCATCCATTGTTATTCATCATCATATATCTGACATCTTCGATTACGTTAAGTATTGTAGAATTCAGATTTTTGCGGACGACACGCAAATGTATCTTCTTTTCAATCCTGTCATGAGTCAGTTATTGCGTCAACATCCTTCATCAATGAGGATCTGAAGAGCATTGTGTGTTATTCAAAGAGACATAACTTGAGGATAAATCCATCAAAGTGTAAACTTTTATTATATGCATCACAGTCAAGCCTTGATATCACAGGGCAGATATCACGTGTAACCTCAATATTGTGTTGAGTGGTGAAAGAAAACTTGTAGATTACAACGCAAGAAACTTGCGACTGACTTTTGATAAGGATTTGCGCTTTCGTAAGTATGTGATGCAGTTGGTAAAAAAGCTTTTGCAACTTTGTAAGTCCTATATGTCAACATAACCATATTGAACTTTAAACTTTGTAAAAAAGTGATTGAAACGTTAGCATTGAACTATGGTCTACCAATAATCTATCCTTGCCTGGACCAGTCTGCTCGAATGATTCAGAGAATTCAGAACGCATATTGCAGGTTTGTATTCCGCTTGAGGAAGTATGATAGAGTCTCGAAGAGAATTCAACAGCTTTGATGGCAAATGATTGAGAATCTCTACAAACTACGTATCTGTTCGTTGGTACATACCATCTTGCTCGTTGGACGTCCTGCTAATCTCTTCCAAAAGCTTATATACAGAGGAAACTTGCATGAGATGTGGCTATAAGGCATGTAAAACTTCTGAATTGTCCAAGGTTTCGTTTGGAATTATTTAAGCGTTCGTTTACTTATAATGAGGTTAGATATTATAATGGGATTAAATCAGAATGGAAAGGTTTTCAAATCATCAAGTTCAAGAGGAATGTAGGGAGCGCCTTGCTTCGGAGCCAGGGAATGAGTATCAATCCGGTTAGTTGTTTTTTTGATGTGTAGTTGTATATCTTTTTTCATTCCTGTTTTTATGGTGTAATTCTCATATTATTCATATATTGTATATCTTGCAGCTTCTGAAATTGTGTTGTTCTTTACCTGATTACAGATATATTCAAAGGGTTAATTAGAAGTAGCGTAAGCTGGACTTGGTTGTTTTTCTTGATGTATAGTTATATCTCTTTTTTATCTTTTTCTTTCCTGTTTTGAAGGTGTAATTCCCATATTATTCAGATATTGTATATTTTGCATTTGGTTAAATTGTGTTGTTCATTACCTCATTACAGATATATTCATAGGGTTAAATAGAAGAAGCGCAAGTAAGACTTAAAGAAAATTATTCAAAAAATTGTACGTTCAATGAAGGCATTTATTATTATTATTATGATATATCATTATATTCTGTAGTCTATATATTGTCAATGATTGCAGCTGATATTTTCATAATCAAAAATGATAATATCTCTAGAAATTGTGAGAAAACCGGAGCATTAGTCCAAATTTGGACATATCAAACATTGTACAAGTTTTGCCTTCATCAATCGACTAATCTTCGTTAAGAAACTAGCGAAGATTTCTTCATAATGATGAAAATTCCAAAAACAATTACGCATTTGGTGATAAAAGTAAGCTATCAAAATTATGTATTCAATGTGTATTCATAAAGAAGAAGTCAGTGGAATAAGTTAGCTGAAATACTTTAAATGATTCAAATTTATTGTTGGACTGTATTTGCATTCTTTATCTATTCAAATTCTCCATCACCCATAATTCAATCAGAAGGAGAATAAAATGAGACATCCAGGATGGATTCTGAAAAGCTCGTGAAATAATAGCTTTAATAAGTAGACAGGATAGAAGGAATGCTGAAGGACAGTTGGCAATCAACAGCTTGCTACTTCCATCAACGCGAAACCCTACTTTCTGCCAACATTTGGATGCTGGATAATTGATATTTCCTCCGTTAATTCATACGACTGCGTTGATAACTCTAGCTTCCCTAGTTATTCCTCAATGGCATCGGAACGTCTCTTAAAATTTCATTCGTATTTTGCAACAGCTGGTGATTTAAGAGGGTTGGAAATGATCAATATCAACATGAAGTCATATAATTTGCTGCACAATGAAAAGCTCACTTTGAACAACAACTGATTAAACACCAGTTCGATCTGTTGTTACTTGATGTTAATACATTTCAACCAAAAATAACAGAAATAACAATTTTCAAGGTTCATACACATTAATTCGAGATTAAACAAGAAGATGCGGTAATGCTGAAATATTGTTCAATTTCGAATTGAAGTGTGTAAATCTTGGAAACACTAGTCTATAGTCCATCCCATTAAAAGCAACAATATTTACTACTCAAAAATGTGGATTCGCTAAATAATAATTGAACTGACCAAAATTTGTTGCCAGTTCAACGACAAGATTTTCAGTAGAATGAGAAAACGCAACATTACAACTTTTTATGAAAATGGAGGCATCTGGGTTTTATTGGTAGGTATATAAATTTTTGAAAAATTGAAATGTTTGGATTAACATAAATTAAAAAAGGCCCAAAAAGAGGAAAACACAACTGAAAGTACAAAATAAAATTTAATTCCTGCAAAATAACCATTTTATAGATTCATTGATGAACGAAAAAATTCGAATTCAGGAAAATCGATAGAAATTGGACTTGTTGAAAATATCAAAATAAAGTCTGCTATGAAGATAGGTATTAATATTAATATTTCTCACGAAAAAACACATTTAAAAAATTGGTCGTGTACCGCAAATAAATATTTCAAATTCTGTCAAATAATTCGTAGTTAAAATAAAGGTAAACTTGTCACATTCCCCATTTTGTGGTCATTCAAAGTGAAGATCAGTTGTTCAATTTGCTGTTCTTTTTTGTATATCTGAAAGTGAAAATTCATTCCTTGATGCTTTAGCGAATACATGTAAAAAACAAATTTTCACCTGTTTAACGACAGCAATTACAGAATAGAAGACAATTAATTCAAAACATTGATTATTTATCACACTCTCCATTTTATCAATAGCTAGATTGTTAATCGTCTCGAATTTGCTGTATCAAACTCTAAGCAATAAGTTAGTTAACAGAAACATGTGTAAGTGTTTTAAAAAATATTCGTGGAATATGTACATGTAAATTCAATGGACGATGATAGTTCATATTTAAATGAGAGGTAATAATAAATATTTGTCTAAAAATCACAAGTCAGAGATTTTTAGACAAGTATTCATCATATATGTACCTACTGTGTTTTTTAATACATGATATTTTCAACAACGTTCTACGTTGTATGTTGTGAGGAGCCATTGATAAAAAGCATTTTGATTTCCGCTTTCTGATATTTGTTCTTCATTATCAAGTGTACATACAATTAAAACCGCATTTATGTTCATGAAATTGAATCCATGTTTGTCACTGATGAAGTTGCCTTTTTCAAACGGAAATCTCCCATAAGATTTAACAAACCGTGGCGTTCCATTCTTGGAAATTCATAAAAAATTTATTCAGATGATTAATTTCTCATAATTTTCAGAATCAGAGTTGATCATTTCAATTAGGCTCATATTGAAATGATTATTGTACTAATATTCTAAGGAATGATTTTCATTCTCCATATTTTTTTTCTCATAATGTTGGGTGAATCAATGAATTTTTGTAGAATTGGGCCAAATAATTTGAATTTCGTGATACATTATAACAATAAAACTCATAAAGAGATTATTATGAAGCAACATATCTGAAAATATTTGTATTCGTTTCTGAAAATGGAAAAGTATCAGAATTGAGTTACATAAATGAAATAAGGACCGTTCAAATAAAACACATTTATGTGAAACAAGCAATGATATATCATCTATATTAATCAATTTTCCGCTTTGGTAATTGCTGAGTGAAATGATCCACGAAAGCCTCTAGTTTCGTCTTTATTTGTTTTCCACTTTTGCACCACATTTAACTTAATTAGAAAAATTGTATTCGGGTACATCTTCTAGCGAAGCATCATAGAAACTTTTGTCATTTTTG
Source organism: Henosepilachna vigintioctopunctata (assembly GCA_030704895.1). Classification (NCBI taxonomy): domain Eukaryota; kingdom Metazoa; phylum Arthropoda; class Insecta; order Coleoptera; family Coccinellidae; genus Henosepilachna; species Henosepilachna vigintioctopunctata. The sequence continues at coordinate 161,086 of JARQZJ010000046.1, read as the reverse complement.
GAGCGACAAGGTTATTAGATATTTCATCATTCGTGTTTATCCAATCTCGTGTTTCTTTCAGTTGATGATAGTTCCCTTCCATTTCCTTATAACTTCATTTATTTGAAACAATATTATCTTTGGGTAATCTTTATATTTGATAAACGACAAAAGTGTTGAGTCTGTTTCTGATACGTCTTGAGACGTCACTTGGTTATTAGTTCTGTTCAAAGCAACATATTTCTACATATTATAAATACATCCACCCACCTTCATTTCAGGTGAATTTAAGGATTTCTGGTTATGAATTGAAACGGACAATTGAATATATACCAATGTGCATGAAAAACCTGATTCGAAATTCGTAATCAACTGAAAATTTATTATGAAACTTTTCAGCTTTACAGGCTTTTCATATCTTTTTATTCTTATTTTATCCTACATTTCATTGAGTTGGTAATAATATATCGTAGTTTCATGAAGAATTCTATTCCTGTGATAGTCCTCCTGCTTTATGAACTTCAATTAAGCACAAGAAGTTTGAGAATAAAACAAAAAGTAAACAGTAACAAAAAAGAAAAATTTTCTATAAAAACCTAGAAATGTAGCATATCAGAAGAAATGTACAAACTGCTGAATTACGAAGCAGAATGAAACATTAAACACAATTTGAATACACTTATTGAATTAACAACGATAATATACTGATTCAACATAATACCAAATGATATTCCAAATTTGTCGAATACTTGTCATAATTTGATAACTTATTGAAGCTCAAATAACAATCGAAATATTCTTCTCCGAATCTGTACAAGAAGAACACCCTTAAAATTTATGATTCATCGAATGTTTGTCGTTTTAAAAGAAATATTGAAATTTTCCATCTATTTCAAGCTTCATGAGTGAGAGAGAAAGAGGGTTCACCATGTAAATAATAATGATAGAGGAATAAAGCCCTGGGTGACGATATAACAGAGCTAGTGACCAGATTGAAGTGGCAGGGACACGTAGAAAGAATGGAGAACACCAGATGACATTTAAAGTTTCGAAATGGAGAGAAATGAAATGAGAAAATGAACATACACTCGGCAGATCACTGAACAGATTGGATGTTGCTATTATGTCCACATCGGGAAGAAATTGACAGCCGAGAGACCAAATATAGAGATATGCAGAAAGGATTTGAAGACACCTATCTTCAGCATTAGCAGTTTATGGTTGGAGAAGAGAAGTGGATATAAAATATTGAATGAAAAACACTTGGCTTGGTACCACAATAATTATTCTGAAACATTTCGGGGTGCTACCCCATTTTCAAAAGACTGTTATGCCATTTTCAGTCTAGCTTTCGAAAATGGGGTTACACCCTGCAACAATCTTCAAGCAGAATTTCAATAAAATTTTCGTGAAACCAAGCCTAGTGTTTTCTTCTCGATATATTTGACAATGTTTCACCAAGAGATCAGCGAACACCAAATCAAAATTTCATTTACTGTTGAAATTTTATAAATGGAAGTTTTATCCTCCAAATAAAATAAAATTTCTTCCATAACCTTCAAACATGAATGCCTCTCATAATTAACACTTCGGAATATGTTTTATCCTTTCCCCAACTTTGCTGTAACGAAATTACAAAGAGCTAAAGTACGATAATATTGCCATATGCCACAAACCCTTTTCTCCCCCGTATCGAAGTCCGAAAATTCCCACACCCTCCGCGAAAATAATTCCTCTTAAACCGGAACGTCCGGAACGCTGACCGGAAATATAAATCTGACAACCGGACTTATCTTTTCAATATAAGTGCGTGCCCTGCCTTATAAATCAGCCGACAGCGGCAAGGCAAGGGAGAGCAGCGTGGGTGGCTATTTTTCAATTTTTGAGGAATTCATGTATACAAACAAGCGGGAAAAACATGCTAACATGTGGCGTCAAACTGCCAGAACTTTCGTGACAAATAAGATACGTCGACCATTGTCCATTCCTGGCGGATACGGCCGCGCTTCTTTTTGTTCACCCTTCGCGCTATTTCGCATTCTGACGGCGTGGAGTCGATGTTTCAAACGTCCGTCAAGGGGAAATTTAATTTTTAACGTTGACCTTCGGGCCGAAGAAAATGACGGAACGCGCGGGTGGGTTATCAATGGATACACCGAATCGAAATTTCACTCTTCATCTGGGTTGTTGACAGTAGAATCAAACTTTTCACGAATGTTGATCACAAAGATATACATTGAAAAATATTTCTCCTATTATTGTGTCTCCAAATTTTTCCAATGTTGCCAAATTTGAATTATCGGATTAACATTTGGCAACATTGTAAAAATGTTTTTTCTTCTCTCACAGATTTAGATAGTACCATGAACCTATTGTGGAATAATTATTCAGGTCTCTGTTTTCACTGTTGTGGATATATGCATTCTTTGACAAAGTGAAAATATTACAGAGTAATAGGAATTTATAATGTCACATAAAATTGATGAAAATGGAACGATCATCCTTCATTTCGACTGATATAACGAGTGTACACCAAGAGGTAGGTACTATATGCATATAACACAATTCCAAATTCGTCAACAAATGTCAGCCTTTTTGTTAATGTTCATTTTTCATGAAAACAATATGTTGGCCATGTTTTCTGTACTTGGACTGGTACCAATAAAAAATCACAATTAAAATGTTGAAATCACTTTTGTATATAAATTTGTATCTTAACCGCAATTAACCAGTCATTGAAAATTATGAGTAAGGAATTCAATTTCTTAAGTGACTGGCAAACGTCAAAATGGCATCAAAAAAGGTTAAAAAATTGATATTTGAAGAACAACAAAACTTGCCGCTTAGAAATGTAATATTCAGAACGAAACTGAAATAAATAATTCTACAAATTCAAATGACAAAATTTGGATTAGATTGATCTGAAGCATTACATTAAATTAAATTATTTAATTAAATTACATATGAAAAATTCAAATGTAAATTAAAACTTACATTTGATTTAAAATTTTCAAATTTAAAATTTTTAAATTAAATTTACATTTAATTTTGAAAATTTTCATTGCAAATGAAAATTTCGATTCTTTATTCGTTAATCAATCGCTGAGACAACAGCTGATTGATTATTGAACAGAAAAATGTACAAATTGAAATTTCAATTGCTTAAAATTGTGAAATAGCCCGAAGCATAAGATTAAGTGTATTTGAAGAATTTTAGGAAATTAGTCATTTAAATTACAGGATACATTCAAAAAAGTTCCACCGATTTTTCTGCGACGACCATATGAACATTGTCCTTTTAACATTCAGAATTAATAATTCTGAAACTTTTTTATCATTTTCGCTTCTTTCTTCTCAGTAGAGACGAATGCTTCAACATTCGAAAATATTTCATAATGCATACGTGAAATATAATAGAACTTAAACCTTCGGCAATTTCATTTCGCGAGATTATTGTCATAAAGCCATCTCTTCGTTTGAGAAAATGATTAATGATTGCTAGTAATGGAAACGCATAGAAACGGCCTAATTGAGGCAGTTTATGAATAACAATAACTGTAAGCACACTCATATGAATAAACAATAGCATTTACGGCTTCTCCCTACTTCCGATCCTCGTAATACATCAGGGTAAACATGTTATAAGAAGGCAACCCGCGTGTTGGAGCGAAGGCGAGAAATGTAGACATTTTCAGGCCTTCCAAGGGGCGTCCTGAGCAGATTTATGGCATTGTAATGGGGCCAAGTGCTTCACAAGTCGCCAGGCCATCACCATTTTGTCGCCTCGAAAGGACTTCTTGTTGCCGCATCAAATAAATTGGGTTTACTTTAGAAATCTCGCCTCTTGCCTGTCTATCCTTTCTCTCTTTATTTGGAAGGACGCGAGACGCTGACATTAAACGGGAAACGAGCCTGTTTTATAGCATTATTACCTGTGATTGTTATGTTTTGGGGAGATTTATATGTGATGGGGAGCAGGGAGACTGACGATGATACTACTTTATTTTATTTTTCTTCGGATTTAGATTTATCCGTATAACGGAATTTTAGTACTCTATTTTTGTTTACAGTGCATTTCGTTTATCTTCCTTTATTCGGATCGGTTGTAAAATATTCGCTTCTGGAGACACACAGTTTGTTTGCTATTTCTGTAATGTTTCATTCTGAAATATTTTTCCATTAGAAAATGTTATATCCAATACTTATTAACTCTTTCTCATTTATGTATTTTCAATAGTAATAATTTTTTCACTAATAATTGGACAGCAAGCCGAGACATCTACTCACTTACCGAGAGTAGATTTCTGTAAAACTGAATTAACTTTTTCAATTCTCATTTTTTTTTAAGAATTTGGGGAAATGACAAAACTCCTCTTATGCAATACTTTCTCCGACCCTTTTTTGAAAATTCATGGAACAGTTTATATGTGGATGTCTCAAAAGAGAATCTCATTGTACTGGTCTTGAGCTTGCAGCTTGCAGAATCAGAGTCGAAAATTTTGAAAAGGAAAGGTACACGATTCATATTGAATTGATTATTGCACCAATATTCTGAGTAATGATTTTTATTTTCCATAATTTTTTTCTCGCAATGTTGGACGAATCAATGAATTTTTGTAGAATTTGGGCAAATTATTTAAATGTCGTGATACACTATAAGGACAAAACTCTTCTCATGCAATACTTTCCCCAACTCTCATCAACCTTTCTCTGTAAATTCATGGAATAGTTCATAGGTGGATGTGTGAAAAACGAATCTAATTGTGCTGATCTTGAGCTTGCAGCTTCATTTTAAGATGACACCAGGTTCCACTCACTCTCAGCCAAATGTTTTCATTTTACAAAAATCGTGTAGTATAGTTTAACAGCATTCAAAACTGAGACTCTCGTAAGGAATTGACAATATTCAAGGCTCTGACTTTTGAGCACAACCTCTTTCATATAGCATATAGCTTTCTGCATCCATCTTTCTTTGTTTGGTAATTTTATGATACCTTACTTGATCTTCCAGCAAAATTCGATTCAGTGTTTCAAGTACATCAAATTTATTCAGAGCTTATACTATTGACCGTTGTTCTACGAAGCAACAAAAACAATCATCCTAGAATTTGAAATGGAGCATCAATTCTGCTGGCGTTTCTGCTAACTCAACAATTTTTCTGCATAGGTATAGCCGAAATAAATAATTCGAAAACTTAGGTCCAGAAGATAGATTGAAAGTTTTTTCAATTCAATCCCACGTATAATGAAAATGGTAAATATTCGTTAGAATCGTCTCATTGGACATCATGGGGGAGCTCAGATTTTGGCTGAAGGTGTATATTTCAAAGAGCACCGCTAATCTGAGCGCTCTGATTTTTTGAATAATTATGAAATTACTGTTTTTATTGAAATAATGGAAAGAAATTCTTCGTAATATATTCATCATAAGAACTTTTTTTCTAGGGCAATTTTGTATTTTATGGAAAATATTGAAGTGGATATTTCAGAATACATTTCAGACGATATTTCGAAACGATTAGAAAACACCATGTACTTTTGTTCTGATTGATAACCAATTTGCTGATTTGATTTCAATAATCGGTCAACGATAGCTTACTTAATCAACATGAAAAATTTCATACAGTTTTATCGACTACGTATAAAATTTACGACCACACTCCGTGTGCTAATACACTTTCTGGGATCTAAAGTTTTTCGTGTACACTGGTTTTATATTTAGCCTGATACCTTCAATCAAGCAAAGACGCCAATAAAACAATACGAAAAATAAAACCTGCCGCTTTCGTGGCTCGGCTCCGTAAGCCGTTACTAAACGAATTTTACACCTATTTAACTTTAAACGGTGCTAAGAAAAGAACTGAAATAGAATCAGTTACGATCGAAGGCAGCGCTGGTGCAGGGACACAGGACAATAGATTGATATGGCGTGTCTGGGAGTTGATCATGTTCGAAATTATTTCGGTTCCATTTAACATTCCGTCTTTCACAGTCACGAAAAAACTTTTACCGAACTCAAATAATCGGAGATACTTTTTCTCCTTCAGGGATCGATTGACAAGGTGGGCTCTCCCCCTCCCCCGACCACCCCGATTCCTGGCGATTCAACGACCGTTGTCATGTTTCGTTCAAAGTTTTCCTGCGTTTTATCCGAACGGTCGTCTTATTTTCTTCTGCAGGGACTAACTGATTTGACCAATTCCAGTTCCAGATTAATAAAGGTAACGCAATGCTGACACTATCTCAGTCGGTTATTTATCTGAAGGAAACGTAAAAAATGGGGAAAACTCGAAGGTAGATTTCTGCAGAGACTAAAGATGACAAAGATAATATCTGCAACGAATATGGTTGATTAGCTCATTTATCGGACTCCGCAAAGTATGTTGGAGCCTCAGATGAATTGATTCCGAGGCAAATACGCTTTTGACCATGTTTAACACTGAACATTTCTTCAGCTTATGGTTAATGGATCATCATGTTTTTCAAGTAGTCCATCAGGGGACCTCTGATGGACTGCTCATCCATTCATCGATATTCAAATGAATAAGCTCATTATTGTCCTTGTGATTTTTACTGTGATATAAGCTAGTACTCAGAACGCAGAGAATGGCTTTGCTGAGAATATATAATTTGAGCAATGAAGTTGTTAATTCTTTTATCAGCCAATATATAACTAAATTTTGCATTATTTTTCTAGAACGAAGATTCAATTCGAAAATATTGTAAATATCAGTTTTATTAGTAACTGAGTAAAAACATCGCGAAAAAACCATTCTTGAATTTCTATTTATTTTCTATACGCATTATTATATTTATAATTCTAATGATTTTTGATGTGGCCTGGGGATATATAATGAATTTACTTGTACTAGAAATGAAAACTGTCTTGAGTAACTGTAATGTAGAGATAATTTGTTGTTTCATTTACACATGAAATGAAAGGGAGTTTTATAGCTATCAGAGTTTGTTCGTGATTCAAACTGACTTATAAAACATACAATAATGTCTGTTGCACTGAATTCAGAACTTTAATTTCAATTTTGAAGATTTAAATAGCAGAAAAGAATTTTAAAAAAATAGTGTTTGCGTTTACTTGATGTTAATACATTATAATTGAATATAAACTTAAGTTCAAACACTTGAACTCATGATTTACCCTTTATTCAATATTTAATAAAGTATAAATCATAAGTTCAAGTGTTTGAATTTAAGTTTATATTCAATGATTATGACAGATATTATAATTAAAAATCTATTTATTCACTTACATTTCAGTACATACCGGATTATGGAAAACATGAGATACTGTTAATATACATAGAAGAAACCTGAAATATGCTAAAAAAGTTACTAATATGCTAAGTATAGCGACGAAAGGAGAAAAAATTATTCAATAGCCCTGTCATGTTAAAATACATACAACTGGTGAGATAATTTGTATTTAGTATTTTCAGTATTTTATAACTAACTCACAATAACAGCGGAATTGGAATATCGACTCTCTCATTATAAACACTTAATTTCAGTCTCGAGTTTAATTCTGAATTAAAGTAGAAGACATATTAGAAATATGTCGTTATCATTACGAAATTATGTACCAACCGCTGAAGACATGCTGAAGAAAATTTGTGATTAACTTTGTAAACAAACATTTTCAAAAGTTTTATTTGTCATTTTTACGCTTGAAAACTGTCAATCCCGAAGAATTCAGATATTTTATGAAAACGTTACTTAACCTAAAAAGTTCGAAATCAAATGTCTATCTACGTTTAACGAATTTTTCATGGTGAAATTAAAGAAACTGATTGTATATTTGAAGCATATCATTTTTGGAAGAAACGCAATGTTTATGGATATTTTGTTAAATTGAGAATCTTTTCAAACATAGTGAGAATGACAAATGGAAAACTAATGAAATAAAAAATATGTTCAATCAATATGGATGAACCATAGGTTGTTATAAGTCAAAAACATAGATCTTGAAGTTGTAATTAACGCTGTTGTCATAAACAGCGTGGTCTGTATCTGAGTGGTTTTTCGTGTTTTTCATTATTTTATCCATTCTTTCGAAGGTCACGTGAAGATGTAGAAAATTGAAAAATAATCTAGAATCTTTGAGTTTTCTTTGACAAAATTTTGTTTTTAGTATGGTAATTTTTTTTTTCATTTCGCAGTCGGTCTTCAATAGACGGTCCTGGTTGATTGAACCATTTTGATTTTGATTTTGACGATCGAAAATGAAAAATTAATCTAATTGAGCCAGAAACGAAACGCTTTTAATTTTCAAAGTAATCACTAAAAAAATTTTATTGTTTCAACAATCTTTCATATTTCTCGAGACGTTTTATTATCATAGAAAAAGTTCGTTTCCTGTTAACATAAAATAATAGTTCTGTACCTACAAAAGTGATTCTATTCGGAATCCTTGTGAATTCCATGTTCCAAATGAACATATACACATCCTTCATATATTCGCGGCGAAGTTATGGGTTATTTTGCCCAATAATACGTTATCACGTCCAGCCAACCTGAAGTAATGAAGTTGTGAGCATCTGTTGAGGTGGATGGGCCTATTCTCTCCGGCCAGATAGCCAGGGGCCACCCTCGGTTCATAAACTTTCATGTAAACAAGTGGAGAACAAGAGAGAACCTTAGTCCTATTGTTGGCCGCCTTATGCTTCACGGTAGACACGGTAAGCGGATTGGTTTTTCAAATTAGACTCGGAACATTGAGAGGGTTTTGATTAACTACCTTCTAGTACTACGGTAAGCAGCCCTTAATATGCGCATTAATAACCTGATAATTTCAGACTAAGGATAATTTATTCTTCCTGTTCGATTCAAATTGTTTTACGTTCTTGGCCTTAGGTTTTAATCATCAGGGATATTTAGGGTGAGATATCTTCGGAACGTTAATGAGTTTAATGTTTTAATGGATGTTTTGATATCATCAGACATTGAATAATAATAATAATATATATTTCTGAAATAATTGTTACATATTTAACACAAACATAATAAAGTAAATTATTGTCCGCTTTGGCGATGCCAGTCTGTGGGGCTACAAGAATTTATATGAACCAAAACAAAATCTTCTTATTAAATATTACTGTATTAAATCGGCTCCCGTATTAATTTTCTATAAAAAAATGTTCCATACAATAAAAAATAAAATAAAGAACATTACAAATCAAGGATCCCAGCACACAGCAACTCAAACCCAAATAAAATCCAAGGAAATCCTAAAAGAATTACTACATATTCTCTCTTGGTTGATTTAGAAGATAATTCCTTATTTTTCTTTTAAAAATCATCAATGATGAGATTTCTCTCATTTCTGATGGAAGAGAATAATACATTCTCTTTGAGAGATGCAATAATGTTCTCTGTGTCTTCGTCCTAAGAGAAAGGCAAGTTTTAATCTTTTTATTAATTTTGGATCTTGTGTAATGATGATAATCAATTATCTCTAAGTCTTCTCTGTTGTTGAATGTCTCCAAGGCACCTCGATTGAAGTATAACTGACTCAAATCCAATATTTTGGCGTCTCTGTACTTCTGGTCAGAAGGAAACAGCCTAGGCTTGCGATAAATTATTCTCAGAACTTTCTTTTCAACACCTCCAGTTTCTAGTTTCTACCCCTTCAACATGAGCATTCCATCGTAAGTGTTCATCGATGACAACTCCTAGATATTTGATGTTTTCTCTTGATGAGATCTCGACTTTATCACCATCAATGTCTATACTTAATTTATCGTATGTTGTCGGAATATCAATATCGGAATATATTTCATTTAGATTAAACTACATAATGTCGTATGCAACTCGAAATATATCAAAAATAAGATTTATTTCATTAAAGTAACCCACACACTGCAACTAGGATATTTGTAGTGAAGGAAAAAGAATTACCGTAAAAAAAATAATAAAAGAGAAGAATTTACCTTATGAATTTGTGAATGAAAAATATTTAACGATACTGAACAAAGTTTCAACGGTTTTCTAATATTTTCTTTATTAGAAATTTCATTATAATTTTCTGAGATTTTCTTTATTATTTAATTATAAGACTTTCAGTAACCTAATTCGTATTGTAAGTTTAATACGCTGGAAAAGTGTTACTTGAAAAAGTTTTACGAGTATATGCTAGTTTGAGAAAAAGCATTAAGAATGATATTTACTTGGCGTATAAAAAATTTATGCAAACAACAGAAAATATTATCGTGAAAGACCCCTCTTCTTTCTGGTCTTTCATTAACGAGAAAAAGGGTATCTCCAGAATTCCTGGTGAGATGAGATATGTTGAACGAACTTATAATGAACCTACTACATCCATAGGTAACGTCTCTATTTCACGTTTCATCTGCCTCGAAAATAAATGGATTCATTATACGCAATGGCAAATATTTCGATAATTCCTCAACATTCATAGGATTATTTAATGGCCTAATCCGTAGCAAGTTGGAGTATAGCAGCATGATCTGGCGTCCTATTTACACTTGCCATCAACGCCATCTTGAGGCCATTCAGGAAGGTTCTTGAAATTCTTATTTTGGAGAAAGGATAAAGTTTATCCACAGAGATTAGTCAATCATAACGAATTATTTAGTCGATTTAGTTTAATCTCATTGCAGGGCAGGAGAAATTTCATCACTCAATTTTTTGTACAAATTACTGCACAACAGTATTGATTGTCCTCCTCTCTTGTCCGCCTTGAAATTTCGTGTTCCTATGCAAAATTCTCGTACTACAGAATTATTCCACCTTTTGACTGCAAGGACCAGCTCACTAATAAAACCCATTCGGTTCATGGAGTCTACATTCAAAAGAGTTGCAAATCATTGTGACATTCACTTTGACATCAGAGAAGTTATTATTAGGAGTTATGTGAACAAAGGAAATTGACCAGAATGAATTCATTTAGATTGAGTTCTTTGTGATATTTCATTGAATTCTATTATTCAGTTATTAGTAACTATTTTAGTTTTTCAGATTAGATGGAGCTCTTTGTTATATCTGTTTCGTGTTATTTATTTAGTTATTATTCAACATTATGTAATTATTTTATGTAATTGGGAATTACCTGTTGAAAATGAAGAACTTACTATTATTGTTATTATCGGTAGATTATCAATACAACTATTGTTCATTTGAAGCTGATTTCTTTCTGAAATGCAATTTTTGCGCAGGTATAAATTCGTCTAGACAAAATTACATATATTTAACTAGGAATAATTTAATTATATGAGAAAATGAACTACTCATTCCTCATTTCTAGTTGGTAGATTTGTGTATAAAATTGTTTTTGAATATTTCGTTGTTTTCATTGTTATTATATGATTTTTCTCGATATTAAAGAGTTTGTCGAAATTTGTTACTTTTTGTAACGTCTTTTGTATTAATGACTGGAAAATGAAGTAGAATAATGAAAGAATAAAAATCTCTAATAAGGTACTAAATCAAATATGTCCAAGATAAAATGACGTCGTGGAACCATCGTTGGTAACAAGAAATGAATTCGAAGTTCCATAATTTAATTCACAAAAATTCGTACATCATTTTTCTCGACAAGTTTTATCAGTACAGTGAAATGAAATGGGACCACTGCACTTTTATTTGAAGGAATTATTTGTTCAAAATTCCAGATACACCTTTTCACTTATCCTAATTGATATCGTCAATTCGAATACAAATAATAATTTCAAATGAACGTTAAAAGCATATGGAAAGAAGCAATATTTCACCAGAGGAAACAAATTAGCAACTTCCACAAAAAGACCGCGAATTCGTTCAAAGGAAACCGTTCTGGTAAGTGAGGCTTGGGTTATTCTTCCTTAAGTACGCCGCTAGACCCTACGGCTATAAGTAACACTTTGATACCCCGGTTTTCGGCTTTTGTGAGGTATGTGAATATATTGTTCCTTCACTTTTGTGTGGTTGTTGGGTCTTGAACTTTCGAAACATATGGTAATAGTCAAAGAGCTTACATATTTCGTTTCCTGTTCGTCAAATTCTTTGACGGCTTCCTTGTTGATTTGAAGGCAATTATTACATTCTGAGAATCCATTGTGAATGACGATATACGGATATATATATATATATATATATATATATATATATATATATATATACGCTATCAAAGTACACTATAACTTCCTTTCGATAATTCATGACAAATTATTCTGAAGAATATTATGGGATGGGATGTCGTGATATTTTCCTGAACTTCTGTTGTCTACATATGACTTAGTTATAAATATAATTTTAATTTCAGTTATTCCATTTGTTTACTAGATAGTACTAACGCAATAGATTTCAATCTTATTGTTATTCATCAAACATATTTCGTTACTAAATGGTTAACTTCTGCTGACCATACGTAACTTTGTAATAGACAATATTTCACTTTATTTTTAGTTATCTGGTTATTGTTCAATACTATTTCAATTTGTTTTGAATTGATTTTTTCATTGTATATATTCGCTTATACTCTCTATTTCTGTTTTTTTAGTTCATTTTTTTTCTTATTTATTAATATTTGTGTACAATTTTGCAATTTTTTGAATATTGTAATTTTTTTGTATTTTTTCTCTGTAATTGGATGTATATCTATTGAGAATAAATGTCTTATTATTATTATAGCAGAGCTGACTATGTGAAACATGAACAATGCGATGTCTCCATTGTCCTTTAGGGATCAATGTTAGAGAATATTAGATTCTCCATTATCCTTCATGTGATAAATGTTGAAGAATCTTGAAATCGATGCCCACATTCATTGAAAGCGTGATACATCACTGTTTCGTACTACAAGGTAATCATCAGTCACGCCACGTTCAACGAATGAAAGGCAAATATTTCAATCCCTACATACCCTCTAGTCGATTATTAAGACAGAAATATAGAAAGTCGTATGCCTATATAATGCATAGAATAATGTACATCTCAAATCTTAGAATCAATGAAGAGCATAGGAATTTATCTACATTGAAAGTTTCCTTTAAGATCAATTAAAATACTACAATTTACAAATCTAGTTTTTTGGAACAATTTCATATAATTTGATGAAGTAATGTGTTATCTAGGTTGCGGTTGTAGAATCTCTCGTTGTCATTTCAGAAATTAACTACAAGAAAAAGAAATCTTTAGTTCTCGTGCTATATTATCGCACTTGTAGATAATACTACTCATAGATTCTATACAGGATATATATTCAATGTAAAATCTTCATATTTTGTTGACTAATCAATTAATTAATTGATGTAATTTTCTCAAAACTAGTCTTGAATTTTTGAATTTCAATTACAACGAAAATAAATAAAAATAGTGAATAAAATTAATGTTTTGGTTTTTTTTACAAATTCCACCCATATTGGATGATAAATGTGCACATTACATTAATAAATTTTAAAAAAATGAGTAATTATTGATTATTATATGAGAACCGATTACTGAAGTGAGCTTCATAAATAAGTCGATGGCAAACTCAAGTTCAATCGAAATATTCATACTGGTCATTTGGAAAATATTATTTTACAGGTTTGGAGGTTAAATCATATCCTGTTGAAGTCTAAAAATCAGTAAGCCGTAAACAATAAAAGTGTAAATCATATTCAAGTATTCGAATTATCCCATAGTTAATATGATGGATTTTCAGCAAGTAAATAATCATAGTAATAATAAAATTATTGTTATTAGTTTTAATGATAATAGTAGTATTATTAATACTGATAGTAGTATTGTTAGTATCATTAATAATAAACAATACTAATAATAGTGAAATTATTAATATTAGTATTCTTGAACTATTAATAATAAAATTTATTTAGCATATCTATTACAAAATTCCTATATAGACTTACGTTCAAAATATGTACATGATTAACAATTATTTCTTTGAAACGAACGAAAGAGGCTAGGCAATTCATCAAATGCATGGAATCAATTATAAAATTTACTATTTCTAGATTTAGTAATATTGCAAGCTTGCATGTAGATATTGTCGGAGTTACTTATGTTAAAAGCGTGTACATCACTGACACATGTTATATTTTGTATTACTCTACATGGAAACAATTTATTTTTAATTTTGAATTTGAATTAATATATAGCATAAAGTATTCTTTGTTTAATTAACATTGGTTTCAAGCACATCAACATGCTTTCGATTGGAGTAGCTATATCTATTACATTTCAAAATTCTTCGCATAGCACAATTTCGAAATTTTTGTAGCTGTTGAGTTTTTTCTTTGCTCAATCAGAATAACAGAATGGAACAGTATTCGAAGTCAATACTTAGTTCAACATCAACAAATATTTTCAATTACACGATATATTCCAGAATTTTCCTCCTTGGTTTTACATCAAGAAATCACTAGAAAGTCTCCCAGACGTTTTTATCATGCCATTTAATGAATTGTTGAAAAATATGCAATTTGCATACAATTCCAGAAAAGCAGTTGTAAATTGTTATCCTCTCAGCATTTAGATCCGAGATACCAGTTTCTTCAATTTCTATCAATTTCGTTCATAACTCACCCACCGCAACGAACAAGTAAATCTCATTTAGGGTGATTCTTTACATTCGGATTGGGATAATAAAGCTTCCTCCGTACGGTGGGTAGTCTCGCAGCAGTAAGAACGGGAACAGCAGTATAATTCGAAGTTAGCGACGTGTTACTAGCGTCACGGTCCCGATTCGACCGTTGCTTCCTCGAAGACATCAACAATGGCAGCGAACAAAGGTTTTTGGTTGAACTCGACTAATGGGATTAACAATGCCACGGGCTAAGATGTGTGATAGACAACTGGCAGGGGGATTTTCCTTTATTTTCTTCCCGATGCCCCTTCTTATATTCCCAAAATGGCGAACGGGATGCAGGCGACGTAGAAACTACAGCTGTCGGAATATTTGAAATATTGGTAATAATAAAACAATGTCAAAATGTCAAAAATTGAATTTATTCTGATTCGGGTATACGAGATACGCATCTTTAGAATGATTCACGTACCCTTCGAATAATTAATGACTAGAGAATATTCATATTCTTACATCATCTGGAAAACAATTTTCAAGCACAATTTCTTTATCTTCGTACATGAATCCATAATGATTTTCTGGTGAAAAAGGTGTTTTGTAATACAATCAAACAACACAAATATTAATCCTGTAAATTTATAAGAAATATATTTAAATTTTCCAGCGTTTGAGACCCGAAAACCAGTTTTTTTGGTTTATTATGATCTGACTTCAGTATTGAAGACAGTAGAAGTACTGCACTAAAAATTTTTTGATTTCGATATTCAATATAATGAAGAAAATCAAAGATTTCACAGGCTCTCCATCTACCAAATCTGTGAAAACTCTTCTATATGAAATGAAATTACTTCAAATAAAATATTGATCCTGTGAATATATAAATACTATATTCAAATTATTCAGCGTTTGAGACCCGAAAACCAGTTTTTTTGGTTTATTATGATCTGACTTCAATATTGAAGACAGTAGAAGTACTGCACTAACAAGTTTTCGATTTCGATATTCAATATAATAAAGAGAAACAAAGATTTCACAGGCTCTCCATCTACCAAATCTGTGAAAACTCTTCTATATGAAATGAAATTACTTTACTTCAAAATCGTGGAATTATAAACCCGAAATTACCCTTTTCTATTCACCGATACAATACAACATTCAACAACAAGCTTAGAGAACGCTGTATCGTTTATAATTCATCCAATTCTAACTAATATCGAGAGTAAAATCGAAATCCATCCATATCTTCAATAAACCCACTAATTGATGAGGCCAATACTTGGAGAAAATTAATATCCATAACTAAACAATATCTAGAATTTTCTCATAATTTTAATACAGATACGCATGACGACGTTATACTACTTCTTCATCAAAAATTAGATGTATACAGGTAACCAATTATGTTACAGATTTTGACCGAAACAACAGAAAATTAATTATAATTTCATACATCAATTCACTATATCATGCGATGAAATACATGCAAATCTTCTACATGTCTTTGAAAGAAGACTGAGATTGGTCTTCATTTAAAGAGCTCTCTTTTTTTGAATATGTAAAGAAACACTACTTGCTACTTCATCTTCTAGTTATACTATGGAAATATTTTCAGGTTACCTGCTGCTAAAATTAGTTATATCAAAAGTTTCTTCTTTTAGCAACTCAAAAATCTTATCCTCTGGAACTATATGTAGCTTTACTCAATCATTGACATTCAAGGAGTAGTACAAATATATGAACACCGTAAAATTTAAATTTTCGGATTTAGTTGAAATTTCCAACAATAAAATACTCTTTGAAGTTTCTGAATTGTAACCATAGCAATAGAAAACTGAGGAAACTAGACGTATTCATCTGAATACCGGCTCAAGTCTCTAGAGTGCTCATCTATCATAACCAGAAAGACGTAGTACATGATGTAACCCTTGGACTAACGAAGCCCCTTTGTACCTTCTGATCGAGAGTTGAGAAGCTTCAGAAAGTGGACACGCTTCCGTGTATATGAAGCACCTTTTATGTTTAGCTGCAGGGACGGGTATTCGACCACCACATAGAAAATACCAAAGACATTTCCCTAATCTGGAAAACTTCCCAGGTAGAGAATATATTGAATTTTCATGAGCTCATCGAATTTTCACACCAAAAAAATTCTTGTATTCGCTCAATAAGGAAAAAAGTAAATGGATGCGTTTACTCATAGAGCTCCTTTCAATTTTTGACTGAATTACTATGAAGACCCGACGAAAAATTTGAGATCCACAAGATACTTATTATATATTTTTCATGAGAACTGCGGCTAAATGTGCATATGAATGCCAAAACCAATGTTTAGTGACAACTTATATCAATTTCCAGCATTTCATTTGTTAAAAGAAGGCTGTTACAGTGTTCGACACTTATCGAAAGTGCAGGAAAATATCTTCGTAAAAAAAAGAAAACTTTCATCATCACCATTGAATTGGATGTGAAATGCATGAAAATCTAATTGAAATAATTATAATTCAAATAAAACTGATTAGTTTTTCGATTTTCACTATAATTAAATCAAAACATGACAATATCGTTTCGCCAACACAGTGGCTTCATCAGATGTTGATGATAAACTGAGCTATTACATTGTGGACTGCGTATATTTATCCTGAAGTGCGTGGGGTGGTAATGACCATAGAATACCGTTATTCTTCCACAGGGGGATGAATATAGAACATATTTCTTCTGAATTGTGGGGGATGACCATAGAATACTTTTCTTTGATTGCATTTTTACTGAATAAATTTAATAACGGAGAATTATTGATTAAAACTTGATCCTTTAATGAACTGTTCGATTTCTTCCTCTTATTGATTTCCATGGCCTCTAACAGGGTTAGTTTATAACCTTTTCGCTCTGTATGCAATATTTTAAAGTTGTTGTCGAAGACATGGTTCTCTTCTAAAAGATGTGTTGCATACGTAGAATCGGTTTTATTTTTTGCAAAGCATCTTTGGTGTTCAGATATTCTAAGGTTGAAATTCCTGCCAGTTTGGCCAACATATACTTTGGGACAAGTACTGCAACTCAACTCATAAATATCCGATTTATCATCATGCGAAATTTTATCTTTCGCATTTCTGATGTGTCTACCCACGGTATTCTGGGTTTTGAAAGCTATCGTTAAATTTTTATTATATAAAAACTTCGAGATTTTGGATACAGGGTTGCCTAAATACGTTAATAAAATACGATAATAAAACATTCAGAACATTAACGTATTTAGGAAACCCTGTATCCAAAATCTCGAAGTTTTATCTGATAGAAATTTAACGATAGCTTTCAAAACCCAGAATACCGTGGGTAGACACATCCGAAATGCGAAAGATAAAATTTCGCATAATGATAAATCGGGTATTTATGAGTTGAGTTGCGGTACTTGTCCCAAAGTATATGTTGGCTAAACTGGCAGGAATTTCAACCTTAGAATATCTGAACACCAAAGATGCTTTGCAAAAAATAAAACCGATTCTACGTATGCAACACATCTTTTAGAAGAGAACCATGTCTTCGACAACAACTTTAAAATATTGCATACAGAGCGAAAAGGTTATAAACTAACCCTGTTAGAGGCCATGGAAATCAATAAGAGGAAGAAATCGAACAGTTTATTAAATGATCAAGTTTTAATCAATAATTCTCCGTTATTAATTTATTCCAGTAAAAATGCAATCGAAGAAAAGTATTCTATGGTCATCCCCTACAATTCAGAAGAATTATGTTCTATAGTCATCCCCTGTAAAAGAAGAACAGTATTCTATGGTCATTCCCACCCCACGCACTTCAGGATAAATATACGCAGTCCACAATGTAATAGCTCAGTTTATCATCAACATCTGATGAAGCCACTGTGTTGGCGAAACGATATTGTCATGTTTTGATTTAATTATAGTGAAAATCGAAAAACTACTTAGTTTATTTAAATTATGTATTTAGATTTTCATCAAGTATCGGCCCAATCGATTAATGATTTCAAATAATTATGGTAGCCAAACCGTGAAAAATATTTTGGATCATCAATATCTACGTGAAAACTGCGAAAGCCTGAAGAAATATTGAAAATATCACATGAAGACCGCCTCAGATCTGACAATTCTATTTCCAATATATCGTGAGATGTAAAGATACAGACCTGTATCGGAGGGTAGAGATCCATCTGCATTCGTTTACATACTGAATTTAATACGGGCTGCTTTATAACTTCAAGAAAAGCAGGAATCAGATACGTGAATGAGGGGTTGCATTTACATACCGGACAGAGAGCGGCGTCAGCTTGGCCAACATAAAAAGACGCGAATATATCCAAAGTAGAAGAGACTGGCCGCAACTGCTGTCATCCGAAAAGACGTCGCATACATATGCAAAGTCTTTTGGAATGGTGAGGGATACCCATTCGACGGAATTTCTATTCATTATTGGAAACCGATTGAAGTTTTGTAGGGATGTTTTTTGCAATGAAATTATTGGATGGTCACGATATATAATTTTTGCTGTGGAGACATGAATTCGAATGAAACTTTTCATTTGGATTGATCAAAGAGTTTCCACATCCACTTTATCTTGTCCACATTGAATGCACAGTATTATTCAGCAAATATTTCCAAGAAGCTGTATCCATTCAATGTTGGTGCTAATTCTCAGAATGCAAAGAATGTATCATCAAATATCTGATACAAAGCAGACAGAAAAGAACAGTACCTTGTTCTACTATATCCATACAGAATTTTTACAGATGAAATTTTCTTATTATACCTGAGAATTGAACAATACGAACTTTGGGACCAAATTTGAGGTAAGGAAGCCCTAAATTCTGTGATTTCGTTGAAAATCTGAAAATCTTTCTCAATTCAGAACTTGATTTGAATGTATTTTTAGACGTCATATTATACTTACAGGTTACTGGGCTCAAAGACTTGGGTGGCATTTTCTTATAAATAACAATAAACAACAACGTCGTTCTAAACCCTTAATTACACATCAACACGCAGTGAATTCTGTGTCATCTTATTAAGAAATTAAACACATTTCAAAAATTTCAAAAATGAAAACTGATCAGTTTTCCTCCACCCGATGAAGGTATTGTATACCAAAACAATATTGTAGTGGACAATATATGTAATATTTTCGAAATTTTTAAAATGCGTTGGATAGGTTAGGTAGGTTGAGTTAGTTTAGGTTGGTTAGGTTAGGTTGGGTTAGGTCACTTTTCCTCCACCAGATGAGGGTAATGGATACCGAAAGAATATTGTAGTGGACAACATATGAAAATATTATTGAAATTCTCAAAAGGTGTTGGTTAGGTTAGGTTAGGTCAGTTTTCCTTCACCAGATGAAGATATTCTATGCCGAAAAAGATTGTAGTAAACAATTTATAAAATATTCTTGAAATTTTCAAAATGTTTTCAATTAACTCATTGAATAATGACATTCATAACTCAAGTTGAAATAACGTCAATATTTTCATAATGTCAATATTTCTGAAGTTATCAAAAACTGACATTCCTCTAACAATGTTTTGTCAACAAATTTTTACTCGCTCACGTTACAAATTGAGAAATTCTCAAATATTTCCTACCAATTTTTGAAAATTGTATTTTATACAAATTTAACTCTGATAATACCGAACACAGAAAGGAAAGGATTATCCAATTTCGTAAAGTAGTTCGGAAGATATTCCGACAAACATTCCGTCGATTTATTTTCATTTATGTAATAATAATAATAATATAATAAGCATATATTTCCAACAGGTTACTACCCAATTACAGGAAAATACATAATGAATAATTAATACAAAATATGGTGACAAAAATATGAATAACAACATAACTGTAAAATATAGAAAATAATTATAACAATAAAAAACATTATCAAATGTAATAATCTGAATCTATAATATTAATATCTGAATATGCAATTATTTAAATGAATCTCTAAACAATGAGTAATAACTGAACAAGCGTCAGAACTCAAACCGGAAGAAAACAAGATACCTCAATGTTTAAGATTTAAATACACATTAATGATGGAAACAAGTGAGTTCCTGTGCATATCACAGCAGCTTGATACCTGGTTTGCAATAGAACATGCAAAGCAAAGTGATGATTGCGAGAGAAGATTGGTTCTGTGGGTTTTGTGTAAAATGTCTGGTTTATTCTAGCAGAAGCTCAGGACAGTCGAGATAATCATTGAACAAATTGAATAAAAGTTTCGATGCATTCAAACTTCTCCAGGTGTGGAGGCTCCTAGTGTCAAACCTCGACAGCAAACAAGCGTGATCACAACCCCTAAGTGGATATACACCATCCCTCGAAATAAGAGCCATTTCAAGAATTTTCTGCAGTGTCTCTAGGCGGTTTATATACAATTTATTTTGGTCGCCAAACAAGACAGTCATACTCAAGTTTGCTTCTCACTAGGGCATTAAATAAATGGACCAGTGTTGAGGAACTCGAAAACAATCTAGCATTGCGGACGATGAAACCATAAATGTTGCTACATGATAAAATTAATTGGTTGATATGAGGTATGAATGAGAATTTTTGATCAAATACTAGGATGAGATCCTTAACCTAAAGAAGTCGAGTCAGATTAACACCTCAAAGTTGTAATCAAAAGTTATGACATTTCTCTTTCTAGTAAAACTCACCACATTACATTTCATGACTTTCAAGTGTAAACAATTATTATTTAACCACAGGCTGATATCATTCGGTCAATTTGTAGCCTCAAACAATCATGTATAGATGACGCGCTATAAATTTCAATATCGTCCGCATAAGCCACCTTCATGCAGTCAACCATCTCTAAGAGATCGTTAACAAACAGGACAAATAGTAGGGGTCAAAGATTGGATCCCCGCGGCACTCCCGAAGTTACTATAAATTCTCTCGATTTGCAATTCTCAGTTTGTACGAATTCACTGCGATTATTCAAGTAGGACTCCATGAGAAGTGATAAATTATTCGCAAATCGAAAAAGCTTCTAATTTTAACTATAATTAGTCCATGATTTTTCTTATCAAAAGCCTTCTAGAAATTTGTATATATAACGTCGACCTGCCCTGCTCCGTCAAACTCCTCACCTATGAACTGAGAAAACTCAACCAAATTTGTAGAGCAAGATCTCCTACTCATTAACCCATGCTGCTCAATTGCAACACTATTTCTGATCTTAGGATATATTATTATTAAATATATCTAGGAATTACTATTAAAAAGTATAATTTCAAACAATTTAGAAAGATTCGACAATATAGAAATAGGCTGTAATTACCAATATGTGATGAATCGCCGCCTTGAGCAACGGAATAACTTTGTCTACCTTCCATCTTGTAGGAAAAATGCTGGTCTTGAGATCATATTCATGTTTTACCGGCGTGATTAGGGTGTCAATACAGTCATAATTGTATATACATAAAAATTGAGTACTTTGAATTCGAAAATATTCTTCTGATACAACTTTTCAACTCATTTGAAATAAATAGTGCTTCATAACGATTCGAAGTGCTTCAATTTGCATGTAACTCGGACTGAATAAAAAGGCGAAATATAAGAACAGTTGCGGAACGTCCATTTACAGCGTCCGGGACAAAAAACAAACACAATCCCTGGATTGTCCACAGGGAACAACCGTATGGCGGTAGCAATTTTTAATAATGGTCGATTGTGTTGACGGTGCGTATCGATCGACCTCCAAGCTGGATAATTTGTTGGATTTATTTCGAGAATACGGTTGCAATTCCCAGGCCATTTATCCTGGAAGGGGCGCGACAAACTACGGTCCACTACTTCCGGCCAGAGGAGGTCCGCTTTAAAATACATATGGATAGAAATTCTGTAAGCGATTTATGGGTATTGAGTGGTCCTACATAAATAGTCTGAGGATTTGCGATCTTTGAGATCAGTTGAGTAACTTTTTTTCAATTCTCCCATTGAAAATATTCTCCTCATAGATCTATAATATTAAGGGACCTTACAACTTTTCAATATTCAAAACAATATTTCATTCCACAAAAAAATTCATTCTGATCTTATTTTTCAAGAAGTCTGAAAAAATTAAATGAAAGATGAAATGAAAAATGAAAAAAAAAAAATTAACCTACTTAGCCATGTCAATGAAAATTAAATCATTGCAATGTATGTACGAAGATAACTTGGATAATAATTTTCGAAAACAACAAATTGGATAATCCTTTCCTTTTTGTATCTGTTTTTTCATGGGAATAATAATAACAACAATAAGTTCTTCATTCTCAACAGGTATGATAACCAATTACAGAAAATAATAAGATAATCTTTAATAATGACTAAATAACTGAATGAATAGAATGGAAAGAAATATAACAAAGAGCTCAATCTTATCTAAAAAAAACTGAAAAAGTAACAAATACTGAATAATAAAATTATATGACATATTACAAAGAACTCAATATAATTCGGTTAATTTCAGTAAATTTTCCTTGTTCACATAACTCCTAATAATAACTGTTATGGAGTCAATGTGAATGTCACATTTATTAGCAACTCTATGAATAATTGATTATGGACTCCATAAATCAAATGGGAATTGTATTAGCGAACTGGTCCTTGGAGTCTCTAGGTGGAATAATTGTGTGACACGAAAATTTTGCATAGAAACACCTAATTTCCGAGAGAACAATCGATAATGTTGTGCAGTAATTTTTACAAAAATTTGAGTGATAAAGTTTCTCTTCTGCTTGCAATAAGGTTAAACAAAATCAACCCAATAATTGGTCATGATATACTCCCACTTGCTACGAATTGAGGCATCAAATACTCTAATGAATGTTGAGGAATTGTTTGAATATTTCCCTCGCGTATAACAAATTCATATATTTTTGAGGTAGATAAAATGAGTTGGGTAATGTGTGGAATGAAGAAATGTTTCTGATCGAAGGCTATCACTCATAAATCACTCATATCACCGTATCAGAACAAGAAAGAATCTGAACATCCACGCTATAATCACACTCAATTCAATCTTTTTTCCTTGTGGAAAGAGACAACATTACACCTCGACATATTCAAACTCAAGTAATTATCTTCACACCAACTGACAACATGGTCCAGCGAGAGCTGAAGTTGAACACGGTTGTCCGGTGATCTAATTTTATGATATAGCCCCATATGGTCCACGAACATCAAATAAGGCAAGTCAATACTATCCATCAGATCATCCACATACAAAATTAATAACACTGGTCAGAAATTAGAGCCCTGAGGTATTCCAGAGGTAGATATGAACTCAGATGACAGTATACCCTCCAACTGTATGAACTGTTTTCGGTCATCCAGGTAGGAATGAAAAAGATTGGTGATGCTATCGGAAAATCAAATTTTTTGCGTTATTTCTGTATAGGAAGCGCAGGAGCAACTTTATCAAAGGCTTCCTGAAAATCTGTGTAAATCACATCAACCAGACAAATTTCAGTATAAGTAAAAATTTCTGAAAAATGGACAGAAAATATCCGAAAATTTCAGAATTTGAAAAGGGATTGAGTGGAATGTTGATGAATTGACTAAACATCAAGACATTAACTTCAGTTTTTCAAGCTGCAGTTGATGTTTCCAAAAATATTGACAGTATGGTTAGATTAATAGATAAATTAACTTTTTTAGCAAAGCAAAACGTTGAGTTTTCAATAAAGAAAATAAATCAATCGTTTCAACATATAGAATCATTGATGATTATTATTATTTATAATCCCATCGATTCGAAAATAATGAAACTTCATTTCCAGTGGGTATCCCTCTCTGCCCTCCATGGTATGAATAGTTAAACCGTAAATAGTGCACCATAAATAATAAAATAGAACATGTCTTTCAGAAATTTCAAAAATATTTACGAAAACAATATATATGGACGGACAAAGTTTGCATTGTCAGCTAGTTTCTTATAACAATCATCCTTTCATTAGTAGATATGAAATGAAGCTACGTAAATTGATTGAATACGATAAACAAATTCAACAAAGTGTTGATAAATATAACTATATAATAATTGATGAGGCCGATACTTGATGTAAATCGATAAACATAATAAAACAATTGTTAAACTGATTTACACATATATTAAAAATAATACTGCATGACGTACGTTTCGATGAGATTCACCTTTTTCAAATGCTACGTGCAGACTAATCCTTTAGTCTGCACGTAGACTAATAGATTAGTCTGCACGTAGCATTTGAAAAAGGTGAATCTCATCGAAACGTACGTCATGCAGTATTATCTTTAATATATGTGTAAATCAGTTTAACAATTGTTTTATTATATAACTATATAGTTTAGAGCACCCGAAAAATTCGATAAAAATCAATCAATAATTTGAATAAAACAAAGTAGTTTTCTGAATTTCACTATAATTGAGTTAAAACATAACAATATTGTTTCTCCAAACAGAGTGGCTTCATCAGATATAGATGATTACACTCATTCTCCCGACATATGTTTATTTACAACTGATTTAAACTGATTCAAAAGTGGCAAGAATTTATCTTTTTTAACCATTGGCTGGATCGAATATGTCATCCCAGAGCTCCATTTTTAAGCAATGAAATAATTTTGTTTCTCCGTTGTTTGATGCTGTTTTCATTTCAATAATCTCCAGTAATTCATTGCCTTTTCTTTATTCAAATAATGCAAAATTTCGAATTATATCAGATTTTCTGTATTTTGTGGATTAATTTTCAAAAAAAAACCATTTCTGTGTCATGAGATTATTGAAAAATTGTTTGAACGCCATCGTAAATGAGATTTTGTAGTTGAAAACTTTTCAAATTTAGATTTTTCAGTAAAAGACTGCTGAATGGAGCAGCAGCTAAAAACTCCAATGTAAAAGTATCATCTAGCCATACACGAATCTTGGAAACTGTTAGAAATGAAAAATGCACAAGAAAAAGGATGAGAAGACTGAATGATCGACTGATCCTTGGGACACAAAGATACAACCGTGAAAAAACTTGAAAGTACTTCATTATCTACTACGACAAGTTTCAGTGAAACTATTGGAAAGACTAAGCACTGTTTCACTCAAATATAATTTATTCTCCATATGATTTTCAGCAGTGAAGAAACAGGCTGCGATATTTACACATCCCACATTAGGGTAGAATTGGACGAATGCATCCACGTTCGGGGAGCAATAAAGTTATATTAGGTGTGCAATCGTAGAAAGTCCCTAATTTGACTTTCCGTTCGTCTATACGATCAGTTCTTTTCACGGAACAATTTTCTTCATTGATGTCGTTTCTTTGATTACGACAGTTATCCAACTCGTACCTGGGTCACGTCGAGGAATGTTCTTTCGGATTTAATTTTATGTGTTATTCAAAACGAACGAAGTCCTTATGGACCGATTCGAAAGTTTTGCTCCAATCCCTTCCCGTTGAGCTGTAAGAGTTCCAGCTTTTTCAATTGGGCTTTCAATTGATTTCAATTAGCGTAATTAAATTTCAGATTGTTCCTGTCTTTTCCTTTTGTTCTTATTACATTTCAGTACAATGGATTCGCTCTAGTAGACTCATTTTTAGCGAAAACTATGAGGAAAATTGAATTGCGAATGGAGGTTCGAACTGTTGTTTTGGTCCTTTTCAATTTTTCTGGAGAGTATTTGTGAATATGAATATTTCTGATAGACCCTTTTCATTTGGAAGTGGAAAGTTTCCAACGTTCGTTTTTCCATTGAGTTCTTTCAATTTCGACAACAATAGAGCTTTTCAGTTCTTATCATTCGAAAAACTATTCTGAGTACATTTTTCTTTTTATTAGTCTAGTTCATTCTCCATTCACAAAATAATGTAAATTCTTCAATGAGGAAATGTATAAATACATATTAAGTTGGATTCACTGATTGCTAATAAGTTTGAATGAAAAGCAACAAAGGCAATTCGAGTAGGAAACATCGCTTCCAAATGACCAAAAAAAAAATTTGGAGTGAAAAAACTTCAATTGGGCACAAAAAAGAAAAAAGTCTAATTTCAATGCTCTAATCAACAATTTCATTTTTTTCGAAACAGATTGTCATCTAACTTCCGAACTAACCATATCTGACTCACAAACCAAAAGTCATTATACATTGAAACTTAAAGGCATACGTCCTTCTTAAATGAAAATTCAAACTTGAGTCACTAAAGCCACATTTTTATTAACACATTGAAAACTCTTCAACTCCTGACATAAAATAATATAAATTGTTAAAATTGATTGTATGTTCGCTGATCTCTTGAAGACACAGTTCATATTTAAATGAGAGGTAATAATAAATACTTTTCTAAAAATCACTCAGTGAACAATTCTTCATTACGGCATTCTTGATAATACCGTAAAAGGCGAAACTAGTCGAATAAAGAATTGTTCAGTCAGTGATTTTTAGACAAGTATTTATTATTACCTCTCATTTACATTATTTGATATATTAAAAGAAAACACTGGTTGGTTTCACAAAATTTATAATGAATATAAGATGATAATAAGACACGTAACGAAGTTTATTAAAATAATATTCAATAAGTACTCCAAAGACTTTTCACGGAGTGATATTTTTCAAAAAATCAATTGTAACAATGCTGTAAAGTGAAGAAGGGAAAAAAGATGTTGGATTAAGATCTATCGACCGAAAACGAATACTTTGTAGATCATAATATGTTGTACAAGACAGTGTATTAACTATATGATAATTTATGAAATGAATGATTTGTTATATAACAAATAAAAGTGGAAAGTCTTTAATATTATTTATAATGAATACTTGACAATTGTTTCGGGGTTTTGCCCCATTCTTGAAAGTAAAACATGTTGAGTTTAACTTTGAAAATGGGGTAACACCCCGAAACAATAGTCCAATATTTATTATTAATTTTGTGAAACCAAGCCAAGTGCTTTTATTTAATACTAGCTGACCCGGCCAACGTTGTTTTACCATATAAATCATATGCTGTAAAGGGCTATATAGATATATATTAAATCAAAAATGTATATATATATATATATATATATATATATATATATATATATATATATATATATATATATATACGTATTTAACTGGATAAGGATTAATGCTGTATTGGTTGAAATCGCTTCGAAAATTAGCCATTATTTGTCGTAAAAAGTAAATGTCAAAAAAATGTTATTGTGGGATATTCATAAGAGATAGACATATACTATAAGAGAGTTTTCTGTAGACCTTTTCAATGTGTACAATACCTAGTACATTATTTTGATGAATCTCGTAGAGTTCAGCCTGCGTTTGCAATGTAAGCGAAAAAATGTAATTATTTACGACATCACATTAGAAACCTCAAAAATAACAGTATTTCTCCACTATTTAATGCATGTTATTATTTAAATATTCAATTTCCTCTTCAATCACTCTATTAAAAAAAACCGCATCAAAATCAGTTACATAGTTTTAAAGATTTGAGCATACATAAGAATATAGGGACAGAGAAAGTGACTTTGTTTTATACTATGTTCTGATATATAAATTTTATTATATAAACAACCATGAAACATTTTTAAAAATATTAGGAACGAATCAAAACTTGAAATGAAAAACTTCACGAGAAATGAAGAGAATTCTTCATTTTTCATTGCCTAATCTCCATAATAAATACTAAATTATGAAATTTTTCTGAGAGAAAATGTGTACAAATGTTTTGTGTGTGTAACTTTTTCCATTCCGAAAATACTTTAGTACAGTTTTAGTTATCACAATACAGTTACTTAGATCGATTAGCATTTTTGTTCTAACTTATCTCCTTTATTAATTTTTCTTGTCTTTTGAAAGAATAGTTTCATTTTGATTTACTTCTTCTTAGTTCCTTATTTCTCTGTTAGTAAAAATAGATAATTTGTAACTTGTAGGGACCACCAAGTGCCTCTTGATACTTCATATATGAATCAGACATTTCAATTCATTATTTGTAAATTGAAGAAATTGAACTCATAAAATTTGTGGTTACCTACTTTTGAATTCTACAAAAAGTTATAATGAATAAAAGTTTGAACAATTTCTAAAACTTTACTCTAGCAACTACAACCAAATTTCCAATATTATCAAATTAAAATGTATAAAGCGAAAGGGTTTAAATGACTTTTCCACAAAAATCACGTCTGCCAAGCGGGAAATTCGCAAAAGATAAGAGAGCATCATCAAGCAAGGGGCGAACGGTAGAATCGTAGATAGAAGGCAATATTATTCTCTAGGATTTAGTCATAACTTTGATGAAGTAATCCTCAGCTACTCAAGTCGAGGAGATTAAAGAGCTTTTCGGATATTCGGACGCAAAATAATGAGGCTGGAGCGGTAGAGATATGCCGATACTAACTCAAGTTGACATCCAAATGCACAGACATGTGTTAGACGTCCGTGTAAAATCATAATGGCCGTTGTTCCAGTTAGCCCGAAGATGCATGGCTCAGTTGGACTTTCTGACATTTATTTAATAAGTACCGAGTAACTGAGTACTTATTACTTTCTTCATCTTACAGTCGTGTTACCAGAAATGAACATGAGATTATGAAATTTCAAAATTATGACCTATAAAATTTATGAACAAAACTAATCCATATGTGTTACTAAGTGAATAATCCTTACCTATATATTTAGATATTTTGAAGTGATAATGAATTAAGTTATCTGAAGTATTTAAACAATTTAACCTCGATCAATCGATGCATATACAGAGTATTCATCAAACTTGTGCCAGAATTCAGGAAATATACCTTGAGCATTTTTCGAATGTTTGGAAGTTTGAATGAGTGTTTTGTTTCTAGATAGATAGACAAAAACTAAGAACCCTAATTATAATTATTTATTGAAAGACACATGGTCATTAAAAATGTTCAAGAGCGTTATTTGTGCATCTCAATAGTATGTTAATAGAAATTTAAATACTAAATAAAATTTCTACTTGAATAACTTAAATTCAAACACTTGAACTTATGATTTACACTTTATTGACTACATAGCATGACGCGTTTCGTCGTTACAAACGACTTCTTCAGATGCTTACAGAATAATGTAATGATTATTCTGTAAGCATCTGAAGAAGTCGTTTGTAACGACGAAACGCGTCATGCTATGTAGTCAATAAAGTGTAAATCATAAGTTCAAGTGTTTGAATTTAAGTTATTCAATTATAATGGATTTACATCAAGTAAACGCCAACACTATTAAAAATTTCTACTGACTGAAATGGAAATATTTTCACTAAATTTTTTTCGTCATATATTTGTGTGAAACATAAAACTTGCAAAGATAATATTTTAATTACTACTAAACAAAGTTGATAGATTTTGTGTAGACACCACAATTATAAATTTAGTAAATCAGTTGTAATATTGCAGATTTTTCTACAATAATAATTTTGATTGTTTTGTATGTAGGTCATTTAAATTGACCCGACATTTAGTGGTTCATTGTTCAGATCATTGTCGGATTTACGGGAAGGTTATCAGGTCCGTACCCCCCTTAGAAGTTCTCGAATCAATTTCAATGCGGGAGTAAACCTAGATCCGAAGTTTGTGATGAAGATGTAACAGTGGAACATTTATTAATAAATTGTGTTAAATTCTGTAATGAAAAAATCTCATGGGGCATAACTCGATATTGTCGAATATTGTTAGCTAAAACAATATTAAACATTTAATTAAGTTCCTTTTGTTAACCAAACTGTATATAAACCTATATTTAAAACACCGTACCTTCGCTAATAACACTTATGGTTAATACGATGAAAACCTTTGAATTAAAAAAAAATTGTTAGAAAATTAATTATCTACTACATTATTTCATGCAAAATATCAAGATTCCATTAAATTTACAAAAACAATTTCAGGAATAACGGGCAAACTCGTAGAAATATCCTATTCGATTGTAATTTTCTGCGGTTTTTCATAGAATTCCTGGAGAACTTCATCTTCACTCACTTAGATTTGAGAATAAATACTCAAAGAAACGTGAGCACTCAGGTGTTTGTGTCCTTTCACTATCTAATTTCAATGTATTCATCACCAAAAGTATGAATTATTTCAACTTACGTAAAATACCACGCAAAACATAAATGCAATGGGACTTGAAATTTCTCGAAAGTTCGCCCCAGTGAAGACACAGAAACACATTCTCAGTTTGATGCGTATTATATGGATATATTGATATTTGAGGGAATTATATATGACGTCAGGTTGTATATGAGGTTGT
This sequence comes from Henosepilachna vigintioctopunctata, assembly GCA_030704895.1. NCBI lineage: Eukaryota > Metazoa > Arthropoda > Insecta > Coleoptera > Coccinellidae > Henosepilachna > Henosepilachna vigintioctopunctata. Next base: position 130,311 of record JARQZJ010000046.1, on the reverse strand, counting down.
TATATATGACCATAGCAGATCCGAGGACCTCCTTATCCAAATTTATCCAAATACGTCACTAGTTCAAATGTATCGATTAATTAAACACACTTGGCTACATTGCACGAGAATTATTATTAAATTGTCAAGAACTATATTGAAAATATACAATTATTTTTTAAACTAGCCCAGTGTTTTGAATCATAAAATGCACTGGAAAACCACTAGATAACTAGTGTATCTATTGGTAACTAGAATACAGTTGTTAATCAATGTTGAACTATTTAAGCATAGTAAAGTTGAATTCATTTCTCGATGTGAATTTGAACGTTCTTTTTTCTTCACTCCATATTTACCTACTTCTAACACTAAAAATTCACGTGTCTAAGTTGCTCATAAAGAGTTCACTGTATATCGTAATCAGTGGTACAAACAGAATGAAAACAAAGGAAATTGAAGTTTCTAAATCACCACAAAAAGTTTTTCAGCGCTAAGATAGCAACCGGAAATGCTGAATCATCCCTGCATCATTTCCGTATTAATGCAATCAACCATCCATAATTATCACATCTCACGACTTGTCATAGAATTTTACGGATCTAATGGGACGGCGGAAAAAGACGTCCAGCCATCCGGCATTATTACGCTATTAAATATCGTGGAGAGAGCCCTGAGCAACGGGCCCTAATGAATTGAATTCAGCACTGGTGCGGAGTACGTGTCAGGATAAGGCTCGAGGAAAGTTGTTAGAGCTCAGAAACGGCGCTGCCTTAATGGCCTGCCGGTAATTGATGTCGTATTGTGAGAAGACACGCAGTCCACAGCCACCGAGGATGTGTATGTAGCCTGGACACACCCATCTACCTTTTCTATGCGCCGCGAAAGCACGGACTCGCCGCCAACTTCACTGCGAACCTGAAAATCCGCGGAGGGAGCGTGATTTGTGTTTCAAGTTCTTGTCGCCACCGACGACATCAATAATAACACAGAGGGAGAATAAGACGCTAATATGGAAATAGAAGAAGAATTAATCTCTACTCTCCGCCGCAGTTTCTTGAGTTTGTTCAGCCAAGTGAACGCTTCGGAAATATCCCTCTATTGTTTTCTTTTAACTCAATAAATAATAAATTTACTGTTATAGACTTGAATATGAGAGTAACCCTTAACAACCTCCCTATCTATGTCACACACATAATTTACACTAAATATTCATTGAAAATTTAACTAATTTTGAATCAACAGTACTACTGTTGATAAGTTGCAAATTTTTTACACTTTTTGTTGACCTTAGAAATATTCATTGAAAATTTAACAAACGACTTAATCGTTTCTTCGAATCGTTTGTAACAGAAACGTATATATGTAGTCAATACATCAACAAGTTTATATTCAATTATAATCGTTTTACAAAAACTATTAAATATTCAACTGTTTCAAACTAAAACTGTCCTTGAAACTTCAAAAAACCTAGAACGAAATTGCAGAATACACCGATGGTAGTACAGACGTATACGTGAAAACAGACATACATAATATATTATATTTTGAAGTTTTTCAATGTTTACAGATGTTACCTACTTGATGTAATTCCATCTCGAAAATAAAATGGTGAAGAAAGCAATTTTCCAGTTGAACTCAATTTTATTCAACCAAAACGTTACTTCATACAATGGATTTTTCGGACTGTCAGAAGAAGAAGATCCAAAAAGCATCATCATTGGTGAAATTGATGTCACAATTGTTTAATTAAAATGTTTAATTGCCATCATATTCTTTTCTCCAGTAGTAAAAATCTCTTTTAATTTGACATTGTCAGGTCAATGTTTGACTGAAGTCAGTTCAGTGAATGATTTGGATGTTGTTAAGCTTGATAAGAAACGAACCTTTGAATTGCATATTGAAGGAATCGTCCAACAAGCTCGCAGAAATCTGGGTCTCATATTACGTATGACTATGCCTTTTGGTCGTCTTGAGTCTGTTATTGCTTTGTATAATTCTCTTGTGAGATTCAAGTTATAGTACGCGTCGGTCGTCTGGAATCCAAATTATGATAAATACACGAACAGATTAGAAAATGAATGAGATTGAATTCTCGCTTAACTCTTGGTGAAACATAATTGAATATTAAAATAAATTAAACTCTTGGCTCAATGTTTCACGATTTATTTAACAATTTGTATAGTCAACATGTTTCGAGCGTTAGCTCATTTTCAAGACTAAACTACTATAAGGAACGTACAACAAATTTATATCTACAAAATGGATGTGAGTAGGGAGGATAGTTGAAAATCTACTTGTTCATTTACAATTTCTTCTTTTCTCTTCAAGAACTGCTAATTTCATTGCCTCTAAGGTAAACGTTTAGACCTTTTAGAGGCAATTGAAATTAGCAGTTCTTGGAAGAGAAAAGAAGAAATTGTAAATGAACAAGTAGATTTTCAACTATCCTCCCTACTCACATCCATTTTGTAGATATAAATTTGTTGTACGTTCCTTATAGTAGTTTAGTCTCGAGAATGAGCTAACGCTCGAAACATGTTGACTATACAAATTGTTAAATAAATCGTGAAACATTAAGCCAAGAGTTTAATTTATTTCAATAAGATTAGAAAATGTTCAACCGGAGTTCATTAAAACACTCAATTTCCGTTTTAACAGGTACCATCATGGATTCTCATATGAGAGTAACGTGAAATTTTATTGTATGGAATATTTGAGTTTGAGATGTGAGTACTTTGATATATCTTTCTCCTACAAATTACTTAATGGCTTAATAGGTTCTGCTGCATGTACGAGACTTATAAACTTCATTTGCTCTCCATATGTAGTACGAAATAGTACAATACTGGTTGTTGGTTAGAGCAAAATAAATTATATGTTGAATTCACCCATCCATAGATCTTTAAATAGACATAGTTTTAAGAGACATTTGAAAAAGAGATTATTTAAAAAATTTCAATTATTTAGGAACAAAATCCAATGTATATCGATGATTAGGAAAACCTACAGTTAGAAAGATCCAAATTTCATTTCAAATTAAAAATTATGAACATAACTAATTTTTTCGTCTACAATACTTGCGCTCAATTATTTTTCTTTTCATTCAATATTTAAATATCAAAGAACTATTGTGTCATCATTGTAACATAAATTATTCACGTTGTTTTTTGTTATTTGAAATTGAAAGTCAAAACATTTGAGTGTTTTTCCTCATATAAATTCTATAGAGTGTTTGTATTTAAATAGATAAATACATGTCAATTTCGTCATTATCTTTTTTCGAAGTACAGAATTAGCGTTGGGATTTTCTCGAATATGAATAAATCTTTCTGGTTAGTTATAGAATAAATATCAGTCGTTCAACAATGTTCTCTATGATATTTTATATCATATGTCAGTAGCATGCAACGCATGTCCCAACTTTTTATCGAGTCCTCTGGGCTATCTCCCTAAAATAGATACGCCAACCCAAAATAATAGTTCTTACTTATGTAGCGGTTGTTTATCTGAAATTACTGACAGAATATGAAGCGATAGAGTGTGCCAGCTCGGGAATTCTGTTTTCTGTTTTTATTACGATAATAGCACAGTATGAAAAAGTTTTCAGGAGTTGATTGAAGGTGTATAACAAACAAACGAAATACAGTAATTATAACACGGTTTAAATTCTAGATAATTTGATGTTGATACTCTAGAATTATTCAATAAAAAATAAAGGAAATATGATAATTTCTTCGAAACGAAACGACAGTTTTCAGAAATGATTCAATATCTTTTCACTTTTAGAGTTTCACTAGCGATTGGTTTGAATATTAAATTATTCGAAATATAAATTGAACAACTTGATCTCAATGTTAATGTGAAAGCGTGAAATTTCATTTCGGATTTTTTTATAGCTACCTTAAAAATAATTGGCATTAGGAATAGGACGAAGTTTTCAATTTTAGTATGAAATTCCTCAAATTTGAATAGTGGAAGATGAAAAAGCAAAGTAAATAGAAAATTGAAAAAGCAATGTTTGGGAAAACAGTTTATTAATCGATTTTTTTTATATGTCTTAGGCTTCATTATTGCGCGACGTGTAGTAGAGGACCTTAATAGCTATTAAAATGAAGGTACGTATTTTATATACATACAATGAAGGTATATATATATATATATATATATATATATATATATATATATATATATTCCTTGTATGTTCATACAAGGAAAAGAGACCGAATTGTTTGTGATTATAGCGTCCGGTGGTCAGAAAAGAAGCTCTCCTTTGTCCCACACATCACCCAACTTATTTCATCTGAACTGAGTTTGAATTCTTCAACATTCATAGGACTATTTAATACTCAAGTTGGAGTATGTCAGCTTAACTCTTGGTGAAACATAATTAAATATTTATCCACAGAGAAATTGAATTAAACACTATGCTCAATATTTCTATTTTTTTTAGAGATTATATTCAACAATATCAATTGGGTGTTATACCTGTTGAGAATAAAGAATTTATTATTATGATTATTTTATTATTATTCGTCAACATTTTAGTTTGAAAAGGAACGAGAGATTGAATTCTCGCTTAACTCTTGGTGAAATATAATCAAATATTCAATTAAATTAAACACTTGGCTTAATGTTTCACGATTATATTCAACAATATCAATTCGTCAACATGTTTCGAGAGTGAGCTCAACTTCAAGACTCGCTTCAAAACAATCTTGAAGATGAGCTCACGCTCGAAACACGTTGACGAATTGATATTGTTAAATATAATGGTGAAACATTAAGCCAAGTGTTTAATTTAATTTAATATAAAAAGAACTAAGGAAAAGAGGAACATTCAATGAAATGAAGTCACTTAACTATTAAATGAAGATATCGGATCAAGGGATGATAAAATTAGCCACTTCTTCATGAAGGAAATCTATACTTCTAAAGGATGAAACATTATGAACCTATATTTCAAGTGTTTACAAGACTTCAAAACACATAACACACAAAATTTTGTGTTAGATTACCAGACTGAGTATGAACGTTTGTGTAGGTATGTCTGTTATTTCAGTAATCATTTGTAAATTAGAATAATTTGAAATGTAAAGATATTAGGCTCATTCTATTTTCGAAAACGAAGTTGAATTTTAGGTACTTGTTTAATGACACTGAAATAAAGGAGGCTATCAGTCTTAGGGACTGGTGATCAGAATTGTATTCTTCCAAGCATCAGAAACTCATTTCTGACTGAAATATGTATATAAGTATAAATATATATATATATATATATATATATATATATATATATATATATATATATATAATTGAATATAAACTTAAATTCAAACACTTGAATTTATGATTTACACTTCATTGACTACATAGCATGACGCGTTTTGTTGTACCAAACGACTTCTTCAGATGCTTACAGAATAATGTAAGGTAAGTTATATATGAATCTGAAGAAGTCGTTTGTAACGACGTAACGCGTCATGCTATATCAATATGTAAATATAAATTCAAGTGTTTGAATTTAAGTATATTCAATTATAATGGATTCACATCAAGTAAACGCCAACACTATCAAATATATAGGTAATAACATTATTTCTGGTTTTTCTATAGAGGACAAGTTAGTATGCTCTTATCCGAATATATCTACTTATTATGAATCTCGTGGAAATTACAACTTTTTGAAATTATACTGTGTATATCTCTTCTTTCCAAAATGAAGAGATCTTCAAAAATAAAATTTATAAACATCTTATGGATTGTGATTCACAATTAATATCATATACCATATACATATACACCATTTACACAATGAATTTGTACTTTAATTGTAATATTTAAGGCTATATCTCTTCGAATTGAATTATTATTTACTTCATATTACTTTAACTCTGACTTGTTTCATACGTATTGCGAATACTTTTTGGAATTGATAAATTATTTATTTTTGATGATATAAATATAACGAGCTGTTTTAGCATAAAGATGAGATGAAATCAACAGAAAAGCATTATGCTGATCCTAAATTCAAGACGTTGTATATTCTCCTCAATGATAATCAAATATAATTAAAACTGAATTTCTTGTCATTAAATATGGTAATGTTTGTAATTCAAAACTTCCAGTTGCGCAAATACAAAAACATTTATAGTAAAATTAAAATCACAGGCATCTATGAAGTTTTCAAATATTATTCAGTATCTGGCTTACATAACCACGATTCAATGTATGTAATTATCATACAGAGCACAGAGATAATACCGTGATGTAACTCACCTAACAAATTCTACACCCTGCATGTGTTATACAGTGTGATTTCTCATGTTAACTGAAGATTCATTTTCCAAAAAATATGAGTGTTTTATTCGTTATACAGTACAACTTATCATATGAAACTGAACATAAAACCATAGAATAGACACTTAGAAGCGTTGTAAAAATTAAAACATAATATTTCAAAAGTGTTACTTTGTGATTTGCCTAATCTGATTTTCACTTCAAAACGTTCAATTGAAAGATTTCAACAGTGAACGTTTTCATAAATAATAATTATCAATACCGAGAAAAAGAATGACCCTTGTTTATTGTTCCAAGTCGAAGATGCGGACCATCTAAAAAGTGATGTGAATTAAAACCAATCTCGCTAATGCCTTCGAATATCCGCATCATTTTCCCAAGTATCTAATATCGTTATCGCTTCGAAACAAGGCATCGCAAAAACTAATCAGTCGCATTATCACGGGCATAAAGCATAATTTATATTCGATTGCCAGGGTTTCCCGGCGGATGCTTATCGAAATCTGAAATGGTTCATTTGCGAGGGCCATAAACAGGATTGGTCCCTTGAAGGCCGTAGTCTAATGTCACCATCAAGTATATTGCCATTCTCTACGGCGGACCGCGAACCTTCATCTAAACCGTCTCCATCTTCTTGCCACCACAAAATAGACTGTCTACAGTGTGTGTATATGACAACTACGTAGCACATAAACGAATATTGCATGTCGATTATTGCTTTCAGTAATTACAGATATCAGCAGTGTTTGTGCTGAGTTTCATCTTCGAAACCGAAACTCATTTTTTATTTTTATTGGTTAGACTGGGCCTCAGGGTTAGACTGGTCTAGTAAGGGTTTATATAATATACACACATATGTTTATATATAAGAATGTTATAGTAGAGCTAAATATGTGAACGTGTACGATGTGATGTCTCCATTATGCATCAAGGGATAAATGTTAGAGAAATATTGAAATCGATGCCACACCTGATGGAAGTGCGAGACATATGTTTCGTTCTGCAAGGAACTCGTCAGTCGCACCATGTCCATCGAAGTGAGGCAACGATTTCAATCCCCAAGCATCTTCTTGTGACTTCAAGTGGAAGATCGTAGAGTAATGAATACTCCGCAGTTCCATCTATAGGAATCAGTAGAAAACATCTCTCAGATTACAGACACACCAATCATCGCACTTTCACATGTCAAATAGACATTGCAATTTATTAAATAGCTACGGGAACAGAAGATCTGTATTCAAAGTTCGTTGCAATAATTATTGAAGAAATTTATGACATTTAAATATTACTCATAATGAGATTTATATATTACCTGTAATTGAGAAAAAATATTTTTCCGATATTAAAACTCTATAATAATTACTAACGAGATTTCATTGGTAAAAATAGAAATAAGTACATATATAGACCACAAAAACTTATGAGTAAAAGTAATGAAACAACATTATGTTCTTTCAACACGGCAATTAAATGCACCTCCCAAATTTTGCGAAATGAATATTTGTAGAATAAGAATCTCGAAAGAGAATTTCGATTCTAATACTAAACATAGAAATCAAGATTCTGTAAATATGGTAATTCTAGAGAAAGTCAAGAGTTTCAGACTGAGCCAAGTGTATGATTCATGTTTTAATTTCAATGAAATAATTACGAATGAGGAAACGTAATTAAAAGTTGAATCGTATAATTCGAAGCTCTCGATTGAAGTCCTTCAAAAATATTCTGTGCATTCGACATATATTGTTTCGACATAAGTACCTACTCTTGATAATGGGCTATTAGCCCGAAACATATATCGAGATTATTTTGAGATATATTTTGTGGAATTCAATTACTTATTTATTCACAATATATATCCCCAAATATCATAAATCCAATAATAAGTTGTAATTGAATATAAATGTAAATGGTACCTACAAGTGATGATATAAATTATAAATATAAATGAAACAGTGAATAATTGAGTATCCGTAAATCAATATTATTGAAACAATAAGCAGTTATGAACTTTTGCTATCATTTTACATGATAGCAAAAGTTTATTGAATCAATAAACTCTTACTATTATGCAATCATGATAGGATTACATACATAAACCGAATTGAATCATTATTTTTAATGAGAGATTTTTCTTTCAACCTATTTTCAGTTAAATTGGTTGACAATTAAAATGAATCTTTTTTTGTGAACCTCTTATTTATATTTCCCCTCATTATTCAAGAAAATTCAATATTTGTCATCCGCAATCTGTGCACATTCGTTCGATTTTCGATTTGGGGGAAATACGACGAAAAATTAATTAAAAAATGATCTGTCGTAACATCATTAATTAGCTTGTAGATGACATAACAATGTAAATGTTGACTCAAACGATTCGGGGAAATTGAATTGGTTAATTTTATTGAAAACGGAGAATTTTAAAAATCTGTCTTCGATTCCACGGAAGAAGGGGAGGATGCGATGGCATTCGATTCGCCCCTAAAATGGGGGAGAGTTGGAAAGAAGAGGGTTCGTTGAAAGAACTCTAAGTCATCATCAAATATTCAAAAGCTCCTGGGAATGATAACTAAATAGTTTCGGTAAAGGACTTGGTCATCTCACGTGTTATTGATTCATTAGGTCACAAATAGTTAACAATCGTTCTCTTTTTTCGTGAGCCTTTCACTTTTCTTTGAATCTGAAGCTTTAAAAAATTGTCGCACTTGCACATTTTTTAAAGAGAGGACCTCTCATATGTCTATATTCTTGAATAATTCACCAAATTATAATATTGTTATGAAATTTTCAGAATTATTATCAGTCGTTAAGCATTTTATGTATGCTATTCAACTATTCCAACTCTCATTCCGTTGTTCACATGTAGTTCAGTGTGTCATTCTTATTTGCCGTTGATTTGACTCGAGGGCTTCAAACTCCATATATCCATATATATATTATTATTAATGGTATTATTATTATAATTGATAATTGACGAGGCCGATACTTGGAGAAAATTAATATCCATAAAGAAACAATATTTAGAATTATTATTTATTGTTAATTCAGCATTTGATAAAGAAAAAGTACTTCGAAACTCGTCATGCGTATTTATTTACTTTGAAAGAACTTTGAAAGAAATTGGAAAAAATCTGACGACATATGTGAAATTATTACTCTTTGAGTCGATATTAATGCCACATTTTGAATATTGTTCCACTCTGTCTGGAACAATAAATTTTCTTTGCTCAATTCGAATTGAGAAAAGGAACAATACTTTATGCCACATATTTACCTATTTATATTTGAAATTGAAAACCAATTGTTCCCATATAGAGTAGTAAAAAATGTAACATACGTCAGTGATGTGCACGGTTATAATACGAGAAATGCCGACAATGTCTACATGCATGTTTGCGAGCGTTTCAAATTTAGAAATAGTATATTTTATTCAAGTATTCAAGTAATTGCCCAGCTCAGCGGTTCCCAACCTCTTTAATTGGTGGGACCACATATTCTTAATATATTAAACTTTGGGGCCCACTTACTAAATACACAAGGAAAATAAATGAAAACTGTAACGGATAAGGAGAATATATATTATAACCAACATACCCTATCTATGGCCTATGACGTGTAACTCTTAGTTAAATATGTATACAAGGATTAAACAAACAACAATTTTAAGAATTCATAGATAAAAGGACTTTATTTCATTTACTTTGTTACAAAACCGTAAATACAAGAGTTACCATCTCTATTCTGATATTAACTGTTGAAACTCATGATAGTTTCTTTAATTTTGGTTTTATTTTTTATTATTCTTCAGACCAGAACTCGCGGCCCAGTACACTACTGCCCGCGGCCCACAGGTTGGGTACCGCTGGCCTAGCTCATTGAAAACAGTTAGTGATTTTAAGGTATTTAAGCCTAAATTAGTTGAGTTTCTTTCGAACAAATAATTGTTAACTATATATTTTGAATGTAAATGAATATATGAAATTTGTAATAGTTATTGCTGCATAAATATTATTATTATTATAGTACACCCATGTTAGCTTCAAGGCCCTTTGTATATTGATAATTCTTTCTTCTATAGCGATGCATATATATATATATATATATATATATATATATATATATATATATATATATATATATATATATATATATATACATATATATTTCTTGAAATTGATTTATTGCCTGTTTAATATACTTTATTTTGAAAGTTTTTAGCAATAACGGGTTTTTTTTGATATGAAAAAGTTTATTTTTGTCAAAGTTTCTTTGTTATATTACAAAAAAATTTTGAAGTTCTGACAAAGTTGTAATATAACAACGAAACGTTAACAAAAATAAACTTTTTCATATCAAAAAAAGCCTGTTATTGCTAAAAACTTTCAAAATAATATATATATATATATATATATATATATATATATATATATATGTATATGAAATATACATATATATTATTATAAATATATAATAATATATATATATATATATATATATATATATATATATATATATATATATATATATATATAGTTAGAGTTCACAGTTTGAAAACAGAAACGCTCAAGTTGCCCTAAATGAACACCGAGTGAAATTTAACGAACACCCCGCAAATAAATCAAACAAGCCGACGTTTCAGACCATATTTCGTATTTTATTTCCTGAGTCGTATAACTTACACCTGCATCTACCCTTATGCCGAAATCAGAGGGGGAAGGGAAAAGATCGCGAGCAAGAAGACTCGCAAGAAGTAAGCGTATAAATCCTGAACGGATAGAAGTTCTACGTTATAATCCGGACGAAAAAGCTTTCTACATTTCCCATTCTTAGTCAATTTTCATCAGTAAATATTGGTCTAATCCTAACTCACGCGCGTCTTCAAGCAGAAAGGATGAGTGAGTGTCAAGCAATTTTGTTCTGAATTCGCAGTAGGAAGAGGGCACTTATTAAAACAAACCTGCTTCTGATCGTTACTGCCTTGAATTCTACACTCTCGCAGTCTGTCTCGTGTTTCTCTGTCTAAAATGCATGACGTAACATAATTGGGCAGAAAAAAATTCTGGGATCATTCACTTGTACTATAAGAATATCATAAATGACATGCTGCGATAGGAAGATGAGTTTCCATTCAATAAAATTGAACGTATTCAATTGTCTAACATACCGATGCCTATACATTGAATATATATAAAGAGGAGATAATTTGGGACACTCAATTAGCAACAAACTCGAGACGGCCAATTTTCAGAAATTTTTTTTGTCTGTATGTTTCTACAAACATTCCGGAAAAATAGTGGATGGAATGGAATGCAGTTTTGTTTCAAGAGGTTTAACGCATCATATAGGCTCCATTTTACAACATGAAAAAACTTATTTCCACTGTTACAAGTTCAGTATCAATCAGATCTCCGTTTTTGAGAATATCTTCTCAACAAACTTTCATACAGTAAGTCAGTAAAAAGTAAGTGAGTAAGTAAGTGAATGAGTAAGTTATTAAGTAAGTAAGTTCTCCGTTCCTGAAAAATGAATTCTCCGTTTTTGGAAAAAGTTCTTCGCAGATTTCCAGAATTGCGCAAAACAAACTTTCATACAGTAAGTAAGTGAGTAAGTAAGTAGGTAGGTAAGTAAGTAAGTAAGTAAGTAAGTAAGTAAGTAAGTAAGTAAGTAAGTAAGTAAGTAAGTAAGTAAGTAAGTAAGTAAGTAAGTAAGTAAGTAAGTAAGTAAGTAAGTAAGTAAGTAAGTAAGTAAGTAAGTAAGTAAGTAAGTAAGTAGGTAAGTGAGTAAATGAGTAAGTAAATAGGAAAGTAAGAAATTAAGTCAGAAACTTTATTTAGCAAAGCTTATAAACTTTACGAAAGAAAAAATTATATAAACAAACAGCAAACAATATATTTCAGCCCTAAATATTATTTTTTCACGAAAAAATAGAATAAGTTTTCGAAATCATTATAATTCTCACACAATTTTGGTTACAGATTGAGACTATTAAACAAAATCATTCCTGTTGCTCATGAATTATTTAAGCATTTAGATGTACTGCACTTATCAATATAAGAATAATTTTAAAAACTATAAAATTAACCTACTTGACTTAAGTTTCACTGAATAAATATTCAGTGAACATATATTCAGTGAAACTTAAGTCAAGTGTGTTAATTTTTGATTTCATAGTTTTTAAGATAATGTTTCATCAAGAGATAAGCGAAACCTCCGTGTCATTTATTAAAAATCATTTGGTTCCCTGACCTTGTTTGGGAATCATGAACATCTTCAACGATTTTGCACCGACAACGATATAATGATATAATGATAACGATATAATAAGGGAAGCAAAATAATATAAAATGAATATTTTATTTGATGAACAAAGTCTAAAGTTTCTAAAAAGTTTCAAAATCTAAAGTCCAAATATTTAAGTAAACATCTTTTCATTACAGTTGGATATTAAGAAGGAAAGTTATGGTTTTTTTTTCCTTCAAAATGATTCTGTAACAATAACATCATACGTCAATTTTGACTAATTTTCAGGTGTAACAATTATTCATATTTTGTCAGTTTCACATCAATCGACAATAAAACCAATCCGAAGTTCAATCAGATTTTTGTTTGTGGAAATTATACGAATTTAAATTTTCAATTGAACGAGGAGATGCTCCACAAATCGTTCTGAGATGACTTGCAAATTGGAGGATGACTTTTCAAGGTTGGTTCAATGTACTGTTAAGAACCTATATTTATTCTTATAAGATTATTATTCTTTCAGATAAAAGTATTCTAAGTTCGTTTTGATAAAAAACAAGAAGACCAAGAATAAACATAGATTGCATTGTCAAGTGAGAAAATACAGATCTATTGGGGGTCGTAGACTACAAATGATAATTTGAAGGAAAATAGAAGAATTAGCAGCGTTTCGCGTTTATTCAGGTTTGTTCGTCTTGTTTGCTTTAATTGGATGAAAACCAGAACAGAGGTTGGAAATCTCTAGCAGTCCGTGTTCGGTTATACACTCGAATAATACTCCTAGTCTACATAGACGCCATCATAGGCGGCGTACACACATTTTAGAAAAAGGTATGACGGACTAAATCTCTCAAAACAATTCGAGATTGATGTTTTCCACAATGATACAGCCCGATTTCTGGCTCTTGAATTCCAGAAAAGAATCTTACAGTAGCAGTAAATTCATTTGATAAATTTTGAATCTTTTTCAGGCTAGCTGCAGGGTGAAATCTACTGCAAAAAATTTATATCATCGTCGTGTTCAATCCAAAAGATACGATTGGAAGGATTGGAAGGATACGATTTCCCGTATTCAGAACACAGATGGAAAAAGAAAATTATTCACCCCAGATATAGAAAAGTGCATCGCTTAAATCATTTATTGTATCAAAAACTATAACCTGAAGATAACATGAAATATTTATCGGATTGATTGTAGTAAAATCAAAATGCACTCCTTTATATTTTATCTATAATAGATTGAATAACAATACATTTCATCATTTCTAATGAGGAGATATAGTTAAATAATATATACAGAATAAAGAACTTATAATCAAAGCAATGAATTTCTCTTCATTCCTGTCTGACTACTTTCACATTCAGCTATGTTGTTAACAAATTTCTGAAGCTAAACAGAAATTTCTGGGGTTCAGTTTTACGACTGATAGATTATTTTCTGCCATTGTTAGTCTAATATGACTATATATGGATGACTTTACATTTGATATAAGACAATGAAATGATGATGCGATAGATGAAAAACGAGTTGGTTTTTTTGTACAGAAAAATTCATTGTCTGTCAAAGTTTCGAATGGCCACTTATTCTTCTTCAAGACGCAAATTTTCATATATACAAATGTAGTTCTTGGTACTAAAGCGAGAGACGGGTGTCTAGAATGATCAATTTCACTTTCTTGCGCACTTCCTCTCCTTATACTCGATAAATGAGTTAATATATATATAACAACATTTACCATCAAGTACAACCAGATAGTACGGTACTGAACTGATAGTAAAATGTTCTGATTAATACAAATGGACTTACGATACATGAATTATTTCAATAGTTTATTTTGTACACTTTCGAACAAATTATTGAAACCCTTAAATAATGCAGATGATCCTGCAAGATGAATAAAACCTACTATAATTCAAAGAAACTCTGATAAAATTAAATTTGTACTTGATTAACTCTCATTCAGACAATTAAACGAAGAGCTTTTAGGAAATAGAATTTCATTCTAATTGAATAAGATTTGCATTTGGAAACATTAAGAATGCACTGGCAATGCCATGTAGAATTTTCTTGAAATAATGAGGACATGCGGAAATGAATTTCTAATCTAGGTCTCATTCTTTCATACTTCGTCGTTATTGTTGCAATATGAGTTAATGAGATTGATATTTGACGTATTAGTATCATTCTAACATAAGATTACGAAGGTAATGAATATGGTAAAAAGTGAACGAGATTCTTGAAGAAAAAAGAAGTTTATCGTAATTTTTAAAAATTTCTATAATTTGGGAAAAAATGTTCATTTCTTAACCAAAATAATTTCTGATTAATGTTCATTTAGTTCGAGCGAAACATGTGCCTTTAATTATTCTCAAAAATAATAATACGTATGAATATCTCCAGTTTCGGAAGTCGTGAGAAAACGGAAGCTCATATTCAAGTATTTAAGCCAATATTCATCCCTTGCTATTCAATAGTACCCAATATTTATTTTCAAGTGAATGTCAGTGTCATCAAATTTAAAACAACAATCAAAGAGACAATAGCCATTCAAAACTTTGAAAAATATTACTCGAAAATTCTTTCATAAATTTGAAGGGCCTGTATTCCTCGTTCTACAAAAAGTCAATCAGTGAAAATTGTTCACCTCAAAGTTTTATTATGATACAATTTGAAGCAAAATGTGAGGGAGAAGAAATATTCTTCCTTCTTCATTGCCTTATATTCATACCTATATAGGTAGGTATATAGACAGATATATAAATGAAGGAGAATATATGATTGAATAAAAACTTGAACTCAAACACTTGAACTTATGATTTACACTTTATTCACTACATAGCATGACGCGTTTCTTCTTTACAAACGACTTCTTCAGATGCTCACAGAATAATGAAGAAGTCGTTTGTAACGACGAAACGCGTCATGCTATGTAGTGAATAAAGTGTAAATCAATAGTTCAAGTGTTTGAATTTTAGTTTATATTCAATTATAATGGATTTACATTGAGTAAGTACTTACTATATGATCTTATTAAGTAACCGTTTTGATGAGACTCAAGACGTTTGAAACAAGTGTAAGGTTTGCAAGTATTGGCAAAAATCAATCTATCTTCCGCACGATTCAATTTTTCAATGCTCACCTCACCTCTCAAACAATCCATTTGTACTCTTATATTATAATAACGATCATCGTTTCTACAGGAAGAAAATACATTTCATTTGTTCAGTGCTTTGTGAAATATTAACCAAGAATTTGTCATACAGTACTTTGGCACATATTATGCCTCCTATACTACACAACTTACTTTTGAAATGTGCAAAACGTAATAATTATTTTATATACATATATATATACATATACATATACATATACATATACATATACATATACATATACATATACATATACATATACATATACATATACATATACATATACATATACATATACATATACATATACATATACATATACATATACATATACATATACATATACATATACATATACATATACATATACATATACATATACATATACATATACATATACATATACATATACATATACATATACATATACATATACATATACATATACATATACATATACATATACATATACATATACATATACATATACATATACATATACATATACATATACATATACATATACATATACATATACATATACATATACATATACATATACATATACATATACATATACATATACATATACATATACATATACATATACATATACATATACATATACATATACATATACATATACATATACATATACATATACATATACATATACATATACATATACATATACATATACATATACATATACATATACATATACATATACATATACATATACATATACATATACATATACATATACATATACATATACATATACATATACATATACATATACATATACATATACATATACATATACATATACATATATAAAAATGCATCATTTATCATTAACGTTTGCTGTTGTATTTTTTGCAGAATAACGTTGATTGAATATAACTTAAATTCAAACTCTTGAACTTATGACTTACACTTCATTGACTACATAGCATGACGCGTTTCGTCGTTACAAACGACTTCTTCAGATGCTTACAGAATAATCTATGAGAATTTACATCAAGTAAACGCCAACACTATTAAATATAACGTTAATTGATTAACTTTTGCAGAATTGAAGTTATTCTAGAGCCGGTAACTAAGTCCTAAGATTATAGATAGTGTTGCAATTGAGCAGCATGGGTTTATGACTAGGAGATCTTGATCTACAAATTTGGTTGAGTTTTCTCAGTTTATATGTGAGGAGTTGACGGAGCAGGGCAGGTTGACGTTATATATACAGATTTCCAGAAGGCTCCTGATAAGATAAATCATGGACTACTTATAGTTAAAACTAGAAAGCTTTTGGATTTGCAAATAATTTATCACATCTCAGGGAGTCCTACTCGAGTAATCGCAGTCAATTCGTACAAATTGAAAATTTCAAATCGAGAGAATTTCTAGTAACTTCGGAAGTGCCGCAGGGATCCAATCTTGGACCCCTACTATTTGTCCTGTTTATTAACGATCTATTT
This sequence comes from Henosepilachna vigintioctopunctata, assembly GCA_030704895.1. NCBI lineage: Eukaryota > Metazoa > Arthropoda > Insecta > Coleoptera > Coccinellidae > Henosepilachna > Henosepilachna vigintioctopunctata. Next base: position 113,167 of record JARQZJ010000046.1, on the reverse strand, counting down.
GCGATGGTGGACTGTATGAAGATGGCTAGTGCGGATGATATTAAAATTTATAAGAGCGTGTCATCTACGCATGATTGTTTGAGGCTACAAAGTGACCTCAATGGTATCAGCCTGTGGTGTAATAATAATTGTTCCCACTTGAAATGTAATGTGGTGAGTTTCACTAGAAACAGAAATGCGATCTCTTTTGATTACAACATTGAACAATAAAATAATTATTCTAAGAATTATATTTAATGCAGGCAAACTAAAATTAAGTAAAAGAAGAAACTTACGTTGAAAACCTACACATTTTTTTTTTTTTTTTTTATATAACAGCCGTTTACATATGTTTCAAGGTTATTGCCTATCGTCAGAACGGCGTAGTTCAAGTTAAAGATGAAAGTACTTGAAGAGATATATAAAAAATTAATATATAAAACACGAAACACAGTTTCGTACACGTTTTATACACCCAAAACATTTGGGAAGAGTCAACACAACGTTGCAGACGACAATGAAATACCGTCCGGCTATTATGAGACTTTTATAGCTTCTGGAACTACCCAGATAATCTTAACAATAAAATAATTATTCTAAGAATTATATTTAATGCAGGCAAACTAAAATTAAGTAAAAGAAGAAACTTACGTTGAAAACCTACACATTTTTTTTTTATATAACAGCCGTTTACATATGTTTCAAGGTGTTAATCTGACTCGACTTCAGGAGGTTAAGGATCTCGGCCTATATTTGATCAAAAATTCTCATTCATACCTCATATCAACTAATTAATTTTATCATTTACCAAAGTTGATGGTTGATGGGACCCTAGTGAGAAGCAAATATAAGTCTGGCTGTCTTGTATAGCGACCAATATATAAGTGTCACATAAACCTCCTGGAGACACTGCAGAGGAAGTCCTTGAAATGGATGTCGTTTCGAGGGTATGGTGTATATTCACTTAGGAGTTGTGATCACGCTTGTTTGCTATCGAGGTTTGATACTAGGATCCTCCACACCAGGAGAAATTTGAATACATTCAAATTTTTATTCAATTTGCTCAATGATAATCTCGACTGTCCTGAGCGTCTGGGTAAACTTAATTTCTTTTTTCCTCCGAGGTGTACTAGAATAAGAACATTTTACTCAAAAACCCCACAGAACCAATCATCTCTCGCAATCATCGCTTAGCTTTGCATGTTCTTCTGCAAACCAGGTATCAAGATGCTGTGATTTGCAATGAGACTCACTTTTTTCTATCATAAAAATGTATTTAAATCTGAACATTGGGGTATCTTGATTTCTCCCGAATTGAGTTCTGAGTGATTTGTTTTCTTGATTATTATTAGATTGAACATTTAGATAAGGACATTATAGATTGAAATTATTATATTTGATAATGTTTTTTATTATTATAATTATTTCTTAATATTTTATCTATGTTGTTATTGATATTTTTAGTAACCATATTCAATCATTGCGCATTTTCCTGTAAATGGGTAGTTTCATGTTAGAAAAATATGTATATTATTATTGAGTAAATTTTCTTTAGCTGAATGCTTATTTCAGCAATAACTCCTGTTAAAAATTCAGCAATATCAATCTGAACCTTTGTGACATAGAGTATCACACAATACTCTAATTTAATTTCCATTTGAGTCATCATTTCACAGTTATCAATTTATAGTCTACATTTATCTACGTGCAACTACGCCACTGTCAATCTTCCACGTCTCATGTACTTGCCCTTACCAACAGTGACGAGGGCCTCAGATTCCCAGCCACGTATGAGCCTATTTATCTAGGCCGGCCTCTTCATTGTTTATTGAAACGAAATAGCGCTGTTATGATTAATTAGTCGAGAATGAACCCACGATTCTGGTCAGCTTGGCGGTGCACATTAGCAGCTTTCGCAAACATGAACACTGTCCTGGGTTACTTTGTTAAATCCACAATTTGGTTCCCTACTTCATTTCATAAATATCTGTGGACCAGGTGACATTCGCCATACACTCAATTCTAGAAGAACTTAGAATCTATTGAAACTGATATCAACGATCAATTATTGATATCAATTTCAAGTCATTGAAGTTATAATCAATATCACTTCAATTTCAAAACAGAAGATTCTTCAAGACAACTGTTTTGATCACCTAGTTAGAATTCTTGTTTCTTATGTGGAGTAGGTAGGAAAATTTCTTACTATGGTGTGGTAGTTCTCGGATTAGAATCTCGTTGAAAGCGTGGCTGTTTATGTTTGTCTGCGTTTCGAGTAAGTTCAATGTTAATTCATTCAGTAAGAAGTATGTGAGTTCAGGTACAACTGAGGATATTGCAGAAAGTAATACATATTTACCTAAAGGAATTATACTAATCAATATTTACACTATTGATCAATTTTCTCGAAGGATTGCTGTCAGATCTCTTGAGCAATGCTAGGAAAGTGGTCAATCTCAATTCGGCTGGTAGAACACTGAACTGTGAAACATCCTAAGCAAATACTGAGTTTTAAAAATTCTACATATGTTTCGGGTGGTTAACCCATTATCAAGAGTATACAATATTACTAAATACTGAGTTATGACTATTCGATCCGTAGTTCCTCAAATGAAATGAAGTCTTCGTATGTTCTAGTTATATTGAGTGTATCTCAATATTCTGACAAGCCAATGCTGCTATGTCATCAGGAATCAATTCCAACTGCACTCTCTTTTGAATATTTATGGAACTTGACATTTGAGGAGTTTTTCATGTTCTACCAGTCTTGTACTTCCAGTAAGCGTTTGATTATTGTGTGATTGTTTGTCTCCAGTATAGATACTGCGCGTGCTTCTTTTTTATGAAGTTTGCAGCTGTTTTAGGTTAGGTTAGGTTTTGTTTTCCGTTTCCTGTTCTGGTTGAGGTGCTTCTGTTGAATATTTGCAGTTGTTATAGGTTATCCTTTTAAGTGAAATACAGAAAACTTGTACAGTATTGTAAATGTGAAGAATCAACGCATCTTGAAGAATTATGCTTGACGTTTCATTCACATCACATTTATTTCAGTCCAAGAAGTCAGTTTTCTAGGAAATATGGCTTATTAAGTTAAATTCGAATACCTATGTTTTTTGAAGTTGAGATTGAGATATATTTTTATGTCTGAGGACATTTTGTCTTCAACCATTACCACTGTTTGATTTTCCACAATTGTAGTTATTATTGTTCAGCTTTTTTTTTCTCTTCGGCTATACATAGATTTCGAATCTATTTGCAGTTTAGAACTGGCATTGCACTGGGGGCCCTTTTTTGAAAAAATACGAAAACAAAATATGTATGAAATATTCTCAAAAAATTTTCAATTTTCGTAGCGTTCTCAATTTCAGATTGTGTCATGATTTATAATTTGAACACATGCCCATTTATGCCCAGAAAATCATTCCTTTACGTAACTTAGTGTTTGGGTTATTAACCTATTGTCGGAAGTTTTAAAAACTGATATCAACAAACGTTGACAAAACTGTATGTGTTCAGTTTTGTCTGAAGGGCAATGGAATTAGTACCTTGGATGTTAGATATGGGACAACACTATATCATCATCCCAATCACCGAAGTTTCTTGGAATATATGTAGACAGAAATTTGAGATGGACAACACACATTGAGGTCTTATGTAAAAAATTGAGTAACTCATTTTTTGCAATCTCTAGAATCAAGAACATCGTACCTAGAAACTGTGTCATGAATGTTTATTACAGTCTTGTATATAGTCATCTAAATTATAATATTCTGCTGTGGGGTTGCTCTACAGAAATAAATAGGGTGTTTATAACACAGAAGCGAATACTTCGATTAATATTCAATATTCATCAGCGAACATCTTGTGAACCTATCTTCATTAATAATTACATACTCACCTTACCGTGTTTTGATTTATAGATGTTTGTTATATGTTGAAGAAAATGAAGATAGGTTCATTAAATTTAATAGTTATCATGAGTATTCAACAAGAAACAGGGATGTGCTACTTATTCCTATGCATAGAACAGCCAAATTTGAGCACTCTCTCTATTGTCAGAGCATTAAAATTTTCAACCATATACCATCGAATTTGAAAGTACTGAAAGCTCATTTGTTTAAGAGGAGAGTTAAATCTCTGCTCTTAACAAAGGCGTACTATAGTGTGTCAGAGTACCTCGATGATTCGGATGTAGGCAATAATGTTTGAATCAATTTTTTGTATCATATATTTGTATAATTTCTTAACACTAATGTTCTTAACCATGTGAAATTGTCTCAAATGTTTAATATCTCTGAGGAAATTTTTATTTTCTTTTCTTTTCAATCAAAATATGAATTTAACCAAGATTTTTGTATGAACCAATATTTTTGCTCGAGGGCTGAATGGAAGATCAGACTCCAAACTGAATTCGGTCCTTTTGAGAGCATTTCTCTTAGTTGTAATTATTCATCAATTGAAATGAATGTAATTTTACCATGTAAGGAATGTTTCTCAATAAAATTATATTATTATTATTATTATTATTATCAAACAGGTATCATTCCGCATAAGAGGCTTTCTGTCTTTTTCGATGATGCTTAATGATTCGATTGTCCTTTTCGATGCGACGAGGAGAGATTCTTAAGCTCGATTTATTGTTAGTTACATTTCTCCTGATGTGATATGATCCCAACCTCCATAAATCAAGTTTTTCCTTTGCAACCACAAATGCGACATTACCTCATAATAATATAATTCGAACACTAGGCTAAATTTCACATAATAAAGAAATTCAATGAAACTCTTTCGAGAATTATATTCAATAAATCGAATAAAGTTTCTTTTCAGATTGGAAACAACATATACGAAATGAAATCCATACAACCCTCGTTTTTATTTCAGGTGGTAGCACATGGCAGTTATATTTGTGGTTCTATAATGGACAAGTTTTAACGCAGTAATTTTTCATTGAAATGTGAATAATATATCAACTGGCGAGTTGGAAACCTGCAAGATGTTCCACTGCCTTTTTCAATGCTTCAATAATAAATGAGAGAAGAAAGTTGATATGTCAATACGAAAGTCAAGAAATAAATCATTCATGAGTAATCATATGGTGATTATATTAAATTTGTGACCTCCTAATGGGATATAATTTCAGGACGAAATATGGAGTACGGGAGGTTTCATAACCGCTATTTTTCAATAAATATTCAAATATATATTGGAAAGTATATACAATTTATTCAGACGCAACTCAATTCATCGACAACTTCTATCAAAATATTCAGGAGATTCTTTTATGATGCTTCGAAATAGGCTCCCTTCTAGGGTTTATATAAAACCGACATTTCAGAAAGCGGGTTTTCGAATAGTAATTTTTCCGGAAAACTGGAACCAATTAACCAGTTTAGAATTTTTATCAAAAAATTTTTTGCTCGAATATTCTGTAATTCAAACCAAAAATTTCAACAGAAAATTTAGAGAGATTAAAAGCAGGTTTTGACTGAAATTATTTACTGTTCAATTTAATGGGTATTAAAATTTTTTTATGCAATTTAGTAGAAAAAAGAAATAATAATGACCAGGATTAAATAACTTCAAAAACAATTATTCGATGTTTACGCATAAATTTTACTTATAAGGATGTAAATATTTTTATAATAATGAAACGAGTTATTCAGCAGATGGTTCGAATAAATAAAAATATTATATTTTCATATTTTCACAATAACCGTATTATTTTTTTCTTTAACGTTCAAGTCTGTTACCATAAGTTCAATTACTCGTCTCTTCGATAATAATGTACCCCGGTGGTCAGCAGTATTAGCCAAAAGACGGCATTAATTACCAGTCCGTATCGGGCATATTCGGAGAATTGCTGTAATTGAAAATAAAATGCAATATTTTACAATAGTACGAATGTATTCAGAAACGAGCGTGGGGTAGGAAAACGAGCCGCCACAGAATCATATCGAACCGATATGAATCCAAGAATAATAAAACACATTGTTAAGTCAAGATTTACACATATATTGAAAAAAATACTGCATGACGCACGTTTCGATGAGATTCACCTTTTTCAAATGCTACGTGTAGACTGATGACATTTCAATAGGTAAACTTAAATTATGAATACAGAGAAAACAGATAGAAAACAAGTAGAAGGGATCAATTCATACTGAACTACCACTATATAGGAAAATAAGTAATTTTGAAAAGATTGAGAAGGGGGCTTGAGGTATGATCAATTTGGCTGTTCAACAAGTTGCTAGAATATTAGTATTTATTAATTTGAAGTGATTCTATCAAATTAAGCTTCATTCCCTTATTTGCGGTATTCAAAATTTCAAAATCAGAATTGAAGATATGATTTTCGTTAATCAAATGATTTGCATAATGTGAATCTGTCTTCTGATTATCAAAGCTACGTTTATGTTCAGAAATTCTTATTTGAAAACTTCTAAACGTTCTACCAAAATAAAACTTATCACAACTAACACAGTTTATTTTATATACTCTTTATGATTTTTTATTTTTGTTGACCTTAGATTTGTTATTTTTGATATGTTTTCCTTATTAAGTTATTTCCAGTACGATAAGCAATGTTGATGTTATACTTAAAAAGAAGAGATTTGAGTTTTTCACTGGAATTACCGATGTATGTAAGACTGTTATAGTTGATATTGTTTTTGGCTAGGGGATAAACCAAACCAATCGCCTTTTTGAAGTTTTTCTTTGATATCATATTATCTATTATTTCAGGATTAACATTATTATTCACGGCTATTTGTTTAATTAAATTTTTCTCGGTGTTGAAAAGACCGAGATGTTTTACAGTTAAGAAGATTCTGGCTTCGCCAAAGTGGGCAATAATTTAGTTTATTATGTTTGTGTTATATATGTAACAATTATTTCACGAATATATATTATTATTATTATTACCTACCTATTCATAGATAATAATTTCTATAAAAACTTTCCTCTCTTAATGGTGAAACAAATATGATTCATTAATTCTCTCAATCAATCAATATTCTGCAAACCGAATAGTTTGATATATCAGGTTAATCTTCTGGTCCTCCTTTTTAATCATAGAGACACTTTCGAACTTTTTTCTATAGAAATTTCGATTCATCTCATAAATGATTCCGCACTAGGAAATCATAAAAAATAATAACATTATTGTTCGAAAGGCATCGAATCGCGAGCAATGATAGCATTTTCTTTGAACTTTGTATCCTACTAATCCCGCAGTTTAGTCACAACCAGTAATTTTCTTCCTATTAATATTCAGTAATTAATTTTCAGTCGGGGTAATTTCAGGTTGCGTGCTCGAAGATGAGGGCCGTACGGTCTTTATACCTTTTAATGAGCCGTTATATAGATCGGTTGATCAAATAGTCTCTTCCTCGATTTATAATTCATTCAGTCGTTACCGCAAAACAGCGCCAGTGAAATACATAAATAAATACTTGTAATTATTCAGGCTTTCTTGAAATCCATTAGGGAATATTGGGAGTAATTCCTTTTCATTTGACTTACTGATGAAAATATCGTCGGGTTTTGTGCTCGTAATTATTGATTTCTTATTGCTGTCCTTAGCGGAATTCTATAAAGTCGGATAAGAATTCGATTTGTATAAAATTTCTGCCATAATTCGAATTATATTGACTGCAATGTTAGTAACCTGATTAGAAAAAAGGCGCCAGAAACTAATAACTAAATGTACTAAATTGTGAACTTCAATTGACTTCAAATTAACGACATAAGAGAAAATTATTTTTTCGGGTCGCTTCTAATGAAAATATATCTACGAATAAAACAAGAACAAACAGTGAACGACCAAAAAATATATGAAACAACACAAGGTCATTTTAATTTACGAGACCAACAAGGAAAATATGAGCAAGCTACCACAGAAGACCACCGAGAAAATGCTGGAAGAAGACACTAAGAACACCGACTTTTTGAAACTTTCAAAAAGAACAAGGCAAGTATGAAATATTATTGTCGATAATACTGGTGTTATTGTTGCATTGCATGTTATTATTGTCTTCTTATTAAGAAGACAATAATAACATGCAATTCTTGTATAACTGCAATAATGCAGTTCTTTCACGTTGGATATTGATATTATTTTACTCACGCAAGTGTTTGCAACTGAAACCTCTAAAAAATAATATCATACCGTTTATTTTATTTTAAAAACTTATTAATTACAATATGATGAACTAATAAAATAAAAATAGAACTTCCATATATAATAAGCTCATGTAATGGTAATATAAATTGATGAAACAGAATACATCTGCATTTTCATATAAATTCTTTGCAATCGTTGAAAAGAACCTTCCTATTTCTCCCAGAATTCTGATTCTATTGACTGCAATATCAGCAACCTGATCAGAAAAAAGGCGCTAGAAACAAATAATTAAATGTACTAAATAGTTAACTTCAATTGACATCAAATTAAAGACATAAGAAAAAAGTATTTTTTCCAATCGCTTCTAATAAAAATATATCTATTGCAAATATATATTATATAACTATACGAATAGAATAAGAACAAACAGTAAACGACCAAAGAATATATGAAACAACACGAGGTCATTTTTATCTACGAGACCAACAAGAAAAGCATGAACAAGCTACCACAGAAGACCACAGAGAAAATACTGAAAGAAGACACTAAGAACACAGACTTTTGTAAACTTTCAGGAAAAACAAGGCAAGTATGAAATATTATTTTCGATAATACTGGTGTTAATGTTGCATTGCATGTTATAATTGTCTTCTTATTAAGTTTTGTTCTTTTACGTTCGAATGATAGAATGATCTTTAATAACAAATTGTCCGAATCCGAGACAATGAAGAAGTCTGGAATTTATAGATTGGACTGTGAAGAATGTAAGTCGTCATATGTTGGCCAGACCGGAATATGTTTTGAAACTAGGCTAAAAGAACACGTGAAAAACGGAGAATCTGCTTTTCGGGAACATCTAGAGTCGACAGGACATAAGATCTCATGTTGTTTTAAACCTAATATTCTTCATTGCTGGGAAAAAGAAATTAAAATGAACTACCTGGAAGCCATGGAAATAAAAAAACTTCAAAAATCCGATGAATAAAATCTTCTTAATGACCAGTTAGACCTAAACCACTCCCCGATGTTAAATCTCTGATAATTTGAAAACCCCCACCTCTATGACGGAATTTAAGGTGGTCCGAACAGATCTGCAAAATATTTATAGGTTGTCTTCGTAATATGTATTCATTCTTGATAATGCTGTAAAAGGCGAAACTAGTCGAATGAAGAATTGTTCAGTCAGTGATTTTTAGGCAAGTTTTTATTATTACCTCTCATTTAGATTTTGATATTATTCTACTCATGCAGGTGTTTGCAACTGAAACCTCTAAACAATAATATCATAACGTTTTTCTTATGAAAAAAATGGTAAATTACAATATAATGAAATAATAAAATAAAAATAGAACTTTCATATATACTAAGCTTTCATAATAGAAATATAGATATACGAAACAGAATACATCTGCATTTTCATATAAATTCTTCGCAATCGTTGGAAAGACCTTCCTAACTTCTCCATTAAACTCAAAGTTTTATTATGTATTCAAACGTCGGATACAGGAGTGATGTTTTTAATGCTGAGTGTATTTGGATCTATATACGAAATGCATGTATAAGCTCATTAACTTTGATGAAGATGTCACAAAAATTAGGTCATCGCCTCGAAATTCTGTTCGAACTAATTCAAAAAGTTAGTTCTCTAAAAGTAATGGTTTAGGAGTTGAAAACTTTGTTCCGAATTTGGAACTTTCTGAAGTGTTTGGTAGTATTGCTTACGACATTGCTTTCACTAAGCCTAGAATGTTATTTCCTCAGATCTTCCGAATATTGTTACATTTGGAGATACATTTATGTATGTTAATATTACTTTTCCAGAAAAAATAAAACATACGCATTTATCGTCTCCATATCACCAGAAATATATCGAATTCTCATAATGAAAATATTATGAATTGTCACTTGTTGAAAATAGTCCGACAAAAATTGAAGTAGAATACAATTTTCATAGTTTGATAACAAAAATCACTTATAATTTTTTAATCCTAATTCTTCGGAAATCTTCAAAATGAATTTCATTGTAAAGAATTTTTCATTCATATACACATAATACAACAGGCACATAACACTCTAGATAATATACTATACAAATAACATTCTTACATAAAAATAATATAGAATGTGAAACATTCCTTACATTGTACATATTACTTTCATACAATTAATATGATAATTACAACTGAGAAGAATGCTCATAACAGGACTGAATTCAGTTTTCACTTTTACAATCAGTCCTCGAACGAAAATATGTTCAATCTTGAATGGAATTCACAAAAGTCATCAACGACTTTTGAGAATGAAATGACCTTGAAAATATTAATCATTCAAAACAATTTTACCTAATGAAGTATAGTTTTAGTGGAAAAATAAACAAATATATGATACCAAAAACTGATACATCCACTACAATTTATATTCGAATCATTAAAGTACTCTGCTACACTATAGTATGGCTTTGTTCACAGCAAAAATGTGACTCTCTTCTTGAAAAAATTTAGTTCTCTCAAATTCGACGGTAAAAGTTTAAAAATTTATTATATAATTAAAAATAGAGTATATGCTCAAATTCAGCTGGTTTATGCTTGAAAATAGGTAGCACATCACTGTTCCTTGTTGGATACTCATGATTACTATTCGATTCAACGAATCTATCTTCATTATGTTCAAAATATTTAAACAATATTTTAATAGAATGAAATTTTTTCAACTACCCTTATTCTTCAGATGCAATCAACCATCTTATAGTTTTATCACTTCTCTTCACATCACTGGTAAAAATATTTTTTCCATGATAGAGTGGACCAATAGACACCAATAGCTACAGTGGACCTGCTACTTATACATGAATGGCAAATATGACAGTTTATGGCTGAATATGAAAAAGTCTAAGCTAATAGTTTTGGTTACGAGTAGATCTCTGAACGTAACAAACGGGGATATACATATTGAAATGGAGAACCTCAATATTCACGGGCAAAAGTTGAATATTTGGACATAATTTGAGTTAGGAATTGAGTTTGAATGGAAAGAGTTGACTTAATATCGTCTGAATTCTCCGAAGAAATCAACTTTATGAAACGAATTAGAGAAAATCTTAAGAGCTATGTGAAGTTATTACTGTTTGTTTAAAAATAATGATACACTCTTCATATTTCTACACTATTTTACCATCTTGAGCAGAGAAAACTGAGGGCTCACAAAAACTGCCGAATAGGGTTATTTGGAAAATTTGGAATTATAATAGTTATACTCATTCGAAAGCATTGAGTTGCCTTAAACAAAATTCATTTAATTAGACCATATTTTATGCTACACTCATATTTATATAATAAATAAAAAATAATTTATTTCTATGTGAAATAATGAAGAATGTTACATCTTAGAAATGCTGACAGTTTTTACATTAAAAACCTACAGTTGAATGCTTTCTTAATTTAGCAACAGTATGCTTTATGCAGTATTCTATGCTTGTAATAAACTGCTTAGCTCTAAAAAATCTGTTAGTGGCCTTAAGGTATTCAAACGTTAATCAACTCATTTCATTTAGACAAAAGTGAATGATAATTATGAATTTTGAACGTAAAAATATTTTTTGTTCAATATTGATTTATCTTTGTTATTATTTTTATAGATATATATTTTTATAATAAAACAATTGTTAAACAAAGATTTACACATATATTAAAAAGAATACTGCATGACGTACGTTTCGATGAGATTCACCTTTTTCAAATGCTACGTGAAGACTAATGACATTTCTCGAATACATACAATAGGTAAACTTAAATTATAAATAAAGAGAAAACAGGTAGATAACAGGTAGAAGGGATCAATTCATACTGAACTACTATATAGTAAACTAAGTAATTTTGAAATTATTGAAAAGGGGACTTGAGGTATGATCGAAAGGTTGCCAGAATATTTGTATTTATTAATTTGAAGTGATTCTAACAAATTAAGCTTCATTCCCTTGTTTGCGGTATTCAAAATCATATATTCAATTCTGATTGTGAAATTTTGAATACCGCAAACAAGGGAATTAAACTTTAAATTAATAAATATAAATATTCTGGCAACCTTTTGAACAGCCAAATCGATCATACCTCAAGCCCCCTTCTCAATCTTTTCAAAATTACTTAGTTTACTATATAGTAGTTCAGTATGAATTGATCCCTTCTACCTGTTATCTACCTGTTTTCTCTGTATTCATAATTTAAGTTTACCTATTGTATGTATTGGAGAAATGTCATTAGCCTGCACGTAGCATTTGAAAGGGCGAATCTCATCGAAACGTACGTCATGCAGTATTCTTTTTAAAATATGTGTAAATCTTTGTTTAATAATTGTTTTATTATGTTTATCGATTTACATCAAGTATCGGTCTCATCAATTATATATATTTTTACTTCAACATTCTTCACCTGAAATACTTTCAGAAATCCCAAGGTTTCTTGAGAACTTTATATTCTTTCTTTCATAATTTTCATATAATGTTCAAAAGATTTTACTCAAAAATAAGTTTATTCATTTCATAGGATCTTTTCTATAAGAGCAAGCATTAGGCGTTGTTATCTTCAGAACGTAAGTAATCGTCACATTCTACACCCATTTATAATCATCTGAAACTGTTAATTACAGTCTAGACATCTGTTTATGCACAACAACGTCAACAACGCGTTGTATTGTACCGACAAGTGTCAAGCCGTAATACGTCCCTGTCTCTAGCCTCAAGCGACTCAAAATCCACCTTCACTAGGAGTCGAAACAATCAACAAACCGCCCTTCTTGCATCCCCTTTTCGCCACCCTCAGACCGTCCGTCCATGTGGTGACGGGCCGTAAATTAGTTCCTAGGCTGCAATAAACATTCCACGCATAAATTACCTGCATTTTCGGATTAATTACACACTTCACTAGCAACTTCTCTCTGTCTCGAGAAGGTGGCATAAGCTTAAGAAATTGCGGATTTCTTACACGAAAGCGAAGTTAATTAACTTTCTTTAAGTGCTGCTAACGTCAGGTTGGACTCGTAGTTGAACTTCTGATGGCGATAATCAACATAATTCAATGAAATTCACTTTGATTCGAAATTATTGATACGTTAAATCAACTTCAGAAATTGTCTGCTAGTTGAAAACCAAAATTTCTGTGGAAAAATATATACTTATTTTCTACTGAAATGCCCATCTTATCAATTAAAATGGAAACGTTGATATATTCGGTTGTTTCCCATCAGAAAGGCTGACCATAATATCGCAGCTTTTATAGGAGCGTTTCAGTTTGACAAGGTAATAAAGCATTCGATGTTTCCTGTAATGATCGATTGATGGCGGTGTAATCTCCTCAACCCTCATTATAGCTGTTATTGCAGAAAACTACACTAACCCTTTATTAAAGTTATTCATTCTTCCGTTATTCATCAAAGCCTGAATGTGTATAATCGGTGTCTTCTGAACAAGGCATTTTTCAATGAACAAAAATTGTTGGTTGCTCAAATATTAGGCAATCTGTACATTCTCTGTCTATTTTTTATAGCTGCATTCAAAAATCGATCGACTTATAATTGCTTCATTATTTACAATGAATAAACATGTGTTTTTTCATATAACTCGGACTGCATTAGGCGTTTTTTCTGGGTTTTCCATACGTTTCCATCCTTTCCTTAGCCCAATTTAGTTTGTGCAAGAAGTCGATTTCATGAGTCCCTTGACTTGGTATCTCTGTCGTTCCCTTTGTATTGAAAGGTTTTCATCAGTAAGTCATACGTACTTTCTAACAGGAAAATTCTAATTGTAAACTCTTTCTGTTAACCAATATGTTGAAGTTAATACTTTTTGTTCACCTGAGATTACATATTTAATTATAAATAAAGTCAAAACCGAAATGATCGAAATTTCCATCCAAAATTAAAAAAACTATGATGAGACACAAACACTTCTAACTTTCATCTTAGAGGAGAAAACAATTTATATTTTAATGAATACTTCGTTCAATCCAACTATTTGTTGAATAATATTTTTGTTTTTGAAAACAGATTAGGTTTTGAAATGAATATTTTTAAATCTTAACACTTCTCAATCGTGCTCTAAAACTGGGATAATATCTCAAAATGAACTAAAGAATAATTCAAACACTTTAATTTGAATCTCAAAATGAAAATTATGTAAACTATGTCATTATATTTCGCCAGTTAACGTATTTTTGTGCATCATAATATATTTCTACATTTCGTTGAAAAACGAAGTTGATATATCAATATTTCAGAATAGAATTTTTCTCCAATTTAACTCCGCAATCTCCGGAGTTACTCCGGATTTTATAAAGATGAAATCAACTAACTCTGCTCCAAAAAACATGAATGCATCTTCACATTATATCATCCAATTTAACTCGACTGAAATGTATAAGCAACTTCGTGTAACGAACTGATGCTAATATGCGTATTGTACAAATTCTGATCTCAAAAACCTTTGCTAATGATATCGACAAGTGTTTCTTACGAATATTAAAGTGAAAATTAAATTCTTCGATGACTCTGTGCCATTGGAGATTTCACTTATTAAAACGAAGTAAGCTGTAGGTAGATATTTGAACTACCTTTTTTATTTTTAGTATGACATATTTATTTTTACTAACATTAACTTAGCATGTGCTTGTGCTTTATGCATCTGGGTAAAAATATTAGATGATTCTTCACGCTTCCTTTTAGCTCTGATTTGGGTGCCAAAATCTTCAAGAATTTTAGAGCCCTCTTGTCCTTACACACTTTCAACAATTCCATTCCCTCTTCTCATATGGAGCATGTCTAACTACTTCTCAGATCAAATATCTTACAAATTTAGAATACATAGTCCCGTCAAGCGATCCTTCAATCTTCAGTGACGGATATTATCGGCTTTCGTTTTTTCCGAAAATATTTTGGTGGTTTTCTAACCTTTCTGCAGTCCGACTTCAATTTCGTATTTGGAAGCCAAGATGCTTTCTATAACGCTAAAAGACGAAAACTTGCTTCTTATAACCTACTTCAATGAAACAACGTTAAAAAAGAAACACGATGATGAATATAGAAAAAAAAAGTTTATTTTTCATTATATATTTTTTTTTTTTTTTTATTCTTCATCAAAAGCTTTCATTATTTTAAGTACCTTGATGATATCCTCAAACTTCCCACCTTATTTGCATCCAACTGAAGTATATATTGGAAGGATGTGCAAGATAATTTCGTGTTTTCCTAAAAGTACTGACGTATTTTGAAGATTTTTGTAGTGGTTCATTAAACTGGATGGACTAAAGCGACAAGCCGGTATTTCGCGAGTTCACCAACCATTTCGCTAATGAATCCTCATCATCGTGTGTGGAGATGATGCGGTGAAGAATCGCACCCATTCGTCCTGTCACAGGGTATAAATAACACCAGCTGAGGCGTCGAGTCGCAGAGATGATCTACATTGGGATAATGGTGCTCGTATTGCGGCAATCTCCTTTTAATGATCCGTGTTTAGGGAATAGGTGCAAGTGGAATCCCTAATACATTAGGACATGAATTTTGCCCACAGATAATTGATATTTTTCAAGGAATAATGAGAATTTAATGTAGGAAAATATTGAAGATATTGAAAAAGTGCCTTTCTCCGATGTGGAAAATCGAATATTATATCCATTTAATGAATGCTATATACAAAACCATGTTATACATTTGTTAAAATCAGAAGTCATTTGGTTAAAAATAAATGTGAATGCAATATTTTCTAAAAACCATATATCAAACAGCCATTTGTCATACCAAATGTTATATCCCCGTTTCTCGAAATCATACATATCACAATAACAATAATACATAGCATTACAGTCATTTATCAGAAATTTCATGTTCAATTGGAATTCATTTGAAATCCATTATAATAATATATCTATATTATTCATTGGCAAGCTACATAACATTTTTCATTTGCTAAAAATGACATGTCAAGCAGCCTTCTTTCATACACACATCAATTCACAACCACATGTAATTTTGTAAGTTGTCGAAACATATTTAATATTATCATATATTTACAACTACATGTCATATTGTCATTTGTTAGATAATATTTAATATTATCATCAATTCACAACCACATGTAATTCTGTAAGTTGTCAAATCATATTTAATATTATCATATATTTACAACCACATGTCATATTGTCATTTGTTAGATCTTATTTAATATTCACAACCACATGTAGTTTTGTAAATTGTCGAATCATATTTAATATTATCATATATTTACAACTACATATCATATTGTCATTTGTTTGATCATATTTAATATTCACAACCACATGTAATTTTGTAAATTGTCAAATCATATTTAATATTATCATATATTTACAACTACATATCATATTGTCATTTGTTTGATCATATTTAATATTCACAACCACATGTAATTTTGTAAATTGTCAAATCATATTTAATATTATCATATATTTACAACTACATATCATATTGTCATTTGTTTGATCATATTTAATATTCACAACCACATGAAATTTTGTATAAATTGTCAAATCATATTTAACATCAGGTATCATTCATTTACAACCACGTGTCATATTGTCATTTGTGAAACCGCAGGTCATATTTTCATTCTTTAGAAATCACACGTAATATTGATTTTTAAATGACCAAATCATAGAAATTACCTAAAGAAAAGGTTAGCCTGATCAATTTTTGTATCCGCTATACGAACTTACCTAGAATGAACCCTCAAATCATCAAAAAAAAAATTACATGTTTCAAGCAAAAAACGAACATATTTTTTTCTTTATAATTGGGGTTCTAATATGAATAGATAGATTTTTACCCGCTCTGAATCAGATTTATTAACTTTCGAGTATTAGTTTGGAACCCGAATCATAATTCGGGCGAACTGAATGATTTTTGTGAAATGTAGTTATTTGATTCAATTACATAATTTTATTTTTCATTAAGTTG
The DNA here is from genome assembly GCA_030704895.1 of Henosepilachna vigintioctopunctata. Taxonomy (NCBI): domain Eukaryota; kingdom Metazoa; phylum Arthropoda; class Insecta; order Coleoptera; family Coccinellidae; genus Henosepilachna; species Henosepilachna vigintioctopunctata. Next base: position 96,084 of record JARQZJ010000046.1, on the reverse strand, counting down.
AATTCATTCTAGCGTTATTCATGTTTTTGTTTCAATCAGAAACAAAATACTCGCCATATGGCGAATGTAGTGCAATGATTCATAAAGATAATACATATCTGAAATAATAGACCTAATAATTTGTTCTGCGATTAAATGGTTCGAATGATCCGAACGAAATAACAAAATCTAATTTCGGAAACTACAAAAGACGAAATCATCTCGTGTGACACATTAGGGAAAACTGGATCGGACATATGGTGCGTGCATCCTGCTCGAAGGCCCATCTTACGTGAACGCACGATTTACCCAGAGACCCTAAATTATCCATGAGCCAAGCCCTGACAAGAGAACCGGGAACATCGCGATGTGTGGAAATATAGTTTTCTAGGAAACTTCTTGAGGAACTTGCTATTCTATTTCAGTATAAAGGAATTTTGTGAATACTTTTGTGAAAGAGGAATTGCGCCCAAGACAGCCTTTCACTTATCTTCAAAAAAATTTTACTTCAAACGGGTGTTTTTTTTAGAGGTATAGAACTTTAAATTGCAATAAAACAACGTTGAATCATTCGATTGACAAACATTTTTTCCATTCGAAAGATAATCTTGTGGCATTACATTTTAAATATGACTTCTGGCATATGACCGCCACGGCTGGCTCGGATGTAGTCCAATCTGGACGTCCAATTTTCGATGACTTTTTTCAACATTTGTGCCGTATATCGGCAATAACACGGCGAATATTGTCTTCCAAATTGTCAAGCGTTTGTAGCTTATCCGCATAGACCAATAACTTCAAGCCCCACATAAAGTAGTCTAGCGGTGTTAAATCACAAGATCTTAGAGGCCAATTCACAGGTCCAAAACGTGAAATTAGGCGGTCACCAAACGTGTCTTTCAATAAATCGATTGTGGCACGAGCTGTGTGACATGTTGCGCCGGCTTGTTGAAACCACAGCTCCTGGACATCATGGTTGTTCAATTCAGGAATAAAAAAGTTAGTAACCATGGCTCTATACCGATCACCATTGATTGTAACGTTCTGGCCACCATCGTTTTTGAAGAAGTACGGACCAATGATTCCACCAGCACATAAAGCGCACCAAACAGTCAGTTTTTCTGGATGTAACGGTGTTTTGACATACACTTGAGGATTATCTTCACTCCAAATGCGGCAGTTTTGTTTGTTGACGTAGCCATTCAACCAGAAGTGCGCTTCATCGCTTAACAAAATTGGCTTATGAAAATCGGGAACAACGGCAATCTCGTTTTGGGCCCATTCGACGAATCTACGCCTTGCTTAATGATGGTTTGGCAATTCATGATGAGTTTCCAAACCAAACTGAGAATAAATCACTTCTCAGCTGCTAAATCGGTCGCCATCTTCAACAGTAATGCCAACTTAAAGTTCTATACCTTAAAAAAAACACCCATTACATTAGGCTTTCAATAGAAGTTTTCTTTATTTTACCTTACGATTTGATGTCGTGTTTTCTACAATGTTCCTTTTAATTATGTGTGACAAAAGAATTGAAATATGAAAGACGTAAACTGGTAACGATTTGCTGTGGACTGTAATCGATTACCACATTATAACGTAATGGGGCTCAACGGGCACTAAACGCAACATTTATATGATGATAATTTCGATTTCATCGATTCCACTCAACTTCATTTCACGCTTCATTGCTCGTCATTTCGAATTGGTCGTAATTCGACTGAAGCAATGTGAGTCTTCGACCTAAGTTGATATATCTTGATACTAGTTGGCATTTTGAACGATCGAAACTCTGAAAAACGATGAAATTGAAGAATGTTATTCTATAGAAACTTCTCTGAATAATTAAATATAAAGCGTGTTTCGAGAAACTAACTGCGATGAACAAGAATTGTTCTCGTATATTGAACGAAAAACATCTGGCTTGGGTCCACAAAAATTATATCAATTGATTGACAACTTTTTCGGGGGTTTCCATCATTTTCAAAAGGTAAACTGTGAGATCAATGTGGAATAATTGTCAAGCAATTGATATAATTTTTGTGAAACCAAGTGAAATATTCAATATCACCAAGTCGCCATTATCACTTGTCGATCAATGTCACAAGTCATCAATGTCCGCTAATGTCTCCAAGTGAAGAATCAGAATTTTTCTCAAAGAAATCATTTCACAAACTGAAAGTTTGCGTTTGAATGAATTGTGAACTATAAATTTAAAGAAACAAATCTATGAATTGAGCTACATCTTTTTTCATCGACAAATGCCATCGGCCATCATGGCCCACTTCATGGTGTCAGTTGTTGAAAATATTTAAGATGCACGTGACTTCAAAGGCGCGAAATTTTAATACACGTTAAGTTTTTTGTCATTTACAATTTTTGTATATATTTGAGATTTTTTTTCAGCAATAAAATTGAAAAAAGGAGATTAAATTGTGAAAGTCGTACTTTATGAGTTATGCCATTACTGATAAAGGTAGTGATTAAATAAATTAACGAATCTTCCAAAAAACAAATTTCTCTCAAACCAAAAAGAAAAATTTTTTGTGTCCTTCATTCGTGATGGGAAACCTTATACACTAATATAGATGATAATTCCTAATCTCCTACTAAACGTCTATGTAAGACAGAAATCTTGCCATGCCGTTAATTGATCTTGGTCCCTTCTTAGTTCAAGCAATGCTCGCTTAATGTGCGGGAGAGTTTACGTTCGCCTTGTAACACACGTGAACCCTTCTCTACCCTGCTGCATAGCGCTAATATCGGTGATACCCCGTGCCAGGGCGGCGTCCTCCCGCGCCACCCCCTTTGGCTTATCCCTTCTGTCTAATTAACCCCGAACGATGCACATTATGCACTGCTGTTGTCGCGCCCGAACACATTAAAATTTCAGAATGGGTGGTAATGTCCATACGTCTGGGAAGAATCCGAAACAGCACGAAACAAGAGGTGGTTTTCTTGTCGATAAAATTATTCGATCATCGCTTGTTTCGAACTCGTCGAATGTTCAATATCCATTGTCACAAAAACTGTTACACGAAAAGATCTAGAAATCCGAACATAAGGGAAGAAAAAGAAGACAAAAAAAATGTGAAAATAAAAAAAAAGAAAGAGAAATAATGAGTAAAATAAATAAAAAAAATTATGACTGAGATTGAATTCTCGATTAACTCTTGATGAAACATAATCGAATATTAAATTAAATTAAACTTTTGACTTAATGTTTCACGATTATATTTTCAACATGAATTTGTCAACATGTTTCGAGCGTGAGCCCATTTTCGAGACAAAAGATTTCTTTACGGCTAACATGACTTCATATAGGTATGTAAGTAGAAGATAGGGAATTGTTCAAAAGTAAAAGTACTTTGACTATTCTTTTTAGTTCATGTAAAGAAATGGCTGGGAACAAATTCACTACATCGAATGATGACTTCATGAAGAATTTACCTATTTGTAATGATCAGGTGGATTTTTCCGTGAAACCAGTGTTAAATTCTGTTGTTCAGGGTATATAAGTGGAAGTTGTACTTAGGAGTAAAGAGATAAGCGAAACCTCCGTGTCATTTATATAATGAAGATACCATACTTGATTTCAACCAAAAAACTTTTTACCTGCTTGTGTTAATTATCAATACACAAAAAAATTGGAATACTTTCACCTAACAGTTACGATACTAGATAGAAACAGTTATGCGTTCACCTCAGTATGTTCAAATCAAGCTGTCGAAGATCTTCTGCGTCTTTGTGGTGTTAGGGTTTAAAATTAGGTATCAATAATATCAATACATTTTAATGATATATTTATTTAGCAGAATTGCTACATCATATTACAAAATATAGTAATAACAAGTTAATTTAAAATTAAAATAATGAAAAGTAAAATACTGTGAATTAAGTAAAGTACTAATATATGTAAATAACATAATATAGTAGAAAAACAAAAACGTTATACTTAGCACCTAACTAATATTACATGATAAACATCAATTAGAGTACTAGCAGAAACAAAGCCCAATTGAATTAGAGTGACTTCAAACTGTATTGCATTTGGTTGAGATGAACGTTCTCAAAAGTCTTTTAAATACTTTTAAACTTTCACAGTTTTTTATTTGTACAGGAAGTACATTAAATTCAATCAAACCTTCATTCGAAATAGATTTTAGCTTTTGTGTAGTGTTACATTTTCCAAGGATAAAGTCTGTTTTGAATCTCGTATTATAATTATGTACATCTTTGAATAATCGAACTCTATCAATAATGTAGGTTGGTAACATATTTCTTTTCAGTTTAAAAATGAACACTTGCACATCGAACACAACTCTTTGGCTAACAGATAACATAGTTAACACATTAAGCATGAATTTGACAGGTGTATATCTGTTACATTTCAATATAGATCTCATTTTTTATTCTGTATTTTTGCCCTATTTTGTATTTTTTCTAATCGACTCATTTGATATTGAGGACAATTAAACAATAAGGAACAACAGAATTGTAAATGAGGAAGTGCAATGGCTTTATAGAGTGACAACTTTGTACTCATAGACAAAGATTTGCCGATTCGTGATAAGAATACTACTTTTTTCGAAAATTTTCTGGTTATATAATCTGCGTGTGCGTGAAAGTTTGAATTCGAATCCAAAATTGTACCCAAGTATTTGATATGTTCATCGTGAACAATGGCTTCTCCGTTTACAGAAATATATATATTATCAACCTACACATTTATCATTCGTGATTTCTTGGCGAATATACTAAATTTTGATTTTCCTGCATTCAATCTTAATCTATTATTACACAGCCACGCAAACAACTTGTTCATTTCAATGTTCATATCCGATAACATTCGATGTAAATCTTCCCCCACTATATACATCATCGTATCATCAGCAAACAGAGTTATTTTATATTTTGTGCCTACCTGTACTATGTCATTAATATATATTAAAAATAGTAACGGATCCAAAATTGTTCCCTGTGGTACACCGTGATTTACACTTAATATCTCAGACACACAGTTTTTATACAAATGAAAGTAGACTAAAAACTTTTATATTGACAGCGTAACTGTATGAATCACTGGGATTGAAAGAATAATTCGAAGAGGTACTTGTTTGGTGAAAATTGACTTGGAATGCAAGAATAATTTGGCAACATTGTATGGTACTTTGACGATGGAGATTATTTTTCGTTTTGACACTTTTTTGTGGTCACTCATACATACTCGTGTTACCAAAATAGGAGCAACGCACACACCAATTACCTCCATGGGTTCATTCATACATTAATGTACCATTTTTATATCTTTTTCATTAATATACAATCTCAAACAATTTTCAAAATATGTAGAATATGGAAATACTTTTCAGTTCTGAAGTTGTGTTGGTCACCTCTACTATTACAGAAACCGCACATATATCTATATACCTTCAAGTTTAATTGTCTAATTTTTATATCTTTTTCATTCATATACAATCTCAAACAATTTTCCAAATATGTAGAATATGGAAATACTTTTCAGTTCTGAAGTTGTGTTGGTCACCTCTACTCTTACAGAAACCGCACATATATCTATCTACCTTCAAGTTCAATTGTCTATTCATGTACTTTTTTAAATTTTGAATTGAATGGGTAACATATTATTATTATAAGAGATTTCACTGAAACAGTTATTCCTTTTTATGATTCCATGTGAATATTCACTGAATATGCATATTTCGTCTCATTTTCAGAATATCCAGCAAACAATAATATACTTGTAGAATTCACTGATTAACGTTGGAATCCTGTGGGATAAAAATCCCATACGTGTTCTGGACATAGAACAAATAGTAACAATGCAGTTAGTTGAATTAAACATTTCGTTCACCCCAGGTTTTACTGAAATTTGAATTCGTTAGATATATTTAGTCAATTTCCGAACTACAAATAGGTACTAACAGATTGCTTTGTGCCTATTTGCAAAATATTCAACCAAATACCTCAAGGCAAAATATGACGTCTACCGACTTCAAATAATATTTAGTCAAAGGTTGTGCGGTCTAACCCGCCCAGCCTACGTTCGATGCCAGTAAACAGCGCAAGGAGCTCTGATGTGGTTTGTGGCGAACTTCATAACCCGCCTTTTACTCTGTCCGTCAACTAATTTCGAAACCTGCTCTCGTTTCGGGAACAAACAATAAAATCTCTATTGCGCCACATGCTCGGCTTCGAATGTATCCACCCGTATATCCCATATGAATGCTCAGGGTTCATTCGATGAAATATTTCCTACTCATTTGGGGTTTTACCTCCAACGGGGTAGAGTACGAACTATTTCCGTGGTCATCGTTTGCGAAATCAATTTCGTGCTCCACCACCACCCCAAACCTCGTAATTTCTAATTGTGCTCAGATATAATGGGTGATTTTTTTGACGAAGTTTTTTTTTAAATCGAATAAAACACTCAATTTGCATCATATATTCAATATTTTCATTGGAAATGATAACCTGATTTTTGCCATTTACATTTTGAAGATAACTTCATGTAAATGTTGCCCGCGGCTCCGTATCAAATGGTCCATTCGAAAGGTCCAATTTGGCGTCACTTTTTCGAGCATTTCGGCCTGTATTATGCGTGTTATGCATTTCGGCCTGAATTACGCGTGTTATGTTATCCTGTAAGGCTTCAATCATGTTCGGCTTGTTCACATACACTAACGACTTTACATAACCCCACAAGAAATAATCCAGCGGCATCAAATCGTATGATCTTGGCGGTCAATTCACAGGGCCATTTCGAAAGATAAGCTGCTCATCAAATTCATCTATCAACATGTCCATGGTTTCACGAGGTGTGTGGCATGTGGCACCGAAGAAAAATGGACCGATGATGCCACCAGCCCATAAACCACACCAAACTGTCGTTTTTTCGGGATGCATCGGTAATTCTTGTATGGCATGTGGCTGTTCATCACTCCAGATGCGACAATTTTGTTTTTTACATAACCGTTAAGCCAGAAATGAGCCCCATCGCTCACAATTTTTCTATACAACAGCGGATTTTCATTAAGCTGTTCATAATTAAGGCCCATTCACCAAAAATTAGACGTAATGCTAAGTCATTCGGCTTCAATTCTTGCAGAAGTTAAACTTTATAGGCTACGATACAAATTTTTCACAGAGGACGAATTTTTATAGTAAATTTCAAAAATTTGCAATCGTTGCTCGTTTGTGAGTCTTTCTTCCATGAGAAAATGGCAGAGTATACTGAAAACTTTTCACTTTAACAGATGACGTTTGGATGCCATTATAAACCAGTGGCGACAACCTGAAAAACTTAAACCTTAAAAAATCACCTGTTATTTGGTGCTCTGTTTCTGATGAAATTTTATTGATGTTTATTAATGTTTATTTTTCATGTGAATTAATTGGAATTTCACTGTTACCGTCATATTCACCAGGTTTGGAGTCCTTCGATTCACTGACATATTTCGAGCTGCAAAGTTATTGTCAACAGGTGTCACAGATGATTGATTCTAGATGTATAAACTCAAGTTGCTACTCTTGACAAAAGATTAACAGCCTAAATCTATCTCGAATCACTCGAATAATTTCTGCAGAATTCAGCAATTTTGTTCAATTAAATTTTTACACCTCTAGCAGGTTTTCTTCAAGTGTCGTACTAGGAAATTTCACTCATTAACATTAATACATCAGATTATCATTAATTCACAGAAAATACACAAGTTTTTATGATCTTGCATTTTTTCAGTATATATAATTACTGAATATAAACTAAAATTCTGACACTTGAACTTTTGATTTACACTTTATTGACAACATAGCATGACGCGTTTCGTCGTTACAAACGACTTTTTCAGATGCTAACCTTCAGATGCATCTAAATATCCAGACTATGACAGAATGGATCAATAGAGACTTGGCAGTAATAAATGACTGGCTAAGCGATAACAGTTTATCGCTGAATGTAACAAAGTCTAAATTTAAAGTTTTTGGTACAAGTATTGAAATTGAAAACCAGAACACTGAAAAGGTAAAAGTTGTTAATAGTTAGGCGTTATGTTAGATGAGAAATTGAGTATCAATGAACATGTCGACTTCATATCGTCTAAAATCTACAAGAAAATCAACTTTCTCAAATGAATTGGAAAAAATCTGACGACATATATGAAGTTATTGCTCTTTAAGTCAATAATAATGCCACACTTTGAATATTGTCCCCCTCTCTTATTAGGAATGAGCAAAGAAAAAACTCAACAGCTACAAAAGTTTTGAAATGTAATAGATATTCTCCAATCGAAATCATGCTAAATTGTTTAGAACTAATGTCAATTAAACAGAGAATACTTTTGCTACATATACAGATATTTATATTTAAATTTAAAAACAAAATGTTCCCATATAGAGTAAAAAAATGTAACATGTTTCAGTGATGTGCACATATTACATTATAATACAAGAAATGCTGACAATTTCTACATGCAAGTTTGTTAGCTTAACATAGGAATGGTATATTTTATGAACGTATTCAATAAATTGCCTTGCTCCATAAAAACAATTAGTGACCTTAAGTTATTCAAGCGTAAATTAGCTAAGTTCGTTTTAAACATTAATTATGAATAATATATTTTGAACCTAAATGTATATATGATTTTGTAATAGCTATTGCTAAATAAATTATATTAATTATTATTATTATTATTATTATTATTATTATTATTATTATTATTATTATTATTATTATTATTATTATTATTATTATTATTATTATTATTATTATTATTACTACTATTATTTGAATCATTGATTATCGTATAATTATATTATCCTGAAAATATGAGAGAAAATATGAAAAAGACTAATAGCAATTAAGCTAAAGAGCAAATTTATTACATAATGAGACGAAAGCTCAATGTAAATTTCCCATTGTTCGTTTTCAATTGAGTAGATGTTGCCATTTCGCTAGATAGAACGAGAAACTCAACAAAGTAATGAGAATCGGAAGAAGTATATGTGCAACGTGTCAGATCCGTTGTAAATAAACGGAAAAGTTGATAATTGTTACGACGGAAAATCGTTGGAAGGCTAGACTAGGAGGGAAATATAATTAGTAGGAAGTATAATGCTAGTTAGACTTACTGTACGACGTTTTGAGGGCTTTCGTCTTTTCCTTTCCGGGTATATGCACCAAGTCGAAGTCTAGAAAGTTTTCCTTTAAAATATCGACAAGTAATAGCGTAGTTGATCATTCACAGGCGAATGCTCTGTGTAGGGCCTTAATTTTCAGTTCCATTTCATTCTTCGGGATGATTAGGTCTTTACAGGAAAGTTTCGCCTTTCGTCGAGATGGAAATGAGTATCTTTCCAATATACTCGGAGCAAATAACAATTTTGCCATTCAATATGCACCTGATATAAAAAGGGATGGGAGTTCTAGAAGTGCAAATTTCAGATATTTCATTATAACTATATTAGCTAACTCTTTAGTTTCTTAGAATATTTTTACAGTGATTGTTCAGAAATATCATTTACTAAGTGTGTAAATTAATTATTTACATGAATTCTTTGAAACACGAAACAAAATCTGTGGCGTCGTCTCCAAGGAGCCTGAATGGGCTCGAGTCCCCTCAAAAATTTGTTTGAGGGGACCGGATCATCAATAATTAGAGAAAGTTTTCAGTTATAATGTGCTCTCTAAAATCACAAAATTACTTATTTATTTAATAGTGTTGCCGTTTACTTGATGTGAATCCATCATAATTGAATATAAACTTAAATTCAAACATATTGAACTTATGATTTACATTTTATTGACTACATAGCATGACGCCTTTCGTCGTTACAAACGACTTCTTCAGATGCTTACAGAATAATTTTTTGTAAGTATAATTTATTAATTAGTAATAATTTATTTTGTAAGCATCTGAAGAAGTCGTTTGTAACGACGAAACGAAAACGACAAACGAAATGTAGTAAATAAAGTGTAAATCATAAGTGTTTAAGTTTATTTATTCAATCCCAAATTACGTTTGAATTTTCTTGTCCGAATTATTAGTACCTGTTTTGTATTGTGTTAGTCATTTTCGAATTCCTTAATATTTTAAGCGTGTAAGACTCATTCACACGTGAAAGGTATGGAAGAATTTTTTCAGTGAAAGTTATATGACAGTTTTACACTGTATGTTGAGTAGGCCCTTGTATGTAAAAGTAAAACAAATAAAAAATTCTATTACTTTGTGACAGCAATATTTTGTGTTTTATCCTTTCAATTATTGTTTAGAATTCATTTGAATATAATATCAGTCTATTCAGACCTTCATATTACTGCTCTGTAATACTCTTTAGCATAATTATCAATGTCAATTGACTAAGCTTTTTACGAAAACAAAACATGCCGTGCGTGTTTATGTTTTGTTTCATATTCATATTTCACTTTCGTTTCTCGAAAGTTGGGTTGTTGTATCGGATTCCCAATGTTAATCATGTGACTCTAAAATGCTTGAAAAATTTTTAAAACTCACTTTTTTCATGTGAAATCCAGAAAATTTTTCACAGCAAGAGGACTCCCGAATATTTTTCATAAGTCTGAATAGAATGAAAGCCCATGTGGTGATAAATCGAAAGTTCCCCAAGTTTTTGCAACCTCTGATCCAAAATTTAACTGAAATTGAATATGAACTAAAATTCAAGCACTTGAACTTTTGATTTACACTTTATTGACAATGACATAGCATAACGCGTTTCGTCGTTACAAACGACTTCTTCAGATGCTAACAGAATACTCTAATAGATGAGTAGGTCTAAACATAGACTAACTCTTACCAACCCGCAATGTCCGCAACTCTATTCACTCATCAAATTACATAAACAAAATTTCCCTATTCGTCTAGTAGTAAGTTTCACGACAGCCCCTTCCACTAAAATCTCAAGAGTGTTAGTCAAGAGTGAGAGTCAAGTCTCAAAACTTTCCATCAAGAACTCCTATGATTTAGTCAATAAAATTGAAAAGGTAAGACTGCTTGGTAATTGTAAACTCATTTATTTCGATGCAGTTAATATATTTACCTCTATTCCACATGTCGATACAACTGAAATAATTAAATATTTGCTTGTTAAAAACAACGTGAATATAATAATTCAATCTGAAATAATCATGTTATTGGAAATTTGTTCGAGTCGAAATTACTTTATGTTCAATGACAAGATTTATAGTAGTAAGAGAAGTTATTATGGGAAATCCGTTAAGTCCTCTTTTAGCAGAGAATATTTAGGAATGAGTTAGAAAATCAAGTTAGTATTCAAGAAAACCCAAATTTCAAACAGTTTGTATTCTGATATAGATTTGTGGATGATATAATCACTTGTTTTTTAATTTTGTTATTCTGTTAGCATCTGAAGAAGTTTGTTAAGTATCAAATTTCAAGTGTTTCAATTTTAGTTTAAATTCGATTATAATGGATTTACATCAAGTATTCGCCAACACTATTAAAAATAAATAGAAATTGAAATTGCTTCGCTCAGATCTCTATGTCTACAATTTTTTGCGACATATTGCGTACCCAAAAATTTCATAAAGGATTGTTTTATTATATAATATCCTATTCAAAATGGCTTTCACACATTTTCGTTCTTGTTGTTTCGTTCTTGTGAAGGGCACTGAAATGTTTTTAATTTTTTGAGATCTAAGATTCCGAATTCAATAATGAACAAATTTTGAATAATTGAATATTTCTCTATCACATTTGTCCATTAATTTAATGAAGACGAAAGAAATATTTTTGTATACAAATATGTGCATTGTTAAAACACATTAGAAGAAGAAATATTGAAGGATTTCCAACAGGGAAAATTTCCAATTATTTTATTCGAAAGTTCTTGAGGTTCTTCAAATATCTCTTCAGTTGTTATAGTCAATCAGTGGAATATTGTGAAGACCACTCTCTATATTACCAAAAACAATGGCTTCTTCGTTATCGCAGAACCGAAATTATTCTTATCCCGGAAATTCGATTATCTTAAAACCGGAGAAAAACAAAATGGGTAGGGGCACTTGTTCGTGCAATAATTAATACAAATTAGTGCCTGTATCTCCGGCAAATAAACAAAGACCGTTAACAAGATCGGGCTTTTCGTCCTGTCCTACCCGAGAAATACTTTATATAAATGTGATTTAAGTGAGCACTAATTCAATTATCGGAGAACAATTAAATGCACTTTGCTGAATAGTTTTGTAGGTAAAAACAGTTGTTATTCAATTATTAAACGTGCGACTGGATTGTGCTTCCAAAATCATTAGAAAACCAGTTGAGAAAATGCACTGATTTTAACCTGAATTTAAAATGAGCACTGCATTAATTTGAACAAACACTTTGGTGATGTTTTAGGTCACATGAAGATGAATCAATATAGTTGACATTGTTGTGCAAGCCCTTTCTATTCTGTTGTTTTCCGTATTAGGTACTCGAATGAAGTACGAATGAATCGGCACCAGTTTACAACCTTGACGGACACCACTCATATTTTAGAGTATTCCTCAGGAAAATATGACTAACTCCTCTTGTTATGGCACTACTTCCACCACTTTTGATCAAATCACATAAAAGATCTTATTTCTTCTGTTGGCTGTTGTCGAAATGTTCGACATCCAGAATGTTTACAGAGTAGACTGAAACATTGTAACGGACGATTCTTCGTTCAAATGCAGGCCTAAAACTATTATGAAAATGTGGAGTGAGTACTTGATGGTACTAATTCAAGTACTAGCATTCATATTGTATTAAATGGTCATTTAATACAATATGAATGTGAGATTTACTTGCTAATACAATTTACAGTTCTTTTAGGAATTTAATAACATTCACACCAATGTGCAGAGTTTTGCCAAAAGGATGTACAAATGATAAATCGTAATATTGATTGAGAATTTTCTTTTTGTATTTGTAGTCTAGTTTTTTACCATGTAGTTTGAACCATTCTATATACTCGGCCATTGGAAAGTAGTTCATCGTGAAAGATTTGTAATCAATTTATTTGCAAAAATCAAAGATGTCATTAATATAGTCAGAGCTTGAGGACAGGAAGTCTCGAAGCTGTATCAATTATTTTTTCAATTCTTTCGTCGACAACTATGGGTCTTCATCCAACCTCTGCATCCATCACGTCTTCGGTTTTCCTCACCCCTTCTTTCAGAAATTCCTGGTGATATGACTTGTTTTCTTATCCTCTTCTCTTCTGGTCTTGCTCTATGTCTATGCCATGATCACGTTATTTTCTGCACTCTATTTTTCTAACTTAGACAAATTTTCATGCAATTTCATGATTCTCCCATTCGTTCTCTTCTTTCATTTTCGTTCTCATTTTTCTTCGATTTTTATCACTTTTTTTCATCATAATTTCTAACAATTTTTTTTATTCCATGTTCTTTCATGACGCTCAAAATATAAAACCCTGAAGTTCTCATGGATTTATGTTCTTTTTCCTTGCATTCCATGAGATTTTAAAATATGAAAGAGTCCTTCATATGTTGTATCTTCCATCTTGTATTTCATCTGAAACTGTGAGAAATACCAGTTCAAAGGTAGTATTTTTCCTCTAAAAATGCGAACAGACTTTTCTTATCGATTTCTCTATTCGAATACATAACAAACTCTGAATTAGCTATCGTCATGGAGAACTACTGCTATGTGGATACTTACGGATGGGGTTTTCAGATAAAATAATGTCTATAACTCCGTAACGGGGGTAGATAAGATGTAAAGATATCAGAATCGCGCACAATAAGCAACGTATGATGTTTATGTGGTTTAATTTCCCAGTTGCCATTAAAATCCGACACACGGCGATCTAATATGTCGAAGATCAGAGCACGACGCATAAAATTCATCAAAGCGGATAGCGCCGAACAGAGGAAGTTTTCCAGGACAGGATTTCCTCCCAAACATTAGTTTTCATCGAGAATTCCAGGAATGGTAGACTATGAAACGTAATCACTTAAAAACGAATCAATTAAATCCGAAGGCAAGCGAAATATAGTGCCAAATTTTTCAATGTTGAATAAATATATAATGGAAAAAATGAAAAAACATTGAAAGGAATACAGAATGTCATCGCTACAGTTTTTTATTTAGGTTATATCATAAATTATAAATATTATGAACAGTTTATCTAGACATGTTACTTCTACTTCGAAACAGATTTCTTAGCAATGTAATGGAAATTGTTCACCTTCATTTATTCTACAAATATATCATTATGAAAAACATCTTTTCATTTCGTTTCCCAACATAAAATGATGAAATGAGTGATTAGAAAATGTTTCGCAATCGAAAAATTAATCGAACAAACATTTTGGTTTTTTAGCTACCCCATTACCGACAATTATCTCCATATGACCCTAAATGTAAATGCAAAAATCATAGCCAGCGATTTTTTTTCGTTTTATTCACAAGCACTAGTTGAAAATATTTTGATTTTTTTAAAACTATATACACTTATGTACATATGAATTTTTTCATCATCTGAATTATTTTGAGTGAATAGATTTTTGACAGCTAAAGAAGAAAAGTGAAAGATATGAAATGAAGAAATAAATGAAAAGTATACTCATTTCACCCTCGACAATCAATCTGAAGAATGTTAGATTAGAGCTAGATATGTGAAGGTGTACGATGTGATGCCTCCATTATCCTTCAAGAGATAAATGTTAGAAAAATGTTGAATTTGATACCACACTCAATGGAAGTGCAGACAGATCGTTGGTTCTGCTAAGAACTCTTCACTTGCACCACGTTTTTTGAAGTGAGGCAACTGTTTCAATCTCCAGACATCTTCTTACGACTCCACGTGAAAACACGTCAAATAAATGAGTAATCCCAAACTCCATCTATAGGAATCAACTCAAATCTTAAACACATCAAGCATCAAACGCACACACATCTTCTATACCCGTGGGTATTTACTAAATTGCAACGTCTATTTGACAAATATGTCATCATATGATGTTTTGCGATATCAATAGGTTGCGTTAGTAGTACGCTCGCGGTTTTTCTCGTATTTAGGCGATATTTCCAAGAAAATGAAAACATGTATAAGTATTTACACAGATGTATATGAATACATATATGTGCACACACACACGTAATGATATCTTTGTGCTGATAGCACTGATGTGAACGTGTACAATATGATGCCTTCATTACCCTTCCAGGGTAAAATGGTAGAGAAATACTGAAATCGATGCCACACCTGAAATACGAAAACAATCGCGAGCGTACTACTGAAGCAACCTCTTGACATTTTGAGATATTCATATGATGACATTTGTCACTTAACAAACGTCTACTTAGACGTTGCTATTTAGTAGATACTTACTGGTATAGAAGATATGTGAAAGTTCGATGCTTGGTATGTCTAAGATCTGAGAGAGAATTTCTGTTGATTCCTATAGATGGAACTGTGAAGTACTCATTACTTGAAAGCCCTTCACTTGGAGCCATGAGAAGACGCTTGGAAATTGAAATCGTTGCCTCACTTCGATGGATATGGTGTAACTGACGAATTCCTTGCAGAATGAAACAGCTGTCTAGAACTTCCATCAGATTTGCCATCGATTTCAATATTTCTCTAACACGTATCCCTTGTAGGATAGTGGAAGGATCACATTGTACACGTTCATATAGCTAGTCTACTGTAACAAGTTTTTGATTAAGTTGAATTTTTCGAATGAATGTTCCACTATTCATCTTCTCAAATATTGCATTCGATGCCATTAAGCACAAAAACTATATCTATGTGTATGTTAGACATAAATATATTGTTTACCCACATATCAACTACTGAAGCTCTGTCATCAATGAATTTTTGAACTAATTTGAGGAATATAGACTACAAAAAACACAAAGCACTGCAATGAGATTTGTTTTTGTCTTCTTAATTGACGACTATCCGAGCTACGAATAACCAGCTTGACGAATAAAAAAGTTGTTAGATATGAATTGAAGGTGTAGACCTCGGAAGCTTAGCAGTCAAAAGCGGTCGGGCGTAAACCTGAAGACCTGAGTTCGAATCACAGTCGAGTTCAAAAACTTTTGAAATATAATTTCAATTTTAAATTTTAACTATACAATTGATAAAACATTGTATATATATATATATATATATATATATATATATATATATATATATATATATATATATTATATATAGAAAGTTTTTAGCCATAACAGGCTTTTTTTGATATGAAAAAGTTTATTTTTGTTGACGTTTCGTTTTTATATTACAACTTTGTCAAAACTAATGAAATAAAATAAACTTTTTCATATCAGAAAAAGCCTGTTATTGCTAAAAACTTTCGAAATAAAATATCTTAAACGGGCAATAAATCAATTTCAAGATATATATATATATATATATATATATATATATATATATATATATATATACAGCTTTTGAAATAATGAGTACGAACACAAATCTCATGATAATGCTTCGTATTCAACTCTCCAATTTCCATTATAAGGCCGTATTGCCGACTGGTTTTGGGACCGGCCTCATCTTTTCCCCTTTTGATCAATGCCAGGGTGAATCTCTACTTCACCTTCTTCATTACACGAGAAAGACCGTAATTTCCATAACCAACGTCGCCGCCACCATCGCAGCCGCAGCAGCGCGATATTGCAGATGTCACAAATTACAATCGACCATGAATTCGATGCATTCAACCCTATCTCAGACCCATCTTCGCTATTGTGACAACATTCTTCGCAATTTTCGAACAGTATTAAGAACTTAAGGTTTTTTTGGTACAAATTTCGTATTTTCGTATCTATTCAATGAAAATTCATTTTCGCAGTGATGATAAATTTTATTCGTATTGATCGAAATTTTTTACTGATCTGAACAGTGGAATCTTGAAAATTTGTGTCATTTTTCGAAAAAGCTACAGTCTAAGCAAAATATTGCAGAAATTTGAAATGTAAATACAGGTGAAAATTAGGAAACTGTTTCACTTTATCATCACTTTTCGCAGTGATGATAAATTTTATTCGTATTGATCGAAATTTTTTACTGATCTGAACAGTGGAATCTTGAAAATTTGTGTCATTTTTCGAAAAAGCTACAGTCTAAGCAAAATATTGCAGAAATTTGAAATGTAAATACAGGTGAAAATTAGGAAACTGTTCTTCATTCAAAATAACGAGTACTCTATCTAAAAAGCATGATTTAATATTTATTATGGTTGGAATATTTCGAACTGTATACCTTTTTTATGTTTATTATTGAAAACAATAAGAGAAAACCTTTATTTACCGTTATGTTTACGGTCATTACTTTTTTTTTTTTTTTTTTTTTTTTTTTTGGAGGAATACTCATTTAAAGATTGAAAACGAGAAGATAACACTATTTTTTAAATTTTTCCGAAAGGTATTTTCTTACAAAGCTTCAATTGTGAGGTAAGTTTCACCTTTGCTGTCGGTTACTTACGGATTACTGACCATCTTCAGGCCAGTTCGATGAATATATATTGATGGTGAAATATATATATATATATATATATATATATATATATATATATATATATATATATATATATATATATATATATATATATATATCAGAAACTCACTACAAGAAAAAGAATTCTGTTGTTCTCGTGCTATATTATCGCACTTGTAAATAATACTACTTATAGATATTCGCTATCAAAGTACACTTCAACTTTCTTTCGATAATTTTTGACAAATTATTGAAAAGATTATTTGTAGCAGAGCCGGCTATGTGAAACATAAACAGAGCGTTATCTGCATTCTTCCATTGTCCTTCTAGGGATAAATGATAAAAAATCTTGAAATCTATGAGTGACATACAGGGGGAGAGAGAGAGAGGTAGACAGATAACTACTCTAGTAAATTTCCAAACATAAAATTACAAAATATCTCAAATGTCATTTCACTATTCTTATATGTTAACACGATTTGAAATTTTTTTTCATTTAATGACAATTTCAATTAATGATAGAGTCTGATATGATACATAAAACTCCTCATAAATGGTGAGGATGATAATGTTCGTAAAGTATCTACTTTTGTACTATTAAATCGAAATTTTGTACCCAATTTTTGCAAAATAAGGTGACTCGGACGTTTCGCTTATCTCTTGGTGAAACATTATTTTGAAAACAATGAATTGAAATTAACACACTTGGCTTAAGTTTCACTAAATATATTAATAACTCTATATATATTTCGGGTGGTTAGCCCATTATCAAGAGTATACTGAAAAGAAATTAGGAAAGCATGTACTACTGAAATAAGTAATATTCTTTTGATGATAGTTCAACCACCCCAAAACATAAACCAAATGTGTTTTTTCATTTTATTGTTTCCAAAATAAGATATGTAAGCACAAGTCATAAATATTTTCGAGGTATTATCAAATTATTCTTCTTCTTCTTCTCGTGCCAACGCTTACAGTGTGTAGGATAGAAAAGAATTATGTCTTTATAATTTTATCAAATTATCAAGAAATATAAAATATTAAAATATTTTTTCATAATATCAGTTCTCTATATGCATTTTTAACATACTAATACGCCTTTTCTATATGAACATTTTATAAATATTCTTAAGTGTGTAAACATTCTGTGTTGAAACTTCAGAAAATCAACAATGTGTTTTCAATCAATTATTATCTATCTCTCTTCCCAATAAGGTATAACGATTCGAATATTCTTGTGTGACAGGATTATATTGTTTCAAAGTACCCTTACCTTAGCATGCTTCAATATATACTTGCTTCAATTCGGATGTTGTTTTCATGCGCATAGGCATATTTTCCGGCGGAAGTGGAAATACAAGTGTTCACTTAATTCATTCGAATCGTCAACTAAGGTCCAAAAGAAATTAAGTAGATTGGAGATTTTGTTGTCCATAATTGCGATTATACTACCATAGTTCTTATTTATCCGAATATTTAACAGACTTTTCGAAATTTTTGACCACATTGACATGTGCAATAAAATTATTGTGAAAACAAATCTCATCGACACTAATTCTCATAACAATTTTTTAATTCAAATATCGCAGATATCCGTGCTGAAAAAAATTCTTCAAAATTTTCCGAATATCTCCAGGAAAATATTTCAACCATATGGTTTCTTTACAACAATTTAAAATATTTTTGTATGAATTGAGGACACACAAACGAACATGCGCAAAGTATCTGGTATCAGGTAATAGAATGAATGCTACATTTTCAGTTGATGAAAAACTCTTCTGAAAATGTATATATGTAGATGAAATGAAAAACGGAAAATTAATAATGAAAAATAATTACCATAAATACCTAAATATAATTTTTTTTTTCGATTTTCATATCATAGTTTTCATAATCAATTTTAAGTGATTCCTACCTGGTGCTAAGTCATGAAAACGATCCGAAAACGTTAGGTTATGGACGCAAGACTCAAACCAGGCGCTTTGTCGAAGAGGCTCGAAGAGAGAGATCGCGCGACGCCGAAGGACGACCGATGATGGCCGATCGCCGTGAGAGGAGGTACCACGACGCCGACGTCTGGACGTTGCAAACGACTAGCACAGTTTGCGGATCTTGTAGGAGATGTGGGGTGGACGCCAAGATGGCCCGCCCGCTTCGACAAGGACCACCAGCTTTCCAGCTCTCCTCCAGCTATCGATTCGAAGAACTTTCCGAAAGTTGTAAAAGTTGCTGGAGTTGTTGCTCCAATTTTCTATCCTGACGTCGTTCTCGTCGGTGAGGCCTGGGTTTGCTTTGAGACGACGGCAGAGTTTCAATTTTCACCGGTTATACGTCGTATGTGATTAGAATGCATTCTTGTTATTCACGTCTGAATAAATCGAATTGAAAATAGATTATAAGTTCTTCCTTCTATAGAATTTAAGTCGTTATAAATTCACATCTAAAAATTAAAAAGTTCAGCCAATGGTTACCAATTGGTGTCCAGATTTTGTGAATTCATAAGGAATATATCTACTTGATGTGAATTGATGTAAATTGATTGAAAAATTACAAAAATTACAAATCAGGGCGATAAGAATAATACTCGAGTGTAAAAAAGGTTCTCCTATCAGATTTATGTTGAAGAGTCATCGCCACTTGATTTAAATAATGTTCATCAGAGGTTAGTTTTTAATTCCTCAGTTTTTATGTAAAAAATGAGGTATTGTTAATTCTTTAGTAAGTAACGAGTGTTTTTTTAAGAGGTATAGAATTTTAAGTTGGCATTACTGTTGAAGATGGCGACCGATTTAACAGCTGAGAATTGATTTATTCTCAGTTTGGTTTCGCAATTCATCGTGAAAAGATTCACGCCTGTCAACGCTTGCAAATAGTGCAATTTTTTCCAAAACGAGCTTCCCGTTGTTCCCGATTTTCATAAGCGAGTTTTGTTTAGCGATGAAGCGCACTTCTGGTTGAATGGCTACGTCAACAAACAAAACTGCCGCATTTGGAGTGAAGATAATCCTCGCTGTCAAAACACCGTTACATTCAGAAAAACTGACTGTTTGGTGCTCTTTATGAGCTGCTGGAATCATTGGTCCGTACTTCTTCAAAAACGATGATGGCCAGAACGTTACAGTCAATGGTGATCGGTATAGAGCCATGATTACTAACTTTTTCATTCCTGAATTGAACAACCATGATGTACAGGAGCTGTGGTTTCAACAAGACGGCGCAACATGTCACACAGCTTGTGCCACAATCGATTTATTGAAAGACATGTTTGGTGGCCGCCTAATTTCACGTTTTGGACCTGAGAATTGGCCTCTAAGATCTTGAGATTTAGCACCGTTAGACTACTTTCTGTGGGGCTATGTTAAATCATTGGTCCATGCCGATAAGCCACAAACGCTTGACCATTTGGAAGACAATATTCGCCGTGTTATTGCCGATATACGGTCACTAATATTGGAAAAAGTCATCGAAAATTGGACGTCCAGATTGGGCACCAATCCGAGCCAGCCTTGGCACTCATATGCCAGAAATCATATTTAAAATGTAATGTTACAAGATTATCTTCATTACAGCATTGTCAAGAAAGCTCACCAAATTCATTCTTGATAGTGCTGTAAAAGGCGAAACTAGTCGAATAAAGTATTGTTCAGTCAGTGATTTTTAGACAAGTTTTTATTATTACCTCTCATTTAGAAATTTAAAGAGATCTCGATAAACAAAACTAAATTATCCGAATATTATATGCAACTTTATCATCAAACGAATGCTGAAATTATGAATATTCCTACCTACCTTTTTATTCGAGGTTATGGTTGAAAATGAATGCACTCAAAGTATTCTTCATGAGAATATTTTGAAGATGAAGGTTTGAGTAACATTCGAATAAAACAAAAGTAATGGGTGATTTTTTGAGCGTAGTTTTTTTTAATGGAATAAAACACTCAATTTGAAACATATATTTAAAATTTGTATTGGAATCGATAACTTGGCCTTTGCCATTTACATTTTATAGATAACTTCATGTAAATGTTGTCCGCGGCTCCGTATCAAATGGTCCGTGCGGAAGGTCCAATTTTGCGTCACTTTTTCGAGCATTTCGGCGTGTATCCCACGAATTACGCGTGTTAAGTTATCCTGTAACCTTCAATCGTATTCGGCTTGTCCACATACACTAACGACTCTACAGAACCCCCCAAAAAATAATCCCGAGGCGTCAAATCGCATAATCTTGGCGTACAATTCACAAGGTCATTTCGAGAGATAAGCTGCTCGCCAAATTCATCCTTCAACATGTCCATTGTTTCACGAGCTGTTTGCCATGTGGCACCGTCTTGATGAAACCACATGTCGACCAAGTTCAACTCGGCCAACGGGGCCAAAAATAAAGTTGCGTATCATGGCTCGATATCGTTTGCCGTTGACGGTAACGATATCAATATTCACGGTCGTTTTTGAAGAAAAATAGACCGATGATGCAAGCAGCCCATAAACCACACCAAACTGTCGTTTGTTATTTTCATTAAGCTGTTCTAAGGCTCATTCACCAAAAATTAGACGTTGTGGTAGGTATGCCCAATTGCTGACAACGGCGACGAATTGACATTTCACGATCCTCATTGACACTGTACGCTACGGCTGCAATATTCTCTTCAGTACGCACTGTATGCATGCGAGACAATGGTTTAATGTCCAACAAAGTAAACTTGGTGCGAAATTTGGTGATATCAGCACGAATTGTTGATTCAACAGGTCGATTATGACGACCATAATATGGTCGTAATAAACGATACACATTTTTCACAGAGCACGAATTTTGATAGTTAATTTTAACAATTTGCAATCGTTACTCGTTTGTAACTCTTTCCATGATGAAATGGCAGAGTATACTGAAAACTTTTTACTTTGACTGATGATGTTTGGATGCCATTACCAACCAGTGCCGCCAACCTAAAAAACTTAACGTTTAAAAAATCCGTTATTTGAAATTTGGAATACTTCGCATTTACAAGAATCAATTCCAATTAAAAATCAATTTTGAAAACATTCATACATTATTCTAGTTATTTAACCGACTGTCGAATTGCTAAGTCGTTGATATATTCGCTGATCGCTTGGTGAAACATAGTTCAATATAAAGTCAATAAAACACTATTTAGTTTCACAGAACTATAATGATTGTGGACAATTTCGGGATGTTAACCCTTGAGTTGAAGCAGATCAGTTTAACTTCTGAAAATGTTAAAACAATTATTACGCAACAATACAATTGTGGAAAGTTCTGTTTCTCATCAATTTTATCTGAAATGTTTATAAGTAGGTATAATTTTTTCGTTTCATTAGATATACTGATCATTATGTTAGTTGCGTTTTCAGTCCATTTTTATTATTAGAGAATTTGATTAATTGTCTCGATTTTCTATGAAGATTAACATTGCTCTCTTAAAACAAACAAATTCCATAACAACCTTTCTAAACCTTAACATAATTAACCCAAAACAACATCGACACTACACCAAGATTTTAAACAACAAATGATAACGGAATGAACAAATTGATATTTCTAGTTACGACATATATTTTGTAATTCTCCAACAGACGCTATTACCTATTTAAGGTCCCCTATGGGCCTAATCTCTTTTATACACATCCTCTTCGATTAGTCAGAAAGTTTGGCACAGAAAGCCCCACCAAGCAGATATAGAAGTCGACAATATTTATCCAGTAAATGTATTATTCTAATTTAAGGTCACTGTTCGTTTTATATTTCTGCCGATTAGACGGGAGATCCGCTCTCGAAAGCTGGGCGACCGCAGATAATGAAGAAGCCAAACTCTTTAGATACACACAGGGAGGGTAGAGGTTATCGGAATGATGGCTTCATTGGGATCTAATCCGCTTAATAGATTCCGTCCAAGGCGCTTCTGACGCTGCCCAACCCTTTCAGCTTAGCTATGTTAAACATAAGATCCGATAAGTCAAACCCTATCACGGTATTCGACTATATACGACAAATATTGGCACTGGTTTTCAGAATGACAAATTTTTTGAAACATTTTTCTAGTAACACAAAAAGGTGAGTATATTTTAACATATTTCAAAGTGACAGGGGACTGATACACAATTGAATCATATCATAATTGATGTACTGGTATAATTTACTACGTGAAATTCTGGTCGTGATGAAAATCAGTTGATAAGGCTTTTACCCATAGGCTATTCTAGACAAAAACTTCTGTGAATAATTCAGTATGGGCTAACCTCCGCGCATAGGTGTATATAGAAAAGGTTTTTCTCACCAGGCAGCTATAAATAATCATAATAGAGTAATCAATTTTCCCATCATCATGGTTTAATAATTACTATATGCCAATCATAATACTCAAAAACTTGACTAATGTAGGCTCATTTTCTAAGAATGAAATCTACCATTTCTGATGTTTGTAGAGCTGTCAACTAAGTTATATATCTTCTTGCAAATTGAGAACTGGATAAGATGTAGCCCATCAAATAGAATAGTAAACAATAGTGAGAGCTACAATCATGTTAACAATTTTGTAATAAGAGAGTATTCCATACACTAAAAACGTTGATCAATTAGACGTAATTGCTATTGATTTGCCTAAAAAATTTGTTTTTCCACTTTCACCGAAAAAAATGGTACATTTTTTCATTTCGGGAATACCTAAGCCTCTCAATCTGCCCCTTAGCCGCCACTGCTTTTCCACGTAAACGTATCGAATATCATATCATTTGTTTTTCTAATGAAATTGAGTTTTCAATCACAACTGATACATTGTCATATATTGAATAAGAAATACTTCAAATGAAAATTGAATCAACACTTGGCTTAATATTTCACGAATATATTGAATAATGATAATAATACAATATTCTTTACTAGATACTAGATAATATACAATTTCACTAGGGAGATGTTATGGGTATACATACCTGGTTTCCTGCCTATAAAGACGTTGGTGTGATCAAATGGGGAGGAGTAACAACTTGAGTCGCCCTATTGTGATTACTCGGAGGGTTTTTTAGTGGGTATTCTGGCCAACAGCGAGTCCCACACACAGTTTGCATTTTTCCCTTCGTCAAAAAAAAAAAAAAAAAAAAAAAATAATAATACAATATTCAAATTTATTCAAATTCGATATATTTGTAAAGCATTAAGCCAAGAGTTTGTCTTGAAAATAAGTGTGTCTTATTCAATATATGACAATGTATCAGTTGAAATTGAAAATTAAATTCCATTAGAACAACAAATGATATGAAATTTTATACGTTTACGTGGTAGTAGCAGTGCAGCTCAAGAGGGAAGCTTGAGAGGGATTAGCAATTCCCGAAATGAAGTATACCATTTTTTTCGGTGAAGTTAGGTAAACAAATTTTTAAGGCAATTCAATAACGATAAGGTTTAATTGAATAAAATTTTCAGTTTATGGAATAATATTTTGAATAAAAACACTTGACTTGGTTTCATGAAATTCATATTATATACTTGACAGTTTTTCTCAGTTTAACTTTTGAAAATGGGGTAACACCCCGAAACAATTGTCAAGTATTCATTATAAATTTCGTAAAATCAAAACAAGTGTTTTTTATTCAATATATTAAACAATTTTTCACCAACAGATCAGCGAACATTCAATCAACTTTATGGAACACTCTCTTATTACAAAATTATCAACATGATTGTAGCTCTCATGATTGTTTACTCCTCTAGGGATGATCTACATCTACATGATGGGCTTTATTTTATACTGTTCTCAATTTTCAAGAAGATATATAACTCACTTGACAGTTCTGAAAATTCAGGAATAGAAATTGAAGAACTCATTCTTCAATTCTACGTTAGTGAAGTCTCTGATTATTATGATCGGTATAAAGCAATTATCAAATCATAATGATCAGATAATTGACGACACATTCATGATGATTTCCAGATGGGCGAAAGAAGAGGTAAGCGAGCATTCAATCTCAGTTATTGAAGAAACTGTTTCCATAGATTTCCAGAATTACATTGTTGATTATTGTTTGAAAGTACCATTTGACCTATTTGTAAAAGTTGAACGGATTATCTGAGATCAGCGAATATGCAATATTTTTCATTGAAAACGTGAGCAAGAAAAACTTACTGTTTTCTGTAGACGAACATTATTCAAACTCAAAACAAGTAACAAATAGATTTGGTTCAACGATGAACGCTCTAAGAAGAATGTAAAGCCATTGTGCATGAGTTTATGAAAATGAGTTAACCCACCGAAACCGGAATGTTAAGCAACAATATCGTTCTGTCAATCTGTGTCAAGTGTTTTTTATTCAATATATCAAACTTGTTTCACCCAGAGATCAACGAATATTCAACATCAATTCATTTTCCTGAATTCAATAGTTGAAACATTAGTATAATTTTAGTGTTTTCAATTCTGGAAGAAAAAGCAGCATACATAAAAACGAAAAAATTTCAGTTATTACTCTGTTTCTGACCCAGTCAAATATCAGAAATCATTCTTTCTGGATTTCACCGTTATAGGGAAGGACAAAATCATACATATTCATACGATAAACTTTAAACATTTCAAATTATTTTACACCTGTTCAATTTATTTCAGATACATACATTTCAGTACTTTTCAGATTTCGATCCATAGTAGGAAATACGTAATACCTTATTCTATTTGAAAAAACGCATTAATAATTATTGAAATATATTCTCGACAATGATATTCAACAAGATATTAGGTACCAATTTGCACCCTCAGTTACATCAATATTCCAGACGCTTCTCGATATTCTTAGCAGGGATCGTTAAGACCAGATTTAGTCGAATATGGATGACATTATGTTACATCTACACACATTGGTTAAATATTCAGAAAACGTTCTTGACGAAAGCATTTACGGATAATTACCTATTCAGTTCATTGCTATTTGCTCTTATGGAATTTGTAGCAGATTATCTTCTAAAAAGCAGACAGCTAATAGAAAATTTTTCACACAAAACTTGGGCAAATATTTTCAAATGAATGAAATAATTTAAACTTGACTGAATTCCACAAATATGCTCAATTCACTCGACTTATCTTTTGGTTACTAACTCATCATCAAGACTTCAATACAACTGATTGAATTGGTAATATGATTACATCTTCAAATCCACGATTTCATATCAGGGGTAAAACCCTTATTCCTCATATCAATATATTGATTATTATTGATGTGTACCGCAGGCTTTCTCATTGCAGATTTGATTCGAAAATATTCTCCATTCGTATTCAACTCTTGAAAATGCATAACCAACCCGAAATATATCTTGAGTTTTATCAACGATTTTGTGCTATTCAGACATGTGTTCTCAATTATACGATTTCCGAAAAATAGGGATATAGATTAAAACTATATACTCAAGTAGAAGTTTCGAAACCCTTTCTTATATGAACTATAAATATCATTGATCGATTTGGACGATACTTGATGAAAATCTAAATGCATAATTTAAATAAAACTAAGTAGTTTTACGATTTTCACTATAATTCAATTAAACATAACAATATTGTTTCGCTAACACAGTGGCTTCATCAGATGTAGATGATAAACTGAGTTTATAGTTTAGCATCTAAATCTGATGGAGCCACTGTGTTGCCGAAACAATATTGTTATGTTTAATTGAATTATAGTGGAAATCAAAGAACAACTTTGTTCTATTTAAATTAAATATAAAAATATCAACATCAGAATAAATTTGGGAAAGAAAATATATAGTCAAGGTTATGGATTATGTATTATTTCTATGAGTCAAGTATATTTGTTCAAGAAATTAATTTTATATAGGATAGATTTATCACAAGCTTTTGAGATTTCAGGCATTCTAGAAAGGAAAAAATTATCTATTAACAATATAAAAGAATTTGGAATAATTGGAACAATATAATATAAATGAATTGCAATTTGGTTTAAATCAGTTATAATATATCTTGACCATGGCTAAATGACACAAAGTATTATTGTCAATCAATTTTTCTCTCAATTAATAAATAATTGATTAATAAATTTAATTTTCAGTACAAAAAGTAGATTTATAACACAATTAGATTTTCAATTTTTCAATATACTTTCGAACTAAATGTTGTGCTAGAAGTCAACTTTCTTTCTTTTTCAAAATGGTAGATGAAAATTTTTTGTAACATACTTCCAAGAGTTATTTGAAAATATGAGTAAATTATTTTATCGGGTTCCAAAAAAATGTTGTCTTCTAGCCTCATCTGAAAAAGTGTATTCCTATTCTCTTCAGCTGGGAAACCAGATTTCACGAAGCCTTCCAAGGAAAATGGAGACGAGAAATGGAACAACAACCTCCTTGGAAAGTTTTCCAACTTTGGAAAGTTCTTCGAATCGATAGCGCCGGAAATGGTGTCCTTATCGAACGACCAGAAATGCGGGGACGAACTTTTCACTGAGAAAACGAATGCTATAAAATTTTCCAGAAATGTCAAACTTTCGCGTCTTACACCTAAATAGCAATGATTTCTGATTCTTACAAGTTATTGCAGTTAAATTCCGTAAGGATTTCAGAATATGTTATCAATACGAATTGAATCGATTATTCCGACAATGAAAATGTGCTATTTTCAACATTGAAAGCTTAAAGAAAAGCAGTTGCCTTAGAAAAATATGAAGATTTTAAAAAACATACTGCCACGGCCTACTTCAAATAGGCCACGAAATGAGTATCTGGCAACCGTGTCGCTAGTGGTCTATAGAATACTACAACCCCACCTTTAGCTTGAGCTGGTATACTAATGCAAATAGAACGCTTTTCAAAACTTTCGCAGTTTGAAGTTAAATAATTTGAGCTTTTGGTACAAATTCTATATTTTCAATTGTGTATAGTTGAATACATGTGTTGTTGTTGATAATGATTGGTTGAAATCTCAACATCAAACTAAAAAAAATTAAGTGTTTAGTATGCTAACCGATTTCAGTGAAACGATATGAATTTTGTGTTCTTCAAGACATCGATCAAAATTAGTAGTGATATGCTTTTACATTTTTCATAGAACAGGGATACTTGTTTAAATAACCTATGAATTGTAATTGATCAAATAAAATTATTATTTCCAAAGAAGAAACGATTCACTCTGATACAATAATGATTTTTTCATGTTATACATTCTTTCTCCCTGTGCTTATGATTTAATGCGGAATTACTTCAATTTTCCGACAAAAAGATATCTTCAATATTTGCCTGTAAATCTTAATGTTGCCGAAAGTGCAACAAAAGACAAACAACTATTTAAATTATGTCTCTGAGTCTTCAAAACCTCATGAAAAAGTTTTTGTTCTATTGATTGATGTAATTTAGAGTAATTAAAGACTAGATTATAGAGGAAATAGTTTGATTGGTGTCGCTTGTAATGACCATTCGTTAGCCACAACAATAATAATAAGCTAATCAGAAATATATTATATTACATTATAATATTTATTTATATTTAGGTAAATAATTCAATTTGAGTACCTAAATGCTCCTATAGCGTTTCTTTCTGAAGTTCTTTCTACTTGAGTATTAATTCAGCATTTGATAAAGAAGTAGTACTTCGAAACGTCGTCATGCGTATTTGTATTAAATTATGATAAAATTCTAAATATTGGTTCATTACTCAAAATAAAGAGAGTGTTGGATAATGAAATTGTTGTTAACGATTTTTCTTGTATCTGAATTGTTCATTCTATAGAAGAAGCATATGAATTCAACATTTATTCTGTCTCTCGATTGATTTTTCTCAAGTAACTTACTCTTCCCTCGATATAATATATCGGAAAATGAACAGAAACTCTAGGCAGTGATGTCGGTAATTTGCCATGGTAACTTACACTTTATATATAGTAGAGGGAGTCAGCGTAGACGTACTTTTAATGAAGCTCTGTTTATTAAACTTGATATTATTCCTGGAATAATAATATATGATACTTTAAATTTTCCCGTATGTCAAAACAATACTTATGAGCAATATTAGAAAGCTGCGAGGTAGCAAATAACGAACACAAGATACCAACTACAGAATATACGAGGAGCTTCATTGTGTTCTAGCTTTTAAGCATTAATTTCCCTTCCTGCAACAGGATTTCGATTTCACGCATTTGTCAGTTTCCTCTTAAGAAAATTCGTCCGGTAATGAATATGACTAAAAATGAGTATTAATGAGACTTAGGGAAGTTTATAGAAAATTGATTTGTATTCCAACTTGAATTTATGTTCGAATAAAGATGAAGCTTTCCTGGAAGTTCGATGCTTCACAATTTGTGTTGAAATTTCTCAATTATAAATTCTCAATTTAATCTCGAGGAAAACTTATATCCACTAATAAAAATTGATGAAGAAGAGTGTTCAGAACCAAATAAAATGAGTACTCCTTTATGTAGATAACCTTTCTTCTTGAAGTTGAGAAATTGCAGGCAACCACTGAAAGAGAAAATTGAGAACCTTATTATTCCTCAATTATCGTCCCAAGTCATATAGAAAATATTTATTTGAAGGATATCAAAAGGTAATAGTAGGTATGAGATATTCTTTCTGAATACTTCTTTTTTTTCAATCAATTAGAGAGTTCTATTCGATCATTTTTCCTGTTAGTAATTCACTAGAAAATTATGATATGATACTTTCCAGTTCACATAAGTTTTGTGCAAGTAAAAAGCTTTCCCAAAATTGACGCAGAATCAATTTTTTGTCATTTCAAAGCATTTGAATGAATACTGGTTATTCTGTCATAATTTCTGTGTTTGACGAATGTTGGACCTTGAAAACAAAAAAAACCTTACAATTTTTCATTGTTTCAATGATGGTTATTGTTTTATTAAATCATAAATTACAAATGATGGTGTAATTTATGGAATAATAAACCAGGAAAATGGAATGTACAGCTTTTCACGCGCATGATAAATGTTTTTTTGAAATTCTTAGATCTGGCAGGATTGTGTTAATGATAAGGGCTGCCAGATCTTCTGATAATCAGCCTGACCTTCTCCAATTCACTTGGTGGCATGGACTTAAAATAGCCCCATAAAACATCAAATGATGGTGAATTGCACGATCTATGTATTATCAAATATTGGCCGAAAGAACTCTGTTATCATCACGATAAAGAACATAAGCTGATACCAATCGTCAAACACTCAGTCAATATTCGACCAGCATGCTACACAAATGAGTATGGTACATTGATGCTTCTTACTATAACTCATTTAGATAACCATGGTTATCAAGTTCCAGGAGTGTTAACTTATTATTGTTAGTATGCAGACTTAATTATTCGACAGTTCCAGCAACAATCTCACACTTTAAATAGTCTCTCTGAACTTCAATTTTGACACCATTCCTATCATATTTTGTATATTTGTCAATAATAAAAACCTAATCATCGCGTAATAGTCCATTTTGACCGAAATCTTGAAAAGGTTGGCATTCGGGCTACATCTGATAAATCGAAAGATTTCAATATTGTATTGTACAGAAAAACTAAATGAAACAAATTTCATAGAATATTCGTGATATTATAATCGAACAAAACTAATCATTTTCTTCCAGAAATGTTTGATATCTATTCATTTATTTCAATTTAAAGAACTATAAACTTTTTGTTTCATTCTTATTCTCGTCTATTGCTTCTGTTGACCGTATATTGAACAAATTGCAAACATAATGTTCCTGCATTTTTGTTCTGTTCGTAATATATTAAGGACAGTTTTTGGTAGCATTTCTCACAATCAAACCAATGAACATTAATTCTTTTACAATTGCAAATATCATGTGTGCTGAATTTTTGGGAGTAATCAACGGAAAATGAAAATCAAAACACCGTATTTCATCCTCAACGAGCCCAAACTAAGCGACGAAAGTCTTTCGCGGTATTATATATCAATTGTGGCAACCCCTAAGCGGCCTTCTGCGTTAAAAAACACTGCACATGATTGATAGTGGTATCTTTTATAATGCACCCTTGAAGTCTGGCAAGTCTTTACGAGATATAAATGTGGAGTTCGTCTGCAGTTTTCATGAATAATGTAAGGTATTCTCGCGACAGACTGTCTCTTCAGTCCCCAACATGATAAGAAAAGAAAAGATTCAAATTGAAAATTAGTTACCTTTACAATTGGCGATCGGGCCTGAGGTGAATTCACAAATAGGTGATTTATACCCGAGGAAAACTTTACGAACTTTTCACTTTTTCGATGTATGTTGAGATGAGTGAATTCATTTCGTATTCTGCATTTCATTATTTTATATCTTTATTTTTGGTCTGTTGAAGTGAATACGAATGAGAATTTTTACTTTTGAGTTGACTGATCAAGAAAATGAATTTGTTATAATTGATCTTTGGTTATAACAAATTGACAAATGACGTATGTCTAATATATTTTATATTCAATAAATTCTATTCTTCTGTGATTGCTTCACTTTTTTCTCTTTTCATCATATTATAAAACAAGACTTGTCTACAAAGCATCTACATACGCACAGATCTTGTTGCAAGAAATCGAATTGCCATACTCGAGATAGTTTAACCCGTTTCTTCGATAGAGGGAGCTCAAGTGATTAGTTCACAAATAAATGTTCGCCTCATTGTGAAGATAGGACCTAGGTGCATCTAGAAACCATGAACTCTTGATTGTTTGGATGGATTCCACTGAAGATATCCATGATAGGATGAAACAATTGTATGGTATTTCCATTCAACAAGTTCGATGACTGTCAGAATCCACTAAATACTCTAGGAACTGTTAGGTTGTGTTTTCCTTGACAACCCTTGTGTACACAGCTGCCTGGGTGTTTCATATCGAAATATTTCGATTATGTGTATTTATTATTATTATAACGATTGATCCTCATGAGGAGAGCGATTGAACTGAAATTCGCAATTCTTAGGATTTTTGCTTCATCTTTTTTGCCTCCCAAAAACGCTTCTACCTCTCTGGATGCTATTTCTTCTGTTCTTCTGTCCATTTCATTCTAGACTGGTGATTTGATTCCTGCTCAAACTTCACATGTGCGATTTTATGGCAACACTCAGTGTCATCTTCGAGATTTTTTATATTGATCTGTTGTAGATCTTTTTGGACCTCATTTAGCCACACTGTTCTACATTTACTCTTTATAATTCTATCGAGTAGTTTCTTTGGTACTGGACTGTTTCATTCTATAGACATGTGCATAGAACTTTGCTTGTCGTTTTCTGTTTTTTTCCATTATCGTATTTGTCTTTTGATAAAGTTCATTCTGAGGTCTTTTCATTCATATGCCGTTTCTATTGATTGGTCCGTAAATTTTTCTGAGAATTAACCGTTCTTGTTTTTCTATTTCTCCAATTCTTGAATGTATGTATGACACAGCTCTTTATTTTTACGATATTATCATTTTTTCACTGGCGAATGAATGTAGTATATTCTAGAAACAATATCACGATGACTTAAGAAGAATAACAAGTTGTATCCGTCTTTTCCCGGGAGTGTATACTGTGAAAAATATCGGCTCGATATAAAAAACTTTTCGGGGATTTTACTTGTTACTTCAACGATTACATTCATAAATCTAAAAGAAAGAGATTGCTAGTCTTTGCCTCGCTCGGGGCAGGAAAAATCCCTGAACTGGGGTCGGCGCTAACCGATCACTTACACGGGGATTTATGCAGGAGAATTCAGGGCACAAACACGGCGGAAAATCTCTTCATATAATTATTTTCTTATGGAGAAAAACCTGCAATATTTTCGGGTATGAGATGATCTAGATGATTACTGAAATCGAACAGAAATATTGTCAAAACGTTGGCGATATTACACAGACATAAATTAATTCAATTGACATATGTTTTGAACTATTAACTCATTGTTAAGACTGTGATACAAATTGATGAGAATGGAAACTAGATGTTCATTTATTTAATGAAGTTAATTATTTTATGGAAAGTCTCAAATAACGTAAGTTCAGCGTAGATAAAAATTTTTTTGTGTCTCAATAGTCATGATGATAGTAATTAAAAATTATTAAAGTCTATATTTATTGGGTAAAACTCGAAGCTTCGGATGTAAAACACGCATTCTTTTTGAGAGTGTGATTAATTTTTATTTTTATGATATAAAACTACAAAATAAGGCAATCCGTCATGATATCCTTGAACAGAAATCAGAGCGCATGACGTCACTCTTGAGTAAACACGAACCAACTCGTATTGTTAACTTCCACAACGACTGTGTTTTATTTATTAGTTGTGTTATTAAATTCCACTATTTGAGTGTGAATGTTTTTGAAATCGAATATAAAATAACACGAGTCATGAATCAAGGAATTACTGAGGCAGAGAGCGCTAATTTGCCTAAAATCGACATAATGATGTTGGGAGAGTTTTTGGAATCTTTACTTTTGTTCAGCAGAATTTAGAAAAGTTGAAACATCCATGTAGGTATATTAATAATAATTGAAAACACTATGATGACAGTTATAAAAGCATTCTCTATATACTTTTGACAATGTATTTGGTATGTAATGTAATATATCGGGTCATTAATAGGGTTATGTTAATGAAGTCTATTTTTATAACACTTTTACTCTCATTTATAAATTGATTTTTCTTTAGGACCTCCAGGCAATCCTATATCGATGACGCTATTATATTCCATATAATTATCCATGATATTTGGTAACTGAAATTTGAATAAAATACATGATATAACAGCAATGAGATGAAATTTCGAAGTAGGACCTCGAAATAGATTGTTTATATTTTACATTTAGACCTCGTACAAAATATTATTACCAAATATTATATACTATACTAGAATCTGCAGAACAATGTAAAGACTTACATCAAAGTGATCTTCATAAAAATTAAGGTGAGCACTGGACAATATTGCATTTAAATCTCGCCTTGCAAGTTTAAACCACTTGTTTCGTATTGTTTTATTTTGAGTTAGGAACAAAAATCACTTGTTAGGAATTTTTATGGACGTGCTGTCACACTGAAGGACCCCACATCACTTATACACTTTCAAATTCATATTTAATAACACAAAATAGTTGAATTATTGCACGAGCTCAGCGCCTAGTGCTTAGTTTACTCAAACGTGACGTCTCAAGCGACGCCATGACACTGACAAGCGTTTTAGATAAACAAGTAAATTTCTTTTTCAAAATTATATTTTTTTCCTATTAGACTCTTAATTTCTGCAGAAATATCTTATTCATTGTGAACATTATATATTTGTGGGCATAATAGGTCCGTTTTTCAAAAACTATCATCATGCCTATTATATGAAAAATTCGAAACTGCGTAGTTTCCTCAATGAATTTCCTTTTTTCCTTTCTGTCTGATCTGATTGCTTCAGGTACAATTTTCATGTTCAATTGAAACAATATTATGTGCCCGATTCATACAGATGTACGAAATGGTTAGTTTTCAAATAGTTCAGGTGTTTCACTTGCACTTTTGGTTCAGAGGATGGATTCTTCATGTTATTATTATTATTATCTCCACGGTTTATATTATGGGAGTGTTGCTTTTAGTTTGTGTTCTATGAAAGGAATCATAGGTCTAAATTTTCAATATGCACACTCCTCATCTATTCTACATCTGTGTTGTCGACTAGGTCATGAATTAACACAAATTTTCTTTTTCCATACTGATACTTTTAATACTTTTTTTTCAATTAATAGCAAATTTCAACATGCACTTTCATACAAATACCTTTTTTGAACAAAACATAAGAAACCTATCATTTCCATGAAAGGGAAATTACATATTTTCAAACAGATCAACAAAACTGAATTAAAGAAACGATGGTCAAGTGTAGTTAAACTAAAGTCTTTTCGGCCGTTAATAATAAAACTTCAACCAAAATTGACGAAATGGAACTGGAAAATTTTTGCAAACCTTGGGATTAACAGACACATTTTCTAAGGAGTAAAATTAGAATTTATATGAATACAAACAGTAAATAAACAACGAAGTAATTATCCGATAGATTAATATGAACGAAGACAAATTTGTTTACCACATAGAGGAGAGAGATAGAAGATGTGGATGAGAATAACATACCTTTATTAGTTTTCCAGAACATGAGAGATGAAGTTCCGTCTCATCCAATTGCAGAAAGAGGAGAAACGAGAAAAGCAAGGAAACACATTCCATCGGGCGTCTTACGTGACTGTACTTATTTCTTAATCTATTACTTCAGACGGCTGTATGTATCTCGATATAATTCGAAGTCGGGAAATTCTATATGCCCAACTCATAAAGTTTCGCCTTTCTTGTTCGAAAAGTTTGTCGCGTTTGACGCTAGAGGAACTGTCATTAAATTTTGCAGTCTTCTCGTTTCTGAGGAACAGACCGCTGAATGAGAAATCGAATTTCTATTAAGTCTTACACATTTGAATCTACAAAATCTATGCAATGAAATAATGAAAACAATTCTCAATATCGACATCGAACATCTTCTGTATAACTAAATTATTAAATATAAATGATAATTCAATTTTTCTCACTAGAGATCTTGGGATAATTTGGGACAAACACTGAATATACAAAAAATTCTGTTTAACAGCTCAGTTTGGCTATATCCTCTGGTCGTATAAACGTGATATTTGATATAACGTAAATTAGATATTTGATAAATGTTCGTTGTATCTACTCTAAATGCCTTTTATGAAATGTAACTGGGACGCCAAATCATACATCCAAAATGTAATTTGGTCTTTACAAGTGCATTAAATTCTTTTATTAGTGTTTTTGTTTTAGAAAAGTGTCCAGCATTACGCACAATAAATAAGATTTGAATGCTGTTGAAATTGTGTTATTTATATGGGGTACAGAAGTGAATTTCTGATCAAATATTATACCTAGGTCTCAGAATGGTTTCTTTAATTGTGTAGTCAAATTGTATACCCCGTTTCTTTTTAGTGCTTGTGACAACGTTACATTTAGTTACATTAATATTGAGTTTATTGTGGTAACACCAGTCGGAAATGGTGGGATCCTGTAAGCTTGCGCAGCCCTCATATGTTTCGATTTTGCTATATATTTTTGAATCATCAGCTTACATGAGACTATGAACTGCTAGACAGTCTATCAGATCGTTTAAAAAAGGAGAAACAACAATGGGTCTAAATTAGAGCCTTGTGGTACACCTGAAATATCTATATATACATAAGACTCATGACCCACAAATTGTGCAAACTGTGTTCGATTATTTAAATAAGACTGAATTGAGAAAACTAGATCTTTGGAGAAATCTGACTTGGCTTTCTGTTTGTACAACATAACTTTATGATTTATTTGATCAAATGCTTTCATTAAATCGGTATATACAACATCTACCTGACTCCGTTCATCAAGATTCTTTAACACAAATTGTGAGAACGTTACAAGGTTAGTCATGCAAGGTCTATGGGGCATGAATCCGTGTTGCTCAATCTTCACTTGGTTTCTTACTTTGGGATGAATATTATTGAATACTATGATCTCAAATAATTTTGAAAAGTTGTAAACAATAGATATAGGTCTATAATTGCATCACCTTTTTTAGTACAGGTACTATTTTTGCAGTTTTCCAGATTTTCGGAAATATTGTCGTTTTCGAGTAAGCTACTTTCATAAATATTTATATATAAATTTCAACAACATGGCATATTAGAAACTAATTGTTACTGTGGTTTTTGTCCACTATTTCCTCGAATTTAATGCGTGCCATTCTTTCCGTACGTGACACGGTATGGTGTTTGGATTATTATAGAAATTCATATATAATTGGACCGGTAGGGTAAACCTGCGTTTGTTTATCTAGCATCGTCACGAAGGCCTCTTGCGGACTACTTCCAGGAATGTGTCCGCCTTATCACGACAGTCCTTCGTCCTTGTGAGGACCGGATTGAGTGTTGAATTGAATACTACTCGATTTTGCGTCATGGTCCACAAATTTTATCAGTTGGGAATTTCATGTGCACCTTGCAATAATTTGACAGTCATGTGAGTAAATATAACAGATTCCTCAATTTTATCAAGTTGATATACATTTATTACTTTGTTCAAATGTCTTCATACTTGGTGAGGCCATGAATGTTCCATGTATATGTGAAATGCAAATTTTACTGGTGTTAAGATCTAGAATAGTTGGAAATTCTAGTCAAGATTTATTTGTATATATTTATTTATGAGTATATATTTATTCATGTTTATAATATTTTAAGAAATAGCAGGCTGTTTGTAATGCAAAAAACATTTTTATTGTCGTTTCGTTGTTGATTACAGCTTTTGAAATTTTTTAAAAACAAATATAAATATTTATATATATATATATATATATATATATATATATATATATATATATATATATACAGATGTTTGTTTGTGGTATAGCAGGTGTACTAGACTAATTAAACGTTGAATAATTAAAGGTTTAATGAACCGATTTCGACTACGGAAGAACTAAAATACTGACAGCGGAGAGGAATCTTGAATCTCGAGAAATGCTAGAAATGATTTTTATTCAAATGAACATTGATAACACAGTTAACAACTAAACGGATATAAAGGGTCTAAGTTCAATATATACCCCATTATTATAATACTATAGCCACATGCGCACCGCTACATATCGCATAACTCAAACCTTCCTTTTCCAACAGTGATGTGAAAACTACCGACGAATATTCTGGTGAGATACAATTTTTCTTTTATTCTTTTATTTTGTTGCTTTTATAGTTTTGTATTTTATCCTGTGATGTTTCTTTCAACTTCATTCAAGTCTAATTGTCCCAGTCTCAATTTTAATCAGGTTTTTTGTCTCAAATTTTAGCTGAAGAAGATGGAAACTCCATTGAAACGTTCATTAAACCTTTAATTATTCAACGTTTAATTAGTCTAGTACACCTGCTATACCACAAACAAACATCTGTATGTAATACGACCGACAGGTAAAAAACGACGAATTTGAAATATATATATATATATATAATATATATATATATATATATATAACGTTACTTTTGTATATAACACGTTACTCATTTTTCTCTATTTCCAGTGTCACGAAAGCAATATTCGAATTTTTTAAAAACAATAACTGAATACTAATTTTTGAAAAATAAATTAGTATCTACTTCATTTTAGTAAACATTTTACTCAAACGTTAACTATCACACATTTTCTTTCATATTTTCTTATTGTATTTTGAATTTATAGTGTGAAATAATTTAATATGTTTTGGGTTTTCTCATTGTTTTTTTGTGTATTATAGATGTAAGTTTATTATGTGAGTCTCTTATGGCTCTATTCTATTTCTCAAAATTTTATTTTCAAGGGAATTGGTAAATGAATGAATAAAACGAAACAGCAACATTTGTCTTTCACAAGTCTTTCTACATAGACATTCACATAGACACATTTACATATACTATCAACATGAAGAAGAAGAAGGTTCTAAGTTTAACTTTATGCAGATCGTTATATTTCACTCTGATAACAGAAATAGAAATGATATGATCTCCAAAAACCATCAATGTCTTCAATCAAAACTGTGAGCCTACTTCATTGTTTTGAGATTATTAAATAAGAAAAATTCAAAGCCCATTACTTTAGGGCAGTATGTAGTTAGTTTCTTGAAAAGAAGCATTTCAATACCTGGATCATTCCGATTATAAGAGAAGAATCTGATAATTGGATACAATAGTGAGTAAAATTGATGAAATATAAAAAATTTTTGCAATTCTTGAAATTAGATAAACTTTAATGATTTTCCACTTTTATTTGTATATCTCGATGTGTACAACTTTATTTGAAGAAAAAGTTTATCGGATCAAATGGTTCACTGAATCTATGAAGAATGATTCATGAGCTTCATCCTTTATACTTGATAATTTGATTAATTTAATTGTAACGATTTTATTTTTCAGCTAAAGAATGAAGACGATATTCGTATTTCCAAAAATGCACTTGCAGTTGTAACTCTTCGTAAATTTTTTGTTGGTGATCATTGTCAAATCAAATCGCTGTTTTTCATCTGAAAACTTTCTCATCCATGACATTTCATGATAATGGTAATGAAAGATTCATAGTTTCCTATTTTCCAAACCTAGAAATGAATCATGAAGAATGACTAACATACTTATTGATTCAATTCCTTCCTCGGCTATATTATCAACTATCCGGACCTGTTTTAATGACTCGTACTCTTAACCCTGACAAAGGGGTGATATCGGTGTTATCGCGGGTAAGGTCACGTGCCCATCCATGAAATTGCGGACCGAGTCTCGTTACGCCATGCAAATCAGCACCTATTCGACGAAGTCCTTTGGTCATCTTGTGGACCCCAAGACCAAATGAAATCGAATACCTTAAATTAACTAGCAAGTCAAATCTACTTGTCGCTATCGAACCCTAATCGCCATCAAGAGGGTTGATTACTCCCTATCACTTCGAAATTATCAGCAGATAAGAATTATTCTTGTAGTGATTTCAAAACGAAGATTTGATTGAGGATCACCAGAGTGTTTCCAATATTTTTGAAATCTCGACATAAAATTAATTATATATATATATATATATATATATATATATATATATATATATATATATATATATATATATATATATATATTATTATTATTGAAACGATTGTTTCCCATGAGGAGAGATATTGAACTTGAATTCGCAATTCTTAGGACTTTTGCTTCATCTTTTTTGCCTCCCAAAACTCTTCATCCTCTCTGAATGGTCTTTCTTTCGTTCATATGTTCATTCTATTCCATATTGGCGATTTGATTTTTGCTCAAACTTAACATGTCGGATTTTATAGTGACACCCAGCGCGATTTTCGAGATTTTTATATTGATCTGATGTAGATCTTTTACTCTTTATAATTTGTTTTTATTCAAATATGTAGGTCAATATTTTTTTAAATTCTGTTCCGCATTCACTGTCTTCACAATCCTTATAATTATATCGAGCTGGCTATGTGAAACATGAACAATGCGCCATGTTGCCAATGTCCTTCTAGTGACCAATGTTAGAGAATATTAGATTCTCCATTATCCTTCATGGGATAAATGTTAGAATCTTGAAATGGATTTTCAGCATTTATTGAAAGCGTGATACTGTTTCATACTACAAGGTACTCATCAGTCACGCCACGTTCAACGAATGAAAGGCAAAGATTTCAATCCTCACATACCCTCTCGTCGATTTTAAGACAGAAATATAGAGTAAGTCGTATGCCCATATAATGCATAGATTAATGTACATCTCAAATCTTAGAATCAATGAGAAGCACATGAATACAACGACATTGAAAGTTTCACACGTCCTTATCAATTAAGATACTACCTTGATGATGAGTACCTTGTAGTATAAAACATGACTGTATCACGGTTTCAATAAATATAGGCACCAATTTCAAGATTCTTTAACGTTTATCCCATGAAGGATAATGGAGAATCTAATATTCCCTAACATTGTTTCCTAGAAGGACAATGGAGATATCGAATTGTTCATGTTTCTCATAGCCAGCTCTGCTATAATATTCCTTAGAATAATTTGTCAAGAATTATCGAAAGAAAGTTATAGTGTACTTTGATAGCGAATGTCTATAAGTAGTATTATCTACAAGTGCGATAATATAGCACGAGATTTACAGATTTCTTTTTCTTGTAGTGAATTTCTGATATATATATATATATATATATATATATATATATATATATATATATATATATATATATATATATATATATATATATATATATATATATATATATATATATATATATATATATATATATATATATATATATATATATATATATATATATATTATATATATATATATATATATATATACAACTCAAAATGGAGGACTAAGTATTTCAAGAGGTTTTTGAAGATATGCTCAATATTCATCGTGCCAAAAATGTTTAATTTATTGCAGAAGGTGGTGAAATGCTTTTCACAATTAGAATATTTCCAAAAAATTTTAAGTTTTATTTTAGGGAACATAGAATCTACATTAGTACATGAGATCTACTGGTTGGTAATTTGAGACTCTATGTGAAGAAGAATAATAAACTTGGTTTCATCCTGGTAATACTCGATATAGTTCTGGTTTCGATGTTTTCAGTAAGTTTGTCTCTTTGGTCTAAATTGTTCTTCTTGTGGTGAATTTTGATAACACACACAAATTTCACCTAGATGCAATACAAACTGTTACATTGTTCAAAATCCTGTTTTCATGTTGTATTTTTTATACTTTGTTATAGTTTGTATGCTTTGAATGAATGGAAGAAATTAGATAAAATAAATTTCAAATAACCCAGAAAATATATGAATAAAAAATAATTTATAAATATAATTTACTCTCCAAAAGTGTTGTGGTTAAGTATATGGCTATAAGAAATGAAAGTAGAAAGAACAGGAATAATTTTGATTCAAAGCGACCTTACATTCATCAACTTTCGAGGCAATTTTTCAAATAGATGGTCCTTCGTGCCTTGGGTTTCCTTCCGTCAACTCAATAACATAAAGTCCAAGGAAAGAGGAGGCGCTAAAACTTTCTGCATATTTGTTTTGATTTTATATCGGTCTTCGGCGGAATCGAAGATCTATGATAAATGGAACTGTTCCGGTGCGGGTTTATTGAAATGCTCCGATGGCTACCGGAACCCGGACTCCCACAAACACGAGGGAGAAAACTTTCTTCTCTAGATGTCGCGTCTCAATTTCCGATTATGCTCTTAATATAGAAAGATTTTATTGTGGAAAATGTTTCATTCGTCATGGAGAGCAAAATATATTGGTTCCAAATGGTAGGTTATGGGAGACAGAAAACGACAAGGGGCAACATATTATTAGTTTTTATTGCCAGACCGAAGCATGAACTTTGGGAGTTTATTTATGAATACTCATCATTTGAAGTCCAATGATATACTCGTATATCATTGGAACTACATTTCATTTCAAGCTATCTAAAAATTAGAAAAGAGCAAGTACCTATTTTTTATTTTCAATTATATCTTTTGAATTTTTTTAGCTACATAAAATGGAATTACCTTTAGATAGTCCTTCACTAAGAGTCACTTCTTATACTATTGCAGAGCAACTTGTACTATCACATTTTTGCTGCACGTAAGTAGGTAAAAGCCAAGTACGTATTTCAATGAAAAACGTATTTATCCCTACAATGAAAATCACAGTCATCCCATAATCAATCGAAAAAGTGTTAAGTGTAGACAAGAAAATAATTCAGTACTTGTTTAACTGAGAGCGAATTCTCAATTACCCTTGGTGAAACATGATTAAATGAAAATTTAAATCGAACTCTTGGTTCAATTTTCTACAAATATATTGAATAATTCAATAATATTACAACGTTCAATCGACATGTTTCGAACGGTCAGCTCATTATATCAACATTGACAAATCTCTAATAATATATTAGTGAAAAATTGAGCCAAAAGTTAGAATTAAATTTTCATTACTTATATTATTAGCTTTGGGGTAACTCCATTCCGTAATTTTTGCTAGTTTCTGGCCTCTATGTCAATGAAATATATGCTATCACATTAAATTCTCCTCTGAAGCTACATGTTTCTCCGACTTCTAGGCTTGATGAAACTAAGCAGAATATTTTTTCTGAGTAAACCTAATTGACCTAAAAGATCTAATAGACCTTCTCGAGGAAAACACATCTATTCACATCTATTTTATGTGTTTTAGGTTATTTTTTTTTCAAATGTCGTCGTATTGTCTTTTGTGATTTGGACATGAAATTTCAAGCATACTTTCGTGTGAGGACTGAATTGAAGATCAGACTCGAAACTGAATTCAGCCCTTCTGTTAGTATTTAGTTGTAATCACGGTATTAATCGAATAAATGTAACAGAGCAATGCAATGAATGTTTCACAAAATATGTTATTTTTAAAAACTATAAAATTAAAAATTAACACATTTGACTTAAGTTTCACTGAATATATAAAATACTCTACACATGTTTCGGGTGGTTAACCTATTATCAAGAGTATACAATATTACTAATATTGTAACTTTACAAGAATTGTAATATGTATTGTATACTCTTGATAATGTGTTAACCACCCGAAACATTTGTAGAGTTTTCAATATATTCAGTGAAACTTGTGAAGTGTTTTAATTTTATAGTTTTCAACATAGTGTTTCTCCAAGAGATATGCGAAACCTTCGTGTCATTTATGTTATTTTTATTGTAAGATAAGTTGTAATCGATAAAAATAAAAAATTGCAATAATTACAGCGACATCAATGATATTATCACAACTCATCTATTCATGGAATTCGGTGCTACTTCCTTCTAAATATAATAATTGAAGTGATAGTTCAAAGTTTATAGAAAGAGAGTTAGTTCCGAAACTCGCCAAAGAAATTACTTCATTTAATTGTCATCAATGATCTATAAATGACAATAGCTTTACTCTTCCATTTCCAACTGTAATGGAATAATGTTCATTTATGGTTTCAGGTGAAGTCGAGTCAAACTTTGAGTAGAAACCGTATAAAAAATATCTACTAGTCCCGAAGACCCAAGGATCAGTTTCTGAAAAACCTGAGATACGAAAAATATTGAATTCACATCATTGCGAAAATGTGAAAGTTTTTTCCTCCAGTAAAATTCAACCCCTTTGAGTTATCCCTTCAAGCATTGTAGGAGAAAACTATATTCAATTCAATCAGTAATAGAACAAAGGACAGATATTCCGAAAACTCTTATGTTGCTCTGACCACCCTCATATCACTCATCTTTATAATGTCCTGTTACAGTTTTCATCATACGTAAAGATTCCCCATTATTCAATTTGAAACAACGTTTCAAATATCTACAATTTTTAATTCAGAAATTACACTTCTATTTGCAATGTTTTCGCTAATATTTCTAGAAAATGTCCAAAATGTCAGTCTCAACTAATTTTCCAGAGGACTCTTATTGCCGAGACAATTCCATCTAATCTTTTCGTATAGTCCAACAGTCTCAGATAAGCCTTCAATCGATGTAATTCGGAGGAACAGAAAAGAACGAGTAAGCAATCCATTATCCCGTAGATCATGGCTGTGTTATCACGATGCCGGGGTGATAGTGTCAAGCCAAATAGATAAAATAGATGATTGGAAGAGTTGTGGATATGTCAATGTAGATACGCACAAACAACCGATATAACCAGTCTGATTTACGACACGCGACTTTCCCCTGTTTATATTTCTTTCAGCTGAATTGATTTAGTTGCAATGTTAGCTTTCAGGAATAAGTAACGATTTTTTTTTTCTGGTTTTCAAAAAATGTGAATCGGTGTGACAAAGCGAAATATCTGTTTGAATATTTTTCGTCGTAAGTAAC
Source organism: Henosepilachna vigintioctopunctata (assembly GCA_030704895.1). Classification (NCBI taxonomy): domain Eukaryota; kingdom Metazoa; phylum Arthropoda; class Insecta; order Coleoptera; family Coccinellidae; genus Henosepilachna; species Henosepilachna vigintioctopunctata. The sequence continues at coordinate 51,200 of JARQZJ010000046.1, read as the reverse complement.
AAGACAGTATAAAAGGTTCGTTATTACCCTAGAAATAGGTAAAATGCTAAGTGAAGTGAATCCAAAAAAACGATATAATTTGAATACTGAAATTTCAAAACCTGACTTCAGTTTCAGAGGATGGATCTTTTTGTATTCGGTGGTATGTTCAGGGATTCAAACCTACTTTGATCTGAAACTCTCAGCTTTGGATGAAAGTTGATTTCAAATTTAGAACGCTTCCATGCTTACTTTGAATTAGTGTACTTCCTGACTCACTGAACGGAAGTAGCTAGGCTAGAAATATTATTTTTACGCGGTGTGTGGACCCAACAGCACTTTATCTTACTTTCATGTTTCAAGTAAGATTCTTCCCAAGAACAGGAACACCAACATGTTCCATTTTAGGAAAAACTAATGCTTATTGCTCTGTTCTTGAGAATTGAGCTCTACGAGAAATATTTGAATGTACTGGAAAAACCTATTGGTTCATCAGATGTCATCGGCACGATAAACATTTTTCTTCTGATAAAGAAAATCTGAACATTTTAGCAACTCCTTTTGTGTCAGTGGCAGCGACTAAGAGAAGCTTCTGCACCCTGAAAACATTGAAGACATATATCTCCGAAATGAAAAGGACTAGAGTAGTTTTATTTAGAATAGCATTACCTAGAATAAAACAGAGTAAATATCTTGCATCGGTCATCACAGAGGATGGGTCTATATCCGGCGACATAACCGGATCTTATGTGATCCAAAAATGCAAAAAGGACAAAAGGGAAGGTCTATAAATCCGCTGTCAGAGCAGTTTTGCTCTATGGTAGCGAAACAGGGGCATTAAAGAAGATGCACAGCAAAGATTACATTACAAAGATTATGAACAGGAGGAGTTACAATGAGAGACAAAATAAGAAATGAATTCATCCGGGGTAGTTTTAAAGTTGCATCGATCTCGGACAAACTCACCCAGTCCAGGCTAAGATGGTATGGTCATTAAGCGACCTACCGAAGACCATTTAATAAAGAAGTTGTTTTCCATTGCTACACCAAAGAGAGGGAGAGATAGACCACCAACTTTTTGGTTGACGAATGTATAGAGAGACATGAAGAGGTTGTAGCTATCGGATGACGAAGCTAACCAGCGGAAGGAATGGCGCCTAAAGATCAAGAAAGCCGACCCCGTATAACGGAACAAAGCTAGGCCAAAGAAGAAGAATCAAACTGATCTCTGATATCTGTTCACCAAAACATGACGGTAGACATTAACTATATTTCCAATAGATTAATTGTTAGACGAAAGGGGTTGAATTCAGTACTTGAAATATACATTATCAAGCAACTTTAGATGACTTTTATTGCAGTATCAGAATTATCATTCAAAATACCGAGTAATTCAAATTTGAGCTTCTAACTCCTCGATGAGACGTCTTCAACTATACCCTTGAATACGAAAATATATCGAAGCTATATTTACCAGATAACACTCTGCATCTGCATGCAGAAAGAATGACATATCTACGCCAATGTTTTAAGGGTAAAAACTACGATAAGGAGGAAAGCGATCCCCAATGGTTACAAATCGAATCCTATAAGACGAAGTACATTATCTTGTCTGAGACGACTAATTACAACCAACGATGCTACATTACTCCCGGAGGCTGCGCGTCCTACGATAACCGTTCGCCGCCGCCCGGTTCGAGGATGTTGTGCCTCCGGCAAGGCTTGAGTGGTTTGCATCTGATCCGAAGACGCTACGACCGCACGCTGTGGTAGCTGGTGCTCTCCGAATTGCCCCTCCAGTCATAGAAACTTTGCTGGATTTTAAAAGGAGTTCGCTATCTTTCAAACCGTTAATGCCTCGCTTCTTATACGCCGCAGACCTCAGTGAGGTTTCTAGAGAGGGATTTTCAAGCAGCACTTGCAAAAACCATTATATTAAGGGAAGTGCCGCGATTGTTTGTTACGTCAACGATATCACGACCGTGCAATTCATTCATTTCAATTGAATTTTTCTTGGTTTTATAGAAAAGTATCATGAAAAATTATGTTTCCATCAATGTGAATTGGGCCCTCTCACTTGTTGAAACATGTTTTGAAACAAAATAAAATAGTGAATCTGGCCTACTATGACGTGCTTCATGCAGATCAACCATTGTGAGGAGTTTCACAACTAATTCAAAAGTGTTTGAAATAGTTTGTTTGAAAACCTTCTTCTTCTTGTCATTAGTCGAGTGCTTCATTATATCAAAAAATACAGAAATACAAAAATTAGAGATTATGGAATTTCTTATATAATTAAGACAATACTATAAATAAATTCTTTTTCATATGAGTTGTATCAACTCTCTAAATGTATAAACATTCCAAAACTGATATGCAATGAATTGATTGATAATTATAATAATTTAGGATTAAGTGTTCTCAATCATATTATACTTTTTGAATACAATATAATATCAAACACGGATGAAGTATTAGTAGAGGTGAAATTTATAAAATCTTACTTCAATTTGTCCAAAGCATAAATGAATGAGTACCAACAATAACTGCTAGTTTCGAGTACTATTGATTATTATTAATTATATTGAAATAAAAACACTTGGCTTGGTTTCACAAAATTAACAATAAATACTTACAATTGTTTCAAAATGGGGTCACACCCCGAAAAAATTTTACCTAGGGTTAAATATCCAGTTACAGTAATTGATTTAACACATTATCTGTTGAAAAATACTAGAAATTGTTGAAATCGATACCATACCTGAAATCCGGGAACAATCGCAAGCGTACTACTAACGCAACCTATTGACATTTGAAAACGTCATATGATGACATTTGTCGTTGCAATTTAGTAGATACCTAAGGGTATAGAAGATGTATGTGCGTTCATTGATTGGTGTGTCTACGAGAATCTGAGAAATATTTTCTGTTGATTGCTATAGATGGAATCATGAAGTATTCATTACTTGACGGTTCTTCACTTGTAGTCATAAGATTATGCTTGGAGATTAAAATCGTTGCCTCGCTTCGATGGACGTGGTGCAACTGACTATTTCTTTGTAGAATGAAACAGCTGTCTTACACTTCCATCAGGTGTGACAACGATTTCAATATTTCTCTAACATTTATCCCTTGAAAGATGATGGAGACATCACGTTCACATACTAGCTTTACTATAACATTCTTTTGATTGATTCGAATTTTTCGAATGAATATTCTAGTTATTCATTCTCTCAAATATTTCATTTAGTGACATTAAGCACAAAACATATATGTATGTGTGTGCACATACGAGGGTGAGGTTGAAAGTTTCCGGCCTGACTAAGAAAAACGATGTTTATAATTTTTTTTCGCTTTATTTTTCAACATAATCTCCATCAACAATGATACACAATTCCTCACAAATGGCGTTCTAATTTAGTTATACCAGTTTTAAACGTAGATTTTCCAGCTCCTCAAAATACTGATTTATAGTTTCGACAACTTCTTTTCTCTCAAATCTTTCACCGCCAAGCCTTTTTTTATGTTAAGAAACAGGTAATAGTCGCTGGGGGCTAACGCTGGACTCTGGAGAGTAGGGAGGATGCAGCATCAATTCAAACTTCAGTTCGTGTATTTTAGACATGGCAACAATCGACTGATGCGCTAGTGTGTTATCAAGACGAAACAAATATTTTCTTTTCGCCAAATGAGGTCGTGTTATCAAGACGAAACAAATATTTTCTCTTCGCCAAATGAGGTCGTTTAATTTTGAGCTCGTCCTTCAAACGTTGCAATAAGTCTGCGTAGTTTTGACTAGTGAAAGTCTTAATCTTTTCAAGATAGTCAATGTATAATTTCTGTCACATCCAGAAAAACAGTAGCCATAACCTTGTTTGCCGATAAAATTGCCTTTGCCTTCTTTGTTGGTTTCTCCTTTAGAACCCACTGTTTTGACTGTTCTTTATTTTCAAGAGTGTAGGGGTGAACCCAAGTATCGTCAACAGTTATGAATCGACGCAAAAATTAGTTTGGATTACGCTTATACAGCGCCAAATTTTCGGTTGAAATGTTTTTTCGAACCAGTTTCAAAATCTTCACACCATATCTGCCACGATGTCTGCGACCAAATCGGCATCCATCTTGCACACAGCTTTTCCATGATCAAATGGTTGTGCAAAATATTTCGCACACGTTCAGCTGACATCCTACAGGTCTCAGCTATCTCATTCACTCTCAATCTGCGGTCATCCAATACTATTGATGAATTTGCCCAATCATTTCTGAAGTTGTAACCTCAACGCGTCGTCCTGAGCGAGCCTTGTCAGAGGTTTACACGACCCATTTGGAATTCAGAAACCCACTGCTTAATAGTTGAATATGATGAGGAGGAATATCCTATTGTTGAATCCATCTCTTCTTTTCTTTGTTTTGGTGTAATACCTTTAAACTAGAAGTGTTTGATGCCAGTACGTTTCTCCAGTTTTTCCATTTTCACGAAAACAAATTAACGTAGCGATTCGGCTGAAACTTTACATACAAGCTCAGTAGGAATGATACGGTAGGGCGCCGCTCCAAAAGTAGACCTAGTGGCGCCATCTCTCGGGCAGGCCGGAAACTTTTCACCCCACCCTCCTATATGTATACATTTCTGTATATACTTATACATATTTTCATTTCATATATATATATATATATATATATATATATATATATATATATATATATATATAACAAATACATTTTGACTGGTTTGATAATATACTAATAGAATATATGTATTTGGGATAGCAGTCTTCAGGTTGAAATAAGTGTACTCTTTTCTTTTTATCTCAAGCTTTCGAGAATTATATTTATCTCTTTATCAGGAGCAACTAGAAAATTGAAAGTGAGAAAATGCCAAATATACACAGATATGTGGTAACTTACGAACTGAGGTTGTATTAAAAAGATGTTGAAATTTACTGAAAAATCATATAAAAGATACTCAAAATGAACAAAACTCACAACATATAGGGATGGAGTATTAAAAATTATTTAGACAAAGTTTTAGTAGAGACTGAAAACAAAGAATGACACTTATAGGTTACGCTTCCATCATAGAAGATCCGTGAAATACGCGATGTCCTCTATCATTCACAGAACCACACCTGAGTGATATGTTTAACATGTTGTAATCGATTAATTGTTAATCAATCAATTAATAGTGAGCTTGTGTATGTGAGCCAAACAACAACAATCCTATCACAGAGGATTACTTTGCATAGGAGTAATATTATGACAAGTGAACAAAATTATGCTCTGACCAAACATTGTCTAAACAACGGACATCACCCTAATTAAAATTCAGACAAAATATTGGATAAAGAGAAAAATACCAAAAGAAGACTGTTTCTGGAGATGGTGCGTATATACCAGAATAAGGACAGCATGAACTCTCGTAGAGACATTGATGGTCTGAGTTCAATATTTTTCTACCGATGCCAAGAGACATAACAGTTGTCCCAGTCTGAATACTATCAATGTCAGTAGTTAAACATGTCACTAAGTTTGGATGTGTGTGTGGGTTGGTACTGGCCATGTGCGGTTCTGTGAATGATAGAGACATCGAGTATTTCACGATTCTTCTATGATGGAAGCTTAACCTATAAGTGTCATTCTTTGTTTTCAGTGTCTACTAAAACTTTGTCTGAATAATTTTTATACCTCCATCCCTATATGTTGTGCGTTTTGTTTATTTTGAGTATCTTTTATATGATTTTTCAGTAAATTTCAACATCTTTTTAATACAACCTCTGTTCATAAGTTACCACATATCTGTGTATATTTGGCATTTTCTCACTTTAAATTTTCTTGTTGCTACTGATGAAGAGATAAATATAATTCTCGAAAGCTTGAGATAAAAAGAAAAGAGTAGGTACACTTATTTCAACCTGAAGACTGCTATCCCGAATACATTTTTTCTATTATATATATATATATATATATATATATATATATATATATATATATATATATATATATATATATATATATATATATATATACATATCTAAGTCGGGTTATGAAATGAGACCGCTGTTGTTTGAATTTTGCTGTATTACAGTCTATTCCTTCTGATTTCTGCTCAAATGTACATTCTTTCGAATGCAATGTATGGAATGTAAAAGAGCATTTCCCAAGGGGAATCAGACAACATCGCAATCAGAATTAAGCTGGAATTGACTTAATCAAATTTGTCAGAAATATGTGAGAAATCTTATTTCCCACAAGTTTAACGCTCGAGATACAAATGACTCTCTCAACCCCAACAACAAAACAAATGAGGTGACTGTAACGAGCGAGCAGAGAAATAAGCCCGACACGCTGGGGTTCGCCGTAATTTCGGTGCCTTAGACGTCCTAGAGAAATTGTGAAGATTGCGGCTAGATGACCTAACGCGGACTATAATTTCATTAGCCGAATAGATAAATGAGCGTTTCCTGGGGCTTGGGACGAAGAAGACTTGAGGTAACAGCTGGTCACTTGACCAACACTACTTTACACAATGACGCAAATATAATAAAAGAAGACAACATACGTTTTCTAACTTCCTGTCGTAAATGTGTTGCTGAACTTCCATCTGATGTTGTTCTAATATCTGCAAATACTCCAAGTGATAGCGAAAGCGTTGCGGTATTTCTACAAAAGTTAGGTGATTTCTTTTACTACCCTCAGGCGACATTCCGTGAAATAATATCTAACAATTCATCAAGGTCATCTAATTATCAATATCAGATAAATTGATGAACATATTGTGTTCTGAGTTTTAAAAGAACAGTTTCTCCTTCGACTAATTCTGAGGACGTGCCGTTAATGAAAACATTCAGAAAACCATATTTGCTATAGTTGTTCCATTCTAGTAGAGGTTTGGAAGATATTCTACCAGAGCATACAGAAAATGTACCGTTGACAATCTTAAATCTGAAGTTGTTTGTACACAATGGCATAATTGAGCGATTGGTAACGAGATTGTCAACTGCAAAATTTTTCATTTGATTACAGAGATTTCAAGATTAGTTAGCTCAAACCCTAGAGTTGAGCCTCCAGATCATTCCTCAAAATTAACAAAAACTATTGCTTGCAATTCTTCGATATATCATTTGGACCTTTATCGAAATCACATAATTCAATCACAAACAAACCAACTTGTTCAAAACAGTACTTACTTGACTCAATTATAGAAGATTTGATGAATCACTTTTTCATCATATTTTCAGGTTATTCCAAAGCATACAGTCTTGAGTTATGTTTCAAACAAACACCAATATAGAACAGCTGTATTTTTGTTTTGTTTGCGCATAATATAAGGTTTACACAATATGGATTGGTACACTCACTAACATATCTGTCCAAAATCTACCAGCTGCTTTATTCAAACTAAAAGACAAACAACGTTTTTTGGAAAATATGTGGATCAAAAAGACGATTTCATGTATATACAAAATAGTCAATAGACCGGCCAAATTCTACGGTTGTGAAGTTTGGATAATTATTAAATAGAATGAGAAAAATAGATCCATAGGAAACGAAAAAGGTATTTGAAAGGGCATCAGGAACAAAAATTGAGGATGGTGTGAGGTTGAAAGGAATAGACCAAAAAATAAAGAATCTATTCTTTCATTCTGGAGAATACCCAGAACTAAACAAAATAATGAGATCGACAAAGAAAATGCAGTAGACACAGTTCAATTCAGGTAGAAAAGAGGACAAAGTGAAGATAATATATGGAAGTGCGAAAAGGTCTAGGAAGAGGCGTTTAGAACATGAAGGTGAAGACATAAGAACGAGAATACGTGAAAGAATATCATCTGCAAGATATGAGCCTACATGACCATTATGTAGCATAGTTTATATATTATATTCTGAAATAAATTTTTATTCGAAATTGTTTTAGGAAATTTCCCGATAGTTTTGTCAAAAACGTGCAAGATACGAAATACGAATGAAAATTTAATATAGTTGACTGTTCGTTGAGTGTTGAGTGTTCGTTAATCTCTTGGTGAAACATTGTAAGGCCAGCTTACACCAAAAAACGTATTTTTTTTCAATATATTTTATGTATAGTGCAAAACAAGTTGAGTCATCAATTTATTTACATATGAAAGCACATATATGAAATTACTTGAAAAAAAATTATTATTTTTTTTTTCAAAATGGCGGTATTGAAAATGGCTGCTGAAACTCATCTGAACGGAGATGAATGACATCATTTCTTAGAAAAGAATTATCTGAAAGCAACTCAAAACGGTTTCATGTTCTGTATCGAATTGATTATGACCTCAAGCAGAATAAAACATTTTCAATGCAAAAAAACAAAATGGCGGACTTTTGAATTGTTTTCACCGTTTTTTTCACTTTTAATTGTTCATAAGTTTTTTAAATATTAATAAACATTTCTGGTTCTACTGGAGACCATAGCCAGACATCTAAATAGAAAAACGCCGTATGGTTCATATCGATAAGTGCAATAGTTTTGAAATGAGAGTGTAATTCATGAGAAAAAACGTGGTTCGGAGAAAAATCAGTTCAAAGTTTGTATTCGTGAAAAATCGTAAAAAAAAGTGAATTTTACTCACATATCCATTCCAGCTTCATACACAACTCTTTCCTGTTCTTCGTAGGCATCATTCTGAAGAATTCTTGTATTTCCCAAAGCAGTTCAACAAAATAACAAGACAATAACAATAAAACAAAGAAACAAGCAATAAGACGACCCGAAGACATGCAGCAGCTGCCGCAACCGAAGGCGTTCGAGCGGCCGGATTTACTGCAGCGCTCCCTAATCTTTTATACCTGCTTCTCGGTCTTTGTGACCTTCGTGACCAATTCTATACTATGTCGATTCTTTCAAAATTGTTTGGGGTAAGCTGGCCTAAATATATAAAATAAAAAACACTTGGCTAGATTTCACAAAATTTATAATAAATAAATACTTGACAATTTTTTCGGGGTGTTATCCCAATTTATCTTTTGAACTTGTTTCAGTGTAACTTTCGAAAATGGGGCAACACCCTGAAATAATTGTCAAGTATTTATTTATTATAAATTTCGTGAAACCTAGCCAAGTGTTTTTTATTTTCGAAAATTTAATATGAAATTGAAGATCTGTATGGTGAAATTGTATCAAAAATTAAATAGCATATTGGAGCAGTATCATAACAATCCAATTCTACCGAAACATCCATGAAGAGTTTGAATTCAAATATTTCACTATGAGGTTATCAGTTGAGTTTTGTATTCTACACGCTCCTTTCCCAAAAAAAAAAAAATAAGGCATGCCTCTCCCAAAAGATATTGTTTCATTATGTATATTTTCACCATTCCCATTGTTAACGAAAAAAGCCATTTCAAGTATATAAAACGTAGCTGCAATGATTATACTAAAATCTCGTTAAAAACAAACACCCTCTTAGGCGAGTTGTTTTGTAAATCGCCTGTTTTCCCTGCACCTTTTTAAAACAGGTTCTTTAGTAGGTGTTGAAGCGTCGTTCATTACCCCTCTATTTCTCCTTGTCCCCATAACACAGCAATCAACGTCGACGACTAGATGGTGCTGCTCTCGCGCCTTGATCTCTTCTTTTGTTTCATACGCCCTCTTCGCTTTTTTTATTTTTTCGCATAATTCGTTCTTTTTCGCCCCGAGAGTGTGTATAACTTCGGAATGAGGGTGAAAATTTAAAAAAGCCACTCTCGTTTGTCATTTAAAGTGGTCCTGGTGCCCTCGAGCGAAGTAGAAATTAGCCTTCGAATAAAAATCGACTGTTTTCTCATCGTTTCCGGAAATTACAATAATACGCCTCTCATTATATTTGTATGATGTTTCCTGTCATACATAATGAGAAAGGAAAAGTTGGAAAGAAATTTCAAGAGCTTCCGCTCGAGATAATTGTGGAATTACCAAATTATTCTATATAATGGCCTTAGCCAAGAAACTCTATTTTCCTCATAAATTCATATAGCATAATATATATATATATATATATATATATATATATATATATATATATATATATATATATATATATATATATATATGAATTATTTAATTATAGTGAAAATTTGAGAATCAAAGTATTGACTCAGTATTTGTTGTGGTACTCTTTACTCTTTACCAAACTTTCGCAATCTACTTTATTGCTTCATCAGTGTTCTAGAATAAATAAAACAACCTTAACCAATCTACAACACATTATATACTCTTTGCATACATGAGAGTTGAGATTGAAATCATTAAACTATTGAATGGCAACAGCATAAACGTAATTTGCTAAATTCATCAAATATTAACAATTTAATTCAATTTCAATCATTAATATATTATTTGAGGTTATATGTTCATATTTTTTTTACGTATCATCTGATCCCAGTTGTTTCTCTTCTTCTTCTTTTTTGTCGTGTTTTCTCTCTTGCTCCATATCCAGTAAGTAGTATGTTACTCAAGTTTTGAGTGTCATTTTTTCTATTTATAGAATTTTCATCTTTTCTTATTTCTATCATCTCATGTATAAGTCTTTTATGATAATAACGATCAGTTTTTAGGATTCAGTTTTTCGTTTTCTCGCTGATCTATCTTTGTTGTATGTGTTACTAGAGCACATCTATCTTTTCCATTTTTATATCTGATTTACGGAGAGCTACCCTATTTTTCGACCATTGTGATATCAGTCCTATGTATGCTTTATCACAGTTATTGCAATTCATTTTATATATCATTTTACTTTTCAATGGATTTTGGATTTGATCTTTGAGTGTACTGTATAATCCTTTAACTGTTTCCTGGTTGCATGTTGTAATCTTTACATTCTCTTCTTTGAATATAATTTTAATTATATGTGTTGAGTTATTTATATTTGGTATGGACGCATAATAATTTTTATTTTCTCCTTCCTCTCTTGTCGGTGTTTGGAATTATTCTTTCTATTGGTATCACTTGATGAATATAATAGCTTCATAATCATGCTGACGTGGTAAGTATTTTGTACAAGTATTTTCTATAGATTTCGCAATCCCTCTCTCCTGAAAGTGTCATGGCAGATTTTATTACCTCATTTTTCATTTCTGATAAAATTTATTTTTATGTTTATGTTATAATTTGAAAGAAACTTAATAAATTTATTTGAACATGTATTTTTTCTGTACCAGTTCAATTTCAACGTATTATATTTACTTTGTATTTTCATGTCCAAGAATAGAACCTGATGCTGCTCATCCTCTTTCTTGACAGTAAATTTTAAGCTTTCGCAGTATGAGTTCAAACATTTTAATGCTTCCTCTCTTTTTGCTTCTAGTAATGTTATTTCAATATCATCAACGAACTGAGTCAATAAACTCATATAAATTATTATAAATAGTATCCTACAGACTCTTAAATATCATACAAATATATATATATATATATATATATATATATATATATATATATATATATATATATATATATATATATATATATATATATATATATATATATATATATATATATAGCTGGGTAGGTATATAATATCTATGAAAGTATTTTATTTATTTTAAAATCGTTCTTTTATAATTAAATGAGAATTATTGTATGAATATATGAATTCATTATTTATGAAAGAAGAAGATATGAATAAGTATAGGTACATGTTGTGAAATAAAAAAATAAGATGAGTACTAACTAAACTAAATCAAAGAAAAATTGAGGAAATTTATTATTTCAGTCAAAAGATAAAAACAACTAAGGAAAAAAAATAAGAAAGTAGGCAATCTAAATATAGAGAAGATCAAAGAAATTTTAAAAATGCAGTGAAATTTTCAATAATTGAAGCGACCATTACCTAATCACCTGTCTTATGTTGGGGTTGCCCCCTGTCGACTACGTACGTCCTGCCCTCTTCCTCTTGCAGCACCCTATTCCACTAGATAGAAGAGCTTCGATAGTTTCGAATCCGATTTTATAAATTCTGAGTGGAAATCACAATAATAATTATTAAAGACTAATAACGTAAGTACGAAATTGCATTGAAATAATGTAGGTAAATACGGAAAACTTTTATACCTACTAAATTTAAACCCCATTACTATCGGAAATTATATGGGCAATCATCATTAGGAGTTTATAGATATAAAATTTTATTGAAATGTTACTCAATTTTCAAAATGGCAAAGGTAATTGTAAACAAACGAATTGTTACACTCCTTTGAACATGTCTGATTTTTCTATTTAAAATAATAATTATTTCTGATTGTGTTACAATTTTCGAATATATCACAAAAAATAAGTTTTTGTGGTAAATAATTCTTTTTGTGTGTGCTTGTTTATTTTGAATATAAAAATTTCTTTTCTTTCGTTTCATTCGAATATATCTGCTTGGGATAGCTGCCAACAACTGCTTATCCACTCGTGAGTGTTGAAAAATTCGTACATTGGTGTCTCTTTAAATTTATTTATGCTTAATTATTCCTTTTTTTTTCTTCCTTTATTATTTTCATTCCAGCCCGAGGAAATACACAACCTCAAGGTCAGTTTCGACATTTTTATTACGATTTTTGAAAATTTAATTCGGAATATACCTTACGTGATCACAATATTCCGAAAATTACAATTTACTTTGTACCAAAATTACACTAAAAAATAAGATTCTGGTATTGGAGTTTGCCTAAAACCTAACAATTTATCACCAGGGTGAGAATGGGGTGAAAAGGTACTAAAAAACATCACGCGATGAATGAACTACCACTTTAATAATTGATGAGGCAGATACTTGATGTAAATCGATAAACATAATAAAACAATTGTTAAACTGATTTACACATATATTAAAAATAATACTGCATGACGTACGTTTCGATGAGATTCACCTTTTTCAAATGCTACGTGCAGACTAATGACAATTTCTCGAATACATACAATATATAAACTTAAATACAGAGAAAATAGGTAGATAACAGGTGGAAGGGATGAATTCATACTGAACTACTATATAGTAAACTAAGTAATTTTGAAAAGATTGAGAAGGGGTATGATCGATTTGGCTGTTCAAAAGGTTGCCAGAATATTTGTATTTATCAATTTGAAGTGATTCTAACAAATTAAGCTTCATTCCCTTGTTTGCGGTATTCAAAATTTCAAAATCGGAATTGAATATATGATTTTCATTAATCAAATGATTTGCATAATTAGAATCTGTCTTTTGATTATCAAAGCTACGTTTATGTTCCGAAATTCTTATTTGAAAAATTCTAAACGTTCTACCAATATAAAACTTATCACAACTACCACAGTTAATTTTATATACCTCGGATTTTTTATTTTTGTTGACTTTAGATTTGTTATTTTTGATATGTTTTCCTAAGTTATTTTCACTACGGTAAGCAATGTGGATGTTATACTTAAAAAGAAGAGATTTGAGTTTTTCACTGGACTTACCGATGTATGTAAGACAGTTATAGTTGATATTGTTTTTGACTAGGGGATAAACCAAACCAATCGCCTTTTTGAAGTTTTTCTTTAATATCATATTATCTATTATTTCAGGATTAAAATTATTATTCACGGCTATTCGCTTGATTAAATTTTTCTCGGTGTTGAAATTGGTTCTAGAAAGAGGAATATTTACTAATAGATGTATCAAACTATTGAAAGTTGCCATTTTGTGTTGAAATGGATGCAGGGAAGTAATATGTATAATACTATCTGTATGTGATGGTTTATGGAAAATTGAAAAACTATGTTTGTTATCCAGTTTTATTATTTTGAGATCTAAAAAATTAATAGAGTTTTCTCTCTCAAGTTCCAAAGTGAATGTAATTTTAGGGTGTAACGAATTAATGAATGTCTGAAAAGTGTCGAGTTGCCGAAGAGAACCAGTGAAACAACAGATGATATCTACCACTTGATGAACTACCACTTTCTACAAGTGTCAATGGTCTGTTACATTGAAATGAAACCTTCATGTCAATGTAATCGAAACTAATATAAGATATTTTAGATATAAAATATGTGAAACTTGACGATGTAGAGAAAAAAAGCTAGTTGAATCATAAATTATAACTTCACCTAGAAAATTAAATTTGTAAATTCACTACCGAAAACTTGCACTCAGCTCATATGAATAAAGCTGAAACTAGTTTTTTTTCTCATTGTAATTGAAATCTATTCAGAACTCATCTCCTCGAGAAGCCATTCACCTCTCTTCTCCTACAATACACAAGGTCGAGCGAGCAGAAGCCTTTTAAATTCATATTGTGTGCATACGGATCCCATATTGCATTATCTACATTATATTGAAACAAGCAGACTACGCTCGGTGTTCTCCTCGCCGAAAAAGTCAGATTTATTACAGATTCATGAGTTTAACTTTGTACTGATCTTATTTCCACATGCGGGGGGATATAAATCGTTAAAACCCATAAAATAAATAAAATCATCGTTATTCAAATTGAAAATCGCGAGAAGGGAGAAAATAAGCGTGTTCGGATTTGATAGGCTCTTTTTCCTAACATAATATAAGGTCTATTGTACATTATAATTCAACGAAATGAAGAGTAACTTCTTTAAATTCATATTTGATAACAAGAATGATAGATATTGGCCAGACATACCAAAGTTTAGAAGAACAAATAAGAGCCCGAAAACGCAAATACTGATATAATTTTACTAAAAAAATAACGAATAACTGATAAGTATGAATTCGATCATAAGAATACAAAAATGTTGTCAGCTGAAAAAAAATTTTTTTTTTGCTTTATATACCTACGTAAAAATTTGGAGAGAACTTTCAATGACAGAAAATACATGAAAGAACTTAGTTCAACATATAGTATTTCGATAAATTAACTACTGATCAAATAACACTACTCAAAAGAATACATACAGATATTGAAAAAAATTATAGAAATGGTGAAACATCGAGAGAATGAAACATCTAAAAGTAAAAAACTATAAAATTAAAAATAAACACACTTGACTTAAGTTACAGTGAAAGTCACAGGAAGATCCAATGAAACTTAAGTCAAGTGTGTTGATTTTTAATATTATTGTTTTTAACATAATGTTTCACCAAGAGATAAGCGAAACCTCCGTGTCATTCAACTAGAAGTAAGTATACTACCTACATGAATTCTCAGGAATCGGGATAAGTATATACGGGAGAATCGAAATATTTCAAATAAAACTCTCAGGGAGTTGTCTACACAAATGTTGTCAACGAGAACGAACCTATCACTTTCGAGAGTGAAAATTAAGTGCGCTTCGACAAAATCATTGATTTTGTTGAATGAAAATAGGAAACAATTGCTTCATCATTATTATGAATCATTAGTCCGTGTTTAATCAATCAATAAAGAATCGATAACTTTCCAAAAGCCCAGAGGTCCTATATCCCAACGAGGGGAAAACAAAACTTTGTGAAAATTCACGTGAGCTCCCTCTATCGAAGAAAATACGTAAAAACTCTCCCTAGAGTTCTAGGTTCCTACCATGACAACATTAGTGCGAGTACGTGAGGCTTTGTAGACAGCACCCTGAGAGTTTTATTTCGATTAAAAAATCTGTCTGTAATGTGTAAGAATGGTTACAGATTTCTGTGGTGTTCGAATGAAGCCTCACGTACTCGTAGTAATGTTATCATGAGTAGGAATTTAGAACGCTAGGGATAGTTTATACGTCTTTTTTCCGATAGAGGGAGCTCACGTGAATTTTCACAAAATGTTGTTTCCCCCTCATTCGGATATAGGACCTGTGGGCGTTTTGAAGTCATCGATTCTTGATTGATTGATTAAATACGGACTGATGATTCATAATAATGATGAAGCAATTGTATTCTATTATTATTGAGCAAGATCGATGATTTTTTCGAAGTGCACTTAATATTCATTATCGAAAGTGATAGGTTCGTTCTCGTTGACAACATTCGTGTAGACAGCTCCCTGAGAGTTATATTTAAAATATTTCGGTTAAGTGTCTTCTTTCTTTCATACAAATTCTAATCTAAGAAACAGCATAGAATTTTGGACATGTACGATTCATATGCTTTGAACTTATGTTTACTATCAACTAATTTGTTCCAATAGCAATGAATTCCAAATGAATTAAAAATCAGATTTGAACTCAATAAGTCTATTAAACAGTTTGGATGTCTCTTGATTGATATGAAGCCGTTTCATGCTCCAGCTGCGTTTTGACCGTCGGCACTAGATCAAAAGGGCAATAAGAGAGCAAGGGGCGGTTCGGGGGCATCATTAGCTGCTCGCTGGCCGGCGCTAAACGGTCACCGTTTATCACCAACCACCTTTACTCACAATTTGTCATCCCCTGTTCTCGCTCCAGAGAAGTAAACATCAGCTAGATATATCGTTGTGTTTACATGGGGTTCCAGATTGTCGACTAATATTCTAGAAACTCACAAAACACAGAAATGATGTGTACGTTTCTGCATCTAGAATCATGGCCAATATGAAAAACCTTTCGCATTGAATCGTTCAGAATATTCGGAAAATTATTTTCAAATAACTCAATTTCTTTTTATTTTTAGGCACTAGTCGAAAAGTTACGAAATTGTTACATATCTCACTCACATCAATGTTTTATAATTAAAAACATTCCGCTCATTTCAGAATGAAATAATCGAATTGGACTCATGTTGTGGGAAACTTAGTTATAATCTAAGAGTTAGTACAACTCTCTTGATGGATTACTAGTCTGAAAGCTATGGCAAATTATTATAATTATTAAAGTTCATTCGCTGATATCTAGCTGAATAAAATTGAATAAAATACATTCAAATCAAATACATTGAATAAAAAACAAGAGGATTAGTTTCATAAAATTTCATGAATTCACTGACATTTGTTTCGGGGCTGTTACCCCATTTTCAAAAGCTAAATGTTGGCTAAGAAGCTCAAGAGCAGATCAGCTTTCGAATATGGGGGTTACGCCCTGAAATAATTGTCACCAATCAAAATCATTTCTTGAAACTACACTTAGTGTTTTTAACTTGAAATATTATTATCAATGCTTCAAATGAAAGCAGAAGACAGATATTTCATAATAACCCGTAGTAACAAAAAATACTATTAATTTTACCTATCCAAAATTGAGAAAATGCAGAACAAAGTTATAAAAAAATCCAGAAAAAAAACTAGAAAACTGCTACACCAAAAAGAACAAATGAATTAGTTATCTTATTGGGTCCTCTTCAATTCTCAATAAATTCTCTCTCATATCCGAAGTAGTTCTGAACGGACAAATAATATTAGTAATAGTTCTAAACTTGTAACTATTGTTGAAAATCTCGGTCTGTTCGATCAACAATCAACATTCGCAGAACATGAAACTACCAATAAAAACAGCATATCTCAAACTAAGAACTCTTTCATCGCTTAAATACTCGTATATCTTACAAATATAAATAAAAAGTAACTGCAATAAACTCCTTAATCAAGGTGTAACTATGGTAATGTCGTATATTTTTGCTGTTCAGGTGTGCAACTCATAATCGAATTGAAAGTTTCACAAAATACTTGCATACGTTTTTGCTTCAATATAAGACGTTTCGATCATATAAGTCATATATAAAATTCCAATGAAACTCTAAAAGTGGATTTCAAGTTTCTGTCACAATTTTATATCTTTATATATGAAATTTTATCAATATCTTGCCCCAAGTATATAGCCCTAAAAGACTTTAGAAATAAATAACATTCTCGAAAGATTCGTGACAAAATGCTGGTAAATATACCAAAACATAATATCGTAAAGTTTCAAGCATCATTTTCGTTCTTGGTCTCTAAATGTTCGAACCAACTGAAAAACAAATACAGAATGATTGAAATTGAAATTACTGAATTTCAAACACAAATGAATAAGTTATTGTTAGATGATCAGGAAAAAGGGAAAGCAGAACATTCTTAGGAATAGGTTCTATGGGGTTGATAGTAAGACTGGCGAAAGCCAATATCAACCACCTTTTCAAATGGTTTTCAGTTGCTTGTGTGCTTCTACTTGATTGTTGATATTTAACGAAACACTATAATGATTTGTCCATTATTTGTTTGATTATTATACTAATGGATAATAAATAGAATTAAAGATTGAATTTGAAGATGGAGATAAAACAGGATAGGTTAAACTAAAAATACAAAATGTTATTGTGAACGAAGAATAGATATTTTATGATTGATGAGGCCGATACTTAGAGAAAATCAATATTCATAATGAAACAATATTTAGAATTTTCTCATAATTTAATACAAATACGCATGACGATGTTTCGAAGTACTACTTCTTCATCAAATGCTGGATTAATACCCAATGCTGGATTAATATCAAATGCTGGATCAGTATTTATTTGTAAATAGTTTATTCAAAGGACGATAACAATATAATTATCAGTTTACATAGAGTTACTTTTTCATTAGAATTCAGTATTTTGTGTTGTAGATCAAATGATCCAAGTCAATGCATCGAAAAGTCATTTCTATAAGATGTGTCTATGAGGTGTATAAAAAATTTCTATAATGATATATATTTATGTAAAATTTTAGTTTTTAGGTAATTAACATTTATAACTTTTATAGGTTAACAGTTTTAAACTGACTGTTGAGTAAGCCCTTGTATGTAAAAATGAATAAAATTAAAAAAATAAAATAAATATTGTAGAATTAAGCCAAGTATTGTTCTCCATAACTCTGTTGACAATAGATTTTGACTAATATTAATCAAATGAAAATTTTTGCAATGTTTGGAAAAACTGAAACATAATCAATAAAAATAAAATGTTTCGCGAAATTGTCCCGAATTTAAATTTTAAGACGCACTTCACGTATGTCTTAGTGATTTCAATTTCATAGACGTAAAATATTCACGTTTTTCATGTCTACACTAAAACGTTATTATTGTCAGATAACTCATATATCTTTCGTAAAAAATTTTCGTTTTTCATATGCTATACTAAAGCTACAAAATGTTATGGAATCTATTGTCAAAAGATGTGAAATAATATTAAACGAATGAGAATATTCGCAATATTTGATTTAACTTAAACAAAATCAGTTAAAATAAACTGTTTCGCAAAATTGTAAAGAATTTAATTTCATGAAGCACTTCACGTATGTGTCAGTGATAGTCAGATAACTCGTATGTTTTGTAAAATATTTACGTTTTTCGTATGCTGTACTAAAACTACAAAATGTTATTGAATCTATTGTCAAGAGATTTCGAATAATATTAAACGAATGAGAATATTCGCAATATTTGATTCAACCGAAACAAAATCAGTTAGAATAAACTGTTTCGCAAAATTGTCAAGAATTCACTTTCATAAAGCACTTCACGTATGTCTCAGTGATAGTCAGATAACTCGTAGGTATGTTTTGTAAAATATTTACGTTTTTCGTATGCTATACTAAAACAACAAAATGTTATTGAATCTATTGTCAAAAGATTTCGACTAATATTAAACGGAAGAGAATATTAGCAATATTTGATTTAACTCAAACAAAATCAGTTAAAATAAACTGTTTCGCAAAATTGTCCAGAATTTAATTTCATGAAGCACTTCACGTATGTGTCAGTGATAGTCAGATAACTCATATCTTTCGTAAAATATTTACTTGTTTCGTATGCTATACGTAAACTACAAAATGTTATTGAATCTATTGTCTAGAGATTTCGAATAATATTGAACGAATGAGAATATTCGCAATATTTGATTCAACCGAAACAAAATCAGTTAGAATAAACTGTTTCGCAAAATTGTCCAGAATTTAATTTCATGAAGCACTTCACGTATGTCTCAGTGATAGTCAAATAACTCATATCTTTCGTAAAATATTTACTTGTTTCGTATGATATACTGAAACTACAAAATGTAATTGAACCTATTGTCAAAAGATTTCGACTTATATTAAACGAAAGAGAATATTAGCAATATTCGATTTAACTGAAACAAAATCAGAAAGAATAAATTCTTTCGCGAAATTGTCTAGAATTTAATTTCATGAAACACTTCACGTAGCTCTTAATGATAGTCAGATGACTATCTCTTCTAAAATCTTCACGTTATTCGTACGCTATACTAAAACTACAAAATGTAGCCAAGTATTCTCATGAATCTGAAATGTATTATCAATATTTGATGTAACTGAAACCAAATCATTAAGAATAAACTGTTTCGCAAAATTGAACCGAATTTTATTTCATGAAGCACTTCACTCATGTCGTAGTGATAGTCAGATAACTCATATATCTTCTGAAATGTTTACGTTAATCGTAGAGGTACACCTCCAAAATGTACCCATCAAGCTAATAATCCTAATAACCCACACAAATCACGTCTCGCTTAGCTTAAAAAGTCCATATCCCTTGGCAGAGTATCATAATAATCGTAGTTCAGATTACATATGTCACATGTCTTCGAAGAAGTTATAGGAAGGATATCACGCTGAGATTAGCTTATATGACGTACAGTCGATTGGTGTACGAGAACAGGAGACGGGGTATGGCACGTTAACACGTCTGTACAAGTAATCTGTGGCGACAGCTTGAAGCGTGACCAGAAAACATCATGGCGGTAACAGAAACCAACAAACTTTTCGCATGTACTCAAATAATACTATTAATCACTATGCGAGGACATGAATCTGTGAAATATACATTCCGAGGCAGCCTTGACGTATTTTATATTCCTTTCATTAACCATGAATGATGGATATCCCGGGTTGCCTATAGTCGTTTTATCACAGTTAGATTGTGGATTTCGTTAGTATTTGGCCTTTAGACGAAGCTTTATGCCGTTTTATAAATCGTTACTCTTTAAAAAAAAAATGGAATTATATATGTTACCGGAGATGTATGAAATCAAGGAATTGTACACAAATCCTAGAAGATGTGTACAATTCCGATACTATTTTCATTTGGCAAGTAATCAGTCTGATAATTCAGTAATTATAAATGTCACAGTATAAGAGTAAATCTTTATATTAATAATACTTTGTCAGTCTCGAATGGATTGCTCGAAAGTTATTTGGAAAAATACTTTATTTTTAAAACACAGGTATCTTGCTGTAGCACAGTTTTTCTTGCAAAGGCACTTCTTAAATCCCTGGCCGGGTCCAGTGGATTGCAAGTTGGCAACTGACCGTAGTGTAATCTCTGTACTCGGTACATCGTCTGCATCAAGAAGAACTCTTGGACACACATTAATCTGAGATCGAGCATATAATTGTTTCAAGATACCGTTTTTGGTACCAATCTGATAGAGTCCATCATAGGCAATACCCTCCCCTCGCCCCGCTGTCCACGCGTACCAACCTATATCTTAAATGTTTTACATTTCCAATTGCTATTTAGGAAATGTATAGATTTCCTAGGAAATGTGTAATCTGTAAGTACTTATAATATAATTTATTTCACATATTTTCGTGCGATTTTAGGAATTACATACATTTCCTAGGAATTGTATACAATGACGTAGTACATACATTTCCGTTAACATATACCCAAGACTGAAAATCTTGATTATAATAATAATAACAAAAATGATAATATTTATTCGTGCGTGAGACCGTAAGGCATGTACATGTCGAAAATAAGCAATAACACTAAACAAACTGGTGCATATTTGCATTAAAATATTAAAATTTTAAAAATAATTAACATTTAAATTTTGGTACATAAATATCACAAAATGTTTTATAAACCATATCTTCGCTCAAATCAAACATAAGTACACCACAAAGGTCACCAACCAAGAACTCAAAATTCTTCAGTTGAATATAATGCCCTATCAAGTAAATATTTCTTTAGTTCCAGCTTGAATTTGTTGATCGAAAGAGTAAAAGTCATACTCGCAGGCAGTCGGTTTAACACGTAAATGGATAGGAATAAAGGTGATCTTTTGAATAGTGCTGTGTTTCGGAATGACCAAGATATTCGAATTTCTTGTGACATACCTCGAATCTCCAAGGTTTTTGAGATTTTCCAAATTAGTTTTTGCATAAATGGCAGCCTTCCAAATCAGAATGGATGGAGAAATTAAATTTTATAACGAACAATATGATATGTACAGGTTTCCATGGGCTTTGGATCAAAAATTAGCCTCATAATGTTTTTTTGAGCAACAAAAAACAATTTTCTTACACAAAACTTAAACAAATATATTTTCTTCAGAACTTGTATATTGTTTCATTTGAATTCTTCGAATTAATTGATTTAATTCAATTAAAATAATTTGCGTCTTCAGTGTACCATTTTTCAATGACATAGTGACATATGTTTTTCTCCGCTACCCTTCAGGTGGCAACACTGATATACTTATATACAACCGGATTAACTCAACTACAGAACCGTTCGCTCTGGTTATTGACGAAACCGAATCAGAATAGAGTCAGCGCACTTGGCGTGAAAAGAAGAAAAGCGGCGTTGGATCCCTCGTCATCAATTATCGTTAGCCACCAATGTGTTCTTGTCAAATTTTCATAATTAGTTTGACGGCACAGTCGAGTGGCATTGTCGCGAAGCGTTAACGAAGAGTTAGTTTCATTCGGTTTCCGGTTTTCAATACGTTGGCGAATGTTGGGTTAGATGCCTCTGAATTATTTTGACGTTAATTAGTCCTGCGTACCGACTGTGGTCTACTGTGAAATGCCGACAAAATCGCATTAATTTGTTGAATTTTCGTTTTTTGATGAACGGATTTCACGATAATTACTGGATATCCCAATTTGAAATGAATGACCATTGTGGAAAATTCACTATGTTAATAATATAATTACCATCCAGACTGTAATGGACAAATAATATTAAAGATCCTTCGAAAAATGCCACGAAATAATTTGTTTCAATTCGCTGTTACTTGAAATGATGTACGAAATACATTCATTATTTTATAATGATAAAATTTTGATTATCATTTTTCGATAATATTTTTTGATTTTATAACGTCCATAATCAATAATAAATTCATTCAACACATTTTTCAATTCCAAAAAATTATTCAATTCACTAGACCAGGGATTCCCAAACTGGGGGCCTGAGGATATGTCAGGAGGGGCGTGAGCACAAGACCAGTTAAAAATAAACCCACTCATCCCACTAGTTTACTTGTTTATTATGTTCTTTTTGTCTATGTTTTTCTCTAACAGTATGTCTTTAAATTGACTCTTCAGATGTTGTTCTTTGTGTTATTAAAAATACATGTTTTGTTTTCAATGTAATTCTTGGTTTTTTCACATGCCCATAAAATTTACTGTGAAGGGGGGCGTGGATGGTTTCCATTTTAACAGGAGGGGGCACTCCTGTTAAACTGCATGTCATTTTAACTGCACTCGACATATCATTACGGCTACTAACTCATTATCAAGAGTTGGTACAATATTTTTTCGATTTAATGGTACTAGATTCTGTTGCCAATCTCAAGAGATTTGCCCCCTAAATAATCAGATCCATTCTAATACTACAAGTAGTGACTTTACTTTTTCATCTTTCGATTTTCATCTGCCAAACCAAGAGGTACGCCAGTTTCTGTAGATAGAGCAGTGGTTGCTGAAAATACGTAAGAATAACCACAGTCTTAAAGTAGGTTCAAATGAACCGAAAATTTCAATTTCATCTGCTCGTAAATCAATAAAAATCTGTCTCGATACTTTGAGTAAATTAGATGCCATTAGTGAGAATTCAAAATCAAATGTTCAGAAGTTATCCTCAGCAGAATGGAAACAGAAAATAATTAAAAGTGGTCACTTGAAGGAAACTTTCAATAAAGTACTGAATAATCTTAATAACACTGAAAACGTGAAAGCACTTCAAAGAGTAGTTCATCAGAGAAAAAAAAAGAACTAACGAGAAAAGAAAAAAAGGATTGGAATGTCGTGATATTAAATACGTGATTCGAATTTCAGGTCTTTCAGGAAGTAATTCTAAATAAGAGACCAGTTCGCGGGACCAAATGGCAAATGGCACAAACTATGAGCATAATTTTGTTTTACCTCAAAACAGGTTTTATAAAAAGAGGTGAAAGTAAAAAAAAGATAGGTTTTGGACGTATTTACTAATAGTGATTAGTAAAATAACAGGCTCATTTTCAGATACATAAACTCTTTGAGACAGTTACAATAGCAGTAACTCTTATTTCACTTTATGATATATGAGCTTCAGTTATTACCCACTTTGATATAGAGAATGAATAACAATTTTATTATTTGGCAAAAAAAGTGTTAAGTGTCGAAATACACTTGTTGAAATTGCTTCATTTATATTCTATTCTCTTTTTTGTTTTGTTTCGGCGTTTCTAATGAAAATTTTAAATGTTATTTGGACCTCTTTCGATACTTTTCACAAAGCTAGAACAACCATTTGGTTTGCATTTAGGCCAAACGGGAAGGATCCGTTATGAAGAACTAACAAACTCTTGAATGTATCACAATGAAAACTAGTTCTGGAAGTTCTAATATGGCTAATTGATTTTTAAATCAACTGCTTAGGGCAACTTTTAGGGTTTAAAAATGAGATTATCTTATTCATTGCAACGATCTCCAATTTTATAATTGATGGAATATGTATAGTTTATCACCAGTTTTTTTCTCTGTTTGGGACTCCACTCTTTTGGAGTTTTTTGAGGAGTTCATCGAATTAGAAATACATTCAGCAACTATAACAGTATAATCATTAAATAGTAGAAACATGCACAAGCATCCATGTCAGTCTTAACTCCTCAGAATGCTCTAATAGAACGGAGAAAAATTATTTTTTTCCAATTGAAAGATGTTTCTTTTGGTAAATGACACAGAGGTTTCGCTTATCTGTTGGTGAAACATTATGTTAAAAACTATAAAATTACAAATTAACACACTTGACTTGAGTTTCACTGAATATATTGAAAACTCTATAATATTTCGGGTGGTTAACCCATTATCAAAAGTATACAATATTACTGAAGTAGTAACAGTAATATTGTATACTCTTGATAATGGGTGAACCACCAGAAGCGTATGTAGAGTTTTTATTCAATGAAACTTAAGTCAAGTGTGTTAATTTTCAATTTTATACTTTTTGTATCTTTTGGGTCAGTACGAATTATCCAAGACCAATCAATAAGTCATTATTAATTCAATTCATTTTGCCCCAATTGAGTGATAACATAAAGTTACCCTACCATTTCTTTGAATAAATCATTCATCATTTAGAATATCCAGCGAATATCCTAGAGAAGTGGATATTTCTAAAATCATATAATCTGAGGCAGTAATTTGTCTTCCAGCTAACATATGCTGCATCTTTCTACTCCGAAATAACAAATGGTTTTCCCCATTATTATATCGGACATCTCAATTTCCACGATATCAAATAACATCAACTTCGAAAAACATGACTCGATAACAAAAAACCGACAGTATATTTTCCGTTATCGCACTTCTAATTTATATCGGTTGGGTATTTGTCAAAATATTTGCCATTAATCAAGATAATCCTGCAAGAGGCTCGGATACGGAAGCAGCGAATCGTGATAAACGAAAACAAATAAAGTAACTAAGTGAGTTGTAGGTAGCAGCTACTTATGATGATTAAAACATCACACATCTTGTAATGTAATTAAATGCATCCCGCTTCAAAGGATATTTGCTATCTTTGAAATGAGAGTAAATAAAGCCAGTAGACAAAAATAACAGCATATTGCAAGAGTTTCTGTTTAAAATGTCTCATGCCAACGAGACTTCATCCAATTTTCACGTTTTTCTGGATCCCTATGCGATACTCAATTGAAGACAACTCTATATATCATATTCTATTCATTTGCAAGTGTATTTGTTTCACTTGGTGTGATAAAATAATACTCTTTTATTAAGTAATTCTTTGGCCTTGAACTGATTTGATGAAAAGCAATAACAATAACAAGAGTTGATGAAGTATGACTCCTTGAAGTCTCTTACACTCTTTACTCCAGTGTTGTAAAGAGTGTGTGGGGAGCCACGCCCCACGTGGGACAATTTGATTGTTAAGGGGGACAATTCGACAATGGACCAGTTAAAATCTTTTTCGCTTCTTCATTTTCTTCACCCTTTTTGGGGGTGTATAAGGATTTCAAAAAGGCTGAGATGGGGTATGACAGAAAAAAGTTTGGAAACACTGATCTATTCTCTCTATCAAGAAGTATAACTCAACATTTCTCGTCTCCTACTTTTTTGTTAATATGAATCTCGAAGACTGGTAATTTGATCTTCAACCTTGGACTTTTTGCCGACATTGGCCAGCAAAAACAGTTGAGAGTTGAGCGAGTGAATCATATAACGCCATATTTCTCGCCAGTTCTTTTTTCTGCTGGTATGAATATTTGAGAATAATAGTTCAATATTTTGCATTGACTTGTGTCATTGATCAGGAAAAACAATTGAAATATCAAGCACGAGAGGAAAGTAACATATTCCGCCATATTTCTTATCACAGTGGTCTTGTTCATTTCAAATTCACATCAAATATAACTAAATCAGTTCCAATTTTCCTGTGATATTTTGGGGGCATCGGTCTGCTCCTAATTTTGTAAGCAATGCTAAACCCTTCATTTTTAATACTACTCAAGGTTAGATTATGTTAGGTTAGGTAAGTTACTATTTTTGATTAGTAGGACTTCAATTGCCATTATTTGATTTACAATTTGAACTAGATAGAATAACTATCAAGTTAGAAAGCGCATTTGAACATATTCTACACCAAGTTTCAAATTCCAATTTCATACAGGGCGGTCAGTACCAACTAATCAATTTTCGATGGATCGATATTTCAACTCGCCTTTACCATTTTGAAAAAAAAATCAAACATAAAATTTTTCTCTTTCGATATCAAGGAATGCTTGATGAAAGTTATATATTTTATATGATCAAAAAACTAATTGAATTTTGAGCTTGAAAATTGATCGATATTATATTTTTAGCGTTACTCCTTCTATAAATCAATATAGACTTGGTCTAAACGTTTAGACCCGAATGAAATAGTTCTGAAAAGAATAGTGAACGTTGAAAACATTCCTTAATGAACTGTTAACGACATACAAACCGCACTGTATCGACAACCCATTTTGAAAAGCTTCTCTGTGCACATACACACAATTCAATCACGGCTTTGCAAGCAAGTTTCGCATTCGTTGTACCTTGTAATTATAGGCGAATAAATAAGTTAGCCCGCCTTGGCAAGAGGGCAGCGGGAACTGGGACGTGCAGTTTAATGGTTCCCAAGTGCGGGAACAGCTGGAACGGACAGATTCATTTCGAATGGAGCCATTTCCATTCCACACTCCTTGCTCCTGACCACTAAAACTTTCCAGGTACCCGTCTAGACTAATCACTGACGACTGTGAATAACTTTGCCGCATATAAACGCAACTATACGTAGAGGGAAGATATGCCATATAAGTCGGTGGTGAATTTTCTTCAAATATCATCCAACGGAGCCAAAACATCCACCACACGCACCACTGTCGTCACGATTTCAAACAAAATATTTTAAAATATTGTTACACTGTTTTCAGCTCTTCAACATTGTTGACTTTCCTTTCAAAATAATCTGTCAGTGATATGACTCTATGTAAGCCGGATAATATCGGTATTAATGATGATAATAAGCTGATAATGAAATATTTGGGTAACATGACCACCTTTCATTTTCTGTGCTCCTGATATACCAGAAATACGAAATGTTTCCTTCTGAATTCTGAATTTTCTTCTGTGACGATATAGCGTGATGTGACCAATCAGACGACTTTTACCCCGTTTTTATAGCATGCCCTTCTCCCTTGAGAAGTGTTCATTTCAAAATCAGTCGTAGGACTGAAAAGTCGAAAATAAGTGCTGCTACACTTCATGTACTTTTTTGAACTGTAATGAAATTACTCCTGGTTTCGCATATTTAACCAGTTATTGATTAAGATAGGTAGTTATATTACTCGCCCCAGTTTATTTCCAAATAAGTACAATGTAATATATAATAATTGTAATCATTATTTCTGGATTGTTCATAAACATATCAAATTAATATTATATCAGTCTAAATCTCTTCTATTATCATGATGTTATTATGTTAATATGTTAATTCAAAATTTTTTCAATTTAATTTCTGAATCTAGAATTACGTAAATCCACTCTGAAATTAACAGAAATTCATTGCATTGATCATCAGATCTCAATTCTTCAATTTATTCAAGAAATTTATCGCTAATGAACTTCATTCAGATTGAATTCAAATGAAACCAACCGATCAAGTTCTTTAGATACTGTCAAGTCACCTTTTTCTTTTACGACATACGTCATTACATAAGAAGCATCTTTTAGTATAGGGGTATCATAACCTCACTCCATTTTCTGTGCTCCTAATATAGAGAAATACTTTTGAACTCAGCGTAACGACAAACAATAAAAATTTGTCTTTTTACTTAGAGAATTAAGATTAGGTACCTAAGAAATTTTTAAAAATTTATTTCAGAATATCGTGAGTAATAAATAGTTGCACGTATGTCCTCATGTTATTATTAATCCAAATGAAGAATTATCCTTTTCCTGGTTGAACTGTTTGCAGTAGAAACATTTCGATAACCTGCGATTGACAGTTTATCATTTTTCTATTTGTTTTTTCAACTTTATTATTCCCAATTTCGTTTTTTGCTTCGAGAAGAAAACAAGTTTTTTGTTGAATATGAAGTACAATAAAAGCTCTTTATTGGCAGATATACCTACGTTCCGAAAACCTGCCGCCAATACAGAAACCGTCAATATGGAATGGTAATTTATATTTGATTATAGGGGATACGTTCCTGTAGACAAAATGAGGAAAAGTATATCAAGAAACTAGTTCAAATTAAGTTTTTGATCATATTAATCAATTATTATGTTCAGCCTTATGCAATGGTTTATAGCATTTTGAAATGTTTTCAAGCTTAGAAGTTTTCAATAGTTACTTCAATTCATGCTGATTTCATCAATGCCTTCAGCAATTTGCCTTTCAAAAATAAGACTTCGTTCCATAGACGGATCAATTTTCATAAATAAAATCACAATCCTCATTACCCATTTTCAAACCTTCACTGAATTTTCAAACTAAATGTCACATTTTCCGTTCTCGTTGAAACCTCTTCCTCAATAGGTTGTGAATTTAACATTCCCTCCAAGTTGCTTTCAGTTAAATCTTCATCTTGCGATTCAAGAAACATCTCAATGTCACTTGATTCTATCTATTCGAACCTATCTCATCATATTCCATTCGCAATTTCGATTATGTTTGCAATCAAAGTTTGAATGTGCACAGATTCTTCGTCATTTTCTGTTCCAGTTCTTCAAATGATTCTTTTATGTTTATTATGCAATTTGCTATATCAAAATTTTTCCAGCATTCCATAAAACTCATATCAGGATCATATTACCTATTATCCAATATGATTTTGAAGGTCTAATGTAATAGATCCTAGATTATCCCTTAGTCCATCGGTTGAAGCAAAGCCGTCGGTTGGGAGGTAAAAATGTCATTTGGAAGCACAAATTCAAGTTCGCAACGATATGTGTAGGAATTGGGTCGCATTTTTTCAATCCGCGAATAGTGAAAACCCGAATAAAGGAATCGCGAAGGAAGAGCTTTTACTGTATTTGTATGCTACAAATTATTCACCAAGAATTTTCCTAATCAAATTGTATTATTTCCGACGAATATGCAAGATCCTACAGATCTTGCAAGAATCTGAAGGGCAATTTTGGCTTTCAGACGCAATCACTCGTACTGAGATAAATTGAACCTTAGAAATTGAAATAGTTGGAATGTACTCTAATTGCCATCCCCACTACAACTAAATAACCTTAGTGAAAATGATAACCAACCACAAATGATGTACCAATCTCAAAGTTTGTCACAGTAAAGTAATTTCAATTTATTACGAACATAATTTTTTTTTTTTTTTCAACTTGATGAGAATGCAGAAAATTTCATTCAAAAGTTCTTCGAGGTCGATACTGAAATCAATAATAAATAATTTGTAAAATTTCATTCAATTGATTTCTCGCATAACTATAGCTAAAATGATCGTTTGAAAGTTTAAAATAATTAAAACCACCTAGCTCAGTAAAAATGCACTCGATATAATTTCGAACTTCGAACCCATTGTCAAGGGTTCATACAACTGTATCGACTCTCAACAATGGATTAACTAGTCAAAACGCATGTCAAATGAATTTGAAAATTATAAACATTTTTATATGATCAAAAATTAGCTGGTGTTCTAACAAATACGTAGAGATGAAAAGTCTTTGAGCTCTATCTGAACTTCTCATCAGAAATAACCACAACACAAACCTCTAGGTATATCCAAAGATATTCATAGATATATTCATGGAACAAAGAAGAATACGACGGTCTAATAAGCGTTTCAAATTATTTCGATTTTAGAAATATAAACCTGATGAACTGACAGAACGAGCTTAGTATTCAACCACTCGTCTATCAAATGTCTAAGCAATTGGATAGACCATTGAAATTTAGATTGGAATCTGAACAATATTATATATTGCAACCTCAAGATTGTGGAAATATATAAATCAAATAAAACTATGGGGATTTAGTTAATAATCTGAAAACAATGTGCAGAAAATGGTTCAATAAAACTATGTATTCACTAATTTTTTATTATAGTTTCAAAAACAAAAAATTCCACAAAAATGCCAACTCATTATTGACACAATTTGATAAACTTCAGTTGTATTGAACTGATAATGAATTAGAGGCTCGAAACATTCGTCTATTATTCTAATTTCGAGGAATTGAGCCAAAGATTTTGTAATATACGGTGCTCATAATCAAATTGTCGATATTTCCAGTTAATGTGTTTGATATATTTTCGAGATTTTCGTAGGCGATGGAAAACTCCATATTGCGTAAATGGCAGTAATCTAAACGACGACGGAGTTTGACGAGAGATGATGAAAATCTTCAAGTAATTGCATCTCAGGCATTAGTATGTAATAGGGTGTACATCTAAGGATCAACGTTGGCCTTGCTTGATCCGGGACTACGCACGCCTCAACTTAATGTGTTGCACTCTAATGACTAGGGATAGTCTTAGAGCTGCGAGCCCCCCCTTCCCCGGCGTTCTTTCGACCCCTAGCCAACCTCTCACTCAACGGCTTACTATTTAATACTGGCCGCGGAGTCCTGCCATCTTATGGCTTCCCAGAATGCTCCGGTACAATAATTATCGCACGAGTTTATTGTTTCACGTACCGGATTTGGCCCTTGGCTTATTCGCCTGGCTTATTTGACTTTGAAATGGGGTAAATGTTCTTGATGCATAAGCAATTACCCTCGTTATCAAAATTTCATATAGGTTTCAAAACAAAGAACCAATCGTTGATTTATGATAGAGACCTCATTCGAATTAATCACGTCTAATATTTTTCTGAGAGTGAACAAAAGTATGATTTTTAGATGAAATCAAGTATCTAATTTTAAGCAATAAAAAATATGTTATTATAATACACTGGTATAATTTTCATTCCTCAATGTGTAATTATAACTTTACTGGAATGAAGAACTATATGAAGAACTGGAGAATATTACGCTATAAAAGATTCATTCTATAAGTAGTTCATACAAAGTGTGATAGTTTCTAAATAGGCCAAACCGGTCTTTTTTTGCTACGAAGTATTTAGATATTTGAGATTCAGTTTCGTTATTCAAATCATTCGGAAAATCATATAACGATTAGATTTTCCTTCACTATGAAGAACACCATTTCAGACTTCTTCTTTGTCATGTTTTGTGATATATATATATATATATATATATATATATATATATATATATATATATATATATATATATCCACGTTGGAGTTCTCGAGTCCGGACCCCGCCGTGTGAAGTACTCAAATCGGATTCTGCGTATTAAATAGCTAAATAGTTTGAAATATCTCTTCGAAATCCACATTCAAAAAAACTTGTATGAAATCGAACATCTTTTACATTGTGTCATGCAGAATATCATTGTTTTATCAAATTTACTGAAACAATTTCAGGAACAATGGGCAAACTGAAGGGAGATTTTCATTCCCTTTTCATGATCCGCGGTTTTCTGAAGAATTCTTGAAGAACTTCAGTCAATTCGATTCGAGAATGGATACCCAAAGAAATAAGGCCATTCAGGTGTTTCTCCTCCATCGTTTTTGAATTCGAATATATTGATTTATGTGATTACACAGGTGAACAATTTGTGAAATAATTTCTGTTGGCTTCTATTTTTAGACTGTTTTAGAGGTATTGATATGCTGGTTCCTAGTTTGAAAATGACTAGGAATAAAAAAACACACTCAAAACGTAGCTTGAAGTGTGTTCTTCTATACAATGGAAATTCATATGGTTCAGTCCCAATAGATCATTCAGTTTCTTTGCATGAAGAATACTAAGACATAAAGAAGGTCATTGGCTTGTTGCAAATAACTCACACCAATGGATCATCTGTGTTGACCTTTATATGGTTTCCTTCTTGATCAGCAACGGGGATATACCAAGTTGCCTGTTTTCTATGTATGTGGGACAACAGAGCTCGTGAGAAGCATTGGGTGCAGCCAAATTGGCCGCCAAGATCTGATCTGAAACCTGGTGATCCAAACATTCTAAATCAGCCACTTCTCGATAGAAAAAACATTATATTTCCGCCTTTGCATATAAAACTAGGTCTGATGAAGCAATTTGTTAAAGCTTTGTCAACTGACGGGAACTGTTGTCAGTATATCATTTCAGCATTTCTTAGCTTGTCATATGAGAAAATAAAGACTGGTGTCTTTGATGAGCGACAGATTCGGCAACTTATTAAAGATGCTTGGTTGGTATTCAAAAGTATTGTCAAGGACTTTCTTGGAAACACACGAGTCCAGAATTACGTCGAAAATCAAACTGTATCAAACTGCATTTCTTACATAGACACCTTGCTAATTTCAGAAACCAAAATTTAGTCGAATACAAGTCACAGATGTAAAACTTCAAAATTGCTGTTCCTTGGTGTTATGAATCATTTTTGCATGTATCACCACGCATAAATGAATGCATTTTATATCTTGGCTTAAAATTTACTGCAAAGTTCTCGTTACACTTGCGCCTTGTGACACAAACAACACATTCAATAGCAGCGAAACAATATTGTCATGTTGAACTAAATTATAGCAAAAATTACAAAACTACTCAGTTTTATTCGAATTTTGTTGTTAAATTTTCATCAACTGTCGGCCAATCGATAAGTGATTTGTTTTTTCATTCCATTGATTTTTCCTCGTATTTCTCAAACCATTTTTTTCTGTAATTGGATGTAAATCTGTTATCAGTTTGAATACATTTGTTATCATTACGAAAAAATAGAAAATATTACAACTAGTTTACTTCGTTGATTTATACAAGGTGTAATGATTTTATATAAGTTGAACAGGTCTCCTTCTACGAAATATGAAGAATATTTGAGATGTACATTTTCCTTGATCTCCGTTATTCAAAGGCCTTGGAAATTCATGGAAAATCTTCGAAGTGAAAACCCTATTTTAGTCTTCTTCTCTTTTATGTCCTCTAGTTTGTTTACTGGTCTATGGTCAAGAAGAACGCTTATCGCCATGTTTGTGTGGCCTCCTTGGTGTTTAGCTGAAGATGGATTTGAATTCAAAATTTAAATAGTAGATCTGTTAATTTTTATTTTGATTTATTGACTTATATGCCTATCGATGTAAACCATTATCACCGAAATTCTTCAAAGCTCCCCATTAATTTTCTCATTATTTCGGGTTGTTAACGTAATGTCAACGCATCCGGATATTTTTCGTCGACCTAACTTCCATCCTCTTGTTCAAAATTCCACACAGGCCACGAAGATTCCTATGAATAACTTCATAACGAATAAAATTCAAGTCCCGACCAGCTCACAACCTCTTCAGCCACCTTTTCGGCAAATATATGTAGATTCGGTTTCGGCCACGGAATTGTGAATACATAAATCAGATTTAAGTTCTTCATTTGAACGGCTTCGGCATCGGGCACCTTGTTATCGTTCACAAAGGACAGTTGGACCGAGATATGTTGGGGAGGCTAAAGAAGGACTCATGCATGTGCTGAATTCTCGAAATGGCAGAATTGGATCAGTGGAACGTATTCTTTAGGAAGTTATAGAATAAGTTGGAGACTTCCACAAGAGGTGAAGAAATTACAGGGTTTATGCAATCATTTGTTTAAATAACAAATATAATACTATATAAATAAGGGCTTTTCGATTTCCTTATCAAAACAAGACCTCAGGGAAGAACTTAATGTGATTCGTACGATAGGTAGGAACAATCAGTTCCTACCTATCAGAATTAAGATATGTGAGCATCCCTTATACACACGTTCCCTCTTCAAAAATCATTAAATTCTTCAAAAATAATAATTTAAATATAGCATTTCCAAGTCACAGCAGATTGGATAGAATGATCTTTGATAACAAATTGTCCAAATCCGAGCCAATGAAGAAGTCTGGAATTTATAGATTGGACTGTGAAGAATGTAAGTCATCATATGTTGGCCAGACCGGAAGATGTTTTGAAACTAGGCTAAAAGAACACGTAAAAAACGGACAATCTGCTTTTCGAGAACATCTAGAGTCGACAGGACATAAGATCTCACGTTGTTTTAAACCTAAGATTCTTCATTACTGTGAAAAAGGAATCAAAATGAACTACCTGGAAGCCATGGAAATAAATAAACTTCAAAAATCCGATAAATACAATGTTCTCAATGACCAGTTAGACCTAAACCACTCCCCGCTGTTAAATCTCTGATAATTTGGAAACCCCCACCTCTATGACAGAATTTAAGGTGTATTCTGTGGTCCGAACAGATCTGCAAAATATTTATAGGTTGTCTTTGTAATATATATTCATTCTTGATAATGCTGTAAAAGGCGAAACTAGTCGAATAAAGAATTGTTCAGTCAGTGATTTTTAGACAAGTTTTTATTATTACCTCTCATTTAAATGTGAACTATCACAGAGTAGATTCATCGTCCATTGAATTTATAATACTATATGTATAATCACTAAAAATTAGAAGACAAACATTACTGTGAATAAAATTCAAAACAAGAGTTTTCTTAATTCTGATGTGAAAATATTAGCGCAAGAAAGAGATTCCTTCAAATCTCAAGAAATTCTTCAGCTTTTGATACTTATATATGTTGACGGAAATGTATGTAATCTGTCATTGTACACGATTTCAAGGAAATCTATATATTTCCCAAATGGCAATCAGAAATGTAAATCATGTAAGATATGAACGGGTACCTATTGGCATTTCTGTGCGGATGTCAGTTCCAGCAGATGATAGAAGACGTGCCCGAAATATTATAGGTGTAGTTTTGGCTAAAACCGATGATGAGCTCTATCAAATTGGTGGCAAGATCTCAGGTTAATGTTTGTTCAGTAGTAGTACTACGGTCAGCTACTTACAATCCACTGAAAAATGCAAGTGATTAAAAAAGTACCTTTGCAAGAAGAACTGTATTACAGCAAGATGTATGTACTATAAAAATTAACTATTGTGTACTTCTAACTGCCATTCCAGCTTACCCTACAAAAAATGAATAGCCATATGGATTGCCTTGTTCTTTTTTAACTCAGTATAAGAATATGAAGACTTCCATATTTTACGGTATAACCGTTACCTGATTGTCTCAAAGGGTGGCTTAATAAAAATTATCATGTTCATTTTAACGTGTTTTATTATAGAAAGCATTCTTTTTATGCATTTCCCAATAGGATATTGGAATTACATACAATTCCTAGAAAATGTTTTTTTCTAGATGTTTTTTTCCTAGAAAATCCTAGGTTTCATTTATTTCCGGTATATATGAAGGGTGTTTTTTCATAGAACTTTAAATTGCAATAAAACAACGATGGATCATTCGATTGACAAGAATTTTTTTTTATTCGTAAGACAATCTTGTGGCATTACATTTCAAATATGACTTCTGGCATATAACCGCCACGGCTAACTCCGATGTAGTCCAATCTGGAAGTCCAATTTTCGATGACTTTTTCCAATATTTGTGGCCGTATATCGGCAATAACACGGCGAATATTGTCTTCCAAATGGTCAAGCGTTTGTGGCTTATCCGCATAGACCAATGACACAAATGTTGTCAACAAGAATGAATCTATCACTCTCGAGGGTAAATACATGTATATGTAATACTCGCTTCAAAAAATATTCTCCACATTCAGGTATACGACCTGGGGTCGTTTGAAAGTCATGGATTGATTGAATAAGACCGATGATTCCCAATAAGGATGAAACAATTGTATCTTATCAACAAGTTCGATGATTTTTCAAAACGCACTTAATATTCACTCTCCAAAGTGATAGGTTCTTTCTCGTTGACAACATTTTTGTAGATAGCCCTCGAGAGTTTTATTCGAAATATTTCGATCTTTCGGTTGAAAGTTTCAGTATTCCTGATGAAAAGTCTAAGAATGAATGATTTGGATCTCAATATTATATATATATATATATATATATATATATATATATATATATATATATATATATATATATTTATATATATATATCTTCCAGAGAATCTTCGAAGATTCCATTAATTAGATTCAATTTTGTCGCTGATGTTTCGACAAAATTCCGAAGATTTAACTACTAATCCCCATTTTCTCCCGAAATTCAATATACCAGAGGCATAGAGTAGAGAATAATGGAAAACGTTGAACGTATAGCAAAGGATGACGACGAATGACGTTGTTAATTTCTTAAGCGACTTCGTCTCAGTTTCTGGGGCTCGAACACAGGGAGCGAGTATACCCTTTATCCTCCGCATTATCCACCCTTTAACGCACCGCCACAATGTGGCGGAAGCGCCTCTCTGCATTGTGTCCAATAAGGTGCTGGTCTTTGTTTCGGACGAGGAAGCGGCCAAGCGTGACTACCGTTCCCCAAGAATCCTGGGGAAATTGCTCCGAATGTAGCCGATATACAAAAGAAACGATGTTAATTAAAATTAAAATCTCCACCGACGGCGAATAATGAACCTTTATGAATTAGACCCTGACTCTGGAATCTATTAGTGGATTTCGAGGTATTAATGACGGCCAAGCTGAGCTGCAGCCCTTTGTTATATGAGAGGAAATGAAGGTGAAACTTTGAAACGCGAAGATATGATGAAGGGTGGAAATGGACAGATTGTTCTAATAAAATTTCATCAACATACGTCTGAGCAGTGAGGTTATGAAATTTTTGGTTGACGAATATCTTAATTTGGTGTAATGAAAAAAAAACTTTCCAAATCTTCATACCATCTCTCTAAAAAGTGTGAGATGGTAAACAGGTGGTTTTCTTGATCATTATATTCTGTCATTAGCTACTGCTAACACCTTACAAATCATTTGAATCAGGAAGATTTTGACATACATGTTATTTTCTAGTTATGTTATGTTAGGTGATATGTTACTATATGTTAATATGTTATATTGTTAAGTTATGTTTTGTTATGTTATGTTATGTTATGATATGTTATGTTATGTTATGTTATTTCATGAAAGTTATGTTATGTTATGTTAGGTATGTTATGTTATGTTATGTTATGTTATGTTATGTTATGTTATGTTATGTTATGTTATGTTATGTTATGTTATGTTATATTTATATTTTGTTACGTTATGTTATTTTATGTTATATTCTGTTGAAGCTGTGAAACATTGTCCCAGCTTTATGTAAGGTTCATAGACAGATCATAAAAATGTATATCTTCACCGTATCCACTTAAAATTGATAAAATAGGATATTTTTGTTAAATCCAAAATTTTCATGATCTTCCTTTAAAGTTCAAGTTTGACGAGGAAGAGAAACACTAACATATTTTTCGGGTAGTGACTGAAACCTAGAAACTAATTAAAACAAACATTCCTTGGGCTGAAATGGTTAACGAATCATCCGACCGTTCCTTTCGCTCGGCTGCAGTTTTGCTGCGCGTATCGGACTCTTAAGACTTCGTAATTAGCAACCCCAAAGCAAATAGACACGGTCCGAGCGAATACTGCGAAGTTCCTGAGATTCGTGGCCGGATGAAAAGACATTCTACCATCCAGGATTTAGATGTCTGAGATCAGTGGCGTAAACGGGTAATCACTGGAACATCCGGAAAAGTATATAAATTCGAAAAATTTCCAACTGAAATAATAAGTAGTTTCAAAACACTTTCAAGTTCGAAATTATTTGGTTATTCCATCGAGAATAATTATTCGCAAAACGATTCTTGTTTCAGTTTGTTCAATAAAGGCTATATCTGTAAATCTTGGCGAAAATCTGAACAGAATGATTGTGTGAACATGAGAAGAGACATTGAAAAATCAACTCTACTTCACAATCAATTGCTTTTATTCATAACCTAAAATATTCAACTTCTAAAGCTACATTTTTGCGACCTCTATTTTCGATGAAACAAAATGTAATATCACTAATCGATTGGGCCGATACTTGATCAAATATAAATACATAATTTGCATAAACTGAGTAGTCTTTTGATTTTCACTATGATTTAGTCAAATATAACAATATTGTTTCGCCAACACAGTGGCTTCATTAGATGTAGATGATAAACTCAAAGTTTTATTCAAATTGAAATTGAATATTCTCATAAGATAACTGTAATAGGTTGATTCAGTCCTTGAGAAACGTGCTGAACAATCTCCAATAGAAAAGGTAAACAATAATAGTAATTTTAAACATTCAAAACTCAAAAAATTTCGCAACAAAATGATAATTATGATATTAAATTTTGAAAATTCTACTAATTCTGAACAAATCCATCTCAGAAAAGGACATTATTGTAACCATTCAATATTCTGCAAATGAGGAGAATTTTGCCTTGTACGAGGAACCAATATGTTCCTCGTATTACTAGTTCTAGGAACGAAAGTTAAATGGATCATTCTGTCGAAACTCGGAAACTCTTAAAGGTAAAATTCACAAAACATTTGAGATTATAAGTAGTCCATTCAATATTTATGTATAAAACAATGTAATTAATTTCAATCAACTGTGTAATCGTGATTACTAATAATAAAATTAATTTCAAAATATGAAACGGCGAATTTTTCTGTTTTGAACACTTTCAATCATTTTCATATAACAAGTGTATTGTGGATTAAATATTGTTGACACATAATTTACTATGTTGAACACAAAAAAAACGCGAATAATGAATGAAATAATAATGAGGAAGAATGGATAAAATTAG
Source organism: Henosepilachna vigintioctopunctata (assembly GCA_030704895.1). Lineage (NCBI taxonomy): Eukaryota > Metazoa > Arthropoda > Insecta > Coleoptera > Coccinellidae > Henosepilachna > Henosepilachna vigintioctopunctata. The sequence continues at coordinate 11,941 of JARQZJ010000046.1, read as the reverse complement.
CAATGTTCTTTTTTTTTGAAAATTTACAATTATTTATTTTCTGTAAATATATAGAACAACTAACTGTATTTATCTGTTCAAGAAAATTCAGCGCTACTTTCCTTGAAATCTTTCAATTTACCACCCATAGATCAAGCCACATTCAAAAGACATATTGAGAGGTTTTTATGGCAGAAGAGCTACTATTGATGAGTTTCAACTCCCTTTGTATTTATGCTGAAAATGTAACAATTTGAATTCTATCAATAAATATCTATCTATCTATGCATTTATCACTCCCTTGCCTCTGGATAATTCATTTCAGCAAATCTTCATATTTTTTCGGTATAAATAAAAGAAAATCAACATCTGACTGTTTCAAAAGCTGTCAAAATCAGACTATTGTCATAGTTTACTAACTTCAGATTGACATAGTACCTCAATCTTCTACGAATTGTTCTTTTGAAATATTGGACACCCCTGTAATCGACACGTTTTGGTTTCAATAGGCTTCGATTAATTTTATCTCAACATGAAAAAAAGAACAATATTATTCGAAATATTTTGAACAGTAGCAGCTCCATCTATATTTCACGGCTTCATTAATTCACCTATATGTTCTATGAAATGTGCTACCTGCAATCGACCATTTTTCGTTTCAGTAGGCTCCGATTACTTCTATCTCAATTTGAATGAATTTTATATCATTCGAAATAATCTGCACAGTGTTAGCTCCCTCTACAATTCCACGTCTTTATTAAATTAACTGGATATTCTATGAAATATGTTTTATTCTTTTAAAATATTTGGACACTCCTCTAATCGACAATTTCTGGTTTCAATAGGCTGTGATTAATTTTATGTCAACTTGATTGAAACGATATCATTCGAAATATTTTGCACAGTAGTATCTACCTCTGAAATTCCACGGATTCATTGAATTATCTCGAGGTTCTATGAAATATTTTCGAAATATTTGGACACCCCTCCATTCAATAATTTTTGGTTTCAATTCAGGCTTCGATTAATTCTACCTCAACTTGACTGAACACAATATCCTTCGAAATCTCCTGCACAGTAGCTATAATTCTACTGCTTCATTAAAGCATGGATCCCATCCTGGCGTAACCAAAGTAAATGAAGTCCATTGAGGTTTTCAGATTTCAGCCTGATCTAAACGCCATAATCGAGTTTAGCAGGAGTCTAGAGTGACGTCTCCACTGTGCATCAGTCGACGTAAAATTGAATCGGGTATCTTTTCTTTCATATAATTAACCCTTCAACTTTGCTCTTCTGACGGCCATCGTATGTGAATTAACCCGAGTCGGTTTCAGTTGATCTAATTATCCAATTCGCAGGAGCAAAGCACTAAGCCGAGCTGCTCTGAGCCCCGGATGGGGCATCTTTAATTCGACGCTGCCGGCTCAGAGCAGTAGACATTAACCCCGTCCCTTAGTTGATGATCAACCCTTCCGTAGACTTTTCCTTAGCGTCGAAAAATAATATGATTTCTGTTCTCGACGAACGATAATCTAGTGCGAATGACGCAGATGTAGACTGGCGTTTCAAACCCACAGAGGATTATAGTGTGGGATAGTTGCCTACAGTTTGGACGAAAATTTCTCCAATTGATTGCCTCTGACTTCAAATAGGCATGATGACAGTAATCAAAAGTCACTAAAATACTATATTTATTGTATAAAACATGAAGCTTAGCATATAAAACACGCAATGTTTTTTTTTATTAAGAGTGTGATCAATATGTATTTTCATAGAATAAAACTACAAAATAAGGCAATCCGCCATGATATCTTGAACACCAATCAGAGCGCATGACGTCACTTTTGAGTAAACACGCACCAACGTCACATCTCGTATCGTTAACTTCGACTACAACTGTGTTTTTATTGATTAATTGTGTTATCAAATTTCACTATTTGAGTGGGAATGTTATTAAAATCGAATATAAAATACGAGTCATGGATCAAGGATTTACTAAGGCAAAAAGCGCTAATTTCCCTAGAATCGACATAATAATGTTGGGAGAGTTTTTGGCACCAAATAAAGACTTTTGTTCAGCAGAATTCAGAAATGTTGAAACTTCCATGTAAGTATATTAATAATAATCACAAACATTATAATTTCAGTTATAAAATAATTCTCTAAAACATACTTTTGACAATGTATTTGGTATGTGATGTAATTTATCATAGTATTTTAGGGTTATGTAAATGAATTCAATTTTTAATGCATCTACACTTCATTTATAAATTGTTATTTCCTTCAGGCCATCCTATGGCGATGACGCTATTATATTCCATATAATTATCCATGACATTTGTTAACTGAAATTTGAATAAAATACGTAATATAACAGCAATGAGATGAAATTTCGAGGTTAGACCTAGAAATGGATTGTTTATATTTTTACATTTAGATCTCGTACAAAATCTTATTACCAAATATTACGAGTACTTACGATACTAGAATCTACAAAACAATGTAAAAACTTACATCAAAGTAATCTTCACAAAAATAAAGGGGAGCATTGGACAATATTGCTTTTGAATCTCGCCTTGCAAGTTTGAGACGCTTGTTTCGAGTTATTTCATTCTGAGGAACAAACACAAAAAACTTGTTAGGAGTTTTTATGGATGTGTTCTCACACTGGGGGACTCCACGCCACTTATACACTTTCGAATTCATATTTAATAACACAAAATAATTAAATTATCGCACAAGCTCCGTGCCTAGTTTTTAGTTTACTCAAACGTGACGTCACAAGTGACGCCATGACACTGACAAGCGTTTTAGGTAAACAAGTAAATTTCTATTTTAAAATTTCATTTTTTCCTACTAAACTCTTAGTTTCTGCAGAAATCTTATTTATTGTAAATAGTAGTGGACATGTAATATTTGTGAACATTATAGTCCGTTTTTCAAAAACTGTCATCATGCCTATTACTATAATTGTTGCGGATTGCTGATGAGGTTAATTGATTCCTCACACAATAATTCGTAGAACATATATCGTATGATTGTATTCCATAAAATTTTCCATACATTCGACGTAAACTTCGTGCTACTAAAGATTTAATTAATTTAATTTCGTGTTACTAAAGCTACATTATGAAGATTTCAATACAACTGATTAAAAACAATTCAACTATTTCTTAAGAATATGAATGTTGAATTGATGAAATCGGTTTCGAAACAGTGGTTAATTATTCTTTATCTGTGGCAAGTAAATATTTCTTCACCGTGGCACTCGAAGAAGTGATGTCCTTGAGAATCTGAAGATGCTTTTCATGCACATATGAATATAACTTAAATTCAAACACTTGAACTTATGATTTACACTTTATTGACTACATAGCATGACGCGTTTCGTCGTTACAAACGACTTCTTCAGATGCTTACAGAATAATCATTATTCTGTTCAAGTTCAAGTGTTTGAATTTAAGTTATATTCAATTATAATGGATTTACATCAAGTAAACGCCAACACTATTAAATAAAAAAAAATGCACATATGATTTCAATAAACTCCTTCAAGTCCAGTTGTCGTTCTTTCATTAGGGAATATAATATATCTGATTTATTGATATCATTAAAATGTTTTTTAACACAATGCGATGAAATATCTATAGCACTTTTGCCTTGTGAAATTAATCATTTTCGTTCTTCTATTCTTAAACCGATGATTCTCCTAGTTTATATTATGTCAAATATACTAGAACTTGCAAATTTATTCACAATTTATTCCACAAAAATCTTTTTTTTAATTTATTTAATAGTGTTGGCGTTCACTTGATGTAAATCCATTATAATTGAATATAACTTAAATTCAAACACTTGAACTTATGATTTGCACTTTATTGACTACATAGCATGACGCGTTTCGTCGTTACAAACGACTTCTTCAGATGCTTACAGAATAATGATTATTCTGTAAGCATCTGAAGAAGTCGTTTGTAACGACGAAACGCGTCATGCTATGTAGTCAATAAAGTGCAAATCATAAGTTCAAGTGTTTGAATTTGAATAATGATACAGAATAATGATTATTCTGTAAGCATCTGAAGAAGTCGTTTGTAACGACGAAACGCGTCATGCTATGTAGTCAATAAAGTGTAAATCATGAGTTCAAGTGTTTGAATTTAAGTTATATTCCACAAAAATCGTTTGCTCACCTTTTTCACTCACTAAAAAGATTACAAGTTTCTCTTATTCGTACTAAGTATTATTTTGTCAATCTAACGGAAATTTCATAGGTTATATTAGGAATTGAGATAACACGAATCGAGAACGAAATTGATTCAAAAATATTTCTGATCGGTGTTCTGAATATTTTTCAGGTATATTTTTCAGGAAAAAGGTTTTGTTATTTTTTGATTATACGTTTTTTAATTGAAGATTCTTCTTGGATACATATTTACAATCATTTAATTGATGGGTAGAGATTCAGATTACTGAATAATGAGGACAAAAAGTCTGTGAAAAACCTGTTCATAAAGGATATTCATCAAAGTTGCTGCAGAAATTCAAAGTATTCCACTCAGGATGTTTCTGAGAACATTTGAAAGAATAATCTTGTTTCTAAAGCTCCTTGAAATATCTTTCAGAAGTAATAAGAAATAGAAATAAAGCTATCTGAAATAGAATTAGTACTTCAATTAAAATTTTGTTGAACAATTTTGTTCAATCTTCATCAAAGTAGCTTCAAGATAGAAGGCCACCAAATGCTGAGCACACGAAATGGAGGTATCAGATTGATCAAACTGATACCAGTGAGCCATAAACACAACAAAAGGAAAATTTGTAACTGTGGCCTACATCCAGCAGTCGATAAGACGATGTAAACGCTGCATGTTCGAAATTATTGGGGTTGAGTAGAACAACTTTGAAAGTAAGAAACTTAAGTGAATCACACAGTTGACACCAATACAGGGTAAACGAAACAGAAAATATATACAAACGCAAAACGTTGCTTAAAAGATTTAGAAGTAGTAGCAGCGTCAATCTGACACCAGAGAGCCCCAAACCAACAAAAGTGTCAAATCTTGGCCCCCAATTAAACAAGGTGGCGAAATAAGAATAATATCTTACATAAACTGCTAGTGAGTTGATTGAATTGTCCTTCGTTATACCGTTTAATCCATCTGAATTGAAAAGCTATTGAAGCTTTTAGCTGGTAATAAATCTTACACAACCTAGTCTGAAAATTCACGAAGATCAAACATTTCGGTATTTGATAAATCCCATCATCCTGCAAATTTGATCTTTCCCATTTTGAATCATTCGTTCATAATCCGCATCTATGTAGATAGGACAAACTTGAAAAGGGTTATGGTCACGTTTGCAGATCGAAGCACAAATTATCGAACAACTACGAAACGGTGCTCGAAATTTGATTCAATATCGGACATGAATTGCCTGAATCTCATCTGATTAATCGAAATATCGAGGTGGAAGTCACAAAACGATATAATTATATCAGTACATCGAGAAACATAAAATAAAAAAAATGAGACCTTGTCGAAGGAACACGAAGTAGGAAAGTTAGTTCCTTCAAGAATTACTATTCAGTTAATTATAAAAGAAGTAAATATTATCTATTCAATAAATAATAAATGAGTCGTCATAGTAATTTATAATATTTTTATATACTTTGAATTGAAATCAATGTATCTTATGTATAAACAATTATTATTATTAAACATTTTCCATGATTTTCACAATAACATTTGACTTATGTATTATATATTTATTTCACTTTTGAGTTATTCAAATTTGAATTATTACAATTGTGTTGATATAACAGTGCTATAATATATAAAATGCACAGATTCGATGTGCATTTGCTCTAGGATCATGCGACACTGCTATATTCAAAGAAAGAAAGATCAGTGAAACAGAGGATGAGACACACCGTGCACGCGGAAGATGCTAGCCACTCGGCGAGAACACATTCCGATGACATGACTTGACCACATTCCAATCACTCATTTCTCGTCGCGACCGCCCTCGCTCTGACCTAACGTAAGGAACTAATGTTCCAATAATGTCTTGATATGGATGAATTTTAGTTCAACTCAAGGTAACTCCACTTTTTTGTAATAATACAGACAACTAAGTTCCTTACAGCGAAATTGCCGAAGGTTTATTTGAATATGCATTTGTATGTAGAATTTCGTGCATATCAATCTTCTCATATCGTAACAATAACAAAGAGCTCAATCTAATCTAAAAAAACTAAAATAGTAACTAATAACTAAATAGTAGCATTTAATGAAATATTACAAAGACCTCAATCTAAGTCAATTCATTTTAGTCAATTTCCTTTGCTCACATAACTCCTAATAATAATTTCTATGGAGTCAAAGTGAATGTCACAATTATTGTCAACTCTATTGAATGTAGACCACATAAACCGAATGAGGGTTTGTATTAGGGAGTTGGTCCTTGGAGTCTCTAGGTTGAATAATACTGTATTACGAGAATTTTGCCTAGGAACACGAAATTTCAATTGAAAACCTTCTCTGAATGGCCTCAGGATGGCGTTGATGGCAAGTCTAAATAGGATACCAGATTGTGCTGCCATACTCCAACTTGCTACGGATTAGGGTATCAAATAGTCCTATGAATGTTGAGGAATTATCAAAATATTTGCCATTGCCTATGAAGAATCCATATATTTTAGAGGCAGTTGTCGAGGTTAGATTTTAATTCTTTTGATATTTGAAATGAAAGATTCTTTAAAAAATCATACAAGTTTGTTCCTCAGTTCAAATCACAGTTTTTGATTATTCAGATCTTTTTCAGATTCAAAATGTCCGAAAAATTTCGACTGGAGCTCAAATTTTTAGACATTGTTTAATGAAACATTTAAGTTATTAACTCTCCGAAAAATAAAATTATCGAGAACAAAGAAGAGTAAAAATAAATCTACTTCTACATAACTTATATGACCATAGTTTTTATCACATGAAATAAAAAAATTTCGACCATCTTTCCATTCTCAGTTACAACCGAAAATAAAACCATATCTGATAGTTTTTTGATTCGAATCCAAGTCGAACATGTATGAGCAATAAATTTATTGACGTCAAGTAATATCCCACAGGAAACATATCAATAAAGGACGTGTAAAGCCGATCGTAAATAAGGAAGCACCTCGTTGGGTGCACAATAAATTTTATAGACAAATATCCAGCTTTTATCGCGCCATAATCCAGGGCTACAAAGTACGTTTGGGTACTGCACTGATTTGAAAGGCAATATTCTGTATTTGCTTTGAGTGTAAATGATGAAGACAAATTTACCAAGAATTTGAAATTATGAACAATGTGTATAGTGTTCTTTAACCCTGAAAAAATATTCCATTAATAAAATGTGAGTATTTCCTGCTTCAATTATATTCATAGATAACATTAATAAAAAAAATTTAGTAACATTCAAGAAACATACATACTAAACTAAAGGCCCATGTCCAAAAATGGATGGGTCATATGAACCACCAGGTGACGTATATAGGACGATATAAAGGCATAAAATAATAAGATTCAGCACTATGCCGTCCCTTGTAAGCTGTCCAACTGAGTGCTGGTGAGGATTCCGAAGTGCAGGTAGGAGTGAGTACATTTGGTCATATATTTTTGCACGGCATTTTTACCATCGATAGATCCATGAAAAATAATAAGAAAGCGCGCAGTGCCGTAAAAAATGGTGCGCCACAAAGTCGGCAAATTTTTTTGATTTTATGATAATTTCCAGGGTAAATTTGGTCATTTCATTCTGTACGGCATCAGTTTCATACTGTTGCAATACAGCTTTTAATCCATCATTCCACAACGCCGTACAAAAATCATGTGACAATGATTTTTGTACGGCGGAATCACCCCCCGGACCACGGAAAGAGAGGGGGTTGCAACCCTTAAGTTTTTCCACTTGTCATATGATTTTTGTACGGCGCCGGCGTTGCGGAACAATGAATTAAAAGCTGTATTGAAACAGTATGAAAGTGATGCTGTACAGAATGAAATGACCAAATTTACCCTGGAAATTATATCATAAAATCAAAAAAATTTGCCGACTTTGTGGCGCACCATTTTTTACGGCACTGCGCTCTTTCTCATTATTTTTCATGGATCTATCGATGGTAAAAATGCCGTGTAAAAATATATGACCAAATGTACTCACTCCTAACTGCACTTCTAAATTCTCACCAGCACTCAGTTGGACAGCTTACAAGTGACGGCATAGTGCTGAATCTTATTATTTTATGCTCTTATATCGTCTTATATACGTCACCTGGTGGTTCATATGACCCATCCATTTTTGGACATGGGCCTGTAATCTATACGTGAAAGAAATTAATATCAAATTTTCAATTGAAAGCGAAACCAATTTGCAAGAGTTTGGGTTCAGTCCCAGAAAACAGATTAATTCATCAACTATCAAAGAGATCAAAGTTGAAAACGACAATTAAAATAACGGAAATCCAATATCTCAAAAATTGGTATAAAAATGAATTCATACGCATTTTTGAAGCTACTTAACGAACTAGAATAAATCCATATGAACACCAATAAAGCATTCATTTAGCTATCGTGCACATGGACTATGTAAATATCAAGCATGTAGGTGATAATATACTATTTTATAGTGTCGGTGGTCAGGTTCTTTCTCGTACTGATAGGGTGGGAGATCTTGGCATAGTCTTCCATCAGAAACTTTACTGCAATCCACACATCACACAACTTATTTCATCTGCCTCGGAAATATATGGATTCGTTATACAAACAATTGTTAAACTGATTTACACATATATTACAAAGAATTCTTTTTAGTATATAGGTAAATCAGTTTAACAATTGTTTTATTATGTTTATCGATTTACATCAAGTATCGGCCTCATCAATTATTAATTTCAATAATTCCTCAATATTTATAGGACTATTTAATGCCCTAATCCGTAGCAAGTTGGAGTATGGCAGCATGATCAGGCATCCTATCTATACTTGACATCAACGCCATCTTGAGGCCATTCAGAGAAGGTTCTTGAAATTCTTAGTTTGGACTGACGAATTATTGAGTAGATTTAGTTTAATCTCATTGCAGGACAGGAAAAAAACTTCATCACTAAAATTTTTGTACAAATTACTGCACAACGGTATTCACTGTCCACCTCTGTCGTCCGCTTTGAAATTTCGTGTTCCTGAAATTTCTCGCACTACAAAATATTTCATCTAGAAACTCCAAGACCAACTCGTTAATACAATTCCCCATTTTATGGATTAATGAGTCCATTGCTGATATATGTGACATTCATTTCGACTTCATAGAAGTTATTATTTGGGAGTTATGTGAACAAAGAAAATTGACTAAAATGAATTGATTCAGATTGAGTTCTTTGTAATATTTCATTTAATTCTATTATTTATTTATTAATTACTTCTTCAGTTTTTTAGATTATATTGAGCTCTTTGTTATATTCTTTTATTATGTTACTATTATTTTCTGTAATTGGGTATTATACCTGTTGAGAAAAATGAACTTATTAGTATTATTATTATTGTTATAGACATTATTTCGGAATTTTTTTGAATTAATCAGAAGAATATCAAGAGATAATTGTTAGAGAGTATTGAAATCGGTGCCTTCACTTGATAGAATGAAGAAGACATACTGTTTAATTCGTTTTACAAGAAACTCATCAGTTGTGCCAAGTCCAACGTCAAGAGAGAGACATCGACTCCAATTCTAAAACAACTCTTTATGGCTCCGACGATAGAAATATACACATATAAATCAATGCATAAATGATGCATTGTTAGATCGAACAATTTGCGTTCGAAATATCTACAAAGCCTGCCATCTTCATTACGCACTAAATTTTGTAACGAACGCACTCTACCATAATCGAAAGAGTTCATTTTGTTTCTCCGATAGAGGGGGTTCACGTGATTATGTCACTGACTTTATGTATTTAGTATTTATTTGTGAAAACAGGAATCATGTTACTTTTTTTTATCACAAATATTCTGACCACTAATAAAAGAATGGTGAAAAGAATTTTTTACTGTAATTCAATTTATTGAATACATTGAATAATTGGTCAGTATTCTGTTAGGATCTAAAGAAGTCGTTTGTAACGATTAAAACGCGTCATGCTATGTTGTCAATAAGATGTAAATAAAAAGTTCAAGTGTTTGAATTTTAGTTTATATTTAATTATAATGGATTTACATCAAGTAAACGTCAACAATATTAAATAATTCAATTTATAATAGATTTGTATTTCACTTAATCGTTGTTTATTCTTGAATTTTCTCAACCTTAAAATCAACTATATTATCCCAATTTCATCGAACTCATTTCAAAGTTGTTATAATCAAAAAAGATTGTTGCTTTCATGTCGTATGCACAAAATGCCGTCCAAGTTTCAACCCGAATTGCCCATTCGGCCCCTAAAGTTTTCCTCTTAATTCAAAGTGCTTGATGGTTCAAACTTATTGAAAGTTCAGAGCATTCTCCCTATATCAGCTTTCTGTTTGTATACTCCAATAAGAGGTCGTTACTATAAACGACATTATAGCCTCTTCGTCGACCTACTCTATGGCCTTTACCTTGGTCTCCTGTTTATGGTCGTCCACTAATGGCTGACTCTATGCAACATTTTTGGCTATTAGAGAAACTTCAACGGGCCGTATGCTCGGTCTTCGGATGCCAAATATGTATATTAGATAATTTGACCCATGTAACTATCTATATAAGATTCAATTGAAATAATATTTAAGACTTTCAAAGAGTTTTATTTCATATTATTACAAATTGCGCAATATTATATGTTCTTCAAACGAACACAAAGAGATTTCAATAATTTTTGCAGCAATATCTTTTGTTTACTGAAATGGGAATAAAAATTACATATTGTGATTCAGAGCAGAAAATGAAATTTCACGCAGTGATTTGAAAATTTAACAACATTTCAATGAGGTTTCAAAATTTTTGTCATTATGAAAGTCGATCACGGTTACTTTCTGGCATAATTTAAAGGGTTCCACTTGAAATTTCAGTATTTGGAAGAATAATTTCAACTTCAATTTACGTCTCATCTTATTTTCATATACCATGTTTTTCAAAAAAATATATAAATTTAAGTTACTTTAATCTATGTATATTGATTTACAAAATGAGTTTTCCATAGATTTTTCTTGGAAAATAATTTACATCCAAAGTGCTCAGTGCTGAGCCAGTATTTTATGCAGATATGAAAAAAAGCTGTAGAGCAAAAATGTTAATGATTTTTTTGTTTTGGTATTTAACAATTGTTTTCGTTACTTTCAATCAGAGACAATTAATTATTTAGAAATTCTGAAAAAGCTACAATTTTCACAGAAATGTACAATTTTTCAGGAAAACAGGAAAAACAGGAAAACAAGAAATATATTCTTTCAGTTGTACTGACTGTTAGTGCTAGAAATACCAATTTTAATTTGAGTTATTGACAGACCTGGAAATTTTCCAGAAAAAAATTAATGTATTCATATACTTGGAATACTTCACATATCAAACTTACTTGGAACGACCATATTAAACAACTGAAAGAAAAACTTTCTGGTACTCTATTTTTGCTTAGACGAATGAGAACTATAACGAGCATTACCACATTAAGAATTACATACTTCTCTCTATTCCATTCATTTTTGAGTTATGGCGTTGTTCTGTGGAAAAATTGTGCCAATGCGTTTGTAGTTTTCAGGTTGCAGAAAAAGGCAATTGGAATAATGACAAGCGTTGTTTACTCATATTCATCCAGACCGTTATTTATAAAATATGAAATTATGCCCTTGTCTACATTGCGGATATATAACGTTCTGTTAAAAATACATAGGGATGTAGATACGTTGATCAACAGTCTGATCTACACAATTACATATCGTCCAAGTAAGTCAAA